>JAQPPZ010017259.1:1710000-4110000 GCA_028583015.1 Wollemia nobilis | reverse complement strand
ATAACCAATCCATTCTTTTTTAATCAATTGTTGAAAATCTTCTTCCTCCAACCAAATTGGACTGAGCTTAAAATAACTGGCAGGTTTTACCTCTTGAATTTCTAATTGAATAAGTATGGGAGAATGATCTGAGCCACCTCCAGTCTCAACCCATAACCGTTTTCTATCTATTTCATTATATAATTACTCTGATATCAAAAATCTATCCAACCTCTTTGAGATCCCAACTTTCCCAACTCTATTATTTCTCCACGTAGGCATTAATTTTATTGGTTCCAAATCAATTAAACCAGCTTCTTCAATATTATGCTTGAATTAATCTGTAAGTCTATCAAGTCTTGTATATTCTCCCCATACCTCACTTCTATTCATAGTAAAATTTAATTCCCCACCAATGATAATTGTTTCATCCCTAACACACATTTGGGAGAGAAAATATTTCAATAGACATATATATTTCCATAGGGACCATAACAATTAACAACTGATAACCTCAAACCCAAGTCTTTAAAAAATAATTTTGTCCACAAGCCTGAAACATAAAGGAATAATTAATTAAGGATACTGAGTTCTTTCAGCCAGTCAAAACACCCCCTGAATTTATGGTAGCATCTAGAGCCAAGAAATCCCAGTCCCTAAGCAATTTACTTAACCCTTCAATGACTTTTATACTTGCCCCCATGGTTTCTTATAGAAGGATAACATCCAAATTATGAATTTCCACCAACCTGGCTAAGGCAAGTCTTTTAGAGGGACTACCAAGACCTCGAATATTAAGGGATAACAATATCATTTAAATATTTGAAAGGGGTTTTGTCATTTAAATATTTGAAAGGGGTTTTGTCCTATTCTAAGGACCACTTTGATAGATTTTTGTTTACCTTTCTTAATTTACCTCAAATACTTCTCCTGTGCATGAAACAAAAATGATTTCCTACCTACTGAAGTAGTGGAAGATTCCTTTATATGGTCTAGATCTAACCCCAACCTTCCAACAATTGCACAAGTTTTCAGCTTAGATTCCCTTTTCCTAGAATGCAACAAATATCTACAAGAGGAGCCTATCTCCAAACCATCCCCTAAAATAGATACCTCCCTAGAAGATTCACCTGATAGGTCACAAAGACTTCCCCCAATAGTATAAATATTTTGATCACTATCCCTATTCAATATGTTTGAGGTTATCGGTCCATTGTCCAAAATCTTTGAAAATTCCTTATCCCTGGGACTTTTCTTTGAATATTCATAAGGTAGTGTACAAAGTTCTTTATTACCTAAGTCCATATTATTCTCATGTATTGGACAATAATTGTCATAAGGCTTAGATGTCTTATCAACAAACTTAATAGTATTGGGTTACAATCCTTTCATAGTTTTCTTTATGAATCTGTCTCCTTCTCTAACAGCTTGTGAATAGTGAAATGAAGATAAAGCTAGGCCCAAAATTTCTTCCTCCTCTAGAGTTTTGGTTCTAGGTTCAACAACATTATTTTTATTTGTTTGTACCAAATCAAAGAGCACTATTAAGCTCTAAAAAATAGGTATCTCTTTATTGTTGTTAGCTGACTTGAAATCCCTACTAGTCATTTTTTTTCTCCTCCATACTTTCTATGTGAAATATTGAGAACATTCCTTAGAAATATGTCCATAAATGTGACAATGAAGACATCTAAAGGGAATCATCAAATAATCCAATATTTGATTATGAATTGTATTCCCCACAACTATCTCCATACAATTTGTTAAGCCTTCACTGATATCCATCTCAACCAAAACCTGAGGTACAGACCAAAAATCACTAAATTTGAAAGAAATACCTATATCCAAGGTTTTACCTAATGAATCTCCAATATCTTTCAAAGCTCTTTCTGACCATAACTCCATTGGTAGACCTGGAAGTTTTACCCAGATTGGGATTCTCCTAACAACTTCAGACCTAGGATCAAAGCAAGTTGTCCAAGCCTTCAAAGCTAAAAAATAAGACCCCCAATACCAACAACCTCCCATAATTTTCTGTGCATCTTCCTCATATTGAAAAAGAAAACTTATCCATCCTCTAGCAAGTAAGTGAAAAATTGGTCCATATCCTAAAATTGGGACCCATACCTTCTGCAACCACTCATTTAGTGTATTATCAGCTATTTGATGTTCATGAAACTTTCCAATGAGGGCCTTCCCTGAAATCTCCAAAACTTATTCCTTCCTAAATTCTTCCCCAAGTACCATTTTGATCTTTGAACTTCTCTTTTTAACCACTTTTTTTGCCTTACGCACCTTAGTAATCAGAGTTGTAGATTGTTCTGATTGAAATTTTAGACCCACTCCACTTAGGACCTCCAAATAAAAAATTTTACCAATAAAACCTAAACCAAAAAAAGGAAACTCTATATGACAAAGTGAGTTTGGGTTGTTTGAAGCCTGCTCAATTTTTCTTCCCCATAATGCAATGCTTGCTCATTCAATAGACCCATCACTTGAGTAGAGTGTTTTGAGACAACTGAGAATAAGAAATAAAAAGGACAAATAAATTTTTCTAAACATTTTGACATAGACTCCCCTATATCCACTAAATTCTGATCACCTACAGTATTATTTTGATCACTAAAAAAACCCAAGGATCCCCACTTATCAACTTCTAAGTCTTGTTCAAAAATGGGACCCTTGGCCCTCGGAGTTGAAAAAATGTGTTGCCCCTAAAAGGGGTCCTCTAAGAAGTCCAAACATTCCTCTTCATTCTCCATCAAAAAACAAGAAACCAATTTTCCAAATTATACTTTTGCATGCTTTGAATCTAGAAAGTAAGTTGTCTAGTCTTCATTTTCTTCACATGAAAAAATCTGAGTGCACTTCTATTTTAAAAATCTTCTTGTGTCATTTTTTTAAATATATTAGTCAAGAGCTGGATCCACCTTCATTTTATTCACATGAATAGATCTGAGCACATTCTAGTTTTAGGAAAAATAAAATACTACCACTTCTTGTGTTTTTCTTTTCTCTATGCTTCACTTGTAAACCCTAGCTTTACTGTGTGCACTCCGTAGTTCTAGACAAACATTTTTTTTGAAATGTTGTTCATATGTATAGAAATATTCCTCCATAGAAAAATAAATCCTTTCACCCCTTCGAATTAATTCCTCTATGCTTCACTTTGCAAACCCTAGCTTCATTGCATGTACTTCATGATTGTAGTCGATAAACTTATTCCAAAGAAAATTTAAATGTAAGAAATATGAATGCTTACCTCCTTCATAGTCTGAGCTTTCATCAAAATTATATATGGGTCTTCTATTGTTACCAGGCAATTATGATGATGGATAAACCACAACCTAGTGCGGTAGTGGCAAAAACCTCCAACAAACCCTCTCCTCCTTGAAAATCCTCTTACGTTGCTACTCAATTTTTTCCACAAAATCCTCTTACATCACTGCTAAGTTTTTTCCACAAAACCACTGGATTTCGCTGCTTAGATGTTTTCAATAGAAACCCTCTAACGCTGCTACTCAATTTTTTCTAAAAAAATCCTCTTACATTGCTACTAAGTTTTCCACAAAAACCTCAGATGTCATTGCTCAGATATTTTTCATAGAAACCCTCTAAAACTGCTACTCAAATTTTTCCACAAAAATCCTTTTACGTGGCTGCTCAATTTTTTCCACAAAAACCTCAGATATCATTGCTCAAATATTTTCCACATAAACCCTCTAACACTGTTGCTCACAATTTTCCATGAAAATCATCTATTTTATTCACATGAATAGATCTGAGCACATTCTAGTTTTAGGAAAAATAAAATGCTGCCACTTATATTTTTTACTTTTCTGTATGCTTCACTTGTAAACCCTAGCTTTATTGTGTGCATTACACAATTCTAGCTAAAGAAAATTCTTCAAACTATTGATCACATGCATAGAAATATTCCTCCATAGAAAAATAAATCCTCCTTCATAGTATGATATTTCATCAAAATTATAGGTGGGTCTTCAGCTATTATTGGGTCATGATGATGATGGATAAAGCACAACCTGGTGTAGTAATGGTAGCAACCTCCTTGAAAATCCTCTTACACTGCTGCTCAATTTTTTCCACAAAACCACTGGATGTCGCTACTCAGATGTTTTCCATAGAAATCCTCTAATGTTGTTGCTCAAATTTTTCCATAGAAACCCTCTTACGTTGATACTCATTTTTTCCACAAAACTCTCAAATACCACTACTTAGATGTTTTTCATAGAAACCCTCTAACACTACTACTCAAATTTTCCAAGGAAATCCTCATACGTCACTGCTTAGTTTTTTCTACAAAACCCTCAGATGTCGTTGCTCGGATTTTTTCCACATAAACCCTCTAACACTGTTTCTCAAAATTTTCCATAAAAATCCTCTTACGTCGCTTTGTTTGGCGTATTCTAGTAGCAATGCCAATCTCCTTATCCAAGCAGTCATCCTTTAGATCCTATCAATCTTGATGATATCACAAAATATATTATCATTTAGTATCTTGATTGCTTTTAGTACTAGTACACTTCTTAACAATAGTCTTATGGGATCCTAGGATTTGATAATGATGTATGTATCTCTTATTTGAGTTGCAAAAATAGGTAAATTTCTTTCAACAAGATCTAGTTTACAATGCTTTCTTCATAATAGACCACTCATATTGCAAATATTTTTATCTATACTTGGGAAAATCAACAGAAAAGGAATTAACTTTGAATATACCATGTTTGTTCTAGAATGTAATGAACTTCTTGGCCTTAGAGAGCTTTCATAGCTTGCACTTGTAATAGTTCCCTTTGTATCTAGGCAATGTTTCCTCTTATTGGTTCCTTGGCTTGAAGAGATCAATCAATGGAATTTGTCTTGTATAATAATTTGGATTATTTGAATGCATCCAAGTTTCTTGACTTATCATATGTTTAGAGTCATACAAAACATTATTATGATGCCTTATCTGTACCTGTGCAATAAACACATATTCTTCTTCTACTTCTCCATCCTTTTCTTTTTCTTCTACTTCTTCATCCTTTTCTTTTTCTTATTTAGTTTGATTTTCTTTGGTTGTATTACTTTGATTTACTTTACTCTAAGATTGATTTTTATTTTTTTAAGATGATATTTCTTGATGATAGTTCATCTCTTATGAAAGAGATCTATTTTAAATGGGTTTTACCCACATTCCATCATGGTGTGTTTGTTTCTAACATAATGTTCATATATCTTTTGCACGTGGAAAGTAATTATTTTAGGATAATTTCTTTGATTTTGATATCTTTAAAAATTGTTTCTTTATTGCAATCACTGTGGAGGTCTCATGTCTCTTCTGAATAGCTACTTCCTTCTTTGAATTGTAATTAGTAACTATTTGCTATATGTGAGACCTCTAATTTTTGAAGTAGGTTTACCAACTTTTTAGAGCTTGGTGTTTGCTTAGTAATATTTAATGTAGTCACAAAAAAAATCTACTTATATGGGAGTGATATCAAAATAATTAGAATAGATATTTTATTAGATACCTAAGTTCACAATGCTTGTAATAATTCTCACAACTTTGTAATTCTCCTCATGAATGATTCCAACTTTTTCCCTCTGTTCATCTTTAGACAATGGAGTTGGATATGAATGAATATAATATGATTTTCATTCTTGGCTTCAAATATAATTTTTAGCTTCTTCCATGTATATTTGGTTGTGGTTGAATCCCTAATAAATTCTAGGACCTCATTTGTTACTCTAAACATGATGATTAGTCTTGAATTTATGTTTGCCTTGTCAAATTTTGTTTGATCTTCTCCTTATATAGTAGGATGGGCAATGGTCCCTTCTAGTACTTGCCTTAATTCCTCAAAACAAAACTACATTCTAAGTTTATTTTTCTAGGCAGCATGATTATTTCCTATTTGGATTAAAAATTATGTCTTTGCACCCTAGGCATCGCAACCCCTCATAGTTGTGGTTTTCTCTTCATCTCTCTAAGTAGGTGCATTTGGTACCCTGCACCTCATGTGAGACACAAGTCCTAGGAAATTTGGGAAAGCATGTGATATGACTCCTCCAAATGGCCTCTAATATATTTTACCCAAGGTTGAATCCTTATTGGGTGTGATCTTTTGGTGCTCGTCTCTTCCTCCTATGCTAGCCTAATATAGCATGGTTCATTCTCCAATAAAAATGTAAAAGAAGGAAAAGTAATAAAATAAAATAGGAGAAGCCTATCTACAGGTGGTGATGCACCAAAGACTTAATAAGGACCTATGTGCCACAATGGTATTAAATGAACATATGCAAGGTAATCAAAATCACACGAGGAACATAGGTCCCCCAAATAATACAATAAAATAGAACACACACAATAAGACTAAGATAGGGATTTCATAAATAGGTATAGTTTCCATTAGTGTAATCTCTAATTTACATGCATGCAAGAGATAGAGGTTCAAAAACTAATCAGCCAACAAAGCAAGGCTTGAGAAGGGCCAAGACATAGGAGAGAATGAAGGAAATAACCCCTTAGAAGAATGTATCACTTTCGATGATTAAAATGAGAGGAAGGATATATATTTATAGATAATGCTTTCCCCCCCTAAAATTCAAAATTCCCCCTTTTCAAAATTATCACCCATGGTACATTTGAATTGATGGTGTGCAATCCCAAGGTTACTCAGTTTTGGGGTTACTTAAGTTGGGATCTATACTACCCATATTGGATATCTTCTATAGAGATCCTTATCATTAATTATCTTAGGTCCATAACCACTTTTTTGAATAACTCATGATAGTATCTTAAGTGTTGTACCTTCTCATAAAGAAAGGACCATACGCTCTAGAGCTATACACCTCTACATAATATGTAGGGTCCAAGGATGCAGCCTCGGTGGGGGGTGTCAGATGCTAAAAACTATTCATGAGGGGGACCTAGGTGGTGTAACTTTGACAAGGTTTTGACAAGTAGTTCTCCCTTTGTTCTTCGTCTGATAACCCAGTTTTTAAATCTCAGTTTGGTTGATATACCTATTGCTAAATTTTTATTCTTCTCTTTCTAGTATTTTGGTTGTCATCCTTGGCTTGTTATTATCAAGTGTTTTATATCAAGTTGGCATACTTGGGGTATTTTTTATTTTATTTGCATGCATCACTAAAATTTTGGGTTTCTCTACTCTACTTTCAAATTTGATCGAAGAAGCCAAAACACCATTCCTACATACTTGTATATACCTCCTTCCAAATCTGGTTGCTTTGCTTCTCATTAAGGCTTCTTTTTACCAAAATTGGCTAGAATGCTCACTCCTCCAAAATATAGTGAGAATTCACTATAATTATGATGACTAACAAGGGATCCTTAGCTTGATGAGGAAAAGGAACCTAGAAGGTCATAGCCTTATCTATTGGGTGCAGATTCAAAATTGGGGTTAGAGAGGGAAGGGGACTAGAAGTGGGAATCTTCTCTACTAAAATGTAACCCTTTGCTCTCATACACTTACAAAATTATACTTGCTTGTAAACACCAATACTTTACTACAGCAAAATAAACTATAATACATGGTGGGTATACCTTATCCATTGGGCATAGAGTCAAGACTCTCCCACCCTAGTGACCGTCAAAGCCATCTATTTTTTCCATTTCTTCTATTTTTGGGAGGAAAAAATTCTACCCTTATAGAATTGAGGCTCCTAAGTAGCTCCCATGCTATGACATTATTGGTACCAACAATTTTTTATTTCTTTGCTATAGGATGACTAGTACCATCGATGATTCCTTCTCTACACTTTATCCTCTTAGAGTATATCCTCCCTCTCTATCTTAGATTTTTTATATATTTTTAGCCTCATAGGATGGAGGGGTTTTCTTCCTTAAGTGCTCAAGAGGGAGTGGACTCCATAACCTATGTTATCCCAAGTCCCATAAGATAGTTGATTTAGCTCTATGGTCCTTTGTGTGATGATCCCTCTACCTTTGTGTAACCTTACTGCTCTTGGATTGATATGATTCGATCAAGGGTACCAAGTTGCTAAGTGGGATGGGAATGAGGTGTGATAGGGTATATAGTTGGATCAGGTTACTCCTCTTCTTTAAACCCATCTACAAATAAGGTAGCAAGTTGATCCCATTCATATATTAAGTGCATAGAGAGGTATTCATACCCTTCATGAGCCTTCTCTCTGAATGATGTCACACACATTCTTAGAGCTATGTTATACTTTATGATGTTATACAGTTAAAAGAAGTAGGTTATAATTCATAGATATATTATTGGGTCTAAAATATACTCACCAGTGTAGAGTAGCACCATTTTGAGTGCTAACATTGGGATTTAGTCCCATGCATCTGTGGTATCGAAGGTCATAAGAGGTTATTTTTGGTCCATGTGATAAAGCTTGCAAAGTGTAAAGTAGATATGTTTAGGCATGTGAATTTGGTAGCAATCTCCTTATGATCTTCTATTTGAAGTAGAGTCACTAGGTAAAAACTTTATTTGCTATGAGAGCTAATAGACTAGGACCTCCATAAAAATCCCAATTTAGGTTTTTTTGGGTGGCTTCTTCTAGATCTTCCTTTTATAAGGGAGTTGCCAGGTGAATCTACTTAGTTCCTTTGGAATTAGATGGATCAAGTTCTTCATCAAAACTTTATTTTTGTATCCTTTTGAGAGGCTCCTTTTGGATCTTCCCTTTTATAGTAGAGTTTCCAAGTTGGGGGAATATTTGACAAAGGTTCCCACCATGACCTTGGTCAGGGATGGTGACTTCTTCTAGGTTCTTATTTTGTAGTGGAGTTACTAGGTGAATCTATAGGGTGCTTCAACAAGTGAATGACTACGATCTTCATTGGAATGATAGTCTAAATTATCTATTAGGGGATAGATTTTGAGATTCATGTCTCATAGGGCATGCTAGTTTGGACTATTAGAGGTAAAAAATGACCCCTTTGTGCCTCAAGTGTCATGACCCCCCTAATTTTGGTTCACTCTTTGTATCTTTTAGTAGGTGCATTTGGTATCGTATATCTTATGCAGGGCTAAGTCCTTAGAAGTCTAGGGAAGAATGGGATGTGACTCCTTTGCACGATATCCAAGATTTTTTACCAAGGTTAACTCCTTATTGTGTGTTATATTTTGATGCTTATCTCTTCCTCCTATGCTAGCCTACTCTATTGGGTTCATTCTCCAAGGAAAGGGAAAAGTAAAGGAAAGTAGTTAAAGAAAATAAAAAAAGCCTAACTAGCATGTCTAGCCTATCTATGGGTGGAGATGTGCCAAAGACCTAATAATACCCTCCATGCCATGAAAATATTAAATGAACACATGTAGGGTGGCTAAAAACATATGAGGAACACATATCTCTCTAAGTCATACAATAAAATAGAACATCCACACTAGAACTAGGATAGGGATTTCATAAAAAGTTATAATCTCCATTAGTGTAAACTTTGAATTACATACATGCAAAAGAAAGAGGTTTTAAAACTAATCGGTCAGCAAGGCAATGATCAAGATAGGCTAAGACTGTTGGCTTTTAAGCTTAATTATCTCAAAATATCAAAGGTCCTAATATAAATAAACCAACAGTATTATAGGTCAAAATATCAATAATCAAGAGTAGAAATATTTATGAGCAATCTAATATCTATATCAAGGACAATATAATGATAAAACCCATTCACTCATAATATCAAATATGAATGTAAATGGAAAAAATAATTCATGTACATGCATGAAGAATACTTACAATATTAATTGCTCAAAATCTATATACAAGCTTCAATATTATAAATGCTTGCTATGGTGATCGTTTACATATCGTTTTTCCAATTACATTGTATGGAGCTTTGTCTCTATAATGTATACATAGAAATGTGACTCTTCAGTACTTGTCTATTGCACTCCTCTCATATTTGGGAGATGTGATTTTTCCTATTCTTGACCTTTGGCCTCTCATATTGCCACTTGTATACTAGACTCTTTACTTTCTTACATGCATACTTGACTCTATGACACTTGCACACTTCTACATGACTCTTTCTTTCCCACATGTATTCCTAATACAAGATGCTTGTGCACATCCTCATTTTACATATTTACGCACTTACATACATGATAGTTGTGCATTTATTACACATTACACTCTTACATGATATTTGTTTAGGACACTTACATAAATAGGAATATAAATCACTCACCTAAACTAAATACTCAACCTTAATCTATAATATTTATATTTGTACCATGAAGGTACCATGGGGATACATTTTTTTTTGGTAAGTTAAAAATTTTCATTAAATATGGCATTTTAAATGCACCCTAATGCTTTAATATATCAAAAGAGGAGAAGGATGCAAAGACCCCAAAAACAACAAGCATCCTTGAGAACCTAGGAGCAGAAAGGAAAGCAAAAACTAACCAAAAAAAAAATAAGGAAAACCCAGAAGGGAAAGAGAAGTGGGACCACAACACAAAATCCAATCAGACATTTACAGATTCATTGATGTCCTCTTTCTTGACATCCTTAACATCATCCTTAGGTATGTCCTTGAAGATTTTATTGGCTACTTCCACAACTTTTTCATCCTTCTCTTTTGGTTTGGTTTCAACAGTGGATTTAACAAGGGTATCTTCTGTGAAATTATCATAGAAAAATAGGATATTTAGAGCATTCCTATGCTCCTTCATTTGATAAATAGCTCCTCCAATTGTAGACATGGCACTCTCCAGGTGTGCAATCATGATTGAAGTGGTCTTAATAACATATATTTGTAGAAACTTCTCCACTGGATCATCCTCAGAAGCATCCTTCAGCTTTCTTGGACTTTGAAGTTCCTTATTTTTGAGGTGTTGTGAGCTCCTTGTGGGCATTGCCTCAACCTTGTTCCTCTTTTTTGCCAAAGACTCTGTAAATTGGTATTTATCCTCCCCCTTATTCCTTTTGGAACCTCGATCCTTAGTTACAAGAGTAGAAGAAGTATCCTCCTCAGTGTTGTTCGTCTATTGGTCATGTGTAAACATGTTTCTCTTAGTAAATTTCTCCAAGAGGTGGACATACAACACCTTGAATAGCCCTTGATGAAAGGGCCACGCTTCCTCATTTTTTGTGCGGGTTGCCATTATGGTGTAATCCATTAAAAAAAGAGGAATTTTGGGATATTGAGTGGTTGGACCTCCCTTAAGTGGTTTACAAAGGAGATATGAAAGCTCCTAAGTTGTGAATTGGGATCATCCATCGTTATGTATTTCATAATGGGCTTCATAACTTCTTTCAAATGGTAGGTAGGTTACCTTAGACCATACTCATCTTGACAATCCTCCTCATGGGTGACTTTAGCCCAAATTGACTTATCTTGACATCCCATTATGATTATCCCTACGCATAGTTCATCCTACCAATGGCTACCTAGTAATCTCAGCAAAAATGCTAATGTTCACTTGAAATTCAACACCATGAATGATTATGAAACCTTTTTCCTAGGTGGAAGCAAACACCATGTTGATTACCAAGGGGATACATTTGCATGAGGAGGATACATTTACATGTACCAAATAATGTAATATTCTCCACCAGAGACACAAGAGAGGATGAAGGAAATAATACCTTAGAATAATGGATGTCTTTCGATGATTACAATGATAGGAAGGATACATATTTATAGATAATACATGGGGCTTTCCCCCCTAATATTCAAAATTTCTCCTTTTCAAAATTCCTACTCATGGTACATTTGCATTGATGTTGTGCAATCCCAAGGTTGTTTGGATTTGGGGTTGTTTAAGGTAAGATCTATATTTCCCATGTTGGATATCTACTATAGATATCCCTACCATTAATACTTTTATTTATTTAACTACTCTTCTGGAGAATTCATGATAGTGTCTTAACTGTTGTACCTTCTCATAGAGAAAGGACCATACATTTGGGGAGCTATACAACTTTGCATAATATTTTGGGGTTGTAGCACCAACTGGGAGTGTGGGGAGCTAGGTGGTGCAATTTTGACTAGGTAATGAGAGGTAGTTCTCCCTTTGTTCTTAATTTGGTAACCCAATTTTTAAAGCTTGATCTGGTTAGTATACCTTGCAGCTAAATTTTTGTTCTACTCTTTTTATGTTCTAGTTATCATCCTTGGCTTATTATTACTTGAAATTTTATGTTAGGTGGACATCCTTGGCCTATTTTTTCTTCTAGTTGCATGCATCATTACTTTAGGCTATTACCAAAATTTTGGATTTCTCTATGTTTTTGTCTTTGATCGATGAAGTCAAATCATCGGTCTTGTGTACTTGTATTTGCCTTCTTTTGGATATGATTGATCTAATTCCCATTAGGGATCCTATTGTGGAAATATTTTGTGTCCCTTAATATGAATCACACCATAAAATATTTCTTGATGATAAGCAGTATCACAAATTCTGGTGGATCTGCCACTTTAATTTAGGAAAATATTATCAAAAAGACTCTAGATAGACTGAATTGGGTTAGGATACCCCTAAAGTGAGCTTATAATATTTCTTTATATGCTCATGTTCATACAGATAAACAAAATGTAAAATTTGATGTTCTTTTGACCAATATTTTACAATAACTCTTTAATTGTGCCTTATCACTTGATCGGTGCCTTATCCATTATTAACTATAGTGAAGTTTTTAAACCATTAATGAGAAATAAAGAAGGAGAAATAAATAACTAGGTTAATTAGATCCATTCAAATAATATAACAGATATAATTAAGACACACTGTGAAAGAATGTGATACTCATACATTCAAATGATGTAGCACATAGATGTGACCATAGATACACAACTGAGCAAAATAAATTTCTAGGAGGAAGATGGATTTGTATTAATTTATTGAAAAAATATTACCATTTAGATTTTGGCCAAGTACTCAAATATCTTTGAATAAATACAATATTCAAATAATATAACAAAGGAACTTCATTCTTCATCCTAATAATAGTGATAAAGAATCTCCAAGCTACCAATCCAATTGTTGGAAATGAGCCTAGCTAACTAGTATATCCTAAACAAGACCTACATAATCAAGGGGAGGAATAAGGGGTGGAAAATAAGACTTAAAAGAATATATAGTTAACAAGATAAGGGCACTATCATTATACCTCTGAAAAAAATGGCTATGCAAAAACTTGATCATTTTCTTGGTTGCAGCAACTCCTTTTATAATGTTAAGGTGTATGTTGTCTGTTACAAGTTCTTTCAACTGAAATCTCTACTTGGAATCATATCTTCCCTTGATAACCTTAATGTGCCACAATAAAATTACAATTGTATGAACTTTAGGCTTTATGGTTAACCTATCCTTGAGTTTGTATATTTTTCTATGGTGGGCCCCGTGTTGTTGTCTTCTATTTCATCTGTTTGTGAACTTTGTCCTACTTCCATAGCTCTTTTCTCAGAAACTCTAAGTGTTTTGGTGGACATTCTAATATTATCTTCTTTAACATTATTCACTTTATTTATTTCTTTTTGGAGGTATTTTATTGTTATATCAATATATTCCCATGATTATTTGCAAAAATTTATAGTAAACTTTAACATATTTATATCTTGTATGATTTTTATTTTTTGACTTTTTGACAATACCTTGCTTTCTTGAGAAAAACTGCACAGACGGTCATCTATATTTACTAGAAATTTAGCATACCTAGATAATTCTAACTCATTATTAGGATCATAGTTAAAGTCTTGGATTTTTTTTAGGATCAAATCTCTAACATCTACTACCTATAGGTATTCTTCTATAGAAAATCCTATATCCTTAAGTTCATCATTTATCTTGTCTTTCCATTCGACTACTTCTCTATTCCAATTATTCCATCTAGGTCTATCTCTAAGGAATATTGAGATCTTTATGAACTCTTCAACATAGAAAATTATGGTCCCATCATCCAACGCTATTTATCCTTCACATATCTATTCACACTAGTCCTCAAACAATCAAAAAGTAGGATATACTATATTTAGCCTCCTCTTTGCTTGTTCTAGGAGGTGTTTTAGCTTATCAATAGTTTTCTTGATCATATTGATGTTGTAAAATATATCCTTTAAATCTTCTAACTTACCCTATATTTTATTTCGCATCTCTCTTTTTAATTTAGAGATAAAGTTGGAGTAATCAATATTTTTTATTATGATTTGAGATTTTGTCCTTGGAGTTGTAGCTTGTAAATTTAGAACCTGCTATCTGAGGCTATCTACTGCTTGTAATTGATCTATTTTTTATGTCTTGGTTTTTAGATCTGCAACTTATTTTTCTAAAATAAGTGCAATCTGTGCCTATGCAATCACATTTGACATCATCAGGGAAACCATGTAGCTAGTAGCTAATATTTCTCCTTTATCTAAATCAATTTGAGCTTTGTTGATTCTTTGGCAAAGGAATCCTAATAGTGGTAGTAGATGCATCATGGGTACCCTATTATTTAGTTTCTTTGACTGTAAAATATTCCATGTGGGGAGTCTTCCCTCCTATATCCTGTATTTATATTCCTTCATCAAAATCAAACTATACATCTTGCTCTACTATTGTTGCGATAAATCTTCTAAAACTAGTGGTAGTAGCCTCATGTCTAGCCCTTTTGTGTTTTGGGTAGTTCAAAGGGTTTTTTTATTTTCACTTGATGGTCTCTAAGAAAATTTTATAATCCTCCTGCTTTTTAAATCCTTTTGAGAATTGTTGAGGATATTTTACGATCTTCTTTATCTATCACCAGGTAGGCAGAGATCACTCTAGGTAGATCTACTACCAATTCTAGCATATGTTGTGGAGACATTAACATCTAAGCTAGATCTAGAGGATTTTATGAACTTGTATTTATGAAACAACGACAATATCCTTACCTTTCCCACTATCTACAATAGTGTCTTAAACATATCGAGTAACTAAATATCCCCTTTTTTTTTTGTAATGGTAGTTATAACTTCCATCAAGACTTATATCTATTTAGGTCTAGATTACAATCTCCAAGATAGGGTCTTGTAACTCTTTTGGACGTATGATAGGGACCAATGGTGCACTTGACTCCATTGAAACCATTCTTAGCACTTTCAATTTTTTTGGGTAGTTCCCTACCATTTCTATTTGGGTATAGGGCCTTCTCCTTGGATACTTTTTCATATGGATTCCAATGTTTGATTTTTCCTTATGGCTCTTTGTATTTCATCTTCAAACATATATCCTTTGTGAGATACAAGGGCATATGACATTTTTTTAGGTGTTCTCTTCTTTTAGTAATTAAAAGGTTCAACAACCACCAAGTATTTTTTGCAAAAACATATAAATCCATTTCCCCTAGGGCCCCTAGTAGACCAAATTATTCCTTGTATATGTAATTCCCTATTCTAAAAGAAGCTTTTAGCCATGGAAGTTTTGTTTTTTTTTTACTGCCCTCATCTTGACTTTCTTTGTTGCCTACTTGACAATCTCCAGTGCTACTATGGACATGGGGCAAAATTTGGACAATATCTTTAGGGGGATTTTAGACCCATAAATTCTTATATAAGTGAATCATTTAGTGAGGAAGAAATATCCTACTTCCCTTTCATGGATAAAGTTAGCTATTCCCAAGACAAGCCTGTGAAGGTGATAATTGCAAAGTTGGTGAATTTCTAGGAGTAATTGGCCAAAAAATTGGGTATAACATGATGGAACCTCTTGTATCCAAGTAATCCTTTCTTGAATAGGTTCATCGTATACCCCTCCCCATTGTTCAAAAAATTTCTTAATAAGATGTCCTCGTAACAACCCTAAATTCTAACTTACCAACTTGAGAGATTTTATTTATACTCATTAGTGATCTACATCTCCCCACCTTCCATAATTCATTCTATGATTAAGTTGTTTGACTCATCTCTGTGATGAGCCAACTTATATATTTTTGTGTATCAAAAAGGGTATGCCCATCCCTACACTATACATAAGTCTATCTATGTAGGTGTACTAAGTGTAGTGGCATAAGGTTTATATGCTTCCTTTACCATACATAAGTCCATCTATGTAGGTAAATTTTTAGTTATCTGTCTCATCTATGTGATGAGCCAACCAAAGCATCTATCACTTTGTGTGATAGTCCATTCATTGACACTACAACCTAATTGTTGCCTTCCACAACAACCTAATTTTAGGTTATGAAGGATAAGATGTGAAACAAGGTGGCCCAAATTTTCCTTCTAAAAGGGACCTCATAATCCCTTATATTAACTCTCTCTCTAACTTCTAATGAATAAAATCCTTGCTAACTAGGAAAATATTCCAAGCATCACTAACATGTATTAACACTACACATCTTAGTAGGATACTTCTAATACCTAAACATAATCATTTGATAAATTTCAATTTCTAATCATCTAAATTTCATTATGTCATTCATAAAGATCACATAATCTCTCTGTGAAGTAATCTCTCTATGAAGCACAAGAATTGCATAAATTTGAAATGTAATGTAAATGATAGCAATTTCATTAAGGACTTTATTGATCATAATAATGCAATATTAATACATAGAAACTAAATTTCTCTTCCAAAATATCATGGCCCTCCCAGATGGACCTTTGAACATGGAAAAACAATGTATTAACAAATGTGACTAATACTCGATTTTGTGCAATTAAGCAGCCTCACAATAATAAATAGATAGTGAAGGATATGATATTGCTAATAAATTTCCAATGTGTAGGATCATGTGCAGTCATGAGTCGAAGAAATTGAGTCATCCACTAGAGACGAGAGTACTTGAGGAAGTGGAAATTATGATAAGGCAACTTGAAGATAACATAGATAGATACCTTTATAGAGGCATGCATTCGGTTAGGGATAATCATCAATATCTAACCACCTTGAGCCCCGTACTAATGGCCTAGTAGCTATCATAAGTTCTAGAGGTTGAGACAGGTGATTAGATTGATGAAAAGACTCCCTATTTGTTTGATGCACTTGCATGATTATCTTTTACTTAAGCATTATTAACCTTGATAACTGGTGAGCATGGAGTAAATGGTTTACCTTCACAACTTCATGTGTGCTTGTTTAAATAAATTTTTGATTTATTTAAAAAGCAAAAAATATATTGTTTAAATAAATATTTGATTTATTTAAAAAGTAAAAAATATATTGTTTAAATAAATATTTGATTTATTTAAAAAGCAAAAATACATTGTTTAAATAAAAGTTTGATTTATTTAAAAAGAAAGAAGATATTGTTTAAATAAATAATTATTTTATATAAAAGCAAAAATCTCATTGAAAATGAGCAGTTGATTATTTAAATGATGTTGGTAAATGTTATTTGTAATAAAATGATTGATTTATTTAATAGCATTAGTATTGAAATAAGCAAAGAGGTAATCAATTTACCAAATGATTGCTAGTGGAGAACTTACCTTGAAATAAAAATAATAAAATAAATATAATTCTTTAAAAGCTCCAAGGTAAGGTCTTTGCCATGGTGTGCCTAGGAAGTGTCCACCCACCCGATGATTGACCCATAAGGCGTAAATGTGATAAGATAACATTCAACAAAATGGGTCGGGTTGCCCTTTGAAGACCTGATTGGATCATATACACGAAGCTCCCCTGATGTGAAGAGAAATCTCTTTATGGTGATCACCTTGGAAAGAGGGGGAGGTATGTCCGTCGTACTACCTATCGGAGGTGGTCAAGGAGTAATGGTAGGTATGTGGGGATGTAGATCAAGGAGGGAGAGAATACGTGTATGGGGAAAGTAGGAGTTGGTAGAGGGACAAAGGAGGAAGGAGCATGAAGAGGAGTAGAGAAGCATGAAGGACAGAAAAGGAGTACAAAGAGAGTGAAGAATAGTAAACGATGAACATCCACGTGAGCAGTGTAGGCGGTCCAAGTGGGTTCATCTTGAAACTTTTGTTGTTTTTATTTATTTTGTGAATGTTATGTGTAGCCACTATCATTGGTAGTATGGTCTACAAATTCCTTTTGAATGTTGTGTAGCCACTACCATTGGCAGCATGGTCTACATATTCCTTGTTAATGTTGTGTGTATCCACTACCATTGATAGGATGGTCTACGTCTTCCTTGTGAATGTTATGTGTAGCCACTACTGTTGGCAGCATGGTCTACATCTTCCTTGTGAATATTGTGTGTAGCCACTACCATTGGCAGTGTGGTCTACATCTTTCTTGTGAATATTATGTGTAGCCACTACCATTGGCAGCATGGTCTATGTCTTCTTTGTGAATGTTGTGAGTAGCCACTACCATTGGTAGCATGGTCTACATATTCCATATGAATGTTGTGTGTAGCTACTACTATTGGCAACATGGTCTACATCTTCCTTGTGAATGTTGTGTGTAGCCACTACCATTGGTAGCATGGTCTACATCTTCATTGTGAATGTTGTGTGTAGACACTACCATTGGCAACGTGGTCTACATCTTCCTTGTGAATAAAGTGTGTAGCCACCATAGTTGGCAGTGTGATCTACATCTTCCTTGTGAATTTTGTGTAGGCACTACCATTGATAGCATGGTCTACGTCTTCCTTGTGAATATTGTGTGTAGCCACTATCATTGGCAGCATGGTGTATGTCTTCCTTGTGAATGTTGTGTGTAGCCACTACCATTGGCAACGTGGTCTACGTCTTCCTTGTGAATGTTGTGTGTAGTCACTACCATTGGTAGCATGGTCTATGTCTTCCTTGTGAATGTTGTGTGTAGCCACTATCGTTGGCAACATGGTCAACATCTTCTTTGTGAATGATGTGAGTATCCACTATCATTGATAGTATGGTCTACATCTTTCCCTATGTATGCTAGATGCAATGGCATCACCACCTTGTCACTATCATTCGTAATTAGCTAGGCATATTAGGAGGCAGCTAGTCAAGTAGCACTATGGGTAACCCTCCCATTGCAATCACAACTTGGTTGGGAAGTCTCCTCGAGTGTCATTGGCATCGAGGATGATCTACTATATCATGGCAACTATTGGTGTCACGGGTATGTAAGTACCTTAGTCCACCCTGTGTCTTTCCTCGTGATGTGGAATGCACTAGCCCATCTGATGGAGGTTGATCCTCTTCTTGTTCACCGTAGTGTAGAAGCTTTAAGTGTTGTTTATTATTTAAAATGATAGATTTTAGAATAATGAAGTGTAGAAGCTTTAAGTGTTGCTCATTATTTAAAATGATAGATTTTAGAATAATGAAGTGTAGAATCTTTAAGTGTTGCTCATTATTTAAAATGATAGATTTTAGAATAATGAAGTGTAGAAACTTTAAGTGTTGTTCATTATTTAAAATGATAGATTTTATAATAATGAAGTGTAGAAGATTTTAAGTGTTTCTCATTATTTAAAATGATATATTTTAGAATAATGAAGGGTAGAAGCTTTAAGTATTGTTCATTATCTAAAATGGTGGAATTTAGGATAATGAAAGTGTGAAAGCTCTAATTATTGTCCATTAACTAAAATGGTGGATTTTAGGGAAATAAAATGGAATAAGATTTAATTTGTAATTTAAGGGTATGGGACCTTAGGTTATGAAATAAAATGAAGTAATGATTATTTTATAGTTTAAGGGTATGGGACCTTATGTTATGAATGTAATTTAAGTGTATGGGACCTTATGTTATGAAATAAAATGGAATAATGGTTATTTTGTAATTTAAGGGTATGGGACCTTATGTTATGAAATAAAATGGAATAATGGTTATTTTGTAATTTAAGGGTATGGGACCTTAGGTTATGAAATAAAATGGAATAATGGTTATTTTTTAATTTAAGGGTATGGGACCTTAGGTTATGAAATAAAATGAAATAATGGCTATTTTGTAATTTAAGGGTATGGGAATGTTATGAAATGAAATGGAATAATGGGTTGTTTTGTAATTTAAGGGTATGGGTCCTTAGGTTATGAAATAATGGTTATTTTGTAATTTAAGGGTTTGGGACATTATGTTATGAAATGAAATGGAATAATGGTTTATTTTATAATTTAAGGGCATGGGACCTTATGTTATGAAATAAGAAAAAGGTTTATTGGGAATTAAAGTAGTTGCTTTAAGTGATGGAATGTGTGAACCCAATTTACTTAGAAATTAAGGGTATGGGACTTTAATTGTTGAGAAGGTTAGTTCATTTATTGCAAATAGAGCACATGATCTAATGCATGGTTGACTGATTCTCACAATTTGGGTGAGAGAGAAAATGGAAAGGGTAGTTTCTATGATAAATTCTATGCATTAGTAAGAGGAATCGCTTGGGTTATTTGCATAGTTGCAATTTGGAAATGAAATAAGTAAGTGCATTTAGAATCATGTCTATCTATATCTATGAGTGTCCTGATCCCCTACTATCCTCACTTGATCGATGGAAGAGTGAGAAGGCCAAAGTCATGAGATGGACCAATTCACAAGTTTGCTCTCTACCTTACATCTTGTTATTTATGCAATAGATTAGATTGTGGGGATATTTTATCGATGAAATAGATGTAAAGTATTATGGAAAGTATGGGGTGTACCATACTTACTTATGTATCTAAATGAAAATTACAACTGCTACATTTAGTACCTCTTTATTTATTTTACTATATTTAAATCTTTTAATTTATGTTTAATTGGTGATTGTTTCTTTACGCTTTGATTATTCTTGCTTGTTGATAATTCATTTTTGTTAGATTTAGTATCTAGATATTTTATGCTCTTGTGATGTTAAAAATAAATAAACATTAGTAAGTTCTAGGTGAACTTAGAGGTTACCCTAAGGGCTTGAGACCCCTTAGGGAGATTGGTAACTAGGTTTGCAAGATTGTACCAGAGTTAAGATAACTTGTTAGTGGAAAATATTGATAGCTTAGCTCACAATACATGTAACATGCCCACACATAATGGCTTATGTGGATATGGAGATGTGTGTACACCCTATAACGATTGAAGGTGGTAAGTCTAGCTCATCAAGACTGAGGAGAGGGATGGACTTATGTGCATAACATAAGATAGGCTTACGTAAACGAGACTTGCAAAAGGGAATCTTGTGTGGTATAGTTTTTGAGAAACTTAGGGGATGCCAAACATTAATTTGGTCTAAGGTTGATTGAGGATTTATGAATACTTCTCCTTAGTCAAAAAAATAATAATATATAAAATTTTATTTTTGTTTGTGTTTTCTTGTTTCATGTTTTTAGGGTGTTACATTTGGTATCAGAGCTCTAGGTTTGAGGGTATAGAGCTTATTATGTGTTGTAAAAGATATTTGGGGATCTCCAATAGAGGCTCGCTTGGGAATAAGCTAAAATTCAAAGTAACCTAGAGTCTCTGCTTATTAGGATCTAATGGAATTGATTATGAGGAAGGATGAATATTAAAGATACCTTAGTATGGGCTTTGGTATTAATGATATATCCTCACCTTGGAACCTCATCCTAGTTAGACCTCTAATAATTAGCGAAATAAGGACTTTGTATTATGGTCAAGTTAGTGATTTAGTTAAGGGAAAATTGTAATCTAACTCTTTTTTTGGTGGAAACCAAATCAAGATGCCACCTAAGGCTAGGATGGAAAGGCCTCCACATAGACATACTCGACAAAGTAATATTGAAGAAGAGATCCATAATGAGGATCTAGGAGTTACCAATGTAGGAATAGAGGAACTTACTACTACAGTTGTCGAGTTACAAGATCAATTAAGACAAGTGCTGGAAACTATGGTAAATCAAAATTCGTAGGCTAGAGATTCAGAAGTCAACCAAGTTGAGGGGCTGATAGTGAAATAGAAATAACCAAGAAACCTCTTAGAGAAAGAGATATTAAGAGATCTAAAGAATGTATGTATCTCCAATTTTGATGGAGAATGGGAGTGTTGAGGTGTTATTTTGTCCGATTACAAATATCACCCGATAATTAGGATTGTAATCCTCTCTTGCAAAGAAAATATGTTTCTCCAAGGTTCTTTTACGTAACACGTTATGAATTTATGTCAATTAAGGGCACTGAACATCTCAGGGATTAACAATCAATTGTTAACAATGGGCCTAGTATAACAAATATTTTGATCTTGAAATCATTACTTGCATTTTCATCAATATAATTTACTTCCTCAAAATGAATAAACTTGCCCTTTAAAGCTAATATTTGAGAATGCAAATCTATTTTAAAAGACGAACTTTGATTAAAAATGCTTTTAACCTTATATTAAACTTGCATGAATGTTTTAAAGCATTTTAATTCAAAACTTACATTTATTTCATGAATGAAGCTTAAAATCAAATCTAATAAATGATGAACAAAATAAAAACCCTAATTATAACATGTGAAACACTTTATAATCCCTATGTTTGGGCCTTTAGAATATTATAAGCTTTATAATCCTTGCTTCTTTTCATAGAATATGAATAATTAATGTGTATGAATTCTAATTATAAATTTTTTAACTTTATAATATAAAAATTAGAATTCATATAACCTTTTAAACCAAATATCTATTTATTCAAATATTTATTAATTCAAATATTTGAAATAAATAAATATAAATAATTAATATGTATGAATTCTAATTATAAAGTTTTGTACTTTATAATATGAAAGTTAGAATTCACGTAATCTTCCTTAATGCGATGTTTATTTCTTTTTAAAAATTCATTAAACTAAATATTTGAAGTAAATAAATTTAATCCTTTCAATAGTATACTTTGGACTTTATGAGACTTATGATTTGAGATTGAAATTTTTAATAAATAAAACTTCCACAAACATAAATAAATCTCAAATTATGGATTTTACAATTTTATGATATTAAAATCAATAATCCATATAATCCTTCTCTATCTCTAAAATTTATTTGTCAAATATTTATTAACTTAAATATTTGACCTAAATAAATTTTACAACCCTTTCTATAAATCTGAATCTTTGAAATTCAACTTAGGGTTTTAATAAAACAAATTCAATGAAATTTATAAACTTTATCAAATTTAAAATCAAAAGCTCATTGATTCCCTCCTCTATGAAATTTATTCACCCAAAATATTTATAGAATTAAAATATTTGAGTGATAAATTCAAACTTTAACCTAGTTGTAAAATTTAAATCTTTTATAAAATAAACTAGGTTTTATCTTAAATATTAATGCCTCAAATAAATTAAAAAGGTCTTAGGGTAAAGAAACAAATTTGAATAAAACATTCGGACAAACTTGCTACAACACAAAAAAACACAACTTTGAAAACCAAACTCAGGCAGACCAGATTTTACACAATCCTACCACAAATTTGGTGTTATCTTCTACATAAATTTTAATTAAAAAATTATATCAATCAACTTATAAATTAAAAACACCACAATAGTGCTTGCTTTTAATAAAAATTAAATTTGATACAAAATATTAGATCTTATAATGAATCCAACAAAGTCTTTTAATTCATTTGCAAATGTAGCTTCCTCTACAACTTGGTCTTCTATTTGGCTCCTTTCGATCTTTCCTCTTTTTCTCCAACCTATCCGACCCTCTCTTTAGTTTCTAATTCTCCATTTATAACTTGAGAAATATGTTCCTCTTGATTAGTTTGCTTTGTTCCGTCAGTTTTTAAAAACGAATTCTTGAAACCCTAATATCAATAAATTCTTTTCAAAGGATTTAATATTTCTCGTCATTGGCATTCAAAAATTAAAGTTATAATCCTGCCAATAAGACAAATATTAATTAGAATATAAAACATTTATAAAATAACATTCTTAAATATAACTAAATTATAAAGTTATAAAATTTTATAATTTAATTAATTTAAACCATATTTATAAAATAACCATTCTAACTATATTAAATTATAAAGTTATAAAACTTTATAATTTAATTAATTTAAAACAAGACATAACTAAACATAAGAACATGCACCCTATATGAACACCACTATAATAAACAAAAATATATTAAAATAACACCAAAAATATATACTAATAACAAACATATAATTTAAAGACAACATAAAACTAAAACAACATAACAAAACAAAACATATAAACCAAACCAAAAAATACTAGGTATACATGAGACTTAAAAATTTAACATAACACAAAACATCTTTATAAAACCTAACCTATCAATATTAATAACAAACAAAAAAAACACCCTTGACATAAACATAACATAACAACAATAATACAACTCAAATACCATAATCAAAATGACCATACAAGAGGTGATTTTGAAATGTCACGAGCGGGAACGGGAGCGGGAGCGTCTGTGGACGATGGCGATGGCGATGACGGGAATGGAGGGTCGACGGGGATTGCTGGTCTGGCAGCTTTGTCCTCGGGCCCTGCAGCTGGTGTTGGGCCTACTGCAGGCCCACTCAGCTTTTGTCACGGTGAAGACCCTAACGGCGTGGCAAAAATGACGTCTGGTAACGGTAGGGTTTCAACCTCCTCTCCCTCCAAAGCGCGACCTTGGTCTTTGTCCTTTGCGGATAAAGTCAGGTCCTCGACTGGAGCTTTCTCTTTTCAAACTCCTTTGCCTTTCTCTATTTCGGGCACTGAAGTTTCGTTTCCAAGCGAGGCTATGGAGCCACTAATCTTTCAAGAGTCCCTCTCTCTGGTTGGGAAATTTGTCGGTGCCCGACCCGATATGGAAACTATCCGCGAATGGGCCCTTTCCAAATGGCGGCTTTCTGGAAGCATGGAGCTCGTGGCCTTTCCTAGGGGGTTCTTTATGATAAGGCTAAACAATGCCCTCGACACCCAACGCATTCTCACTGGTGGACCTTGGTTTTTTGGTCGTCGAAGCTTGTTTCTGCGGAGATGGGGGGAAGATTTCGACCCTGAAACTCAGCCTATCAACATCGCTCCGATTTGGATCAAACTCCATGGGCTTCCCCCATAGTTTTTCTATAATGATGCTCTCAAAGGCATCACTCAACCGATTGGAGATTTAGTTGCCATCGACCCTGCTACCAAAGCAAGAACCAGAATGACCTATGCTCGTGTCTGTGTCATGGCTAATCTGGATTCGGTTCTGCCTACCTGCATCGGCATCAACGTCGAAAGCTTCAGAAGGCGTCAAGGAGTTGAGTACGAGAACAAGCCCACTTTTTTTTTGGAGTGCAACACTCAGGGTCACTTGGCTTCTCAATGCCCTTCCCGAAAAAAAGATATTCCTAGTGATTCTGGCAGGAAGAAGGATTCCCAGATTCCCAACGTTCAGAAAAAGGCTCCTGGCAGGGCCGAGGCCGTTCCGTAGGCCCCCTAAATCATCTGCTCCCAACAACGTAAGTGCTCTGCCTTCTCGTACCAATCATTTTGCTCCTCTAAATAATCTTCCAACTAATGAGGACATCTCCAATGACCTTCCCATAGATCCAATCATCTCATCCACACCCACTGCGTTTCAGTCTCCCTTGTCCAAGGGTAAGGCGGCAATGACCTCCCCGAACTCACCCTCATATTCTGGTCCCTCTCACCTTCCTCTTCCCTTCCCACCCCTTCCCCCGACTCAAAACCGTCCTCTTACCCTCTCCCCTGAGTCTGTTGCCCTGCGCCAGTCTCCCCGCTCTCCATCCCCCCATAGGCCTGTTCCTGGGACCAACACCACCGTCATTCTTCAATCTTCCAGCCCTCTGAAATCTCCCATTTCTGCCCCCAAAGCTGATGTCAACAAAGAGCAGAGAAGGGGAAGACCGTCCAATGCAGAAAATCTTGCCAAAGCAGCTGAGCTTGAAGCGGCTGATGGATCTGTGCCTACCTCCTTGGGCCCTACTTCCGAACAACCCATTCATCAAGATTTGGATGAGGTTAGACCTAAACTTACT
Source organism: Wollemia nobilis (assembly GCA_028583015.1). Classification (NCBI taxonomy): domain Eukaryota; kingdom Viridiplantae; phylum Streptophyta; class Pinopsida; order Araucariales; family Araucariaceae; genus Wollemia; species Wollemia nobilis. The sequence goes on along the minus strand of JAQPPZ010017259.1, from coordinate 4,084,226 downwards.
CCGTCTCAAGGGAGAGGCAGAGGTCGCAAAGCAAATCCCAAGTCAAATCGATGAAGTTTGTCTCCTGGAATGTCATAGGCCTCAACGGAACTGCCAAACAGAGGACTGTCAAGTCGGTGAGAAAAAACCTAAAACCAAATATCATGTTTCTTCAAGAATCTAAACTGGATGAGAACAACAGCAATCAAGTTTGCAAGCTAATCTGGGAAAATAGCAATTTCGCCTCTTGCCCCTCCTCAGGGGCCTCCGGGGGTCTCCTTTGTTTGTGGGATCCGACAACTATTGAGGGGAGAGTCCTTTCAGTCTCTGACAGAACCATCAACATTTTGTTCACTAACAAAGTCACCAACCTTCAATGGATTGCCACCAATGTCTATGGACCAAATAGTCCTATCAACAGAAGATTGCTGTGGGATAACATTACCGCAATGCGCAACAACTTTCCTGACTTTCCTTGGATGCTCTATGGCGACTTCAATACTCCCCTTCACCTGTTTGACAAGCAAGGAGGCAATCCGATCACTAGCCGCTGCATTGAAGATTTCAACGATTTTGTCAACCTCAATGAGCTTATGGACTTACCGCTCCAAGGATCCAACTATACATGGAGCAACAGACGGGCGGGCATTCATCACATCCAAATTTGGCTTGACAGATTTCTCTTGTCCAAAGAACTCATTCCTATTTTTGGTGATGCCAGGCTGCATAGCCACCCAAAAATTGGATCTGATCACAACCCTATAATTATGGATTGTTCCCGACCCCAAAAAACCTTTAAAACCCCTTTCAGGTTTGAAAATATGTGGCTCACTCATCCAGATTTAGGTCGGTGTATTCGACAATGGTGGCAGCAAAACCTTTGTCCAAACCCCCTCTTGAATCTGTTCCTCAAACTCAAAGCAGTCAAACTCAAGCTAAAATGCTGGAACAGGGAGGTTTTCGGCAACCTTTTTAGTGAAAAAAAGCTTCTACTGGATGAGCTCAAAAGGGTGGAAAATCTGATTCAGGAAGGGGATCAGAGGGTTGAAACTTTCATGGAAGAAAAATGCCTCCTTTCAAACCTTCACAATGTTTTGGCTAAGGAAGAGTCCTACTGGAGACAAAAATCCATAAGCCTCTGGCTCAAAGAAGGAGACACCAACACGAAGTTTTTCCATGCTTCCACCCTGCGCCACGGAGGTTCAAATAAAATCTCGGAGTTGACCAAGGCTGATGGTACCATTGTCTCCGATATCCATGCCATCAGACAGGAAGCCGTGCACCACTTCCAGGAAATCTTAGGTCCAAGGGTTGATTGCCACCCCCGCACAACAAGTTCTCTGCTTCGAAATATTCCAATGTTGGTGTCTAACGATGATAATGAGAAACTGCTCCAATCCTACACCGAAGAGGAGATCAAAGATGCTCTGTTTGCAATGGAACCTGACAAGGCTCCTGGTCCTGATGGCTTTCCACCCCAGTTTTTTCAACACTTTTGGGATATCGTGGGCCCTGATGTTGTTGCTGCGGTTAAATTCTTCCAGAGAGCCAAAAATATGCCGAGAGAAGCCAATTCCACCTTCATTGTTTTAATTCCCAAGTCTAATGAGCGTGCTTCCCTCTCCGACTTCAGACCTATAAGTCTCTGTAGTGTCATCTACAAACTTATCACCAAAGTTATGGCAAACAGGCTGAAAGACATCCTTCCCTCCATCATCGACCAATGCCAAGGCAGCTCGGTCAAAGGCAGATTCATTGCTGATGGAGTGATAACCGTCCACGAGTTGGCTCATTCGGCATATAAAAACAAAAAACCCAGTATGTTCCTTAAGCTTGACATGAACAAGGCTTTTGATCGGGTTTCATGGAAATTCCTGTTCGAGGTCCTTGAGAAGTTTGGGTTTCACAAAGAATGGGTTAAGATGGTTCGAGAATGTATCTCTACTGCTTGGTTCTCTGTTCTTATCAATGGTTCACCCTCTGGCTTCTTTCCAAGTTTTAAAGGCATTCGCCAAGGGGACCCCCTGTCACCCTTCCTCTTCATCATTTTGGCCGAAACTCTTGGAAGAACCCTTACTGCTGCCTGCAACAGTGGACTCGTCTCTGGGATCAAACCTGCCTCAACTACCAAGGCCATTTCCCATCAACAGTTTGTGGATGATACTATTCTTTCCTCTCATGCTTCTGTCCCCGAAGCAAAAATCATTAAGAGCATCCTTGACTCTTATGAAGAGGCGGCTGGCCATAAAGTCAATTACCGCAAAAGCAAGCTATACTTCCTCAATACTCCCATCCACAGGCAAAACAGGATTGCTGAGATCCTTGGGTGTATCATTGGGAGCCTTCCAACTACTTATCTCGGATTACCGCTTTTCCATGGCAAATCGGTCTCGGCTATGTGGAACCCTGTTCTAGATCGTCTCAACAAGAAACTTGCAGTCGGAAAAGTTCAATGCTCAGCCAGGAAGCCAAAGCCACTCGGTCCAGGCTTGCCTCGCAAAGTATTCCTATTTTTTTCTTATCTATCTTCAAAGCTCCAGCCTTCCATCTGCCAAAGAATTGAGCAAATTCAACGTAGATTCCTTTGGGCGGGAAACGAAAACAAGAACAAATTTTCCCTTGTTGCCTGGGACAAGGTTTGTTCCAAGAAAAAGGATGGAGGTCTCGGCTTCAGGGACATCAAGCGGATGAACATGGCTCTCATTGCCAAGTAGTCCTAGAGACTTACCATCAATGAAAAAGCCACCTGGATTGACATCATCAAAGCTAAGTACCTTCATCAGGTTCCCTTTCTTGGAGAGCACAACCTTCCTGGCGGATCTCATTTCTGGAATGGTGTCACTAAAACAAGGAAGATCATCATGGAAGGTTTAAGGTGGTGTCTTGGAAATGGATTGACCATTCATTTCTGGGATGACCCTTGGATCCGTGACAAACCTCTCAGTCAAGATCCTCATCTTGCTATGCTCAAGACGGTGACCGAAGCTACCTTTGGAGATAAGGTGTGTCATTTCATTAACCCAGGTACTACAAGACCCGAATGGAAACAACTGGCTCTGAATGGGCCTAGACATATCACCGAGGCGCTTAGGCGGCTTCAAAACTTACTGAGGAGCTGCATAATCCCCAGCTCTCACAAAGAAGACTCCATGGTTTGGAACCTTGAAGATTCTGGGCAGTTCACTGTTAAATCTGCCTACTACAGCCAAGAAGCTCCCAATGATGGCCGTGACTCCTCTAATCTGGTCTGGGTTCCCAAGATCATTCCCAAGGTTAAATTCTTCTACTGGTTGGCCATCCAAAATAGAATCCTCACCACTGACAATCTGATAAACAGAGGGCTTCTCATCCCCAATTGGTGCATCCTGTGTAAAAACGCCTGTGAGTCTACTGAGCATGTTTTTCTGGAATGTCCCTTCTCCCTTGCAGTGCTCAACCAGGTTTTCAACACTTTCGCCATCTCCGTAGCCCTCCCTCATTCCATTCCCCTCCTTTTTCAATAGTGGCCCCGGCCTTTCAAAAGCAGTCAACTCAAATTCATGTGGCAAGCTTGCCTTCACATTTTCCTGTGGCAGATTTGGCTTGAGAGAAATGCCAGAATTTTTCAAAACCTTGTCAAGGATAAGAAGATTGTTGTTGCCAAAATCTTGGCCCTTGCTGCGGAGAATGCCTCTCTCGTCTCATCGTCCAAACCTCCCCCTCCTGGACTTGAATTGGATCTAGCAAATCATTTCAATCTTCTCAATTTTTCTGCAACACCCCGCACTTCTGTTGACAGGTCTGTTATCAAGTGGGTCTTACCTCCTTCTGGGTGGCACAAGCTTAACTTCGATGGCGCAGCCAAAGGCAACCCTGGAGCGGCTGGCGGAGGTGGAATTCTCAGAAATCACAGAGGAGAAATAATTTTGGCCTTTGCTCAAAACTTAGGAATTCAGTCCAACAATATGGCCGAGGCTCGGGCCTTGTTCCAAAGCTTGATTCTCTTGGAAGGCTTGACTATCAATAAACTCATCATAGAAGGAGACTCATTGCATTGCATCAACTGGCTCAAAGGAACCTCTGTGCCTCCCTGGGCCCTTGTTTCCATCTTCGATGAATGCAAGACACTAATTGGTGTCTATCCAGAATTAATCATTCAACATCAATACCGAGAAGGAAACAAAGCTACGGACTGGCTTGCTAATAAGGGAGTTGACGCAACAGACATTCAGGTTTGGAGAGATTCCTTCCCAATCGGCCTAAGGGACGTTTCTTCAAGTTCCAATGTTTGCACAATGTGAGTGGGTTACTGGTCTTCGGGTTTTTCGGCTACGTTTTGGCATCTTGGAGCGTTTTCGCATCATTTTTCTAAGTTGGTTGCAAAATCTCAGCTTGCTACGTTATCATGAAATGTCCTTTTTGCTCAGGCCACGAGGTTGCTTCTTGTCGCGATATCGCGACACCTTTCTCTCCCTCTGGTGCGGTCTTCCAACTTGTCACGATATCACGACACCTTTTCTCTCCGGGTGCTTTTTTGCAAACTTGTCGTGATATCGCGACACCTTTTCCCTTCGGGTACTTTTTCGCAAACTTGTCGCGATATCGCGACACTTTTCCCTTCGGGTGCTTTTTCGCAAACTTGTCACGATATCGCGACACTTTTGGCCTTCAGGCGCGGTCTTGCTTTTTGTCACGATATCGCGACACCTTTTCTCTCTCCAACGGCGGTCTTCCATTCGGTCGCGATATCGCGACAAGTTTTCTCTCCAACGGCGGTCTTCCATTCTGTCGCGATATCGCGACACTTTTCTCTCCGGTGCTTGAAACTTGTCGATATCGCGACACTTTTTCTCTGGTGCCTTTGCGCAAACTTGTCGCGATATCGCGACATTTTTTCTCTCCAAAGGCGGTCTTCATTTTTGTCGCGATATCGCGACGCTTTTTCTCTCTCCAATGGCGGTCTTCCAAGTTGTCGCGATATCGCGACCTTTTTTCTCTCCAATGGCGGACTTTCATTTTGTCGCGATATCGCGACATTTTTTCTCTCCAACGGCGGTCTTCCTTTTTGTCGTGATTTCGCGACACTTTTTCTTCTTGGCATTAGGCTTCCACTTTCATCATGATTTCGGGGCTCATTTTCTATTTCGGCTATGGTCTTCATTCTTGTCACGATTTCGTGACACCTTTTCTCTTCGGCAGCGTTCTCACTTCTTGTAGCGATTTCGTGACTCCTTTTTCTTGTCACGATTTCGTGACTCTTCTTCTCGACCGGCTCCAACCTTGCAACTTGTCGCGATATCGCGACACTTTGCAACATGTCGCGATATCGCGACTTCTTCCCTTCTTCGGCTCCGATGGCGATTCTTGTCACGATTTCGTGACTTCTTTTCTTCCTTTGGCTTCAACGGCGCTTCTTGTCGCGATTTCGCGACATCACCATTTTGGTCGCGATTTCGCGACACCTTCCCTAGTGTGGAGGTTTGCCAGCATTCTATTCCTTTCTTCTTGGACCACCTCGGTCGATATGGATTTATTGTAATCTCTCTTGTACAAGGTTCAGGGACCTTTCAAAACCCTTTCTACCAATCAAAAAAAAATGACCATACAAGCATAACTTTAGGATCTTTAGATCATGAGGTAAATTTTGATAATGGACCTTGCTATAAGACCATTCGGAGAAAGATAAGCATTCTTGATATTTCAATGATAACAACGGTGAACAATAAGCGCAAACAACAATTTTAAACAAGCTTTCAAATTTCAAGTGGGTCCCCAAATTTTGGGATTGTTGTGAAGGAGTCACAACAGGGAGGGAAACGAAGCTAAAGCTTGGTTAAGAGAGCTAGAAGTCTTCTTCACATTATAGGGGTATTCTTAGGGTAATCAAATGGTTTGGGCTACTATTTACCTTGAAGGAGCTACCCTAGATTGGTGGGAGACTTACTATGAGGAAACCAAGATTGAAGCGATAGACATTCCATGGAAGGAATTTATAGTCATCTTCAAGAAGAGATTCCTCACAAAGCACTTCTATGCCTTGAAGTTTGAAGAGTTTTCTAGCCTAAGACAAGGGACTAACTTAGTGGAGGTATACTACAGGAAGTTGGTAAAGCTATTGAAGTATGTACCTACCTATAATGAGAAGATGCAGATTCATAAGTTTACTCATGGATTGCAATCTAGGATAAAGCATGATGTAGAGATGCAGGAGCCTAAGTCCTTGCAAAAGGCTTATGATTTAGCAAAGAAAGCAGAGTCACATTTTTGCTATAAGTATGAAAACCTGATCGAGTAGGAACATCAAGAACTAAAGAAGAGGAATAGCAATGGGGTTATAAAATGGGAGGTAGAGCAAGAACGAAAGGCTAAGAACCCCTAGAATCTAGAGAAGAAATTCAATGGAATCCAAAATAAATTCAAGAAGAATTTTTTAAGAAAGGTAACAAACCCAATAATGCTAAACCTCCCCCGCAGAAGCCATTAGCTCCAATATCGATGATTAAGGATGAGGAGAAGAAAACAAAAAAGAGACAAGGGCCCAAGGATGGATGTTACCATTGTAAAGGGGTGCACTATGCTAATCAATACCCGTATCGACCAGGGACAAGCACACCCAACAACAAAGGGAAGGAACCAATGCATAAGATCTACACTACAACTGGGAATCAAAAACTTGAGGGGTAAGTCACCCCATTAATCATCAAAGGTAAGATTTTTGATAAGCAAGTAGATATATTAATATATAGTGGAGCCACTAATAGTTTCATTTCTTGCAAATTAGCCAAAGATATGCTGAAAAGGCTAGGGTATTTGGCTCATGGATGGAAGGTTGAGTATGGATCTGGATAGACCTACTCCGTAAACCAATGTTTCCCAATGATGGAAATTACTTTAGACAATGGAACCACGAAAGGTTGCTTATACATGACCCCACTTCATGCCTTTGATGTGGTCCTAGGAATGGATTGGCTATAGATAGATTGAATATTTTGAGGGAAATAAAGAGAGGCTATGAATTTATAGCAAGTAGGGGACATTCAAACCCTAGATGTTGTCATCTATGCAGTTGAAGAAAGCCCTTAGGAAAGGAGGGATTATTTATGTTGTAAAGATGAACGAATTTGAAAGAGAATGGAAGGAAGAGGTGATTGAGGCACACCCAATTCTATAGTAATTTTAAGATGTATTTCCAAAGGATCTACCAGGGCTTCCTCCTATGAGAGAATTTGATTTCACTATCGATATTGTACCCATAGTAGAACCCATCCATCGATCTCCGTATAGGATATCACCTATTGAGATGCACGAGTTAAAGGTACAACTACAAGGGTTATTGGAAAAAGGGTTGATAAAACCAAGTGTATCACCATGGGGTGCACCCATTTTATTTGTGAAAAATAAGGATGGATCTCTAATATTATGTATTGACTATAGGATTTTGAATAAAGCAAAAATAAAAAATTGGTACCCCCTACCTAGGATCAAAGATTTATTCAACCAGCTAAGAGATGCCATAATATTTACCAAGATAGACCTAAGGTTAGGGTATCACCAGATGAGGATTCATGAGGAAGACACTCACAAAATGAAATTTAAGATAAGGTATGGGTATTATGAGTTCACCGTCCTACCTTTCATGACTAACTAATGCTCCCATTGCCTTCATGAATTTAATGAATAGTGTGTTTAGAAGGCATCTGGACCAGTTTTTCCTTGTATTTCTTGATGACATCCTCATATACTCATGGAACAAGGAAGAGCACGATAAGCATATTAGGATCATGTTGGAAATGCTAAGGGAGAATCAACTCTATGGGAATATAGCCAAGAGTGATTTCTATGTTTTGAAGGTGCACTATTTAGGGCATATTATATCAAAAAATGGATCATAGTAGATCCAGAGAAAATAGAAGCCATGATAAATTGGCTGCCCCCTACTAATATTACTGAGGTAAGAAGCTTCATGGGGCTAATGAGCTATTACCGATGCCACATAAAGGATTTCTCAAAAATTGCCTCGATGATAACTAATCTCTAGAAGAAGGGGAAGGAATTCAAATGGATGGAGAAGTGTGAGTCTACTTTCACCATGTTGAAGCAAAGGCTTACTACTGCACCAATATTAAATATTCTGGATCCTCAAGGAGAATTTACAATATGCACTGATGCATCATTGGAAGGACTAGGGGGAGTGCTCATGCAAGGAGAGTCAGTAGTGGCTTATACTTCAAGGAAGCTTAAAAAGCATGAGGTTAATTACACCACTCATGATTTAGAGCTAGCCATTGTAGTTCACGCTCTAAATGCCTAGTGCCATTATCTAGTAGGAAGACCCTTCGAGTTAAAATCAGACCATCAGAGTCTAAAGTACATATTTACTCAACCAATACTCAATGCAAGGCAAAGAAGGTGGGTCGAGTTCCTCATTGAGTATGATTTTGAAATTGAGTACATTAAAGGAAAAGAAAATAAGGTTATGGATGCATTGAGAAGGAGACACATAGCATCCATAACCAGGAGCCACATAAAGCTCATGGACCAAGTGAGACAGGAGCAATATTAGGATGAATATTATCAAGAAATTTGAGCCAAGTTAAGAGAGGACCCGAAGAGCAATAAGGAATTTGGGGTAATAGATGACCTCGTATGTTACAAAGGAAGGATCATCATACCAAAATTAGGGGATTTAAGAAGCTATTGATGCAAGAATCCCATAGATCTCCTTATATGGCTCACCCCGGAGGGGCAAAAATGAGAGAAAATCTAAAAAGGACCTTTTTTTGGGTAGGGATGAAGAGGGATATTATAGATTTTGTGGCCCGATGCCTTGAGTGCCAAAAGTTCAAGGCAGAACACAAGCATCCTGCAGGATATTTGTACCCCCATAATATACCTACTCAAAAATGGTAGGTCATATCGATGGATTTTATTATAGGCTTGCCTAAGACCAGGTACCAACACGATGCAATCTTTGTTGTAGTTGAAAAATTGACCAAGGTCGCACACTTCATACCTGGGAGCACCAAGGATGATGCTCAAGTGGTGGCTAATAGGTTTGTTAGGGAAGTGTTCCAATTGCATGGGTTCCCGGAGGTAATTATATCGAATAGGGATTCCAAGTTTACTTCAAAATTTTGGAGAGCCCTACATTAGGAAATAGGCACAAAGTTGCACATGAGTTCAGCATACCACCCTAAAACAGATGGTCAGACGGAGTGAGTAAACCAAGTTCTAGAAGATATGCTCTACATGTATTGCATGGACCACAAGTCTTGGTGGGAAGACTATCTACCATTGGTGGAATTTGCCTACAATAATGGATATCATTCCTCTTTAGGGATGACACCTTTTGATGCATTGTATGGGCGAAGGTGTAGGACACCACTGTCATGGGACAACCCCAAGGATAGAGTGGTAATTGGACTAGAAATACTTAGGAAAATGGAATAGCAAATCAAACTAATCATAAAAAGGCTCAAGGAGGTTGCTGATAGGCTAAAGCGCTATGTTGATTTAAAAAGAACTCCTAGATAATACTCAGTGGGAGATAAAGTGTTCCTAAGGATCAAACCAATGAAAAGTGCAATCAAGTCCACAAAACTGGATCCACAATTTGTAGGACCCTTTGAGATCACTGAAAATATTAGCCTAGTTGCATAACTACTCGCCTTACCTCTTGATTTGTCAAAAATCCATGATACTTTCCACATATATTTTCTTAGAAAATATATTGCTAATCCTGAACATGTGTGGGATGTCTCTAACTTGCAGATGGCAAATCTAGAGGCAATCAAAGTAATGCCAGTAAGGATCATTGAGTTTCCTCTCTAAGGCTATGAGGAATTAGACCCTTGAGTAGTGTAAGGTCCAATGGGACCATTTCTATGAAAGAAATGCCACGTGGGAGAAAGTGGCGGATATGCAAAAATACTTTCCTTTCTTGTTTGATGAACTTTAAAGATATTGTAACAAATTGTTTAATTTTGTATGTCGTATGAAACTAAGAAACATCGAGGATGGTGTTAGTCCTAGTGGGGGAGGATGTCATGACCCTCCTAGATGGACCTTTGAACATGGAAAAATAATGTATTAAAAAATATGACTAATACTCAATTTTGTGCAATTAAGCAACCTCACAATAATAAATAGATAGTGAAGGATATGATACTGCTAATGAATTGCCAATGTGTAGGATCAGGTGCACTCGTGAGTGGAGGAAATTGAGTCATCCACCGGATATGAGAGTACTTGAGGAAGGGGAAATTATGATAAGGCAACTCGAAGGTAACACGGATAGATACCTTCATATAGGTATGCATTCAGTTAGGTATAATCATAAATATCTAACCACCTTGAGCCCCGGACTGATGGCCTAGTAGCTATCGTAAGTTCTAGAGGCTGAGACAAGTGATTAGATTTATGGAAAGACTCCCTCTTTTTTTGATGCACTTGCATGATTGTCTTTTACTTCAACATTATTAACCTTGATAACTGGTGAGCATGGAGTAAATGGTTTGCCTTCACAACTTCATGTGTGCTTGTTTAAATAAATGTTTGATTTATTTAAAAAGCAAAAAATATATTGTTTAAATAAATGTTTGATTTATTTAAAAAGCAAAAAAAATATTGTTTAAATAAATGTTTGATTTATTTAAAAAGCAAAAAATATATTGTTTAAATAAATGTTTGATTTATTTAAAAAGCAAAAAGACATTGTTTAAATAAATGTTTGATTTATTTAAAAAGCAAGAAGATATTGTTTAAATAAATAATTATTTTATATAAAAGCAAATATCTCATTGAAAATGAGCAGTTGATTATTTAAATGATGTTGGTAGATGTTATTTGTAATAAAATGATTGATTTATTTAATAGCATTAGTATTGAAATAAGCAAAGAGGTAATCAATTTACCAAATGATTGCTAGTGGAGAACTTACCTTGAAATAAAAATAATAAAATAAATACAATTCTTTAAAAGCTCCAAGGTAAGGTCTTTGCCATGGTGTGTCTAGGAAGTCACCGCCCACCCGACGATCGACCCATAAGGCGTAAATGCGACAAGATGACATTTGGCAGAATGGTCCAGGTTGCCCTTTGAAGACCCGATTGGGTCAGATGCATGAAGCTCCCCTGACATGAATGGAAATCTCTTTATGGCGATCACCTTGGGAAGAGGGGAGAGGTATGTCTTCCCTACCGCCTGTCGAAGGTGGTTGAGGAGTAATGGTGGGTAGGCAAGGACGAAGATCAATGAGGGAGAGAAGACATGTATGGAGTAAAGTAGGAGTTGGCAGAGGGGATGAGGGGAAAGAAGTACGAAGAGGAGCAGAGGAGCATGAAGGAGAGAAAATAAGCATGAAGAGAGTGAAGAACAATGGATAACAGACGTTCATGCGAGCAGTGCAAGCGGTCCAAGTGGGTTTGTCTTGAAACTATTGTTGTCTTTTATTCTTTTATGAATGTTATGTGTAGCTATTGTCATTGGCAATGTGGTATACATCTTCCTTGTGAATGTTGTGTAGCCACTATCATTAGCAACGTGGTCTACATATTCCTTGTGAATATTGTGTGTAGCCACTGTCGTTGGTATCATGGTCTATATCTTCCTTGTGAATGTTGTGTGTAGCCACTACCATTGGCAGTGTGGTCTACGTATTTCTTATGAATACTATGTGTAGCCACTGCCATTGGCAGCGTGATCTACGTCTTCCTTGTGAATTTTGTGTAGTCACTACTGGTGGTAGCATGGTCCACATCTTCTTTGTAAATGCTATGAGCATACACTATCGTTGATAGCGTGGTCTACATATTCCTTGTAAATATTGTGTGTAGCTACTACCATTGGCAGCATGGTCTACATCTTCCTTATGAATATTGTGTGTAGCCATTACCATTGGCAACATGGTCTATGTCATCCTTGTGAATGTTGTGTGTAGCCACTACCATTGGCAGCTTGGTATACATCTTCCTTGTGAATGTTATGTGTAGCCACTGCCATTGGCAGCATGGTCTACATCTTCCTTGTGAATGTTGTGTTTCCACTATCATTGGTAGTGTGGTCTGCATCTTCCTTTTTAATGTTGTGTGTAGCCACTATCGTTGGTAGTGTGGTCTATGCATTCCTTGTGAATGTTGTGTGTAGCCACTATCGTTGGCAGTGTGGTCTATGTCTTCCTTGTGAATGTTATGTGTAGCCACCATCGTTGGTAGCGTGGTCTACATCTTCGTTATGAATGTTGTGTGTAGATACTATCGTCGATAGTATGGTATATGTCTTCTTTGTGAATATTGTGAATAGCCACTACCATTGACAACGTGGTCCACATCTTTCTCTATGTATGCTAGACATAATGGTATCATCACCTTGCCACTATTGTTGGTAGTAGGATAGGTGTATTAGGAGGTAACTAGTCAAGTAGCGTTGCAGCTAACCCTCCCATTGTAGTGGCAACTTGGTTGGGAAGCATCCTTGGGTGTCATTGGCACTAAGGATGATCTGCTATGTCGTGATAACTATCAGTACCATGTGTACATAAGTACCATCTGCCTTGAGCTATTAAGGTAGAAACCACTTTGGCCAAAACTAGTCCACCTTGTGTATTTCCTGGTGATGTGGAATGTGCTAGCTCATTTGTTGGAGGTTGGTCGTATTATTGTTCGTCACAATGTAGAAGCTTTAAGTGTTTCTCATTATTTAAAATGATAGATTTTAGAATAATGAAGTGTAGAAGCTTTAAGTGTTGCTCATTATTTAAAATGATAGATTTTAGAATAATGAAGTGTAGAAGCTTTAAGTGTTGCTCATTATTTAAAATGATAGATTTTAGAATAATGAAGTGTAGAAGCTTTAAGTGTTGCTCATTATTTAAAATGATAGATTTTAGAATAATGAAGGGTAGAAGCTTTAAGTATTGTTCATTATCTAAAATGGTGGAATTTAGGATAATGAAAGTGTGAAAGCTCTAATTATTGTCCATTAACTAAAATGGTGGATTTTAGGGAAATAAAATGGAATAATGGTTATTTTGTAATTTAAGGGTATGGGACCTTATGTTATGAAATAAAATGGAGTAATGGTTATTTTGTAATTTAAGGGTATAAGACCTTATGTTATGAAATAAAATGAAATAATGGTTATTTTGTAATTTAAGGGTATGGGACCTTATGTTATGAAATAAAATGGAATAATGGTTATTTTGTAATTTAAGGGTATGGGACCTTATGTTATGATAATGGTTATTTTGTAATTTAAGGGTATGGGACCTTAGGTTATGAAATAAAATGAAATAATGGTTATTTTGTAATTTAAGGGTATGGGACCTTAGGTTATGAAATAAAATGGAATAATGGTTATTTTGTAATTTAAGGGTATGGGACCTTAGGTTATGAAATAAAATGGAATAATGGTTATTTTGTAATTTAAGGGTATGGGACCTTATGTTATGAAATGAAGAAAAAGGTTTATTGGGAATTAAAGTAGTTTCTTTAAGTTATGGAATGTGTGAACTCTTACTTAGCAATTAAGGGTATGGGACTTTAATTGTTGAGAAGGTTAGTTCATTTATTGCAAATAGAACACATGAGCTAATGCATGGTTGACTGATTCTCTCAATTTGGGTGAGATGGAAAATGAAAAGGGTATTTTCTATGATAAGTTATATGCATTAGTAATTTGAATTGCTTGGTTTATTTGTATAGTTACAATTTGGCAATGAAATAAGTAAGTGTATTTAGAAGCATGTATATCCAGATCCATGAGTTTCCTGATCCCCTACTATCCTCACTTGATCAATGGAAGAGCGGGAAGGCCAAAGTCATGATATGGACCAATTCACAAGTTTTCTCTCTACCTTACATCTTGTTATTTATGCAATAGATTAGATTGTGGGGAGATTTCCCCAATGAAATGGATGTAAAGTATTGTGGAAAGTATGGGGTGTACCATACTTACTTATGTATCTAAATGAACATTGCAACTGCTACATTTAGTACCTCTTTATTTAGTTTACTGTATTTAAATCTTTTAATGTATGTTTAATTGGTGATTGCTTCTTTATCCTTTGATTATTCTTGTTTGTTGATAATTCATTTTTGTTAGATTTAGTATCTAGATCTTTAATTCTCTTGTGATGTTAAAAATAAAGAAACATTAGTAAGTTCTTGGTGAACTTAGAGGTTACCCTAAGGGCTTGAGACCCCTTAGGGATATTGGTAACTAGGTTTGGAAGATTGTATCGGAGTTAAGATACCTTCTCAGTGGACAAGATTCGTAGATTAGCTCACAGTACACGTAGCATGCCCACACATAATGGCTTGTGTGGATATTGAGATGTGTGTACACCCTCTAACGATTGAAGGTGGTAAGTCTAGATCATAAATACTGATGAGAGGGATGGACTTATGTGCATATCATAATATATAGCTTACGTAGATGGGACTTGCATGAAGGGAATCTTATGTGATATAGTTCTTGAGAAACTTAGGGGATTTAAAAAATTAAGTTGGTCTAAGGTTAGTTGAGGATTTATGAATCCTTCTCCTTAGTAAAAAAAAATAATAATATATATATATATAAACTTTTCTTTTTGTTTGTGTGTTTTCTTATTTCATTTTTTTTGGGTGTTACACAAAAGGTACATTTAAACTCTCCTTGCATCCAACATAAATTTGGAACATTATATCATTTTCTATTACATAATGGAAGAAACTTAAATTAACACAAGAACCACAGCATACATCATTTTATTTCCTTTCAAGAATACAATTTGTTGGCAATTTTGGGTACCTTGGGTACATTGCCTTTGCTCTAAGTGTAGATGTTGTCATTGATGTCAAGAAGGTCTTGAAGCAATTTGGTTTGATGTCAAAGAATGTGTTTTGATGAAGGTTTCAGTTTGGAAAGTGAGTTTCCAAGAAGATCAGAGTAGCCCAGTTGCAAAAGATCAAGAAAAAGACAAGTAAGAAAAAGTATGCAAGCGGCTGGAAAAACTGTCGCGATTTCGCGACATGTTTCAGGAGAGAGAAAGTGCTGGCAAAACTGTCGTGATTTCGTGACATGTTTTAGGAGAGAGAAAGTGCTGGCAAATCTATCGCGATTTCGTGACATGTTTGAGGAGAGAGAAAGTTTTGGCAAAACTGTCATGATTTCGTGACATGCTGGAAGAAAGAGAAGAAGCTGGCAAAACTGTCACGATTTCGTGACATGTTGGCAGAGAAAGAGAGCAAGTTGGAAAGTGTCACGATTTCGTGACATGTCGCATTTTCGTGACTCAAAAAGTGCAGGAAGGCAGAGAAGGAAAAGTGTCACGATTTCGTGACACATTGCCAGGAAAGTTGTACGGACAAAAAGGTGTCGCGATTTCGTGACATAATGCAGAAAAGAGAGTCCGCAGTGTGAACTGTCATGATTTCATGACAAGATCGAAGAGAGAGAAAGTTATTCAGGAACTGTCATGATTTCGTGACATGATGCAAAATTCCAAGTGAGGACTGTCATGTTTTCACGACATGCTGTAGAGGTCAAGTTGAGGACTATCGCGATTTCGCGACATGCTAAAAAACTCGAAGTGAGAACTGTCACGATTTCACGACATGCAACAAAGGGAAGTGTCTGCAGAGAAGAGTGTATGGAAGTGAAAGGCGTCGCGATTTCGTGACATGTTCCAGTTTCATAGGCGTAAGGCAGAGAAAAGCTTAAGGCAGCGAAAGTGTCATGATTTCGTGACATGTTTCGTTTTCGCTAGTGCAAGCCTAGAAGAAGGCCATGAAGACAGAAGGGTCACGATTTCGTGACATAAGTGAAGATGACGTCAGCAGAAGCAGATGTGTCATGATTTCACGACAAAAGCAGAGAAGAAGGCCATGAAGTCTAAAGTGTCATGATTTCATGACAGGAGTGAAGATGACATCAGCAAAAGTCGAAAGTGTCACGATTTCGTGACAAGGACGTAGCCAAGGCAGACAAAGGCAAAAAGTGTCACGATTTCGTGATAATAGGCAAAAGAAGGTGTTCGATAGGCAAAGGTGTCACGATATCGTGACATGTTGTAGTTTTGCACCAGAAGCTACAGGTGAGACCAGAGGCAGTTGAAGGACGGAGTTAACTTTGAGTCGACAAAGTTAAATCTGGGCCGACATAAATTAGGGCATGCAGCTGACGAAGTTAGGGTTTTTGCAACTGACATAGTTTGAGAGTTTTGATCATGAAATTTACTCTATAAAAGGAGGGCTATTTCGAGATTGAAGGAATTGAGTGTGTGTATCGAAATTGTGCATGTTAAGTCCACGGTGTGCAGAGACCTAGTCGAATCGATTAGTGCGAAGTGTGCGAGATGCAGCCATAACAACGCAAATAGCGCAGAAGTGGCGAGTTGATGCACACTATGAGAAGTCCGATCGTAGAGTGTTGAATGCTATTGTGTTTGCGTAGAGGTGCAAAGGTTGATGTTCGATCGAGTGCAGCTGTAATTGCGGAATAAGAGTGAAGGACTATGTTTTGCAGAACAGAGGAAGAGGACATTTGTGCTAAACCGAAGGACTGTGTTTAGTGCAAATTCGAGGACCAGCTTTGAGGTGATAGAGTTGAGGACAGAGGTCTCCAGCCAGAGCAGGGAAGACAGGTGTCTTCTATGGATAGAGTTCCACTTGCTAAGGGCAGAAGAGGCAGAGGTCTTCTAGAGGATCACTAGCCAGAGCAGAGTTAGGGGAAGGTATCTCCTTTGAGCAGAGGCTCATAAACATTGTAATTGGGAAGGTTTCCCAAAGAATTTGAAATAAAATTTTAGAGAAAAGTTTTGTGGACGTAGCCCAGCCTTTCTGGGTGAACCACGTTAAAAATGAGTCTTCTATGTGTGATGCTTTCTGTCTTGTTTAATATTGTGTTGATGCCACTGCTATCTGAATTTAAAATTATTAAATGGTTAAGTCTTATACTGTTCACCCCCCCCTCTCAGTATAAGTTCATGTTCTTCAATTGGTATCAGAGTAGGTCACTCCAAAAAGAGCCTAACAGCTTGGAGAAGGATCTATCAGAGGAACATATAAATTTAGAAAGAAATGAAGAGATTGAGTTCGATCTCAAAAGTGAATTCTTCTTGGCCTTGAGAAAGCTTGAGAATCTCAGGGAAGAGAATTTTGTTCTCAAGCATAAATGTCAGGAAGAAGAGATAGCAAGATCAAAATTGTCTCAAAGTGTTATAGATTTCAAAATTCTAGCTGAAGAAGGGAAGAAGGTTGAACAGGTTCTAACAGAGGCTCTAAAAGGAAAGGAAGCTGATTGTGAGAAACTAGAAGAAGAGATTATGTCTCTTAGAGTGAAGTTGGAACAGTTGACTCTCAGATAGAATATTCCATGTGAAAAGAAGGATGGTATCACCATTCATGAAACAGGGTCTTCGAGCAAGATCAATCTTCATCCTGAAGAGCAGTGGATTCCAGTTGATCGCAAGAAGAACAATCATCCAAGGCATCAAAACAGGTTACATAATACCTTCCATGGCTATTGTTTTTCCTATAAGAAATTTGGTCACATAGCTATGCATTGCAATAAATCTCTAAATAGCCATAGTAAGAAAAATGTTAACTCATTTGCACCTCTTATGAATAAAAATATCATGTGTTACAAGTGCAAGAATTTTGGGCATATAGCAAGGATGTGCAGTTTGAATAGATTTAGCTTTGAGTTCACTAAAAAGAGGAATGAGATCAAATCTAAGTCAATGATAGTTCAAACTGCTTTTCATGCTCAAGACAAAGTAGAAAAATGGTATCTTGATAGTGGTTGTTCAAAACATATGACTGGTGAAAAAGAAAAGTTTTTGGTTTTCAAAGAAACAAACAGAGGAACAGTCAGTTTTGGAGATAACAGGTCCGCAAAAATCTGTGGTAAAGGGACTCTTAGTTTGGATGGGAAATCCAAAATAGAGAATGTGCTCTATGTAGAAGGCCTAAGACATAATATTCTTAGTGTGAGTCAACTTTGTGATCAAGGGCACATAGTATCTTTCTTTTCAGATAGATGTGAGATAAGTAAAGAAAAAAATGGAAAACTCATTGCTAGTGCTACAAGGACTCCAAACAATCTTTACATGCTAAGTGAGATAAAAAGGGAAAAGTGTTTTATAACTCAAGAAGATGAGAGTTGGTTATGGCATAAAATATTGGGACATTTGAGTTTTGATAATCTTGTCAGTATTAGTAACAAGGAAGCAGTCAAAGACTTGCCTAAAATAAAAAGGCCCCATAACATCATTTGCGGTCCTTGTCAACATGGTAAACAGACCAGAACCAATTTCAAATCAAAAGGGTATACTTCTTCCAAACCATTGGATCTTATTCATACTGATTTGTGTGGCCCCACCAGAACTCAGAGCATTCAGGGAGATAGCTACTTCATGCTGTTTATAGATGATTATTCTAGAATGACTTGGGTTACTTTTCTCAAAGAAAAATCTGAAGCTTTTAAAAAATTTAAAGCTTTTAAAGAAATGATTGAAAATGAGACTGACAAGAGAATCAAATGCTTAAGATCAGATAGAGGAGGAGAGTTCACTTCAAATGAATTTGTGGAATACTGTGAGCAACACGGAATCAAAAGAGAATATTCAGCAGCAAGAACTCCTCAACAAAATGGAGTAGTTGAAAGGAAAAATAGAACTATTGAAAATATGGCTAGAGCAATGTTAAATGAGTCAAAACTTTCAGATGGATTTTGGAGAGAAGCAGTAAGTACAACAGTCTACATCATCACCAGGGCTCAACTCAGAGTCAATCATCATAAAACTCCCTATGAGTTGTGGAAAGGAAGACCAGCTACAGTAAAATACTTCAAAGTGTTCGGGAGTAAATGCTTCATCAGAAGAGAAGATCAGAATTTGGGTAAGTTTGATCCTAGGTGTGATGAGGGAATTTTTCTTGGATATTCCAGCAAAAGCAAGGCCTACAGATGCTTCAACAAAAGAACTCATACAGTTGTAGAGAGCATGAATGTAACAGTAGATGAAAAGACAAGGATAAGAGAACCAATCAAGGAACTCAGTGATGAAATCTGTCAAGAAGAATTCAGAGAGGTGTCAGATGAAGAAGAGGAAAGACAACAACTGCTTCCCAAAACTCCTTCACGGTATGTTCAGAAACATCATCCCAAATATTTGATCATTGGTGATCCAAATAGCAGGCAAACAAGAAGAAGAGTCATTCCTTCACATGATTCCGCAAATGTTTCATTATTATCTCGGATTGAGCCAAAAAATTTTAGTGAAGCATGTATAGATGAGTCTTGGGTAAAAGCAATGGATGAAGAACTAAATCAAATAGAGAAAAGTGAAACCTGGGATTTGGTTCCAAGACCTAAGGACAAGAATGTCATTGGCACAAAATGGATATTCAAAAATAAACTCAATGAGGATGGAAATATTGTCAGAAACAAAGCTAGGTTAGTCTGTAAAGGGTATGCTCAAGTAGAAGGTGTTGATTTCGAAGAGACGTTTGCACCTATTGCTCGTCTTGAAGCTATCAGAATGTTTTTGGCCCTTTCAAGCTTCAAATATTTCAAGGTATACCAAATGGATGTAAAGTCGGCTTTTCTAAATGGGGTGTTGGTAGAAGAAGTCTACATAGAACAGCCAGAAGGAGTTTCTCTCACAGAACAGTCAGACTATGTGTGTAAGCTGAAAAATGCCTTATATGGATTAAAGCAAGCTCCAAGGGCGTGGTACTCAAGACTTGACAGTTATCTTCATGAGCAAGGCTTCACGAAAGGAGTGGCGAGATAGCAACTTGTATATTAAGAATGAAGATGATAATATGTTGATTATAGTTGTCTATGTTGATGATATTATTTTTGGGGGAAATAATACTCAGATGTGCAAAGTTTTTGCTAACACCATGCAGAAGGAATTCGAGATGTCTATGATTGGAGAGCTGTCATTCTTTTTAGGGCTTCAGATTGCACAATCAAAAGATGGTATATTTCTCTCTCAGGAAAAGTATATCAAAGAAATGTTGAAGAAATTTGGGATGATGGACAGCAAACCCATGTGTACTCCTATGATTACAGGGTGCAATCTGAGTAAAGATGATGAATCTCCAGTGGCAGATCAAAAGTTGTATAGATCTATGATTGGCAGTTTACTATACAGTACAACTACCAGACCGGATATCATGCAGGTCGTTGGATTAGTTGCAAGATTTTAGGCAGCTCCAAAAGAATCTCATGTTATAGCAGTCAAGAGGATATTCAGATATTTGAAGGGTACTATGGACTTTGGGCTTTGGTATCCCAAAGGTGATGATTTCACCCTCATAGCCTATACAGATGCAGATTGGGCAGGAAGTATTGATGATAGGAAAAGCACTAGTGGTGGAGCATTCTTTCTGGGAAAGAGTCAGGTTTCTTGGCTAAGTAAGAAACAACCTTCAGTTTCCTTATCTACAACAGAAGTTGAATACATAGCAGCAGTGGCTAGGTGCACACAGGTTTTATGGATGAAAACCACCTTGGAGGATTTCAAAGTCAAGCATGAACAACCCATCTCCATTCTCTGTGATAATACAAGTGCCATAAGTATTTCTAAAAATCTGGTAATGCACTCAAGGACAAAGCACATTTCCATCAAATATCATTTTCTAAGGGAGAAAGTGCAAGAGAAGCAGGTCAAGCTAGAGTATGTGCCTACTAAAGAGCAGATTGTAGATATCTTCACCAAACCTCTTCCAAGAGATACGTTTGAGTATCTAAGGGAGAAATTGGGAGTTGTACTCTCACCTCAGAATTAATCACCTCATCAGGAGGTGGGGGAGGGACCAAGCCAAGAGGCTCTTTCTTAGTCCCGAGTCCCAAAGGTGGCCCTTTGCCATTGATGACAAAGGGGGAGAGATATGAGTAAGGGGGAGAGCTTCATAGTGAAGAAGAGAGCTTCAAGTCGGGGGAGCAAAAACTTCAAAGGCAGATTCTCGGTTGTTGGATGAGTTGGTTTCAGTTTTGGCTCTTGACTAGTGTTTTCAATTAAGGTTTGCCATCAATGACAAAGGGGGAGATTGTTGGCAATTTTGGGTACCTTGGGTACATTGCCTTTGCTCTAAGTGTAGATGTTGTCATTGATGTCAAGAAGGTCTTGAAGCAATTTGGTTTGATGTCAAAGAATGTGTTTTGATGAAGGTTTCAGTTTGGAAAGTGAGTTTCCAAGAAGATCAGAGTAGCCCAATTGCAAAAGATCAAGAAAAAGACAAGTAAGAAAAAGTATGTAGGCGGCTGGAAAAACTGTCACGATTTCGTGACATGTTTTAGGAGAGAAAAGTGTTGGCAAAACTGTCACAATTTCGTGACATGTTTTAAGAGAGAGAAAGTGCTGGCAAATCTGTCGTGATTTCGTGACATGTTTGAGGAGAGAGAAAGTTCTGGCAAAACTGTCATGATTTCGTGACATGCTGGAAGAAAGAGAAGAAGCTGGCAAAACTGTCGCGATTTCGTGACATGTTGGCAGAGAAAGAGAGCAAGTTGGAAAGTGTCACGATTTCGCGACATGTCGCATTTTCGTGACTCGAAAAGTGCAGGAAGGCAGAGAAGGAAAAGTGTCGCGATTTCGTGACACATTGCCAAGAAAGTTGTATGGACAAAAAGGTGTCACGATTTTGTGACATAATGCAGAAAAGAGAGTCCATAGTGTGAACTATCACGATTTCACGACAAGATCGAAGAGAGAGAAAGTTATTCAAGAACTGTCATGATTTCGTGACATGATGCAAAATTCCAAGTGAGGACTATCGCGTTTTCGTGACATGCTGCAGAGGTCAAGTTGAGGACTGTCGCGATTTTGCGACATGCTAAAAAACTCGAAGTGAGAACTGTCGTGATTTCATGACATGCAGCAAAGGGAAGTGTCTACAGAGAAGAGTGTATGGAAGTGAAAGGCATCACGATTTCGTGACATGTTCCAGTTTCATGGGTATAAGGCAGAGAAAATCTTAAGGCAATGAAAGTGTCATGATTTCGTGACATGTTCCGTTTTCGCTAGTGCAAGCCTAGAAGAAGGCCATGAAGACAGAAGGGTCATGATTTCGTGACATAAGTGAAGATGATGTCAGTAGAAGCAGATGTGTCATGATTTCATGACAAAAGCAGAGAAGAAGGCCATGAAGTCTAAAGTGTCACGATTTCACGATAGGAGTGAAGATGACGTCAGCAAAAGTCGAAAGTGTCACGATTTCATGACAAGGACGTAGCCAAGGCAGACAAAGGCAAAAAGTGTCGCGATTTCGTGACAACAGGCAAAAGAAGGTGTTCGACAGGCAAAGGTGTCACGATATCATGACATGTTGTAGTTTCACGCCGAAGCTACAGGTGAGTTCCAGAGGTGGTTGAAGGACAGAGTTAACTTTGAGCCGACAAAGTTAAATCTGGGCCGACGTAAATTAGGGCATGCAGCCGACGGAGTTAGGGTTTTGCAGCCAACGTAGTTTGAGAGTTTTGATCATGAAATTTACTCTATAAAAGGAGGGTTGTTTCGAGATTGAAGGCATTGAGTGTGTGTATCAAAATTGTGCATGTTAAGTCCACGATGCATAGAGACCTAGTCGAATCGATTAGTGCGAAGTGTGCGAGATGCAGCCATAACAGCGTAAATAGTGCAAAAGTGGCGAGTTGATGCGCACTGTGAGAAGTCCGATCGTAGAGTGTTGAATGTTGCTGTGTTTGCGCAGAGGTGCAAAGGTCGATGTTCGATCGAGTGCAGTTGTAATTGCAGAATAAGAGTGAAGGACTGTGTTTTGTAGAGTAGAGGAAGAGGACATTTGTGCTAAACTGAAGGACTATGTTTAGTGCAAATTCGAGGACCAGCTTTGAGGTGATAGAGTTGAGGACAGAGGTCTCCAGCCAGAGCAGGGAAGACAGGTGTCTTCTGTGGATAGAGTTCCACTTGCTAAGGGCAGAAGAGGTAGAGGTCTTCTAGAGGATCACCAACCAGAGCAGAGTTAGGGGAAGGTATCTCCTTTGAGCAGAGGCTCATAAACATTGTAATTGGGAAGGTTTCCCAAAGAATTTGAAATAAAATTTTAGAGAAAAGTTTTGTGGACGTAGCCCAACCTTTCTAGGTGAACCACGTTAAAAATGAGTCTTCTATGTGTGATGCTTTCTGTCTTGTTTAATATTGTGTTGATGCCACTGCTATCTGAATTTAAAATTATTAAATGGTTAAGTCTTATACTGTTCACCCCCCCTCTCAGTATAAGTTCATGTTCTTCATAATTCAATATGGGGTATAAACCCTCATTACAATTTATCTAATTACATCCTCATCTTAGAGAGGTACAACATGAGAATTTACTACTAAAATAATGATTTGTCCCTCTCTCTAAATTTGTCCTCCTTAATCTTTGTGCAAGGTCGGATGTGTAAGGGATTATACAACTCTTTTCACCCACATGCATGCATTTATGTATGATTCTTTTTAAAATGCAATCTAAGCATAAATAATCCCATACTTATTTCAATATATTCTCCTACTAGTTCTAAATGTAAGGAAAACCTCTTTTCAAAACAATATTCAGCTTCGTCAAAAACATAGAATAAACCAATCTTTACTTCTATTTAGTTTTCATAGCAACATACCAAATAATCCCATGCTTCTCTTAAGAATATATAACCTATCTATTCTCAACCATAAATTCAAAACTTAAATATAAACTCTATGCATTCAAATCTCATCATTTGAAAGAATAAACTTGTCAATTTAAATCACTCATAGAAAAACATAATCTTAATTCTATTTCTATAAATCAAAGCATATAGTCCTATATGAGAAGTCCTTTTACTTCTCAATGTCATAAGATCATTTATATTCTAAAAAATTCCAATTAATTCCACAATAATTTCTCCAAAATAATCAAATATGTCTCCACAATATAATAATTTTCAATTTACTAAAGCTTCCAAAGAAAACTAAGCTTTAATATTTAAGCCCTATTTCAAAAAATTAACAAACTTGCCTTTCAAATGATCAAAAATATGTATAGTCTTTTCTTATCATCAATTAGTATTTCTTTCAACTAATTAGAATACCCCTTAATCCATTTTTTCAATTATTCAAAAGAATTATAACTAATCCCAAAATACCTTCTTTCAATTATTCAAAAATATTATAACTAATCCCAAAATCCATTCTTTCAATTATTCAAAAGGATTATAACTAATCCCAAAATCTATTCTTTCACTTATTCAAAAACATTATAACTAATCCCAAAATGCTTAATCCAAAAAGTTGGTTAAACATAATCAAACATTCAACATAGTTTTCCATAGTCAATCTATGATCTCATATCGGTCAATAGCCTTCTCAAAGCCACCAAGTTGCCCCACCAACAACAGGTGGTCCCCCCATGCAGAAGCCACCTAGCACCTTCAACTAGCACCAAAGGACAGCCCGCATGGAACTGTCTTGACCACTAAGCATGGTCAATTATCTAAGGGAGATAATTTTATTTTGTGGTGCATAGGTGCCTCCCATAGGAACAGTGTAGGATAAATAGTTAGATTAGATTTTTAAAATCCTTTTAAACTGCCTTAAGGAGTGCATCACAAACAAAACACACAAAGACACATGGTAGTCAAAAACAAGGTTTAATCAATGGTCAACAAGGGTTAAACATGTCACACATCCAAGGTAGAGTGGTCATCAAAGAAAATATAGATCAACCAGGTCAAATAAGCCATGTCAGGGGATTCAACATTGCCAACTGGTGCTTTGGGTGGTCCACCAAGTGCAGCAACTTTGACCACCACTTGGTGGTCGAAACCCTGTTAGTGAAGGTAGGATATCTATTAGACATAATGGATTGAGGTATACCATGGAGATGAAATATAGATTCAAGGAATATTTGGGTGACAATAGATGTAGTGTATGGATGGGAGAGGGAACATAAATGAGCATACTTTGAAAGATGATCCACTATTACCAGAATAATAGATTTACCACCAAATTTTGGTAACCCTTCAATGAAATCCATCAAGATATCTGTCCATACCTACTCAGGAATCAACAAAGGTTGAAGAGTACTCAAATAACTAACAATATCACCTTTCATAGGTTGGTAGCAATAACATCTGGCCACAAAAATATGAATATATTTTTTCATTCCTCACCAAAAAATGAAATGCTTGACCTTGGTATAGGTTTTGAGAAAACCCAAATGACCCATTATGGGAGAAGCATGCATTTATTGAAGGAGAAGGTCCTTTATGGGTGATTGAGAGGGTATAACCAAATGGTCATGAAACCATAAATCTTGACCATCCCAAGTATAGCCAGGGCATGAGTGAGGATCTACTTGAAGTGTGTAGATGAGGGTTTGCAATGAAGAATCTTGGCCTAGATCCTTGTGAAGTTGATGTATCCATTATGGAAGTGGAGTGGAGATAGCCTAGAGCATGGCCTGATCTTCATGGAGGCGAGACAAGGCATCGACCACCACATTCTCTTTATCCTTCTTATAGGAGATGTCATAGTCATAGCCCAACAATTTGGAAACCCATTTCTGTTGTTTGGGAGTGGCCACCCTTTGTTCTAAAAATATTTGAGACTCTGATGATTAGTTTTTATGGAAAAATGTTGGCCAATGAGATATGGGCACCAATGATTGATCACATGTAAGATGGCAAGCATCTCTTTCTCATAAGTAGATTTACCTAAATTTCTATTAGAGAGTGCCTTGCTAGTAAAATCCAAGGGTCTACCTTCTTGCATTAAAACTACTCCAATGCCAATGCCCGATGCATCGCTTTCAATGACAAATGATTTAGAAAAATTTGGCATTGCCAATATGGGAGTAGTGGTCATGGCATATTTTAAATCAACAAAAGCTTTTTCGATGGGTTTTGACCATATAAACGAATCCTTCCACAACATGGCGGTCAAGGGGACTACGATCTTGCCATAATTCTTCATAAATTTTTTATAATAGCCTATGAGGCCCAAAAAACCATGAAGGCCCTTTAGGGTATGAGGTTTAGGCCAATCTTGGACCGCTTAAATTTTTTGGGATCCACCTGAATGCCATCCTTAGTGACAATGTGACCCAAGTATTCAACCTCTTGTTGGCCAAAGGAACATTTGGACATCTTGGCATAAATTTGATGGTCAAACAAAAGTTTGAGTGTTTGATCTAAGTGTTGAATATGCTCATCCCATGAATGACTATAGATCAATATGTCATCAAAAAATACTAGAATGAATTTGTGAAGGAAAGGGAAAAAAATAGAATTCATCAAACTTTGAAAGGTAGAAGGTGCATTGGTTAACCCAAATGGAATAACAAGGAACTCATAATATCCTTCATGAGTTCAAAAAGTTGTTTTTGGACTATCCTCATCCTTGATGCGAATTTTATGATATCTTGCCCACAAATCCAACTTGGAAAAATATTAGGCCCCATGCAACTCATCAAGGAGTTCATAAATCATAGGAATTAGGAATTTATCCTTAATAGTGACTTTATTGAGGTCCCAATAATCCACACACAAGTGCCAAGTGCCATCCTTTTTCCTTACTAATAACACCAGGGAAGAATAGGGACTAACATTGGAACGGATAATCCTCGCACTATTTTCTCAATTTTTGACTTTTGAGCATGAGCATACCTGTATGGATGGACATTAGGAGGAAGACTACTAGGAAAAATTTGTATGGCATGGTCATGGAAGAGATGAGGAGGTAGCCCCTTGGGTTCCTAAAAAATGGAGCATATTTATCTAATAATCCCTGTAATTGCAGTGAATAACTCTATTATATTTCCTCAGGCTAGGTTATAGAAAAACTTGTGCCACCACTCCATGGGAGGATATTTTTAACAAATTTTCCATCTTGTGAGTAGAAAAACTATGTCACACTGGCTTTTATGCCATGTAAAGTACAATCCTTTCCCTCTTGGCTTGATTCATCCACAATTCAACAAAATCCCATAAAAATGGTCCTAACATTCACAACAATTGTGCTTCCAAAACTATATCACACCCTCCAAGGGGTAATGCAAACATGTATATCTTGATATTATAGTCCCCAACTTGAAGTTTGAAATTACAAAATTTTTCTTTGCATGGAAGGGTGCCTCCATTAGCAATCATGACCTCAAAGGAATTACATATAGTAATGTAACAATTTCCTTGTTTGGCTACATGGGGATCAATAAAATTATGGGTATTGCCTAAGTCGATAAGAATGATGACCCATTATCCTTTAAAGTGGCCAATCACTTTTATTGTTTGGGGCATGGAAACTCCTACTAAGGCATGCATCAAGATTTTTGGTGGGGAGTCCTCTAAATTTGTTGTTTGTTCTGATGTTTCCTCCTTTGGAGGATCCTCCTCATCCTCTAATGATTCTATGATTGGCATTTCATCTAGATCAAGAAAAAACAATTTTTGTTGCACACACTTATGCCCTCAAGAATACTTTTCATCACAATTGAAACATAGCCCTTGTGCCCTGCGACTCTCCATCTCTTCACAAGTCAATTTTTTTATAGTGGGAGATTTAGTAGTAGAGCTTGTCATCAACTTGGATGGAAAATACAATCGAGATTGAGAAAATTTAGATGTGCATCCTAGAGCCTTAAATTTATCTTCTACCAATTTAGCCATTTGTATTGCCTATGGTAATGATTGGGGTCTCAATAGTTTTACCTCAACCCAAATGTCATCCTTCAACCCACTCACAAAATAACTTTGGAAAGAGTCAACAGTTAGACCAGTAGTGTGATTGGCAAGCTTTTCAAATTGAGTTTGGTACTCTCTAATGGTGGATGTTTGTCTAAGTTTGAAAAGGGCTCCTATAAAATATTCAAACTCACTAGGACCAAAGTGAGTGAGTAAGCATTGTTCAAATTCTTTCCAAACAAGATCAAGCTCGACCTTTCTAAGCCATAAAAACCAATGGAGTGCATCGAATTCAAAATTGAAGGAAGTGATGGTCAACCATGAATAATATGGGATATTATGAAGAGTTAAGTGTGCATTAGTGACTGCACTCACAACACCTTGAAATTTTTTATGTTTTTCCCTTTATGTCTTCTAAGGTAGAGTTGATTTTTTGCCCATAGTGTCCACTTTGTGTTGAATTTGTTGCTCTAATTCTTGTTGTTGCTAAGTTCCACCAGCCATGTTCAAAGATTTATGTCTTGTTTGTAAAACTTACTAAAAATAGAAAGGTGGTTTCAAGGGTTACTATTTTTAGTAAGGATCCCAAAAAATATTTTGGGTGCTATATATCAAAATGATCAGCTCAAAAAGATGATCACAATGAGCTATATTCCACAACAATGACTTTGGACACCCCAGTTACTATTTTTAGTAAGGACCCCAAAAAATGGGTTGGGTGTTATATATCAAAATGATTAGCTTGAAAGATGATCACAATGAGCTATATTCCACAACATCGATTTTGGGCACCCCAAACTTTTTTTTTATATTGCTATTTTGTCGAGTCTACTAGTGTGGTTAGTTTTTCCTCTGGAGTCTTTGTTCAAAAGTTAGGTTCTGAGTCGGTCACCCTTTTCTGACCTTTGCCCTATCTGTTCTAACTACTGACCACTCTTGACACTATATTATCACCTTTCTGGTCTAATTCTATCATAAATATTTTCTATCTATTTAAATTATGGCTATCATAGGTAACTATCCTGACATTGATAACTTGATGACCCTATACTGACTATTACTGATTATCATAGATATTCCCTATTTGTTTGAATTTTGATTATCACAGGTAACCATTTTGACCTAAAAACTTGACAACCATGTATCGATTATTATTGACAAAATTTCTAGACTGTAACTGGAACTAACCCCCTTGTCCATATTTTTGACTCTATTGGATTTTTTGTCCATCTATTATATTCTTTTATATTATTTCTTTTTTTAACTATTTGCATGCAAGAACTATGGAATAGGGATGTCTTCTTTGTATGCTCAATTTATGTGACAAGGGTATGGTAACAGGTTCAAAATTCATAGAACATGATGTTTGTTGTAGGATAATATTTTGACAAAACTAGGGTATGCTAGGTAAAGGTGTATGTAATACCCATAGGCCCTCTATTATACCATAGTGATGAAAAATAGTACTCAAACCAATATTTCAGGCCACTACTCAAGGAGGATTCCACACATACCCTTGAGCACACTATCTACCTCTTTGAAAGTATGAGAGGGTAATATTTTGGGATGTTGTGTCCCATGTACTATGGATAATACAAGGCCAAAAAATATTCCTAGGGCTAAAGGTTTGTTTAATCCTAGATGGTCTCCCTAAATACTCGAAGATACATGGGAGCTCGATTTCATGCATGGGTGTTGTTTAAGGCCTAGGTATTGGAGCTTGATCGCCCTTCACTTCACTAGATGCTTTATGGGCTATCTAGCTTAGCCAATAATGATAGCTCCTCCACGATGTTTTAAAACCCTCGATACAGGGTTTCTAACCTACACAAATACTACAAAAAATAAAAGGACTATATTTTTTTGTTGATTTTTGCTGGATTTTTTTAATAAGGAAAAACTAGCAAAAAGAAAAATTGAAACACATAAATCTTATACCTAACAGTCAAAATGGTAGAAACCATCATAGTCACAACAAAACATGACCCTGGAAAGCACTCTGATACCACTTATTAGGAACCTACTATTAAAAATAAACACACTCACACAAAATGCTAAAAATAACATTAATGCTCAAAACACAACTATGGAAATATAAATGCAAATAGAACAATCTCACAAATAACACTAAATCGTAGGCCTCTTTGAGGGGGCAACCTCCTTCAATACTTTCATTCAATTATGCAAAAATATACATACAATAATGTCCCTCTTAGTTTTAAATAATTCCTCTAGCACCTAACTCCCAAGGTTGGCTTACATGCAAAATGCCACCCGGGCTAGAATCTCCTACCTACAAGCGGTTACATTCTTGAAAAATAGTTACATAAAAGGGCACCACTTGGCTAGGCGCTTCTAGATCCATAAATATTACAAAATATATTAACATGGGTGTTCCCCATATTCCACAAGGACTATTACATCATGGTGTTAGGATGGGGTCCTAACATTAAGAAATCAAGCATGTTGTGGCACTCTAGATAAGGTTATTTAAATTTTTGGAGTTTACATGTTCTTTTTAAAAACAAAATGGTTGATGGTATTCCAAGGATTGAATCCAAATTGAAGAAAGCATGTAAGGCATCTATACTTGGAAAAAACCATAGAGAAATATTGCCAACCAGCATATGGAGAGCTATCAAGAAATTAGAATTGGTACATTCAAATTTGTGTGGGCCCATGTCTTGTCCTAGCACAGGCAAAAATATGTATTTGTTCCTTTATTGATGATGCTAACAGAATAATATAGGGTATTCACATCCTTCAATACCTTCAAGAAAATGGCTAAAAAGGAATCAGGTTGTTTTATCAAGGTGTTAAGAACTAATAGAGGTGGGGAATTTTGTTCATAGGAACTTCTAGATTTTTGCTCTTTGCATGGAATAGAAAGGTGTTTTACCACTCCCTACGCACCACAAAAAAAATGGTTTTATAGAGAGGAATAATAGGACAATACTAGATTAAAAAATAACCATGTTAGAGAACAAGAATTTGGAGATGAATTTTTGGGCTTAAGGAGGACAAATGATAATCTACATCCTAAATAGAAGTCCCACAATGGCAGTGAAAAACAAGATACCCTATGAAGCATTGTATGGTAAGAGGCCCATGGTGGCTCATCTTAGATTATTTTTTTATTTAGTATTTGTTCATATTGATGATGCTAAAAGGAAAAAATTAGATCCCAAGAGTGAGCCTCACATTTTTATGGGTTATAGTGATGGTAGTAAGGCTTACAGGATTTTCAACCCTGTTAGTAAGAAAATTGTTGTTTTTTGGATTGTAAATTCTTTGAGATGATGTTTTTGTTGATCATAACCATAAGAGTGCAGAGGTTATTAGTGAAATGAGTTATCATTTCTATGGAGAAATGGAGGTCAATCAAGATCCTCCACAAGTTCCTAGTGTTAATGGCAACAATACTAGTTCTTACCAAGAGACTAGTTTACCACCAACTTCAAACCAAGTACAAAAAAGAGGTTGTTTCTTCCACATCTAGCTATTCAAATATTGGATCAGAACTATTAGAGGAGAACAACAAGACTTTAAACTCAATCAGGTAATAATATTGAAGATGTTGAAGATGAAATGACTTACTATGTCTTATCTTGCATTTCTAGTGAACATATAAACTATGTAGAGGTTAGTCAAAGGAAAGAATGGTTTGAGGCCATGAATGATGATATGGAGGCCATTGAGAGAAATGAGACATGGAATCTCATTCAGCCTACTAATAACATGGATTTCATAGGTACAAAATGGGTCTACAAGACCAAGTTCCATAGTGATGGAACAATAGATAAACACAAAGCTAGACTAGTAGCATAAGGGTATGCACAAACATATGGTGTAGACTATGAGGAGACGTTTTCTCCTATGGCTAGCCAAGATACTATTATATTGATGCTTTTAGTTGTTTCTCAGAAAGGATGGGAAGTTCACAAAATATATGTCAAGAGTACATTCTTGAATGGTGACATTGAAGAAGAGGTATATGTGGAGTAACCACAAGGTTATGAAATATAGGGTAAAGAGCATTGGATATACAAGTTGAAAAATGTACTTTATGGGCTGAAAAAATCTCCAAGAGCTTGGTACTCAAAGATATATGGATGGTTCTTTGAAAATGACTTTGAAAGGAGCAAAAATAAACCAACTCTTTACATGAAAATTGTTGATACTAACATGTTTTATATTTATATTTATGTTGATGATCCCATTTTTACAAGAAGTTCCAAAGCTATGATGCAATACTTCAAGGAGAGCATGAAAAATGATTTTGAGATGTTTGATCTTGGAAAAATGAAATACTTTCTTGGCATGGAAGTACCAAAAAGGGTAGATGAGATCTTCATAGGCCAATCCAAGTACACCTAAAGAATTTTTACTTTTAGACTACAAGGCGGTTGATACTCCTATTGCTAGTGGGGAGAAGTTTATGAAAGAGGATGAAAGTCCTCTTATTGATAAGAAGACTTCTAGTATTATGGTGTGTGGATTAATGTACCTTATATCCACAAGACCCAACATTACCTATATAGTTTCACTAGTTTCTTGATTTATGAGCTTGCCAACTCAAAAGCATATGCAAATTGTGAAACAAATATTTAGATATGTTAAGGGAACCTTTGATCATGGCATACACTTTAGATTACCAAGATCTTCAAGTCTGGTTGGGTATATTTATTCAGATTGGGGATGTTCTATTGATGATCTAAAATCCACTACTCGACATTGTTTTACCTTGGGAAGTGGGTTGACTTCTTGGTCATCCAAGAAGTAAATTATAATGGCTTTGTCTTCCACCAAAGCTGAATATATAGCCCTTAATTCATATTGTACACAAGGGATTTGGATGAGAAGAATGTTGAAGGATTTTTGTGAGACTCAACATGAGCCTACCAAAATATTTTATGATAACATTGGGGCAATACAATTGTCCAAAAATCTAGTTTTCCATGCAAGGACCAAACACATAGAGTTGAAGCACCTTTTTTCAGAGACTTGGTACATGAAAAATATTTTGTCATTGAGTATGTTAAGAGTGAGGATCAATTTGTTGATATACTTACAAAGGGGTTGCTAAAGGTGACTCATGGGAGACTTAAAGAAATGTTGGACATCTTTTCCTTTGACATCTAAGGGGGGATTGTTGAGCGTGATGTCAAAAGTCACCCATAATTATTAAATTAGTGTTATGTTTTTTATATGAGATGTTATTTTTATCTAGAATTAGTTAATAAGTCAATCTATATTAGATTGGATAGTTAGATTTGGTTAACTAAGGGGGGATTGTTGAGGGTGATGTCAAAAGTCACCCATAATTATTAAATTAGTGTTATGTTTTTTATATGAGATGTTATTTTTATCTAGAATTAGTTAATAAGTCAATCTATATTAGATTGGATAGTTAGATTTGGTTAAAGTCAAGTTCTAGATTTATTCCTAGAAAATAGGGCCAACATGGAGTTAATTTCTAGGAAAGGCCAATTAAGTGAGTTGTAATTGAAATAAAAGCACATGCAAAAATATATTAAATTGGGTGCTTTATTTAATGCCAATTAAGAATTCCAATTAACTAGAAAAAACACCATGCAAGGTGGCCATGACAAAAGCTAGTTTTTTAAAAACGTGAGTTCTTTTAGCTTTTTTTGATTGGTCAAGGTTGATTGATCATTATATACATTGTAATTGGATTCATTTTGAATATAGAACAATCAAAATTTTCAAAGCACACATTGGGTGCACTATTGTGGAGCCTTTAAAAAAAATCTTGTGTTATTTTCAATTCTAGACCTAATTTTCTGGTTTGGACCAGCAACATAGTTTGTTGATATTGGAGCTTTTTGTTAAGGATGTTTCATTTGATATTCATAATTGGTTTAGCTTAATCACTAAACACTGTTGAACCATTTTTGGATGATATCCATGCTCCATTAATGTTTATTTTTTCTTAGATCAAAATTTCTTTATTGTTGTTTTTTTCTCTCCACCTCAAGAACTTTTACTAACAATAGTGCTTAAAGCCCCTACTGGTTAAGTTTACACTACCACCAGCATTTATGTTCCTAATAGCCTAATTAAAAATAACCGTTGTTGGAAGGTGTTGCTTAATGTGTATTCTAACTCCAAGTAGGAAAATTGGATAATTGGAGGAAAACTTAATCTAATTTTAAAATCCACTAAAAAAGGAAGGGGTCTAAAGAAGAGACCCAAATAAAGAGCTAGTAGAAGATCTAATGGAGCAACACAACCTTATGGATTTACAATTGGCAAGGTGTAAATATACTTGGACTAACAAAAGAATCAGATTCATCTTTATTGTAGAAATATTAGACTAATTTCTCATTTATGATAACCTATTAGCTAATAGAAGCAAAATGTCCCAAGAAATATTGTCTAATGGTCATTCTAACCATAGATAAGTTATTTTGGGTTTTGAATAACAAGCTAATTGTGATCCCATACCTTTAAAATATAACTCTATTTGGTCTATAGAGGCTAAATTCAAAGATTTAGTTCAACAGGCACAGAAAGACAACAAGGAAAATGAAATTTATGCCTAAAGGTGGGTGATTAGAAAGGTACAAACATTAAAGCAACATATTAGAATTTGGATTAAAAAAATCCAACACACCCTACTCCATACGAAAAGTAGAAAATAAATGAAGTTCAAATCACAATGGAAAATAGAGGAGAGAAGATTTTAATGCAAGAACAATAAGATCTCACAACCCACATATAGAGACTAGAAAGAGAAGAAAAAATAATTGGTGTATAAAATCTAGATGAAATGGTTTAAGGAAGGTAAAAAAACACCAATTTTTTTCACAAGAAAGCATGGAAAAGGAATATGTACAATACCATAATGAAGCTAAAAAGGGAATATGGGACAATATCCAGTGATGTGTGGCAAATGAGAAGCATGTTTTTTAATACTTTAAGTTTTTATGAGCAAATATGGAGAAATCAATGCAATTAGTCAACAAGCACTTTTAAATCTAATTCCTTGCTTTTTGACAAGAGGAAAATGAACAACTGGTCTAACTTGTCATGATGGAGGAGCTCAAAGGAGTGGTATTTTCTATGCAATATGATAAAGCACCAAGGTCTAATGGATTGAATATCAATTTGTATCAAGACTTTTGGAACATCATCCAGAAAAATATTCTAGGGATGGTTGAAGAAAGCAAGAATAAATAACAAATACATAGGGGAATCAACTCCACCTTTTTGGCTTTGAACCCCAAAGAAAAATAGGCTTATTCATTACAAATATTCAAGTCAATATTACTTTGTAACACATCATATAAAATAATCTCCAAAATCATCAAAAACAAAATATTTCTATTGCTGGATACAATCATCTTTTCCAACCAAACTGATTTAATGAAAGGATGTAGGATTTGTGAAGGAATCATACTAGTTTAAGAATAAATGCACTCTAGCATGGATGACAAATCCAATTGCATGGCTCTCAAAGTAGATATGGAAAATGATTTTGATAGAGTTGATCATGATATGAAAATTCTAAGCAAGATGAGATTCCATGAATAATTTAGAGAATGAATAGAAGCATGTATTTCAAGACCCTAGATTGCTCTTTTGCTTAATGGTAGACCCACTTTCTTCTTCCAAGCTTCTAAAGGTGTTAGATAGGTCTATTCTCTCTCCACATATTTATTCATTAAGGTTTATCCTAGCTACTAGAACAACAAACGAGCTTAAAAATACTTCTAGAACTTCTAATCCATTAAAAGGTTCAAAGAATCAATAATGCTTAGTTTACATATGATTTGATATTGTTGAGTAAAGCCATAAAATTGGATACCATAAGAATAAAAATGTTCTTAAAACATATAAAAAAGCAATAAGAAATAATATAAACCATAATAAGTCTACAATATATTCCTCTAGCAAATATAATAAAGAAGTCTAAGAGATGGAGAGAATATTGGATTGTCAAAGCAAGACCAATATCACTTTTAAATAACTCAAATAATAATTATGAGAACAGAAATTGAGAAGAATATTGTGGGAAGAGCTAGAGTTTAGCACAATAATGGCAGGAGTATGGGTTGATTGAGATGGATTGGAGGAATGTTGCGATGGCATCGGGCCCATCACAGAGCGTGCATGCTAGTGATATTTTTTCATCTAAAAATGATTGGAAGGAACAAGATTTCGCAATGCATGTCGGGAATCATTTGTTAAAGAACAATGGATGTTTGGAACAATGTGAAGCCAGGCCAGTTCTAGTGGTTCAACCAGACTCGATGGTAGAAGATGTGGAGTATTTAACCAAGCATGCACTTATTGGCAAATTTATGGGTATCCAAATTTCTCTTCCCTTTGTGGAGGCTTGGGTTAGGAAGACTTGGAACCCTGACGATGACATGGAGGTGATGTTGAGTGCGAATAGCTATTTTATGGTGGTTTTCTCTTATCTTGCGGATCGTAACAAAGCATTTGAATGGGGTCCCTATTTTTTTAACCAAGCTGGAGTCTTCTTAAACCTTGGCATGTGGGTTTCAACCCGTCAGAGAAACAGTCGTCATGGGTTCTAGTGTGGGTTTGGCTCCCGTGGCTCCTGTTAGAATTCTAGAGAATCAAAATCTTGCATATGATTTCCCTTCTTCTTGGGAAGCCGATTGGACCATCACAAAATGCGATGGAGAAAAAGGTAATTTCTATTGCTTTGTATCTATGTCGAAATTGATTTAAACAATTATATTTTAGATTTTGTTGAAATACAGTTTGGATCGTCTACATGGGTTCAACAACTTGACTATGAAGCTCTTCCATTTTGTTGTTGGATATGTCATGAATACGACCACCTGCAAAGAAAATGCCCTAAGTTTGTCTCACCCGTGGCTTCAAATCCTGAGCCCTCTCGATCTACACAAAATTTAGATAAATAAAAAGCCCCGCTAAAGGAAGGGGATCGGGATAAGGAAGGCTTTGTTCCTGTAAAACCCTGAAACAGAGGAAGAAGGGTAAAAAGAGCCCTTAAGGATAACCAACCAGATGCTCTGCTCAACCATTTTGAGATACTAGATTATCTTGATCAGTGCATGGAGTTACCTGAAACGTCGCTACTTGATGCAGATATAACAGGGCCAAATTAGATATCTCTTCTCGAGGTGGAACCTAAGGAATTAGATCTAGTGGGTTTAAATTAAGAACATATGGCTTTGGCTCTGAGTACAAGTGATATGGTTGGCTCTAGCCCTGGAAGGAAAAATATTTTGTAAAGTGGCATAGATATAGTTGTGCTTGCTCCTACTCAAGCACTGATGCAGTCATCCTTGGACTGCAAAACTCCTACGATGTTGGGATTGCAGTAGAAAACAATTAAAGCTTCGAATAAGAATATTAAGGTGGGTTGAAGATGCTTTGCTAGAATTTTTTTGAGACCTATCTGGTGGGCTCTATGGGGATGGCAACAGTTTCTGGAGGAGGTATGAACAATTGGAGGAATGTAATGATGGCATCAAGTCCGTCACAGAGCGTGCATGCTAGGGCTGGTATTTCTTTTAAAAATGATTGGAAGGAACAAGATTTCCCATTGTATGCCAGGAATCGCTTGTTAAAGAACAATGGATGTTTGGAACGATGTGAAGCCAGGCTAGTTCTAGTGGTTCAACCAGACTCGATGGCGGAAGATGTGGAGTATTTAACCAAACATGCACTTATTGGTAAATTTATGGGCATCCGAATTTCTCTTCCCTTTGTGGAGGCTTGGGTTAGGAAGACTTGGAACCCTGAAGGTGATGTGGAGGTGATGCTGAGTGCAAACAACTATTTTATGGTGGTTTTTTCTTGTCTTGTGGATCGTAACAAAGCATTTGAAGGAGGTCCCTATTTTTGTAACCAAGCGGGACTCTTTCTTAAACCCTGGCATGTGGGTTTCAACCCATCAGAGGAGCGGCCGTCACGAGTTTCGGTGTGGGTTCGGCTTCCGTGGCTCCCCTTGGAATTTTGGAGAAATGACATCTTGCATATGATTGCCCTTCTACTTGGGAAGCCGGTTGGGCCGTCAGGACAGATGCTGGATAAAAAGGTAATATTTGTTGCCCGTATTTGTGTTGAAATTGATTTAAACAATCCTATTCCAGATTCTATTGAAATACAGTTTGGATCAACCACATGGGTTCAAAAAATTGACTATGAAGCTCTTCCATTTTGTTGCCGGATTTGCCATGAATATGGCCACTTACAAAGAAAATGCCCTAAGTTTGTCCTACCTGTGGCTTCAAATCCTGGGCCCTCTCAAGTTGTACAAAATATGGATAAAGGAAAAGCCCCGATAAAGGAGGGGGATCAGGATAAGGAAGGCTTTGTTACGGTAAAACCTCGAAACAAAGGAAGAAAGGCAAAAAGAGACATTAAGGATAACCAGCCAGATGCTCAGCTCAATCGTTTTGAAATTCTAGAGAATCTTGATCAGTGCATGGAGATACCTGAAACATCGCTACCTATTATAGATATAACAGGACCAAATCAGTTGTCTCTTCATGAGGTGGAACCAAGGGAACCAGATACAGGGGGTTTAAATGAAGAACAAAGGGCTTTGGTTTCGAGTATAGGTGATATGGTTGGCCCTAGCCCTGGAAGTGAAGTTATCTTAGAAAATAGCACAGATTTAGATGTGTCCTCTCCTACCCAGGCACTGATGCAGTCATCCATGGACTGTAAAACTCCTACGGTGCTGGGATTGCAGCATAAAATAATTAAAAAAATGCTTCAGATAAGAATATGAAGGTGGGTCGGAAGAAAGACCAGGATAAAATTAAGTTAATGGGGGAGACTTTGGTAGAGTCAAGGTTGGTGAGAACATTGGACTCCCATTTTTATAACCCCCAAAAATGATTATACTTTCATGGAATGTAAGGGGGTTGAACAAGCATCCCCGTAAAAAAAGTTGTTCATGATTTGATTCGTGTTCATTCTCCGGATGTGGTTTTTATTCAGGACAGAGTATTGATAACTGAGAGAGTCTCCCGTCTGGGGATTCTCAACACCTACGGGAGTTGATCCATAAGGATGTTCAAACTTAATGTGGTTTTTTTTTTTTTTTGGTTTTCTTTAGGAGTTGACCTTGTCTGGTGATTTAGCCTGTCTTGTTGCTTATTTGAGTCCTGGGTGGGGGCTCAGCTGTACTTTGTAATATAGACTTTTTATCAATAAATTTTTACCCCTTTATTTAAAAAAGAATATTAAGGTGGGTCGAAAGAAATACCAGGATAAAATTAAGTTAATGGGGGAGACTTTGGTGGAGTCAGGCTTGGTGAGAACATTGGACTCCTATTTTTCTAACCCCCATAAATTAATATTCTCTCATGGAATGTAAGGGGGTTGAATAGCATCCATAGACAAAAATTTGTTCGTGATTTGATTCGTGTACATTCTTTGGATGTGGTGTTTATTCAGGAGACTAAATATGGATAGTATGTTCAATATTTCTCCCAAGTTGTGGATAAGGTGTCAATTCTAGTGTATTGGCGCATGTGGATATGTTGGTGGTGTTTCTTGTTTATGGGATTCGGTTAAGATCTCTCCTCTTACTTGGATTTCTAGCAAATGTTCTATTTCGATGATCGGGCATGATAATGAATCTGGTGAAACCATCCTACTTATAAATGTGTATGCTCCTATTGATTACAATGGTAAAGTAAATTTATGGGAGCACATTGGCTTTGTGAGAAGTATAGCTCCCCTACACCCATGGATTTTGACTAGATATT
This sequence comes from Wollemia nobilis, assembly GCA_028583015.1. Classification (NCBI taxonomy): domain Eukaryota; kingdom Viridiplantae; phylum Streptophyta; class Pinopsida; order Araucariales; family Araucariaceae; genus Wollemia; species Wollemia nobilis. Next base: position 4,044,876 of record JAQPPZ010017259.1, on the reverse strand, counting down.
TCAATTCTATCACTTATCTAGAGGAGAAACGCGGTGGAGTTGATCATCTCGAGCCTTTTTCTTCTATATTTAGTGCTCATATTCAGGCCCTGAACTTGGTTGACATCAAGCCGAATAATGGGATATTTACCTAGCACAATAGAATATGTGGGAAAGAGTCCATCTCAGAGAGACTGGATAGTTTTTTGATCTCTAGTTTTTGGATTGGTAATAATAGAAGCTCTAGTTCTATGATTCTGGAGGGTAGGGGATCTGATTATTGGCCTATCAAACTCTCTGCTCTTGAGTTTGGGCTAAAGAAGAATCCTTCCTTTAAGTTTCAACTTATGTAGCCTCGGGATCCTAAGATTCATGATTTCATGGGATGCTGGTGGACCAATGATAAACCTTCTCATGGCACCGCTATGTATTCCTTTATGAAGTGGCTACAATTTGTTAAGCATAAATTGAAGAGGTGGAATAGTCTAAATTTTGGGAACCTTTCCTTGGCTAAGTTGGAGGCTCTTAAGAAGGTGGAAGAAGCTTCAAGGAAGATTAGAGATCATGGAATCATGGAGGAGCTTCTCTTTGAGGAATATGAGACTACGAAAGAACTTGCTGGATGGGAGCTGAGGGAAGAAATTTTTTGGAAACAAAAAGCTAGAGTGGATTGGATTCAAGAAGGGGATAGAAACACGACCTAATTTTTTAACTTAGTTAAGGCTCACCGTAATGATAACCTGATTTCCTCTCTTGTGAATTCTTAGGGTGCCCTTCTCTCTTCTTTTAGGGAGATTTCAAAAGAGACTAGGAGGTTTTTTTGCTCTCTCTTCAAGGAAGACTCCCTCTCAGATGATGAGTATGAAAAGCTTATTCTAAATTGTATTCTTTTGATTGTTTCTAGAGAGATGAATGAGCATTTGATGGGCCCAATTTCCCTTGAGGAGTTGGAAAATGTTGTATTCAAGATGAAAAAAGGGAAATCCCCAGGTCCGGATGGATTCCCGATTGAGTTTTATCAGGATTTTTGAGAGTTAATCAAATTTGATCTTTTGGAGGTGGTCCATAAGTCCTAAAAGAACAAACAGATGCTAAGGGCCCTAAATGCTACCTTTATGGTGCTTATTTCTAAAAAAGAGGGAGTGAATTCTCTGGATATGTTCAGGCCTATTGCTCTCTACAATATTGTGTATAAGATCATTACAAAAATTATTATTGAGGTTGAAGATATGATTGAGCAAAATCATCTTTGAGGAGCAAGGTGGGTTTGTTGTTGGTCAACAAATTATGGATGGGGTTGTTATTGCTACGAAAGCTATTCACTCGATGAAAACTTCTAAGGAGAAATCTATGTTCAGTAAGTTGGACATGGCCAAAGCCTATGATCGGGTTAAATGGTCCTTTCTTCAGAAGGTTCTTTTTGTTTTTGGCTTTGAGGAGGAATGGATTATATGGGTGATGAGTTGTGTTTCTTCTTCCTTGTTCTCTATTCTTATTAATAATGAGTTGTCAAAGCTTTTTGAGGCCTCGAGGGGATATAGGTAAGGAGATCTTTTATCTTCTTTTTTTTTATCATTATGGTAGAAGGGTTTGGAATATTGCTCAAGTCTTAGGTTAGGCATGGTCTCATTTAGGGTTGGAAGTGGGATAGCAGTCAACTGCCTCTTTCCCACCTTCAATTTTTTGATGATATAGCTTTGTTGGGAGTTGCCACTACCAAGGAAGCTGGCAACATTAGACGATCTCTTAACATATATCTTGGTGCTTCTGGGAAGTCGATTAATGAGGAAAAGTCTTCTATTTTCTTCTTTAATACTCCTCTTATTCAAGCCAGGATTGCTAGAATTCTAAGATTCCAGGTCACGACTCCCCCTTTATTATCTTGGTATTCTGATTTCGTCTCATCCTATACCTAGATCTTCTTGGTAGTCTATGCTTGATATTTTTAGAGGGAAGGTGAATCATTGGACCGTCAGATGGCTCTCCTTTGCGAGTAGAGTGTTGCTATAAAAATCTATTGTTCAAGCTTTACCCATTTATAGGTGTTTTGTGCAAACAACTCCCTCTCATTTTATCAAGGACATGGATGCTTTGTCAAGATAATTTTTGTGGTATGGAAAACTTGCTCAATATAAATGTTGTTTGGTTAGGTGGGATTCTGTTTGTAGGCTAGTTCAAGAGGGAGGCCTTAGGTTGCGACAGGCGGCTCTTTCTAGGTAGGCTTTGGCTACGAAACTCTACTAGAGATGGTGTACTTCTCAAGATCATATTTGGGCTAAAATCTTATCTTATAAGTACTTGAGAGGTATTTCTGAGGCTGAGATCCCTAGAGTTAGCTTGGTTGGGGAAGGTTCGGTTATGTGGGACACTCTAAAAAGAGGGGCTAATTTAATTAAGCAAGGTTTGTTCTGGATTTGCAATCGGGTATCAGATGCTCTTTTTTGGGAGGATTCTTGGGATGGCCACCCTCCTATCTTGACTCAATATCCTAGGTTACGTTCCCTAAGTTTTTGTTTCTTGGAAGCAGGATGGTCTAGCGTGGACTTTAAAAGAATCCAGCCTTTTGATAATTTGAATATGTACAAGTGGAAATATTCGTAGGAATAGCCCTAGGGAGGATTGGTTGAGGACAGATATGTGCTTGCTCTTATTCTTGCAGGGAGACCCTGCTCTTTGTTGAGGGATAAAGATATTTTGGCTTGGAACCTTGATCCCAAGGGAATCTACTATGTAGCCTATGGTTATCAGGTTCTTAATATGCAAAATTTTGGGAGCCTCCCTGTCACGTGGTGGAAAAAGGTGTGGAACAAATTTGCTTGGCCTAAATGTAACTTATTTCTTTGGTTGGTCACTCCTAATAAAAGCCTCACTTGGGATAACATGAGGAAGAGGGGATTTCAGGGTCCCTCTTTTTGTGTCCTTTGTGGTAATAATTAGGATGACTCTTCTCATTTATTTTTCCAATGCTATCTTGCTAGAGACATTTGGTACCATTGGTGGAGTGCCTGGAACCATCCTTGTTTTCATGTGCTCTCCATGGTGGAGTTTTGGAGCAGTCTGGGCAGACCTTCGGCCAATGTCCCCTTCCTCCAAGTGGCTTAGAATTTGGGCCCTTCTTGCATCATCTGGCAGATTTGGCTCGAATGAAACCATCACATATTTCAGGGTAGACATTTGGTTGTTCAATAGATCTGGAAAAGGATCTTGTGTATGGTTCAAGAAACTATCCATAGCAAATGTGATGTGGATTCTTTTTTGGACTCTAGGAAGGAGAAGGTACGACAAGCCCTTTGTCTCTTTGGGGTTGGAGCGGACTCTTCTCGCCTTAGTAGGGTTCCCTAGCTTGGCAAGAAAGTTTGGATAGATGGTAGGTGGAGGCCACCCCCTGGAAGAGTTTTAAAAATTAATACTGATGGGTTGTCCAGGGGCAATCCTAGACATGCTAGAATTGGCGGTGTTGAGAGAGACTTTGCTAGCGTGGTCAAATTTTTCTTTTCCATTTATAAAGGTGTTCACTCCAACAATTTTATGGAAGCTCTTGCTATTCTCGAGGCCTTGTAGAGGGGGTTTTCTATTGGCTAGAGCAAGAGCATCTGCGAGTCCGACTCTCAAATATTGGTTAATATTTTAAACAACAAAAGGTTGGAGGATGTTAATTGGCAGTTGGTCTCTATGGCCATTCAGATTCTCAAAATTAGTGAAGAGTTTGAATTTATCTCCTTTGTGCACATACCAAGGGAATGGAATGGGGTTGTTGATTATTTGGTCAAAAGGGCTTTTGAGCTTTCGGGTCCTTGGATTATGGATAACTGGGAGAGTCTCCCGGTTGGGGACTCTCAACACCTCTGGGAGTTGATCCACAAGGATGTCCAAACTTAATGTGGTTTTTTCTTGTTGTTTTCTTCGGATTTTGACCCTGTCTAGTGGTTTTAGCTTGTTTTATTGTTTATTTGAGTCCTAGTTGGGGGCTTCTTTCTACTCTATAATCTTGTCTTCTTATCAATAAATTTTTACCCCTTTATTTAAAAAAAATATCACTTTCAAATATGTAGGAATTCCTATCGGCTTCAACAGGATTGAGAATAACCAATGGAATGAAATTATTGAAAAAATAAAGAAGAGAATTGAAATATGGTCATATTTTTAGCTCATGCACCATGGTAGAATGATCCTAATCAAGGTTGTCATCAATGCTTTACCTATCTACCAATGCTCTATTATCCACCAAAGTCCTTTCTTGATGAGTTGGAGAAAATCATTAGAAGCTTTTTATGGGCAACGAGTAAACATGATGGCAAAAGGAAATACAACTGGATAAAATGGTATATCATCAATTGACTAGATGAGTAAAAGAGGATCGGGTATTAAAGTAATAAGTAAGCAAATTTTAGCATTAAAAGCAAAATTTAGTTTGGGAAATGATTACTCAACCCTTAAAATGGTGAGTGCAAACATTGGTGCACAAATATTGCAATAAAAAAATTGGACTAGAGACCTTTGCCAATCCAACAACTCTAAAAACATCCAAAATATAAAAAGAAATTTAAGAGTCCAAAGACATTATTATAGAAGAATTATCATAGGATCCCACCTCTCATAAAGAAGTTTTTCTCTCTAATAAGATTATAAGAAAATTCAGATTACAAATAGAGCCTTCACTATAGGAGTTAGCTAAATGATAATAATTTTTGAACTCTCAGTTCCATCATGCATAATCAAAAGGTAAAAAATGAACAACAACTTGGCCTTCTATTAAATTTACAACCTCAATTGCAAATGGTTAAATCTCAATTGATTGGAAAACTACCATTTTATGCTGAACATACAAATTTAGTCATATGGGGATCTCCTACTGAAGATGGAAGATTTACTATAAATAAGGGATATAAGTCCATAAGCAATCCCACTTCTATAGATAATAATACTTAGAATCTGATTTGGACTCCTTATTCAATCCTAAAGGTCAACTTCTTTCTCTAGACTACTTGTCATAATCGCCAGCTTACTTAGGATAACGTAAAAAAAGAGGATTTTTTGGTCCGTCTATTTGCCCTTTATGTTATAATCAAGAAAAAAGTATAGCTCATCTAGTATTGCCATGCCCTTTCTCTAGAGCAATATGGGCCAAGCTTTATGAATGCCTTCTTGATTGGAGTGAAGCCTCCATGCTTTATTCAATACTTGAGTTCATTTCTCTTAGAAATCCCTTCCTGTCTATAGAAATTAAAAATAATAAATCCGTGCTTAAAACTTGGAAAATCATTCCCAAATATATTTTCTCGGGAATATAGAATAATAGGAACAATAAATTTTCAAAGAAGAAGAGCTCAATATAGATAGAACCATGGTAAAAATCCAATGTCTAGTTAAGGATACTATCAAAGCCTATCCATGCAATATTAAAAACAAAACCTCAAAATCGCTTCCTCGAGAAAAGATAGGCACAAAATACCTTCTAAAGTTTGATAAGGCCTCCAAAGGTAACCTTGGCATTTGAGACATAGGGCGAGCAATCCTTAGAAGAGAAGGAGGTATGGTTTTACTTTCAATCCACTAGTTATAATAGAAATAATTTTGTAAAATTTTATGCCCTCAAGACAAGAATGGAGTTGGTAGTAGAAAAAGAAATCTACTAGCTTAGAGTGCGAGGGGACTCTCAATTGGTCATTAATAGCTTGAGCAACAAAGCTAAGCCAAAATCTATTTGGCTCAAAAGAGTGTATCAAAAAGTGAAGGAAATCAACCTTAATTTGAACACATCCTCAATAATCTAAATAAAAAACAAATCAACTAGCCAATACAAGAACCCAGTTAAGGGAATAAGTATTGAAGATATATCAACCAAGCAATCTACAAAACAGGGACCAATAACAAGGAGAAAATGTAACAGCAGGTGAATATGTGGTAATAGAAAAATGTGCAATGTCAGCTGAACACTCAATGCTAATTAAACTTGTTATGATAGGAAAACACGTAAAATACCAAAAGGGTAGGCAACTCCAATTAAATTTACAAGTAGATAGAGTTAACTAAATTTACAATGCCAAGGGAATATGAAATAATAAACAAATATGTAATGTTAGTGGAATATGTTGCATGGAATGAATAAGTAACGCCATCAAAACATGCGGCACCTGAAAAACAAAACATATAGAGAGTTGAATACGAAGTGATAGTAGATTATTCAGCGCTTACCGGACACACAATTCCTATTAGGTTAGGTTATCTTTGTATATATATATATATTTGTCAGCGATATGCTATAAAGGTTTTAAATCTGTTTAAAAACCCAAATGAAAAAGAAACCAGAATAACTAGTTTCCGCTGTGCACTGACACACACATAATTTCAATTTCAAGCAATTAATACAATCAGATTTATGGAAATCCTGATTGACCCGCATTCAAAAGAATTCATTACAGTAACAAAACATAGAATGGTAGTAAACAAGGAGAAGAAGAAGAGAGAAGAGAGAAGAGAGAGAGTGATAATCAGGTTGGAGCTGTGCAGGTCTTGGGAGCGAAGCCGAGACGATTATTCTCTCTATCGTATAAGACATAGAAGTTCTGCTGGTTATAATTTCCCAGCAAAACAGCAGGTCCAATATTAGCATCTGAAATACTACTGCTGCTCAGCATTGTCATGCACAGGGCATCTGGGCCCACCCCCACGAAATAATTTTCGAGAGGAAGCTCCATGTCTGACCCGCCTTTGAAATGAAATGCGAATCTGGGCAACAAAATGTCGTCTAAAGCAGACACATTGTAACACAATCCCAAGCCAGTGCCGGCTTCCACTGCCGTAGCTCTCTTGTATTTAATGCGAGAAGCAAATGCGGCTGCGATGTGCTGAAATATTTTTTCATGAACAACAGTAAAAGTGGTGCCGGAATCTACGATGCTCCCTCCGTTGCCCTCTCTATCAAATCTTAGAAGCTTTGAAGAAAGCTTCAACCGCTCTCCCCCGACACTCACCGCTCTCAGCCCGACGTAGTAATACGCCTCATATGGACTTGGAATACTCCTATTTCTTCCTCTTGCTTTATGGTTGTTGATTATAAAGGGGGTATAATTCAAGTGAATACCCCAGGGAATTGCCTCCTTACCTAGCAAAAGCGTGCTGCTTGTTTTTTCTTCATCATCAAAACGGTGGCTTGGAAGGCAATATGCGAATCGATCGCTACCACCACCGCCATGGCGATTGCGAGCAAACGCAATTTGGGACGGCAGAGAGAGAGTTCCTCTGCCGAATCCTGCAATGCCAACATGCCGAGGTACCTGCAACGAAATCAGCGAACAACCGACGGCCAAATCTTTCATTTTGGTGTGTGTATGGGAAGGGTTAATGCTTGGGAAGGTAAACGTCTCAGAAAGCAGCAGCCCCAGAGTGCTGCCCCTTCCATACTCCACAACATACATGGGACACACCACATTTGAACAATTTTTCAGGCTTCCCCCGCATTTCCCTTTGTGAAAACACAGACGCTCTGCGCTGTCTCCGTGCAGATTTTTGCACTTGGGATCGGCACACGTAACCACCGTCTTAGAAGATGAGTCCCTTGGAAGATATAATCCGCTTCCACCGACTCTCTTGGCGTTGGGAGTGTGAGGACATCGGAGACAAGTATACTTGGCGGTGCAGGGCACCCATACAAGATCGCTGCCCGTGTCCATGATAACCGACACCTCCTGTGGCGGACTGCCTATCTGCATTCTCATTGAATATCCGCCGAAGCTACGGGCGTAAACCCTCTCCTCCAACCCCCCCGAACCCGATCTCGATATGCTTTCATCCCCCTGCCTATCAATGTTAATGTTGTGCTTACTCTTGCTTGGACTCCATGTCATATTCCATGTGCTCTTCCATTTTCCAAGGCGCCGCCCGTGGTTTTTCATTGCCCTTGCGCGAGCTTGGCTAGCCTCCACCATCCTCGCCACTCTTTCCACTGATAACAACAACTGCCTGGGCCTCCATCTCGCAAATGCGTTGTCTCCGGAAAGAGGGAGATCATCTTCTCTGCACAAAATTGCACCCACTTGCAGAACCAGAGCCACACAGCAAAATAGGAACAACTTTCCAACCACGCCCATTTCGTCTCTTACACTATAATATGACCAAATGTTTATAATAAATATTGGATCTAGGCACCACCACCAATGACGCGGAATTCAAAATAAAAAAGAATAATAATAAAAAAAACAAATTTTGAGTACCCATAGCTATAGCCCTTGGTAGACATTTGATTGCTCACATGGTGGAGCCCCTGAATAGTCACTTATTAAGAGTTGTAAAAACAATATTCCTTGCCATGATGAAAAAGAGAATATAATTATTATTATTATCAATAATCATCATTAACTTTAACTTTAACTGGATTTTAGGTTTAATACAGTAAGGGGTCATTGCGATTTCACTTATGCTCGTGATATTTTTCCTTTCAGTTTTCATAACATAGTTGTCATGTACGAATGGTGTTCCTTTCAAAAGGAAATTTGAAACGAAATAAAAGAAAGGACAATGACGAAGACAGCATTTGAAAACTGAAGCACGTGAAGGGATAAAGTGGATGAGTCAGGACAATCTTTTTCCTGCAGCAGCACATGCATATGCCGTCGCCTTTGAAGTGCAAGTTCCAACTATGGTGATGGATGAAGAATAAGAAGTTTTTTTTGGGACTTTTATAAAGAGGTTTCAAGAATATTTTTAGGTGAATTTATCCACAAGGGACCAATTAGTAAGGAAAGAAGGCATGCTATTTATATTCGAATATGTGTTGTCATGAATATTTCTAAACCTTTATTGCAGTAGAGTAGGATTAAATCTAAATCAAGAGAATGGGATTAGTAAGTGGATTAAAAAAATATTGCATTTTGATGTCATAAATGTCGTGAAATTGGACACATGTTAAGAGACTGCAAAGTAAAAATGGAGGAAGGGATGAATTTTTTTGAGCACGAGGGTAGCTTCAATTTGAAACAAGGAGACCATATCATCATAGGAGAAGTTAGGTCAAATCAAGGCTTTTTCACTCCTAAGAAAGTGGTTAGAAAAATCCCTCTACATCATCAAATGACAAAGGTCATTATAGTTCACTTGAATCAACCATTAGAAGAATAAAATGATATGGGAAATGAAGAAGTACAATGCGCAAGTTTAAATATAGGAGCTAAAGGTGCAAAGGAAGAGAGGAAGGAAATTTTTAAAACAAAGGAAGATGGGGAGATGAATTTTAAAGCAAATGAGGTGAAGGAGGTCAAGCTTAATCGAGGTAAATCACCTTTATTATCCTCAAGTAGCTTAAAATATTCTCCTTACAATAAAAAATAAAGTAGTATGGAGTGTATTCCTTGCACTTTAGGATTTCAGGAGGAGTATAGTAAAGAAAATCTTATAGAGGATATCCAAGGAAATTTAGGGTTTTGGGGCCAATATAAGAAAGTGACGACTATGGAGGATCATCTATTTAGTTTAGAGTTTTTAAGGCAACATAAAGAAGAAAATGATAATGAGGTTGTTCCTTGCACTTTCGACTCTTTAGGGCAACATAAATCTTTAGAAGATAAGTCTCATTTTGAACAATATGAAAAAATGAAGATGAGAGTGTTTGCGAGAATGGAAGAAGGAGAGGAAGGCCAACAAAGCAGGAACAGAGAGAAAATAAAAACTCAAAAGGATATTAATCTAGGAAGCCAAATAAAAATATCATAGGTATTAACAAGAAGTGGGGCTAAGCCCACTAATAAAAATAAAAAGTGTTGATGATGAAAATGATATCATGGAATATTAGGGGCATGAATAAAACCCCTAAAAAAGAGTTATTAAGGAATTAAAAAATTGTTATAGCCTTGATTTATTTTAATACAAGAAATAAAATTAAGTAGTGAGGAATGTAAGGATACCTTTAAGAAGATTTGGAAGACAAATGATTGTTTAGCAGTTTCTTCTACAGGAGCTTCAGGCGGTATTGCAATATTATGGGATAAATACAAATGGGATGGACAACTATTAGAAGCAAAAAGTAATTGGGTTGTTGGATTATTTTGCAGGAAAGAGGAAAACATCCAAGTTTGGGTTATAAATGTATATGCTCGTAATATAGTTACTCCTCATGAAAGATGTTGGAAGGACCTTAGCATATTTTTATCAAATACAATGATGATTCATTGTGATCTATGGATTCTTGGGGGTGATTTTAGTACTATTATATCTCCTTTGGAAAAGAAGGATGCCATTCCAATATGGTCTAAATTAATGTAAGATTTTTCTTCATTTTTCAACTCAAATAACCTTTGGGATGTTAGTCCCTCAAGCTTTCAATATACATAGGATAATAGATGCATTGGGAAAAATCATATAGTAGAAATACTGGATAAATTATTGTTATCCAATAAATGGTTACAAACTAAGTATACAATCTCTTCAGATATTTTATTGCGAGCAAGATTAGATCACAAATGCATTCTTTTGACTTGTGAGTTACCTAATAATGGTCATCCAAAACCATTTTGCTTCCAGTCTATGTGGTTCCAATACCCTGATTTTTTCTAGATGGTTATGTTATGGTGGGATGAATCAAAATTTGAAAGATCATGTATGTACAGATTTGTTTAAAAGTTGAAATATTTAAAGGAGAAAATGAAGATATGGAATGCCAAATATTTTGGTAACATTTTTAGAGAAAAGAAATAAAATGAATCCAAGTTCAAAATTTTACAAGAGATAGTAGAAAGTAATGGAATGGATTAGGATTCTTATGTGAAATAAAAACAATTACTTTATGATTATCATAATGCATTGAAAAATAAGTCATATTGGTTTCAAAAATCTAGAGAGAAATGGCGCAAGGAGATAGAAATACACAAAAAAATCACGGTAAACAAAATCCATGAAGCAATTTTCTCTTTCCATCTTAACAAGGCACCTGACGTCGATGGAATTCCTATAATTTTCTTTCAATTTTTTTGGGATTTTATTAAAGAGTGATATGTTAGATGCGATTGAAGAGGCCCAAAAAAATAAGGCTATAATAAGTGAGATCGATGCTACTTTTATTACCTTGGTTCCCAAGAAAGGTGACACAAAATATTTTAATAATTTTTGTCCAATAAGCCTTTGTAATATGATTTATAAGATCATTTCAAAAATTATGGCAAATAGGTTGAAGGCCATTCTAGGATGTCTTATCTTAGAGGAACAAGGTGGATTTTTTCATGATAAACAAACTCTTTATGGTATAATTAGTGCACAAGAGGTCATACATTCTCTTCATTCCATGAAAAAACTAGGTTTGCTTTTGAAATTAGATATGAACAAAGCATATGATAGGATTTCCTAGAATTTTCTACATGTTATTCTCAATAAGTTTGACTTTTATTATAGTTGGTGTAAGTGGATTAAATGTTGTTATGACACTCAAAAAATTTCTAATTTGATTAATGGTTCTCCTATTGGGTACTTCAAGTCATCTTATGGACTTCATAAAGGCGATCCACTTTCTCCTTATTTATTCATTATTTTGGTGGAAGCATTAGGGAAAGCCTTTTCAAAGGCAAAAATGGAAGGAAAAATCAAGGGTATTCAAGTTGCAAAAAATGGTCCCTTTGAATCTCATCTCCAATTTGTTGATGATACATTTCTTTTGGGCCATCCCTCAATTAGTGAGGCATGGAGTTTAAATCAATATTATCATGCTATGAGAAGGCTATTGTATAGTTGGTAAATACTTCAAAATCCAAGATTTTTTCATTAATACTGTCCTAGATTTACAACAAATTATTGTGAATATTTTAAGGTTTAAAATTAAAAAAGTTTCATCAACCTACTTGGGTATTCCTTTGTCTGATAAAGGAAATAAAAAGGAGCTTTGGATCTCTTTTTTGGATAGAATGAAAGCTTGTTTAGCAGGTTGAAAAGGTAAGTTCTTAACCATGGTAGGAAGGCTACAACTCATAAAGACTACATTGCAATCCATTCCTATTTATATGACATCATTTTCAAGACCGCCAATAGGTATTGCATCAAAAATTGATAAAATTCAAAGAGATTTTCTATGGAAATATTGTGAGGAAAATTTTTAGTTTTCTCTTTGTAAGTGGGATAGGATTTGAAAAGGAAAGAATATTGGAGGAGCAGACTTACGGAATTGTAGACTTATGAATTTGGAATTAGGAGTAAAGCTTGGGTGGAGATTATTCAGAGATCAAGGAAAGAATTGGGCAAAAATATTACTTCAAAAATATATAGGTTCTCTTGATGCAATGAAATTGTTTAGGAAAAGAACTCTACCCAAAGGATCGTCAACATGGAACTTCATATAAGAGATTTTGCAATTGATAAAGAAACATATTAGATGGCCAATCAATGAGGGGAGTTATGCAAATTTTTGGTCTAATACTTGGTTGAAGCCTTATCCTCTTATATTTGACTCAAAACAGAAACCATTGGCTCAAACGTACCTAGCATGTAAATGTCCAAAGGTCAAAGATTATATTATTATGAGCAAAAACTCTAGATCATGGATTTATTTTAGTAACCTGGTTGAGGGAGAAGAACTAAAACAAATTGCAGAAGAACTTCAAAATATGCTTTGAGAGTTTTATTTGTTGAGTTTTACATGAAAGAATGAGTTAGTTTGGAATTTATCAAAGGATAATGGATACTCGGCCAAGTTGGGATATGAGGATTTAGAATAATTAAAATTTTCTCCTCCCAAAGATTTTCCTTTGAAGAACATTTGGTCATTAGAGGCTCTCCTTAAGGCCTCAACACTTTTTTGGTTAGCAGTTCAAAGTAAGATTCTTACGAAAGAGAATCTACAAATAAGAGAATACTATGGATCCTTTAGATGTGCCTTGTGTGAAAAGTATTTAGAAACATCAAACCATTTAATTCTTCATTGTCCATTTGCTCACACCATTTGGGGTTATTTTTAATAAATATGAAATTATATTGGGTAGCTCCATCAACATTGAAAGAGTTGATAAAATGTTGGATAAATTATTTTAAAGCTAAATAATTATGTATTCTTTGGAGGATTGGCCCTACCATTATTTTTTGAAATTTATGGCTTGAAAGGAATAACAAATTTTTTAAAAATAAATCTCAAAATCATGCCCAAGTTTGGAACCATATTATTGCCTCTCTTATAGAATGTCTACTGATATGATGCTCATCATGGGAAGTCTCAATTGCAGAAAAAGAGATGTTAATAACTTGGCTACAGGATTTGAACATACATGGAAGAGTCATCTACGACAACAAAATTAAAACAAAGGATCTACTTTGATCTATGGTAAAATGGAAATATCTAGAAATTAGGTTTATCAACATTAATTTTGATGGTGCTTCTAAAGGAATTCCAGAAAAAGTTGGTGGAGGTGGTGCTTCACTTATTCATAATCATATGGAACTTCAACTAACAACTATGCATAGGCTAGGGCACTTATTATAGGGATTAAAATTGTAGTAGAAAAAGGATGGAAATATATTTTAATTGAGGGAGACACAAATTATCATCAATGCTATTAACAAAAATAGATGTGGATATTGGATAAAAAATAATATTATTGTTGATGTTCATCATCTATTACTAGAGGTAATCTCCTGGAAGTGTGAGCATATTTATAGAGAAGAAAATCGAGTAGCATATAAATTAGTGAATTATGATGTTGATCTTCATCCTGGTGAAATTCAAATTTTAGAAGGCAACTGACCAAGTGGGATTTTATGTCTTAATAAAAATGATGTCAAGGAGTTGATTATGGAAACATAACACTTCCACAAAGTTAAAGAATATATTTAAGAGAAAAAAGAAATGAATTTTTTTTATAAAAATGTATGTTGCAACAAATGTAATATTTTGGTATTTTGATGGGAGTGGCCCCCAATAGAAGCCACATATAACCTATTTAAAAACATATATATGGAAATCCAAAGTTCCTAACTTGTAATTTTCTTTCCTTGATGATCTAACCATTGAGATACTTTAGGTGGTCGATTATCTAACTCATCAAACTCTTCTTATTTGGAAGTCAATGCCCATTGACTCCTACTACACCATCCCCTACTTTGAGATGACATCTCTAAAACAATTATCAATGAGATATTATCTACCCATTAAGGCTTAAGTGTTACAATCAAGATCATACCAGCATGTGGTACCCATCTAGGACACCCAAAAAATCCAACCCAACTCCAAACACACCTACTTTGTGAATATATCTACACAATTACCATAATCTTTCTTATAGCTTCCCATACAAGTAAATATCAATTGAATCATAACTAGGTTTCAGGTTTAGTTAACTTTGTGTTCAATTCTATAGTTTTAGAAATTTAAGAAGGTAGTTCATCTAGCACTAGTTCATAGGATTAATTTCCCCCTAAGTATATACTAGTACAAACAGTCTAGTGTACTATGCTTCAACTAGATTAGAGAAATTAAGTTTGGAGGGTCAAATCTCATTTTTTTTCCAAATAGAGAATCAATCTCCAATCTCTATCACCTAAGGTAGTCCTTTAGTTAACTATAACTTCCTATGTTCAATTAAGTTTCCTCTCAATCTTTCTCTTACATTATAAAGTTACATTTTCAAAGGGAACACATTTGAATTTCAAGTACTCTTATACTATATTTTCTTATATAATTTTTTTTTCATAACCATTACCTTTTCCATGAAAAGATTATCTATATTTTTATTCTTAAACAAAAGAAACCCTCTTTTGATTCTTTGCCTTTCCTATCATCCCTTTTATTTTATATAAATATTTGTTGAAAAGGGTTAAAAATAAAAGAATTAATTCAATCATGAACTCAAAATATTAGTATTACTATTTTTATTTTAAAAAATCAAGAACTCCTAATAATTTAAATGTTAATCTTGGTTTCAATTTATTGTCTACATTTTTCTTTTATTTTAGCAATTTATGGAGAGAAAACATCGTGCAACTCCTTATTTAAACCTATGCTAAAAAATTTCTCCATGTTTGTTTTATAACTTTTGTCACTCCCTAGTTTATAAAATGGTCCTATTTAAATATATACACATATAAATATGGTTTTCACTTTTTTATATAAAAAATACATAAAAACTTAATCTTCCCTATATTTATTTTTCCTCTTATATATATTCATTGTATTTTATATTTTTATATCTATTCTAACACACACATACACAATAATCTCTCTCTCTCTCCATATATATATATATATATATATATATATATATATATATATATATATATATATATATATATATATATATATATATATATATATATATATATATATATATATATATATATATATATATATAAACTACTACTAAACACTTTCATTTTCCTTTCATGTACAAAGAAGTGAAAATTATAAAGAGATTATAGTACAAAGAAATTGTATAAGTAGTGGAAAATTTCTCTCTCTCTCTCTCTCTCTCTCTCTCTCTCTCTCTCTCTCTCTCTATATATATATATATATATATATATATATATATATATATATATATATATACATACATAAAAACTACTACTAAACATATTTCCTTTTATGTACAAAGAAGTGAAAATTATAAAGAGTTTATAGTACAAAGAAATTGTATAAGTAGTGGAAAATTTCTTATATATATATTTAGGAGCATGATTCACCCTTTGATCAACATACAACTGATACAAAGTCTCTCTATGCCATAATAATTTTTTAGAAAGAAGGGACCACTTATAGGAAATATTTAAAATCCTTGAGATTATAGAATATATTTCCTCATCAATCATGATGTGAATTGCACATTATACAACTAAATAAATAATAAAACCTTTCGTCACATACTATAGCTCTTAGCTCTGATTTATATCCTATTGGAAATGAGACGACTCTAATGAACAACAACCATGGGGAAAGGACTTGTGCCACCCTTCAACTCACCAAGCCCTACTTGTACTTTTTGGACCAGCACTAGAATAAGCATGGATACAATCAAATAGGAAGCATTGCACACATAAGCCACAAAAAAAACATACGTAGTCCACAACACTTCATATATGCTCAAAAATTCACAAGGGTCACAAAATCCATTGTCAATAGCTATAGCCAATAGTAAAGAAGATTAAATAACAAATATTATCCATCTTATAAACCAACACACAAGGAAATAAAAAATAACCACTATGGGAATCCTTGGCACAAATCCTTAATCCTCCATTCTTCAAATCCCATCATCATCAAATCCTCCATTCTATACAACTTAAATATCAACATACAATCTTCCCTTCATACAAACCCCAATGTACAACCTTCCCAGTATCTATATCTCAATATACAATTACCCAATATATAAAAACAATTACACAACTACCATTCCCAACATGCATAAAGCCCTTGACTCTAGAGGATATAGCAAGAGGAGTTGGCTATGCATACCTTGGGTAATTTCAAATTTAAAGAGATCTAATGCCAACATTCTAATAAGGGGATATTACACTAGAAAATATTGCATGCCCCACATAGCAATTCAAATTTTACATGCCATCAAAGGGGTAACTCAAGATAAATTTCACGAGATCATACAAGGAAAACAATATGTCTACAAATATTAAGCAACCCAAGCAGTAGCACTTGGAATAAATCATAGAAGTGTTTGCAACATAAAATTTTAATAACTTTTTTTATAATACTTAGAAATAAGTCCATAGGTGAAATTTTGTTCATGCACCCCATATAGAATATAATGTAGCAATGATTAGAATAACTCACTATGCTTAAAAGAATTAAGAAAATTCAACATCCTTAATAGGGTTATTTTTATTATGAGAGGTACTTAGCTTGCATGATCCCCTCCATGTAATCCAACCTCTTGTGCCTTGCATGCTCACCTCTGTGCAATCTAATCTCTTCTACTCCTCGTATATAATCCTTGCCTATTCTATTTATTGGAAATGAAGGTAACAGCATGTAAGCCTTGGAGGATTCTAATAGAGAATAGAAAATGGGCAAGCAACAGGTTTCACAAGTGCAAAGTTCCAAACTTCAATTTCCTGTCAATGTAAGTAATGTTTACAGTTATGTTTAGGTATGGGTGTGCCTTGTTAGTAAGGTGTCGTAGGGGATTCAACACAAGTTATGGTAAGAAAGTTTCAAGGATGACTAGGATCCACAATCTCAATAGAAGGCTAGATATTGTAATAGGTTTTGGGTTAACCTGCAAAACCCGGTAATTAATGAAGACTTTTATTTACCAAAAAAAAAATAATAATATTCTCCTTTCTTCATACTTCCTTTACCTTTGTGTATCCTAATTTCCTCCTGCAACTCCACTTCACTTCCCATCACATCCCATTTCCTCCATTACCTCCCATGTACACCCTTTTTTCCACCCATTTTCCCTTCATATCATATTATTATTTTGTTTAAAAACTTAACATAGAAAAATGTAACAAAATAAAATGGAATAATCAACACCCAACCAAGTACACTAAACTTATTATACCAATAATACTCATTCCAAGATTAAGAATGAAAAGGAAAGTTGAACAATATTAGTACAATCATATGGGTCTTCACATGACACACATTCAATCAAGCATACGAGTGTTCTTTCCCATATGGAAGCTTTTAACAATGTGTACCTGCAAAACATAATCAAAGAGAAATTATTCCTCTTAAAAGCTCATCAACACTATGGAGCCATGACATTTATTAAAACTAAATATCATAAATTGGGCTCATTTTCATAATTTTATACATCTTAAATAAAATATTCATACATTAGAATTCATAGTGCCATCATAAAAAATACCGCTAATGATATTATGAAATAACAGCATCATTAAGTCAACATAACATATTACCTATGAAATCCAACCATAAATAAATTATCACATCTATCTACTCAACAAATCCAAGCTAGCAAATAAGGAAGGCAAGTACATAGTATAATGGGTGATTGCACTCACATGATAATTCCTTTTAATGAATGTGATAAAAGGTAACTTTGCACACAATTATATTATATATGCCAAGCCTCATCCAAGTCTTTTCAAGTCAATTTTCACACAACAATAGTTTAACATGAAGATATTATCTCCATGTTGGTGCCCTATGTGGTAGGGGGTGGGGCCATGTGAGAGTAGAAAAAATGCCTTTCACATGAAAGGACCTTCATACAAAAGATATTTTGTGGTAAGATAAGTAGTGTGAATATTTTAGGCCTATGAAAGGGCTTGTGAATGGCCTAATAACCATATTTTTAACCTACTATAGAGCCTCAATGGAACAAGGTTTTAGATGGAAAGTGATCACTCAATTAACCACCATGCCTTGACAAAACATGCCCTAATCAACAATGACTTGTCATATCAAGATACCCCTAACATAGGCAGACATTTGCACACCAAATTCTCTAGGTATGCATCAAATCCTTGAGGGGTTATTAACAAGGGGTTTTATTCAAAAAGAGGTATCAATGTGCTTTTGGTTTTAAAAGATGGATGAAGTTTTTTTTTCAAAAACAATGGTTGAATTTTTTGTTTAAAGGACATTTTAAACTTAGAGCTTTATTTTTTTATAATTTTAAATGTAGGAAAACCATAGAGTGGATTGTATTATAAGGAAAATTTATCGAAATGATACAGACAATAGAAAATCTTAAAAACTCTTCTATTCATAAATATCCAATTTTAACCCATAGCAATATAAGGAACTTTATGTTCAACCCTTTGTGATCAAACATATATTCCATCATTAGAGAGACAATGAGAGAAAATGTATAAGTAAATTAACTTTTGAAAAGATTAATAATGTGTTTTCAAGTCCCTTCTATTAGAGGATTGGCCTTGTTTTGTAGGTAAATGGATAATTTAAAGGTATAGGGTGGCTAACTATGTACATCCACAAATAGATACCATGATTTATCCATGGTTTATTTATGCGCAAGACAAGCTACTCAATAATGATGAGATCCCATAATTTTTTGCCTTGATGTTCATTTGGGTTTATTATAATATTAGTTTTGTTTATACTTCCATATCATATTTCATAGGGTAGGATTTATGTCATTTGTGTGATCACCCAGAGGTTAAGAAGAGATGTCTTGGTGACAATGAGTATCCTTTATCTTTATATAAGGATAAATAAGTGGCCTTTGAAGTCCCTAAGCTAGTTGGGTTTCTTGAAGTATGAGGTGGACAATAAGACACATTCATCACTATTTGATCATGTTAGTTGGATTATAGGACCCCTCTAGGACTTATATTAATTAAAGAAAATTGTATTTAGTTACAAGGTTGTTAGATCTTCTTCTTAGGAACCAACTTTACCCAAGATTCCCCATGAGAAGTTATAGTTAGGTATGGTATTATATTGATCTATAGTTTTTTGGTAGGGAATAACTTATCATTTTTTCTTGCACAATATTTTAAGACTTATATCATGTTAGTTATCTATACATTTGTTGCATATAGTTCCTTTGAATTTTATTGTCAAGACATGGACCACCAACATTATTGAAAAACTACAACATCCTCACATGGATACATGCACATATTATTCCTTGTATGTATGATGTAGAAATATCATCCTATCATCAAGCTATCCATAATTATGTAGCCATTTACATGGATGAGTAGACCAATAGTTGACATATTAGGATATCAATGTTCATAATGCTAACCATACACATAATGGGGATGTGGATGTTGATGTTCAAACTACTAACCATTCATGTGATAGAAGAGGGAAATTTTTATCTGGTCATTGACCATATGCATGATATGGAGGAGGTTTGGCATGAGGTATAGATTAGTGTCAACATGATAGAAGACTGTCATACTAGTGATTCCTTGACACTTCATCCCATGGGCACCTATAGATGATGGGTTAGTATTCCTTCCTCACGTCCTTATACATAATTATAGATGAATCCACAATAGTATGGCATAGGATTATATGACTTCAATACATATGAATTTGATATGCAATTCCATCTTGTCATGGGAGTATGTGATCTTAAATTTTAAGTGATTTTAAATTGTTTATTTAATTATTTTAGGTCTTATTTTAATAAGTAATTTAATTATGCATCTATACATTTATACTAAATCAATTTTTTTGTATGTATACTTTTTGGAGTTACAATCAAATGGAGCTCAACACCCATTGAGATCATAGCCTAAGCATGCATCATATGTTGAATCCCATTAGAAGGTATCTGATGTAAGTCATTCTTTATCCACTCATTTCTTTCCTACTCTTCATGCTTTGATAGAGGAACAACAATATGGTTTTGATATTATAATTGACTATCTTTTCTAGTCCTATGGGATACCATGCACAAATTCTGTCAAAGCAAATCCAACCTCTCAATATATAATGCAAGTAAAAGTTATATTACCACTGATAGTCATGTATTGTAATCTATATAAATTATTTACTTAATTCAAATTACAAACAATATAGGTATATGATGCAATAAAGGTTAGGGATATGACACAAGCTTATTCATATACTATACTCATGTTGTTGACTTTAATAATATTTATATTGTAGTTTATATATGTAGCTTATTTCAAATTTTTTTTAATAGTCTAGTTTTACTTGAGCTAATTATTGTTGTGTATGTGTATAGGTCGATGAGACCATGAAGATTGAAATATTGTTGTAGGCTCTATCCAAGTAATTATGCTTACCAACATTAATATGATATTTGAACATAAATTTAGATTTAATCTTATTCAATTTTGTTTGAAATCATTTTTTCACTTTACAATATTTTATATCTTATACTGATTTATAAATTATATATTCAGGCACTATGTAGGTTCCTTTTGATCGATCTCCATAGTACTAGTTGGACTAATGTGTGTTTGTCCTATTTTTTATATGTCTTACGCTATATACATATCCCTAAGCATGACCATGATGCATATATTATTCTTTTATATACTCATGTATTGATTTAGTGGATGTAAACATGTTTTAGATATGTTATCTATACTTTGTACATATTTGTATACTTTAATGTATATTCTTTCATATTCATGAATTATCCAGTTGAATGTACTAAATTATTAATATTTTTAATTGGTTGTATGGGATTAAAATGGTTTTCACCCATATTACATCATCAACCATAATGGTATTGTAACAACTTGGCAATTATGCATGTATTGCTTGACAATATTTAAACCTAGATCTCGTCCTTGAAATCCAAATATTTTAATTAAACACCATTTAATAAAATGCACTATATTATTACTATGAAATTGACTTTATAATTTTAATAGTTATTTCTATATCTTAGGTGCATTTAATACTATGTAAATTTAAAGTTGTCCATAGTGAGTTGTTAATTTGTAGGGTACTCATACATTCATACCATTTAATAAAATGCACTATATTATTACTATGAGATTGAATTTATAATTTTAATACGCATTTCTATATCTTAGGTGCATTTAATACTATTTAGATTTAAAGGTGCCCATAGTAAGTTGTTAATTTCCAGGGTACTTATACACATTATGGATTTATACACACACTACAAATAGTTTAGATATTTGTAATAAATTGAACCCAAAGTATTGAAAAACAATAATTACTTTATAATGTAAATCTATTAAATAGTAAATTTTTATTTAACAAGACAAGAAGATATAAAAACGATAACACCAAGATAACAATAATAGAACCAACACAAAATATATTGCACAATGAAGAGATAATATTGTATTAATATGGTGGGAGCCTTGATCTCCAATGTTACAATATAATATGTATTGATACAATAGTTACAATCGAAGGGTTTTGAAAACCCTCATTCACAATGAATATTTGGTGTCTTCTTGAGTCGTCTTCACTCCAAAAAAAATTGTGGGTGGACTTGATTATCCCTATGGGACCACCCTAGATACAACAACCATAAAAAAAAAGTATTATATACTTGTAAACTACACACAAATCACTACAAAAAATAGGTTAATAGCATATGTAAGGGATCCACTATGTGAGACCCTCTAAATAATAGATCTATAAAAATCCTAATTGTAATGATAATGGAATGCAAGCTAAATACAGAAAACTTGAGTTGCAAATGTAATAATACCTTTTACCTTGTCAGAGATACAAAATTTATCTTATCCACACTTCTATTTCTATGATCTGAAGGCACATGAATGCTTGTGAGCATTCGAGGGTTTGACAATAGCAAACCAAAGGACTGAGAAATATTCTACAATATTTTTGGAGGAGCTATGAATGCCCTACAATGTTCCTAGAATGCTCAACAGCATTCATGGGATGCTAGGGAGGCATCCAGGGGTGATGGGAGAGTGTTGCAGAACCTTAGATCTGGTTTGCAAGTGTTTGGTAATGACAATAATGGAGGATACTATGGTGGTGAGGAGGGGATACACTAGAATAATATTAGGGAGGGATGAAGGGCTCTGATGTTATATAATCAAACCTCTAATTAATCGATCACTTAACCGCTTAACCCTCATTCACAAAAGTGAATGATCTTTTATAACCTACCTTCAATATGCTAGGGTTTTGATGACACCAATGGATGATCAAGATTAAAACATGATGAATGGCTAAGATTATAACTTTGATGTGTGACATGGATCAAGTCATATGGATGGTTGAGATTAAATCATGATGAATGGCTGTGATTTATTCATATATAAATATATATATATATATATATATTTTATTTTATATTAAATAAATAAATATAAATATATAAAATATTTATATTTATATATATAACATAAATATATATATATATATATAAATAATGGATGGATGTGATTGGATGATGTGTGGAAGATAAGTGGCTAGGATTTGGTGTCTATAGATACCCCTTTTTGTATCACGTTGCGTGAAACACAATGCGGTGCAAAAACAAGAGACACCTGGTTTGGTGAAGCAACTTTCTTTCCTTGGAGTGCAAGAAGATCCTGGAGACAATGAATATTGGTGTAGCTTACCCCCTCAATTGGTGAATGAGTGAAGAATGAATCTCATGAGCTAATTGACAGAATTTGTGGGTGATATGTAAGTGTAAATTTGGGTGTAAATGTATGTGAATAATGTAATGCAAAATGTGAGTGATGTAAATGAATTATATATTTGCCCTAATAGAAAAGGAGTTTTTGACATTGTGGATGATATGAATGATGTAAATAAATGTGAATGACATAGATGATGATGCAATTATTACTTCTATATTTTGCCCTAACATAAAAGGGATTTTTGCCAATTATAGGTGATAATGTGGATGTAAATGTGGGTGTATGGTGTATTCTGGTTTTGCCCCAATAGAAGAAGGGGGTTTTTGTGATAATGTGGATGGTATGAAAGATGTAAATGGGGTGAAGGTGGTTGATGGGGTGGTTTTTTTTTTTTCCCAAAAAAAAAGAAGTTTTTACGATTATGTGAATGGTATGAATGATGTATCTCAATGTGGAAAATCAAAATAGAATTTGGTTACCCCAAGTTTGGGGTGGTCCTATGCTATTGAAGAATATGCCTTTTGGTGTCATTGAAATGCAAAGTGATGAAAATGCAAGATGACATGGAGGAATGTGACCGTATAGTGATTATTGAGAAATTCCTTAAATTGGAATCAACCATCCTAAATGTTTGTATTTCCTCGATGACTGTAGGTGTAAAAGAGATGATGTAATTGAATTTATCCATGTTTCAAGCCCCATGAACAAGGCCATCAATGATAACATTTGAGCAAATTAATATGAGCATAGTCTCACTCAAAAAATGAGGGACCAAATGGATTTTGATTTTGAACAAGAGGATGGTGAATGATGATATGAGCAAGTGTCCTTATGGTGATTTACCCATCCTACCAAATTGCATGGATAGCCAATCGCTACAATCGCCAAGTTAAATAGAGTAAACCACTAGATACGAGGTTCACTTGAAAATTGTGAGTGGAATTGGCAAATGTTGAATGGAAATGCAATGATAAATGTAGTTGGAAAAGTGGAATGATGATGTATGATGTGGAATGGAGATGGAAATGCATTGATGAGTGAATTGGATGATTTTGTGAAATTTTGAATTGTTTTGGAATGTTTTTGGAGCAATTATGGACAATTTTACGACTTTTGGTCGCAAATGAAATTTAACCACCCAAATCAATCCATGTTATCACAAAATGCAATGAAATGTTGTGATGAATGATTGGTATGATGAATGTGGCAATTTTGTGAAATTTTGGGTCGTTTTGAGGCTTTTGTACATGATTTTGGTATTTTCATGACTTTTGGTCACAAAGGAAAATGAAGCATCCAAATCAATCTGTATCTTCACAAAACATAATGGGATGATGAGATGGATGTATGGATGGAATATGAGGTGATTCTATGGAGGTAAGCTACATTTTTTAGTTGTTTTGATAATTTTATAACATTATGGAGCTAGACACCGACCAATGTTTGCATTAGGCACATACATGGGAGAGCGTTTGCATTAGGCACATACATGGGAGAGCGTTTGACTACACTCTACAGATGCCCTAGGGCATTTGAGTGCACCAAAAATAGCTATAAAAGGTCTGCATGGGTGAATTTGGATTCATTATTGCATTCATGAGTTCTAGAAGTCATGTCTGAAGGAAGTGGGTGAATGAGTGAAGGAGTGTGAAGAAGTGCGGTAATGGCGATGGAGGGAGTGGATGTGACAGTAGGTATTGAGGTATAGATGGCTGAGGTAAGTGCTCTTGGTAATTTTGTTTGGATTTTTGTAATATTTTTTTTGCAAAGAATGTGATGTTAATGTATTTGCTATTATGTTATGTTGCAGTTGATGATCTTGGAGGCTCATCATTGATTCTCACCGATTATACCAAGGATGATAAATGTCTTGCAAAAGACCTATTGGGATAAGTTGGAGGATATGGGGTTGGCTAGTGTAACATAGATTGAGTTGGTGAGGGCATATGTGGAGTATCTCTTAGCTTTAGCTGAGATATGGGATCCAAATAGGGCGACCTTCTAGCTCCCGACATGGGAGATGATTGTGACATTGGAAGATGTATATCACATCTTTTGAGTTCTTGTGGAGGGGTTGCGTGTCTAAGTTGAATATGATAAGGAGTATGAGTTGAGGTGGATTTTTAGATATGGATGGAGGGATGTGAATATTCAAGATGGAGGGATAAGGTATTTAGCCATATATGCGAAGGAGTTGGAGGTATTGCCTATCTTGATCATATTTATGTTGGCCAACATATTGGTGCCTAATAGCATCAGTTATTGGTTCCCATGGAACATTTTTAGGCTGGTATACGATATGATATATAAGCCTTGGGTGTATGCATGGATGCTTGTGCTAATAACGTATATGTATATGGATTTTTATGAGGTGAAGAGATAAGGGTGAAAGGGATTGGGTTGCAATGTGCTACTGTAGTGTTGGGATGGAAGCACTTTAGTGTGGCTTGTCTTGTGGGTCTACCTTGCAAGGAGTGGGATAGGGATCAACCCTATGTGATGAGAATGTGAGTGGTTTAGGACGTGCAGTTGAGTTATCCTAGTCGTATTGGCCAAGATTATAGAGATATATGGGTAGGGTTGACATCTGATCAGGTGTGTTGGAGGCCATGGTGGGAGGCTAGGTGGCCCAGTGATGGAGAGCATCTATAAAAAGTGAGGCAGTCCAGATGGGTGGTTGGGTAGCATGGGATTTAGGTGGATCTAATCAAATTCTCATGGTTGTTACGGTAGTTTGAACTGAGATAATGAGTACCTGAAGCCCCTATGTTGTATAGGCATCAATAAAATGAGTTGAGCCTACCATGTGTGGAGGATTTGCGGGTGGACTATATGGATGATGAAGAGGTAGATCTATTGGATGTGGATGATGTCAAGACTACGATAGAGTATGAGACTTGGTTTACTTCAAAGCCTATGTGGGTACCGAGTCAGGTTATAGAGGAGGATGGTAGATATGAGGAGGAGGTAGTAGAGGGTACAAATGAGGCTCCCTATCATCAAAGATACTATCGATCCAACAGGTAGGTAAGGGATGCAGTAGAGAAACCTCCAGATATTTAAGGAGATGATGGTGGTAGAGATGATATGGAGAAGATTTTAGAGAGACCTCCAGGTTGGAGTGAGGAGGAGTAGGCTAGTATCGAGGTAGAGTGAGACCAGATTTAGTAGATGGTGGTGGAGAGAGATGCAAAGATAGCTTGGTTGTAGATAGAGCTAGATGCATGGGTGGTGGTAGGTGGAGGTAAGGATATGATAGTGAGGCTCCAGGTAGAGCTAGCATAGAGGGACTCTCATCAGAGGTATGATGTACTATACCTTCAATCTTAGGATAGGTATATCTAGGATTTAGAGGATCTACTCATGCGACACCACATTGGGATGCTAGATCGACCTTCTTCCTCCATAGCAGATTTTGTTAGGCATAGTGACTCTAGGCATAGTGTCTCTAGGTCTAGGGCTCCTTTGGGGTCATAGGGGTCTACCTATGGGCATTAGCTAGTGCTTAGATACACTTTTTGTATATGAGCCTTGGTGCTCCATTGTATGTAGCCTTCGAGCATTCATTGTACATGCAATTTTATATATATATATACATGGCTTTTACTTTTGTGTTATGAATTTGTGTGGATGTGTGTGTGAATGCATATGTATGTGATGGATGATAATATAATGATGATGTGAATGAATGCAAATGAACTAATGCACTAATGATCATTCATAGTTTAGAATTTTTCTTGACCATTGTTGATCATTGTTGTTTAATCAGGGGCACCAAAATGGTGGTATGTGAAATGTAAGACTCATGTAATGAAATGATAATGCTATGGATGTTGTTATGGCTTATGGATGGCTAACTTGGAATTGTTTTGTAGAGACTCAAACATCCTAGTAATAGATAACAAACTCACTAAAGTCTTTCTAATTTCTCTAAGACCAAATATGTGTGTAGTGAAATGTTCAATTACCAAATCATGAGCATGGTAATGACTCAAGGCAATCAAGAACCAATGTGTGTGCAAGTGAGTTCATTAACCCATATTGAGTAAATTGAGATGAAAACTGTCATGGAGGAGACCAAGAAGCTAGCTTGTCCTTATGTGCGGTCAAAGGTCTCTTCAAGAGATATGTGTCACCACGCATGAGCATACTCCACTACCAATCAAGCGTCTATAGCCCCGATGGAGATTAGCTCCATAGTCCAATGATTTGATCTCTAAGCTTTGGGGATTCAAACTACCTAACCATCTGGATAGAAATGTAGTTCTATCCTTACTACTTGTGGATCTATGGTGTGTGATGTGTAAAAGAGTTAGAGCTTTGGGGAATCAGATTCTCAACCAAGGTGTGATGAGAATTTTACCCTATCCTTACTACTCATTCTTTTATTTTGGAAGTGTGAGTAGTGGTGAAGACCACTATTTTTTATTTTGGACTATGTGCATAATGGGATAAGTAAAGATGACCTTTTTTACTTTGAGGTTCAACCCAATCATGGTGTTATCCCTCTTTGACACAAGATGTTTTTAATATGTGTGAGATGTGGTTGGTTCAAGAGTGTTAGAGTCAATCCCATAACTCAAGATTTTCTTTAGTGAAAATGTGCCTTGGTCCTAGAGAAAATTTGACATGTATTGGAGGTTTCTTGAAACACTAGGAGTGGTCGAGTGGTCGAGTGACCAAAAACACCTAGGAGTAATGAAGTGATAGTGCAAATGGTAAATTTGACTTGTGAAATGTTGTAATAAAAATGGATGTGAACTTGGGGATGCCCCTAATTAAGGCAACAATATTTATTGGATCAATTATTGTCTAAACTTAACAAATGACCCCTAATATGGTGGATGAAATGCACTGAAATGAGAATGACTGTGTTTGTGCAATGTGGATGTATGCAATGCGATGTGTATAGAATGTAATGTTTTTTTTTGTATTAGCCATGTATATATATATATATAAATCACATTAAGCATAGAACGCTCTCAAATGAATGATGTTAAGTGGTTTGGGCTCTTCTTCTCCCTCTAGACTGGCAAGTCTATATGTTTCTTGACCCACTTTTTGGATGACAATGTATGGACCTAACCAATTAGCCATGAATTTATCACGAAGATGTAGTAATGCATTGGTGTTTTGTTTATTTTCTTTGAGGACAAGATCTCCTACTTGGAATTCATGTAGATGGAATTTGGCGTTGTAAGCACGCTTGAGGTAATCTTGATATACTCATAAATTTTCTAAGGCATTAATTCACCTTTCATCAAGGAGTGTAAGTTGGTCAAGATGTGCTTGTCTAGCAGTGTCATCATCTATGAATTCTTGCAATGAAATTCACAATGAGGGGATCTCGAGCTCAAGAGACATGATTGATTTGGCATCATAGACCAATGAGAATGGTGTTTCCCTAATAGGTGTGCGGATGATTTTTCGATAAGCCCATAATGCCAAGGGGATCTGAGTGTACCAATATCAATGATTTTCTTTGACTAGTTTCTTGAGAATAGTGATCAAGGTCTTATTGGTTGCCTCAGCTTATCCATTTGTCTATGGGTAATAAGGAGTCGAGAAACTATGTTGGATATTATACTTCTCACAAAGTGCTCAAACATCCTTGTTCTTGAAAGATTTTCCATTGTCAAATATGATTTTTGAGGAGATGCCAAAGTGACAGATGATGTGTTGAAGTATAAACTCCATAATTTTAGGTCTTGTCATACTGGTTAGAGGAATTGCCTCAACCCACTTTGTTGTGATGATGAATGTGTGTTGTCCCAAGGAAGGAGGTAAGATTTTACCAATCAAGTCCAAATCCCATTGTGAAAATGGCCAAAGACTTTGAATAGGTTGCAATGCTTGTGATGGTACATGAGTTAAATTAGCATGTTGTTGATATTGTTGACATTTCTTGACATAATTGCAACAATCGTGTTCCATGGTGGGCCAATAATAACCCATGCATAAAATACACTTTGCAATGGTCATTCCACTAAAATGACCACCACAAGTACCATCATGAGCTTTTGATATTGCT
Organism: Wollemia nobilis; assembly: GCA_028583015.1. Taxonomy (NCBI): domain Eukaryota; kingdom Viridiplantae; phylum Streptophyta; class Pinopsida; order Araucariales; family Araucariaceae; genus Wollemia; species Wollemia nobilis. Next base: position 4,015,865 of record JAQPPZ010017259.1, on the reverse strand, counting down.
CTTTGGGCCTCTATAGGATCAAGACAATGAAGGAGGACTCCATCATAACCATGTCTATACAACACGTCCCCCAAGAGAATAAAATAGGTTACCTTTTACTTGAAAGTGTATTTAGTAGTCTATGACATGTCAGATGGGAGTGTTCCAAACTTGAGGAAGGATTTTATTTGGCTAGACCAAGGCTCATATGACTCTGTGTGGATAAAGCAAACATCCTTCTCATATTTAGACTCAATTTAGAAAATTGCATATTTAGAGATCGTTGTGACAATTAATGGTTGTACCTCTCCTTCAGAGTTCTTTGGAATCAGTGATCCTAGAGAGGCCATCGCATATGCAAATCTATTAGTCGATCTAGGCAAGCTATCGATTTCATACCAGTCAAATTTGACAAGCAATTTTATTGCTACTTCATGATAAAGTTTTAAGACTGGTTCTTTGCATTGGTATTCTCCATTTACTTGATGAACGATAAGTTGAGAATCACCAAATATCCTGATACACTTTATGCTCATAGCTAAGGCTACTTGAAGTCCTAATATTAAGGCTTCATACTTTGCATTATTGTTTGTGCATGGGAAATCGAGTTTGAATGATAATGGAATCGGTACCCCCTAGGGTGTATGAAACATGATTCTTGCACCTTGTCCTTTTTTGCACTTAGAACCGTCAAAGAATAGTGTGATATTGACATCTTCCTTTGGAATGACATCTTCTTCTTGTTCAGTGATGGTAAATACCGAATCATATGGGAGCTCAATAATCAAGGGTTGATCACTAGGAAGTGGAGCTTTCACAAGATGATCGGCTATTACCTGATCTTTAATGGATTTTTGGCTAATGAACTCAAGATCAAATTTTGTTAGAAGCATTATCCATTTTGTGGTGCGGGTGTTATTGTAAGTGCGAGACATCATGTAACACAGAGGATTTTCTCGAGCTATGACATATGTTGTGTGACTTAGCATGTAATATCTAAGTTTCTTGGTGGCAAAAACCACCGCTAAGCATAGTTTTTCTACGTAAGCATATCTGGTTTCATAGCTTACCAATGTTTGACTAATGTAGTAGACAGCTTGCTCTCATGGTTTTTTTCCTTCTTTTGAGCAAGCATTGTCCCTAAAGCAAATTCCATTGCTAAGATATAAAGATGGAAGGGGACCCCCAGATGAGGAGGAGTTAAGACTGGTGGAGAAGCCATGTATTGCTTGATGTCATCAAAATATTTTTGGCACTCATCTGTCCATGAAAATGTCACCCCCTTTTGTAGAAGGTGATTGAATGGCCTACATTTGTCTGAGAGTTATGCAATGAAGCGATGGATCGATTGAATCTTTCCTTGTAAACTATGCAACTCTTTCAAGTTTTTTGGGGGAGGCATCTCCATGATGGCCTTGAACTTATTTGGGTCCACTTCAATGCCTCTCTTGGAGACAATGAATCCTAGTAGTTTGCTTGAGGTGACACCAAAGACACACTTCTTAGGGTTCAACCTTACATTATGCTCTAGAAGTTGATCAAAGACTTTTTCCAAGACACCAATGTGCTCTTGTCGAGTTTTAGATTTTTCCAAGAGATCATACACATAATATTTGATGATCTTATGCATGTAGTCATGGAAGATGTATGTCATGGTGCATTGATAAGTGGCACCTAAATTTTTGAGGCCAAAGGGCATCACCTTGTAACAAAAAGTCCCCCAAGGTGTAGTGAATGTTGTTTTGTGTTGGTCATCAGGATTGATCTAAATCTGGTTGTATCCTGAAAAATCATCCATTAAAGAAAGCATTTCATGGCCAATGCAAGTATCGATAAAAGTATCGATGTTTGGTAGAGTAAATTCATCCTTAGGATACACTTTGTTAAGGTCTCAAAAATTAGTGCAAATGTGTATCACCCCATTAGGATTGCGAATGGGTACCATGTTTGAAAGCCACTCAGGATAGTCAATGGGTATAATGAAACCCACATCTAATAGCTTTTTAAGCTCTTCTTTGACCATGAGGGCAATGGTAGGATGCATCTTTCTTAGTTTTTGTTTGATCGGCTTAGCATCGGGATGCAAGGTTAAATTGTGGACAACCAAGTTAGGGTCAAGGCCAGGCATGTCTTTGTAGGACCATGCAAATATGCCCTTTTTCCTCTTGAGGAGAGCTATCAATTGCTCTTGTTCATTAATGGATAAACTTTTTCCAAGTTTGACGATTTGTGGATTGTCCATAAACTAAGGTTCACATCAATGGTATCTTCAATGGACATGTGAGAACCTTCCTCAAGCTAATGGGGTGTTGGGATTAGATGAATATCATCAATGACATTATCAAACTCTTCTGACTCAGTCTCTTCTATGTCTGCCTGGAAAACCTTAGGATCTGAGGGTGAAGGTGAAGGTGAAGGCAGAGGTGACGGAGGAATGTAAGTGGTAGAAGATTTCTTAACAATTCCTCAAAAAGGAAAAATTCAGCAAAGGATGGTGGTGATGAAACTCATTCCATATCAATGAGGCTAATGTCAATTGGAATTGGTTTTGCCAAATCGTATATGGATTACGGAGTGGGGTGAATAAGTCAACAAAATTCATATTGACTTAGTGGGAGAATGGTGGTTGGCAATGTGAAGGGTGGTTTGGTCCTGTCTCCTAGAATCAGTGAAGGAACCTTGGGAACCTAAATAGCAGCAAGCAACACTTGTAAATGCAAATGACAAGACCATGCAAATGCAATGCAATTTTTTTTTTGTTTTTTTATTTTTTATTATGTACATATGTTACATGATATTTTGGTGAAGTGGATGAGGTGGAGGTGGTGGTTCACCGGTTGGCTCAGCTTGCTCCCTAGGGAGAAGCAAACAAAAAATGGGTTGATGGATGGGGAACATTCTGAGGTAATGCTCATCCTGTTCGGTGAATGGAGTGATTGGGATCGATTCCTCTTCAGATTCATCTGAATATATCGACATGATGTCGTATTCATCATCGAATTCCTCAAAGTCATCATTGTGAGTGGTTTCCTCTTCTGAATTCAAATGAAGATTTTGAAAAGCTTGTTCAAAAGAGGAAATGGAAGAATGAGAGTGGTAGCCCAAACCTGAATGGTCATGCACTTCTCAATATGGAGTGTCAATGATTTTGTGCATGCCTTGTTCATGTTGTCCTAGGTTGTATCCTTGCCAATTGACTCGATGAAAGTATCATGAAGGAAAATTGGTCATGCGCTCTATGTTGGCAAGGATTGGTTGTGTAGGTTCATCTAGGGAAGGTGGATCGGATGATGAATCGACTCCCCCATATATGAAATTTATCTTATTAGGTGCTAAACCCATATTGTACACCACTCCTATGGATAAGGGTGGGTCATGTGGATGACCGTAATCCCTAGCAATTTGGATGTTTAGCGGTGTAACAATGACATCTTGGACCACGTATTCACCAATGCCAAGATTGGTGAGGTGGACTACAACTTGAGTGGATGTGGATATGGATGGAGTGGATGTGGAAATGTTAGGCTTATGGGTGGATTATGGCTCCAATTAGGAAAGAGATGAATGGTAAAATGGCATCTCCAAGATGTGTGGTTTTTTTTGGGTGGGGTGGGAAATTTGGTTGGGGTTTGTTTTTGGTTTTGGTTCTATTGGGGAGGTGTGTTTGTGGTTGGGGTGAGTGAAGGTGGTGATATGTGCGTGATGTTGATGGTGTGGATTGGGTTCGACCACATGTACATGTAGTCGACTATGATGAAGGTGGGGGTGTGGAAGTGGAAGCTTGATGTGGTGTAGTGATGGGGAGCTCCTCAAGAATAGGAGCTTTTGATGAAGAAGTGGTGGATGGTGTGGTTTATGGGGTTATGAATAGGTGGGTGGATGGAAGTGTGGATTCATAGGGATTTGAAATGAAATTGCAGTACTTAAATGATTTGATGTTTGTTGGTATGCAATGGACTTGTCCCTCATGTACATATTTTAAGCATTGATGTAGTATGGAAGGGACACATCTCATCTCCCTAATCCAAGGGAGTTCAAGGAGTACATTGTAAGCCATGGACCCATCCAGGATGTGGAAAATGGTATGCAACGTTTTTACCCCCACTTCTATGGGTAAAATAATAGTGCCAATTGTGGAACAAAGAGCATCATTGAATGCTCTTAAGGTGAAGGTGGATTTGGTTATGTGTGATGGTGAAATATTGAGATGTTGAAGGGTAGATGTGGTGATGATGTTGATGGAGGAGCCAATGTCAATTAACACTCGTTTAAATGGCTTCCTATCAACTTGAGCCATAATATGTAGTGGAGGGTCCACTCATTTTTGATGAAATTGGTTTAATTTCAAAATCATAGAATGTGATGGAAGGCTCCATGCATGTTCAAATACTCCCCACAAAATTGTTGAAGGAATTAGTGTCTTGGGATTGGAGTTCAATGGATTTCAAAATTTCCATTAATGCCTTGTAGTGTGGGGGAGATTGTTGAATTAGATCATAGATAGATAGTTTGGCTGAAGCCATTTTGAGGTTGGTTGTCAGTCGACTACTTAGTGAGATGATGGGTCTTTGTGAATAGTTTGGAGGATGAATTGGTTGTGATGGATGACTTGGAAGATGGATTGGTTGGGATGAATTGGCAAAAAAATGAATGGGTGATGGTGAGTTGGTAGGTTGTGGGGACACACTTGCTTGTGGTGCTATAGGAGGTTGAACTACCTATTGTTGTTCATTTTGTCGATTAGTGCTTCTTTGACCTCGGGTGACTACATGAATAGCCCCCATAAAACCTTGATATTGTTGCATGTGGTTGACCTGATTGGGAGGAGTCTTAATGTTTGATCCCCCTGTTGTTTTTTGTTGTTCCTCATGATGAGGAAGTGGTGTTTGGTATATACCAAGGTTTTGATTTTGTTGGGCCAAAGGACTATCAAACTTGATGACCCCTAGCTCTATCAAATCTTGCACCATGTGTTTAAATGACCAGAAGGTGTTAATGTCATGCCATTTATGTCAATGAAAAGGATAAAATAAGTGCTCCTTATATCCCTTACCTCATTTAACTTGATCTTCTAGTATGATTTTATGTAAGGCAATAGTATTGGTATCATACAACCTATGAAAAAAGGAGGCGTATGATTCAGACAAAGGTGTGAAGATGCGGTCTTATCTAGCAGATTGTCGATGTTGGCAATTTTCCATAGTTGGAACTATGTTATGAAGTTTTTGGGGTGGGGGAACCACTTGATAGGACACTTGTTGTGGTTGTTGTTGCATTGGTTGTTTTTGTTGTTGAGTCATTGTTGGCTGACTCAGGACCACTTGATTTACTTGATTTGGTTTTGATTGGCCAGAATAATTTCCTTTTGATTGGCCCTTATTTTGCCATTCTTTCTTCTTTGGCTTTATCTTGCCCTCTTGGATTTTATATCTTTAATAACACGGGCCTAGGAGAGAGCTTCATCAAATATTTTGTATTGTTGCAGTTGTAATAACAAAGATATGGATTTTAAGCAACTCCTTGTGAACATTCAGGTCAGTTCTTCCATTGGTAGGGAGAATGGCAACTTGGTGATAACTACCCTCCAACAGTTTCTAAAATCATAGACTGACTCTTCTTCGAATTGTCTAAGGTTGTACAGGTCATTCAATGTGGTTTTCTTGTAAACATTGAGGAAAAATCTCTCCAAAAATTTATCTGCCAATTTTTCAAATGTGTAAATATTGTGGTGAGGCAGATGATTATACCAATATTGAGCATCTCCTCCCAATATCTGAGGAAAATTTTTGAGCATCAAAGCATCTTGATATTGAATCCAAAAGTATGAGTGGATAAATGTGCTGATGTGCTCTCTAGGGTCCTCAGTCCCTTTAAATTTGTCAAATTTTGGTACTATGAAATCTATCGGATATGGTGGTGATGGTACCAAAAAATGGATAGGTTGATTGATTAGTTGTCTTAGGGTAGGCTTTTGGTACATCATACCAGGAGTATGCAACATCAAGCTATCAATCTGTTGTTGCATTGCTTGGATTTTAGGGTCTTCTCCATGTGTGTAGAAGCCCTAAACTATTTGATGATTGTGTAAAGGTGGGGGATGTGGAGTGGTAAATTGTTGAGATGGAATGTGATGTTGATGGCTTGATGGATTGAAGGGTGTTTGGTGATGTTGGGCATGTTGTTGAGCTTGGTGATGAAATGATTGTTGTTGATGGAGTGAAGATGAAGTTTGGGGAATGTGAATGTGCTAGGTTGTGGAAGTGGGGTTGATATGAGTGAATGGGGGTGTGGGTATAGCAACCTGAGAAGATGGTGATACCCAAGATAATTTAGGTGTGAAGTAGGTGTGTTGGCTTGGAATGGAATGGGGTTTGAAATCTATTGTCTATGTTTGTTGTTGGGAACAAGAATGAGCATATTGCTAGCCCATGAGCAATTGGTTGAGGTGTTGCCATGCTTGTTGTATGGCAATTTTTGAAGTAGATTGTGTGGGTGTGATGGAGGTGGATGTGGGTGAGGTGTAGGTGTTGGCAATGTTAGTGGATGTTGGTGGAGGATAAGTTGTGAAAGGAATCACAACAGAATGAGGGGTAGTGGATGGAATGGTAGATGGAATATGCGAAGTTGCATTGACATGTGCTTCATAAAGTGGATTGGTATAGGTGGTGGTATAGGTAGATGGGATGGAGGTGATTTGGCTATGTTGTGGTGGGGACATGTGATGTGAAGGTGTGGATGATACCTCAAAGAGAGGGTTGGTGTAGACTTGGTTGAATTTGGTGGGATGTGAATAGGCAAGTTCCTACTGAGAAGAAGGAACTTGGTTGTGTGGGATGTTAAGTTGTTCTAAGACTAGTTTGGTTGGTCTTAAGTAAGCCCCAACTTTATCCATGTCTATGTATGTGATGCGGGTATCAGTGGGTGTAGAAGGCTTAGTTTCTAGGATGGAGGTGTGAATGGCTCTATGCATCACATCAACATTCAAAGTGAATACTATGTGTGAAGGTCCTGTAGATAAACCAAAATAGCTTGTCTGTGTTGGGTTGGATGGGTTAGCCACAAAAGTGGTTGAGGTAGAAGTGGAACACTCCATGGATGAAGTGGGTTGGTTGGTAGATGCTTGACTCATGGCTTTGACTTGATTTTTGGTCAATATCATAAGCTATGAGCAAGAAAGGGTAATGGATGTGAGGGATGTGTGTGGAAGGGTGCAATGACAATGAAAAGCACACAAAATCAAACAAATAATTGAATCCTATGTTCTGCAACAATTTTTTATTTGATTTTTTTGGTGCGGTTTGTGTGTTTTGATGAGCCTAAGCCTAGACTACTATGTAGGATAGATTCCTAAGGTGAATGGAAAATGAGGATTTTTTTTTGTGATGAAATCTAAAAAATTATTCACGAGATGCTAAGGTGTCTATGGGGTGAGATATAAAATGGATATAAAGCCCATCGTCATTGATCTCAATTAGTGGTTGGTGATGAAGTCCAACTCATTGATGTTTCAAGTGCAACGTGCAATCATGTGTGATTCCTTTTAAAATTTTGGTTGTCTATGGTGCTCATACAATGCCAAGAAACTCTCTTCCACTCAACCAAGTTGGTGATCAAGGATACTAATACCAAGTTCCTCAAAAGAATATAGGGTACACCTCTTAAGATCCACCTTGAATCATCAAGTGATTCCAATAGTGGAGGGTTCACCTAGTTCTTCCACCCTAAATCATCAAGTGATTCCAATAGTGGAGGGTTCACCTAGTTCTTCCACCATGAATCATCAAGTGATTCCAACAATGGGAGTAATCTTGAGTACCAATAACTTGTTCCAACTTGGAGAAGTAAAAAGTGAGAGACTTTAGCCTAAAATGCAGCTATTTATGCTTTTTTTTTTATTGCAAACAACATACAAGATAAAAGGTAAAAACACCACAAACAACAAAAACTTAAACCTAATGTAATGAATGTTTTAATGCAGCTAAGATGGATGCACAAGTGCAAATCTATCCTATGTGCAAACTATATGAAGAGATGTTTTATAAATGCCTAAGATGCAAGATGTGTTGCTTTTTAAACAGAAAATAGATATCTTATTTTCAATATCTCTATAAATGTTAGAATTTTATGTAGTATGCAATGGGATATAACATTCACAAGATGCATAAGAATATGAAAGAAAGTAAATATGTGATATGACTAAAATATGCTATAAATAGAAATGATGAAAATGAAAACAATGTAGCTATGGAAGAAATGGACACTCCATGAACAAAGCTACTGGACTACATTGCACCTATCACCAATATATGGTGATCTACACAACAATATGCTACTACATACGAATATGCTTTGAGCTTCTATATCATGCTTGTTACAATGAGATCCTTTTATATAGGAAGATAATTTCCTTGGCCAACACTCTACCTAGCTATGCAAGGGACACCTTGCACATATACAACTTGCACATTGACACTTGTGCATTTATTACATTGCATGAAGTAACTAGATAAATTATCCCTAAAGTAATCTAATGTCCTAAGTATGTACCTAGGAAGGTACATTTACATGACCCAAATGATGTAATATAATCTATTTCTAACACCCCCTTGTATTACATTACTGGCTATTGAAGACTTTTAGTCTTCAATGTGGATCTCCTTCTTGATCTTGAGATTCAGATTCTTCTTCTCTATTTTTTGTAACATGCTCAAGAAAGTGTTTAGTATCTTCATAACCTATCATTCTTGCTGAAAGAGCTTTGACTTCATAATCATCTGTATATTCTTCTAGTTCTTTGATTTCTTCTATCCTCTAAGCTAGATGTCCTTTTTTATTTCTTTTTTGATACTCCAATTAGAGATAATTGGTTGGACACTAAAATTATTGTTGATGAGGATTTTGATATTGTCATGGATAAAATTGGTTCCCATTGTTCATTTGATTTCCTTGATTCTGATTTTTGGGATTGAACCTTGCAATAACTGGTACTATGGCCTTTTCTCTTGCATATCTGACACTACCTATTGTACCATGGTTTTCATCATTTTGATGAAGAGGTAATATTTTCCTATGGATTATATTTAGATACCAATGCAGTGTTAGTCATTTCATCTTTAACTGTATTTTCCACCTCATATTCCTGTAAAATATTGACTAGGTCATCAAATGAGGTATCTTCACTTAGGACTTGTAAATATGTTACCAAATGCTTATAGCTGTCTTGAAGTGCTCTCATGGTTACTTGAGTAAGAAGTTCATCCTTAATTGCTTCTCCTAAGTTCAATAATTTCCCTTTAATATTTTCTACCTTCCTTAGGAACAGTTCTATGCTTTCTCCACTATTCATCTTTAATGAGTGAAGTTGAATTTGAAGATGAAGAATAGTTACCATATTCTTTCCTTCAAATATTTTCTCTAGGATTTTCCATGCATCTGAAGATGTTTTTACTGAACTGATATAGGGTTGTATATCATCAATGATAGCAAATGTTATTATCATTAGATCCTTTGAGTCATTTTCCTCAAACTTTAGGATTTCAGTATCACCTGTGGTAGGTCCCTGTGTTTTCCCTTTGACAATGTCCCAAAGTTTTTCATATACAAAGATTAATTTCACTTTATTCTTCTAGGAGAAATAATTAAGACCCTTGAGTATTTGAGATTCTACTAGGAAGAATTTTTTTGATGCCATTTAAATTCCCTAATATCAATCCTTAGATTTTGTGGACTTCCTTATGTCTCCCTAGTAATGAGAGTTTATATATACCTAATGGAATTTGAGGTTTTGTAGAATGCCTTAAGACTCCCTAGTGATTTTGGAATATTATATAGTGCTTTTGTAAAATGTAGTTCAATTTTGGGTTAATTTTTTTAAGTTTTATAAATATCAAAATCAAATTTTCTAACACCTTATTACTCCTATTGAACTAATCACTTTTCCAAATTTTAAAAGGTTTTAATGTTGGATTTCTTTTGTCCTTTTTGAGAAATTTTGAGGCAAGAATATTATAAATTTCCAACCTTAGCAAAAACCTTAATAACATCTTTTAATATCCCTTTTGATTTTATTTTAGTGTTTCTAATTTTCAATTACCTAATTTGGTGTTGTAATCCTTATAGCTCCCAAATATAGAAAATTATAACACAATAATATTTACAAATATTTTAAAATAAATTTTCAGTAGAAACCCTTATTACTCCTAAGTTTAATATTGCAAATATTATATTGATTTGATAAATTAATCCCTTTGAGGTATGGCTTTCAATATGGTTAAATTCTTCTAAATTTAACCTTGATTTATCAACCTTATAACTCCCAAAAATTAAAGCGCATTTAAAATGGGAATAAATCTTACCTTGCACTATACAAAGACTGTAATAATCCATGAGAATTTGGAATATGCAACAACTACAATATTAATGTCTCTCCTTTGGTTGTTACCTCCAATAGAATTCTTGGAATCCTCCTTGGATTTAATTCTCCAAATATGGTGCCTTTAATATTTGTCTTTGACCTCCCTTGACCAGAGCATTAAAAGCTCTTCTTCTTGCTTCCACACTATAAATTCAGTCCTGTGCATAGAATATTGAATGATGATGAGTGAATGCTTGAAAGTCCTTGGTCTTTGGCACCCTTTAAATGGAATGGAATATTGATTTAAGTGCCAAGTGGCACATCCATTTTCTTCTTGAGTGCTTGAGGAATGAAAGATGCTAGATGACACTTGTAGCCTCCTGTAAGTAATGTCTGGGAGTTATATTATTTAGGTAAGAACTTGTTCTCTTTGTATACAAGTATCTCATACATTCTCAATGTACCAACCTATTTTTAGTAATGTTTCTTTGACCAATATGAGCACTCATGGATGGAATATTAGAATTTTCTTCCAAGTGACAAGTGTCACTTCCTCCTTGTGCATGGGCCTTTGCTTTGCAACCCTTCACTATCCTTATTAGCAAATCTTGGTATTTCCATTTTCTTTGTTGTAGACACTTTTTATGGTGCCTTGAATGAGAAGAAATTCTATGGAGGAGCTTTGGTGGAGCTCCAATAATGGTATAGAGTGCTCCTACATACGTCTTGCTTTGCTTGCTTTCCTTCAACCTGTTATGCTCTTTTTGTAGACCTAAATATAATGCTTATCTCTTTGATTAGACACCTTTCCATTCTTGCTTGGATACTTTGATGATAAATCCAAGCTTAAATAGAAGTAGATAGAAGCTACTTATTTGATGCAATTTTATGCACTTTTCTCCTTGCAACTAACCCTCTAATGCTTTGGATTTGAGACTCACCAAGTCTCAATATTTGAAGCTTCCTTTGCTGACTTTAGTTAGTTGCTATTTTATTCTCCAAAACTTGGAGGATTGAGCTATTTTTGATGGCTTCCTTTGGAAACTAAAAGTTGTATATTTTGGTGCACTAATGGTGTCTTTAGACACTTGATGCTAATATGATTTTGTACCTTTCTCAAGAACACAAACACTAAGCTTTTTGAGAGTAATATAGTAGTGCAAATGAACCCACTAATATTTCACTTTTAATGAACTAAAAATCACACCTTATCACTCCAAAAAACTCTCAAAATAATGCACTTAATCAATTTACTACATCTAATCAAGAATAATCTGAAATGAATCTTCAAGAATTATTTTACAATTTCACTACAAACAAAGTTGTAGGAACTAGTTTTATTTTTCTTTCCAAAGTAGATATTTAATAGTTGATAGATATTTGTAATTTTTTAATCTAATAAAATCCAAAGATAATGTGCAAATGAACCTTAAAAGGAACTTTTTCCTTTTGCACTTTTGAATATTGTGGTCAATTTTTCTTCTTGCAACTTTAATCCAAATAAGGTGCTCCAATAAATCTGATAAGTAATCCAATTAATGAATCTACTTGCACTGCTTACATTTTTCCTAATTTTTTTTGTAGAGGATGTAACTTTTTTAGAGGATATTTTTGTCTAAGATCACCAAGTTGATATCTTGAGTAAGATTTTGCAGCTCTTTGTAGGTTGTCCTAAAAAAATTCTTCACCAAATATGGTCTCAAACTTTCTTTCATGAGCCTAGGATTTGGTAGCTTGTTCTCCTCTTATAGTCTCCTCCTTTTTGTTGTAGATTTTTAGGTCTTTATCTCAGAAAATAATACCTTATTGTTGTGAGAGGTGATATTCAAATATCTTGGATTTGGTAGGATTCTCCTGTCTTCAAGTCTTCTTGTCGAATTCTAATTTCAAGCAAGATCTTTTTCTCAAGATTCTAAATATCTTGAGGTCTTCTGATATTTGGCACTCCTTGTTCTTCTTCTTTTGGGCTTGTTGGATGGTGATAATTAACCCAAATATTTCACTATCTTCTGTAGTGAATTTCTCCAATGAGTTCTCCTTTGATGATTTCTTTAGTAAGGTCCTCCAAGCCTTTTATTGGATTCTCATTGAGACCTCCCCAAGGTATTTGATATTGTAACTTCTTTTGGTCTTCCTTGAGACATTTTATTCAACCTTCTACTCCTAGAAGTGTTGGTGGTGATATATTCTTCTAGATCTCTAATTTTATTGGTTCTAGATTTGAGTAGGACTCTCCTAGTCCTTCTTATTCTTACAATATTGGAAGTTCTTCAATGAGATTTTATCTTGATCTCTTTACCTTCAATTTTTCTTTAGGTGTTGGATTGACTCTAAAGAAGATACTCTTTCTAACTTTCTTGTAGGAAGTTTCCCAACTCACTGAATCTCCTTTCCCTGCAATAAAGTATTAGTATTGAAATCTTAATCTACTTCTGAATTAGATACTCTCTTCTAGAGTCTTCTTCAGGATCAAGGATTTCATGCCCTTTTTTTAGTATCAAGGATTTTGTGGCATTTTCTTCTGGAACAAGCCTTCTATGGCCTTTTCTTCAATATCAAGGCTTTTGTGGAATTTTCTTCAATATCAAGGCTTATGTGGTATTTTCTTTTGGATCAAGGATTCTATGGCCTTTTCTTCTGGAATAAGGATTCTATTACTTTTTCTTCTATATCAAATATTCTATGGCCTTTTCTTCTAGATCAAGGCTTTTATGGCCTTTTCTTCTTCTATGAAGTTCTCAATCTAGCAACGGAGATCTCCAGTATCCTAACTTCACCACGACTCTTCTTCAGAAGTCTTTTTTCATAGTATTCTTTTCTTGCACAAGGAAATAATCTCTACACTATGAAGGCACCTTGACCTTCGGACAATAAAGTTGAAGTATCCTAGCTTTCTATTGTATGAGGTGTCCCAATAATCTAATAATTATTTTTTTACAACAAAAGAAACTTTGGGCAATAGTTAACACATTTCAGATATCTTGAATGATCTTCACTAGTTGATTTTTCAATCTAGTGGATTGAATGTTGAGTCCTAGTCTTCATGAGTTTTTCTTACAACTCTATGGAAAGAATCTAGCCAAAATTAATCTCAATATTTCTAGAACTAATACTTCTTTCAGTCATCACATGTGGCTCTCTCTAATTCTACCACCTAGAATCTTCTAAGAGTTTTTGATATTGGCTGGTCCAGTAGCGCGTTAGGTTGACAAAAAAATCAGGCTCAATGATAATGGTGGTTTTCCTATTGATATATTGTGGCTAGATATACTTTTTTTTTATACCACTGTTAGCTTTTGATGCAGTATGTAATGGAAGATAGCATTCACAAGATGCATAATAATATGAAAGATAGTATATATGTGATATGACTAAAATATGCTATAAATATAAATAAAAAAAAATGAATACAATATAGCTATGGAGGAAATGGACACTCCATGAACAAATCTACTGGACTACATTGCACCCATCACCAATATATGGTGATCTACATAGCACTATGCTACTACCTATGAATATGCTCTAAGCTTCTATAACATGCTTGTTACAATGTGGTCCTTCTTATATAGGAAGATAGGTTCCTTGGCCAACACCCTACCTAGTTGTGCAAGGAGCACCTTGCACATATACAACTTGCACATTGACACTTGTGCATTTATTACATTGCATGAAGTAACTAGATAATTTATCTCTACAATAATCTAATGTCCTAAGTATGTACCTAGGAAGGTACATTTACATAACCCAAATGATGTAATATAATATATTTCTAACAGTAAAAAGCAAAAACAAAATGGATGTGGGGGTTTGATCAAGACTTACCAGGAAGCCTACGTATTTCTTTCCAACCCTCCTGGATGTAGTGCAAAGTCTCCTAGATGTGGTGAGGCATTTCTTAAATGTGGTGGGGTGTCCCTTGAATGTGTTAGGGCATACATGTGACCACATATCAAATTATGTTGCTCCCAAAAACCCTAGTTTCATGATTTTCACATGATCGAATCTTCAAAAATTAATGTAGATCAGAAATGATAATGTATATTAAAATAAGAAACTCTTTGGGGGGTTCCACCGTGATCACCATTTTATAAAGTAAAAATTACAACACCAAGATAACAATAATAAAACCAACACAAAATATATTGCACAATGAAGAGATAATATTGTATTAATATGGTGGGAGCCTTGATCTCCAATGTTACAATATAATATGTATTGATACAATAGTTACAATCGAAAGGTTTTGAAAACCCTTGTTCAAAATGAATATTTGGTGTCTTCTTGAGTCGTCTTCACTCCAAATAAATTTATGGGTGGACTTGAGTATCCCTATGGGACCACCCTAGCTACAACAACCGTAAAGAATTTTTTTTCTATACCTATAACCTACACACATATCACAACAAAAATAGGTTAATAACATATGTGAGGGCTCCATTGTGTGAGATCCTCTAAGTAATAAATCTAAAAAAACCCTAATTGTAATGATAATGTAATGCAAGTTGAATACAGAGAACTTGAGTTACAAATGCAAGAATACCTTTTACCTTATCAAAGATACCTGGTTTGTATTATTCACGCTTCTATTTCTGTGATCTAAAGGCATATGAACTGATATGGGAAACATCGAACTGCGTTCGTTTTATTCATGAGTGCTTAAATAACACAAATTACAAAATAAAAATGCAAAAATTAGCTAACTTGAGCTAAAAAATTAACAATAATACAACGTGAGCATAACAAGAAGTCTCATGTGAATAATATGTCCTCATCATTCCTCCCAACCATATAAGCATTAGACTCCAATGCTTTCACAAGAAAATAGGAGCAAACTTAGGAGTGTCGGGTACGAACGAAAATGTACTCCATATTAAAATCCATGAGGATAAAAATATTACGAGCTTACAAATGGATTTGAGCCAAAAATAAAGTCCACAGTAGGACTAATACAAAGGTTTCAAAAATCCCAAATGGGAGGAGTAAAATTTATCTCCTCAAGGATACACAATTACAAGTGGATACAAATGTTTATAAAAAACAATTAGAAAACACCTTAATGACAAATAAAATCAATTAATTAATTACAAATTAATTGTTTATTTGGTGTATTAAATAAATTAATGAAAAAAATTAATTAATTAATTTAAATGGGCGTGCGGTCATGTGCACCATTGTGCAGTGCCCAACACATTGGAAATGGGCCAACGTGAAGTGTGCTAGCTAGCTAACCACATTGGTCATGGGCTAGCATGGGGCATGCTGCTCAACATGCTGGCCATAGGCCAACGTGGAGCACGCTGGCCAAAAAATTGGCCATAGGCTAGGCCACCATGGGTGTGCGACCTATGCATGGAAGGCAACATGCAAAAACATGCTCCATGCACGTAGAGGTACGTAAGAGCATGCTCCATGCACGTGGAGGCACGTGTAGGCCTTTACTTTGCACAAAGGACTTCTCCTCATGCATAACCAATAATTTGGTTGTGCATAAATTTGCGTAGAGGAGGTCGTGGAACTGTAGTCGAGGCCCTCCTTTTTTTACATCTTCTTGCAGGGAGAGGATCTGGAGCTTTTGAGCAATGGGGGCCATGGTGGAATCTGTAGTAGGTTGGTGGAGGCCAAGGAGGAGACTGAGTTGGGATACGAAGCAATTGTAGATCCTTCATATATGGTAAAATAGAGAGCCAAAGAAAAATAGATACAATAGCATAACAAGATCCACCATCTACAACAAAAGAAAATGAGGTAGAATATTCTTCTAGATCTTCATCAGGTTAACCTTTAATTTCTTCAAGAAAATATATTTCTTCAAAAGCAACAAAGGGGTCTTCTTCACAAAGACCTTCAGATTCTACATTGAAAGTAGTATGGTCCAATGGAAGGATGATGGGCTCCATGCCCATAGATCCTGGTTCAATTTTAGGTACTGCTTCAAAAAAAAAATTAGGAGTAAAAATTTCATCCATAGAAAAAAAAATTCTTTCAGCAATATCTTCCTCCAGAAGAATTTCTTCTTCTGCATAACTTTTTTCTTTTGCAAAAATTTATTTTTCTTCTACAAATATTTCTTTTGCTGCAATAATTTTTTCTTTTGCAACCATTTCCTCGTTAGAAAAAAAAATCTTCTTTTGCAGATTCTATTGTTGGCATTTCTGTTGTAGCAAATTGACTTTTTGTAGTAATTTCTATAGGAATTTCTTTAGCAACAACCAGGTTGTGCAACTTGAATCTGCTGGACATTAGCAACAATCAATTTGAGTTGTTGCTTCAAATATTCAAAGAAAATTTGATCTTGGATAGACAACATGGTGCCCTACCCAGATAGGAGCAGAATCTACTGCTCTGATACCAACTGATGTTGGAAACATCAAACTACATTTATTTTATTCATGAGTGCTTAAATAACACAAATTACAAAATAAAAATGCAACAGTTAGCTAACTTGAGCTAACAAATTAATAATAATCCAACATGAGCATAATAAGAAGTCTCACGTGAATAATATGTCCTCATCATGAATGCTTGTGAGCATTTGAGGGTTTGACAACAACAAACTAAAGGACTAAGAAATGCCATGCAACATTTTTAAAAGGGATGTTAATGCCCTACAACGTTCCTATAATGCTCAGTAGCATTTGTAAGATGTTGGGAGACATTTGAGGGTGATGGAAGAGTGTTGCAGAACCTTAGATCTGGTTTGCAAGGGTTTATGGTGACAACATGAGAGGATATGATGATGACAAGGATGGGATACACTAGCAAAATACTAGAGTTTGGATGGGGAGGGATGAAGGGCTATGATGTTCTCTAATCAAACCTCTAATTGATCGATCACTTAATCGCTTAACCCTCATTCACAAAAATGAATGATCTTTTATAACTTGTCTTCAACATGCTAGGGTTTCGACGACACCAATGGATGATCGAGATTAAAACATAATGAATGGCTAAGATTATAACTTTGATGTGTGACATGGATCAATTCAGATGGATGGTTGAGATTAAATCATGATGAATGGTTGTGATTTATTCATATATATAAATATATATTTATATTAAATAAATAAATATAAATATATAAAATATTTATATTTATATATATGAACATAAATATATATATATATATATATATATATATATATATATATATATATATATATATATATATATATATATATATAAATGGACGGATGTGATTGGATGATGTGTAGAAGACAAGTGGCTAGGATTTGGTGTCTACAATATGTAATGTCAAAATAGGCATAATATATCCATTATATTAAGAATCAATATGATATTCAAAAAAATTACATGCAACAATATCTTGTTATATTACTCAATTAATTTGGTACGCATTGTACTTCACACAAGGGAAGGAACAATATATAAAAAAATAAAACTATGCATACTAAAAAATAATGCTTCATTGACATGAGAGAGCATGGAAAATAAATATGCTATTGATATCCTAATATGTATCAACAACTTTTAATGTATTTATAAACATAAATACAAGATATATAGAACAAAAAAATAGACATGGAAATACATAATACAAACCATCCACATGATTAAATTTTGAATTCATACTAATTTAATTATTAAAAATTTATATAAATTGAATAGAAATGTAAAATTTGATTGTTTCCTCAAAATATTTTTTCCATGAATAAATAATAGTGGTACACATATTTGAATATATATTTAGATATCAAACAAGGTTTTAATATCTAATCAAAGTAGCACATATTTTGTTGAATCAATTGATTCAAACCATTGAATGCAAGGACAACATATAGGTAGACATAACTGAAAGTATAAAATCAAAAAACAAAAGCATAATTTCTCCCAATAATTATCTTATCTCCTATTTCATGATTTTTGTGCAATTTTTTTATAAATGCAAAAAATTGTAAAATGTTCAACTTCAAAATATTTATATAATAATATTTTGCAAGACTAAAAAATTGTAAACCCACTCTGCGATGAACCTCTTCTTCTCATGCGAATATTTCACCTTAAAATTCTTAGTTCTAAGCTATAATAAGATAATAAATTTAATTCCAAATATAATTCTAACTATGATTACAAGGATTATTGACAAAAGCAACACTAATATCGCATATCCAATAGCATAAGCATTCATTAAATGAAACATGAAATGTAGAATAACAAATGCAAAAATTTGGGACAAGTAATATTACTATCACTGGCCTCTTCGAGGAGGTAATATTCTTACAAAAATATTCTAAATCTTCACTAGCCCTAAGAGGGTTACATCCTTCCCTTTTTATAATATTTACAAGCATATTTCTTAATATTCTATGATAATATTCCTAACTACACATTCTATGATGGTTATATACATGATTCCAAAGCAGTTATATACATGATTCTCTGGCACACCTTCATAACTATTTCTAACTTAACACATGACCCACTTTACATACCCCATGTGGTACAATATTGTATGCCAACATGAGTTGCATTTAAGGGGTATGTAACATCCACCCCTTAGAGAAGATTTGTTCTTAAAGATAAAAGGTTGGAAATTGAAACTGAAGCTCTTGCAATGGCTCCCATTTGGCATATTTTGGTTGTAGCCCTACCACTATACAAGCACTTTAGTAATATCAAAAGAGCAAATATGTCAAGTCCTTTGATCCAAGATGATTGCTGGTTGAAGAAGAATATGTCCTTCTTCATCTAATTCAAGAAGGATTGTTTATACTTGGGAATTTTTCCCTAATACCTTCAAGATATGTGAAATATTGGATGATCTTGGATGTTGGTAGCAACTCCAATTTGTAAGAAACTTCATCTACTCACTAAAGTACCTTATAGGGTCCATAGAACCTAGGTTCCAACTTGTGTCACCTCTTTTATTTTAAAGATATTTGTTTGTAGGGTTTGTAGACACCAAAATCCAGCCACTTATACCTTCTTGCCAGCCACGTGTCAGTCATCCATCCTTCCCACCATTATTTGGCCCAAATCCACACTTTTCCACCATTATTTGGCCCAATTTCACTTTTCCCACCATTTTTCATCCCCAAATTTATTTAAATTAATATTTATATATATATTTTAATATTTTAATATATATATATAAATAAAGTTTAAGTGATTTAATCTGAGCCGTCCATCCTTCATTTAATCTCATCCGTCCATCCATCTTAATCCATTTCACAACCTAGATTTATTCTCTACCCTTGGATCCACTTTAATCTTAGCCACACGTTCAAAGTGTCGTTAAAACCCTAAAGTGTGCCCTAAGAGTAGATTATAAATTGAGTCACCTTGATGGCTCAAACCCTATCTATCTCTTCGGCTAAACCTACTTATCTTCCCTATCTAAGTCCTGGAGTTGGCTATTGTCGTTAAACTTGAGTCTTCCGAGTCTTCTACGGCCCTAAGTCTGAACTAAACCCTTTCGCCGCATCCATCGCCGCCGCTCGGTCTCGCCGCGTTAACAGGAAAAGGTATAGATTCGTCTAAAGCAAGTAATCTTTCTTTATGTATTAATCGTCGTTGAATTCCGCATTCTGTTTATTTTTATTTCATAAATCTAGGGTTTTAGATCGTTTCCGAGGGCTCACACAGTGGAGCCCTCTTATTAGTTTCTAACTCTTTGATAATTTTAATATGTGCAGGATTCTAGTGGTCGATCTGATTTGTTGATAGCAGCTGCTTAAGCTGGAGTGGTCCGAGCCAAAGGATACAACGAAGCCCACTCATTCTGTTGAGGTTAAGGATACATTCTTCGAAGACACCACCACATTGTGCCAGCTAGGGTTTCGGAGAACCCTAGCACAAATTGTAACGTGATGGGGAGTAGGGATCAGATTTATGTCATCTAAAATGTCATCAGGCTCCTGTGCCTTGCTCTCGTCTATGTCTGCCCGGAAGACCTCTGGCTTAGAAGATGAAGGTGAATGTGGAGGTGAAGGAGGAATGTAGTTGGCGGAATCCCTTAACAATTCCTCGAAAAGGATGAAATCTGAAATAGATGGAGGAGATGAAATCCGATCCATGTCAATCAAGTTTGGGTTGATCGGGATTGGATTATCCAGATCATATGGATTATGGAGCGGGGTGAATAAGTCTTCAAAATTCATTGTCGACTTATGAAAGAAAGGATGGGCAAAATGGAAGGGAAAACCGGTGAAGACCTCGGAAGACCTGAAATGCAAAACAACATAGTTTTTCAGTTTTTTTTTTTTTTTTTTGTAGTTTGAGTTTTTTTTTTTTTTTTGTAGTGGTGAAAACCACTATTACACACATACATAAAGCAATAAAGTATTTTTATATATTTTGATATTTCTTTTTTTTTTTTTTTTTGGGAATTTTCTGATTTTTTTTTTTTTGGTAGTGGTGAAAAACACTATTTTAGTATATACATATAATACAGGTTTGGATTATGGCTTATGGATGTGGCGGAGGGGGTGGTTCACCTCGTTCTTGTGGAAGAAACAAGCGAAAGATGGCTTCTTGGAGAGGGAACAATTGGAGATAAAACTCGTCTTGTTCAGTGAGGGGAATAATGGGCACCGACTCTTCTTCAGATTCATCACCATTTGACATGACGTCAAATTCTTCATAGGCTTCATCTTCGGATTCGTCGGGGTGGAGGATTTCTTCTTCTGAATTAAGATTAATGCTTTGAAAAGCTTGTTGAAAAGAAGAAAGGGATGGAAGTGGTTGGTAGCCCAGACCAAAATGCTCATTGGGTCTCTGGTATGGCATATCGATGCGTTCAGTTACCCCTTGCTCGTATCGACCTAGGCCAAATTGCCGCCAATTATGTCTGTGGAAATAGCGAGAGGGAAAACCCTCCATCCTTTCGATATTGGCGGGGACTCGGATGCTTGGGTTCTAGTATGGTGGTAGGACTAGAAGATGACTCTATTCCCCCATATACAAAATTAATGGAATTTGGCATAGAACCCATGTTATAAACCGATCCAATGGATAAATGTTGGTCATGTGGACGACCAAAATCTTTAACTTTTTGCACATTGAACGGTGTGATGTGGACATCTTGGATGGATACTCACCAATACCGCATCGATTAGATGGACCTTGACTTGGGAGGGAGATGGACTAGATGATGGAATAGAAGAATGTGGGATAGAAGAATTGGAAGGATTTGGTTGGGTTGATGCTTCACCGACTTGTGAAACATCAGCTGGTGATGGTTGGGAAGATGGAGGAATAATAGGTGATGTTGAAGAAGTTGTAGAAGAAGGGGGTAATGACGTGGAAAGAGATGATTGGTCATGGCCACATGTGCATGTGGTCACTGATGAAGAAGAAGGAAGATTAGGAGATGAAGAAAGTGGTGAATGAGATGGAATAGCGAAAGAGGAAGATGGTTGCGATATGATGGGTAGCTCCTCAAGAATGGGAGCTTTAAAAGAAGATGGTATAGAAGAAGTAGATGGGGTCAAGAAAATATGAGTGGATGGCAACACAATCTCATAAGGATTTGAGACATAGTTGCAATGTTTGAAGGGTTCAATGTCAGCAGGTACACAATGAACCTGTCCCTCATATACATACTTCAGACATTGATGCAGTATAGAAGGGACACATCTCATCTCCCTAATCCAAGGCCGTCCAAGCAATACATTGTATGCCATGGACCCTTCCAAGATGTGAAACAAGGTATGCAAATTTCGGGCCCCTACCTCAATGGGCAAGATAACCGTGCCAACCGTGGAAGATAAAGCATCATTGAATGCTTTAAGAGTAAAAGTCGACTTGGTGATAAGGGATGACGACAGCTCTAGATTACTCAACGCCGATGTTGTAATGATATTTATTGAGGAACCGGTGTCAATTAAGACTCTTTTGAATGGCTTGTGATCGATCTTGGCCATGATATGCAGTGGAGGATCTATACTTTCTGTTGACAAAGGTTTGATTTCAAAATCATAGAAAGTGATGGAGGGCTCCATGCATGTTTGAATACTCCCCACAAAGTTGTTGAAGGCATTAGTATCTTGAGTTTGAAGCTCGATTGACTTTAATATTTCCATTAATGCCTCTCTATGTGGGGGAGATTGTTGAATGAGGTCATAGATCGATAACTTGGCAGAAGCCATTTTTAAACTGGTAGTTAATCGGCTACTTAATGACATGATGGGTCGTTGGCGTTGAGTAGAATGATTTAGCGGTTGTTGAGAAGTACTAGCACGTCGTTGGGTCACTGTTACCTGAGGTGGACTGGGAGTTTGTACAGGTGGCTATGGTTCAGCCTGATTTGGTTGGTTCGCCCTTTGACCCCGGGTTACTACGTTAATAGTACCCACAAAACCTTGGTATTGTTATACATGGTTGACTTGATTAGGAGGAGTTACCTGAGTTACTCCCCCTAAAGTTGTTGGAGCTTCCTCCCGATGTGGAAGGGGTGTTTGAAATACACCAAGATTTTGATTTTTTTGGGCTAAGGGGCTATCCAATTTAATGGTTCCAATCTCAATAAGATCTTGGATCACATGTTTGAAAGCTGTACAATTATTGATATCATGTCCATTTTGCCTATGATAAGGACAAAATAGGTACTCCTTATAATACTTCCCCCTTATAGATGGTTCTAAAGGTTTAAAATCAGGTAAAGTTAACTGATTTGTGCTATATAACTTGTTGAATATGATCGCATATGGTTCATCTAAAGGTGTGAACTGTCGCTTGGGACGATTTGTTTGCTAAGGTCGAGTTTCCATGGTTGGCACAGTATTGTGAGCTGGTTGAGGAGGGGCGAGTACCGCATGATAAGCAATTGGTTGCAGTTGACTTTGCATTACTTGTTGTTGTTGAGCCATTACGGGCCGGCTCGCCACCACTTGATTAACTTGGTTAACATTTGAGGCTGAACTAGCCTGTGCTTGTTTGTTTTGGCCATAATTATTATTTCGTTGTTGGCCCTTTTGTTGCCATTATTTTCTACGGGGTTTTAAAAACCCTCTTGGACTTTAATGTCTTCTATGATACTTGCTTGGGCCAAAGCCTCTTCAAAAGTCCTGTATTGTTGTAATTGGAGTAACCAAGAGATAGGTTTTAAACAACTTCGGGTGAACATTTTGGTTAACTCCTCCATTGGTAGGGAAAATGGCAATTTATTAATGATAGCCCTCCAATGGTTTCCAAAGTCATAAACAGCCTCATCGTCATGTTGCTTGAGCTTGTATAAGTCGGACAATGAGACTTTCCTTTGTACATTTAGGGAGAATCGTTCTAAAAATAGATTAATCAATTGCTCGTAAGCATAAATGCTATGGTGAGGTAAATGATTGTACCATTGTACAACATCTCCTCCTAATGTCTGAGGAAAAGTTCCGAGCATAAGAGCGTCATTATTTTGGATTCTAAAGTAGGCATGCATGAATGAGCTCACATGTTCATGAGGATCCTCAGTTCCTCAAAATTTGTCAAACTTCGGTAATGTGAAATCGATCGGATATGGCGGTGAAGGTACCGAAGGATGAATTGGTTGATTGATCAACGACCTTAGCGTAGGTTTCTGACTAGATGAGCCAGGCATGTTGAGCATAAGGTTGTCAATCTTTTGTTGCATAGCATGGAGTCGAGAATCTTCATGAAAATTTTGATTCATTTGATGATTATGATGATGCAATGGAGGAGTGGAAAAATGATGAGATGGGATGAAATTGCCTGGATTAGGTGGTGTGGAATGGACAGGTTGTTGGTATGGATGATACCGGAAAGAAGGTGATTGGGGTGAATGATGAACTGGATTGGGTTGGGAGAAAGGTGGGGTAGGAATGGACACCACCGAAGATTGGGGTACCTGGTGGGGCCCGAGCTAAGAAAAGTCGCTCGGGTAGAAATTGGTTGGGGTGTAGGATTTACTATGACAGGTGGTTGGGCATTTTGTTGCTGTTGTTGCTGAAGCAACTTGTCGAGGTACTCCCTAACCTTATTAATTTCTAACCCAAGGGATGTGGGATGATTGGATGAAGGTGGAGGGCAGGCTGCCATGGTAGTCACAGGAGACTGCGTAGCAAGGGCAATGAAGGTGGCTGAAGTAGGCGATACCTGGGAAGAAACAGTAGACTGTGCCCCTGGTAGGGTGAAACCATAAATGGTTTGGGAAGAAGATGGTTGAAATTGGTCATGGTTAGAGGAGGTTCCACCAACCTCATAGAGAGAATTGGTGTACACCCGGGTAAATGGAGGAGAAAGTGGTTGGGAAGACACTACATTTGTCTCCAAAGGAGGACAATTGAGCATCTGGGAAGATGTTGGAGATGAATTCGGCTGAGCAGATACAACATTAGCCTCAAAAAAAGGGTTAGTGTAGACCTGAGTGAAACCAGCGGGTATGGTTGATGCAATATCCTGCTAAAAAATAGAATCTTGCATAGGGGAATCTTGGATTGGCTCAAGGATATAACCAGTGCCATCTCTTAAGTGAGTTTGCACTTGGGCCATATCAATGTGGGTAATATGATAGGAATTGTCTTCCTCCATGGGCATGGCCATGCGATAGACGGGAGAAGGACGTGAAAGACCTGCAGGCGAACCTGCATGAAATTCACTAGGATAAGTGGTCATGTTGGTGGTGGGGATGTTCTATGAATTATTCATTTGATTATTTAGATTTAACACTTTAGATTGATTCCTTGTTAAGACCATAATGCAATAAATCTAAACAAATTCAGAAAAGAAGAATGCAAAACTTGAATGATAAATTTACACTAAAGAAATTATTAGAAAATAGTCACAACCTAGGTTTCAACCAATGTGTCTTACCTGCGGTTAATTACTTATTTTCTGATCTTAATCTGTAGTAAATTTTAAGTGTCCGGTTTATGAATTTTGCATGTGATCTAATCTTGAATTATTCACAAAAAAAAGGTAAAAACTATGGCTAGGAAAGGACAACAAGATTCTTATTGGTGATGAAATCCAGCAAGTTTGCTCGGGGGTGACCTATGGTGTCTGAGGCAGAAGTTTAATGGATGGAGATGAATTCCACCATCACTAAACTTCAAGCAATACCTGGTGATGAAATCTAGATATTATTGTTTTAAATGCAATATGAAATGCAATGAATTTTATTTTAAGTGTTTTAGTTGTCTAATGTATACATACAAAGCTATAAATCAAAAGTTCTAATGATCTAAGCAAGAGGCCACTGAAAATATGCCATTTCCTCTAAAGAAGTGGAGTACATCGTTTAAAACCCCCTGCCTACCAATGATATCAGATATCAAAGGAGCAACCGAAAGTTTCGTCCACTTCTCTGCCTGGAATCACCCAATGGCAGGAGTACTATTGACATCCAATCAATAGTCCTACTTAGATAACTAAAACAGATAATTCGTAGCTATTCTAATATGCAGCTAGGTATGCAATTTTTTTTTTTTTATGCAAGCAACAACCAATAATGCAATGCAGAAAAATGTAACTAAAAATGTAACAAAAAAAAAATGTATATACAGCTTAACTGTTCTTTTCCAGATTACTTAGTTTTTGTTCATTTTAAAGCAATGATCTGAAAAAGAAACAGAATACAGCAGAAAAACCAAAAATGTAAAAAGTACAGTTTAACAAAAAAAAAAAAACGCACTTACTCGGAAGCCTACGCTTTTTCTGTAAAACTGCCTTCAAACGCCCAAGGGAGTTTGCGCAGGCTGAAACACACCTCTGCGTTTCGGATCGGACTTCCAAACGCCGCTCTGCGTCTGCTGCGTTTTCTGCAAACTCCTCAGAAACCCTTGTTCGCTGGAATAGCGAATTTCATGATTTTCGGAACCTGCAAAATAAAACAAAAATAGGAATAGATCAGTAAAGCAAGTATTAAAAACATGAAACCCTAGGGGGTCCCACCGTGATCGCCATTTGTAGATTAAAGATACAACGCCAAACAAAAATAAAGAAATCACAATAAAGGAATGCAAAACAGTTGTACAAAATAAATGATTTTTATTAATCAATGGAGTTTAGAAACTCCTTTTAAGTACAACAGGGCCTGTAACCCTTTTCGTGATACAAAGTTACAATTTGTGCTAGGGTTCTCCGAAACCCTAGCTGGCACAATGTGGTGGCATCTCCGAAGAATGTATCCTTAACCTCAATAGAATGAGTGGGCTTCGTTGTATCCTTTGGCTCGGACCACTCCAGCTTAAGCAGCTGCTATCAACAAATCAGATCTACCACTAGAATCCTGCACACATTAAAATTATCAAAGAGTTAGAAACTAATAAGAGGGCTCCACTGTGTGAGCCCTCGTAAATAGTCTAAAACCCTAGATTTATGAAATAAAAATAAACAGAATGCAGAATTCAACAGCAGATTAATACATAAAGAAAGATTACTTGCTTTAGACGAATCTATACCTTTTCCCCGTTAACGCGGCGAGACCAGGCGGCGGCGATGGATGCGGCGAAAGGGTTTAGTTCAGACTTAGGGCCGTAGAAGACTCGGAAGACTCAGGATTAACAAGCAATAGCCAACTCCAGGACTTAGATAGGGAAGATAAGTAGGTTTAGCCGAAGAGATAGATAGGGTTTGAGCCATCAAGGTGACTCAATTTATAATCTACTCTTAGGGCACACTTTAGGGTTTTAACGACACTTTGAACGTGTGGCTAAGATTAAAGTGGATCCAAGGGTAGAGAATAAATCTAGGTTGTGAAACGGATTAAGATGGATGGACGAATGAGATTAAATGAAGGATGGACGACTCAAATTAAATCACTTAAACTTTATTTATATATATATTAAAATATTAAAATATATATATAAATATTAATTTAAATAAATTTGGGGATGAAAAATGGTGGGAAAAGTGAAATTGGGCAAAATAATGGTGGAAAAGTGTGGATTTGGGCCAAATAATGGCGGGAAGGATGGATGACTGACACGTGGCTGGCAGGAAGGTATAGATGACTTACAAGTGGCTGGATTTTGGTGCTTACAGGGTTGAATATGGAAGAAATCCATATCCCCATATTCAAACTCTCTCTTAGTATTATGTTTATCTACCTATTCTTTCATACTATTTTGGGCAACTATTAATTTTTTGTAGGATAGCAAAGATCTCCTACCTTCGAGTGAGAACTATATCAACTACTTTTATTTTTTAGTTGTCAAGCAAGTAAGAGGTAAGTGTTGGATGTGGTTGGACATATACTGCCTCATATGGAGTCATATTTATGGTGGTATGAAAAGTGGTGTTGTACCACCATTATGTTGGATGAAGCCATTGACTGCACTTGGAATGGTGATAAGAGATAAAGCATCAAATGTATGTCTCAAGATATTTATTTACCACCTCTATCTGACCATCAATTTTGGGGTGATAAGACATGCTTTTATTCAACTCCATTCCCTAGATACAATGTGGTTCCTTATAAAATTTTCTAGTTAACACCTTGTCATTATCACAAACTATAAAGTACATGTTCCCATGAATCCAAAAAAATTGTCATTGTCCTTATAGTAAAAATATGACCTAAGAAGCAAAAGTGAGCATACATGGTCATCATATCCATGATCACCATGATAAAAAAATTTCCACTAGATAGAGAGAGCCCTTGAATGAATTCCATAGATATATTTATCCATGGTAACTCTAGAATGGGTAAAGGTTGAAGCAACCCTAGTGTTTTGATTGTTTTCCCTTTATGAAACTAGCAAGTATCATAGGCATCCATAAATTGTTTTTCATTAGACTTCAACCTAGGCCAATAGAAACTAAGTTGGACATATTTATATATTCATAAGAACCTAGAGTGTCCCCCTATTAGAGAGGAATGAAGTTCTATTAAAATATAGGATCAAATATCTGAAGTGGATGAATCACAATCCATTGCTATTAGGATCCCATCCTAACATTATTTTGTAATTCTCATTATTATGTAATGACCCACTTCTAATGTGGGGGATCCCATATATAATGTTATTTTGCAATATTTTATAATGTATGTGGCAAGTTAGGCTCCTATCCAAGTGGAGCCATTTGATGTAACCATTATCAAGATTGTAACCGACGTTTGATAGAATATTCTATATTGAGTGGCATTTTGCATGTAAGCCAACCATTGAGCTTAGGGTTAGGGTTGCATGAAGTCTTTATTTAAAATATATGAAGCCATGTACGAATGTATATTTTTGCAATCTAATGAAATATTGAAGGAGGTTTCCCCCTCGAAGAGACCTAGATGCTGAGTTATTTGTGAGATTGTTTCAATTATGTAATTACACTTGGCATAGTGTTATTATGTTATTACATGTATTTCAGATATCTTTTAGTATTTTGTTCGTGATATTTATTTTAGTAGTATGTTCCTTACAAGTGGTATCATAGCGCTTTCTATGGTCAAGTTCTACTGCGACTACGAAAATTCTTACTCAGCCATTTTTGCTTGTTAGGTATAATTTTTGTGTTTTTAATTTTGTTTTCCTTTATTCAAAAATCCAAAACAAAATCTACAAAAACCCAAAAAACTTAATCTATTTTTTTTGTAGTTGAGTAGGCTAGAAACCCTGTGTCGGGGGTTTTAAAAATAATGAAGGATCTATCATTATTGGCTAAGATAGATATCCCATAAAGCATTTAGTGAAGTGAGGGGTGATCAGGCTGCAATACCCAGACCTCAGATAGCACTCACGCATGAAATCAAGCTCCCATGCATCTTAGGTGTAAAAGGAGACCATTATAGGTTGAAGAAATTTTTTCAATAGGAATATTTTTGGCCTTGTATCATCCATAGTCCATGAGACACAATATCCTAGATGATTACCCTCTCATATATTCAGAGAGTAAAATAGTGTGCTCAAGGATATGTGTAGAATCATCCTTGGATAGTGGCCTGAAATATTGGTCCGAGCATTATTGTTTGTCAC
Organism: Wollemia nobilis; assembly: GCA_028583015.1. Classification (NCBI taxonomy): domain Eukaryota; kingdom Viridiplantae; phylum Streptophyta; class Pinopsida; order Araucariales; family Araucariaceae; genus Wollemia; species Wollemia nobilis. The sequence continues at coordinate 3,986,651 of JAQPPZ010017259.1, read as the reverse complement.
TACGGTATAATAGAGGGCCTATGTGTGTTACATAATCCTCTACCTAGCATACCCTGGTTCTGTTAAAAACTTCAAATTGTAAAAAACTCACATCTTCCTATTCTGTTGAACCTACAATCATGATCCCAAAAAGTGAGCATACGAAGAAATACTTCCCTATCACATATTAACATACTTTGCATGAACTAAGAGTTAACATAGAGTCTGCAAGTGTCTATATCAATCTAAAATATTCTAGTACCATCTAGATCAGTGGTAGTAAAAGTTGAGTTAGTGATAGTACCAATTGAGTCATTGATAGTAACAGTCGATTCAGCAACAGTAATAGTAATAGTTGACTATAACAATAAAAAAATCCAAGTGGTCAATATCAGAAATAAAACTGTTAGTGTTAGTAACTGCAGTACAGGTGATAAGATAGTTATAGGGTGGTTAGTTGATAGAACACACATATCAAAGATAGTTGATCCAGTTTCCAACTGGTGAGCAAAAATTATGTCTCAAAAAACAATCATTTTTCTTCCATAAATTATCAATCCGATAAGTCCGTAAACTTACGAGTGTCACACACAGTATATGCCTGCAGTGTTGGGGGAATGAATTCGTATGTATCTTATTTAGTTTGGTGGGGGATGTTCGTGCATTTGAATTTTAGCCAAACTAAATAAACTAAGTGCAGAAAATTAAATAAAATAAATTACAACTAAAACTAAAGTGCTAGAAATAAGGGTGAAAAAATAAAATGCAATAAAATAAAACACACAACTACAAGAAATAAAAAATAAATATAGAAATAAAATAATAAATTTAATCTACTAAAAATAAATATAGAAATAAAACAGGGGAGGACTACTATAGGGAGTGGGCCCAAGCTCTCGTAGATAGTCTGCCCGACTAGCTGTGTAGAGCTTGCTTGAATAAGAGGGATTGCACTCTTAATAAATTATACAGAAGAATAATATAAAATAATTGATGTGTAAAATAAATCATTGATTTCCATTCGTCTAACCTTCATCTTTATATAAAGCGCATCCAAATATTCTTACAATAAAAAATCAATCTATTTTAATCACATAACATGATTAGTTACATTTTGTTTCTACACAGATTTTATTCTTCTATTTTAAAGCATGTTCGTTCACCAGAAGGATAAATATAAAAATCCTTAGGTGTACGTAACAAACACATCCTTAAATTAATGCATCCTAAAAATAATATGCTTTAAGAGCTTTACAAAGTCAACCGACCAATCGGTTAATAATAAAAATACTTTATTCTAATTTAATAATAATGCATTATTAAAATATCCCCCTTGTATTCACGTGCAACAATCTCTTTAGCCTCCTGATCAACCGGTCAATGTTGACTTAGTCTCCAATGCAAGCGCTTCCAATATGTGGGAGTAAGGCGCCTTCCCATGTATGGGAGTAAGGCTCTAGTAAGGCGCCTCCCCATGTATGGGAGTAAGGCGCCAGTAAGGCACCTCCCATGTATGGGAGTAAGGTACTAGAGTAAGGTGCCTACTCCATATACCTTAGACACAATTAAACAGAAGCATGCCAGGTCCATTTGGGAGGTAGACTAGGAAACACCATATTAGTAGCAAAACCTACATTTATACACAGTTTCCACTAAAAACACCCGTTAAGCATAATACCAGATTTTCTATCAATTATATGCATAAGTTAAATAAAAATATATCTCTCATGCTAATTAAACTGGTAATGATGCCCCTTAAGAAAGTATATAAAATGAGCATTTTCGGTGCTCATCACCAACTTTGAACTATAGCTCCAAATAAAATAAAAAACTGATTGCACCAGTAGAATTGTTAAAAAAAATCACTACTTTTTGATTTTGCACTCAAAAAATCAAAAATCGTGCAAATCGAAGCTATAATGAAGAAGTTGTGGTTTTATCTTTACTCTATTTTGAGTAATTTTTAAACAAAAAATTGGGAAAAATAGCACTAAAAAATTCATAAAAAGACCTAGACACCCCCAAAAATCCTCAAATTTGTTTTGTTATCTTAGTTAGCCCCTTCTGCAACTCTCACATATTTTTGAGTCTTAACTTCATTTTTTCTTGAAATTCTTGAAATTTGTCATTTTCCACTAGCCCTTTTTGGCCAAATATTCCACAAATACAAAATCTGATTCTAGGGTGCCCAAAAATTTGTGTTATGGGATATATCTCATTGTGACCATATTTTTGAGTTGATCATCTTGATATATAACACCCAAGCACTTTTTTGGACTCCTTACTAAAAATAGTAACTCCTACAACCACACTTCTATTAGTAATTCAGTAAAAAGGGTTCAAGGCTATCCCAAATGACAAGTGGCACTCATGGACATCAAAAAAATCTAGAGCACAACATTGCTGTAGCATTGGATAACCTAATGAGTGTTATTACTAACTTGCAAAACACAAATCAAAACTTGATGATAGAATTTCAAACTTTCAGAACTAAACAAGATATCTCCAGAGTTCACCTAGAAGACTAGCTTCCAAAAGTTTATTCCAAATTGCAAGGTGTTCCAATTAAGTCTGAGTACCATATTGAACACTCCCATTTTGATCTAGGTCAAGGAAAAGGAATAGATGACTTTCACCTTCGCTTTGATGGTGATACTACCTTTAAGATGCTGAAACTAGACTTTCCTAAGTTCAATGGGAAGGATGTGGATGGGTTGTTATGTCATGTTGCTCATTTATTTAGACTCCACAATGTCCCCATGTATCATTGAGTTCAAATGGCTTCTTTCATATTGGAATTTGAAGCCTTATTGTGGTACCAATGGTTGCAAAAAACTCTCTCTGATCCTTCTTGGGCAGACTTTGAGTCTCAATTACTCACTCACTTTGGCCCTAGTGAGTATGATGATTTTACAGGATAGTTAACAAAGTTGAGACAAACCTCGATAGTTCTTGTTTACCAAATATAATTTGAGATACTGGCCAAGAAAATTACAGGAATGAATGAAGGGTTCTTTATGAGTTATTTTGTTAGCGGGTTGAGGGAGGATCTCCAAACCGAGGTCATGATGTTTAAACCACAATCCATGATGTAGGATATCAATTTGGCTCATTTGATCGAGTCTAAATTTTTAGCTCAGAGGCAGATATCTAAATTTCCACAGACTAAACCCTCTTTTCCTCCTAGATTCTAAAATCAGAATGAACAAAAACTTGTTGCACCTATTGTTGCACCCAAATGTCTAACCACTACCAAAATGGATGTGCGATGCACCCAAGGGTTGTGATACAATTGTGATGAAAAGTTTTCTCATGGGCATAGGTGCACCCAAAAGTTGTTCCTCATTGATGCTGATGAGCCTAACACCAATGACCACAGTGATGATGACACCGAATCAGTAGAGGAACCACCCAAATCGAAGGAATAAAACCAGGATGAACCATAGGCTAAAATTTGTGTTCATGCTCTTGCTAGCATTACTACTCCCCAAACCATGAAAGTTGTGGGTTATTTCAAGGGCCTGTGTCTTACCATATTGATTGATTCTGGAAGTACACACAATTTTATTGATCCTTGCATTGCCCAACAGATAAATTGTTACGTACATTCATGTAATTCCTTTGAGGTTATGGTATCAAATGGTGGGACCTTACCTTGCAAAGGTAAATATCGTAATATTAATGTCAAGATTGGGGATTGTGAGTTAAAATAGGATATGTTTACACTTTAACTAGGGGGATGTGATATCATGTTGGGAGCTCAATGGTTGGGCACAGGAGTCATCTCATGGCACTTTGTTGAGCTTTAGATGCAATTTTCATAGAATGGACAGTCCTACACTCTCCATGGTTTAAAATCAAGGCCTTCATAAATTATCAACTCCATCCAGATGGAGAAGTTAAAAAAATCATCTTGGGATGTCATAGCTCAGATTTTTGCAATCCAACCTCATCCTTCAAAGGAGGATGCTATTCCTAAATATTTGCAACTCAATTTGACCAAGCACAACTCTATTTTTGTTGAGACAACATAATTACCACCTTGTCGCTCTCATGACCATGTTGTTCCCTTATTGCCTAAAAATTCACCACCCAACATTCAACTGTACCAGTATCCTTATGCTCTTAAGTAAGAAATCAAGAAGTTAATACAATAATTGTTAAAAATTGATGTTATTCGACTAAGCAACAATCTTCACTCTTCTCCAGTTTTACTAGTGTGCAAGAAAGATGGTTCCTAATGGTTGTGTATCAATTATCGAGAGCTCAATAAATACACCATCAAGGATAAGTTTCCTATTCCGATGGTGGATGAATTACTAGATGAACTTCATGGGATTATGTATTTTTCCAAGCTCGACCTTCGCTCAGGGTACCATCAAATCTGGCTCAAGGATGAGGACATTCCCAATACTACTTTTTGTACTCATGAAGGTCACTATGAGTTTTTGGTAATTTCATTCGACTTGACTAATGACCCTTCCACTTTCTAAAGCCTCATGAAAAACAATTTTCATTCATTCCTTTGAAAGTTCATCCTAGTCTTCTTTGATGACAGTCTAGTGTATAGTCGCTCATGAGAAGAGCATCTTATTCATGTGAATCAGACTCTCCAACTATTGGCACAACATAAACTCTATGCTAAGCGTTCCAAGTGTTCTTTTGGTTTGACAAAAATGGAATATTTAGGACACATTATCACTAAGGAAGGCATCAAAGTTGACCCCAAGAAGATCCAAGTGGTTTAGGAATGGCAAAAACCTCACACTCTCAAATGTCTTAGGGTATTTTTAGGGCTTACATGTTATTACCGTAAATTTATTTGTAACTATGGTAAAATTATAGTTTCTCTCACTTCCATGTTAAAGAAGGACTCTTTTACTTGGATGGGACCCGTTGAATACGCTTCCCTAGAATTGAAGCATGTTATGACCACTATACCTATTTTGGCCATGCCATATTTCTCCAAATCGTTTGTCATTGAAAGCGACACTTTAGGTCATGTTGATGCAAGAAGGGAGACCCTTGGCCTTCACTAGTAAAGCTCTCTCCAGCTGTAATTTGGGAAAATCCACTTATGCTAAGGAGATGATGGTAATTTTGTATGCAGTAACCCATTGGTGACTGTATCTCATTGGGCATCATTTCTCCATTAAAATATACCATCAGAGTCTCAAATACTTTTTGAAGCAATGGGTTGTCACCCCTGAACAACAAAATGGATCTCTAAACTCATGGGCTATGATTATGATATCACCTATAAGAAGGGCAAGGAGAATTTTGTGGTCGATGCTCTCTCTTACCAATTTGAGGCTCTTAGTATGTTATGTGTCATTTTATTGTTAGTTCCCAAATGGATCAATTCCTTATGCCATGAGGTACTTCAAGATTATAAATTGCAGACTTTGATTGCTTACCTACACACCAAGCCTACTTCATGTCCAAGCTACACTTGGTATGGCCAGGATTTGCGTTACCACCAATGCCTTGTTATTCCCCACAAGTCCCCACTGCAAGAACTTCTCATGATAGAACTGCATGCTACCCCATATGCTGGCCATTTAGGATTTCTCAAAACTTATGAATGGCTTAAGTGCACTTTTTTTTGGAAGGGTATGAAAAAGGACATTCAAGATTTTTTGGCAGCTTGTTATACCTATCAATGGATGAAAGGTGAAACAGTGCATTCTCTAGGTATTTTTCAATCCTTGCCCATTCCTGACCAGGTTTGGACGAATATTTCTATGGATTTTATTCAAGGATTACCTAATTTTGGAGGCAAATATATTATTTTCATGGTAGTGGATCGTCTTTAGAAATATGCTCACTTTTGTTCCCTATCCCATCCTTACACAACATCCACCATTGCCTAAATTTTCCTTGATTCTATATTTCACCTTCATGGTATGCCCTCCTCCATCGTATTCGATCATGATCCAACATTTACTTGTCACTCATGGCAAGAATTTTTAAGTTATAAGGAACTCAAATCAAAATTATTTCAGCTTATCATCCGCAAATGGATGACAAGACGAAGATTGTCAACAAATGTTTGGAAACCAACCTTTGTTGCTTTACCTCAGACCATCCTACGCACTGGGAAAAATGGATTCCTTTGGTCGAGTGGTGGTACAACACCTCCTATCATACATCAACCAAGGTTACCCCTTTTGAGATAATTTAAGGGCACCCTCCACCCACGCCTTCCTCCTACATCCCAGGTAGCTCCAAATTCCATGCAGTCGACACTACTCTCAGTCAGCATACTGATGTCCTTCGCCAACTGAAGATGAATTTATATGTGGCCTAGACTTGGATGCACCAATAGGCTGACCAACACCATTCTAAACATAGTTTTGATGTGGGTGATATGATTTTCCTTTGCTTGTATTCGTACAAATAGTTATCTCTCTAGCTTCATAAATCCTAGAAAATTTTCGTGAAATACTATGGGCCCTACCAGGTGTTACATCAGATTGGTTCCACAGCCTACAAATTGGACCTTCCACCTACATCTAAGCTTCATCATGTTTTTCATGTTTCCTCTCTCAAAAATATGGTAGGCAATCAGGTACAGGTTCAATCTGTAGTTCGAAGTTATATGAAGAAGGTTCTATCTTGCTTGAACCCAAATAATTTTTGGATCATCGAACTCATACTCTTTGCAACTGCACCATTATTGAAGTTCTTGTTAAGTGGTGTGGACTCCAACTAGAATATGCTACATGTAAGTATCTCCATCAACTCCAACACCATTTTCCTTACCTTCAGCTTTGAATACAAAGCTTTTTGAAGGGAAATGACATGTTAGGATCCCATCCTAATGTTATTTTGTAATTCTTATTATTATGTAATGACCCACTTCCAACATGGGGGATCCCATCTATAATGTTATTTTACAATATTTTGTAATGTATGTGGTAAGTTAGGCTCCTAGCTAAGTGGGGTCATTTGATGTAATTATTATCAATATTATAACCAAATTTTGGTAGAAGATTCTAGCTCGAGTGGCATTTTGCATGTAATCAAACTCTTAAGCTTAGGGTTAGGGTTGCACTTTCTTTAAAATCTATGAAGCCATGTATGAATGCATATTTTTGAAAGCTAATGAAATATTGAATGAGGTTGCCCCCTCGAAGAGGCCTACGATTCTGAGTTATTTATAAGGTTGTTTCAATTTTGAAATTAATTTTTGCATAGTGTTATTCTATTATTGCATATATTTTAGTTATATTTTAGTATTTTGTGTGTGAGCTTTATTTCAATAGTAGGTTCCTTACAAATGCTTACAACACAACACCCCTTTATTCTATGCATAATGAGGATGATCCTTTACCACTATTTGTAGGTCTTCAATGAGGGTCAAAAGTGTGGTATCACCTTGCCATTTTGATCTAAGAACCTATAACCAATCAACCCAAAGGATGGATACTACAAATAAAATGTTCCATATTCTTAGGCATCTAGAAAGAGTATCTTTTCCATGTTCTCTTTTCTCTTGTGGTAGACTATCTTATAATCATACCCTAAGAGTTTAGTGACCCACTTCTCTTACTCAAGGGAATAAATACTCTATTCCAAGAGATAATTGAAGTTATGATTATCTAAGTTGATGAAATGTTACCCTAACAAGTATGGTCACCAATGGAGAACTACAAATATGGTAACCATCATTTGCTTCTCATAAGTGAATTTTGTCAAATTCTACCTTGATAATGTCTTGGTTATAAATAGAAGGGGTATGCCCTCTTGCATGAGAACAACCCCCAATACCACTCTTGATATATTACTTTCTATTATAAAGGTATTGGAAAATGTGGCACATAGCATCCTTCAAAGTCAAAAGGACATTTTCTATGTCATAGTTCCAAGTGAATGTATCCTTACATAGCATAGGTGTGAAGGGGGCTAAAATATTACTGCAATCCTTCACAAGATTATGGTACTTTTATGTGAGTGAGGAATCCCTAGAGGCTCTTTAATATTTTGGGTTTGGGCCATTCCTTCATGGCCTTAATCTATATGGGGTTCAAATGTACACCATATCTGGCCATAATGTACACTAAATATTCTACCTCTATTTCCCCAAAGGTGCACTTAGATTGCTTGACAAAGAAATAATTTTGCTATAAAATTTCTAATACCTTATCAACATGTTGAAGGTGCTCTTCCTATATACTGTTGTACACTAGAATATCATCAAAAAAGACTAATGTAAATTTTTTAAGATAGGGCTTGAGAACATTATTCATCAAACCTTAGAAAGTTATGCTTGCATTGGTGAGACCAAAAGGTATAACCAAGAACTCATAATGCCCCTCATGAGTCTTGAAAGCAGTTTGGGTTGTGTCCTCCTCCTATACATGAATATGGTGATACCCTAACCTTAGGTCTAATTTGATAAAATATTGAGCACCATGCAACTCGTCCAATAAGTCATAAATCACTAGAATAGGAACTTATCCTTGATGGTGATATTGTTGAGATTTCAAAGTTCCATAAAAATTATCTAGGATCCATAATTTTTTATACCAATAGGACAAAAGCTAAAAAAGGGCTTGTGATTGGGTGAATTAGTTCTACATCCAATAATTCTTTTACCATTTGCTCAATCTCATTATTCTAATGATAGGGGTACCTATATGGCCATATGTTTGGAGGTTGACTCCCTAGTACCAAGTTGATTATATGGTCCTTAGGTCGACTAAAAGGTAGTTTTTTAGACTCATTAAAAATATTCTAATTCTTGGTTAGAATGGTCAACAAGTCTAGAGGCACCTTTTCATCTTGTATAACACATAATTATAGCTAGAAACATCTACCAACCATTACTGTATGACCTTTCTTAATCAACCATTGCATTTGATGGGACATGATGACCTTGGGTTTTTCTTCATTTATACCTAGATGGTGTATTTTCATTATTGACTATGAATTGCATCCAAAGCTTTGAGAAATCTCACAACACCATCCCCAAAGTTTGCATCCAGGGGTATCCCAACACAATATCCATACCTCCCAATGGAACTACATAGAGATCAATTTAAAACTAGTTGTCACCCATGGATAAGCAAGCATTTTGACATCATCCATTACAAGCTATAATATTTCCATTAGCAATTCTGATATTGATTTGATCGTGATCATAGATAAAACAATATGATATTTATCTAGACTATGGTCAATACAATTATCTACGCTACACTATCATGCATTGGTGTGTTGATATTCCTACCATAGCATTCAAAGGAATGGTAGAAGTTCATTTGACTGCTATGTTAGGTGGGATACTCCATTAATTCCACTTGCTCTTCTATTGAGTCCACAAATTCATCCCCTATATCTATATAAGATAAATTATTACCCATATCTAGAAGGAAAATACTTTGTATTTTATATTTATGTTTCATGGCCCATTTTTCATTACAATTATAATGAAGTCCCTTGGCACAATGGTTAGCCATATCCATCAATGTTAGCCTCTTAATTGTTGGAGCCCTTGGAGCATTATTGTGTGTGGGTGTATAATTTATATTCTAAAATGTTGAGGGTATGGAGGCTTTATGTTGGGCATTCTATTTTCTTTCCACAAGTTTATCTACCCCTATGGAAGTCATCTATGTGGCTGGCTTGAGAATTTAGAACTTAGTTTTGATTTCTTCTAAAAGACCACTAATGAAATAAATTTTGAAGAAGATATATAGAAGACCTTTGGTTCTATTGGCTAGCTTCTCAAAATCTATATTATATTTGGGTGTGGTATTTTTTTTTTGGAGCTTGGTAAGGACTCCAGTAAAATATTCAAACTATGATGGACCAAATAAACCAAGGAGTTCACTCTTGAATTGTGTCCACCAAGTGTTTGAGACTTGTTTTTGCAACCATTGATACCAATGCAGTGCTTCAAGTTCAAAATGAAAGGTAGCCATAAAAATCTATTGATTGAAGGGTGTTTCATGTAGTTCATACCATTGCTAGAATTTAACTAACCAACTCTATGGATCGGTCCAATCAAACCTTAGAAATTTAATTTTAGGAAGTCTAGAATTCATGCCTCAATTGTCCTTTGAATTTTGTTAGTTTTCCTCAATAAGGGCCCTGGAGAAAGTGGTCCTACGAATAGCTTTCCCTCTTAATATTATAGGATATTTTCATCATAACCATAAAGATTTGGATTTTTAAGCTTACACACTTCAATGTTGTAACTGATTGTGTCATGTATATGCTAGAAATTTATTATCATGGTGGTGAGAGATGAAATATGCTCCTTGAGGTCAAGTATGTCTTCTAATTTGGTAATTTTTTCCTCCATCTTATGTAATATTACCTCCATTTTTTTACAATTGAGCTCTTTAACTCTCTGTACTCTATAATTGAGCTCTATACTCCTTTGTACTCTATATTTTATATCTTTCTAATGGTAAGACCAACACAAACATGAAATGACTACAAGTAAAAATAAAAAAGGAAGATCATCAAGGCTTAGGTGTGTGTACTTCCCATAGCCCTCTAATATATGAAATAGTGATTGATAAAGCTTAGATCAATATTTTAGGCCACTACCTAAGAAGGATATAACCTATATTCTTGGGCACAACACTCGCCTCTCTGATTAGTATAAGAGGGTAATCTTCCTAAGTGGTATGCTCAATGCACTATGGATAGTTACATGGCCAAATACCTTCTTATATATGAAGGTATGGTATTTTTTTTATTAAAAAGGGTCTCCTAATATATGCAATGTACATGGGAGCTCAAATTCATATACAATTATCTGAGGCTTGGATATTGGAGTTTGATCACCCCTCACTTCACAAGACACTTCATGGGAAATATAGCTTAGGTAAAAATGACAACTACCTTATGATATTTTAAAATATATGAAACACCATTTCTAACCTATAGATATAGTCTTATAAAATAAAAATATTACTCACAATATAATCTTACCATACCCTACAAAGATCTTTGATATCACTTGCAATGAACCTCTTCTCATGTGAAATTTCACCTTTAATTCTTAGTTTTGAGTTGTACTGGGATAAGACATTTAGTGCTAAATATAATTCTAAATATGATTATAAATATTATTGACAAAAATAATAATAATATTGTATATTCAATAGCAAAAGCATTCATTAAATGAAACATGGAATGCAAAATAATAGTATATGTAGAAATTTGAGGTAAGTAATATTACTATCATTGGCCTCTTTGAGGAGGCAACCTCCTTATATAAATATTCCAAATCTTCACTAGCCCCAAGAGAATTACATTCGTTCCTTTCAAGAATATTTCTTGACATTCTATGACAATATTCTATACCAATATTCTATGACATTTCTGACTACATATTCTATGATGCTTATATGCATGATTCCAAAGTAGTTATATACATGATTCTATGACACACCTTCCTGTCTATCTCTAACTTAACACATGGCCATGTTTACATACCCCATGTGGTATAATATCATATGCCAACATGAGTTACATTTAAGGGGTATATAACACACTTCTTTTGCAAAAAAAAAAAAATTTAAGAACATTTTTTTCCAAAATTAAACAAATGCAAAAATGAGTATACATAAAATCATAATACTATTACTCTATGTATCATATGGATACTAATATAATAGCGTAACTTGACCATATTTTTATTAAGAAGCATAGTTTTGTTAATAATCCATTCTAATATAATTAATAATTGTCTAGTCATGTGGTACTTCAAATGCCTAGGCTTACGGGCCCATATAAAGTCATCATTATATTATAAAAAGACAATATTTAAAGATGTAATGGTTATTATTTAGGATTTACAAGCTCATACCCCCACTCGCATATGGATGGAAACCCTTGAGCGTGATGGTTAGGGTAGTCGAAGTCTTTAAAAGAATCAAGGGGGCAAGAGAAGAGGCATCTCAATTTTTTTTGTATGGAAGCTTTGCTTCTAAGAAGGTTTCCCCCTCGAAGAGGCTTGTGATTCTATAATGTGTTCTTGTTTTTTGCAATATAATCTACTACATTTCTATTTTGTATTGTAATATTGTTAATTTCAAGCTTATTTTTTTATTATTATTCCAATATCATGTGGATGTGCTTTTATTTTACTACAAGATTCGTAACAAGTGGTATCAAAGCACTTTCTAGGGTCATGTCCTACTATAGCATAAATAGTTCTTGTCTTGCCATCCAACCTGTTAGGTATAACATTTCTTTATTTTATTTTCTTTCTTATTACCCTATAAATAAAAATCAATCTATATATTTTTTTGTTTTAGTTTAATAGGTTAGAAAATTCGTGCCAAGGGTATTAAAATATCATAGAGGATCTATCATTAGTGGATAGCTAGATTACCCATATAGTGCCTAGTGAAATGAGGGGTGATCAGACTCGAATACCTAGGCCTCAGACAACACCCATATATTGAATTGATCTCCCACATACCTTTGGGTATATAGGGAGCCTCCCTAGGTTTAGGAGAGAAATTTAGCCAAAGAAAGCTTTTTGATTATGGATCTATCCATAGTGTACAAAGCACAAGACTTAGGAAGATTACCATCCTGCACTATCAGAGAGGCAAATAGTGCACTCAAGGGTATGTGTGGAATCCTCCTTGAGTAGTGGCCTCAAATATTGGTCCAAGCATACTGAGGAGACTACACCTATAATATTCAGATATTTTAGAGACATATGAGAAAGCGAAATGGTCATTCTATTGGGGAGGAATAAAAAAATACATCAAAACTTTTATGATAGAGTGTGAGATCTACCAACAAATGAAAGGAAAAATGGTTCATACTCTAAGAACTCTACAACATTCACCAATTCCAAAAAAAATTAAAGATTAATATTTCCATAGATTTTATTGAAGGACTTTATCAATCTTGGGAGAAATAATAATTCTTGTGGTTGTTGTCTATCTCTCGAAGTATACTTATTTGTATTCCCTCATCCATCCTTACCATGCATACACCATTTCCCAAATATTCATGGATTTTCTTTTTAAAATCCATGGTATACTAAAATCGATTGTGTTTGACCGCGACCCCACTTTCACCAATTATTTTTGGCAATAATTGTTTAAACAAGATGGAATACAACTATAAATGAGCTCAACCTACCATTTACAAACTGATGGGAAAACTGAAATAACCAATAAATACTTGAAAATCTACCTTCATTATTTTACCTCTAAGCATCCAACATGGTGGTCTAAGTGGCTTCCATTGGTTGAATGGTGGTACAACACTTGATTCCACTTAGCCTCTAGAATGAATCCTTTTGAGACAGTTTATAGGTACCCACCTCTATCGATCTATTTATATGTTCCATGAAAATCCAATGGTCAAGTAGTGGATGCAACACTTCAAGAATGTACCCAACTCTTATAATAGTTGAAGGTGAATTTGGTTATGGCTCAGAATTGGATGCAATAACAGACCGATCAAAATTATTCAGAGCATAGCTTCAATATAGGTGATGTGGTTTCCCTTAGAATCTAGCCATACAAGAAATCATTAGTGCAACTTCATGCTCATCAAAATATTACAACAAGGTTCTATGGACCCTTCTAGGTATTGCAGTGGATTGGACAAGTAACTTATAAGCTTGTGTTACTTCCAAAATCCATCCAATCTTCTATATCTCTTGTCTCAAGAAGGTATTTGGTAATCGCGTTTAGGTACAACCGACACTTTCTAAGTTGGATGATGTAGGTTCGGTCATATTTGGATCCTAATAGCATTATGGAATATAGAACCCACACTCTTTGTAACTACACCATAATTGAAGTCTTGGTCAAACAAGGTTTATAGTAGGAAGTTACCACATGGGAGTTTCTTCATCAAATTCAATAGCAATTTCCTCATCTATAACTTTGAGGATAACCTTTTTTAAAGGGGGTAGGTATGCTAAGACACCATTCTAATATTATTAATAATTGTCTAGTCATGTGGTACTTCAAGCACCTAGGCTTATGGGCCCATATGATATCACCATTAAGTATAATAAAAGATATTTAAATATGTAACAATTATTATTTAGGAGTTACTAGCTCAGGCCCCCACTTATACATGGATTGAAACCCTTGAGCATTAGGATTAGGTAGCAAAATTATTTAAAAGAACCAAGGGGGCAAGAGAAGAGGCATCTCATATTTTGTTGTATTGAAGCTTTGCTTCTAAGAAGGTTTCCTCCTCGAAGAGGCTTGCGATTCTATAATGTGTTCTTGTTTTCTACAATATAATCTATGCATTTCTATTTTGTATTCCAAAATTGCTAATTTCAAGCTTATATTTTTTTTTTATTATTGTAATATTGTGTGGATGTGCCTTTATTTTATTGCAATATTTCTAACAAGTTTGGATTACTCCTCATGTAAACATGTGTCAATTTCTCATGATCTTCAATGCTTAGTTTCTATTTATTATATTATGACTTTGAATAAATGAATATTGGTTTCCATAACATGTTGACTCTATTGTAGCACTTGAATTTTGGGCTAGTAGAAATTATTTAGGATGTGGTGCTTTTTGACTTGTATGTAGAAAATTGTAATTATTTTATTTAAAAATCTAATTCTTAGATATAAAAATAAAGTTTGAAATATAACATAATTTGAAATATAAACAATGTATTTGATTATATTATATAATAAAATTTTTAAATTACCTTCATAATCATTGAGTAAGGCAGGTCCATCATCATCAAGTTGAGGTTTTAATATCTTTGACTTGACCTTCATATGTCTCAACAAATAGTAATCATATTATCTGTATTGTTGTGTTCTATAGTCACTGCAAACACATCTCTTACACATGCATCTATATTAATTTATTAACCATGTTAAAAAATAATTTATACTATTAAGTCAATTTCTTAGATTCCTCAACATTCAAGCAGGAGACTCAGGTTCAAATCTTGCCAAGTGATAAATGGATAATATCCAAGCTATTGTACTACCACTACATGGTGATGATGTAATATGGGTGGAACTTGTTTCAATACCATATAACCAATCAAAAAATAATTATTTATTCTATAAATATAATCTAATTTAAATATATGTCCATAGGATTTGGTGCAATGGTGGAAATGACAAGCTTCATACGATAGAGCAAGATTCCAATCCCGTGGGTGAACCTTAACATTTAATCAAATGTCATTAGCTCAACTAGTTATATTCCTCAAATTTCAAGGAAGAAGACTAGGTTTGAAACTTGCTAGGTGATATTGATGGGCCCTTCATTTGCCCCATCTTATGCCTTGTTTTGATCATGTTATACCCTATTTTGTTAAGACTTTGTTATGTGTATGCCTGCAATATTTATGAAAACATTCCTCAATGAATGTATATTGTAATTAAAATGTTAATATAATGATTTTGAATATAGTTATCCCTATTTGGACTTGATTTCTAATGTTATATTCTTTCCATAAAAAATAGATATTGTTCTCATTTAGTGCAATAAAAAAAATATTTTAACGATAACCCAATGGATACTTTAATACCAATGACAAAGATGCTAAGGATACACAATACAAATTGGTGGCTAAGGATCTTACTTGTTGATCTTGTCAATATTTGGTTTAATTGGCTTTAGAATCGATGGTCTCTATGGAAATCATGTTAAAAAATGGTTAAACTAGTATATGTGTGCCTATATGTGACAATGAGATCACACTTCATAAGACCCCACAAATATTCACTCTAACCATATTGGAACCCAAAATTGGAGGAGGGTTTTCATTATGCACAAGGGATAGATTTAGTTTATTAAAATTACTTACATTTTGTTCTTTATACTAGTGGATTACTGGTTGTTGTAACTAGATAATATAGGTGTTTTAGAATAGGCTAGTCATAATTATCAAGCTTAAATTAACATTTTTAATTATTATAATTTTGATGATTTTTTTGGAAAATTGGTTGAAAGAAAAACTATGTAATTTAAGGTTATCTTGGTTTTTTTGTAAGCTACAAACAAAAGTTAATTCAAGTTTCAATTTCCAAAATCATATTTGTATATAATCATATCTATGATTTTATTTTGATCATTTTATTATGAGTTTCCCTCTATGGGAGGGCCATGCCTATGCCTTGGAGAAAGGGTTTGTTGCAAGTCTTGGATTCATAGAAGTTTCTATAGTCTTTGAATCATAGATGACTGCCTGTAAGAATTCTAGTTTGTGTGTTTTCTTATAGATTTAATTATTTAAGGATAATTGTAGAAGTAGTTATACCTATAAATGATATTTTTGTTAACATTCACCTTTGTATCCTCTAAACTCTACAACTCATAGTATTCATGTTTTGTATGTTTTATTTATTCATAATATGAACTCTATAGTTTTCCACTATACAATATTATAAAGAAAATAAAGCTAACTTCCCATCACTCCTTTATAAATCAAGCACTAAGATAGGACCATAGTAGGATATGCACCCCATGTGATGCACAAGCAGTTCCTAGTACCTCATAAATCTATGGATCCTAGATTGACAATTAAAAGGGCTTCTCATGTAGTTTAAAGATGTATGGATTGAATAGATAATACATGAGCCTATCATTTTTATCATTGTTTCTAGGGAGGCACTAAAGTCATAAGGATAATTTTTGTATGCTAAGTAGAAGAGTTGCTAAAGGTTGAAATTCAATACGTCCACCTCCTTGCATGGTGTTTTTCTTCTCTTTGAGTAGCTATATTTTTATTCATTTTGGACATGTATGTCTCGATCTAGGGATGATAAGCATAGATTCTTACTAAATACAAGGGTTGGTGTAGGAAAGACATGCAGTAAAAGGATTGGATAAATTTGACAGTCTAACCAACAACAAAGATAGTAGGAGTTGTTACACACAATTTAATTAGCCATTCTAGTCAAAATTGGACCATCTACTTCTAATTAGTTAGAAGACTATCCTATATTTGGAATCCAAGAGTTGTCTAAAGTTCAACTATAGGAGGAACATCATCTTTTTTTTTGTTGAATAATAAGGGGTTGTACTCGGGTATCCCACCCTTGACAAATTGTATTATCTTTTTTAGAGCTTGAGAGTTTACAAATATATACACTTCTCATCTCAATTGAGAAGCTATAGCTAGAAACACTTCTCTTGATTTTTATTTTCTGGATCTTTTCAATTTTTGTATGAATACAATTAATCCAGAATTTAGTATTTTTATTGATATTTTTCTATAACAAGCTTTACAATGCCAAAACTTCACCTCTACTATCTATGCCTTGCATCTCAGTAGAGTAATATTTCCAAAACATTGCACTATCATAGTCCACTTTACCAAATCTGGATTGCTAGTTTCCTTCCTGAAACACAAGTGCAACCACAAAAATTATAATAAATGGTCTAAAATGAAAACACATTATTGTTACAAAATAAAGCAGATATTACCTATGGAAAACACTAAAGTAAATCTTAATCATTAATTGATTCAAACAATCAATATTTTCTTATCAACTTCAACTAAACTTTCTGCTTCCTCTAACCATGGAAAGGAGAAGTTAACTTCACGATCCTCAATCAGAAATCCTCTATTGGCTAGCTTATCTGCACATTTGTTTCCTTCCCTTAATATATGTGGACACCTGATTTCTTCAAACTCTTTAGCAAGATCTTGAATTTCCATAATTACTTCTTGTATGTTCCATGGAGCCTTTGCTTTCCTCAAAATTGTATTTATTACTATGAGAGAATCCCCTTCCATCCATACTCTCTTCCATTTCATTTGTTTACATATTTTTAACCCTTCTAAAGCCGTCCAAGCTTCAACTTCATTATTTGTTTTAAATCCACTATTGAAAGAATAATGAGACAAAATATCTCCTCTATTATTTTTAATCATTCCTCCTCCTCCTATTGGTCATGGATTTCCTTTAGATGCTCCATCAAAATTCAATTTAACCCACTCCACATTTGGTGGTTTCCACTTTATATTCTTTGCCTTCTTTTTGTTGAGGAATATCATCTTCAACAACATCCTCTTCTAAGTTTCATGTATACTAGACACCATCCGTTGATAAACTCTTTCTAAATTTGGTAGAAGATACCAAAACCGCTATGTTTGAGTTTCCTAGTAGGCAGACAAAGGAGGAAGCAAGGATGGAAAATATCCCTCCATTAGTCCTTCCCACTTTTCATGGATCAATTTCTAAAGATCCAAACATCTCCTTCATTAAGTTTGATATCTTATATCTCACTTATAATTATAAAATGAATGCATAGAAACTAAAAAATTCTCAACCATTATGAAGGATGTTGCCTTAAGATGGTTCATGAGGTTAGGTGATGGGAATATTGATACATGACATACTATCATAATAGAATTCCTTAGAAATTATAAGAATTATTGCAAAACAAAAGAAGCAAGAGATGAAATTCTTCATATGTGAAACCTTAAAAGATTATATTGAACATTTTTAGTTCAACTTATAGTGGTAAGAGCATTAAAATATAAACCTAATATCTTTTGGGAAATCCAAAATAATTAGAAGCATTAAACTTAACTTATTGACAGAATAAAATATTTATTGAACGAGTTTTTGATAATATAAAGACTATAGAAATTACTCTAGATAGACCAGAAGGAAAGGTAAAGGAGCTTGGGAAAGTGCTTCATTAATAGCCAAAGTTTCTATAGGAATCACAAAGGTTGAGATTGGGATTTTGTCTGAAGGACCTTAAAATAGATATATTTTCTTCCTTAGCAACTCAGCTAACCGCTTTCCAAGAAAGAAAAAATAAGAAATAGAGGAAGTTTTAGTAGTATTTTTTCTAAGGTGTAAGAAAAAGTATACAAAACATGAATTCCTCATGGACAAAGTTAAAATTTGTAGTCTTTGCCAATAGAACCATAAGACTGTAGCTATCCTATGGTTTAAGAGCTCAAAGGAGCTTACCAGGAGGTCTACACCAACCAAAGGAAACCTTGGTCATCACAACAGTTTCAGTTTTAAGGTATCAGAACGCATAATTAACATAAAATCAAAATGTAGACATAATTTCCCTAAAATCAAAATGTATGGCATAATTAACAGAACGCTGTTATTTTATATTTGATTGATCGTCTTGATCATTTTTTTATTTGATAAAACCATCACGGACGGGGCGCACTTCGCCATCTCGGCGACTTGTCAAATGCCTCGTGAATTATTGATGTCATTGTCTTATACTAAAATAATGTAGTACAAATTCCCTACCCTGTGTACTGAATGTGAAGTGAAGAGGTGGAGAACAATCGAGGAATTTTTGGTGGGGTCAGGAACGAAAACCATGGAAAATGCATTGCACACGGCAATTGATTCGGTTCGGATGAATCAAGATAAAGTCATTCAATTTTAAATTATTAACTGAACCAATGTCACGAGCAGCCGAGAGGTCTTAAATGAACCAAAGTGGAAGGAAATAGGAAAGGGTGAAATGTATTTTTTCAAAAGTTTATTTATTGCTAGGTGGGGACAAATGTAATGCAGTCCACAATTGGCGAAAACGAAAACGGCTTCACCAAATAAACCAAATTTGCAATAGGACCATAAACTGGTTTCAGAGCTCAAAGGAGCTTGGCACATAGGAATTCACAACAGTTTCAAGGTATGAACTCAGTAGCTCAACCGTTTCAATTTTCTAATTTTAATTGAAATGCCTGGTCTCCATCAAGCTGCCAATGGCTCCCTAAAATCAAAATATATGACATAATTAACAGAACGCTATTTTAAGTTATTTTATGCTTGACTGATCATCTTGACATGTTGGATATGGATAAATTATAAACTTATCAAATAGATTTTCATTTTAGCAAATCTAAAAATGTTTCAAGAAAAATTATTGAAAAAAAAATCTAAACGAAGTAATAGATTATTTCAAAATTATTTGATGATAAATTGGAAAGCACAAGAATTATTTCAGCTGTTTAAAATCCGTAATTTACAAGAGAATATGCATAATTACTTATCGTAATACCTATGTGGTCATGGAATAATATGGTCAAGCTCATTTTAATCCATATAAGTATTTAAAAAAAATGTTTTGGTAGGATAATACTTATGTGGTCATGGGATAATATGGTTGGAGCTGATATATATTTTTCTTTTTTTGGGGTAATATTAAGATATGGGGGTTTTGACCAGGAATCCCTCAACCTGTTACAACAACTCTACCATGGAGATATACACCCACCCCCTCACACACTCACTTACGCCACGGTTTGAAAAACCTTTATATTAAGGAAAACCGTTCCCTAGGCTAGCCGGGGTTTTTTTGTATCCGGCGTAGGTCGTCAGGTTTGAACCACGTACCCGGCGTAGGTCGTCAGGTTTGAACCACGTACCTCCTTCCGAGGATTGAGGGAACTTGCCAGTAAGGTACCTAGTGCGGATAAAAACCTTTATATTAAGGAAAACCGTTCCCCAAGCTAATCGAGGGGTTTTTTGTATCCATCGTAGGCCGCCAAGCTTGAACCCCGGATCTCCTTCCGAGGATTGAGGGAACTTGCCAGTAAGGTACCTAGTGCAGATAAAAATCTATCTAATTTTAAAAAGTGGGGGTTTTGACCAGGAATCCTCCAACCTGTTACAACAACTCTATTACGGAGTTTTTCTTTGGGTTTTAATCCAACCGTATATCCCCCTTTGTATTGCTGAGGTTCAAACCATGGACCTCCTATTCAACAGGACCAAGCTCGTCTTCTCCTCACCACTTGTGCTACAAAGACAAATTGGTTGGAGCTGATATTAATTCTTATAACTAATTTAAAAAAAATGTTGGGTAGGAAAAGGAGGATAAAAGTGAGTTTTTGTAAAATATTCCAATAGTTATCACACTAGATAGAATCAAAGTACGAGGAGAAAGATCTTGATGGAAGAACTATATAATCAATTTTGTTTTTCCACATCTTGATGGAAGAACTATATAATCAATTTTGTTTTTTCACTCAAATAAGACATACATTTCATTGGATTTATTATAAATTTATTTTAAAAAAAATCAGGCTCTGATGTTGGATGTAGGTGAAGACAGTAGAAAAAAGAAAGATGTAATAAGTGAAATCAATGTCGAATCTATTGCATTGGTTCCTAAGAAAGATGATGCTGAATATTCTAATAAATTTCATTCCATAAACCTTTGCAAAATGATTTATAAGATAATTTTTAAAATTATAGTAAATAGATTCACAAGCCTTTGCAAAATGATTTATAAGATAACTTTTAAAACTACAGTAAATAGATTGAAAACATTTTTTATTATGTTTTTTCAATGAATTTACACAGGTTTTTATGGGGTTCTTGGTCCCCTCATACTGAGTGGGATTTGAACCTTGGACCTCTCAAAGAGAGGCCAAAGCCCTTACCACTGCAATAAGCTTGTAGCTTAACATTTTTTATTACGTTATTTTAGAGGAATAAGGTTGTTTTCTTCATGGCATGAAAATTCCTAATGTTAAAATCATTAGATAAGTAATAGTCTTCTATATGTCTACTTTATTCCATAAAAAAACTATTTATAGTAATAAATTAGATATAAACAAAGCATGTAATAGGTTTGTATTTGTAATATAGTCTTCTATATGGGATTCTAAAATAAAATGGATTTGATTGAGACCAGTATGAATGGACTATATTTTGTTACAACTTTTTGAATTTTTTATTTTGATCAATGGATCCTCCATGATATGCTTTTGAATAATCACATGGTCTCTATCTTATTGATGAGCACCAAATATGCCAATCCATATAGGTATACTTGTAAAGCACTGGGTATTGTCTATGCATTACAATAACTAATAAAGAATTTGAGATTCTACATGATCTTATAGGTCAACTCTAGCTTTACTAAAAGTTGATTCTTACACACCTTGCTCACATGAGGATTCCATAAGAAGTAAGAATTAAAAAAGCATAAATTTTAGATTAAATAACATAATTGTAAACTATAAAAGCTATGCAAAATTAGAACTATATAATACACAAATAGAAACAAGCAAGTTACAAAATAAATGAAATTCAATGTACAACATTTATGCATTCAACTGCAGTAACAAAATAAAAGTACTTATAAATAACTTTAGATGAAGAAATAATATCCATATATAGAAATACAAGAAAATAAATTGCTTGTGAGTGTTCTCACAAACCACACACCTTGTAGTGGGCTCTTTCTCCAAGAGTAGTCGTAGTTCCCCATAATCAGAGTTAAGATTAAACTTAGATTAATCTAATATAGATCTATTTTATTACTAGTACTAAAGGAACACATGAGAGAGTTTCATCTATTTTTCTAGCTATTATTTCCTATTGAATCTATCTTATACTTATTGAATCTTATTGAATCCCAATGTCTAACTTATTCTAGTATATATTTGAAAATTTTAAAGGATCATTACTTTTCTTAACCAACTATTTACTTACATCATATAGTCAATTGTTAACAGTGTTAGAAAAAGATTTGTTTGGTATATTTCCATTGTGTCACACTTTCTCCCCAAATCACATGCCAATCCTATAGGTGTTAGTCTAATAATGCTTCCATTGTTTTCATAAAATGATGTATGCTTGATCTTATAACAATTTGGTTAATACTTAGTCTCTCTAGGATTAGTGTCAATTATGTTCCTATAGTTAGGGCACACACGATCTTATAGTTCAATGGAAATGACCCTATAAATAAATAAAAGCCAATTGGAATCATCTTTTTCACTTCTCATAGTAGCCTTTTCACTTGTATCACAAAAGAAAATGTAGACTCACTCTAGGGTGAGATATATTAGTGTCTACAATGCATAAGAATATTTAAATAAACCTAGATAAAACATTCGTTTTCTATAAAATGACTAAATTTCACAATCTTTAAAAAAACTACAAGATATTATCTTTTCCATTAAAAATAAGAGTTAAATATCATCCTTATAAAAGTATAGGTTTTTCAAACTAAAAGGTTGTATTAAATAGGTCATTTAGGATATTCATCATCTCCTCTAATTGAAGTAGTTTCATATCCTTGTGCAATGCTCTCTTTTCTCATATCCTAAATTCTATTTAGTCGCATCTCATAATCCTATATAAGCTAATTCATCTTGAGGTAGCATTCATCCATGATATTATAGGGTATTGGATAAGTATCTTTTTATTCTTTTTGATACTCTTATATCATTGATATCATACTATCATTGATCCTCTCTGTATGTCCAAATATATTTACTCTATACAATCCATGAAATGTGTCCAAAGCATGAGAAGTTTGAATCAAAGACCTATCCACCTAAGTCCTAAAAAATCAACTATCCCAACATAGGTGACTACTTTTTATAGAACCTTTCTAAGATAAATCCTAACTAGAACTAAGCTTCTTGAACTCTAGACTAAAATAAAAAATATGCTCGATGCTCTTTTTTTAAGAGCATGAAATGTAAAAAGGCTAAGCCAACCACATATTGGTTAGTATTTTACCTAAAGGTAGGCCTTGAAAAAAGTAAACACCTTAACAATAAGCCTTATTGTGTTTAAGAGGGTAATCCCTAAAAGTGGGCCTTAAAATATTATACACGATAGAAAATAATACTTCTTGGGATTAAGATGGTAAATCCACACTTGGGATAAGCCTCTTGAACCAAATCCTTTTGGCAAAATGAGATTTATTTCTAATATTTAATAAAATTATCCTCTATATTAGTAGGATAGGATAATAATGTGTATAAAATACTTGGGATAAGCTCTATAAAGGTGTTTTAACCTTCCATTTCTAGTACATCCACCATTCAACTAATAAACATAATACTTAGCTTGTGTAACCAATTGATATATATGATTTTTTCTCATTCAAAATAGGATAATCCTTAGGTTGACCTAAGAAGTTCACTTTTGTTCTCCTCAAAAATCCCATGACTTATTCTACCATAGGTCCTAGAACATGTAAGTTATTTTTTTAAATAATCATTGGTATTTGAAATGTGAAACCTATGTAAGAGGTTTGTATTCATGAATAATGATAGGTGACCACCGAATAAATTTCATATTTAAAGAATTTATTATAAAAATATATTTGAAATCCATCTAATATGAGGCTTAATCTTCAAGAGTCATTTGAAATATTCTATGCCATGAATAAATCCTAAATTATAAGTAGATAAATAGTGATGAGAAGGGTGAAACCCAAGGCCCTTCCAACAAGACTTTTCCAAAGGGTCTTAGATATAAATAGTTTCTATAATATACTTTCCTAGCTTTAGGGACCAAATTTGCTCTAATCATATACTTGATGTAAATGTTCATCAAATATTGGTAGTATGTATCAATAATGCCCATGACATCCTCTAATTAAGGTAAACAATAACATTCCATGCTACTCTATGGAACTCCTATTACTGTAATCCATAGCCCAAGAAAAATTTGAGGCATTTAGATTTTAAAATCCATCTATGCATGGATGTCAATAGTACCATAGCCAAAGGTCTCTATGATATGATTGAAGCAAAAAAATCCACCCATTTATAAGAGAAAGATAAATTAAATTTTGAAACTAACTGGTGCAACCACCACAAGACTCACTCTCATAGTGATGTTTACTATAGAATATAATAGAATTTTTTAGAGGTACAACCCCAAGTCAATGGTTATGCATCAAAGTCAAAAAAGAAGAGACACAACTTGCCTAAGTGCCAACACTCATAGAATAAGCAAGGTTATATTCTACTTGGAATGCCTTACCTCTTTGACCACTAGGTAACCTACTAGGCATATCCATACTAGTGGTTAGTTTGCATCAAGACTATGATATGTTGTATGCTAGAGTATATAACTAGAAAAACCATAAATCTTATAGCTATGCAATGTAAAAATTTGATTTCTCATACCTAGAAATTTATAGTACTTATGGCCTAGTTAGAAGTCCATGCTCCCAATAACCTTTCCCTTGTAGTGACAATGATAGTTAATTCTACATATTCCTAACAAATGGACATATAGATTTAAATTTACTCTAACATTTTATAAGATCCTAAGGAGTACCATTTTATGGTTTCATGATGCATCAAATCAACATGATCCTTGGTTCAACTCTCATAAATATTTTTTTGTATCATTAATCTATATAAAATAATTATGAAAGTTTATAGATTCAAGATCTAAAAAATCAAGAAAATATTCGTTCATGTTCTTCTCCTTGCAGTGTTCCCATCATCCTAGTACCAAACAATGATGGAATTTTCATCTATGCATCAACATGTATTAACATCAAAACTCTAAAATTTATTTTGATGAGGAACATGTACCCTCTACCTTATATCAATGATATTTCAATCCACCTTTAAGGATATCAATATTTCATAGAAATTTGGCTTCAAGTTAAGATACAATCAAATTCTAGTCAACCCATCGAACATTTAGAATATGTCCTTCATGAAATTTTATTCTAAAGGTTATGCCATTTGACTTATTATCCTATCTTGTGACACCATTTTTTATAATAATAATATTCAAAATATTCATTAATTTACCTACTTGTACATTCACTAATACTTATATATTTAGATTAACCTAGGATGTATTATATCATTTTTCTCTAGAACATTATTGTAGCTAAATTATCTATATTGTTTTATGGTCACATCATGATACCTTTTATTATTATACTTATTTAATAAATGATTGTATTTGATCCTCATGAATGTGGTCTACCAGAAAGGACGCCAATTGCATTATCGGTGATGTGACCTGATGCAGGAGCATCCGGAGGCAAAGCTGGCAATCTTGCATCAACCAAAATGTTTTTTTTTTTCTAAGTGTCAAAACTGTCGCGATATCGCGACGCTTTTTGGTGAACAGGTCAAGATGCCAAATGGTCGCGAAATCGCGACATTTCTGAGGCAAAGAGGTCAAGGCGCCAAACGGTCGCGAAATCGTGACATTTTTGAAGGAAGGCAGCTTCAGTGCCAAACTGTCGCGAAATCGTGACATTTCTTAAGCAGCGCAGTCGGGACGCCAAACTGTCACGAAATCGTGACATTTCTTAAGCAGCGCAGTCGGGACGCCAAACTGTCGTGAAATCGTGACATTTCTGTTGCAACGTAGTCTGGACGCAAAATGGTCACGAAATCGTGACACTTCCGGAAGCAGGGTTTGAAAGCACAGGAACATCTTTGACAAAAAGTTCTAAGGCACAAGAAACGTCGCGAAATCGCGACACCTTCGAAGACAAAGTTCAAGGACGTCGCGAAATCGCGACACCTTCGAAGACTAGGTTTCAGGACGTCGCGAAATCGCGACACCTTCAAGATAAAGTTTAAAAGACGTCGCGAAATCGTGACACTTCTGGGAGGCAAGACTTGGAAGCATAAAGACATCGCAACACCTTCGAAGGCAGAGCTCAAAGATGTCGCGAAATCGTGACATATCCGGAGGCAAGGTTCCACAATGCAAAGATGTCACGAAATCGCGACACTTCCGAGCCAAGGACGTACGGAATGCAAAGATGTCGCGAAATCGCGACATGTCGCGGTTTCGCGGCCCAAGGGAGGAAAGCGAGTAAGGAAGGCCTAGACGTCGCGATTTCGTGACGTGTAGCGGAATCGCGGCCCCAAGGAGGAGAGAGAAGCCTAACGTCAAAACGTCGCGATATCGCGACCAAAGAGGAGAGAGAAAGTGTTGGGGCAAAAACGTCGCGATATCGCGACAGGGCGCTCACGACGTTGACCAACCGACGACTGCAGGGACCAGTGTAGAAGGACACGTGGCGTGAAGTTACAGGTGGCCCGAGAATATGAAGCGGTTACAGGAAGCATGGCAACAGGACACGTGGCATCAATTGCAAACGGCCATGGCGCATTCTTAGGAATGATTGACTTGGCAGTGGATCGACAGGTGGCTGTAGGGCATACCGCCACTACAGGCATGATGTTTCGATGCATCTGACAGCATTTGTCGGTGGGACAGAGCATTCGTGCAGGCGGTATGGGGAGTCTCGCATTCCAGGTAATGATGGAGAAGGAGGTGGCGGCCGAGGAGAAAAAGGCACGCATGCATTGTATCGAGGGACTCTTGGCCATTTATTTTTTTTTGGGGGAAAATTGCTGTGTATTGGAGGGGGAGACCTCTGATTCTAATGAAGCTTGCTGGAATTTGCCTGTGCATTTGTTAGTTTCTGCATTCTTGCTGTGTGTTGTGCGTAGCTCTATATCAAGTGGTATCAGAGCAGGTTGGTTCTGAGAGTGCAAACCGATCGCCGAACAGAGAGGCAGTTTGCGCCAGGACCGTGGTTGTGGGGTTGTGAAGAAGAAGCAAGATGCCTCCGCGAAGAGACCGTGGTGGTATAAGGCACAGACGA
The DNA here is from genome assembly GCA_028583015.1 of Wollemia nobilis. Classification (NCBI taxonomy): domain Eukaryota; kingdom Viridiplantae; phylum Streptophyta; class Pinopsida; order Araucariales; family Araucariaceae; genus Wollemia; species Wollemia nobilis. Next base: position 3,959,339 of record JAQPPZ010017259.1, on the reverse strand, counting down.
GCAAGAAGGGAGGAGGTCGATCTAAGAGCCCTGCAGAGGCAAGTTGAGGCCCTGCAAGAGGAAATTAGAAGAGGAGTCGAGCCGAGAAGGGAAGAACCCAGCGAAGATGAAGCGTGGGAAGAAGAAGTTCCATCTGATGCGAAAGAGGCCTTGGACCCAGCAGAGGCTAGGCTGTACAGGGCTATCTCCCAGATTGGGAAGAAGCCAAAATTTGACGTCTCGACTTACTCTGGAAACCTCAACCCTGAGGAATTAATAGACTGGATCAACGACATGGAGGAGTACTTCGAATACGAAGAAATCGCAGATCCAAATCGGATCAGATTCGCAAAAACCAAGCTGAAGGGGCATGCTAGCATCTGGTGGAAAGGAGTGCAGTTAGAAAGGAACAGGAGGGGAAAGGAAAGGATCACCAGATGGGATAGGATGGTAGAGAAACTAAAGAGGCAGTTCATCCCCGCAGATTATGAGCTGGATTTGTTGAAGAAAATGCAGAGTCTTCGACAGGCTAGTAAGTCTGTCAAGGAATATACTGAAGAGTTCTATCAAATCTCTATCATAACCGGCCATTCGGAGGCGAACAAAGAGAAGGTCGCACGTTACATAAATGGATTGCGAACCAGCATTCAAGAAGAGCTGGGACTGGTTAGAATGAGCACAGTGGAGGATGCATATCAGTTTGCATTAAAAGTGGAAGAGAAACTAAATAGAAGGTTTGATGGCAAGCAGAGAGGGAAGGACAGGGGTGGAAGAGCTGGTGGAAGAGGTAGTGGTGGAAGATACAAAGATTTTGGAAAAGCTGCGGAAGCTAGCAGCAGCCAGAAACAAAAAGAAGTGAAGGAGGAGGATGACCAACGCCCACGCAATCAGAGCAACAACTACCCAAGAGGAAGAGGTAGGTCTGGGCGAGGGTTTGGAAGAGGTGTCTTTAGAGGAACCTGCTTCAACTACGGTGAAGAAGGACACAGGGCATACAACTCGCCCACAAGCATCAAGAGAGGCCAAATCGAAGACCAGAGGGTCAGGCCCGAGCCGCCGTAGCGCATTGAAGGTGTAGAGTCTGAGCATTCAGAGGAGGCAAAAAGAGGGGAAGCCATGATTATCAGAAGAGTCTTGCTGAATGAAGAGGAAAAGGCAGACCAAAGGAACAGCCTGTTTCGGACAAGATGCAAGTGCGCAGGCAAGGTCTGTAATATCATTATTGATAATGGAAGCACTGACAATTTGGTTTCAGAGGAAATGGTTTCCAAGCTACGGTTGGAAAGGAGAAAACACCCACACCCTTATCGAATTGCATGGTTGCAAAAGGACCATCGGGTGCTGGTGAGTGAGCAATGTCTGGTGAAGTTCAACATTGGAACTTACCAAGATGAAGTGTTATGTGACATCTTGCCCATGGATGCATGTCACCTCGCCGCTTGGGAGGCCATGGCAGCTTGACCGAAGTGTTGTTCATGATGGTCGAGCCAACACATATTCTCTCATCAAAGAATGGAGTTCGCCATAAGTTAAAACCCCCGAAAGAGGCGGATGAGAAAGTATGCAAGAAATGCACGAGTCTGTCTAGTTGATGGCAGAAGATTCTTGGAAGGCCTGAAGCCGGATCATGTGTGTTATGCTATAATCCCCAGAGTTAGGGAAGAAGGATGCAAGGAGATTCCAATGGAAGTCATGGGACTGTTAGAAGAATTCCCTGATATCATTTCTGACAATGTTCCTGAAGGTTTACCACCTGTTAGGAAGATCAGTCACCACATAGATCTGGTGCCTCGGATCGAGCTTGCCAAACAAGGCCGCACATCGAATGACACCGATGGAAATCGAAGAATTAAATCGGCAAGTTCAAGATCTAGTTGAAGAAAGGCCTGATAAGGGAGAGTCTTAGTCCATGTGCTGTACCAAGCAGTATTAGCACCCAAGAAGGATGGAGAATGGAGGATGTGCACCGACTCTCGTGCAATCAACAAGATCACCATTAAATACAAGTTCCCCCTGCCGAGAATGGATGATATCATGGACTGCTTGAGTGGAGCTGAGTACTTCACAAAAATTGATTTGAAAAGTGGATACCATCAGATCCGCATTAGAGAAGGGGATGAGTGGAAGACAACCTTCAAAACCAGAGAAGGACTGTATGAGTGGTCGGTTATGCCATTTGGATTAACCAATGCACCTAGTACCTTTATGAGGTTAATGAATGAAGTTCTGAAGGAATTTTTGGGCAAATTTGTTATTGTTTACTTGGATGATATACTGATTTTTAGCAGAACCTTAGAGGAGCACCTGATGCACATCAGGAAGGTTCTTGAGAAACTGCGGGAGGAGCAGTTATTGATCAATCTGAAGAAGTGCAACTTTGTGAAGAAGGAGCTGGTATACCTGGGATTTGTCATATCAGCAAATGGTCTCAAGATGGACCCCAAAAAGGTGAAGGCTATCCTAGAATGGCCTGTCCCAAGGAGTGTGACCGAGGTTAGATCATTTCATGGTCTGCCGTTTCTACAGAAAATTTATTAGAAACTTCAGCAGTATTTGTGCATCTCTTACTGAGACAATGAAGGGAAACAAGAAGGAATTCCAGTGGACAGTTGGAGCAGATAAAAGCTTTGCTATGCTGAAGAAGAAGGTCACTGAGCAACCCGTTTTAGCACTTCCAGATTTCAATAAGGTGTTTCAGGTAGACTGCGATGCGAGTGGCAGTGCGATAGGAGTCGTCTTGAGCCAAGAAGGTAGGCTCGTAGCTTATTTCAGCGAGAAGCTCAATGATGCCAGGAGAAAGTATTCGGTATATGATCAAGAGTTCTACGCCATAGTTCAAGCACTCAAGAAATGGAGGCACTATCTCGTTGCCGAAAGAGTTTGTTCTCTATACCGACCATCAAGCGCCGCAGCTTTATTAACAATCAGGGAAAATTGAATCGGAGACACCCGAAATGGGTAGAGTTCCCGTAGAGCTATGCCTTTGTGTCGAAGCATCGAAGTGGAAGATCCAATAGTGTGGCGGATGCATTGAGTAGGAGGCAATGTCCGATGATAGAAATGAGAGTGGAGGTTGTAGGGTTTTCCGAGCTTAAGAACTTATACCCTGCAGACCCCGATTTCACAGAAGCTTGGAAAGCTCGCACCGCGCCTCGTTGCGTTGGACAGACTAGATGGTTGGATTACCCGATTCAAGATGGAATGTTGTTTAAGGGGAACCAGCTTGTGCATTCCAAAGAGCTCAATGAGAGAGAACCTCATTAAAGAGAAGCACAAGTGGGGGTTTAGCTGGACACTTTGGTCATGACAAGACCATCTCATTGGTTAGTGAAAACTATTACTGGCCACAATTGCAGCAGGATGTGGCAAAGTTTGTACAGAGTTGCAGGATTTGCCAAATGGCAAAAGGTGTGAGGCAGCCTACTGGTTTGTATCAACCGCTACCTATACCTGAGCGGCCGTGGGAAGATATTAGTATGGATTTTGTGCTTGGTTTGCCTAGGACGCAGAGGGGGCATGATTCCATCTTTGTGGTAGTGGACAGATTTTCGAAAATGGCACATTTTATCCCGTGCCATAAGACTAGCGACGCGGTCCATGTAGCTGGTTTGTTCTTTAAGGAAGTGGTACGCCTTCATGGGCTGCCAAGAAGCATTGTGTCGGACAGAGATACCAAGTTTGTAGGTTATTTCTGGAAGACCCTCTGGAAGAAATTAAAGACGGAGTTAAAGTTCAGTTCTGCTTACCACCCGCAAACAGATGGCCAAACAGAGGTGGTTAATCGGAGTTTGGGCAACCTACTACGATGCTTGGTAGGGGACAAGCCCAAGGGATGGGATCTAAGTGCTGTCGCAAGCCGAGTTTGCGTATAACAACTCGGTCAATCGGAGTACCAATAAGTCACCATTCCAGATTATCTATGGGAGCAGCCCATGAAACGCTTCGGAGTTAAGAAGGCTGGAGACAAGGGAGAAATGCAGTGCTGAGGCAGAAGACTTTGCCGAACACTTGAAAGGAGTGCATGAGGAAGTGACAAGACACATTGCCAAGATGAATGCTCAATATAAGATGAGGGCGGATCAAAGACGCAGAGCTAAGGAGTTCCAAGTAGGAGATTCGGTCATGGTCCATCTGCGAAAGGAACGGTTTCCTGCCAAGACCTACAACAAACTCAAAATGAAGAAATTTGGGCCATGCAAAATCATTGGCAAACGGGATTCGGGTAATGCCTACGAGGTGGAGTTACCAAGTGAACTTAACATCTCCCCCATGTTTAACATCTCGGATTTGGTTGAGTATCATGAAGGAGAAAGCAGTGAAGTACCCAGTCCAAATTTGTGGAGCATTCCGACAATCACCCCAGCTATGCGGACGAGATAGAAGAAATTCTGGATACGCGTGAGGGTCGCAGACTCGAAACAGGAGTTATTCTGAGTATTTAATCAAATGGAAGGGCCGACCCATAGAAGATGCGACTTGGCTATCCAAGGCGGAGGTTGATCGTTTGGGTCTACCTCGACCAAATCAGAAGTGAGGTCACTTCTCAAACCCACCCCGGGTGTCTGATGCAGGAGCATCCGGAGGCAAAGCTGGCAATCTTGCATCAACCAAAATGTTTTTTTTTTCTAAGTGTCAAAACTGTCGCGATATCGCGACGCTTTTTGGTGAACAGGTCAAGATGCCAAATGGTCGCGAAATCGTGACATTTCTGAGGCAAAGAGGTCAAGGCGCCAAACGGTCGCGAAATCGTGACATTTTTGAAGGAAGGCAGCTTCAGTGCCAAACTGTCGCGAAATCGCGACATTTCTTAAGCAGGACGCCAAACTGTCGCGAAATCGTGACATTTCTTAAGAAGCGCAATGGACGCCAAACTGTCGCGAAATCGTGACATTTCTGTTGCAACGTAGTCTGGACGCAAAATGGTCACGAAATCGCGACACTTCCGAAAGCGGTTTGAAAGCACAGGAACATCTTTGACAAAAAGTTCTAAGGCACAAGAAACGTCGCGAAATCGTGACACCTTCGAAGACAAAGTTCAAGGACGTCGCGAAATCGTGACACCTTCGAAGACTAGGTTTCAGGACGTCGCGAAATCGTGACACCTTCAAGATAAAGTTTAAAAGACGTCGCGAAATCGTGACACTTCTGGGAGGCAAGACTTGGAAGCATAAAGACATCGCAACACCTTCGAAGGCAGAGCTCAAAGATGTCACGAAATCGTGACATATCCGGAGGCAAGGTTCCACAATGCAAAGATGTCACGAAATCGTGACACTTCCGAGCCAAGGACGTACGGAATGCAAAGATGTCACGAAATCGTGACATATCCGGGGGCAAGGTTCCACAATGCAAAGATGTCGCGAAATCGCGACATGTCACGGTTTCGCGGCCCAAGGGAGGAAAGCGAGTAAGGAAGGCCTAGACGTCGCGATTTCGCGACGTGTAGCGGAATCGCGGCCCCAAGGAGGAGAGAGAAGCCTAACGTCAAAACGTCGCGATATCGCGACCAAAGAGGAGAGAGAAAGTGTTGGGGCAAAAACGTCGCGATATCGCGACAGGGCGCTCACGACGTTGACCAACCGACGACCGCAGGGACCAAGGCAGAAGGACACGTGGCGTGAAGTTACATGTGGCCCGAGAATATGAAGCGGTTACAGGAAGCATGGCAACAGGACACGTGGCATCAACCGCAAACGGCCATGGCGCATTCTTAGGAATGATTGACTTGGCAGTGGATCGACAGGCAGCAGGCATACCGCCACTACAGGCATGATGTTTCGATGCATCTGACAGCATTTTCCGATGGGACAGAGCATTCGTGCGGGCGGTATGGGGAGTCTCGCATTCCAGGTAATGATGGAGAAGGAGGTGGCGGCCGAGGAGAAAAAGGCACGCATGCATTGTATCGAGGGACTCTTGGCCATTTATTTTTTTTTGGGGGAAAATTGCTGTGTATTGGAGGGGGAGACCTCTGATTCTAATGAAGCTTGCTGGAATTTGCCTGTGCATTTGTTAGTTTCTGCATTCTTGCTGTGTGTTGTGCGTAGCTCTATATCATGACCCGGGTTCAATCCCCATGGTGGATGTGTATCAGAAGTATTACTCAACAAAAAAAATGATTGTATTTGATTGAATTTCATGTTTAGTATTTATGTTATTATTTTTATTTCATGGATATTTGATCCTATATCAAGATTATACAAACTATATGAACCATATTAAATGATATGATATTGGAAGGATGCATACTTTCATTTAGTATGAGTAATTAATATGAAAAATAAAAAATTCAGTCTAAAGAGAATAATGTACATGTATGCTTCATCAATAATAATTTTTAATAATTTTTAATAGTGTGTTCGAAAAGGACAACAGTGGTTAGGGCTTTGGCTTCTCTTTGGGGAGGTCCAAGGTTCAAACCACAATGCACCCAGAAAGGGATATGCTAGATGGTAGTGGTCGAGTGTTTATCAATTAGATGCCATAGAGGGTTGGGGATCTCGTTGACTTCGTCTAACCCAACGAACTAGGGTTTATAGTGGAAGCACCCAATGGTGTTACCGATTCCTTTATGTATTAAAATAATAATAATAATAATAATTTTTAATAGTGCATAAGGCACCAAAACATTGAAAGTAGTAAAGGTTCTAGATTGCATGATTATAACAACATAAAATGCACATGAATTGTTACCAATTAATAATTGTTAAATTCATTAAAACAACAAGAAATGTACATGAGTTATCAATTAATAATGGTTAAATTCATTAACTAAGTAGTTTTACTTTTAAGCACATAAATATTATATAAAGAAAACCAAATTCATTGAAGATTGTGAAACAAAGCAAGAGAGTTCTCTCTTTAAAAAAATAGAATACTTATATATATATATATATATATATATATATATATATATATATATATATATATATATAATAAAGTCTTTTATTTAAAAAAAATAAAATTATTTTAAAAATAATTCAACCAATTATAATTAAGAAAAAAAAGAAAAATCATCTTATTCAAATTTTGTATATTAATTAAATATTTACTTGTTTTTTAACATGCTTACTCAAAAAAAAGTTTGAACCTAAGTTTCTTGGAAGAGAGCCCCAAGCTAAACCACTACAATGTTCCAACAAATATAAAAAGTTATATATTTTATTTTATTTACATTTTTATATGTTTCTTATTTAAAACACACACACACACACATATATATATATATATATATATATATATATATATATATATATATATATATATATATATATAATTCCTAAGAAAAAAATAATATGTAACTTTCATTTCAGAGTTTGAAAAAAAATTACAATGAGATGGGTATTTTATACCCTCATATAAGCCTTACTAAATTAGACGTGTTACAATAATAACAGCCTATTGCAAGCCTTCAATCATCTTATAGAGTGTCATTTTGGTACTTCAACCCTGTAGCCATCAATCATCTTTCAGATATGACCTTAATTATCCAAAGACAAAAAAGAAACATGAAAGGTATCCTAAACCACAACTTCTATCAAAAGGAAAAAGTATCAAAAGGGTACAAACTATGGTGGAATCATAGTCCCATACACTACTCCTTCCTTTAACCAAGTACCAACTAGAATATCCAAGGCAACTTTTGATAGACCATCTGCTTCCTCATTTAGTTCTCTGTAAATATGTTTATAAGATATCTCTGTAAATGATGCTTCTAGTAATTTCACTTGCTCATAATAAGGCCTAAGTATCAAATTTTGCATCCCTACTAAACTTGAAGCCCAATCCACCACCAATTTTGAGTCACCAAATACTTGAAGTTTTGTTATTCCCTATTCCACTGCCATTCTTAACAAAAAGATCAAAGCCTTCCACTCTACCACATTATTGGTACCTTCACCAAGACCTACTTTGAAAGTGAATTTGTGGTTTTCATCCTGATATAACACTCCTCCTACCCCACATCTATCTAGATTGTCTTGACAAGCTCCATCAAAAAAAGCCCAAGACTTTGTAATATCCATTGTTAAACTTCCAACCTATCTTACAACCTTTAATTTTGGGGATTTTTTATGCCTTCATAAGTATATTTGATCTGAGCTTGAACTTGTATAGGTAGAATTTCCTTGCTCTCAAACAACATAGAATTTCTTGCCAACCACAGACCCCATGCCACTATTAATGGAATGCACCTGTATTCCTTTAAGCCTTTGTCTTTGAACCATTGTTGCATATTCTCCAATAGATTCCTTGTTGGCCACTGTCCCTTCCCCTTAGTCATGGGTAGAATAGACCTCCACACTTCTCTCGAAAAATCATAGTGAACTAGTAGGTGATCTATTGTTTCTTCTTCCCTTTTACACAAACTGCATTGACTTGGACCCTGCCAGGACCTCTTTTGTAGAACATCCCATGTCAATGCCTTCTTAGCTAAAGCTAACCAAGAAAAAATTATGATTTTCAAGGGTGCTTTCACCTTCCAAATCTTGCTCCACCACCAAAGGACCTCCTCATTATTATCTTCAAACATTGCCTTGTATCCTTCTTTAGCTGTAAATTATCCACTAGTTGGGTTCTTTGACCATACTAAAGAGTCTTCTTCTTGTCTCAGTCTTATAAAATCCCTTGTTAGATCCCTTGTATACTTGCTCCATTGCTCAACTTCATTTCCTTCCAAAAGTAATTCTTCTACTGAAAGCCACCCCTGATTCCATAAATTTGTTTTGTCCATAGAGGTTGCATCTGCTAATACCTTGAGCCCCTATCTATTTAGATGTTCTATTAAATTTTGAGATAGCTGGTAATTCCCTCCATTCCCCAGCCAGGGGTCTTTTCCTAGCCTTACTTTCTTCCCATTTCCTATTTTCCAAACCAAAAAATTGCCCACTAATGGAAAAGCCTTCACTAATGCTTTCCAAATGATAGTTGCATTGGTCACTGGCTTGATAGGAAGTCTAATCCACTCTTCAAAGGACATGGAACCTAAATATTTCTCCTTGATAACCTCATGCCATAATCCTTTACCAGTTATCAATCTCCAAAGACTCTTGGCAGCTAGTGCTTTCCCAAAGTTATGTATATTCTTAAGCCCCCATCCTCCTATTGATTTAGGTTTGGCTATCTTACTCCATTTAACCAAAGGCATTGCATCCTTCTCCCTTCTTCCTGTCCAAAGGAAATGGAAGCATTTCTTCCTTATTTTTTCCACTATTTTAATAGGAATATAAGCCATAGAGTGCCAAAATACTGGAATGGCTTCCAAAACTGATTTAACCAATGTTAAACGACCTCCCAATGATAACCATCTATTGCACCATGAAGTTACCCTTTTTTCCACTTTATTGTATAACCAAATCCAATCCTGGTATCCATAATTATTTGGCTTCAGTATAAACCCCAAATATTTTAGACCTTTGCCAAACTCAATTAGATTGAAGCCAAAAATCCTTACCACTACTTCTTGTCTTGGTTGTAGTCTGTTAAAAGCTATATCTATTTTTTAGAGGTTTATTTCCATTCTTGTGGTAGCACAATATAAATCTAACAACTCTTTATATTTTAGTGCTTCTCTTAAGGTACCATTTCCAAATAGGAGTATATCATCTACAAATAGTAAGTGAGTCCCAACCAAAGAGTTTTCCAATTTAATGTCTTTGATCATGCCAAGTCTTTTTTGTTCCTTAATCATTCTACTCAGCCCTTCAACCACAAGTAAGAATAATAAGGGTGATAGGGGGCATCCCTGTCTCAACCCTCTAGAAGGCTTGAAGAAGCTAGAAGTTGAACCATTAATTAAGACAACAAAGGAAGCATAATTAATACATCCCATTACCCAATTTACAAAGGGCACACTACAACCAATATGAATTAATATAAGCCTGATGTACAACCAACTTACCCTATCAAAAGCTTTTGCCAAATCAAGCTTAATTATCATTGCTTGTTGCTTCCTTGATTTGATTGAATGAAGTGCTTCCTGAGCAACACCTATAGCTTCATGGATTTATCTTTTACTTAAGAAACCAAATTGTTCTTCTGAGAAGGTGTCTAAAAAAACCCTTTTAACCTCATAGCAATAATCTTGGAGATGATTTTGTAGAGAGTATTACACAAAATATATGGGATATCCTTATTAGGAATCAAGGCCAAGAAAGTTGTATTGATAGACTCAAGTACCTTCCCAAAAGTCCTTGATTCCTCAACCACCTTTAAAAGGTCTTCTTCCAACAAACCCACATAAAAGTCAATGGTCCAACCATTTGGTCCTGGACTCTTCCCTTTTTGAAAAGATTTAATTGTTGTTTGTAGCTCCTCCTTAGTGACTTCTATCATCAAAGTCTCTTTAACTTCATCATTGACCATCTTAGGTAGATAAAGTGCTAGCTTAATGATTTCTTCAATATTTGCTCTGTTGGGTTCTTGATAAATTTTCTTAAAGTAGGATACTCCTAATCCTGCTATTTCTTGAAACCTTCTCATATTTCTTCCATCCCCCCTTTCATCTCCTAGATTGTATTTATCATTTTTCTTTGTTTTGCATACTTTTGAAAGAATTTTGTATTCTCATCCCCTTGTTCTAGCCAAAGTGCTCTACTTTTCATCCTCCACTTTGCATCTTCCCATTCTAACAATTCCCTCTTCTTTTTTCCAACTCCTTGACCTGCAAATTCTCCTTGTCTGAAAAAACCTCATTGCCTTTGTGACTATATAACTGATTTAATTTAGATTCTATGTCCACTATCTTTGCCTCTACTTCCCAATATTTACCTTTGGCCCATGCAATTGTAGCAGATTTGATTCTCCTAAGTTTTTTAGAAAACTAAAACATAGTTGTCTCTTCTATTGTTAGGTCAATATGTCTCCACTCATATTTTACTATATTTATAAATTCCTCATCTTTCAACCAGATAGTATTGAACTTGAAAGGTCCTATTGGTTTCTCTTGATCCTTTTCTAACTGTAAGAAAATTGGTGAATGATCAGATCCCCCACCTTGATCTATCCAAGACCTTAGTCTTTTTACTTTAGCTATGAGGTTTTTAGACACTAAAAATTTGTCCAACCTTTTAGAAATATCTTATCTTCTAGTTCTTTGATTCCTCTAAGTGGGCACTAATTTAATAGGTTCTACATCACACAACCTTGCATTCTAGATTTTTTGTAAGAAAAATTTAACAAGGGGATCCATTATGGCCCTCTCTCCCCATATTTTTTTTCTTTTAGTTACAAATTTTAAGTCCCCTCCCACCACTACATTTTTTTTTAAATCTTGTATAAATAATTCTTCCCAAAACTACCTTCTACTACCATAAGGACCATACAATTTGACTACAAAAATCAGCTTACCTAGCTCCATATAATGTAAGTTTGTAATCACATTTACCCTAATATAAACCTTATCAACTAGGTGGAAGAAGGAATTTTATCTCGTTACAATTCTCTGTGATCTTCCTTTTGACTCTAACCCTACAAAGTTTTAATTTGGTTGGAGAGAGATGAATATGGCTATTGCTTTTATGGAATTTAGCATAGTCTCTTGGATTAAAATGATATTTGGCTTATGAAGTTTTATTTTTTGAATGGTGAATAGGGGTTTTGAAAGGATCTCGTAACCTTTTACAAAAATATGATGATTGAGAGAAGAGCTCCCAACCAATCTACAACAAAAGCAATAGATCCTTTGTGGGCCATCAAAGATAAACTGCTAAAACTAAGAGGAGAAGCCCACGTAGGGACAGGAGAGAAAGCCTCATAGGGTAAGAAGAGAAGCCCTCCTAGGGCAACAAGAAATGTCACTCATAATGAAACATATATTCCATACATAGCACTGGGTAATGTCTGTGAAGTCCATGTTGTAATAGGTCCATATGTGGTAACTCTTATCGCCTGTGAGAGACATTATGGTGGATCAAAACTAGGTATCAGATGACACCTTGTGAAATATTCATTGATACATATATTCCCCATACATCTAAGAATAGGAACAAACATAGTTCAAAGAATTTTCTGAACACCAATGACCTCAAAGAGCTGGATATGTATTGTAAACCCTTACATAGGAACATGGAAACTCCATGTTGCAGTAAAGATGTGGATGATGGTAATGCTGGCTAAGCCCCATAAAAGTAAAACAACATCCCTCCAACCCTTTGAGGAGAGATAACTTAAAAGATACAGATAGAAAATTTCCCTCGAGCATTGCAGGAGGGAAATTCTCAGTCCAGTTGGTAAGGTTGGGCTCAAAGATGCCCAAATTGGCTAACTGATCAGTAGCTTGGTTACCTTCTCTATAGACATGTTGAATGGTAACATTGGTGGATAAGCTTATGAGGGTTTTTGCTTCGAAAAATCAGGGTGGAGATGTTCTAGGAAGCAAAATGAGTCCCTACAAAGCTTTTAATGATGTTCATCGAATCACCTTCAACCACTAAGTTAGGACAATGTAAGTGGGGTAGAAGAGATAGACCTTGAAAAAGAGCTCGTGCTTCAAATTTGGTTTATAAATTTTAAACAAACGCTTTATGGCTATTTTTTTTTATAAGGGTTCCAAGCCCTATAAAATTTAAAGAGAGGATGATCATTAATACCCTTTCCATTGGGGTTATCCTACTCTAAGAACCCCAACCATAGATTTTTGTTTGCTAGATAAAATTTCCTTCTCAACTTTTTCTTGTGTAATTTTTAAGTAGGATTTCCTTTCTACTGTAAAATCTTGAGATTGACTTGTCTCAAGACCCATGCCCAGGATACCTAACCATACCTAGTATCTCCTTTACCATTTTTCACTATTCTTAGAGCATATTTATGAGAAGATGTTCTTGTATTATGGGGATTTGAAGGACTTGGTGGGGAAGAGATCCTACTAGGGTTATTTAAGCCATGCTTGCTTCCTCGTCTTAAATCTCTAGCTAAAGAGGGTAAGAACTTAGAAATTTTTATACCTTTCTCCTCTACTTGTTCTAAGCCCTTGATAGCACCACTCTCTTGAAATGTCCTATCTCAATTATGGCATATCAAATCCTCCATATAGGAGCTCGATCAAGAACAAGATATATGAATCCTATCATTACTATAATTCAATCCCCATCCCTAGAAAAGGAAAAAGTTAGGTTTAGGCTTTGCTAGTTAGCTGATAAAATGCCTCCATACGCTTTATTGGTTGCAAGTGTGGTGTTCCTTCCCTCATAGAAAGATGCCCTATTGCAGTTGTTGGAAATCGACTCTTTATCCTTTGACTATGCATTGATGACAATAAACCTTTCTTTAAGAAATTATAAAGTCTTGACTAAGTCCTCTATATGAGCTTCGATTGTTGCTACCTCCTTTACAGTTTTTTGACTAGAACCTTCAACTTCCTTCTATACAATCTCTTTCTCTCTTCTCTTTTCTATTTCATAATTTACCTTAAGATGACCATGATGATGATAATTACTACATTGAAAAGACACCTCGATGTAGTAAAGCTTTTGTAAGAACGTCCAATTTCCTCATATGAACTACATGGTCCTCATTAACCATAAACTGAGATCAAGCTCCACTAAGATACAAGTTACAATTTTATGAATACCATTTAAGTTTTCCAATTCTACTCCAAGGAAAACTTCCAAGGAGTTCCCAATCTCACATAGCATTCTTTCATTCTAAAATTCAAGGGGCAAGAGGGTAGCTTGACCCAGATAGAATGGGTATTAGTTTTCTCAGAGCGTGGCTCAAACCTTGGAGTCCATAATATTAGATTCAAAACATTGAGCCCTCAACTCCATCTTCCATTTTTTATGATTCTAGCATCTTCTACCTTATGGAAGACAAAAATCATCCAATCCTTCATCGTCACATGCAATGTAGGAGTATAGCCCAAAACTTCCAACCAATTATTTTTTATCCAATCTTGCAGAGTTTTTGGTTTCATGGAGTGGCCCATAAATATTCCTACCAAAGCATTGTCCTTTAGTAACAAAACTTGCTCTAGCACTAGATCCTCACCTACAACCATTTAGACTAACTCCTTTTGCACCTTTATACAACATTTTTACTTTTTTTCCTCTTATTTGCTCAGATAGTTTATCTCCTAATTTGGTCAGACTACCTTTCAATATTTCCTTTGGTTTATTTGGCAACACTTCCCTTTCTTCATTACCCCCTTGTATGCTCTAGGTTTAGGGTTTGGAAGTTGAATGGACTATCAAGCATGGGTCTAAGTAAAGTCCTCCACATTCTTTGTCCTCTTATGCCACAAGTAAAAATGTTTTTCCTTAGAGAAAAAATGAGGCCTTCAAATATTCCTTAGGCTCTTCAGTGTAGTCCATTGCATCTTCTTCTCTCATCATTGACTTAGTTGTTTTACCATTATTAGTGATCATTAGGCTAAGTCTACACTAGTTGAGAGTTCCTACCGAATTGTTTTTTTTCATCCTCTCTCCTTCTTGGCTTTGTTGACCAAAGCCCAATGATGAGAGCCTCATTTACTCCAATGCAAGCAATTACTATATTTTTCCAGATCCTAAGGATCGCCTTTTGCCACACTTTTGCGATGATGACAGTCCCACCCTTGACACTGTCAACGACCCTACAAATACCGTGATGTCATTTGGCACTTCCTTCCTTGGCCTCCCTCGCTTCCTCTCATTTATGACTTTTAATTGAGCTATAACTTTATCCAAAGTAAATGATGGTGGTGTCTCCTTGGGATGACATTACCTGTTGTGAAGCCAATGATGCACCACTTTTTGTGATGGCCCTTTTTGTTATGAACCTGACAATGGAATCATCTACTCTTGATGGCTTTGTCTGTTGTGGACTTGGCAACAACATCATCTATTAAAATGGTCCTATTTGTTGTGAACTCGTGATAACATTGTGTTATCTTCAAACCTTCACTATAGATAATTCCTAAGCCCTATCTCCTACGATTGTTGACAAAAAACCCTCTATTCTCGATCCTCCTCGTACTAGGGTTTGATCTCCACCACCTACTTCATATTTTTTTTTCTTTGTCACTTTTTGCTTGCTTGAGAAAACCCATTGCCTACCTCTTCACACTAGGGTTTGATCTTTACCACCTCCTTCAAAAAATATGTCAATTGCCTCCTTGCCTGCTTTAGAAATCTACCCATACCTCAAAAAAATATGTGGCCTGACTCCTTACACTAAGGTTTGATCTCCACCGCTTATTTCAATGTTTTTTTAAACTCTTCACTTCCCCTGCTTCAAAAAAATCTACTTTACCCGGAAGAAATCCCTATTTTTTCTAAATTATACCTAACAAAATTTATAATTGAAAAAAAAATTAGGACTTTTATTCATTAATACACGTATCCACGTCTTCTTCCGATGAAGATGGAAGCTTATTTTAATATGTTAACAGTCACGACATTCTTTTACGTTTAAAGGACAGATAAGTTGATCTATAACTGACAGTCTAACAAAGTGCAACCAAGTATTTTCAGCAACAAAGACAAGGTTCAGCCTGGCAGAAGCGGTGCAATCAAGTATTTCCATAAACAAATGTCATTGAAGCATCTTATATCGGTTTGCAATATAAAATATTAAGAATAGCTTAAGCCATCCCCATTCGGCTTTTCTTAACGAATGCTGTAATACTTTCTTTGTCCAACACTAAAGAAAACTTTGAAGACGTAAATGGTGAGCGGAAGCAGGAGACCAACAGCCATCCCTGTTCGGCATATTTTATTTTAAAGAAAAATTTACAAAATACAATTATATTGCAATTATTGAGAGTTTTATTGAGTCAGCATTATTTTTTTTTAGAACATATACAAAATTTGACTTGCGTAGTTTTAGAGAATACAGTATATGTTTGGATATGTTGTGGTTGTGTAAACCCCCTTCCTCCTAATATGTTTTATATAATATTTTATATATATATTCTTGGTGGGGATTGAATTCGGGTTACATGGTGTCCTTGCCCGTAAACCATATAAAATATTGTTAAATACATAACAACTACATAATCTATTGGTTAAATTTATTTTTTAATTTAAACATTAATTACCACTAAATTTTATATTTGTAAATTAATGGTTTTGGAAATCCCAAAATCATACCTTATGGTTGATTAATATTAGGGCAGTCCACTTCCTTGAGAAAATCACATCACAAGCTATTCACCTGTAGATCTTGTTAGGATTGTCAAGAATATGAAATACCTACCTAATTAGGTGGGTATAATATGGTTTAATTTTCTTCTTTTTGTGATTTACAAGATGTAAAATGTTGAACTTTTACTATTACACTGTTCCATCACTAAAAAAAAATTAACATTTATATATTTGCATATTTGTATAAAAGCACTATCACCCTCTAAAATGCTGGTATGACGAGTTGCACCAAAGTTTGTTAAGATTTGTCTTGCAACTTGTTAGTGTCAATTTTCCCTTCAAAATCCTTATATAAGATTTGTCTTGCAACTTGTTAGTGTCAATTTTCCCTTCAAAATCCTTATATAATGGATTAATGTTAATGCAAACTTATAATAATTATAGATTCAATTGCTTTTTTTTTTTTTTTTTATTCTTTTAATTTTTTGGTTTTAAGTGCATGTTTTCCTAGCAAAATTATGTCTCTCTTAAATCTTGTAATTCTTGCATGGGTTAATACTATCACCCTCTAAAATCTTGGTATGACGAGTTGCACCAAAGTTTGTTAGGATTTGTCTTGCAACTTGTTAGTGTCAATTTTTCCTTCAAAATCCTTATATAATGGATTAATGTTAATGCAAACTTATAATAATTATAGATTCAATTGCTTTTTTTTTTATTATTCTTTTAACTTTTTGGTTTTAGGTACATGTTTTCCTAGCAAAATTATGTCTCTCTTAAATCTTGTAATTCTTGCATGGGTTAATAGAATATTTGTGTAGAATACATTTTGGATTATTTTTATTTTAGTTTTAAAAGGCAAAGGAAATAATAATCATGTAAAACAAATAAACATCCCCTTGTTATGGTATTTATATTATCTAATATTAAGTAACACTAAAGTATATTATCTAATATTAAGTGACATTAAACTATAATATTTTTGGTGTTAACAAGATGGATAGTGGACATAAAAGACTTGAGATGAACTCCTTTACATATAGAGAAGTGCCCTATTTTGTTAAAGTTAAAAATATTTTAGCAAGTTAGGCTAGGCTATGTAAAATTGAAGATATGCAATAATAAAGCTTCTACTCAATGTCAATAAATGAAATGATGAGCGTGAGGATGTCTAGTTTTTATTAGCAAACTTCATTTCCATGTTAAATGGAAATATCAAATTCTTTTTTTCCCTCAAAAAGATTAGTAATTTTCATTTCAAAGTTTTAAAAAAATTACAATGAGATCGGTATTTTATACCTTCATATAGGCCTTACTAAATAACCCCATTAAGAGTTGTTCTAAAATCTTAAATTTATTTGAAAATTCTATCAGACCTGATACATAGGAAACTAAGAATAGCCTAGTTTCAGCCTTCAGTCATCTTACAAAAGTGTCTTTTGATACTCTAGTCCAAGGACCATCAGTCATATTACAAATATGACCTTAATTATCAAGAGGTCTAAAAAGAACATAAAAAGTATCCTAAACCACATCTTCTATCAAATAGAAACAAGTATCAAAAGGGGGTAGATTGTGGTGGAATCTCAATCCCACACACTACTTTTAACCAAGTACCAACTAGAATATCCAAGGGAAATTTTGATAGACCATCCACTTCCTCATTTAATTCTCTATAAATATGATTATAAGAGATCTTTGCAAATGATGCTTCTAGCAATTTCACCTGCTCATAATAAAACCTAAGTATCAAATTTTGCATCCCCACTAATCTTGAAGCCCAGTCCACCACCAATTTTGAGTCACCATAAACTTGGAGTTTTGTTATTCCCTATTAAACTATCATTCTTAAAAAAATATCAAAGCCTTATACTTTGCCACATTATTGGTGCCTTCACCAATACTTACTTTGAAAGTGTATTTATGATTTTCATCCTGATATAACACTCCTCTTTCCCCATATCTACCTGGACTACCTTGAAAAGCTTCATAAAAAACCAAGACTTCATAGTATCCATTGTTAAACTACAAACTTGTCTTATAGCCTTTAATTTTAAAACTTGTTTTATGCCTTCATAAGTATATTTGATCTAAGCTTGAACTTGTATAGGTAGAATTTCCTTGCTCTCAAACAACATAGAATTTCTTTCCAACCACAAAATCCATGCCACTATTAATGGAATGCACATGTATTCTTTTAAACCTTTATCTTTGAACTATTGTTGCATATTCTCCAGTAGATTCCTTGTCGACCACTATCCCTTCCTCTCATTCATGGGTAGAATAGACCTCCACACTTATCTTGATAAATAATGATGATCCATTGTTTCTTCTTTCTATTTATAGAGGTTGAATTGATATGGACTTTACCAAAACCTATTTTGTAGAACATCCCATGTCAATACCTTATTACCCAATGCTAACCAAGAAAAAATCTAATTTTTAGGGGCATTTTCACCTTCCAAACCTTACTCCACTACCAAAGGATATCTTAATTATTATATTCAAACATTGCCTTGTATCCTTCCTTAGTTGTAAAATATCCACTAGTTGGGTTCTTTGACCATACTAAAGAGTCTTCTTCTTGTCGTAGTCTTATAAAAGCACTTGTCAAACATCTTGTATAATTACTCCATTGCTTAGTTTTATTTCCTTCCAAAAGTAATTCTTCTGCTAAAAGCCACCTCTTATTCCACAAATTGGTTTTGTCCACAAAGGTTGCATCTGCCAATACCTTGAGCCCATGTCTATTAAGGCGTTCTATTAAATTTTGAGGTAGTTGATAATCTCCACTTTCTAGCAAGGGATCTTTTTTTAGTCTTACTTTCTTCCCATTTCCTATTTTCTAAACCAAAAAATTGTCTACTAGTGGAAAAACCTTAACTAATGCTTCCTAAATGATAGAAGCATTGATCACTGACTTGATAGAAAGTCTAATCCACTCTTCAAATGATATGAAACCCAAATATTTCTCCTTGATAACCTCATGCCATAATCATTTACCAATTAATAATCTTTAATGGATCTTGGCAGCTAGTGCTTTCCTAAAGTTATGTATATTCTTAAGTCCCCAACCTCTTGCTAATTTAGGTTTAGCAATCTTGGTCCATTTAACCAAAGCCATAGCATCCTTTCCCATTTATTCCTATCCAAGGGAAATGGAAGATTTTATTCCTTATTTTTCACTAACAAGAATATAATCCATGGAGTGCCAATATAATAGAGTGGCCTCCAAAACTAATTTTACTAGTGTTAAACGACCTTCTAATGATAACCATCTATTACACCGTGAAGGTATCCTTTTTTCCACTTTCTTGTATGACCAAATCCAATCCTGATATCCAATCATGGGTTGGGCACTCTTTAAAATGATTAGTTCATTGGTCTCTTCGATGAAATCCTCATTTTGATAATCCATATGAACTAGCATGGGAAAAATGGTGATAGTAAGTTGTTAGGTTGTTTGACTTAATTTTAAGAGGCTGACTTCCTACCACCTTTATGTATGAAACTTCTCTTATAAAATGTCATCCTATCACCCACCTGCTCCCCATCTCATTTGAATAACATCTCGGGTGCTCTCCTCCATATAATTTATCAAAAAGCATTGATGCATGCAATGATCTCACATTCATAATATTACATCCATAAATAATCTCTTAAAAATTTATAAAGTCCTCTATATTTAAAAAAGGGGATGCATCATTAATCATTAGGCTTCAATATAAACCCCAAATATTTAGAATCTTTTCTAAACTCAATTAGATTGAAACACAAAATCCTTACCACTACTTCTTGTTCTGGTTGTAGTTTGTTAAAAGCTACATCTAACTTTTTGAGGTTTATTTCCATTCCTATAGCAAAATAATATAGATCTAACAATTTTTTATATTTTACTGCTTCTCTTAAGGTGCCATTTTCAAATAGGAGTATGTCATCTACAAATGGTAAGTGAGTCCCAACCAAAGAGTTTCCTATTTTAGTGTCTTTGATCATGCCAAGTCTTTTTATTCCTTAATCATTATGCTCAACCCTTCAACCATAAGCAAGAATAAAACATGATAGGGGTCATCCTTGTCTCAACCCTCTAGAAGGCTTAAAAAAGCTAGAAGTTGGATCATTAATTAAAACAACAAAGGAAGCAAAATTAATACATCCCATTATCCAGTTTACAAAGGGCACATTACATCCAATATAAATTAATATAAGTTTGATGTACGACCAACTTACCCTATCAAAAGCTTTTGCTAAATAAATATTTATTATCATTACTTGAAGTACTTCCTGAGCAACAACAATAGCTTCATGGATTTTATTTTTTATCAAGAATCCAAACTATTATTTTGATATGTTATCTAAAAAATATATTTAATCTCCTAACAATGATCTTGAAGATGATTTCGTAGAGAACATTACACAAGGATATAGGTCTATACTCCTTAAAGGATTCTAGGTTATCCTTCTTTGAAATCAATGTCAGGAAAGTTGTATTGATAGACCCAAGTACCTGCCTAGAAGTCCTTGATTCCTCAAACACCTTTAACAAAGTCTTCTTTGAGCAACCAATAAAAGCCACATAAGTCAATGGATCAACCATATGGTCCTAGAATATCCCCTTTTCGAAAGGATTTAACTATTGTTTGTAGCTCCTCCTTAGTTATTTTTATCATCAAAGCCTCTTTGACTTCATCGTTGACCATCTTGGGTAAATAATGTGCTAGCTTAATGATTTATTCTACATTTGCTCAATTGGGTTTTTGATACATTTTTTAAGAAGTAAGATACTCCTAATCTAGCTATTTTATGAAACCTTCTCACGTTTCTTCCATCCTCCCCTTTCATATCCTAGATGGTATTTATCATTTTTCTTTATTTTGTATACTTTTGAAAGAAAATTATATTTGCATCCCCTTGCTCTAGTCAAAGTGCTCTACTTTGTATCTTCCCAATCTAACAATTCCCTATTTTTTTTCCAACTTCTTAACCTACAAATACTCCTTGTTTGAAAAAACCTCATTGCCTCTATCATTATACAATTGATTCAATTTAGATTCTACATCATTTATCTTTGTGTCTACTTCCCAATATTTATCTTAAGCCCATGCAATTGTAGTAGATTTGATTCTCTTCATTTTTTTAGAAAATTGAAACATAGTTGTATCTTCTATTATTGGGTCAATATGTGTCCACTTATCTTTTACTATATTTATAAATTCTTCATATTCCAACCAAATAACATTGAATTTGAAAGGTCCTACTAGTTTTTCTTGATATTTTTCTAACTGTAAGAAAATCAATGATTGATCAAATTCTCCACATTGATCTATCCAAGACCTTAGTCTTTCTACATCAATGATGAGGTTTTTAGACACTAAAAATCTATCCAATATATACTAAGAAGGAAACTTAAGAATATTAATTAATTAATTTATCTATATGTAAAGTTTTCAATTAACAATAATTTTATTAATTATCCACCAAAAAGAAGTTGGATTAAAAGTGTCTTACACTTCTATTAATCAATAATAAAATATTCATTAAAATTATGGGTTGTTTTATGATTTATTATTTTTAGTGTTTGAAGTAGACTTGTTTTTCTAATTTATTTTAGAATGAAATCTATATATAAAACATGACTAAATGATAAAAAATATTACAAAACTTAGCCTTATTGATATGAAATTGATTGAAATGACCATGATATTTAATCTTGAAAGAACACATGAATGTAAAATTATTAAAAGGATAATAACTTTATTATTTTTATTTGAAAAGTAAATTTTTAGATGTTTAGTACAAAGTGGCTATATATATATATATATATATATATATATATATATATATATATAAGTTGTATTTGGTTAGTGTGAGAAACCCTTATGATCAATGCACGGGGTTGAGCAGTCTCCTCCCAACCATGACCCTTCATAAAGTCGAGAGATATGGAAATTTATAACACAACCACCACACACTCACCCCCTCACACACTTTCCCACATCGCAGTTTGAACCTTGAACCTCCTGAAGAAAAGCCAAAGATCAAACCGTTGCATTGTCACCCTATGACATAAAGTGACTATATTATCATATATTTTCTATCATTCTAGTGGATGAAATTGAAATGGAGAATATATTTTTTCATTACATTCTCTAAATTCTTTTTTAAGTGTACGATTCAATACATTAATTTTTTTGTTTGTTATTTTAATTTATATAAGCATTAAAAACATAGTAGATAAAATGTGGAATGGTTTTGTAAGTATTTCGATTCTCATAATATTTAAAATTTTAATGTGCATAAAGATAAAACAATTTTTTCTTATTATATGATTGATTGTAAGCTTACATTTAATTTTATCAATCCGGGGTAATCAAGGTTAGATTTAAAGAGTAAGAATTTAGTATAGAATGTACTATGGAGATCAATTCTAAGCTTATTTCAGATCTCTTTTAATTTCAGCTTTTACAGAAAAAATAGTAAATAGAAATTAAATTGTGTAGGAATGAAAATAAATACAATTTATGATTTATGCAGTAAGTATGATAATTACCTATTGATGATTTTATCTATTGGTGAGGATAACTAATAACAATTACCTATTGATGAGTTGATCTATTGGTGAGGATCCTCGTGCAATTAGTTTTAATTATCTATTTTGACTTTATGTTCTATAGAAATGTAATTTAATTTATTTTATATGCTAAGGTTAATTGACTATTTCTAACCTATTGTAGGGGTGAGAGATTAGGGACTTATTGTAGGAGTGGGCCCTGCCTCCTAGAGGACAGTGTAAGTCTTTCTCCCCTAAATTACTTTATCTCAATAACTAAGATGAATAACTACTATTAATATTATTCTATTCTATGGATGTAGAAAAATTACAATTACAACAATATTCCAATTATACAACCTTATAGAATAAAGTTACAAACAACTTTATTAATCATAATATCCTCATGAAAAATATGTAACAAGTCAACTAACTAAGCTGACTGTAATCTTTTATTGCATGTAAGAGTGTCATGTTGTCGCTGATATGGCATGCAGCTTTGGTCACCTGACTTGGTCAACTCTCTTCGATAACTCCTAGTAAAAATTCTCTTCGATAACAGTCTTCAGTAGCTACCTTCTGAAACATACTTTAGTAATTGTCTTCCTAATATACTTCAGCTACGATATTCTGTAACAGTAATCAACCATTGTTTTGCCACCGCATCTAGAGTCTTCTTAATCCATCGTCCTTGCATTAATATTTTCACGTTCGAGGTGTAATCTGAAGCTTGTACTGATGTGTCATATGCCCATAAAATAGTCTATCATTTTCCTATATAATCACTGACAACTTGGATGTATTTTACACGAAATTCACACATTTGTCAGATTAAATGCATCCATCATTTTAATTGATAAATCATGAAAATAAGTAATAATAACCACTTAAAATATATTATAACCACAATTGAAAGATAGAAATCAAACAATTTACTACAAAAAATACATGCCAAATAATTACTCATCATTTTTTTCCAAATGGAAATATATGCATGTCCTCATGCATGTGAAAAAATGAGGTTTAACAAAATGTCACAAATATCACAAATATTACACATATTTAACATAACATACTGCAAATTAAAGTATTTTAAGAAATTTTTACACATTCTCTCAGAAATTTACAATTGTATGAAACAACAAAAAAAATACAAATATATTTTCAAAAATGATCAAACAGGTCTATTATGCATGGTTTCCGAAAATCGGTAGTAGCTATATAAAAAATAAATATTTTCAGAGATCTTTTTGAATATACCAGAAATTTTCAATTGCAACACATGTTCACAAGAAATTGTTTATAACAACACAAGAAATTGTTTATAATAGCACATATATTACATAGGCTATTAATCAGATTAAAAAATAATAACTTTTTTTTCATTCGTCTGTCTGAAGACAATCTGTAACAGTTTTACATAAAAGAAATAATTTCAATAATGAATACAAAATATATAATCATTATCTGATGGATGAATTAGCACTTATATATTTTCTCAATAAAAATTGTTTACAATTCTTCATATCATGACAGTTCCTAACAGAAAAATGAGTTTTCAAAATTATTTCACTTGTGATAACCTGCAAAAATTGTAACATTAAGCACTGCATAAAAAAATAATTCTAAACATAAAATAATGTCTACATCATTATTTACAAATAGACATACATATACCATAGAAAATATATCAACAAAAATAAAATATTAAAACACAATAATATATAAGTATCAAATACTTAGTCCAAATATCATAAAAATATTAAGCAGTCAGTTCATCCAACTTGTGACTGTCGGATGGAAATTCTTGATGATGGAGGTCTTGTTGGCGAAAATTTGCTTTCACGATTCACCTTTTGTACCTATTCTTTGACCTTTTGCTCACAAAATGGTGTTTTGACCATGACTATTTTGATATTCTCAACCTCGAGGGAATCCTCTTCCTGCACTGTATCTTGCATTTGAGAAGGCAAAGGTTTCTCAACTGATGCAACTATGTTGTCGATGACTACGTTAACTTCTGGAGGCATTCTAAAATTTAAGACCAAATTCCCTGGTACAGTTCCTATCTTAGTGGAAGGATCCGATCTTTTTGGTTGATTTTGTTGCATTAGACTGGCAAATGGTTGGGAGCTTTCTTCTTCAAGGAGCTTGGAAAATTCAAAGGGCTTGTTGGTGTAGGTTGTTTTACTGAAATTGATAGACTTTTTCTGCTTTCTACTAGTTTTGGAGCTTTTATTGGGAGAAACATCAATAGGTGGCAGTCGATTTATGGAATCAACAAGTTTTGTCACCTTATCTGCTAAAATTTGCTTAATCATGTCTATCTAGAGGGCAATGGCTAGTTGGACCAGTTTTGAGTGCTCTACAAAATCCTCCCTTAGTTTATCAATTTTTATTTGTAAAATAGTGTTCTGTACCTGAAGGTATGATAGAGTTTCAATAGCTGGTTTAGGTGTGGGTAAGTTAGATTTGTGCCCTAACATATCTCCTTTCTCATGAGTTTTAGGAGTGTATTTTTGGCGTTGATTTTTTTGCATAGGCTGGGTTGGTTTAGCAGTTTTCGTAGGTCGATGTTTGCATTTTGGGGTTTCAAGATCCTCCTATTGACTTTTTTACTCATGATCCTCCTCAAACGGACTTTTTTCTTCAAGTTCATTTTTGGTAGACTCATAATATTCTGTCAAGTCAGACTCTTTGACTATTCTGTTCTAGGCTACTTTTACTTCATGTGCTTTTTTCAAGACTATTAATTTGATAAGGCCATGGTGTGCAATTAAATGAATTTTAGGTTTTTCATGAGAGTTTTTAGGATGAACATGAACAATAGTGGATTTTAGAGATTGAAATAGAAAATACGATAGGTTGATGACATAATCGTTGTTTTTCAAAAATTTCAAGTTTATCAGCATTCAGAGATGGTAGGCTACACAGGTAGATATTCGACCCTCTAGAGTGAAAAAATTAATAATTAGGACGACGACTTCCTACCACATAAGAGGAAGTGAAGAAGTGGCCACACCCTTAATCCATCCTTCCTTATCATTGATGATAGTGCATTTTTCATTGAATTTTGCTACAAATTGGGTGACACTTTTAGAGGGATTCTTATAATAAGGCAGCCCTACTTTCGGTAAACCTGGAACTTCATATATAACACTTAGATTTAGGTCAAACTGAATATCTCCGACTCGGGTGGTCATCTTTGTAGGGTTACAGTTCAAAATAAATTATTTGGAAACCCACTGGTTGTGCCCTCTAAACTTTGTGAGGGCATCCCACCACCTAGCTCTTTAGAAAAATTCTTTTACAGAATCACTAGGATTCTATGTTTCAACAGCTGGGGGCTCACTTCTTTTTTGAAATATTGAATAGGGCATGGTTTCAGGATAAAGAGATAGAAATTTTGGTGAGGAAATTTCAAAATTCGTTTTTAGTAGCTGAGAGACCTGCAAAATTTATTTCAATCACACACGAAAAAAACATCTTACATTTTGCAAAATAGAAGAATTCATTATTTCCATAAAATATTATGCGAAAACGTAATATTTAGGAGTAATTTCCATAAACAGTTTAATTTTAATTTCCATAAAATATTGATAGGTTCTTTTATCAACATAAAAAGTTTAATTTTAACCTATCCTTCTGTGTAACTTTTGAAAAATATTCATTAATTATATATGCAATAGAATAATTAAGGCATTTAAAATATCTAGTTTTCTATGACTAAAAATAAAATTGAAATAGTTTAAAAGTTATCTGTCGCCTTTTGCCTTGCTAAATTTCTGTCACCCTACGACGTTGTTCTTTGAAATATCTTTTTAACCCACATTTCCTCTCACAATTCCAAGGTTTCAATCTTGCTTCACTGGTAATTATGATAGTGTTTCAATTCTGTTTCGATTTGCAAAAAAAATTCTGCTATTTTACACGATCTTCTATAGAAGGAAAGATATTTTTTAGGTTTTATTTTCCTTTGCATGGAGTTTTAGCCATGCAAAGGATCTAAACCGTTTGATTACCCTTATATAATAGAAATGACCACTTAACCTTCATCAACGATAGTGACCACTTGACCTTAATCGATTACAAAGAAAAATATCATGGCTCAGTGAATCGCGTCCATAAATTTTGTTTTAATCAACTGTTTAGGGCTTAGATCCATGTCATTGTTGTGTGATTTGTCGATAAACACCACGTTTTAGTGATCATTTGCATTCACAGCTATCATGGCAAAGTTTCTAGATTTATCATGAGTTTCCTTCTTTTCATCGCAACCTTTCATTTTAGATTTAATCAATGATTGACGTTGTCCATCCGTGATGTCTCCCATGATTAGTGCGAGGGTCCACTTGTCATTCATCGATATCAGTTCTAGGGTGGTCAATTTTTCATTTGGCACAAAATTTACCCACCACCTTGCATGGCGAGGATGGATTTTTATTGCCAAGTGTTATAAAATCTTTTAATCACCTCGATGGCTGAAAAAAACATATTTTAATCTTTTACCGTGTCTATGGTTTATGATCTTTTGTCCTCCAGTGTGTCACTAGCCCACGTCATATTCTTACTTGCATTTTGCTATATCTCTCATGCTATGTTTTATCCACGTGGTGTTCATCGTCGATGCCTACATTTTATGGCCAATTAAATTGGTCCACATCCTAGCTTGTTTGCCTTTGCGTGCATGTGTACCTAGTAGTCGACGAGGCTTGTGTAGTCATCTCTTTATGTTTCTTCAAAGGAAGGCATCCACGTAATATATTTCCAATTGACCATCGTCTTTGAAACCTTTATTTTCAACCCCAAGAACATTTGTGCTTTCAAGAGAGGGTTTAAAAATTAGTGGCAAGTGGCACCATTTTGGATGCACATGTCATATACTAGGTTTCTCATTTACGCCTTCGTGGACATACTTTAAAAAGGGGTTTTATTAATATTATTTTTATTTTATTCTATTTTATTCTATTTTATTCTTCCTAAAATATCATTGCCACATTTTTCTTATAATATTTGTTGACACGTCTTTATCACTCATCTTGTCATTTTTTGGATTGCCACATGTCTCTTATACCTGGGACCAGCTTAAGTTTTGACACTTAAGAAAAGTTTATGGTATGGGTTACGGATAATGTCTACGGATGGGTCTTACAAAATATTACTACAAAAGATTATTACAGAAGATTGTTACAGAAGATTATTACATAATATTATTACAGAAGATTGTTACAGAAAATATCTACGAAAAATGTTTAGGGAAGACATCTACAAAAACTGTAGTTGTTAAAGTTGAGAAAATACTTTACCTGATTCTTCCCCCCAAACTATATTGTGAACTCCGTATGCCTTTATTTACCCCTCCCCCAAAATTTAATTTTGGCTATATAGCCAAAACAATATGAAGGGTGCTTTATTTATATTGGTGGATAGTATAATAATAAGTTTTATCTATGGGGGTTTATTATAATTTTTGTGATTGTACTTCCTGAATTTCATTAAGGAGTATCCAATTGAGAGAAAATTAATGATTATAAAGCTTGATATTATTCATCAATGTATGCAAAAATAGATATCTATCAAAGGCTTGAGATATTTTCAATCACTTAGAAAAAATGGAATAGATATTCTGATATTATGATGGCTTTTGCTAAGGGATACAAAGTTTTGAGAGATACAAGCCACATTTTTATAGGAGAAAATGAACTATAGTACTTCCATAGGAATTTTCTTCTGACTTTTGCCTGCTTATGATATTCTAGAGTTGTTTCACAGAGACTTCAAACATCCTAGTGACTTTAAACAAATTCATCTATTCATTTCACAAATCAATATGGTGTTAAAGTTATTCTAATTTTCTCAAGCTTCTCAAGGACCAACAATGTGTGTAGTGAGTATTAATTTTCCATTATGAGTAAGGTTTGGGTAAAACAAAGGTTACTTATACCAACAAGCTAGCTTATCTATGAGCATCCATAGGTCTTGTCCAGACTTAGTGTTACTTGCATAAGGATACCTTATTGCCAGGTGGGTTTCATTCAACCCATTGTTATAATGAGGATCACCCCATGGTTTTCAAGAAACTAAGAATTCTAGGGATTCAAGCTCTTTTACCCTTCTTTTGAATTTTTTATTTTCTTGGGATACTTGCTCTTTTTGAGAGGAAGCAAGGGACTGTTATTATTTTTTGGGATTCTTGCTTATTTTTAGAGGAAGCAAGAAGATATTTTTGGGATACTTGCTCGATTAGATGAGGAGCAAGGGATTTTTTTTTGAAGGATGAAGGGCGAGCTTGTCCTTTTTCCAATTTATTAGTACTCTAGACCAATTGTATAGATGGATAAGCAAGGGAAATTGTTCACTTTATGGCAATAGTAACTCATGAATTAATCTCTCTGAATATCACAATGTTTTTTATATATTCAAATGTGCGTAGTCTGAGAAAAAAAACTTGATTGGATAGGAATAACTTACAACATCAAAAGATTGCTTCGACTTTCAATGAAAATTTCCTCAAAACACTAGTGTTGTTTGAGTAATTGAAAAAAACCTAAATGTTATCTAGAAAACAAGGTATTATGCAACATGTGGTAGCCATTTTCCTACAAGCCCTTTAAAGAAATATCTTCTTGGGATATTTTTGAAACATTGCGACTAAAAATTAATGAAAATAAGATAGAAATACTACAAATATAGAAACTTCATGATGAAACAAAGGAAGCATAATTTTTTTTTATGTGAGAGAGAAGTTATTATTCAATAGTGGTTGATTGTAGTTTTAGAGATGTATTGCAAATTGACTTGTTGCTTAAGGTGGTGTATGAATTATTCCTTAGATAATGGCTTCTTGTAAAGTTTAATCCTATGGCCATTTACTAGTAATTTCCTTGTTAAATCATCTATAGGCTTAAGATTGACTGTACCATTCCTGAATATCTCTTTAATTTCATAGGGTCCTAGCCATCTTGTCCTCAATTTACCTTGAAAGTATTGGTAACGAGAGTCAAACAACAAGGCCCAATCTCCTGATTGAAATATACATGGTACAATGTGTTTATCATGCCATTTCTTTTATTATTGTTGGGTTATTTCAGTCCTATGTAATGCCTCTAGTCTCCTTTCATCCATAATGTAACCTTTCCAATCTAGCTTTCTGTGTTTTGTCCAAATTTATATCAATTTGTACCGTTGTGCGAAGGGTTTCTATCTCAAACTCGATGGACATGATAGCTTGTTTCCCATAGGCCATTTTCATAAGATGATAATCCTATGGTAGTTTCCAAGTTGTTTTGTATGCCCAAACAAATTCTTTCAATCTCTCAGCCCATTCATCCCTATTAATAGTTACGGTTTTTGCAATGATCTTTTCAAGTTCTCTGTTTGTAACTTCTACTTTTCCATTGGCTTGAGGGTGATATGGTGAGGTTTTCCTATGTTTTATTTGAGAGATGTCAATAAAATGTTCAATTACTTTGGATATAAATTGGGTTCCATGATCTAAA
Organism: Wollemia nobilis; assembly: GCA_028583015.1. Classification (NCBI taxonomy): domain Eukaryota; kingdom Viridiplantae; phylum Streptophyta; class Pinopsida; order Araucariales; family Araucariaceae; genus Wollemia; species Wollemia nobilis. The sequence goes on along the minus strand of JAQPPZ010017259.1, from coordinate 3,929,253 downwards.
ACTAAATCTCTAGGTGCTCCAAAGCATTACATAATATTTTCATAAAGGAAATCAACTACTAGTTCAACTTGTGCTCGTGGTAAAGCATTAACTTCAACCCATTTAGTAACATAATCTATACATACAAGTATGTGTTTATTACCTTCGCGTGGAGGATCTATTGGTTCAACAAATTCAATTCCCCATTTATCGAATGGTTCAAACACTACTTGCAAAACCAAAGGCATCTCCATAGAAGGGGTAGGCTTACTAGCTCTTTGACAAGCATCACATCTATCAATACATTTATGGACATCTCTATTCATGGTAGGCCAAAAATAACCAGTTTGAAGTATTTTACTAACTATCCTTTGGGTGGCATAATGGCCTCCACAAGGTTCTTCATGTGTTGCTTGAATGATGTCATATACATCCCCTTCTTGCACACATCTCCTAATTACTTGGTCAGGACATTTTTTAAACAAGACTCCATGAATCCACATATAAGGAGTGCTTTGATGTATTAATTTTCTACGCTCATGCGGTGTATAATTTTGAGGAATTTTCCTTTTTACTAAGTAATTTACAATATCAACATACCAAGGAGTAAAAATAGAAAGAGCAAACAAATGTTCATTTGGGAAATTATAAAGAATTAATTCATCATAATCAAAGATTTGCATACGATATAGGTGATTTATAATGAAGTTATATTTTCTTGCTTTATCTATGATTGTGACATTGAAATATTGTAGCAAAATAAGCCATCTAATCACTCTACCTCCTACTGTCACTTTGTTCATTAAGTATTTAATGTCAGAGTGATCACTGTGAACAAATACTTCATACCTTGTTATGTAATGTTTGAATTTATTGATGGTATGGACTACGACTAAGAATTATTTTTTAGTAATAGTGTAATTAAGCTTGGTTCCATGTAGGTTTTTACTTACATAATAGATAGCATCAGGTAATTTGTTCTCAACTTGTTGCAATACTGCACCTATTGCATAACTCGAAGCATCGCAATGTATGTGGAATGGTAATTCCCAATTTGGTCCTCTCAAGATTGGAGCAGTAATCAATTGATATTTTATAACTTCAAAGGCTTATTGACATGCTTCAATCCAATTGAATTCACTTTCTTTGTTTAATAGTTTAAGCATGAGAGCAGCGACTTTACTAAATCCTGCATGTCCTAGAAAACTTCTCACCTCTGTTTGTGTTTTTGAAGGTTGAAGGGATTGAATAACTTGTATTTTTGCATGATCTGCTTTAACACCCTCTTTTGATATATAATATCCTAGAATAATGCCTCCTCTCATCATCATGAAACACTTTTCATGAGTCAAAGAGAGATTTTGCTCTTGGCATCAAACCAAAACTTGTTTTAAGCTTGACAAGGTTTCTTCAAAGGTATTACAGTAGACTATGAAGTCATCCATATAGACTTCTACACACTCATTGATTAAATCAACAAATATAGCTAATACAAATATTTGAAAAGTGGCAAGGTGCATTGCATAATCTGAAAGGTAAGACTATATAAGCATAGGTTCCTATTGGATATGTGAAGTTTGTATTTTCCTGATCTTCCTCAGCTATGGAAACTTGATTATAGCCACTAAAACCATCCAAAAAGAAAAAATATTTCTTTCCAGCCAAGGTATCAAGAACTTGATCAATGAATGGCAAGGGAAAATAGTTTTTCTTTGTTACTTTGTTCAATTCCCTTTAGTACACACAAATCCTCTATTTACCATTCTTTTTAGGGACTATCACAAGAGGTGACACCCATTGAATTTCAAAAATTGGATATATAAATCATGCCTTCAAGAGTTTAATAATTTCTTGTTGAACCATGTCTTTCATAGTTGGATTCAATCTTCTTTGGGGTTGCCTTACTGGATAACATCCTTCTTGGATAAAAATGTGATGGGAACAAACATTTGTATGTATACCTTTCATATCCTCGTAGTTCCATGCAAATGCTAATTGATATTTCTTAAGCACGTCTATTAGTTGTGATTCTTGTATGCTTGTGAGCTCATCACTGGTATTCAAGGTTCTTCCTGGTGTGATATCTATTTGCTTGCATTTTTCATGTTTACATCTATTCTCATTATCTCATGTTCAAGAATATTTAAGTAATAGTCATATGGTATCATTTGTTGAGACTGACTTGTGCTTGCCTCATTAATAGCCATAGTAGATTTATATGAACAACCATTGTCTTGACCTTGATATTCTTTTTTATTTCATAACAGTAATGGTAATGGTCCCTCAACCTCTTGTTGGAGTTGTTCACTCAAAAAATTGATTGGTAAGGTTTAGATTTCATCAAAATCATGAGGGAAATCATACCATAATTGCTTTTGAAAATCATCTTCTATTGTTGATTCAGGGAATAGGCTAAGGTATTTAGTATTTTTGCCATAAAAAATAGTCATTTCTCGATCTATAACTAATGTAAGTATCAGCTGTTGCGAGCCATGGGTGTCCTAGAATTAAGTGATGTCCCCATAACTTTTTCTTAGGTTGTAATACTATAAATTCTATAGGGTATTCCCATGAACTTACAGAGACTATAACATCTTCTAGTTTTTATTCTGGCTTAACAGTAGACCTATCTGTGAGTTGGAGTACAATAGAAGTTTATTACAATTTATGTACTCGTAATGATTTTGTTGTTTCTTTAATCATGTCATTAATAGTGGCTCATAAATCGACCAAAATGTTTTGCAAGGCGATGTCACCAATGTGTACCATGAGTATAGGTATTCCAGGATCTACGTATTTTGGTAATGATCTACCTCTCGTTATTATCTCAGATAATTATCCAATTACTTGAATAGTTTGATCTTCGTTTATTATTTTTCTTCCTGAATTTGTACATATATTTTTAATGAGCTTGGAATAGATGGGTATATCCTTGATAGCTTGTAATAAAGTGATATTGATAGTAACATTTTCTAATTCCTGAAGGAAGTTAAAGGCTGGCTTAGATGGTTCTTTTGGTATTGCCATTCTTTGAGGAAATGGTATCTCTACTTCCTTTCTTTGAGGAATTTGGATTTCTTACTGATTTGTTAGAATGTTTTTTGGTGAATTTTCTATTTCCTTTTTATTGTTATCCTCCTTTTCAAAAAAATTTGTAGTGGGGTTATCAAGATCTATGAGAGTTACATTGTTTTCCAATAATTTTCCCGATCTCAATTGAATCTGTTGACAAGGTGCTACAGATATAGAACATGTCTCACTAGTTTCATAGACTTGTTGAACGTTCTTGTTGTTGTTGGGATTAGGGACTGGTTGAGCTAGAAGAGGATTTTTCTTATGAGGATTATTATTATTAACTAGAGGTGGAAGAAGTCTATTTTGAGGTGGATTTTGATGGGCTTATCCCCTAAATTGGTTTTGAAAGTTCTATGGTTGTGAAAGATTCTGATACCAACCAAATCCTCCCTGATTATATTGACCATTAGTATTCTAACTTTTTTGACTTGATATCCCTTGATTCCATGGAGGTGGATTTCCATAGGTATTGGCCATAAAGTGGGTCCATGGGGGTATGTTCTAGTCTTGATTTTTTGAATAAGAGTTCCAATTTACCCATTTTAGTGCATTACACCATTGATTAGACCTTTGCGAGTTGGAATAACTAGGCTTTGACCAATTTGCTGGTCCGTTGAATGGACCATTCCATATTTGAGTTACATAATAAATGTATTCAGACTCTTCAAATTTAGGTTCCTTTATGGTAGCTTTAACAACAGAGATGTATTTGCAGTTTTTAGTTTTTTTATTCTTATCACAAATCTTACAAGCAACAATTTTGGAAATGTTTGTAATGTTGAGAGGGCATTCTCTTAGGTTGTGCTTTTTCCTACATTTCTGACAGTAGATATATTCACTATCACATTCTTTTGTCTTCCTATCCATTAAATCCAAATATATAGTCAAGGTACTTAAAAAATCAATTTTTAAACCTTCCAACATGTTTCTAATTTTTTTATCTTATCACTCCTACTATAGATGTATACTTATTACTCCTTAGAGGTTTGTTTTTGGAATAGTTTATGTAAATATTTACAATCTCCTCAAACATCATAAGATGGATATCTCATTTTGCCACAAGGTTCAAAACCTTAAGGACATCTTCTTTTAGTCCTTTTAGAAAAAATTCTTCATCGAGGTCTATATTTACTCTAGACCCAACAAATAGAAATCTCTCAAGGTAATCCTCCAAAGATTCTTCTTTTTAATTCATGTGTAATAGCCCATATTTCTTATCCCTAACTCTACAATAATATTGATATCGTTCAAGAAATATCTCTTTTAATCCATGTTCTCCATCCCATTGATTACAAATATTTTCTCCTAGATCCATAAACCATCTTAAAGTTGTATCTTTAAGAGTAGAGGGAAACAACCTTAGTTTTTGTTCATTGGTGGTGTAAAAGTAAGCTTGGCACACCACTTTGAATTTGAAAAAAAAAAGCATCCAAATATTCATGTGGTTTCCCATGGAAGGTGGGCAATACGAAAATAGATATTGACTTCGATTCTCTTGTTGTCCCATCTGTATGTAAGATTGGGAAGGAAAATATCTTTCTTTACCCATTTCTTCTTTGATCTCTATTCTATCTTTGTCCATCCCCCCTTTGGTTCTCTTCTAATTATCCCTACCCACTTTGTTAGTTAGCCATAATTGAATGTAAGATTTCAAGAATTGGACCAAGTATGGGTTCAGTAAAAATAGAGGAAGGATCTATGTGATTATCAAATTCTGGTTTAGGTAATAAATATGAATCAGGATCTTGTTCTAGGATTTCAGCTTTATTGATTGATGTTGCTATTTCAAGTTCTTCTAACTCATAAATTCCAGACTACCTGCTAAAGTCTCTTTGGAAATTTAATTTTGATTTGCTTATCTTTATAAATATTCCCTTAGAGTCTCTAGGTTTGCTCATGAATTTTCTAAGCTCTCTTGTTTTTGCAACACGTCTAATATTCTTTGAATAGTCTATAAATATTGTTGATTGGATCAAGTTGTTCGGGTTCCATGAAGTGTTCCTCTTCAAAATTAAAGTGGTCTATCACTAATTGAATTAATTTAACAAGAAAAGCTTGTGTTGGAATAGGGTCAGGATTTCCAAATTGTAACTCATAGCGTAAATCTTGACACAGCTCCCTAAAGTGCACAACTTTAGGTATCTTGTGATATTTCTTGCTATATTCTAGGGCTACTTATATTTTTTATATTTCTACAAGGAAGTTGTGAATGATGAGGGAGTCTTCAAAATATTGATTCCAAGGGTAAATTGTTGGATTTATTGTTGCTCTTCTATCCCAAAGCCAACACTCACAACTCCTTCCAAGATCCAGATAAGATGAATGGTAGTTTGGCCCTAGAGTTTTTGCTATGTCAATCCTTTTGATTTCCTTCAGCTCATATAATTTCTCTTTGATAATGTCAATGTGTTCACACAGACACTCCCACTCCTTACTAGATGTTATATTTCCTTGCTCAAAAATAAAGTTATCTTCTTGTTGTATTAGTAATTTTCTAAGGTCTATAAGTGCAGACTAATTCAGATTGTTTTTCACCATCTAGCAACTTATATTTTAGTCTCCTTTATCTCTCTTTAGTTTTGGTTTTGTTTGGGTTTTGATTTTGGTTTTTTTTTTAATCCTAATTTTGTCAAGTTTAGATACAAATCACATCAAATGAATTTATAACTATCCTTAATATAGTAGGGAATAATTAAAATAAAATTTCAAAATAATCCTAATGTTTTGCTAAAATTAGGTGTGACTCATGTTCCTATGAATATGTACAACCAATCTTAGCACACTAGGAATGAAATGAAATGTTGTTGGAAAAGTAAAATTTAACAATCCTAATGTTCTCCTAAAATTAGGTGTAACTCACGTTCTTATGAATTTGTATATCCAATATTAGCACACTATGAGTAAAATGAAATATTGTTGGAAAAGTAAAATTTAACAATCCTAATGTTTTGCTAAAATTAGGTGCAACTCACGTTCCTATGAATCTATATAGCTAATCTTAGTACCCTAGGAGTAAAATAAAATATTGTTGGGAAAGTAAAATTTAAGAATCCTAATTTTTTGCTAAAATTAGGTGTGACTCACATTCCTATGAATCTGTACAGCTAATCTTAGCACACTAGGAGTAAAATAAAATATTGCTGAAAAAGTAAAATTTACTAGAAATAAAAGATTAAGCTATTATTGTTTGTTTGATTATTTAGGAGGGTCTCACTATGGTTGTGTCACAAAACCATACCTACTTCCTCCTTCTTACAGGTCCTGAATATTTAGGGGTGTTTCACTATGACTGTGCCACTCAGTAATATTTACTTCTTATTTTTATCATAGATTCTAAATCAAAATAAACAATAATAATCACCCAAACCTAGAAAATTTGCAAAAAATAAAATTTGCAAGAAATAAAATTTAAACTATGAAAGTAGTAAAATTATTCCTCAAGAGAAAATAACCTAGCAACATCGAACAAAGGGACTTTTTGGGACAATCCAGTGTCAATATGACTCTTATGCATTCCTACAAACAAGTAATCTTCTCCTGGCCACTCTGACTCATATGCATTCCTACATACAAGTAAGCTTCTTCTTGCCAATATGAATTTGTAGATTAAAGATACAACGCCAAACAAAAGATAAAGAAGTCACGATAAAAAGTAAGACAAAACACAGTTGTACAAAACAAACAATTTTTATTAATCAACGAAGTTTAAAAACTCCTTTTGAGTACAACAGGGCCTGTAACCCTTTTCGTGATACAAAAATTACAGTTTGTGCTAGGGTTCTCCGAAACCCTAGCTGGCACAATGGGTGGCATCTCTGAAGAATATATCTTTAACCCCAACAAGGTGAGTGGGCTTTGTTGTATCCTGTAGCTCAAACCACTCCAGCTTAAACAGCTGCTATCAACACACCAGATCTGCCATTAAAATCCTGCACACATTAACACTATCAAGGAGTTAGAAATTAATAAGAGGGCTCCACTGTGTGAGCCCTCAAAAACAATTTAAAACCCTAGAAAAATAGAATGCAGGAATTCAACAACAAATTAATAAAAGAAAAGAAGTTACTTGATTTAAGTTGATTTATACCTGTTCTCTGTTAACGCGGATAGACCAGGCGGCACCTGGAAGTAATGTGGCTGTCAAATCGGCTGCAGAAGGCGCCCTGGTGCACTCGTTGAACGCCCGCGTGCTTCTGAATCAGGGTTTCAGACGTCGGTCTGTGTCTATGGCTGCGGGTAAACGCCCGCGGGCACTTGCGACAAGAATGTGGAATTCTACAGAGTGCTGCAGAAGAGATGGCGACGAAGTCGACGAAAAGGATGCGACGATGGATAGCTGAAGAGATAAATGAAATAGAAGAAATAGGTCCAAAAGATAGCAAAGATAGCAAATATAGGAGAAGAAGATAGGGTTTGAGCCATCAAAGTGACTCAATTTATAATCCACTCTTAGGGCACACTTTAGGGTTTTAACGACACTTTGAATGTGTGGCTAAGATTAAAGTGGATCCAAGAGTAGAGAATAAATCTAGGTTGTGAAACGGATTAAGATGGATGGACTGGATGAGATTAAATGAAGGATGGACGGCTTAGATTAAATCACTTAAACTATATTTATATATATATTAAAATATATTAAAATATTAAAAAATATATATAAATAATAATTTAAATATATTTGGGGATGAAAAATGGTGAGAAAGGTGAAATTGGGCCAAATAATGGCGGGAAGGTGTGGATTTGGGCCAAATAATGGCGGGAAGATGTGGATTTGGGCCAAATAATGGCGGGAAGGATGGATAACTGATGCGTGGCTGACAGGAAGGTATAGATGACTTACAAGTGGCTATATTTTGGTGTCTACAGAATTGTATGCATTCCTACATACAAGTAAGCCTCTCCTTTTTGTACTGCCAAACAACTTTTCTAATTAACCACTACGACACTACTCTTCTTGGCAATGGTGCCAAAATGATCGGCTGTAATAGCTTACATTTAATTTTATCAATTTGAGGTAATCAAGGTTAGATTTAAAGAGTAGGAATCCAATATAGATTGTACCATGGGGATCAATTCTAAGCTTAATTCAGATCTCTTTTAGTTTTAGGTTTTGCAAAAAAAATAGTAAACATAAATTAAATTATGCAGGTTGAAAATAAAATGCAATTTATGATTTTTGTAGTAAGTATGATAATTACCTATTAATGATTTTATCTATTGATGAAGATAAATAATAACAATTACCTATTGATGAGTTGATCTATTGGTGAGGATCCTCGTGCAATTATTTTTAATTATCTATTTTGACTTTATGTTCAATAGAAATGTAATTTAATTTATTTTATATGCTAAGGTTAATTAACTATTTCTAAATTTGAAAAACATGCATTTAACAATAGACATCGCATTCGGAGCTCTGGCGATTTGGCGATTTGGCGGGAAACTTTCTGAACAGTCGTCGGTCGAGGCTCTAGGGTTTCTGGTGGGAAGATTCTACCAGGGACTCAGGTGGTTTGTTATTGATTTTCGCTGACGGCTCTTTCGTTGCCCCGGGAGGGCCCAATGGGGTCTCCTCCAGGATTTCTCGATGGGAAAAAGACCTCTTATGCCGAGATATTAAGAGAAAACCCTGCGTCTTCCTCCGATGAAGCTCAGCGGAGTGCTTACCATTCGCTATCCAAGAATGCGGGCAAGGGTTCTCCTGTGCACAGAGTCAATGGATGTCTCCCGCAATCCGCTTCTAGACCGAAGATTGTCATAGAACCAAAGCTGGTCGAGGATACGATCAACTACCGTGCTACTCATGACCTGATTTGCAAATTCATGGGTATCCGACCCACCCTGCACTTTCTGCACACCTGGGTGAGACAAAACTGGAGCCTATCGGTGAGTACTCCTTATGGCCCATAAGCATTGGGTATTTTATTATTAGTTTTTCCTCCTTAGCGGATAGAAACAGAGCATTTGAATCAGAAAAGAGGAGCCATGGCCCGACAGGGTTATTTGTCCAACCGTGGAGAGCGGGCTTCGATCCTCGCATTGAGCCCACGGCTGTCCCGGTTTGGATCCGGCTGTATGCTCTCCCGATGGAGTTTTGGGGTGAGCAGATTCTTGAATTGATTGGTAATTCTCTAGGTAGATATCTGGGAGTTTCCAAAGATACCATAGAAGGAAACACTGCTGTTTTTGCTAGAATTTGTGTAGAACTGGATATTAGCCAGCCGCTACCAGCCGAGATGGAACTGGAGTTGGCAGGACAATCCTGGATACAGCAGTTAGACTATGAAGCCCTACCTTTTCGATGTAGAGTTTGCCATAAGCATGGCCATTTGGCTAGGTTTTGCCCGAATATCTTGAGCACCAAAGCGGATGTTCCACAAGGAATGCCAAATCGCCCCCAAGAGGGTAAGCCCACTCCGGTCAAGGAACCACCCATCATTCCCCAAGGTTCTGATGCCCAGAAAGATGGCTTTGAACAACAGAAGAGAAGAAGAAACAAAAAGAGAAATGGCAAGGAGCAAGCTCAACCCAAGCCAACCAACCGGTATGAAATCTTCAAATCTCTTGTGGATCAAGAAGACCAAATTATGGAAGGAGCAGATGGGAACCTTGAGGATAATAACATCCATTCTCATGCTCCTCCCTCACCAACCCCTGTCCTAGAACAGGTGATTGACTCCTCTGAGATTTTGCAGCTAGAAAACCCAGGGGCATTGGTAATCCACTCTCCAGCACAGCCAGTTATTAAGGATGTCACCATGGGAAATGCAAAAAATATCAGAGAAAGACCAGCTCTAGGGATTACCCAGGTGGAGAAGAGGTCAAAAAATAGTAATTCCCAAGGGGCGGGCAGGAAATCCAATAAGGATCTCATTGCAGTGCAAGGAGATAAGCTAATCAATGGAGGATTGGCGAGAACAATTGATTCTTATTGCGCCCAAGGTTTCCAATGATTATTCAATCTTGGAATGTGAGGGGTTTAAACAGTAGAACCCATCAATCTGCTGTTCAAAGACTTTTAGAGAGAAGTAAAATAGACTTTCTGCTCATTCAGGAGACAAAAATGTCTTTAGACCTTATGAGTAAAACTGTCAGTCGAATCTGGAGGGGTGCTGGACATATGGCTGTGGCTGCTCTAGGTGCCTCGGGAGGGATTGCTACTCTTTGGAATCCTTTGGCGTGGATAGCAATAGAACATACAGCTTGGAGGGGTGTCCTCACATCTCTTTTTAGGAACATTGTTACAGCTGAACAAGTCTTAATTACAAACTTCTACGGGGCTCAGAACATCGATGGTCAGCGGCTTCAATGGAAAGTTGTTCAAAACATGAGGTCCTCCCGGGAAGACTATGATTGGATTATTGTTGGGGACTTCAATGCCAAATTATCTGCCAGGGATCAGGAAGGTGGTATCCCAGTTTTGGATATAGGGGACCGGCTTTTAATTGCCCAAGTCCAGGCCTTTAACCTTGTTGATATCAAAGGCCCTGGTACGAACTTTACCTGGACTAATAAGAGAAGAGAGCCACACACCAGGAAGGTTAAGCTTGACCGGTTTCTGGTCTCGGAGGAAGCTTTTGTTAGATGGAATATCAAATTTCAGATTTTGGAAGGCCCAGTCTCAGATCACTCTCCCATTTTGCTGGAGGGAGGGACTATGTCAGGGCAGTATTACAAACCATTTAAATTTGAAAATTTTTGGTTGCAAAAAGAGGACCTCCGAAGGAAAATTCCATAGTGGTGGGAAGAAGGTCGTCTCCCTTTTGGGACAACTATGTTCAAATTTCATAAACAACTTCTTTTTGTTAAGAGTAAACTAAAACAGTGGAGGCAAACTAATAAATCTGATTTCCAGCTCCAACGGGCTCCCTTGTTGACCAGATGGAATGAGGTGCAAAAACAATTCAGGGAAGGAATCATTTCTTAGCATCTTAAATCCGAGGATGATGCTTTACGCAAAGCGGTCGAGGACATTGATAATCAAGAAGAGATCTACTGGAAACAGAGAGCAAGAAACACATGGTTATTAGAAGGAGACAGAAATACAAAATTTTTTCATCGCTCTGCCTGTGCTAGAAGACAATTGAATAACATGGAACTCCTTCAAGACGAGAATGGAAACTCTTTTGACACTCTTCCTGGTATGCACTCCCACTCAATGGAGTATTTCTCAAACCTCTTCAAGGAAAGTATGGAGCATGATGTGGAAGCCCAAAATGAAGTCATTGATGGCATTCCCTCTATTATCTCTCATGAAGAGAATCAGGCCCTTCTTAGGCCCATTGATCGTGATGAACTCAAGAAGGTGGTCTTTGGGATGTGCACTGGAAAATCGCCCGGTCCTGATGGCTTCCCTATTGAGTTTTTTCAGGCCTTCTGGGATACCCTGGAGGAGGATGTGCTGGCTGTCATTGAGGAGTCCCGAACTAATAAAAGAATGCTCAAGGCTCTAAATCACACCTTTATTACCTTAATTCCAAAAGGAGAGGGGGGGTTCACATTTCTGATTTCAGACCTATTGCCTTATGCAATGTGATTTACAAAATAATCACTAAAATTATGGCTGAAAGACTAAAACCTCTTCTTCAGAATATAATCTCCTCAGAGCAAGGGGGTTTTGTTGAAGGGAGACAGATCTTGGATGGAGTGATCTTGGCTCAGGAGGCTATCCATACAATGCACAATTCAGGTAACAAAGGAATGTTCATCAAACTGGATATGTCTAAGGCTTATGACAGGGTAGAGTGGGGCTTTTTGGTCAAGATGTTGGCAGCCTTTGGTTTTTCTCAGGACTGGATTGCCTGGGTCATGAGCTGTATCTCTACGCCTTCATACTCTGTTTTAATTAAGGGGCTTCCCTCGCCACCTTTCGGAGCCTCTCTGGGTCTTCGCCAAGGAGACCCTTGCTCTCCTTATCTCTTTCTCATCTTGGCTGAAGGATTAGGCAGACTCCTCCTGAGAAGAAGACTTCAAGGACTGATAACAGGAATTAAAATTGGGGCTGAAGTTTTGACTCATTTACAGTTTGTGGATGATACTGGATTGGTGGGAGTGGCCAGCCTCAGGGAAGCAAGAGGAATCAGAGATTCTCTAAACGTCTACCTCCGGGCCTCTAATCAAGTCATCAATGAAACAAAATCCAAAGTGGTCTTCTTTAATCTTGATCAAAGGTCACAAGACAGAGTTATTGAGATCTTGGGATTCACTAGGACCTCTCTTCCTGTAGTTTACCTGGGGGTTCCTCTGCATTTCAAAAAACTGAAAGCTGATTTCTGGAAGGACCTTTTGGATGGCATCAAAGAGAGAATGAATCACTGGTCTCATAGATGGTTAAGCTATGGGGGCCGACTGACTTTCCTGCAGTCTGTTATTCAGGCCATGCCAATATATAAATTCTCTATCCTGGCTGCCCCTCCTTCAATTTGGAAAGAGCTGGACAAAGCGGCTAGAAGTTTTCTTTGGGAAGGTGCCAAAGGAGAGAGGAAATGGGCCTTGGTTGGATGGGATAAGGTTACCCAGCCCAAGGAAAAAGGTGGGTTGGGATTAAGAAGCTCCAAGTTTAACAATCAGGCTTTGGCTGGTAAACTGTATTGGAGGTGGATTTCCCAGCCAACGTCCCTCTTCAGCAGAATCCTCTCTAGTAAATACTTGGGTCTTGTTCACTCCAATGACTTGGGCCGCTTTCCTTTGGAGGGTAATGGATCATTAGTGTGGCAGGCTCTCAAGCTTGGATCTCGCATTATCAAAGATCAATTGTTCTAGAAAGTTGGGAGAGGGGAGAAGGCCCGGTTCTGGACTGATTCTTGGGATCAGAATCCTCCCATTCTTGCTGTGTTTCCTGAATTGCATCCGATAAAATCAGCTCTAGAAGATAAGGGATGGATCCATATTGAGAGCTACTTCAATACCAGCCAATTGGGGGAGTATAAGATTCAAAAGTTCAAGCGACTGGGTGAATGGCCAATTCCAATCCCCCCAGAGCAGGCTCCAATTCTGGAAAAAATCTTGTCAGAACGGTTTCTTACTGGGAGAGATGAGGAGGATGAGCTTGCCTGGGGCTTTGGGAACCTTGGGGTTTATACTGTGAAGGAGGGCTATGATTCGATCCTTCCGCAGCCCCCCCCACACTCTTTTCCAGTTCAAGAATGGAGGAAGATTTGGCACCCCAAGGGCTGGCCGAAAGTGAACTTCTTTGCCTGGCAGCTTATGCACAATGGAATCCTGACCTTTGACAATCTCAGAATCAGAGGCATCATTGGTCCATCTCAGTGTGTTTTGTGCTACAGGAATGAGGAAACTGCTGATCATCTTTTGTTTGATTGTCCTTTCACACAACAGATTTGGCATCGTTGGTTCTCCCATTTTAAACTTCAGGCTATTGGAGACTTGTCTCGGACCAATTTATGGGAAAGCTGGAAGAGAGGTAGATTTACATCTAAAGCTCTTCGAATTGGCTGGGAGCTTGGTTTCCTTTTTATTTGGTGGCAGGTGTGGTTGGAAAGAAATGCTCGTATTTTCCGTGAAACCTTCTCTTCGGTGGATGGGATATGGCAGGTCATCTGGAGCAAAGTAGTGGAAACCGTTGCCATCTATGCTGAGGAGGAAAAATAGCTTGCTTCTAAGCCTCTGGAAGAGAGAGCTGCTGATCTAGAGAGACAGGTAAGAAGTTGTTGGAAACCTCCTCCAGAAGGCTGGATCAAAATCAACACTGATGGAGCTGCAAAAGGCAATCCGGGCAATGCTGGAAGTGGAGTAATATGCCGTGATCATGTTGGGTCTGTGCTCTACTGGGAATTGCAAGGTCTAGGATATGCCACAAACAATGAAGCCGAGGCCTTTGCTATTAAATCTGCTTCCATCTGGGCCATCAAGTAGGGTCATAGAAAGATAATCATTGAGTCTGATTCCCAAATCCTGGTTGGCGCTCTTGATTGCATGAGGAACTTTGCCTTAAAATCTTGGAGGCTATGGATTCTGGTCTCCCAAATTAAAGAGCTTTGGAAGGAATTAGAGGATGTGATACCCGTTTATGCGAGCAAAAATCTCAATAAGGCGACTGATTTCCTTGCTAAGATGGGTGCTGAGAGGGAGGTTGGGATGCATCTGCATAGTGATATGCCTGTGGAGGATGCAGAGATTAGACAAGGCCTTGAACAAATTTTGAAATAATGTGCAGTGTTTTTTATGCTAAGGAAATTTTTTGTCGCGATATCGCGACCTGTAGCGCTGTCGCGGCCTCAAGTCGGATGTTGTCGCGATATCGCGACAGGTTGAGCCTTCGTGGCCTTTGGTGGGTTTCTGTCGTGATATCGCGACATGTCGCGCTATCGCGACATGTCGCGCTATCGCGGCCCTTGTTGAGACTCTGTCGCGATTTCGCTCCTCTTTTGAAGATGAAGAGCAAAGTTGAAATTTCGTCGCGATATCGCGACAGTTTGGAGAGTGGGAAGCTGCAAGGTAATCTTGTCGCGATATCGCGACACGTTTGGCACTTAAGCGGTTGGGAGGAAAATTGTCGCGATATCACGACCTGTAGCGCCGTCGCGGCCTCAAGCTGGAAGTTGTCGCGATATCGCGACAGGTTGAGCCTTCGCGGCCTTTGGCGGGTTTCTGTCGCGATATCGCGACATGTCGCGCTATCGCGGCCCTTGTTGAGATTATGTCGTGATTTCGTGCCTCTTTTGAAGATGAAGAGCAAAGTTGATAATTCGTCGCGATATCGCGACAGTTTGGAGAACTGGAAGCTTCAAGGTAATTTTGTCGCGATATCGCGACACGTTTGGCACTTAAGCGGTTGGGAGGAAAATTGTCGCGATATCGCGACCCTTTTGTGGCCTGAGAGTCGTTTAGAAACTTCGTCACGATTTCGCGACGCCTTTGCTGGTTGGATGATGCGGAGACAGTCCGTCGCGATTTCGCGACCTTTTTGGCGCTTTGGTGCTCTTTGGAGTTGTAGTCGCGATTTCGCGACGCCTTTGCTGTTAGGCTGCTGGAAGGTGCTGTCGTTGCGATTTCGTGACTCTTTTTGCGTGCGGCTACCGAGGGCCCTTCCTGTCGCGATATCGCGACATGTCACAATTTCGCGACATGTCGCGATTTCGTGACATGTCGCGTTTTCGTGACTGTTGGCGCCGACGCGGTCGAGACGGGGGTGACTGTCGCGATTTTGCGACATGTCACGATTTCGCGACATGTCGCCTTTTCGTGCCCTGTTGTCTTCTTTGCCCTGTGGTTGTTAGTGCTGCCTTTGTGCTTTGCACTTGTTGTGTTGCTCTTTGCTCTGGGTCGGGATGTGTTCTCTCCCGTTTGTATTTGTTCTTTGTATTAATACAAGTTTTTCATTTTTTTCAAAAAAAAAATTAACTATTTCTAACCTATTGTAGGGGCGAGAGATTAGGGACTAACTGTAGGAGTGGGCCCTGCCTCCTAGAGGACAGTGTAAGTCTTTCTCCCCTAAACTAATTTATCTCAATAACTAAGATGCATAACTACTATTAAAATTATTCTATACTATGGATGCAAGAAAATTACAATTACAACTACATAAAGGAAATCAAACATTAAATACAAATGACTAGTTACCATATGTGAAGAATGAAGTGTTGCTTTTATTGCTTGAAATTCAAATGTACATACTGGCGCATTTCTTCAGAAATTGTATAGAGTCGTTTCAACACTATTTTTGCATCATACAAATTTTAATTAGAATATTGAACATTAGACCTTTTCAAAGGTCTCTCTATGTAATATATATTGTGACTTGGACAATTCTAAGTAATATTTTTCTACGTATTTTTTCATGTGGATTTGTGGACTTAATAATGTGACAACAATGTACTAATGAGAATAATCTAAACCAACACAATTCCTAATTCTGTTTGGACTCAATAAATAGCCTAAGTGGTCCAAGTGGCACTTTATGAACTAACATAACAAAACAATACTAACTTAGACATTTTGCAAAATATAACACATAACTATATACCCCTTAAATCACAAGAAGGACATATCAATATTGCGTCAGAATCTAATCAACCTAACAATATTCTAATTATACAACCTTACAAAATAAAGTTACTAAAAACTTTATTAATCACAATATCCTCATGAAGAATATGTGATAAGTCAACTAACTAAGTTGACTATAATATTTTATTGCTATGTAAGAGCACCATGCTGTCATTGATGTGGCATGTAGTGTTGGTCAACTGACTTGGTCAACTCTCTTTGGTAACTGCTGGTAAAAATTCTCTTCGGTAATAGTTTTCAATAACTACCTTCTGCAACATACTTCAGTAAGTATCTTTCGTAACATACTTCAACTACCATATTCTGTAATAGTAATCAACCACTATTCTGCCACTGCATCTAGAGTCTTCTTAATCCATCGTCCTTGCATTCATCTTTTCACTTTTGAAGTGTAATCTGAAGCTTGTATTGATGTATCATACGCTCATAAAGTAGTCTGTCATTTTCCTGTATAATCACTCACAACTTGGACGTATTTTGCATGAAATGCACACATTTGTTAGATTAACTACATCCATAATTTTAACTGATAAATCATGGAAATAAGTAAGAATAACCACTTAAAATAGATTATAACCACAATTAAAATATAGAAATCAAATAATTTACTACAGAAAATACATGTCAAATAATTACTCATTATTATATCTTTATTTTTATATGTATATATAAAATAATTTTAAATTTATTTTGTTGCTTTGTGTAGCAACAAATGATGATAAATATAACAATCTTAGAGTGACTATGTTTTGACATATTTTATTTTAAAGAAAAAAATATAAAATTAATGGAAGCAATTGAATTTATAAAAAAATATTATTTAAATGTTTGTTTATTTATATGCATTATAATTATTTATTTGAAATATTACTTTATTTATATATTTATTTGCATATGTAGTTGCAAGCTTACTGTAGTGGTAAGGGCTTTGGCCTCCCTTTGGAGAGGTTCAAGGTTCAAACCCCATTCGGTACGAGGGGACTGTGATCCCTTATAAAAACCCCACTAAGTTAGGCGATGGCTACTGTAGAGGGTTTGAATCCAAGTGGTGATGACTATAGATGGTTTGTAATCCACATCTGAGTTAGGTGGTGGCTTCTCTAAAGGGTTTGAATCCAAGTGGTAATGACTCTAGAGGGTTTGTAATCCACAGTTGATCCATGCAATAGTGGCTCTAAAGGATTTGTAATCAACAATTGAGTCAAGATATGGTAACTTTGAAGGGTTTGTTATCCAAAACTAAGCTAGGTGATGGAGAACTCGAGTCAAGAAGGCAAGGGTGGTTTGCAAGGTTTGACTAGTGGACAAAGTGGATGCAATGGAGGTTAATATGCGAGGAGCGGAGGTTAGGGTGTGGATATTGGTGGTGGAAATGGTGAGGAGAATTGTAAAGGTTAGAGTACAAGGAATTCTAGGGGTAAGGGTTATTTTGTGAAGGCAATCAGACTATGGGGAGTGGTTTTGGTTAGGACAAAGGAAGCATTGTGGGTCTAGCTATGATGAGCAGTGATAAATAGGAAAAGGGTCTCAAACATGTGTTAATTCATCGACCTTTTATCTTTGAGGCCTGATCTTGGGTTAGTATGCTTAAGGGGAAGCAAAAAGCAATGAGCCTAGGGTTAAACATCCTTTCTTATTCAAGAAGAATTTTTGTTTCAAACCCTCTTGCAAACATGGCTGCTTTCCATGGGGATTTTTCTCTTGTTGGGAAATTTGTTGGGGTTCATCCAAATATGGATGCTATTAGAAAGTGGGCTCAATTCAAATGATATCCTAAGGGTTATATGGATATTGTTGCATTACCTAAAGGATTTTTTGGTTAGGATTAGTGGTTTGGATGACCGCGATAGGATTGCTCAAGGTGGTTCATGGTTCTTTGGGCGTAGAGGTTTATTCATAAGGAAGTGGTCATTTTATTTCAACCCTTATTTTCAATCCATTGATCAATCTCTCATGTGGGTTTACCTTCCTAGACTTGTCTTATATATTTGGCATGAGGAGATCCTAGCAAAAATAATAAGTAAAATAGGAGAGATGGTGGTGATATATCCTGTTACCATTTCTATATCTAGGTTTTTGTATGCTAGATTCTGTGTTAATGTTATGCTTGATAAGGACCTTACAAATTCAATCGAAATTGAGTCTAAGTTTGGGGTTTGGATTCAACCTTTAGAATATGAGAACATAGCTACGAAATGCTTGATAGGTAAGAAATTTGGTCATCCTAGCTTCACTTGTGCTCTATATCAAAAATTTGATAAAGGAAAAAAGGTATGAGAAAGGAAGCAAATCCTAAATCTAAGTTTTTTGGCATCTGAGTTAGGGGTAGATAGGAAAGATGCTTATGGTGCTCTCAAGAACTTTAGTAAAGTTTCCACAGAGAGTTTAGACACTGGTGCAGTTGAAGGCATTGCCATAGATAAAATCGATGAAAAGTACGTAGAGGTAAATATTCCATTGGTTGTTGCCTCTATTTGTGATGTTGGTGTTGAATGTAGGAATACATTTGATTGTCTTCAAGTTTTAGATTGTGATAAATCTATGATAGATGATTTTAAGCATCCAAGCAAGAAAACAAGTTTTCATCTGTTGTAGTATCTTTTTTGGATAAATCTAGTTTTCGTTATCCTACTGATTATGGCCCTGGGAAATATGTGGATCTTACCTTAATTTAAAGTGAGGGACTCAATACTCCTAATTGAATCACTAGAAGTAAAAAAAAATAAAGGATGATGTTGGTTCTAAGACCCAAAGGAACCACTCATTAAATTTTGAAATGGAAAATAAGGAAACGACCATGGAAGTGGCAAATGGATCTCAAAGAGTTTTGAAATTTGGGAGGAAATTCCTCCCATTAAAAATATAAAATGAAATTTCTTTCCTAGAATATTAAGGTATTAGATGCCCCTTTGAAACACCAATAGATTTTGATGCCAAGGAAGGAAAAACAATTAGATATGGTAATGCTTAAGAAAACCAAAATGTATGTACAAAAGGCTCAAAGTGCAAAGTAATTTTTATGGAGAGAAGAAAATTGTCTGATAAGCCCATACAATGGAGCCTCTGGAGGGCTTATGTGTTTATCGAATAAGGAGAATATTGAAGGTTTACTTATTGTAAATAATAGCAGTTTCATATCTATATTTTTTCATAGTTTGGAATATAACCGAAATTGGATTTTTGACGAACATGTATACCCCTAACTTAGTGATTTGAATATGCTCATTGTGTAGAGATCTGAGTTATCTTAGGGAAGCACTCAAAGATATTCCTTGGGTTTTGGTGGGTGATTTCAATACATCTCTCTACCTATCTGATAATAAGGGAGACTCTCCAGATATGTTAGAGGGAATGGAAGACTTTGGGAAGTTTTTGAGTGATAATGAGTTAATGGAAATTGATCTTAGGTAGTTTAAGTATACTTGGAGTAATCGAATACTGGGTGACCAACTTATTTAGATAAGGCTATATCAATTTTTAGTTTCTCAATAAGGTCTAACAGTATTTGAAGACACTACTCTTACGGTCCTCCCCAAGATTAGATCTGACCATAATCATATTCTTTGGGAAATATAGAGTGGAAGAAAACTGCATAAGAGCCCCTTTGATTTGATTTTATGTGGACGAATCATGAAAATTTAAAACCCAATATAGAAGATCGATGGTGAGGTTTTTTAGGGGCCCTAAAATAATTCAATATGCTTGTAAATTGAGGTGGATTAAATTCAATATTTAAGAATGGAATAGAAGAGTCTTCGAGCATTTATTTACCCAAAAGAAGGATCTAAAGTTGAAGCTTAAAAATATTGAAAAGGAAGTGAACCAAGTTGGTCTAGATGATCATCGTAGAAGGATTGAATACTAAATCCTAGTTGATTATCATAATATTCTGGCTTGTGAGGAAGTGTATTGGAAATAAAAATCAAGGCTAGTTTGGCTTAGAGAAGGTGATAGAAACACTAAATTCTTTCATGTGTCTACCCTAATACATAGAGGTAACAAAAATATAAAGGAGATGGTTAGGGATTATGGCTCGATGGTAGGGAAACTAGAGGATGTTAGGGTAGAATTTGTCAATTATTTTTCAAACCTCCTGGGAGAACCTATGGTAGTGAATGGTTAATCTAAAAGCAAAATCCTTCCTAATATTCTAAAACTGGTAATTGATCAGATGAATTATTCTCTTATGGACCCCTTTATATATGAGGAAATTAGAATGACCACATTTAGTCTAGGTGGTAAATTGGCCCCAAGACCAAATGGTTTTCTAGCTACTTTATTTTAGAATTTTGAGAATATTGTAGGATCAGATGTTACTGAAGCTATCAAGGAGATCCAAAGAACCCAATACCTTCCTAAGGATGCCAATTCTAATTTTTTGGCTCTGATTCCAAAATTGCAGGGAGCAAGACATCTTAAAAATTTTAGGCCTATTCGTTTGTGCAACATAATTTATAAAATTTTATCCAAAACCAATGCTAATAGGTTAAAGAGGGTTCTACCTTTTATTGTGGTAGATCAGCAAGGTGGTTTTGTTAAAGATCAACAAATTTTGGATAGCATAATTACCATTCATGAGGTTATTCATTCCATGGAAAATAGTAAGAGGGTTGGTATGCTTATAAAGTTAGATATGAAAAAAGCGTATGATCAAGTTTCTTGGGACTTCTTGACCAAAGTCCTATTGAAATTTAACTTTCATAGTAAATGGGTGGGATTAGTTATAATATGATTTTCATCTACTATTATTTTAGTCTTGGTAAATGGAGTCCTTGCTGGCTACTTTAAAAGTGGATGTGGTCTTCGTCAAGGGAATATGTTATAACCATATCCTTTTATTATTCTTACTGAAGCACTAGGAAGATCTATTTTAGAGGTTGTAGAAAGTGGACGAGTAGATGGTTTCAAACCAACCTTGACATCAGACCCTATTTATCATCAACTATTTGTTGATGATACTTTGTTGATCTTCTACTTCTTTTCCCTCAAGATAAGGAGTTAAAAAGTATTTTAGTATCTTATGAAGAAGTAACTGATTAAAAAGAGAATTTTATAAAGAGTTGTTGAATTGCCCCGTATCCCAATAGGAGAGAGAAGAACGACGGAAGAGCGGCCGCACCCGGCTCTCCATCTATAGGAGGTGAACGAACCCGCTGATCTCATGGAGAGATGAAAAAGTCTCTCGAAATCCTCAGAGTTCTGATCCTAAGGCTTAAGGTGCTCGCTTAAAATGCTCTTATATATAAATGGGATGTGTGTGGAAACCTATAAAGGGAAATGAGCTTTAAAACCTGAGCCTAGGTGGTCGAGTGCCCGGGACATTGATGGGAACGGCATTGATGGGCTTATACACGCGATATCGTAACGACTAAACCTGTATGCACTCGAAAGGGATGACCTTCGAGAGGGATGTGTGGGCTTAAAAAGCTCAATAACTCTGTCGAACTCTGCCGAACTCTGTCGAAAAGGACGAAGCCCTGTGTGTATGGAGAAGCCCCCGAGAAGACTCCTGTGTGTATGGAGAAGGATGTATGCTACTCGAGTATGCTAAGGGGATGTCGAAAAGCTCTCTATTTTAATAGTTGACGGATCTAAGTTTAAAAGGTTGGTCGAGCGCTTATAACAGACCTCAACCTCCCCCCCAAGTATGGCTATTAAAGGAGAGCGCTTTATCTCTTTACTTTAAGGGTGCTCTCCCCCCGCTTATTTTGTTTTGAGCTCTCTATAATCTCGAGCCCGTGCTTAAATAAGGATAGAGAGCCGCCTTTATATTATAGAGGTTCTAAAGCTGCTCTTTAATAGTGCACCGAGGCCATCTATAAGCCTAGATATCTTTCCAACCTCAAATATTACTCTACTTTTGTTCTATTTTACCTGGATTGATGCTAACTTTTTTCGAATCCATATAGCTTAGAACGCCTACACCATATAGACGAGCCATTGAAAGTCGTCGTTCCAGAGGGAGTGAAAAGGTCGAGGCGCCCCGCGGAAGAAAGAGAAATGGGTGGGTGTGGTGGGTCGAGTGCGTCAACACGTCATAAAGGAGATCTTGGGCGTTAGTTCAGTTCGCTCTCTGTTTTAAAGGGGTAGTAGTAATAAGACTGTCATGCTTCATATAGAGGCTGCTCTCCTCTCTATATAAAGCCAAGCCGCACTCGACTTTCTTTATTAGAGGTTAGCTTATTAATTGAAGAGGAATTGAAAGCGTTTTCCTTACCGCTTGCTTACCTAAAAAGCTTGAAGAGGGGCGCCCGCTCTTATAGGGGTAAGGATAAGCACCTTAAAATGGCAAAGCTCGGGAGAGGTCCTTTAGATAAGCGCCAGCTCTCTATCTATAATCTTAAGGGGGAGAGCGCTCGACCTTAAAAAGATAGGGAGAGGGCTTGAAGGGATAGGGGGAGGGGAAGTACGCTTCGAGAGGGCATTTTTAAGCGGAGCATACATGATCAGAAATCCCGGCTTTTGCTCTCCCCTCTCCCCTCTGTGAGTGTTCGTCCTTGGTCTACAAATACTGGGGGGACGAGTGGCGTATACTAGAGCGCTTGGGAGACCTGAAGAGGGCGCTTGAAACGAGTCGAGTATACTAGAGCGGTCGGGGGACCGGGGGCGCTTGAAGGAACGAGAGAACCATGCCTTTGCCGTATCCCCTGTGTTCGTAAAATTAGTGAATGGAACAATGGAAGAATGCTTTCAAAGGTAGAAGTTGATCGACCTAAAGTTTATAAGCATTTCAAAGGGAAAAATCTTAAGCTCTTCTCTCCCCACCCATTTTTGAAAAAGGTAAGGGCCCTACCCCAAAATGTTTGAAAAACCCTTTAAAATTAAATAAAATTGTTGGTTTTTGTTTTTAAAAAGGGGGGGCCGGGCTTTGACCATGTCTCCCGCGTTAGCAGTACATATGGCGCAAGACGATTTCACATATCGATGTCGAAATGAGATCAAGTGTTTCATTCTCTCAATAATAAGGTGCTCATGGAATATTGATGGTGAATTGAATTCCATGGACCTCTTTAAAATCTTGAATCCAACCAATATTGGGTACCAATCTATCTATCTATCTATTTATCTAATAGGGAGATATATTGGGATTCGATCCAACCACAAATTCCCTAGGACTACCTTGTTATGACTTCACCCCAATCAAAGACCCCAAAAATCTCATCACAAGTTAAGATATCTAAGATATTAAATAAGGGGAGAGGTAACCAAATTATTAAAAGCATGGAGAGATGCTCAAAGTGTTTTTAGAAATAGAAAGGGGATCGTCCTATTGTTTTCGATTTATTAAAAATCACTCGACCTTGAAAATATAGGTTTTGATTATACCACCTCTTAAAAAGGTGGCTTATCAATCCTTTAATATAATAGTCACCCTTATTTAAAAATAGAGAGGCCCTCTCCTCTCTAAAAAAGGTTGTTAATACGTATATAAAAAAACCATATTTGAATAAAGCTCTCTATCCCTCAGATATTGGAAGATATGGGAGAGTAGCTTTTTCAAATTCAAAGCTTCTCTTATATAGAAAAGCTTCAAGTTGCTTTTTTAATGAGGGCCTCTCCCATAGAGAGAAGAGATGAGGACCTCTCCCTAATCCTTTAATTTTAAGCTAAGAGCTTATCAATCCTTTAATAGTCTACCTAAAAAGGGTGCACTTATCAATCCTTTAATAGATAAAATTTTTAAGGAAGCCTTCAATTGTTAATACGTATATAAAATGACCTTATTGGAATAAACCCGCTCACTTATCAGTACAAAAGAAAAGAGGCTTTTAATATTAGAGATTTTTTAATTAAAAGGTTATAGCCCTCTTAAAAACCAACCCTCCCTTCCCCTCTTTTAAAGGCTAAATTCTCAAAGGGGGCTAAAGTGGCTTTTAAAAGCTCCCCCATGTTTAAAAAGGCAAGCCCTGAACCCTCCCCTCCTCTCTAAAAAATATATAGCCTACCTGATAAATTGACCGATTTTTCCATTATTTCACTCTCGTAAAGTTTATTTTATCAACACCCAACTGGAAAGATTTATCTACTCTAGATTTAGACCCAAACTTGGTTGGTCGTATTAATAATTTGAAAATATCGCTTCATTTGTATCCTCTATTATCCTCCCATTTCTATGATTTGATCATTTTAAAGGAGGAAAATAATGGAAAATACTCTATTATATTTGGATATAATTTGCTTGAGACAAAAGGTAGAATCTAATTTCCAATGAGAAAATTTTGGATTAAAGGACTCATCCCTAAAATAGCTTTCGTCTTATGGTTGGTGGCTCAAAATATAATAGTAAATACTGACAACTTACACAAAAGAGGCATCCTTGTTGTAAATAGATGTTATTTATGTGAACAAAATTTAGAATTGATTCATCATCTTTTCTCAAATGTTCCTTTGCTAGATAGATTTTAAAGAAGGTTTTAGAACTTTTCTGATGTTCCTTGGGTCTTCCCAGCCACTATAGGAGACTCGTGTGTGTAGTAGGATCCTCATTTCAATAGTGGTAGATTGAAACTTCTTTGGAGGTGTTGTCTCCCCCATTTTATTTGGAAAAATTGGAAGGAGAGTAATAGAAAGGATTTTGAAAATAGGAAAATAGAGGCTTTTGTAGTTATTTTTTGTATTCTCAATGTTGTTTTGGAGAACACTCAAACTTATCCTTTTTCTTGAGGTAGTTGAAAGTAGACTCGAGGAAGACATTTTTGTTCATTGTAATTTTAAGCCTTTTATTTGTGTAAATTTGTTGAGGTCTTTAAGGTTGGAAGTTAAGTGGGAACCCCCTCCATATGGGTGGATAAAACTGAGTGTGGATGGCACTACGAAAGGGAACCTAGGGTGTGCTAGTGCAAGTGGAGTTTTAGGGATTCTAGGGGGATGATTGTGCAAGCCTTTGTTGAACCTCTATCCATCTAGTCCAACCATTTTGTTGAGGCTCGAGCCTTTTTTACAAGGGCTAATTTAATAAAATAAGGCCATTATAAAAATGTTATTATGGAAGGGGACTCCCTAAACCTTATAAATATTCTAAAAATAAAGACAAGAAGTTGGTTGGAGCATTGCACATATAGTTGTGGGGATGAAAGAGATCCTGTAATCTTGTCACAACCTTTAGTTGAAGTATGTTTATTGAAAGAGGAATGGAGCTACAGATTTTTTGATAAACATGGGGTGGAGGCTCAAGATATTATTATATGGGAAGATAATTTTCCACTTCAACTTATTGAATTTGTGGCTAAGGAGAAGCCAAATCGGCCTAATGATGTTCACTTTCTAGTTGAAAGAAGCTAAATTTTGGGGTTCAGCTCTTGGGGCAAACTATTATGGGTTTCCCAGTCTATATCTGGTAGATTTTTATGTATGTCAAGTCAATCGTTGTATGATTATTCTTTTTAATGGTAGTATAGTATGTATATTTTTTATAAAGTGCTTTAGGTTGGTTCTTTATGATTATTAATAGTTTAGATGGACTTGGCACCATGTTTTCTTTACCTTTTATGATATGCTTGTAAGAAAGTTCATGTAAAAGGGATGTGACCCTTTCAATCCCCTTCCTAACCTATTAATAAAAAATAATAATAAAATTATATTGTAAAATTTCTCATATATTTAATTTAAATATGTCGTGCGGAATTGAGTGCACCTTGTTTTTCTTATTTAAAAGGAGTAAGACCATATATTAATTGTGTAATATTTTTTATCTATTTTTTAGCATTTTGTTAACTAAGTCCTCTTTTCCTATTATTTATAATTTTTATTTTATTGAAAGTGGTATGCATATTCTTTTTGCATTACTTCAAATTGTATGAAATTTATTAAATATAGTTTTAAATTCTCAAATGTTATTATCATGTTTATGTTTGTTAAAAATTAATTTTAAATTGTAACTATTTTTTCTTTAAGGGAAGAGAGAGAGAGAGGGAGGGCAAAGGCAAGAGCAAAGGAGAGGGGGAGGGGGAGGGTGAATACGACAATGAGGGAAGGGATGAGAGAGAGAGGGGATAAGACTAAGGGTGGAGGCAAGAGTAAGGGTCAAGATGAGGGAGAGGGAGAAATATAGAGAGAGAGAGATAAAGAGAGTGGTATGGAAATCGAGAGCACAAAACTAAGACAAAGAGAGGGTAAGGGAAAGAGCTAAAGAGATAATGTGTGTGAGAGAGACATATTATTGCACTTGCACAACATGCCTCAGTCTGTATGGAATGAGGACCCACTTTTTTTAGTTTCAAATTTTCTTTTGTTTTGCCCATACATGAGTAGTCATCAATTAAAAAAAAAAATTCTTAATGGGGAGTTACCAGTTGTAGATACCTAATTTTTGTACATCCTAATTTTATCATAATGTTTATTGTTATAATTGTGTATTATAATCCCTTTGTAATATATAGAAACCACTCTTTTTGAAACAAGCTTGAAAATATCTTTCTAACAATTATAAATACACCTATATTCCCATAGCAATAACACCCTAAATCAACTTAAATTCATTACTGCAAATTGGAAAAACATCCTTGGAAGTAAGGATGATGTCAATTTTGAGGCTCATATCTCCTAAAATACTCTATAAAAATTCATAAAACCACATCCATTGATGCGGCTTGAAAATATCTTCTCAAAAATATAAAGTTGCCTATGTTCTAAGGAGGTTGACCTCCTAAATGACCTATTTTCAACATGCATAATTGCTCCGTTGACTATACCACCTTCCTATTCACCATAGTGCCCACTTTCTAGGCCCATATCTCTTGCAATACTAAATAAAAATTTGTGAATCCACCTTTAGTGGATGTTACTCAACAAGAGATTTTTGATGAACATAAATTTATCTATGTTTTGAGGAGGTTTGAGGCCCAAAATTGCTTATTTTCAATAGGCCAAGTTACCATGCCAATCTTCCAATCTCGATAAATAAATAAAAGTATTGCAAGGAGAATTAATAGTAAAACATTAAGAAACCTTGTCAACCATATGATATCAACAAACCAATAGTCCACAAGAATTGCAAGGAGAATAAAATGGTATAACATTGAGAAACCTTGCCAACCATCTGATCTCAGCAAATAAATTATCCACAAGGATAACAAGAAGAATTAAATGGTAAAACATTGAGAAACCTTGTCAATAGTCCCATTTTATAAAATCAATGACCAATAGGGATTAAAAGGAGAATTAAATGGTAAAATGTTGAGAAACCTCACCAACCATCTTAGCAAATCAACAACCCATGGGGATTATAAGGAGAATTAAATGGCAAAAAAAAAGGAGACCTTGCCAATAATCCGATCTCAATAAATCAATGGCCTAGAGGGATTGGAAGGAGCAATAAATGATAAAACATTGAGAAACCTTTCCAACCATCCGATCTCGACAAATTAATGGCCCATAGGGATTGTAAGGAAGAATAAATGGTAAAACATTGAGAAACCCCATCAACTATCCGATCTAGACAAATCAATGGTCCATGGGAATTAAAGATGTAAGTTGCTATAATGTTGCCATAAAACATAGAATATTGTTGAAAAACATAGAAAATTACCAAAAAAACATAGAAAAACCAAAAATGGAGGATGTCGAAAAATGTAAAATGTTGCCAAAAAACATAGAAAATTACTATAAAACATAAGAAAAACTAAAAAATGCATAATGTTACTGAAAAACATAGAAATTGTTGAAAAACATAGGAAATTGTTGGAAAACACAAATAAAAATCCAAAAAAACATAGAATGTTGTCAAAAAGTACAAAAAAAAAATGCCAAAAAACATAGAAAAATGCTAGAAAACATAAAATGCTATCGACAAAGAAAAAGAAATTGGAGGAGAAAATAAAGGAGAAACACAAAGAAAAATAAATAAATAAATTTAATTTTCTCTATGTTTCTTCCTCCTGCAATCAATTTTTTATTGCATTAACTAACGATTACTTTTGCAATTTTTCTATGTTACTAGGTATAACTACTTGAGGAAAAGTTTGACAAAAAGTTGAGATGCAGATGGGTTCAACAAGTCACAATAAATGTTCAATATGTAAGGTGTTTCAAAAGTTGTCAGGGTTAGTGTAGAGTACGAAAGCAACATAAATTAATGCACAACCACCTGTTGCACCCAATGGAATATGAATTAAAATTACTAGAAATTGGGCAGATTAAAGTAATCCCATATCTCATAAGGATAGTAATTAATGCAACATGGAAAAGAGGTACTTCATATCGTCACAAGTTA
Source organism: Wollemia nobilis (assembly GCA_028583015.1). Lineage (NCBI taxonomy): Eukaryota > Viridiplantae > Streptophyta > Pinopsida > Araucariales > Araucariaceae > Wollemia > Wollemia nobilis. The sequence continues at coordinate 3,900,959 of JAQPPZ010017259.1, read as the reverse complement.
ATAAATGTAGTTAATCAAAGACAACATGATAAAAGCTAGATTGATTGAAAGTGAATTGAGAGGGCAATAATATTGAGACCTAAAGGATGGCAGATGTGATAGTTTTAATGTTGCACAAGCAACCTTAGATTTTGTAGAGGATAAAATTTCACAAGGCATGACCAAGAAGTGAATATCAACATTGAAAGGAATTGAAATGGTGGATGTGGTGATGTCAACAACACTTAGCTGGTATTAGACTACGAAAGGTATCAAAATTCTATGGAGTTAATACCTAGATCACTTGTTGGGATTGGCAGATTGATTATCAAATCATCTACCCAATCATATATAAATGATCCTAAAATTCATACAAATAGCAATTTAATGAGAGATGGTTGAAGGTGATCTTGATAATATTACATTGCAAACAAATTGAAGATAAAATCCAAGATTTGATATACCCCATTGGAAAGAATATAATAGTTATTAGAAATTTGTAAAAATTAGGCTATGTGAAGAGCCAAAAAAATTTATAAATAAGGGCCCACTAAACAACTAGAAGAGTTGGAAACCACCCATTAGATAGACCACTAGACTTAGACAATTCTTTGCTAGCTTTATGTTCTAGTTGGATGGATTTTCTAAACTATGCTTTGTACAATTTCTAAGCTCTATTCTTGTAATTCACTAAAGTAGGTGAATCTAAAGCTATTTATGTTTCATGTCATATCTTTTATAATAAAAGGATTTCAAATTTTGTGTTCAATCTACATATGATGATGGTGGTTACACTTAGTTTATTTCATAGTCTATTTTTATTTTTAAGATTTCACCATTCTAGACCATAGGTTGTATGAATACTTGTTGGGTCAACATTGGTTTTAAAATTAGACTTGCTACTTCACCAGGTTGGAACCAAATTTAGGGTAGTATAGGCTTGTTTGTTTTCTTTTCTTTTCTCTTTCTCTTAAACCTTTGAATTTCTTTAGAACCTATTTAGATTAGAAGTAGATTAATTCTAGTTTTAAACATTAAAACTAGCTTTTGGCTATGTACAATTTAACATTCTATATAGTTGTAAGCTAATCATTATTGTTATATATGATAATAATATTAATGCAATGAATGATATTGTTTGGGTGATTATAATTTACATGGTTTAAACTCACCTTTTTTTGCATAGTTTAAATTCCATACAGTTGTGTGTTTATTGTTTATGCCTATTCCATGTTTTATCAAGTTGTAAATATTTGGTAGTTAGTTAACCATTGGTATTTTATGTATGTTATAATATCATTGCAATAGAATTTTTTTCCAAATAGTTGTACATTAAAGATTAGAATAATATAGTTAGGAAGCATGTTTCTTAGAGTTATACCAGCAAAGGCCCCTTGAAGGAACAACTACCATTGATATCTAGGTTTATCCATGCAACCTAAGACCTGGCCATACCAGAACCTTGGAGAAAACAAATTCCCTTTTGAGAAGGAACGTGATTTTTTCTAAGTTGAATTTTTGACATACAAATAGTTTAGCTTCAATATCTTCATGACCAACCAAGCTAGAACTAGAGGGAAATCAAAGCATGTCATTTGAATGCTCAATAGAACTAGCATTAGAAGAAGGTTCTAAAGACTCTAAAAGTTAGAATTCCCTTGGTATAGTGTTTATCTTACACATTCTAATTATCAATATAAACAAAAATAATCATCATTAGATTTAAGTTAGCTAGAGGTGATTTAGAATTTCTCATCATTTCACCATACTAGAAGACCCAAAGTTGACAAAGGTAGACCCAAACCCGGTACTCCTCAAATTGTTAATAATTCTCCTAGAGTTATTATCTCTTTTGTTGGTCCTCACACCATTACCAAGGACCATCAATGGTAGCTCTTGTTGCATGATAAGTAGGAAGTAGTTCTTTTAAAATTTCAGGTATTGCACATGATATGCCTAAGAATGCTAAAAGATATCTCCCTAGGTATAGGTATGATAGAACAAGGTTGGTTGACAAAAATATTCAGGCATACAAAGATACCTTAATAATTTTACAAATTGAACATGAGGATGTTTCTTGTAGAATATTTTCATACACATTGGATGATTTTACATATGAAAAGTATATTATCTTACCTTCAGGCTCTATTACTTCTTAGTCCTAGCTAGAGGTAGCATTTATCAATCACTTTAGATTATCCATTGACCTGATTGTGATATATTATCAGTTTGCCTCTGCCCCTAGAGAACCTAATAAATCCCTAAGACTATTCAATGCTAGGTTCCATAAAATGTACACCAAATTGGTGACACCTTACACCCTTACAAAGGAAGCATCCATTCATATGTACCTTAGAGCTTTAGACCCATTAAATTCCATTTTTGTGAGGAGAGATCCTCAAATCACATATTTTCCATTGGCATACAGTGAGGCTTTGGCAATCCAACAATAATTTATGTCTTAATGTTTTGGTTTAGGTCAATTACCTTTGCTTGGATAATAGGATATTTTAATTAGATACCATTAATAAAAAAATCCCTTATGAAATACCTTCCCATGCTGAACCTATTACCAAGTGTTATGTATTGCAACTAGAATCAATCCTTCAATCTTGCATCCCTAAATTAAATGATGCCTAACATAAGAAATCAATAGACCATTTTGGCATACTTAGATAATCAAGTGACCATAAATAATGTTCTCAATAATACACCTCTAGCAAAAAATAAATAGGCTTTACCCTCATTCTTGAAAAATCCACACCTACAAATAGTACAATAGTTCAACTAAGACCGAGTCAGCCTTATACCTTGAATCATGAGTTATATAATATACAAATAATGTTTTAGAAATTGAGTAATGATAAGATTAAAATACAAAGGTAAGTTCCTCAATATCCATCCAACAACAACACCCAAAATAGAAACTTTAACTTATAGAGGACTAACCATCAATGGAATACTCACCCAAATAATGGAGTACCAAATCCCACTAGCAACTAAAATAGATTCAGTGGAAACCTAAGTACTCCAATAAATTTATCCAAACTTGCTTTGTACAATTGGTGTAGGGTCTATTCTGTAGCTCAACATGGTGAAACTGACTGTTCAAAGTTTAAAACTACTTTGGATATTATCTAGAAAGAGATGGAAAATTTGGATTTGATACCCACTAATGAGGAATATAGGAATCAAGTTAATCAAAACCTAGAGATAGCCCTAGTTTTATAAATATATATTAACTCTTATAAGTAGATGAATATGAACCCAAAAAAAACCTAGAAGAAAAGGTATAAGCTTAGTGATTGTTCTAGAAAGGTAACAATTATATTCTCTAGAGTAAAAGGAAAGCACCACTGACTTCTTCCACAACCCCCAATAAAATCTCTATTCACTTGATGAGCATGCCAATAATAACCCAGTCCCACCTAAGGGTACCATAGTACCTATGAAACCAAAATTCAATACACTATCATCACAAATAGAGAAAATCCCAAAATAGCATAAGCCTAGATATAATATTATTGAAGACCTTAAGAAAACCAAGCTAAAAATTTCTCTGTTTGAGGTAGCTCAGTTAATTGACCAAAATTATTAGTTTCTTAATACTCTTTTTGACCAAAATAAAAAGAGACTAAGAAGGTTATAATGCTCAGGTAGCCATATACAAATAAAGGGTAGAATATTCAAATTTCCTTTTGATTATTATATTTTTTTGTAAGAACTTACATAATTATCTAGTGGATTCAAGTGCATTTGGTAATGTGATGGCATACATTGTTCGTCAAAAATTAGGATTGGCCCATGTTCCCTCAAAAATTAGGATTGGCCCATGTTACATAATTTTTGGTAGAGAATAGAGATAAATTCCCAAACAATATAAGGTACTCCCTGGAGATAAGAACCTTGTCCAGACTAACTTGGATTATTTGGTTACCCGATCTCCTGTTGCTTCAAGTATACCTTGAACCCTTCAACTCAACATCCAATAGCTCATTACCATTCATAAAATTTGTAAACTCTTCCATGTTTTTTGAGATTGGGGAGTTCCCTCCTTTTTAATCCAAAAAATAGAGGGAAATTAAAATCCCCTGCTAGGCACCGAGCTTCTTGAGAAAAATCCTTCTCATGGAACTCAAATTTCACCACAACAATTTTCTAATAGGCCAAGATTTTGGAACATATACATTAGTCATAACCCACATTTTATTACTTTCTTTGTTGCAAAAGAGAATATTAATAATCCTATATGAGGAAGAAATTACAAAGCCCTCAAACTTGTTGGCATCCTAGAGATAAAGGAGTCCCCCAGAGGAACCATTGGCTAGGCTTGCATTAAAATAGGTTTCTTTCCAAATTCTTCTTCTAATAGCTTCTATATCCTGACCATCCAACTTGGTTTCTTGCAAGAAAAAATATCAAGCAAAATTTCTTTACGCAAAGAAGAGACCACCCATTGTTTAGAAAGCCCATTCAGGCCCCTAACATTCCAAGAGAGTCACTTTATTTATGAGATTTAGAATTAGATTTATTTCCCCTAGACACCCCATGGTTACTTTGGCAAAAATATTCCAACTTTAGCTATCTTACTCCTATAGCCTTCCCTTTTTCAAGTTTGAGCAGAGCTTGAGATCCATTCACGATCTTAGAATTTATTTCCCTCTTCCTCAAAAACTTGTTAGGGGGCTTTCCTAACTTGTTCTCAACACCCACATCCAAATTTGTCTTCCTTTGTCTCTAGGTTTTAGGACCTAGATAATCTTTCTCTAGATAAGTTTTTGGGGAGATAATCGAAGATCCTACCTCAAGGGTCGCCAACTAAATCATAGTCTCCTTAAGAGCAAAACCAATACAAAAACCATCAAAGTAATTATGAAGAAGAGACTTAGAAAAAATGGTTTTAAAAATTATATTCGACTAACATACCTTAGTAACACCAAGCTTCAAGGCTTTGTTCCTCTCCTTAGATGCCTTCTCAATTATCACCAAGTTGACTAGGGTCAATTCTAAGGGTTGCAAAATGTCCTTCGTAAAGCCTTCAACTTTTGAACCTCATCCATCTGGGTCTGAGCTTTTACTTCCCCCACCTTTGAGGAATTATCACCCAAATTCTTTGATGGGACTTGTCTTGAGTTCTCATTCTAGATCTATTATGTTCTTGTAGGTCTCTTTTCCTTCTCTGCCTATGCCTTGAGGGGATATAGGTTCACCTAGTGACCCAATTTTCCATATTTAAGGTTAGGTTATTTTCATAAACAATTGATTGATACTAAGTACCCAATAATGATATAATCTTGATAGAAGAGATAAGATCCACCTTTGGATCTTCCATGACACATATTCTTGCGTACATCATTCTTGATTTGGCTCTAGTTACCATATCGATAAGGAGATCCCCTATAGCCTTGGCCACACCTCTCAACACATATTCATACCAAATATAGTAAAGGAGGTAAGGAAGATGAACCCATAGAGGTACAAAGTTAACCCTTTGCATATGAGGATTGAAATCATATTCTAACTTCCATAAAAATAGATCTCTTTTACCATAGAATAAGGGGTCTCCCCATAGGATACAATTTGCATCTTCCATGTAGTTTAATCTGATATAAAAAATGCTTTAGGGGCTACTATCATTTCCATAGAGCCTAGAGGTTTCCACTTCGCTAGTTCCCATCTTAAAATTTAATCCAGTTTTAGCCTCACCCCCTAGAACTTTTCCACAAGGTCACAACTGCCATCACCCATGGTGAACTTAACTAGTTCACTCGGGATGCTAATGGTATTTCCCACAAGGGATATATTGTAAATAGGTTTTGAGAAGGTCTCTCTTGCACCTTTAGATTTCATTACAGCATACAAAATACCAAGGCTCTAGTTTTTAGGGGAAAATTGTAGGCCATGAGAAGGGGACCCAACCTCCAGCTTACTATTTGACGAAAATCCTATGGAAATATTTGTAGAATGCAAACAGTGGTATCAAAGTGGGTTGATAAGGGCACCCAAAGAATGAGAGAAACTAGGTTGATAAGTGCACTCGGGCTGAATATATTTCCCAAAGATAAAGTTCAGAGTTGAAGAGATCGTCCAATTTGTGAAAAGATAGTCAATTGAATAGAGTACTCCAAATTGTAGAAGATTGGAGAAGAAATGCTAAATAAGAAAAAATTAATTATTTGGAATATTTAATTGGAATTATATGAAGTGAAGAATTTAAATTTGAAGGAGAAGAATATTAATTTGAAAATTTGAAAAGAAAGAAAATTATTAAATTGAAGAAAGAAATTAATGATTGAAGAAAAAATTGAGTTAAAGAAGAATATTGAAAGTCGAAGAAAGAAATACACAATTTGAAATATTTGAAGGTGAAGAAATTAATTGAAGAGAGATTATTGAAGAAATAAAAATATTGAAGAAAATAATTTGAATAATTATTGAAAACTGAAGGAAAATTAAGGAAAAAGAGAATTTGGAATATTTGAAAGTGAATAAATTTACTATGAAGAATTATTTGAAGTAAGAATATTAAATTGAAATTGAAGAAAATTTCAAGAAAGGAAATTAGAGAAGAGAAGAAAAATTGCAAGACAAATTCAAAGAAATTTGTCAAAAGGAAGAGAGAATTATGCAGCAAAAGGTGAAAAATATCTGACGAAGAGTGTTGTAGAGTTAATTGTAGGAAAATTTTGAGGAGAACACTAGAGTGAACCTAGAAAATAAAATTGGAGAAAGATAGCAATTCAGAGCTAAAAAAACAACAAAACTTATGGAGTTGGAAGGAAGTAGACCCTGCGAAAGCAAAGAAATTTTCTAGTTTGAAACGTACATAGCAGTAACATCCAAGAAAATTTAGATATTTGAAGAATAAGAAACCCTAAAGAAAAAAGTTAGCCACGACCAGAGGAGTAGTAACATAATATTAAAATAATTGGTGTGTAATCTAAACTTCCTCATAACGAAATGTAGAAAGAGAATAGACAAGTAATAGAGTGCCAGCTTGAAGGAGGTATTATATGGTTACTAGTAACAAATAAAAAGATACATTAGAACTATAATGCCATGGTAGAAAAATTCAAGTCTTTGGGCCACAATAGAGAATTTAATTGGATTGACAAAAAATGCAGGTGAAGCACCTAAATATAAGAAGTTTATTTCCAAAGTTGGCAATGAATTTGGTGGACTTGGTAGAGTCTTGGTTGTAGGAGTTACAGTGAGAGTAGTTGCAATACTTTGGCGATGACATAGATTCAACAACATGAATTCATGATGACATACCCCCAAAAATGGCAGACAATTACAATGGAAATTTTGATGAACCAAAATTAAAACTAGTAGCAACCATGTCAAAAAATATCGAAGAAATCAAGCCAGTTATGGAGATTGTTGACATGCAATTTCTTGTAAATATTTTTAGCTTGGTTTTGGATTTCTTAGGTAATGGGAAGGACATAAATTGACGAAAAGAAGATCTTATGAAATTATTAGCATTAGATTTCTCACAAAATTTTTAGAAATCCATCATTCTATAAAATGTTGGTTGTTGTTGATCATGATATTATTTTAGCACATAAGGCCATTAAGAAATGGAGAAGCAAATATAGGGAGAAAATTAATTTTGAAAATAATTTGAAAATTTCTAGTTCTAATAAAATGATAAATAAGGTTCGAGGTGTAGACCAATTGGTTCATCCAAACCCCATAAGGGGGTTGGAGGTCCAAGGTTCAAATCTCGAGCCTCGTCGGACTGAACACTTGTCCCTTTCCTAGTTCTTTCAACGGCATAAAAGGTTTAAAATGATTGTGGCATGGTGGTTATAGGGGGGGACTACATGAAGATCTATGTGGCGGCTTTTGGGGCGGACAACGCAAAATACTATGGCGACCATAAAATCTGGATAGCCTGCCCGAATTCGTGGCGGCTATCGATTCCACCATGTAAATACAAAATAAATAAATAAATAAATAAAATGATAAATAATGAACTGGATGCATTATCAAACAAATGTTGTATTTGCATCACTTATGAAACACAAAATGCTAACATAAAAAGAAGGAAGGATAACAATAAGAATTTGAGGAATGGATGTTCCCTAAGAAATTTTTTTCCAAATGGATTGATGGAAATTCTCATGGTGTTCAATGCAGAACATGACTTTTAAAAAGTCTTTCACAAGGCCAAAGCATCCATTAATATGCCTAGGTTGGTTGAGTTTAGCTTACCCAATTTTGACAAGGAAAATATGTGAGGAAACATTCTCTCATGGTGGCTCAAGATACTTCGAGGATAAAGAAATCAATAAAAAAGACATACATTGTTCAAAAAAATACATTAATGATACCAGGTGAGCCATTGTTGTGATTCCAAATCTATAATAATGAGAAGGTTGAGCTAACTTTGGATAAACTAGAAAAGGAAACAATTATAAAAAAAAATTGACTAAAGGACTTCTCTATTTATCAAATTTTAAACCCTATAGAGACATCATACCAAATAATTTAATATGGGGGTGTGTTGGAGGTATTACATTATTTGATACCTTGCAATAATTTTGCAAAGCACTATGTAAAAAATTTATATTAGAGTTTGTTTAATATTTGAGTCTATAGTGGGTGTCATGTAAATAAGTGTGGAGTTATGTGTGTGAGGTATCATGTTATTAAGCATTGTAGGCAGCAAATCCACCTCCCAGAAGAAGAAGTGATAAATGGATTTGCCCAATTTTGATAGTTTTGACAAGTTTTGTAAACCATACAGGTAGGAGTAAACCATACATCCAGGAGGGCAAACCATACAAGGTAAAGGTAAATCATACAAGGTGCAATGAAATGAAATGAAATGCATGGGAAATGTAATTTTAGGTTGTAATTGTGCATGTATTTGATTATTAAGGTATTAGACTTAGTAAAAGTCTTAATTAATGCATTCCATTATGCATGGGCAGTTGTAAATAACTAATTGCCTTAGGAACCACTTTGGAATGGCCTGGGAAATGTTATATAAGGCCCCATTTTCAATTTTGATAGTCTGGTTACATTCTGGTTATGATCTAGTGTTATTCTGGTTATTGGGAAATACTATGAGTCCTGGCTATGGATTGTTATTGCATATCTCTATTGTTGAGTGAAATTGTTGAATAATAATAAATCTTGCATAGTTCATGGTTTCTCTTATGCAGTGTATGATCCTAGAATGGTAGAATAGCATTTTACAGTTTACTTCTATTGCATGTACTTCCTTGTTGTTGTTATGGCTATTTTATGCATTGCTATGGAGGAATTGGATTGAACCAGCACTGGTGTGGCTTTGTGGAATGATATGTGATGATGGTAATATCAAGGAAGATGTTTTGAACCCTTTTGTATGATTTTTGGGTGTCACCATTGGATATACAACTCTCTCAAGCCCCGTTGATATGTTTTGCATGTTATTGGAAAAGGATTAATTGCCATATTAAACCCTTACAAAACCTATCTGAGAGAGATTGGTCTAGTAGAGTATCCAATTTAGCACTTGGTTGTACCTTATTTTCATACAAATCGTACACCAGAGTTCGTACAAATCGTACAAAAGATAATTACCCGATTTGGTAGTTTATGCGATTGAAGGGAATTTACCCGATTTGGCAGTTTTGGGAGATCGACTTGTTTAGTTACAAAACTATGTATGACAGCTTGAAAAACCAATTTTGAAGGATTTATTAAGTGTGAAATCATACAAGATCTATCACTGTATGATTTGGGATCGTACAGTGGTACGATTTGGTGTCCGTACAAGTTGTTTACTTGTCGCATATTGCTAGTTGTAGAGACTGTACGGTGGTACGATTTGGTCCATCAATTGGGAATAGTAAATTGATCATCCTAAGCCTTAGAAATCACCTCCCCACTAGGAATACTACACCCCTATGCTACATTTGGTATCGTTGCCTTATCGAATCTAGCATTTTTGTTAAAATGGGTCAAATTGACAAAGTAAGAATACTACAAAATTGGAGGTGAATGATAGACACCAGTGTACAAAGGCATAGGAGATGGGAAGTATGAGAGAAAATTCTAGTAAGAAGGAGCATGAGGATTTCTCAAAGAGAGAATGCAAGTAACTCAGACCATAGTACACATGAACCAAAAATAGAGCAAGTTTGGGCATCTGAAGAAGGAGATTTTGAAACACTACTGATAGAGATAGAAGATGAGGAAATAGAACCACCTAGCGTAGAGGCACGAGTTGATAGAGAAGTAGTGCATGAGGAAGGAGAGTGGATGGTGACACCTAAGAAAGTGATGGAAGGGTTGCAAGGGAGTGCAGAGGATGGGAGTCAGGCACCAGAGCAATAGGGCATGAGGTCTCAGGAGGAAGGACCAAGACCATCTCCCTCACATCAGTGAAGGAGGTCATGGAGTGAAGATGCATGTGAGTTTGGTCAATGATTGGTGGGATAGAATAAGATACCTTAGATAGAAACTTTTGATGATGATTGTAGTAAGACACCCCCAAGGAGGAATCAGATAGAGATTCCATGGGAGACCTCAAGTGATGAGGATGATTCTTCGAATATGGCTAATAAGGTAGCCAAGTAGAGATGTCCACCTTTTACAGGTGAGGGTAAGGAAGACCCCACAAGACATATCAGAACTTGTATAACCATTTGGAGGGAAAATGGTGTAGATCGACCAGATGATTGGGTAACCTTATTTCTTGCTACCTTGAGAGGATTGGCGATCGATTGGTATCTAAAAGGGAAAATACTATAGATTTTTAGACTTGGACTCAAGTGAAGGAGAAATTCATTGAAGAATTTCACCCTTTGAAGGATGATGGAGATATTGTTACTGAGCTTTGCATGATGAAGCAAAAGTAGGATGAAGATGTAAAATCATACAACCGTAGACTAAAGTAGTTAGTAGATAAGATGCAGATGCCTTTGGTAGATGTATTGGTAAAGTGGTGGTTTGTAGATGGATTACTACCAAAATATAAGAAAAATATGAAGGCAATACCATCAAAAATATATGAAGAAGTTGTGAAGCATGCAAAGAATTTTGAAAGTGAATCAAAATAGATGTATACAAGAATTTTATCTCACCCCAAGTCTAATGATTCAGATAGTGGAGAAGATGATACTATACAAAGGATAGTAGCATCATTTCATCAGGATTTTGACAAGATCATGAAATAACAAAGAAACAAACCTGATAGGAATGACATTTGGTGCACATAATGTAAGATTGAAGGGCATACAAATGTAAAGTATCCATGAAATGACTATTGTCACATCTGTAATGTGATGGGACATGAGGTAATGCTATGTCCATATAATGCAAGAGTACATCCATAGGTCCTGATAATCCAGGAGTAGGAAGAGAAATAGAAGACCCTAGGAAGTGGGCAACAGGCAATAAGTGGTGGTTATAGAAATAGTCAATGAGGTGGAAGGTCAAACCAGGGCAATCGATAAGGAGGATAAAGTCATTTGTAGTATGACTCGAAAGGGAGGCCGATCATACAGTGTCACAATTTCCAAGAATGGGGGCATTTTGCAAAAAATTATCCTTCACCTCAGAGGTAGGAAACATCACAAGCAAGCACTACACATATGTGTAGGTGGTGTGGTCCAGGGAACCACAAGGAAGCAAATTTCCCAAAGTAGGTGAGTTCAAGTAACCCATAGAATGTAAATTATTTAGACATTGAGGTTCCTCAAGTTAAGGAGGAAACCTAAGAAGTTTTAGCTATGACAAGGAATCAGGATAAAAAGGATAAGTATCTAGAGCCAACAAAGGAAAAGCAATGTTGGCAAGTAGCAAAGAAAATACTATAGGATGAAGCACAAAAATCTAAACAAGTGAAGTTAGTTGAAGGAAAGGAACTGAAAAATCCATCAGAAGAGAAGGTGATTGTGCAAAGTCTGGAAGCACAGGTTTTGGACACCATAGTAGAGATCAAAGTGGTAAACCTATTGGAAGCTATTCCATCATTACAAAAAGTGATGGTGGAAGAGATACAACCACATAAGGTGATGGAAGTGCAGAGTCAACCGATTCAGGAAAAATAATGAAAATATCAATTTATGGATCCAACTATATTGATGATTGATGTGGGAAAGAAACCTGCATTAGTTCATATGGAGATCCTAGGGCACAAATTGACACAAGTTATTATGGATGGAGGATCCAACGTCAATGTGCTACCTGAAAGGACCTGGCTAGAACTAGGCGCTCCATCTCTATGGGCATCGAGCTTTCGATTATATGGTGCTGACTAGTATGGTATCGAGACAAAGGGAGTCTTGATAGCACAACAAGTGGTGATAGCTGACCAAGAGTTTGTCTTGGATTTCATTGTGATTACTATGCAGAAGCCTACATACGATGCTCTCTTGGGGAGAGGATGGCTATGAGTAGCCAAAGTTAATCATAACTAGGGAAAGAATCAGATCACTTTCAAGAAGGGATAACACAAATATATGATTAATCTAGCTAATCAAAAGGTTAGTGAGGATGTAGCTATGATCGATGAATCAAAAAATTCCTCAGGTGATGAAGGGTATGAACCATATGGAGAAGGAATGTTGTACCTAGATGAATGTAGTGAAGATGAAGCTAGATCTGATAGTGGACTTCTTCATTGGAAAATGGAGGAGTACAAATTTTTTAGCCCAACTACCTCTGTATTGATTTAGAGGAGATCAAGGAAAAACAAGATGAACCAAAAGTCAGCTAGGAACCTAAGAAGGAGGTGGAAGAGAAATGGACATTCCCAAAGAGTTTTGCAGAGTATATAGTAGGAGATGCAAAAATTGATACAAGACCAACACACCCAATAAATGTAGAGAAAGTAGCAAGTGAGCTAAAGAATATCAAATATGAAGGACCTCGGATAGTGGACATCAATCTAGGAATGGAGGAGGAACCTAGGATGATTCACTGTGGTGATGATTGGAACCCTGTACTGAAAGTGATGACTTTTAAGATATTCTTGGAATATAAGGATGTCTTTGCATGGACATATAAGGACTTGAAGGGAGTACCACCTAAGTTATGTGTCCACAAGATTACACTAATTCCTGGAGCACAACCCGTAAGGAGGAGACCATATAGAATGAACCCAAAGTATGTTGCATTAGTGAATGCAGAGATAGAGAAGATGTTGGAGGTAGGAATCATCTTCAGGGTGACAACCAGTGAATGGGTATCACCTATAGTGATCACCTTGAAGAAGGAAGTGGACAATATCAGAATATGTGTGGACTTTAGGAGTCTAAATGTAGTAACTATTAAGGACCCCTTCCCTATTCCCTTCATAGATTCTATCCTGGAAGAAGTCACAGGACACGAGATCTATTCATTTTTGGATGGATTTTGGGTTACAATCAGATAAGTATAGTCGAGGAGGATAAGTTGAAGACCATATTTATTATGGAGAATGGCATCTATGCATACAATCGAATGCCATTCGGGCTCTGTAATGCCCCAACTACATTTCAGTGCATCATACTGTATATATTTGATCAATTGGCAATAGGGAACTTCAAAGCATTTTTGGATGATTGGTCCATTTATGGGAAGATCAAGGAGCATCTTCCTACCCTTAGTGAATGTATGAGTAGGTATAGAAATGCATAGATATCATTAAATCCTAGGAAATGCTACCTGATGGTACCATATGGGAAATTGTTAGGACACATAGTGTGTAGTGAAGGATTAAAAATAGATCCTGATAAGATCCATGTGATATTACACATGGAAGAACCATATGATGTGAGTTCACTTAAAACCTTCTTGGGATCGATGGGATATTATCAAAGGTTTATCAGGAACTATGCACATGTATCCTATCCATTGGATTCATTGATGAAGAAGAATGTTCCTTTCATATGGATAGAGGAGCACCAAGGAGCCTTTGAGGAGCTGAAGGCTAAGCTTGTGAGTAGCCCAATTTTGGTGTTCCCAAACTGGGATAAGGAATTCCATGTCCATATTGATGCTTCAAATTTTGCAATTGGATGTGCTTTGGCACAAGAAGGATAGTTCAGGCTGGATCAACCTATTTTCTTTGCTAGTCACCTATTGTCAAGGCTAGAGAGAAATTATAGTACAATAGAAAGAGAAGCTTTGGGAATGGTATATGCAGTCCAAAAGTTTAGGCATTACCTATTGGTGAATCCCTTTGCTTTCTATGTAGATCACCAAGCTCTATTGTACTTGATAAATAAACCAGTGATACAAGGATGGGTCAGTAGGTGGCTCATCACCCTACAGGAGTTCGTATTTCGAGTAGTAGTGAGACCTGGTAAGAAGCATGTCATTGCAGACCAGTTGTCTCGGATACGATCAGGAGAGCCTATAGGAATAGGAGTTTTGGATGAATTCCCTGATGCACAATTATTCACCATCAATGTTGTTCCATCATGGTACAAGTTGATTGGCCAGTACCTTTCCATAGGAGAGTTGCCATAGGAAATGATGACAACCAAGAAAAAGAAAGTGATCATGAAGTCAACACCCTTCCAGTTGATAGCAGGATTGTTGTATAATATGGGAAGTGATGGTATCCTACGAAGATGTGTGATGGAAGAAGAAGTCAAAGTAGCATTGAAAGAAGCTCATGAAGGCTTAGCAGGAGGGCACATGGGACCAGATGCGATAGCTAGGAAAATATTACTAGCTGGACTATGGTGGCCCACATTATATAATGATGCAAAAGAGTATGTGAAAGCATGCGATACTTGTCAAAGGGTAGGAAAGCTAGTAAAGAGGGACTTTATGCCATTGCATCCATCACAACCCTAAGAACTATTTGAAAGGTGGGGATTAGACTTCATCGGACCATTGAAGACATCTCATAGAAGGAAGTGTAGATACATTGTAGTAGCAATGGAATACTTGACAAAATGGGTTGAAGCAAGAGCATTACCTGATAACTCAACAAAAAGTACAATGAGATTCTTGTATGAGTAGGTAATCACAAGATTTGGTATTCCACTATAGATAATGAGTGATCGAGGAGGACACTTTGTCAATGAAATCATCAAAATGTTGATGATAGAGTTCAGGATTTTGCACTCATTGTCTAGTCCATACTATCCTAGAGCAAATGGGTAGGTGAAAGCAACAAACAAAGTCTTGGTATCTACTTTGTATAAAACCTATGGAATAGAGGGAGCATATTGGGAGGAAAGGCTACCATCTATTTTTTGGGTATATAGAACAACTTTTAAACCAACAATAGAGCATACACCTTTCCAGTTGATGTATGGATAGGAGGTAGTGGTGCCAGTTGAATTCTTGATACCAAGTTTGAGAGTCATGGTAGAGCATCACTTGGGTGATCAAGAAAGTTTGGAAGAGCGATTGACAACACTGATCAAGTTAGATGAAATATGATTCATGGCATAATGGGTGATTGAGGTAGCTCAAAAAATAAGGAAGGCATGGCATGACAAACATTTGAGGAAGTTAGAACTTAGTCCGGGTGACTTGGTTCTAAAGTTTAATGGAAAGAGGGAAATCAAGCTCGGTAAGTTGAAGACTTTATGGCTTGGTCCCTATAAAGTGGTTGAAGTAATGAATAATGGAGCAGTCAAGTTGTAGAACTTGAATGGGATGGAGGTACCTAACACTGTAAATGGCTCAAAGTTGAAGCCTTATAAAGTATAATGCTTATTCATTTCTTTAGAAGATATTGAATGAAGAAGATGAGCAGAAGCTCAATGGAGGACTCAAGGTGAGCAAGGTCCATCATAGGAGGAGCCTGACATGGGACTCACACATTTATTTGTAGAAGGGGAGGAGACAAGACCAACCATAGAACAACAAGAGTTGGCACCTCGACCCAGAGAAAGAAGAAGATTGTGAGTGCATGTCATATTTGTGGATGGGACCGAATGAGTAGAAGAGGAAGATGAAGAATGGATTCCTCCAAATGAAAGAGGACATCAGGAGATAGTACTATTACCTAAAAATAGGGGAAGGCAAGAAGAAGCACCCCAAGTGAATATAAATAGGATGTATCCTTAGGTGGAGCGTAGAGAACTACCCCAACAAGTGGAAGGATGAAGAAGGATACGATTAATAATACGATATGAGGATAGAGTGGACACCTTTGAAATGGAAGTTCTAGAAGTAGATAGGAATGAGACCATCGATGAAGAATTGGTTGGACTTACTCCATTAGCTTAGATAGGGCTATTATAGTAGAGAATGTGACTGTAGACTCAACAACTATAGGAAGAATATCAAATATTGTGAGGTCATAATGCAAGGTTGAGAGAACAAACCATCCAGGAATTGGATAGTACAATATGAAGACTGGATGAACAAAGAATATCTAGGCTATAAGAGCTAGAAGGAGAACCTGAGGATGATGAGGGGATAACTCCAAGAAGTGGTGTAAGAAATTATGGAGCAAGCACAAGTTCACAAGTACCACCAAGTGATCCACCAATGATGAATGAAGATGCAAAAATGTTATGGTGAGACATTGAGGAAGCAACCACATCACCTGAATCACAAGGTAATGCATGATTAGATTTGAGTGACTCTAGTGATGAAGGAATGCCTTGGCTAGTAAGGGAACCTAGCATAGAAAGTAGTGATGATGATGATTGCCTAGGGAATCCCTAGAATCCTTGAGATAATCATGATCCCCCAACATGTACAACAACACAATGACAACTAGGGAGATCTCATGAGCATCAAACCAACCTTGATCTATAAGCATATATAATAGCCCATCGATAATTAAGAAGATAAAGGAGATAAGTATGAATATTGGAGAGATTGATGAATTTACCAATAGATTGGGTGGAATAGAGAGAAGAGAATAGGAATGACTCAAGTTCTGAGATAGATTTTTTCGACGCATATAGAGAGGTCTTGGCAACTTCATCTCCACAAATATGCTTCGAGGAAAGAATATGGAGACATCACTTAGCATGTGCAGATCATAGAATCAGAGCACTATGATAATTATCACCAAGTACAAGAAGAAGTAGAAGTCCACTAGCCAACATTGAGTTGGTAGAGATAACTCTTGATAACCGAGCAATGGGAGGAAGGAATAGAGAAGGACCCCTAAGGCTTCAGCTAGGAAGGGAGGAGGTATTCGACTATGAAGTGAGCAAGGACAAGGTGATGTTACAATTAGAGGAGGAAGAGGATGAGGAAGGTTTTGACCCCCTACTCCTAGATGGTCGGGAGATACACCCTTAGCTTGTTTGAATTGGACAAGGAATCTGTGAGGTATACCAAGGATGAGAGGGATCTTACCTAATCCTACAAGGCATTATCCATTGGGATGACCATCCCTAATCTGATGAGGACCTCAAAGAGTGGTAGGTGGTAGAGGATTACTCCAAGAAAGGGAGGAATCACCACTAGCACAAAGAAGCCCGATGTCAAGAGGAATAGGATGGGGAAGACACTCACGTGGTAGAGGCCTTGTTGGGAGAGGAAGAGTACATTTTGTAGATGAAAGAAACTAGGGACAACAAAGGATCCGATCACCAAGTCTGGAGCAAGAATTGATCCGAGGAGATAGATGAAGGAGTCACTTGAATGATAGTAGAGTAGTAAGGACACCACTACCAAGGGATCAATAACCTATGTGACAAGAGGAAGGGACACCAGGTGAAGATACTCCAACTTGCAATTGTACAATTCCAAATTGTACACATGGTATGGGAAGGCCAGATAATTTGGTAACATCACAAGTGGAGATGAATCAGCCTAGAGAGCAAGTGGCGCTAGGTGACACAACTACTCAGAATGTCATAGTCGAACCTCCAAGAGAAGAATTCGATGGGATCGTACAAGTGAATGTCACTGTACGATTTCCATGATGGTAAGTGTAAATAGGTTAGGAAATGAAAAGAAAAAGAAAAAAAAAAAGGAAAAATAAAATAAAATGCCTTAATTGTGAAAATCCCTTGGGATGCAATTAAGAAGGAAGTGGGTTGAAAACCAGAAATGATGACCTCTTCAAAGAGAGAAAAATAGAAAAATTCTCTAAGTGATAGATCGTACAAAGTCAAATTTAAGTTGAAAAAGCACAAGTAAGAGATCGTACAAGTAAAATTGAGAAAATTACATGTAAAATCATACAAGAAGGCATGTTATATGATCTGGATCGTACAATGTATGGTTTTGGGTGTAGTTGTATGATTTTCAACCATCGCATTTAATGTTCGCATGTGTGGAATGATGAGTTGTCGGAAAAGCATGGGAAAAAGTTAAAAATTGCATGAAAAGTGATGAGTTGTCAATCATCTAGGCAAGGAATATGAAAAGACATGCAAAGTGGTGCAATTTCAAATTTGGAGTGGTTAGGGTTTGAAGATAGTTTAAATACAAGGCTCACCCTAGCAATTTTTAAAATCGTACAAAGAGGAATTCAAATTTTTTAGGAGGACGAAGGTGAAAAGTGTGCAACTGAATGGAGGTGACTACATGGGCATTAAAACTCATCAGTAAGCTACAATAATTCATGACCCATTTTTAAACTCACACTAGGGAGACTTTTCGCATTCGAAGAAATCAAATCGAAGAAGAAAAAAGGAGAAAAAGCAAGGGTTTGACTCCATTGAAGGAAGAATTCGAGTTCAACTAGAAATAAAGGAGGGTTTGTAGTAGAAGGCATCCAAATATGAACTAGGTTGTTGAAAAATGTACATTAGGGTTCGAAGAAGTGGTGGATTGGAGCCGGAGCAGAGAAATTATAGGGAAAAGGAAGCTACAAACCCTAATCTGATAAAAGTGGCCAAAAAGAATAGAGAAGATAGAGGAAAGGAAGGAGAAGACCGTACAACCATATTTAATAGCCATTTTTTTTGTTTTGGGGATAAATTGTGCCAAGTGTGGAAGAATTGAGAAATTGCTCTCAAAAAGCATTGAAAAGATAGATCGGGGTATTTCAACAACTAGGTCGAAGAGAAATCATGGAAGAAAAGTGGAAAATATGATTTTTAGGTGAATAAGGGTTTGAAAAGATGTATTGTATGATTTGGTGGTAGAGTGTATGGTCTCAAGAAAAATATTGTGCGATTTTGGGTAGTTTTTGGGTTATTTTAAGCCATTTTGAGAAAATCATATGAAATTGTATAGATTCAATGAGGGAAGTAGCTAGAGAGGGATATTGTATGGATTAGTATATCCCTATATGATTTTATGCTGTAGTTGTATGATTTGTAGAAGATCAAATAGTTTGAAGATCGAATAGTCAAGGATTGAATAGTGTACGATCTGGAGGTGGTTGCTGATAAGGAAACCATATAGGAGCAAGTGGGAAAGCATATTGTATGATTTATAGTAGATTGTATGATTTTTAAGACACTTATAATTATAGAATTGGTGATGTTCGAGTAGCAAGATAACCAGAGGTATGGCAAGAAAATGATTTCAGCCGAGGAGTTCGGATACTAGTTAAGAAGAATTGCAGCCAATAGGGTGGAATGGTCACCAGGACCTCTACATGAGAGAGTCATGGTCATGGTAGTACCAAGGGTGATAGTTTTAGTCCCATGATTGGCATGGTACTCATCCTTGGAGGAGAGGAGGATACATGTCATGGAGAGGGTAGAGGTATTGGAGGGTTGATCGAAGAAGAACACCACCAAGACATCGAGAGGAGGAGATGGCACAAGAGAGGATCTCAAGGAGGGAATTGAGGAGTGAAGTACATGTTCTAGATCTAGATGAGGATCTGAGTAGTGGACCTAAGGAAGGTCAGGTGGGGATAATAGATATATCATTCGTACAACATGGAGGAGAGACATGCAGGAGGTGGTGGAGTAATGAATAGAACAAGAACCACCCCTAGAGAAAATAGTTTGAGGAGGTTGGTGTAGCTATAATAGCACAAGTGCCACCACACCAAAGACCTTCTTCTACAACTATTTATTGCATATGGTTCAGGCATATAATCCTACAACTAGAATTACCTATGTCAATGTAGGCAAGAGGTCGGTGAAAATAGAAATTATGGTAGAGGCATTCAGAAAATATTTGGATTGCCAACATATGACATGGAGATAGTTAAGAAGTTGGTTGATCTAATTGAGACATATCGAATCATCACTTCACTTACCAATGTGAAATCATCAATTGATGCAAAGATCTCGGGTGTAGGGACTCAAGGAATTAAGTAGAGCTAGTTGAAAGGGAATGATTGGCCATGTGCTATGAATACTATGATGGCTCAACTGTCAGGAGATACATGAGCTATAGATATGCCAATATGGATGGCTCAGTATGTAGAAGGTATCACCAAAGGGATCAAGTATGATTGGGGTACCTATCTAGAGAAGAAGATGCATGAAGTACTAATGAAGAGATCAAAGAATTTTGGGATGACATTCCATGCCATTGGATTGTTGTTAAATATTGTTATAGAGAAGGGAATCCACTTTCCAGGTTTGATAGAACCTAGGAATGTTAGGGTAGGATAACCAACCATTTTGAGGTGGGTAAAGTCAGTACCAATTCAGAAGGAGACTCCAGAGAAGTCTCGGACAAAGGAGTAGCAGACCACTAAAATATAGGAGGATACTTCTTCGGATGATGAGGATGTACACCCTAGAAGAAAAAGGCCTAGGAAGTTGGAACCTGAACTAGAGCAACAAGCATTTCAGCAATGGTAGTAGGAGCAACCATCAGTTTAGGAAAGGGAGGAAATTATGGGGAGGCAATCCAGCCCAATACAAATAAGAATGAGGAGACAATGGGAAAGAATGGTGAATAATCCCACTCCAAAAAATAAGTCGAGACTATACAGAAGGATCAGAAAGAGGAAAAGGGATAGTCAGACTCGGAGAAGTTGGATCTGCATGAGTGGAATTGGGCAGAAGCAGAGAAGATGCTGGAATCCCCATAGATTTTCTAGCATAATAAATTTGAAATTTTAGACTCTTCAAAATTATTGGAGGATATAGAGGTGAGGTAGATAGCATAGGAAGTAGCAGCCACTACTCATGAGGAAAAGGAGGAAATCAAAGTGAGAGTGGAAGCCTTAGAGGAAGAGTCTAGAGAAAAGAAGAAGCCCCATTTCAAATTTGTGATGGGGGGAAGTTCAAATCAGAGTGATGCATAAGAAGAGATAAAGGCATCATAGGAACAAGAGGAACCTATTGTTGAAAAAGTCACAGTAATGGAGATACAAGAGAATTAGGAAGAAGAGTAGGTGATTGAAGAGCAATAGGTGGGCTCCATTGAATAGAAAGAAGCCCAAGAATCGATAGAGTAGCAACAATCTCAGTAGGAGATTGTGAATATAGATGAGAAGGTAGAGGTGGAGAGGATTGTGGAATAGACTCCACCAAGGGAAAAGATAAATATAGAGAGAGCACTACTAGAGCTTGGGGGAAGCTCTAGCCACCACATGGAAGAGGAGGAAGAACAAACTCCTACAGAAGAGGAACTACGGAGAATGCAAACAAGCTATCTTTTGAAGGTACCATAGTTCGACAAGATTGAAACTGAGGAGGTGGTGCAAGGAGTAGAAGATGATGTGGAACATTTCTTCTCTCAGATAGGCAATGCCATAGCTAGCACCAAATTATAGTTTTGTATTGGATGCATGGGAGAATTGAAGTTGTGGGAGGAACAAGTGTCTCTCGAGTTGGAGAAGATAATGGAATGGGTGAGCAATGAGGAGCGTACAAGGAGAATTGTAGATATTCATGTACAACACCCATGGAAGTTACCCAGGGAAGAGGTAACCATGATGTTGGGAAGAGACGACTTTTAGGAGGGAGTGACAAACTATGGATAGAGCCAACTACTCGACTTGTCCCATGAATATAATGGATTTGGAACACTACAAGATTGGCTATCACTCTGAGGAAGTTGAACTTCCTAACACATTGGATAGAGTGGTTGAGCATCGGATTGGAGTAGATTTATCAGCTCAAGGAAGCTCAGAAGGAGGAGATAGAAGCCACTCGAAAAGAGATGATTGAAATGGAGGAAGAATTGTAAAAGTGTAAGGCTATGATAGAGGAGAAAATAAAGAAATTGGAAGAAGAACTATGAAGCACCAGGGCTGATTTTGAGGCCAGACTTAGTTCACTTGAAGAAGAGAAGCGATAGGTCTCACAGATGGTAGAAGATAGGATTAAGGAGTTGGAGGCTCAACTCAGAGCAAAGGATGAATATATGAACACGCAGTTGGTCGAAAAATATGAGAAAATGGTGGCACAAGCCAAGAAGATAGAAGAGCTTACAAAGGACAACAAAAGATATAATGATATGGTCCTGGAGAAGCAAGTGCAATTGAAGGCCAAAGAAGATATTGTTCATGCTTTGGAGGCAGATATTAATCATCATCTGTAGACCATCATAGATAAGAATGAAGAATTACAAGTAGCAATTCGAACAGAAGCACACTTGTAGGAGAAGCTGAAGAAGAGTGCCACTGATCATGAAAAGCAAATGAGGGAACTCCTGAAGACTACCAAAGAGAAAGCTAATTTCCATGGGGTGAAAGTAGTGGAAATGGGGAACTACGCAGCCAGGTTGAAGAACGAATGCATAATTCTTCAATCCCAAGTGGATGACTTGAAATTTGTGGTCATGGATTATGAGGCATGACTGAAACAAAAGGATGAGTCGGTGAGGACACCAACCAAAGTAAAGGGGAGGGCAGATGTAGGCAACAAATCCACCTCCCAGAAGAAGAAGTGATAAATGGATTTGCCCAATTTTGATAGTTTTGACAAGTTTTGTAAACCATACAGGTAGGAGTAAACCATACATCCAGGAGGGCAAACCATACAAGGTAAAGGTAAATCATACAAGGCACAATGAAATGACATGAAATGCATGGGAAATGTAATTTTAAGTTGTAATTGCGCATGTATTTGATTATTAAGGTATTAGACTTAGTAAAAGTCTTAATTAATGCATTCCATTATGCATGGGCAGTTGTAAATAACTAATTGCCTCAGGAACCACTTTGGAATGGCCTAGGCAACATTATATAAGGCCCCATTTTCAATTTTGATAGTCTGGTTAGCTTCTGGTCATAATCTAGTGTTATTCTAGTTATTGGGAAATGCTATGAGTCCTGGCTGTGAATTGTTATTGCATATCTCTATTGTTGAGTGACATTGTTGAATAATAATAAATCTTGGCATAGTTCATGGTTTCTCTTATGCAGTGTATGATCCTGGAATGGTAGAATAGCATTTTACAGTTTACTTCTATTGCATGTACTTCCTTGTTGTTGTTATGGCTATTTTATGCATTGCTATGGAGGAATTGGATTGAACCAACACTGGTGTGGCTTTGTGGAATGATCTGTGATGATGGTAATATCAAGGAAGATGTGTTGAACCCTATTGTATGATTTTTGGGCATCACCATTGGATATACAACTCTCTCAAGCCCCGTTGATATGTTTTGCATGTTACTGGAAAAGGATTAATTGCCATATTAAACCCTTACAAAACCTATCTGAGAGAGATTGGTCTAGTAGAGTATCCAATTTAGCACTTGGTTGTACCTTCATTTTGTACAAATCGTACACCAAAGTTCGTACAAATCGTACAAAAGACAATTACCCGATTTGGCAGTTTATGCGATTGAAGGGAATTTACCCGATTTGGCAGTTTTGGGAGATCGACTTGTTTAGTTACAAAACTATGTACGACAGCTTGCAAAACCAATTTTGAAAGATTGACTAAGTGTGAAATCGTACAAGATCTATCACTGTATGATTTAGGATCGTACAGTGGTACGATTTGGTGTCCGTACAAGTTAAACACTTGTCGCATATTGCTAGTTGTAGAGACTGTACGGTGGTACGATTTGGTCCACCGACTAGGGATAGCAAATTGATCATCCTAAGCCTTAGAAATCACCTCCCCACTGAGAATACTACACCCCTGTGCTACAAGTGTGAGTTATGTGAGTGAAGTGTCATGTTTATAAATGAGAAGTTATGAGTTATGTGTCTTTATATTTATGTAGATATGTGAGATTTATTATTATGTATTGATAAATATGAAGAGTTGGATCTCCCATGAGTATGAGGAGATGAAGAGTTTATATAAGTGTAAAGTTCAAGAGTCTTGATAATATGAAGAGTCTCATGTATGTATATATTGTAGAAAAATATTTGTAACATGTATTTAAAAATATGCATTGCTTAAAGTAGATATTTATCAATAAAATATTTTTCTTGTTATTGAATTGCTGTGAATATTTGATATTGATATCCTATGGAAATATTTGTAGATTACTAATAAAACCTATACTAACGAGGAGAAAATGGGAATAATTCAAGTCTTAAATGATTATAGAGATGTTATAGTATATATTTATAAAGATAATAATGTCTATGATGTGTCCATCATTACCCACACCATTCCCATAAAGCAATTAATGAAACCCTTTCAGAAAAATCAAATACCAATGAATCCACTGTAGAAACCTCACATTCCCAAAGAGGTACAAAAATTGTTGTTAGCCCACATAATTTTCCTTGTAAGATATTCTACCTGGGATGCAAATTTGATACCAGTTTGAAAGAAGAATGGAGAAATATGCTTGTGTGTAGACTTTTAAAATTTTAATAAAGCATCCAAGAAGGATAATTATCTCCTCCCTTCCTTGGATGAAGTTCTACAAATGGTGAATGGTTCTCAGATGATATCCTTCTTAGATGGTTACTTAGGATAAAATCAAGTAAAAGTAGACACCAAGAATGGGATTAAAATTGCATTTACTACAAAATAAAAAATATTTGCCTATAGGAGAATGTCATTTGGCCTAATCAATGCAAGAGCTACTTTCCAAAGAGCTATGACATCATCTTCAAGGAACTCACTAGAAAATACCTCATGATTTACATGGATGACCTCACTATATTTTCTAAAAAGCATTGAGATCACATGAAAAACCTAAAAAAGGTACTATATAGATGCTAAGAGCATGGAATTTCATTAAATTAAAAAAATCTATTTTTGGACTTATAAAAGGAAAACTTTAGGGGCATGTTATCTTAGAAGTTGGTATTTCCATTGACCTAGAAATAATTAAAGCTATTTGAAAAATTCCCCTATCTAAAAGCAAAAATGAGTTGAATCCCTTCTTCAACAATATTTATTCTGGGATTTGCATAAATAGTCTGAACTCTTAATGTAATGCTCAATAAGGATGCCAAGATTATATGGACTATGGAAGCACAAGTTACTTTTCAAGAAATTAAAAGGGCAATCACAAATTCTCTTTTATTAATTAGTTTAGATTATACTCAGTCTTTCTACATTTACTCATTTGAATCAGAACATTTAATTATTGGTGTTTTAACTCAAATGAAAACATTTGGAGATGAGAGACAAGTAGCTTACATAATATCATCATTGAGGGATGCTCAAATAAAATGTTTAATAATTGAAAAACAAGCCTTTGCTCTAATCAAAGTGAAGAAATTATAGTACTATATCTTGCATAGCAAAGTTTTTGCAATAGTACTAGATCTAACTATAAAATAATGTTTATGTAAAATGAGTTAGGGGAATGTAGAGGCAAGTGGGTTTCAATGTTATGATACCGCATAAATATTTAGTATCTGTAATAATAATTCAATATTGAATTATTATTAATAGCATACAAATAATAATAATTCATATTCAAATGCCATGAACATTATGCAAATATCAAATCCAAAAAAAATAATGCAATAGCAAATCCACATCACTCAAAGAGGGAAAAGTCTCATAGCCACTTGGAGAGGGAAAAGTATCTTATGTGCATCAATGTGACTTAAATATAAATTGTTCGATGATCCAAACTACTAAAATATATCTCCTATTTATAGATGAAATCAATAATAACCTAACCCTAATTCTCAAGGGCTGACTAACTGAATCTATGGCCTGAGATTAAAATGATTAGTTGACATGGCTATTTTGGAACCGTTACAAGGCTCTCCCTTTAGAAATATTTTTCCTTAGAGTTGGAAAATACTAGAAAATGCTGTCAATATCCTATGTAGCATCTTCTGGAAGTTCCTTCCACTTGACGAGAAACTCTTAAATTTTTTAAGATCGAAGATGATAAACAATGGACTACAATACTGCTTCAGGATGAAGAGTGATTCAACCTTCTTATTTTGACCAATAACTTGTTTGAGATAGGATACATGAAAAATTAGATGGATGTGAGAAGATGGTGGAAGCTTCCATTGGTATGCTACTTCACCAGTGCGACGAACCACCTTATAGGGACCATAAAATTGAGAAGTTAACTTTTAACGAGACTTGGTCTTTAAGGATAATTGTGTGTAAGGTTGTTGGTGTAAAAAGACCATATCTCCTATATTGAATTGACATTCAGAATGATGTGAATATTGTTGCTGCTTCATATGATTTTGGACCTGTATCAAATTATCCTTAAGGAGTTGAAGCACAATTTGTTTTTTTGTAACAAATAATGTACTTGGATAGCTTTGAAAGATCTTGGAATATAGTTGGTGATTGTTGGGGTTTTTTGACCATACAATGCTTTATAAGGGGGCATATTAATGGGAAAATGGTAAGAAGTATTATACAATAATTTAGCTAACAAAAGCCATTAGACTTAGTGATATTTCTTATCCTGAGTAAAACAACGAAGGTAAGTATTGACACATTTATTAAAAATCTCTATTTGACCATCATACTAAGGGTGATATGAGGAGGACATGCTCAACTTTGTACCACAAAAATGAAACAATTCCTTCCAAAAGTTTCTAGTGAATATAGGATCATGGTCACTCACAATGGTTTTGAGCATACCATATAACTTAAAAATATAATCAAGAAATACCTTGGCCACCTTATTGAATATGGATGTTGTAATGCATAGAAATGAGCATACTTGGAAAGGTGATCTACTATCACAAAGATCATTATTTTTTCCTCTAATTTTGAAAAGCCCTTAATGAAATCCATGGATATGTACTCTCATTGGAGGTTAGAGATAGGCAAGGGTTATAACAATCTAGGAGATTAATTTGTTTTCCCCTTTGTTACATTGATATACCTCACACTCAACCAAAAATATCTTGACATTTAATTTTATTCCTTTCCAATAAAATGATTGCTTCACCCATTGGTATGTTTTCAAGAATCCTGAGTATCTTGCCAAAGGAGATGCATGTGATCTTTGACTTAATAGTCAAATATTGATGAAGATAAATACGATTTTTTTGCAAAGAAATCCATTAGAGTATGAGAAGCAAGAATGCAGTGATTGTCCTATTTTCATATCTTGAATGATCTGAGTAGTCTCTGAATCAACAAACCAAACTTCTCAAAGTTGAAAATGTCATTGCGGACAAAGAATAAAGATGGCATTGATAGCCAAATCATCCTTACATTTGTGACATAAAGCATCAACCACCACATATTCTTTACCTTTTGTATATTCAATAACAAAATTATAATCCAAGAGTTTGGTCATCCATTTATTTTATTCATGGTATGAGAGATATTATTCTAAGAAATACTTCAGGATACTATGGTTAGTCTTAATGATGAAATGAATACTCAACAAAAAATACCTCTATTTCTCTATGGAATATAGCATCTCCTTCTCATAAGTGGACCATCCTAGATTCTTTCATGAATGGTGCTTATTTTCAAAGGTTAATGGGTGACCATATTGCATTAAAATGACTCCAATACCTCTATCGTAAGCATCACACTCAATGACAAAAGGTTTGCTAAAATTAGGAGTGGCCAAAACTAGAGTGGAACACATAGCTTCTTTGAGGTCTTGGAAGGCTTGGGAAGCAACTTCAGTCCAAAAACAAACATCCTTTTTTGTGAGGGGAGTGAGAGGTGTAACAATCTTGCCATAGTTGTAGATAAATTTTCTATAATGAGTCCTAGAGATCCATGCAATTTTTTAAGGAATTTGGTTAAGGGCCAATCTTGAATACCTTTAATTTTATTAGTATAGATCTTGACTCCTTTGCGAGATATTGTATATGTTAGAATTAAAGTGCACTATGCCTCTGTTTTGACACTTGTCAGTTTATATTGACACTTGTCAGTTTATCATATAGGCCTTCTGCCTATATATGTAACTCATTTGTATCAATAAAATTATCTCATCTTGTTCATTCCATAATTAGTCCTAACATTTGGTATCAGAGCAGGTTTCCTCTCCTACCTGTGAAACCCCTTGAGGGGGGATTTCCCTCATTGAAATCCTCCCTCCCCCCTAATTTTTTTTTCTCTTTTTTTTTTTTTTTTTACCGAGGGAGTATGCTCTCCATCATTTGATGGATCAAAAACCAGATGGTAAGAATTTTTAAAATTTGGGAAAAATTTTCAGAATTTTTTTAGTTTTTTTTTTAAATATGCAGATAGCGTGGAGATAGCGCAGCAACTGGTATTGCAGAAGCAACAGCCAACGTTATCTATCCAAAAAATGAGAGGGAGTTCTTCAGAGGGAGTTCTCTCTCATGATAAACAGGCTATGGAGGTCTTCAGAGGGAGAATCCTCCAACTCCTACTGGAATAGGCCATGCATAGAAATGACCCGCTCGTCGACTCGAACTCTGAACCCCTACAAAATCATCTTGACGATGCAGCAATCCTCGAAGGTTTTTTGAATTCCCATAAGGCTGGTAAAATAAAATACCACCTTGTCCTCCTCGTCGGGTGGCACCGAGGTTATCTGCTGCTTGGTGGTTTTTTATAGAGGGTGACGAGGATGACTTCCTAGGGTTCATCGAAACCCTAGAGGCCTTGGCCACACTCTCGTTGATCCTTTGCTGAAAGTTGTTGAGCCGTGCCTAAAAATTGTTCAATATTTATTGGAAAAGCCTGCTGAAATTCCCCTTCTCATCTTGGGAACCTTGTGTCGGTGTGGGCAAGGTTTCGTAATCGATGTCCATGGGAGAAATTTCATCTAAGGATTTTTGAAGAGTTGAAATGAGGTTTAGGTCAAAGAGGGTCGGGACCGTCTCATCCCCGACTTGTTGCATCCACAGAGGTCTCGCGATCGAATCCCCTGGGGTTGCGAGGGATTCCTCCAAAACCTTGCTCTGCACCTGACTTGCCAGAACCCCAAACGTCGTCTCATCTTTTTTGGGAGTTTTAGGCGAGGGTTTCATGTTTTTCGTCGGCTACCCTCATGTCGGGGCTGACTCTGTGTGCAGGGGGCTGTCAAAGTTCTCCTCCAAGCCCTCCATGAGCTCCCATGTATTGATGGTCTCGGGCTCTTCCGTTTGGAGCCCCGTCTGTAGCTGTGTTATCTCACACACCCACTGAAATGGAAAGCAGATCATGCCAATAAATTTCATGGCCCCCGACGACAATGATGTCACCGTGATGGCGGTCTGTTTCATGTGATCAGAAGTGCCACAGTTTGTATGGAGGAGATGGAGCTCATCAGCAAAAAATTTGGATGACGCAGTACTAGCGGATCATCCACGTCGAGCTGTGCTGGAAGAACTGCTCTTGCACATGTGCTGCCAGTATTTTTGTGTATACCTCCTAAGATGATCCCCAGACAAAATTTGAAATGAAAATTGATTCCTAAGCATGGTGAGTTGCGAGGCCGATTTGCGCTAATTTTTTTTAAAGCAGTTGACAAACGCGATGGGAAGCGCACTGTCCTACATAAAGGTTGCATGTTGATTATGGTTGTGTAGTCTTCAAAGAGAAAGCGGTTTTCGGATTGGCTTGTAAAGACTACATCATGTCATCATCAAAAAAATTTGATGTGAATAGGGCTCAGATGGCATGGTACCAACCAGTGCAGTGCAACTTTCAAAGCCGTGATTGATTGTAAATCAAAGAATTTTTGTCTACATAAACGTGGCGGCCGTGCATTTTTCATGACATACGAGCATTTTCCATGTGGGTGGTGTAGATGCTCCATCCGAGACGCTTGCGTGCTATGTGGCGTCCATAGTGCGCAAACCATTAGAGGCGGATCATGAGCTTTGTGAGAGATCGTGGAACCTGCTTCAAACACTTGGCGAAGGAGGCGCTGAAGTTTGTGTTGTTTGTTTAATGAAGGCTAAATTTAGCTTTTTATTTAAAGTGGGTGGGCATTTATTTTAATGAGGGGGCACTTTATTAATTGATTATTTTCAATTAATTCACATGGAAAATGGATAGTCACAAAATGTTTTACAGTCACGTAATCTTTTAAAATGCTTTTATCCACATAGAGTGTGGAAATGAAAATTCCCCTGCATGGGAAAATTGAAAATTGTAGTCTATTTTTTTTTAATTCCGCCACAGTGCGATGCCAGGAATCTTCTATTTCTGAGGTTTAATTGCTGCCTAGATAGGCATGCTATTGTTTTCCCAACAAGTTGAAGGCCCCATTTAGACACAAGTATAGGGGTATTTATAGTCGTTGGAAACAATTTTTAGCAACGGACACAATGGTGGTGTCATATTGTAATTTTGAGGCTATTTCAATTGATTTTTTTAGCCTCAAAGGTTTTCTACCTTGGAGTGCACTCTTGATTGAACCCGA
Source organism: Wollemia nobilis (assembly GCA_028583015.1). Classification (NCBI taxonomy): domain Eukaryota; kingdom Viridiplantae; phylum Streptophyta; class Pinopsida; order Araucariales; family Araucariaceae; genus Wollemia; species Wollemia nobilis. The sequence goes on along the minus strand of JAQPPZ010017259.1, from coordinate 3,870,497 downwards.
CACTCCCAAGGCACTTGTAAGTGAACCTAGTATCCAGTATTCTCCTCTTTCTACTTGGCGGATGCAACGGCTGGTTACCCATGCATTTCGGTAAGATGATGTGACTACCATAAGGACACTTATTCTAGGGACTACAAACATAGACACCCTAGACTCTATTCGAGGTTTTTTCGGATCTACTTTTGAAGACTACAGACAAAGACACTTCAGAAGATTCTCTTCTATTATTCTTTCTTCTTCTCCTCCATATTTGGATCTAGGGCTCATTTTATTGTATTGAGTGCATTTTCTACAGAGACCAACACTCTTATATGGCTCATTTTTCCTTTATATTAAGGTGCATTTTTGGCAGAGACGGACACCTTCTAGATTGATTTCACCATAAGGAGGGATTTGATATTTATGGTGGGGCTAGTCAGTGACCTATGAGAGGCAACATCCTTTGAGGATGAACTGCAGAGGCAATAGACCCGTGGAAGTGGCTGACCCTGAGGCACCCATGAAGACCCTGAGGCACTTAGATGGCTGACCCTATACAAAATTTTGGGACTTGAAACTGATGAGATAATATTATACATGAAATGAGTTACATATATAAGCAGAAGGCCTATATGATAAACTGACAAGTGTCAATATAAACTGACAAGTGTAAAAATAGAGGCAGAGTGCACTTTAATTCTAACAGTATATCCCAAATATTCTACCTCTTGGGCCTTAAAGGCACATTTGGATCTTTTAGCAATGAGTTTTTTCTTTTGTAATAGATGAAGGACTATTAATATGAACTAGATGATCCTCCCAAGATTTTTTGTAAATTAAAATATCATCAAAGAAAACTAGGATAAACATACAAATAAAATGAGGAAAGACATAGTTCATGAGACTTTGAAAAGTGGAAGGAGCATTAGTGAGTCCAAAAGGCATGACTATAAACTCATAATGACCCTCATGTGTACGGAAAGTAGTCTTAAAGATATCCTCATATCTAAACCTTGTTTGGTAAAAAATATAGTTTAGTGAAGTATCTAGCACAATGCAATTCATCCAACAAATAACCTATAATAGGGATAGAAAACTTATCTTTGATAGTGATCTTATTAAGAGGACAAAAATTAGGACACATGCACCATGAGTTATCCTTACATCATACCATCACTACTGAAAAGAGGAATATAAACTAATTATTGGATGAATAATTTCATGCTCTAACATTTCTTGGACTAGCTTCTCAATTTTTTACTTTTGGAGTTAGGGGTAGCAATAAGGACGCATATTAGGAGGTTGACTTCTTGGAATTAGATGTGTGGCATGATCATGTGTGTGCTTAGGAGGTAGACTCCTTCGCTCACTGAATACCTCCTCATAAAAATCCAAAATAATTTGGAGATCCAACAAAAGAGCTAGAAGATATGGATCTAAGGATTGAAATGGGGATTTAATAATTTAAAACAAAAATGTGAAAGTAGTTGTGGGTGTTTAATATTTTTTTTTTTTGAAGATAAAGCACAATGGATGACACAACTAGAGGCCACAATACCCAAAGGCACAATAGAGACTTCACTCCCCATGATTTGAACTTGGATAGCCTAGATAATAGTCCAATGACATACCGCTAGGGTGTCCTAATAGGGATAGGTGTCAAAAAAAATGAAATGTGAAATGAAAGAAAATGTGGGTGTTTAATCATTTAAAAAAAATAAAACATGAGACCGTGGAGATGTGGAGCAGGGAAAAATGAAACTAAAAGATAAATGAAAAGGGGATGCTTGATCTTGCTATTAATAATTAAATTAAGTTATATTTAATTTAATTATTAATATAACATATGGAGGGGAGTTGCGCTAAACAATTAAAAAAATCCTAATTAATTTTAAGAAATCAAATGTACCTTTTTGGCATAAATATTTTGAAAACCTATGTTTCTCTACGAAAAATTCTGAGTTTTATTTTTAGGGTACCAAATATCTTCATTAATTTCCATTGGTTTTGAAATAGTGCTTTGATACCACTTGTTATGATACCGCATAAATATTTAATATCTGTAGTTATTGAATTATTATTAACATGCAAACAATAATAATTTAGATTCAAATGCCACAAATAATATACAAATATCAAATCCAAAAATAAATTAATGAAATAGCAAATCCATAGCCACTCGGAGAGGACAAAGTCTCATAGCCACTTTGAGAGGGAAAAGTCTCTTATGCGCACCAAGACAACTTAAATCTAAACTATTCAATGATTCAAACTAAAAAATGATTATTCCTATTTATAATGAAATCAATAATAACCTAACCCTAATTCTTAAGGGTTGACTAATTGAATCTATGGCCCAAGATAAAAATAATTAGCCAACATGGCTATATTGAGATAATTACAGTCAATCCTACAAAAGTTTGATTTGGAAATCTAGCCCATGAAAATTTTTTATAGGACATGAGTTAAGCAAAATGTTGGTTGAATTCGACTCTTAGATCTCATGCCAAAAATATTCTATTGAAGAAATTACCAAAAATGAGTGGTATCATATATAGTTTATTATTTACTAACCAAAGGATGTCCCAATCATTTAAATTCCATCCAAAGAATAGTGTTGCACCTTAAAATTATGAAATTCATGATAAAATCAAGCATCTTGTACCAAAGAAACTATGAGGAAATCTACTTGAGATGTCTAAAAAAACAAGAAGTTGTCAAAATCCTTAAGATATTCATGAAAAATATTGAACAAGACGTGGCTCAAGGAATGCCACAACATACTAGATACTGAGATTCAATTACTATTGACCCTATGTCTTTAAATATGCACATGCACACACCTAGTCATGCCATGTTTTCCAAATCATAGCTTGTCAAGAAAATAATTCATTAATTCCATTGCAACGATTGATTGAAGCTTTCCCATTTACATAGTGGGGATTAGACTTTATTGGTATCATTAATTCTAACTCATTAACCAACCACAAATTCATCGTAACTACCACATAATACTGCATCTATTGTATAGAAGCTTAAGCATCCAAAAACCACATAATGGAGGTTAGTATCTAATTCCTCAAAGATAACATCATAACCAAGTTTGGGATATCATATGCTCTAGTAGGTGATAATGGCCCTACTTTTTTTTCCTTATAATTTACTAAATGGACTTATAATAATAATGTGGCTTTGAAATTATCTTCTAATTACTATCCTCAAGGTAATGGAGTAGCAGAGTCAACTAAAAAAAACCTTCTAGAAATAATTAAGAAAAAAAATAGATAAACATACTAGGGACTAGCACAATAAATTAAAGTATGCATTGTGCTTAGATAATACAAGAATTAATTCTTTGTTAGAAACATCCCCCTATCATTTAGTTTATGATCAAGATCCTATTATTGTGCTTGCACAAAACACCCTAGTCTACATAGACTAGGGACCTACTTTTCTTTTTTATTTTGGTGAATTTTCTTTTGTTTGCTTGGACTTGTGCATAATAGTCAACCATCCAAAAAGCTTAAGTTTTCAGTTGACGGTTTCTATTTGTGGATTCACAATTTATATGTACCCTAAGTTGTCATGGAACTTATTGCTACAATGGTGTATTGTAATATTTTCAAAATGGTAAAAAACCTCTCTCAATAGAACAAAATTGAATAAATATTCCCAATGAGTACTAATATGTCCATGTTCCCATAGCCATAGCACACCAGAACTATTTAAATTTGGACAATACATACTTGGAAATCCCCATGGAAACATGGATGGTGTCACTTTCAAGGCCTATCTATATTTCAAATTCCAATGAAAATTCATAAAAACACATCCATTATATGTGTCTCAAAAAGATATTTCCAAAGAATATAAACTTGCCTAGTTACTGAGAAGAATTGACCTCCCAAAATGGCCTATTTTCAACATGTCTAATTTCAATGTTAATCATGGAGCTTTCCTTTCATCATAGCATCAGCTTTCAAAGCCCATATATCCTCTAATACTCAATGGAAATTCATGAAACCACATCCATTGGATGTTGCCCAAAAATATATTTTCAATGAATATAAAATTGCTTATGCTTCAAGGAGATTTAATTCCCAAAATTGCTTGTTTATTATAGGCTATTTTGGAAAGGGTGTATGTGAGTTGTGTGTATGGCTGGGTCCAACCAACTGCACTTTATAGATAGAAAAGTGCATGATCTCAACGAATTACTTCTAAACGGGAAATTAATATGGAAGAACTATAGCATTTCGTAATTGATTGGGAGATCCACTGTTCTACCAACCAATAAGAGGATACCTTTAGAATGGTTAAAGCTGAACTGCTTGAAGTCCAAGCGCAACTGGGTACTCTTTCCGAGATGTCATGCCCAAGGGAAATATAGATGCAAAGAAATTTAAAACCCCACTAACTAGAGATTTGCATTGGAATTAAAACTCTTCTAGATTGAAATCTTGTCAACTAGATAATTGTGAGGAAATATTAATGCCAATGAGATTAAAACCCCACTAAAAAATTATTTGTAGGGAAATTAAAACTTTGCTAGCCCAAAACTCTATCAACTAGAGATTTACAAGAAAATATAGATGCCAACAAGATTAAAACTCTGCTAACCAGATATTTATTGTGAAATTAAATCCCCACTAGCTAGAAACCCCTTAAAAATATATTTATGGAGAAATATAGATGCCAATGAGATTAAAACCCTACTAACCAAATATTTGTAAGGAAATTAAAACCTTGCTAGCCTGAAATTGAAACCCTGCTAGCCAAAAACTCTATCAACCAAATATTTATAAGGAAATATTGATGCCAACAAGATTAAAACCTTGCTAAAAGAATTATAGGGAAATGAAAACCTCTCTAGCCTAAAACCTCATTGACTAGAGATTTGTAGAAATTAAAACCTTGCTAGCTATAAACCCCATCAACTAAATATTTATAGGGAAATATAGATGCCAACGAGCTTAAAACCCCACCAACCAAAGTTTTACAAGGAAAATTATCTTCCGCCTACCAAATATTAGCAGCCCAAAAAATGTAGACGGAGATAAAAATGTAGAGAGAAATATAAGTGTAGCTAATAAAATCAGTGGCTCATAGCGAAATTAAAAGTAAGCATGGAGAAATAGAATAAAATACAACCAATGGCCCACGGGAAGGAAATAAGTTACCAAAAATATAGAAATTATTTGAAGATGTAAATAAAAGCCAAAAATGCAGATAAATTCCAAAAAAAAAAAGAATATGATTAAAAACTATAGAGGATAGCCAACAAACACAAAAAATGGGTAGAAAATAAAGAGGACCAAAATTCAAAAATTGCCAAAAAGGCAAAGAATTATCGAGAGACAAAAGATAAAAAAAAACATAAAATATCTCCAAAGAGGCACAAAGGAGAAATAAATAAATAAATTTACAAATTAATTAATTATAAGTAAAATAAAAAATAAATTATAGCAACTACAATTTTAACTTTACCTCACACAAAATTTTCTCATATAATATATCTAACATGGCTGCTCGAGATCCAAAGATGGTAGACATGGGAAATTTAATGATTGACGAAGCAGGCAAAAAATTTCACAGCATAAAATGGCCCATCCCAATTGCTATGTCTGGCAAAGCATGAATTTAATCACTTAATGCCAACTAGACTCAAGCAATCCCTAAATTTCTTAAAAGTGAAAATTTAACGAGGCATGGTCAATAGAACATGAAAGTAGAATAAATTAATGCACAACCCACTTGCTACAAATGGAAGAGTAGAAGTCAAAAAGATAAACCGAGCATGAGTAAGCTTGAGATGTCGATGAATTTAAAATTTAACACAACATAGTCAAAGTGTAGCAGAAGTGATCTCGAGAATCTCATGTCATACATAGATGGGAGAATAAAATCCCTAATTTGATACGCCCCATGGGAAAGGATATAATAGTCATTAAAATTTATAAAAAAGAGGGTATTTGAAGAGCTAAAAAAATGTATAAATACCAGCCTTTAGAGCTAACCAATTAGAGCTAGTGTGTTCCTTGTTTATTTTTTGTTTGTAGTTGGATGGGTTTTTTGAACCAAACTCGATACTGTTTGTGAGATTTGTTCATATAAATCACCAAAGTGGAAAAATCTAAATCAAATATATCGTATGATAATCTATATAATGCAAGGCTTTTGAAATTTTGTGTTCAATCTGCACATGATGATGGTGGTTACACTTAGTTTATTTCATACTCAATTTTTCCTCTAAAGATTGTACCATCTCAGACTTAGGTTGTATGAATACTATCTAGGATGAGATTGGTTTTAAATCAAAATTATCGCTTTACCATATCATAACCAAATTTAGGGTAGTATAGGCTTATTTCTTTTCTTTTATTTTCTCTTGCCCTTGAACCTTTGACTTTTTTTTAGAACCTGTTTAGATTAAGAGTGGATTAATTTTGATTTAAAAGATTAAAACTGGTTTTTTATTATGCAGTTTAAAATTCCTTATAGTTGTAAACTAATCATTGTTGTTATATATAATAATAATACAAGTGCAATAAATGATATCATTTAGGTAATTTACAATTTGGACAATTTAAACTTATCTCTTTTTTGCACAATTTAAAATTCTACACATTTGTAGGTTTGTTGTTTAATCTTATTTTTTGTTTTGCAGAGTCACAATAATTTGACGTTAAGTTAATCATTGGCATTATGTATTGCACTATCAATGGAATGGAATTACTTTTTATATTATTAACCATTTTATGTTAATACATTGTGCCTAGGAAACCTATCTCTTAGAGTTGTACCAATAAAGGCCCCTTGAAGAAATAATTATAATTGACCTTTGGATTTATCCATATCAACCAAGACTTGGTCATACCAAAACCTTGGAAGAAACTAATATTCCCTTTCAAGAGGTAACAAGTTTTGTTCCAAGTAAGTTGGCTTACCCTTGACAGACCATTATTGGGATTTTACCTCTTCATGCCCAATATAACTAGCACTATGGGAAATTGGAGAGTGTCATTTGCACACCCAATAGAAGTGGCACTAGGAGGGTTAAACCATTGATCCATTGATCCATAAAGCCCTTGTACCCAATAGAAGTGGTGCTAGAAGGAGGACCTAAATACTCTAAAAGTTAGAATTCCCAAGGTGTAGTGTTTATATTGCACATCTTAATTGTTAATTTGGAACAAAATATTATCATCACCAAATTCAAGTCGGCTATAGGTGTTTTATATTTTCTCAACCTTTCTCCATATAGAAGACCCAAATATGAAAAATCTAGACCCAATACTCCTTAAACTACCAACATTTCTCCTAGAGCTATTATCCTTGTTGATCTTATTTTAATTTTCCAAGGTCCACCAATGGCAACCCTTGCTCTATGGTTAGTAGGAAGTAGTTCTTTAAACATACCAGGGCTTGTACATGATATACCTAAGAATGTTGAAATATATATCCCTAGGTATAGGCATGATGGAATGAGGTTAGTCAAAGAACATATTCATACGTACAAATATACCTTAATTTGTTTACAAATTGAATACAAGGATGTTGCCTGTAGATGTTTCCACACAAATTGGATGGGTATGCAAATGATTGGTATATTAGCTTACCTTTAGGCTCTATTACTTCTTGGGCCCAGCTATAGATAGTATTTATCAATCACTTTAGATTACCCACTAAACCAACTGTGACATATCATTAGTTTACCTTTGCATGTAGAGAACTAATGAACCCTCGAGACTATTCAACAATAGGTTCCATAAAATGTACTACTAAAGCTTTTTGGAGGGAACTGCTATAGTTTGAAATTTTAAGTTTTAAATTGACTTTAGTACCAATTTATTTCATATAATTTTGTTCCCTTACATTTACATCAAATTTGTACGCTTTAAGCATTGTTTTTAATTAAGTGTAACCTTCTATGTAGGTGATAAATAAGTGATCTATCTATAGGGATAGCATAACAGTAAAGGTGCTTCCTATTTATAAAAAGATCTCAGTTTTGAATCATTTTCTCTATATTTTATTTACCTATTTTCTTAAATCATCTTGTTTTTTCCATAAGGGTATTCTATCAATCCTTCATCTACATCAAAGATATTGGTATGATACTCGTAGTGCTATCTTTCAAGGCAAACATCATATGTTTAAGCTCTAGATTTAGTAGGATGTGTGAAAATTTGATTTTTATAAGGGCACTAGCTACAAGTAGTCTTAGGGTTGGTGTACATATCTCCCCTAGACTTCTATCACATAAGTGATAAATATTCTTCCAACCCATCGCCATAGTGCAATGGTTGTATCACCTCCTTGTTTTTTAAAGGCAAATGATTTAAATCTCAAAACAAAAAATTCCAATATGCAATATCTCACACAAAAGCATATCAAAGAAATATTTTTTACTCCTTAAGCCCATCCAAGCTCAAATGGTGCAATGGTTGGACAACTTGCTTGTGGTTGTTAGGTTAGTAGATCGAACCTCATAAGCACCTTTTGGAGGCTTAATACATTTAAGGATGGCATAAATGTAATCATATAGTAATGTTTCCCTTTCTATTTCTAGTAGAAACTTTAGTACATTGGTTGGTAATGTAGACACCAAAATCTAGCAACTTGTTCTCCAACCATAGTTTCCCATCATAATTACCCTTTATTTACATATATTTATATTTATTTATTTATGTATATTTAAATATTAATATTTTATATTATATGTTTATATATTTAATAAATATGTATATATGTGTAAATAAATCCCAGCCATCCATCTTGTTATAATCCTAGCCATCCATCCGCCTTGATCCATTCCAAGCCTTAATATCCACCCTCCGTCATGTTTTAATCTTGACTGCATGATTAGTGTCATTGAAACCCTAACATACTTGAGTGGAGATTATAAATAAAAGTAATTTTGATGACTCAACCCTTAAGTTTTGGATAAATTTTCCAAGTCCCCTCACATCTCCATCATCATTGTAGCTCTCACCTTCATCCTAATCAAATCCACTTTTGTGGATCTAGTTTCACTCCATAAATGCCCTATCGCTATTCTCTAAATCTCAAGAACCCTACTGCTACTCCATAAATACCCTAACGCTATTCCCTAAATCTCGAGCGCCCTACCGCTACTCCAGAAATATCCTACTACTACTCCCTAACTCCTAAATTCTTGTTTGCTACTCTCAAGCACCCGTGGGTGTTTTCTGCTATCGTCGAGTGCCCATGGGTGTATCAAATATTAGTTCTACAAACTAGGGCATCCATGCACCAGTTTCCTACAACACCTACAATACAAACATAAGATAATAACTTCACAAGGTAAATCATTCTTTGTTTTGTTAATTTTAATATTTCCTTATTTTCTTATAATTGTGTTACATGATATTTAGAATTTTATTAATTCCTGAGGATCTCATGCAGTGGAGCCCTCTCAGTTATTACTAACTCTCTTATTTCATCTTTTGTGTGTAGATTTAGAGATTCATCAACATTGGATAGTTGTTTAAGCTGGAGTGGTCTGGCTCAATAGATATCTGAAGCCCACTCAAATCTGTTGGGAGAAAGAATGAGCTTTATAGAAACCACAAGCATTGTTAGCTAGGGTTTTGGAGAACCCTCACATTATTATATTTATTGTATCAAAATAAACTATGTAAAACCCCTATTTGGGGTCACTACACCAACATTAATAATATCTGATCTATTTGGTTTATTCATTTTAAGTTATTTATATCTAGTGTTTCATTTTTATCTCTTCAAGTAATATCACTTGTAGATATCAAGCTCTAAGGTTGAACCCCAATACTAATTATTTTCAAATGTATGATACAAATAATCTTTTTCATTATCTTCTCTCTTGGTCATTTTTAAAGGGCACATATGGCACATTGATTTTTTTACTTGTTTTTTCAATCAATATCACTGGTTTGATCCCCATTGGCTATAAATCTCTTAAATTACATATATATGTAAGGATGGGGGTCTTTTCCAATCCAATCATTCAAATTTTCAAAATCTAATTCATTGGTCAAAAGCACCCACGTGTTGTAGCTTATTTGGAGAGGGTAGGGCAATCCTCCAAGGGAGGACCCTAGTTTGAATCGCCATCCTACAAAATGCACATTGGGTACCTAAAATTCAGTTGATAATGTTGGTGTGATCAGGATCAGGTGCGACTCCCAGGTGATTTTGACTGTGTAGAATCCCCTGGTCATGGTTTCTCATACCAAGGTGGCCCTACAAGGGATTTTTTGCTAAATTCAAAACAAATCATTGGTCAAAAGCAAGTAGTGGTAGAAAATAACCAATCCATTTTGACCAAGTTTCAACTATAAAATTTTCCAAGTGGTAGTGTTTGATTCAATGAAATCTATTTCTAATATTTGTCATTGTTAAATTTTTCTTGATTTCAAGTTCTAATTTATCCAACCTTCCAAAGGTCATAACTTTTGCATATGGAAGTGTTTGAAGCCCATTTTTTAGATTACATGATTTTTAAGCTTTATGTAGTGGTAGCAGAAGTTTACATACTTGCTATAGTTTTGTATGGACTTCTATAATTAATGGATCCTTTGATGTATATTACTCACCTAAATGGGTAAAATATAACACCTAGTCAATTCAAATGGTAAGATTATACAAAAGTAACTCTAGTTCATTTTTAATTATGGAATAGAAGGTCTTGATGATCATGAACTTGCTAAGAATGAGGAAGCACTTGGTATCTTATTTATGTTAGTTGAATATAATGTACTTTTCCACATAAGAGAGAAAACTTAGCCTATTTAGGTATGGAAAATATTGAAGGATCTCTATGAAAAATTAAGTGCAAGTGAAGTTAACAAACTAGAGACGAAGCTTTCCAAACTCAAAACTTCAGATTTTGATAACGTTGAAGACTACATATCTCAGACTAAATTTCTAAATAATGACTTAACTATGGTAGAAGGAAATTAAAGGGTAATAAAGAGTATGTAAAACATATCACTTCCAATCTTACTCTACCTTTTTATACAATTAACTTGAATGCTATGACTATCAAGGATCCACAACATATATCTCTTGAAGGACTTTTCAAACTTCTTTGCCATTACAAAGTTTCTATAAATAATTATGGAGCTCTTTCTCATATATAGTACCATACAAAGGACTTAAAATAAATCAAATCTAAGGATCCATTGTCCAAGAGCAAGTTTAATGTTTCAAAGAAGTCAAATACATGTGAATATTGTAGAAGGTGTTAGCTTTTGAGGATGTATGCTGTGGAGAGATCTAACACAGGTCCTAATGAAATACAGGAAATATGAAAGAAAGTGAAACAACAATATGACTAAAATATGCTATAAATAGAAATGATGAAATTACAATGTAGTATGGAGGAAATGGACACTCCATTACTATGAGCTAAAGAGCTACATGGTACTCCATATGGGAGCACCACTATCTACTACACTGCACTAGATGAGAACTTGACTTCCTGTCTCCTTGATCATATAATCTACCACTATGAGGCCCTTTATATAGGAAGATAGATTCCTTGGCCAACACTCTACCTAGTTGTACAAGGGGACACCTTGCACATTACAACTTGCACATTGCCACTTGTGCATTTATTACATTGCATGAAGTAACTAGATAACTTCCCCCTAAAGTAATATCCTATCCTAACTATGTACCTAAGGTGGTACATTTACATGACCCAAATGATGTAATATACTCTAACTCTAACACCCCCTGTATTACATTATTTGGGTATTGAATATTTCAATCTTCAATATGGATCTTTGTCTTTAGTATGGTCTTTGATTTGATCAGGTACTTTCATCAATTGATTTTTGCTCTAGAGTCCTCTTGTATCTGAACTTTCTTCTTCTTTAGCTTTTCCTTTGAGTCTGGTTTCTGCATTCCTGTAGATGATAGTATTGCTGCTAGATCCCTGCAAGAATGGTTCTCCTTCTTTGTGCTTACTTTGTACAAAATAGTTTTTCAAGACATCAAGATAAGATCTTGGATTAGTGGATCTTGAAGTGTCAATACTGCATGAGGATTGAAATATCCTTTTTAAGTATGATTCACTTAGTTCAAATTTCCTTTCATGAGCTTCTATTGAACTTTGTGTTTTTGCATTCTCAATCTTGTAGCATTTGTATGAAAGTAATGCCATATACAAAATGCTTACAAAATCTAGGGAAAGTGGAATGTCATCCCTTCCATTCTCAATTGCTTCTTTGAGTTGAGCTTGTAGATATTGTTCCATGGTATCAAAGTCATCATCTAATGCTTCACTGTGAATCATTTTTGAAGTAAGGTCTAAATATGCTTCACCTTTTATAAGTAGATTCATGATTCCAATTTTTATGGCACATGCTTTTTCCTTTCTAGAGAGATTATTCATGTGTTTGTTTGTTGTATTCCTTGGGATAGACATCCTTGAAGAAGTGCTTTGATTGGAATAGAATCTTATGAGATAGAATCTACTAAGTGGTCTACCTTATAACTTCTTAGTTATGAGATTGATTTGATAAAGCCTTTGTAGAGTTTAGGTTTTGTAGGCTTCCTTATATCTCCCTAGTTAAGAGATGTGAATCAGTAGAGTCCTTGTAGACTTTGTAGAGACCTTATGCTTCCCAAATGGATTGTGCACTTGATAATATTTGAAGAATGCTATTATTATCAAGTTTTGTAGAATGCCTTATGTCTCCCTAGTAGTTTTGGAAATGCTATATGATAGATAAAGTGCTTTTGAGAATGATAGTTCAATTTTGAGTTGATTTTGTAAAGTTTTGTGAATAGCAAAAATCAACTTCTTTTACACCTTATTACTCCTATTGAACTTGAGCACTTTCTATTTTGATGAGGTTTAATAGTTGGATTTCTTTTATCCCTTTAATGCATTTTTGAGACAAGTATACCAATTAATTTCCAACTCTTAATGTTCTTTAATAAACCTCTTTTTATAGCCTTTAATAATTTGATATTTATTGTTTCTAATTTCCAATTTCCTACTTTGATGTAGTATTCCTTATAACTCCCTAATGTGGAATATTAGAAAACAATTATTTGCAATAATAGAAATTCAAGTAGAAATCCTTATTTCTCCTATGTTTTAATATTGCAAATATTTAGGCTAATTTAATAGTTATTTCCCCTTAGATATTGCTTTCAAATATGGTTGATTTCTATTGATATTTCAACCTTATAATATACCTTATAACTCCCTATTTAATGAAAGCAATCTTGATGAAGTATAAACCTTACCTTTAGTGTTGTATTCCCAATGTATTCGGTGCAGGTTTTGGACGTGTATGATAGTCCTCTTAATGCCTTCTCCTTGAACGTTATGGTGAACATTGATTCACCTTTGACTTCAGGTTTGGATGGTGGCACTTCAACTCTTGAGATTTGACCTTCCTTGAATGCCTTGACCAGAGCTTTTAATGCTCTTTACCTCTCCTCCAAACTATGATTCTAGCTATTGTAAGTGCTATGACTCCTATGAATACTCTGAATGCTGTCCTCTATAGTATTTGATGCCTTTTAATAGATGGAGGATCTTGGACTTTGTGACAAGTGTCACAGTGGTTACTCTTGAGCGCTTGAGATGTCGTTTGTGAAACTCTTCTAGGTAGATGAGCGTTACGATCTTGAACGAGCGCTCATTCTTCTTCTTCCTTTGTAATGTTTCCTTTGTAATGGATGGGCGCTTGTGTGGGAAATATTTTATTTCCTTCTAGGTGACAAGTGTCACCTTTCCTTCGTGCATGGGCTTTTCAACGTAATGCTTCTCCAATGTATCTTGTAATCTCCCTATTAACCATGCAATGTTGTGAGCTCTTCCTTTGTTCGATGGAGCTTGATATGAGATGATTCTAGTGGTGCCTTGAGATCTTGGAGCAATGCTTTTCAATGCTTGAGTGGAGTTTTTGGGCTACTCCAATGGTGCTCCTTGGACGTACATCCTTCAACCTATTCTACCTTCCTTTTAGTAGATGATATTGCCTTTTGATGTAATGCTTCTCCTTGCTTTATTTGCTTGCAGGTTCGACTGTCCACAATGTAGTAGATGTGAGCCTTTTGAGCAGCTCTATTCCCTTGCATGGAGAATGCTTTTGCATGGCTGCCTTGGAGTATTTTTCTCCTTGTAAAGAGTGTGCCTCTTTGGCATAGAAGACCTGTCCTCTTTCTGATGTAGAGTAGATTAGAGTAGTGCAAAACAAATGTAAATACTTTGTATATAAGATACCTTTTTTGCACCTCCTTTTGCAATCTGATTTTCCTGGTCTTATGGCAGCTTTTTGAAATAGGCGATGGCAGATTTGATGTTGTCTCTTTTTCTAGACAACTCTCTCCATTGCTTGGTGACTTTGGTAATAAACCCAAGCTATTAACCACTTAGATAGAAGCTCTTTCTTGTAGAAGTAATTTCTGCACCTTTTTGTAAATAGCCTTTAGTGCACTTTGAATCTGAGACTCACCAAGTCTCGATTTGAAGCTTCTATTGTTGTTTTTGATAGTGGATTTTCTTCTCCACTCCTTGGAGGAATCTTATCTATTTTGGTGGCTTCTTTGGGCCATGAGATGTTGTAGGTTCTGTGCACCAATAGTATCTCTAGACACTTTGATAATCTGTTGGTTTTTGTGCTCTTGATCCTTTAATCAACAAACACAAACTAACCTTTTTTAGAGTAATTAGTGTAGTGCAAATGATCTTAATAATACCAATTTAATGCACTAACAATCTCACCTTATCACTCCAATAAACTCTCAAAATAATTTTAGATGCACTTAATAATCTCTGCAACTTTTAAGAGTAATCTGTAATGAACCCTTAATAAGTATTCTGTAAATTTTCACTACAATCAATATTGTAGGATATAGTCTTCTTGCTTTCTAGATAGCAAATAGGTAGATGATAATTTATTTCTCTCAAAAATATCCAACTCCTATTAATTGTGCAAATAATCCTTAAAAGGAATTCTTTCTTTTTGCACTTGAAGACTATAATGCAATCTATTCTTCTAACTTTTAATCCAAATATGGTGCTTAATGGAATTTGATAATGAACCCTAATTTGAAGTTCAACTAATTGCACCCTAGTTGCTTACCTTTAATGGCTTCTGTAGATGATGTAGATCTTGGTGTTTGGATTCACCAAGTTGTTGCTTTGTAGTGGATGGATACACAACTTCTTTGTTGGCTATCTCAAATAACTTTCTCCTTCACCAATCTCTAGCCTCAAACTTTCTATCTTGAGCCTTGGATTTGGTGGCTTAATCCTTCCAGTGATCTTCTACTTTCTATTGTAGATTTAGAGAACTCCTTTCTCTGAATTGTACCTTCTTGTTGTGAGAGGCAATCTCCAAATATTCTAGATTTGGTAGGCTTCTTCTATCTGAATCTTCCTTCAAGCTTCTTGTCAAATTTTGACTTCAAACAAGATCTTCTTCTTCTCAAGATTCTAATTTTCTTGAGGTCTTCACTGGATTCTTCTTCTAGGATTTGGCACTCCTTGCCAAATTCTTCTTCTCATATTTGGCACTCCTTGCCAAATTCTTCTTCTCATATTTGGCACTCCTTGCCAAATTCTTCTTCTCTTGGGCTTGTTGTTGGATGGTAATAATTGTCCCAAGTCCTTCACTATCAAGAAATTTTCCTTGGTAGTGGAATTCTCCAATGAGTTCTCCTGGGAACTCTTTTGATGATGCTTCTATGAGCTCTACAACAAGGCTCTCCAAGCCTTCTTCTTTTTCCTCCTTGAGACCTCTCCAAGGTCTTCTATCTTGCAACTTCTCTAGGTCTTCCCTTGAGACCTTTTCTTCAACCTTCTGCTTTTGGATGAGATCTTCTTCTCGG
The DNA here is from genome assembly GCA_028583015.1 of Wollemia nobilis. Taxonomy (NCBI): domain Eukaryota; kingdom Viridiplantae; phylum Streptophyta; class Pinopsida; order Araucariales; family Araucariaceae; genus Wollemia; species Wollemia nobilis. Next base: position 3,854,657 of record JAQPPZ010017259.1, on the reverse strand, counting down.
ATCTCTGATTCTACTGCTTCTAGATTCTAGAATAGGACTTCACTAGGTCCTTTCTCTTTCTTCCTAAAATGGAAGTTCTTCAATGAGATCTACTTTGGATCTCTTCAACTTCTTCTGAAAGAAGTCTTTAATTAGTAAAGGAGATCACCAATCTCCTATTTCTTGGACTCTTCTTAGGAGTCTTCTTCAGGAACTCCTTTCTAGAGTTTTCTTTTGAATTTAGGAATCTATCTTTTAAATCAGGATATCTTCTCTAAGTTTTTCTTCAGGATTAAGGCTTCTATGGCATTTTCTTTTTCTAGGCTTATTTTTTTTGCTTCTTAGCATGTATTGATCTTGAATGGAGATCACCAATCTCCTCTCTCCTCCTATGACTCAACTTTTGGAGTCTCTTCTTCCTTGAGTCTACTATAAGGCTACTATGGCCTTTTTTTTTTTGCAATCTGATAGGTTTTATGTTTTTTTTTGTAGTCTTTTTTGAAGTTGAAATCTTCCTAACTCTCTATGTAGGAGGCTATCCCAATTTTTCTTGAATCTCATTTTCTCTGCAACAAGGATGTTAGAAACTAGGGCAAATAGTTAACAAATTATAGATCTCTTAGAGGGTCATTCACTAGTTGATTTGTCAAACTAGTGGCTTGAATGTTGAGTCCTAGTCTTCATGAGTTTTTTTGCAACTCTGTGGAAAGACTCTAGCCAAATATAATCTCAGGTTTTCTGCAACTGAGATTTATTTTAGTCTTCACTTTCCTAATCCTGTTGACTACTGTGATTATTTCTATCAAATAATCCTAATGGTAGCTTTTGCATGTAATGGTAAAGATGTAGGCCAATAGTAGTAATGGTGACTCTCCCTATTCCTCTTGACCTACTGGACTTCTCTTATGATGGATGTAGGTCCTCCTATCTCGAAGCACCATGGCTCTGATACCACTGTTAGCTTTTGAGGATGTATGTTGTGGAGAGATCTAACACAGGTCCTAATGAAATACAGGAAATATGAAAGAAAGTGAAACAACAATATGACTGAAATATGCTATAAATAGAAATGATGAAATTACAATGTAGTATGGAGGAAATGGACACTCCATTACTATGAGCTAAAGAGCTACATGGTACTCCATATGGGAGCACCACTATCTACTACACTGCACTAGATGAGAACTTGACTTCTTGTCTCCTTGATCATATAATCTACCACTATGAGGCCCTTTATATAGGAAGATAGATTCCTTGGCCAACACTCTACCTAGTTGTACAAGGGGACACCTTGCACATTACAACTTGCACATTGCCACTTGTGCATTTATTACATTGCATGAAGTAACTAGATAACTTCCCCCTAAAGTAATCTCCTATCCTAACTATGTACCTAAGGTGGTACATTTACATGACCCAAATGATGTAATATACTCTAACTCTAACAAAAGGGAAGAACACTCCATCAAAAACTACATAACAAGATTGAAGAATATTGAAATAAAATTCTTGAGATCTAGACATAACCTTTTTGATGATTGATCCAAAATGATGTTCGAATACAATGGATTCTTTATTGTTAAAAACCTTAAATAGAAAATAAGGTTACTAAGTGAATAGAAAATTTCATTAATTTTGAACAAAATTACATAAAAGGAAATCTTTGATAAGAGATGTCTTCCAAAAAAATAATTTGTGTAAATATTGTTGCCCACTATAATTATGTAAGACTACCATGCAACCATATTTTTGTCTCCCAATATTAATGCCATTGCCTCATTAAATTAATTACCTGACCATTATGATGATTCAACCTTTGAGATAACAATTATTATCGTTATGACAGTTTAAGTTTTTAGATAATGGTTATGATGGTTCAACTTTTGAGATAACGGTTATAACCGTTATGATAGTCCAATTATTGAGATAGCAATTATAACCATTATGATGATTCTTCACAATCCACACTTTGTGGTCCACACCCATTTTATAATCTACACTCCATGGTGCATACGTGATTTTTATTAGATTACACACCTTGTGGTCTGCACCCATTTTATAATCCACACTCCATGATCCATACTTGGTATGTCTATCAGAGTCTACACCCCATGGTCCACACCTATTTTACAATTCACACTCCATGGTCTTTCTATCAGAGTTTGCACCCTATGGTCCACACTCGTTCTACAATATATACTCCATGGTCCATATGTGGTCTATCTATTAGATTCAGCATCTTGTGGTATGCACCCTCTCCATAATTCATACTTTATTATCCATATATTAGAATACACACTTTATGGTTCACACCATTAGAGTTTGAGTCTGCTTCCATCCATAAAATTCCATAGTTTATTCATTAAATATCCATATTCCATCTATCATAGAGCCATAGTTCATCCATTAAATATCTACAGTCTATTTGCTAGAAATCCATAGTTTGTTTTTTTTAGAATTGGATAATCCACCTGGATCAATCGATCTCCTTTTGAAGCAATGGTTCCATTGCATCAAGTTTTGACATCAAGTGTGGAACTTCTTCAATTACCAACTTCTCTATTGTTGTTGAAGTATCTAGCAAAGGAGGGTGATATGGCTTAAGAAGTTCAACATTAAAAATATGATGCAAACCAAGATATTTAGGTAGATCTAGTTAGGGATGAAAAGTTATGGACTTGGTGAGTTTTGTGTCCATAATATCCTAGATAGTGCTCAATATGGTGCTTAAGAACTTCTTGTCCTTGTCTATGATAATGGATTTTGGAAAATCATTTCCATGTTAGAAAATAGGTAAAGTTGAGAGGAAATCCGTAGATCGATTCCCAAGGCTTGGTAGGTACTGGTAGGGCAAGAACATGTGTTGAGCATAATTGAGATTTTAGCTTCTCAAAGGCTCTCTATTGTACTTCTCCCCATTGGAACTTAGCTTTTTCCCCTTTTGTTAGTTAATTTAATGGCCATGCAATATGCAAAAACTCCAAAATAAATGTATCTTAAACAAGGGTGTTAGGTAAAGGAGAACCAAGAATCAAATCAATAGAATGTTTTACCTCACAATGGAGAGGCACTTCAATGGGTGATTTGAATATGTCATCATATTCGATAATGAATTGGTCCATTTGTTATTGTTGTTATGAGGACTATGTCCTCACTATGGTAGCAACTATCTTCTTGGTAAATTGAGTCTTGATCATAAAAAGAATAAATTTATTTTTTTTTCAGTCATCCTTTTGCATTGCTAAGCTATAATGATGAAAATAAAAGTTGAAGAAGTTACCTCTAGTATCTTGTACTACTGGTCCTTAAATATTTATGATGACTTTGTGGGGTCTTGATTTGTACACGCCATATATCTACCACATGTATGGCTAGCCAAGGAGCACATCATAGACATCTAGTGGAACCATATCACATAAAATCTCATCGCTAAATGGTTTGATGGCATAAGAGAGAAGGTATTATTGAGTGATATGGATATCTCTCTCATGGTTTAGTCATCCAATGTTATATGGTTGTTTGTGAGGCTTCATAGGCAAACTTAAAATATTAACAATGAGTGGAATAATTATTCCTCCTTAGGCAAACCCGCTATCAACAATGAAATATAAGGGATTACCATTTACCCAAATCTATGAGTGGAATAATTACTCCTCCTTAGGAAAACCCTCAAATTTGATCTACATAGTAGAGGTAGCAATGGCAACATATGGTTTAGCCTCCATGGCATGCTTGCCTTTATCCTCTATTGGGGATGTGTTGGCATTGTGTATGTAGAGGGTTGTATCTCAACAAACAGAGACTAAATTTCTCTAAAACCTTCTCTAGAATGTTGGTTTCTTTTGTGGTTGTTTTGGAGCCAAAATTGACTCAACATCAGATACCCCTAAATTTGAACTTTTGGCTTCAATGATTTCACCCAAATTGTTGGTCTCTGTTGCATTCAAAATTTTGAAAGGCTAGTCTTTTAAAATTTTGGCCCTTAGGAGCTATTGTAAAAAAGGTTCATCTCTCCTTAAATGATAAGGATAAATCAAAATTAAAGTCGTAGCCTTAACCATTGAATTGAATATCTCTTTAAATCATTAAGAGAAATGACCATTCAAGTTGTTCGATTATTTAAAGACTTATAAAACTTGAGGAAATAAAATATTTATTGATAAGGTCCATTAAATCCATAGGTCCCTAAGGAAAATTAATCGAAGCATTTGGACCTTAGTGGCAAGAAATAATCCTAAGGTCTAATTAAAATTTAATAGTCAAATGAGGGTATGCACCCCTTTGTGGTAAATTACGTGCAACTTTGTTAATCTGGACGGATGCGCACACCCCCACATAATCTAGTGGATGTGCACTCATAAGAAAACCAAAGGTTAAGTCAATAATACCATGGTCAAAATTGCATAACATAATATCTAAGGCAATTAAATTTAATAAACCTAAAGTAATGGTCATGCGTCCCTTTGGTTAAGTGTCGAGCAAATTTGAAGATCTTAAGGGTAGCGCTCACTCCTATCCTGATTCGAAGGATGTGCGCTCACTAAGGATAACCGAAGTTAACTACAATATTTATTAAAGAATAATCAAAGCTTAATATTAATAATTAGATATGAGCCTAAAATCAACCGCATTATAAAACCTAATGTTAACTAGCATGCAAGTTTCAAGATCTAAGTGGTAGTGCACGACTTTGAGAAGATCTATCGGTGTGCACCACTCAAAGTAATCGACCATTAACATCAAAAAAAAATTAAGTGCTCGGGAACAAATTTTTAATTAAACCGCATTAACTCTCGATAATAATGATTAAGGGTCTTAACTACACTATTAATAATCCCTACTTTCGTAATCAACGCATATAAAAATCACCAAGGTCTAAAGAAGAATTATAACATAAGGTTTCAAGTCATTTCAATATGACAGTATTCACCCCTTTGGTTAAAGATCATGCAAATCATAAGATCTAAATGGTAGTGCCTGATCCCCAGTAAATCCAACAGAGCGCATGCACCAGGTTGATCAATCATTAAAGTATCCGCCTAAATAATAGTTAAATATCATGCATCTTGTAGATCTCAATGACAGTGCTCACCCCCACCCAGATCCAACGGTAGTGCTTTTCCAAGGTGTCTGAAGGTTAATTATGCAAGGTTTGTCAAGTGATTAATTAAAGGGTCTTATTAAGAGTTAATATCCATGCATAATCATGATTAATAAGGGTTTAATACATTGATAATGATCCTCCTTCTTTTTGATTAATCTGCATGCATATCTAAATGATTCAACAAGTGCACGTATCTATTATTTGATCTAACAGTAAGTGCATGATGATCAGATTATAAGTGCTAGTGGTTTAATCAAATATTATTAAAGCTTTAGTCACCAATTAATCTTAATAAACTTAGAATATGTGTGATTTAATGCATTAATTATTAATGAGCTCACTGAGAATTATGAAGTTCTAAGCCTAAGTATTGTTAATCAAATTGCTGCTGACCTAAGATTTTTCACCTAATGTTTGAGATTAATCTAATTAATTTGGCATCTTTTTATATCATTGGACTAACAACCATGTAGGTTTCAGGATATCAATGGCAACACAAAAGGTAAAATAAATCTAACCATAAATTATCAGTTCTAAATGAAAATAAAAGATGATTTAAATTAGTTTACCTAATATATAGAAGATTTAATGAATTAACTGATCTTAGAGACTGAAACTTGATTTTTATATATATGAATAGTATACTCTGGACCAAACCTCATGCAGGTTCACGTAATCTAATGAAAGCATTCACTACAAAGAAACAGCTACAGATATACATGTTCAAAGCGATGGGAGAATAAGAGTGTCATATTAAAAATGATCCAATGAAGGTGTTTCATCTAAGTAAAAGTGATGACATGTACATCATAAGATAAACCATTTTGGTCATATAGATACACAATCAGTGATGATATTTCAAACCAAAGTACAATTGAAAGCTCAGTAATAACTACAAATTCAAATAGGAGCTGAGGAATGAAATGTTTAGACAATCAAACTAAATCCTATAGACTGTACCAAGCCAAGTAAAGGCATAATAATCAAGTATCAAATCCGAACCTAAGAACCAAATCAAATCTCTTCATATCTTTAGAACATGATCACGTACTAGGAGGGAATAAAATAAACCTACTTAGAATGAACTTATACAAAAAATATTCTCAACTTGAAGGATAAATAAGAATAGAAGTGAGCAAGAATTGTTGTTCATAAGAATGGCGATAGAGTGTAAAGTGCAGATTCAAATATTTGAGAAGAAGTCTCGATGGTGCAACCATTTCCTGTATTGCAAACTCAAAAAATGCAAGAAGCATAGCAAGAGTGAGAGTATGCTCAGATCACAAAAAATTTATTCACTCAGTGCTTCGATAGAATATAGTTACAGAGGGGTCACTCTAATGGAGTATAGTTATGAAAGCACATCATGATTTCCACTCCATTCATTTTATGTGCTTCCAAATCTCGTTTTCCATTCCATCTTTCTTCCTACTTATCACTACCCTCCTCTTTCTAGGCATTCTCTCTTGACCATCGTAACCATTCACCCCACAAAGCATCATCTCACCACCATCCCATGCACAAATCAACTCCCATTGCTCCCACCTACTTCATAACCATTTTGTAATCTATTCCATTTTGTCCTACTATTTTCCATACCTCATTCCCTCTCTTCACCATCACGTCGGGTCCCCCTCTATTTCACGTCAAGAATTCACTACAGCAACCTAGTATGATCCCAACTAATAAAATCAGATGACTAGGACAAACAGGAAATAATAAAATATATATGTATATATAGGTTCACCATCTGTCTGTGCAAAAAGAAAAAAAGTAAAAAATTACTTGACCCACCATATTTTAAGAGCTCCCTTCAATTCAAGAGAAAATTGTGATAAGAAGCCTCAGTTTCGAGTGGTTCAGAATAGCTAGATAGCATGCAGAAAATATCAAACCATAATATGACAACTGTAAGGTCCAAATGAGGCCAAAAATAATAGATTCAAGAACCAGAGGCTATAAAAGAAGCAACCATGATAAGAATCAGCATCAAGCTTTAGAGATAGCAAATTCTTGCTAAGAGGTATACTTGAGTGCCCTGTAGTTGTGTTGTTGTATCCCCTTTGTGTCTATTTTCTTTTTCATCCCTCATTCTTCCCCTTTGCTGTGCAGGTTTTGATAGAATAGTGCTCAAGAAGTTGAGATTATTTCTAGATCTATTGAGCCCAAGGTCTAGAGACTTTTCTTGTTACCATATTGGAATGGGAGAGTTGAAGAAGTCTTGTTACATTATTTGAACAAGGATTCCTCATTGTATTAATACTTTTAATAGAGTTTAATGGCATTCTGCCAACTTTGCATGTAATTCATTTGAAAATTAATACAATTTTGGGTTTCATTTCTATCAACTTTTTGTCTTCAGTTTTGTATGTGACTTCATGGCATATTACATTATTTGAATATGTTATGAATATTTCTTTCATTGGTTAACTATTAGATTTATTACAATATTTGAATGAGTTTAATAGCATTAATTTCTTCTTTTCCTCCTTCTCTCTATTCATTTGAAAGCATTGTTAAAATTGCTATAACAGCCCAATGAATCTAGGCACTGGTCTACACATAAGGCATAATTAGAGTTGTTATCATTGCTTGGTCAATTTTATAGAAGTAGTTTATAACTAAAATCTGGAAGTGCATAAACTTGTAAAATCTTAAGTTTACCACTAGGGTTTCCTTACCCATTTTGGTTCCTTTTAAAATCTTAGCAATACATCCCTTACCAAAATAAAGAGGCAAGTTGACCAGAGCCTGTAATAGCTCATTGGTTTCAAATGAATTCTTGCAGTGTGACAACTCAATCCTATGGATGCAAGAAATTGTTCCAACATATTTTGGCACCGTTTCTGGGGGAGAGTTTTTAAGTTCTAAACTTGGATATCAACAACTATATTTTTAATCAACAGATGACCAATTAAAATAAATAACCTACAATTTAATTTTTGCATCTTTTATGTTCTTTATTTTTTCTTGCCCATGATTTTCAATTATCTTTTGAAGTGTTCTTGATTTTCAAAATTTTCTTGAAATCTCCCCAAGAATCATCTCCTGTGAGGCTGAGAGTATAAAGATCAAGCAATCTTGATCATACATTCTGTTCTTTCTACACTACCTGTGTTGGCGACTCTATCTGATCAAACCCAGAAATCAAAAATCAAGAAAGAAGGAGCAAAACGTGTTGGTACATACAAGAAGTGGTGAGGAGTTATTTCCATAATTTGAGAACCTTGAGGTATTTACCCACAATCAAAAGATCCCAATTATAAAGAGTATTATTTATGAGAATATATCTTGCTTTATTGGTAGAAAGTACATAAAGAAAAATAGGAATCAGAATACTGCTACTATGGATATTACTGTAGATGATGTTTTAAATTTTGCTGTAGATAATACATCTAATTCTTCTCAGTCCCATATCCCTATTATTAGTAATATTATGGTAAATAACTCAATAGAGTATACTAAAGTTACCTAGCCCAACATTCCTATAGGTAGTGCTACTGTAAATCAGAATTCTATTACTCCTACAGTCACAATGGCTCAGGAAAATCAGTAAAATCAATAGAACCAACAAAATCAAAATAATCGGAATGTTTAGTTGTGGAGAACTAATAGATACAAACCATTCATTTTACCTATAAATTTGAATGCCCTACCTAACAAATCCCATAAGTATTTACCCAAATTTTAGGGAAATAATGCAGTTACTGGGGAGGACCATATCAAAAGTTTTCTATACGCTATGGATAGTTTAGAAGTAGAAAATGAAGATGTAGTCCTTAGGATTTTTTTGCAAACATTGGAGAAATATGCCCGAGAATGGTTTAACACCCTCCCAGCCAATGACATTGCAGACTTTGCAAAGATGGAAACTGTATTCTTAAGAAAATTTGGAGAGAGGAAAAATGAGCAATCCTTGTTAACCGAATTAGCTACTATGAAAAAGAAGGAAAACAAAGCTGTCAGTGATTTCAATAGAAGGTTTTCCAAAACTAGGAACAAAATCCCTACTAACCTCAAGCCTAATGACATCCAGTCAATTTGTTTCTATAAGAATGCTTTCCCAGGAGAATTTAATTATGAGTTAAGGCAAGAGCAAGCCACCACTATTGATGAATGTATGGATAAAGCAATAGATATTGAAAGAAATATGTTAGATAGTGGAAAAATGAAACCTTATTCTCTAGAAACAAATCAACCTGATAGAAATCCAAAAAGGGTAGCCTTCGATTTACAAAGAAGATCTGAAGTGGATCCAATGGAAAAATTAACTAATCAGGTGATAGAGATGTTTAACACTATGAACAACATGTTAGCAATAATAGAAAGAAATAATGGGAATAATGGTGAGTCATCACAACCATAGAGGCTCCAGATTGATAATTGTCCACCTTTCAAAAATAATTTCAATAGAAATTGGGGAAACAACAATAACTCAGATGAAAATAACAAAAATAGGAACAATGGGAATAATAACTGGAAGAAAAGAGAATCTGACAGAGACCAAAACAATGTTCCTAACCTTTCCCATCTGTTAATCTCACATAAAGTTTTCCTTATTTTTTCTCAACCTGTGATGCTCCCCATAACCCATAAGGATGTGGTATATATTTAAGTACACATCATAATATAGATCTTAATGATGATTCAGAAGATGATATAAGAATTAATACTTGTTGGTCTTTAGAAGATGAATCAAGAGAAAGACTTTTTGAAGAAAACATGGATAAATATGCTTCAAATCATCATCCACGGATCTTAGTAGCTGAAGGTACCAAAATTTTGCAAAGACCACATGAATCTTGATATGAAAAAATGAAGCAAGGGAAATTAATCCCAACTGCTAAAGAGGTGGAAGAATTAGAAGCCACTCATACTCTGAACTTAAGGAATAGAATAGTTCTTGATAGAACAGAGAAGGCTTCCACCAGTGAAATAAGAAAACAATCCTTCACAAACAAGAATGCTAGTAAATAAAAAGTTACTAAGATCCCCAAAAAGGTGATCCCTTATGTGGTAGAATTAGAGGAAGAGATGCCTAAAGAAGAATGCAACAAACCACTTGATGTGAAAAATATAGAATTCTATGTTGGTTCAAAACTTAGAAATCATAAGGTAAATATCACATTTGGTGAGCTCATGAAATTTCAACAATACAAAGAATAAGTTTGTAGAGCATTTGGACTCATTGAACAAAAAGAAGATCCATCTTGCCATGTTGCTAGGCAAATTCAGTAAGATACCAGGTCACCATCCTCTGTCAGACCCTTCTATGTTTCTTTAAGATACAATTCAGATGAAGGAGAAAGGTATGTGATCCACAATTGCATGCTTGATAGTGGAGCTTCACATAATATCATGCCCAAGATGATAGCTGACCAAATGGGATTAATTTGTACAAGAGATTCTACTCCTGTGTCAGTAATGGATAGTAGGCAAGTACCTTGTGTTGGAGTAATAACTGGATTATTAGTATATCTAGACCAACATCCTAAGAAAGGTATAGTGATGGATGTTGCAGTAGTTGATGTTGATCCTTTATTTTCACTACTACTAAGCAGGCATTGGGTAGAATAATTAGGGGATCTATTCAATTGGATTGGTCCTATGCTACCATTCCTATGTTTGATAAGGAAAATGTAACTCTTCGAAGAGAACCTTTCAACAAATATTTTGTAGAGTTAATTAAGATAGATGATACCATGATAAATTTGGTAAATTTAGTAGAAGAAAAAGGAATGGAAGTATATTCAATATGGCATAACCCTTTCCTTATAGAGGTACCAAAAGCCAAAAACATGGATCCAAAAATCATGAAGATGGTTGATGTTGAATCCAATAGAGTAATGACACAGGAAATGTGGACAATGACTTTTGATGGAGCTAAATCTCAGTCTAGAGTAGGTGTAGGAATTAATCTGACTGATATAAAAGGAAATTACCTTGGTATTCCTTACAAACTAGAATTTCCTTGCACCAACAATGTAGTTGAGTATGAAGCTTTATTACTAGGACTAAGAAAAGCTAAAGAGTTGGGCATAAACTATCTGACTGTAATTGGGGATGCATAATTGATTATCCAAAAAATAAGAGGAAAATACCAAACCAAACATCCTAGGTTAAAATAATACAAAACTATAGTATTGGAAGAAATTGAAAAATTTTTGGCTTTCAATATTTCATATATTCCTAGAGAACAGAACCATGTTGCTCACCTATTAGTTGTAAGTGCATCAGGCATAGATAATCTAGAAATTACTACAGATTATATGGATAGATTTCCAACTATCTCAGTTTATAAACCTTTTGTACCAGATAATATTGTCTACCTATAGGTTTTCCAAGATGATGTCGATATAAAGGACTTTATGACATTACATAATCAGTATGCTGACATAATTTGTGATGAAAAGGATGAAGAGAAACTAAAAGATCAAATAGGAGAACCAGTAGAAGTAATCCAACTAAAAACAAATAGAATACCAAAAGGATTAGTTTCTCTAGAAATTTTATTTGATGATTTTGATAAAGCATACAAACCTCTTCAGAAAGAGACTATAGCTGAATATGTCAACATTGGTATAGTTGAAGAGCCTAAAATAGTAAAAATTGACAAAGCTTTACCAGAAAAAGAAAAAGCAGGATACATAAGTTTCTTAAAAAGAAATAAAGAACATTTTTCTTGGACATATGAAGACCTCAAAACCTTCAATACAAATATTATGTCACATATCATACCCCTGAAGGAAGATACCAAGCCTTTTAGATAGAAACAAAGGAAGTATAATCCTACTTTGAGTAATATAATATATAGTATAGCAATAGGAAAGAGAAGAGAGTAAAGCAATGTCTATGTATTGTTGATTTGAAACTTCCTAACTTCACTATTGAGGTGAAGTTCTATGTAGCTCCTTTAGTATTATATGATGTTTTCACAAGTATCAATTGGCTCATGTAGCATAGGTCCAACATTGGTTGTTATGATAGGATAGTAGAGTGCTTGGATAATAAGGGTTCTAATACCATCATTCAAGGATAAATTAAACATGTCAATTTGAGATAAATTTCATTGATACAATTGAAAATGGCTGAAAGGAAAGGATGTTTATTGTATGTGGTGCATATAGACAAGATGGAGAAGGAGAAAAATCCAACCTATGAAGACCATAATTTTCTAAATGAGTATCAAGATGTGTTTCCTAAGGACTTCAAAGGATTACCTCCTTAAATAAAACTTTATTTTTTTATTGATAACATGCTAGGACTGAGCCTTAATCTAAGGCACCATATAGGATGATCACAACTATATTCTTCAAATTAAATACTCAATTGAATGAGCTTTTATCTAAGGGTCTAATTTAACCAAGTGTATCATCATATGGTGCTCTAGTCATCTTTTTTAAGAAGTATGGAACACTATGACTTTACATTGACTATTGAATTCCTAACAAGGCCATAGTAAAGAATAGATACCCTCTCCCTTGAATTGATTATTTGCTTGACCAAATGAAGGAAGTAACTCTATTTTCCAAAATAGATCTTAGATAAAGGTATCATTATATTGTAGATAACATTGTTTGGCCCCCTTGAAATATTAGTTTGATAGATGATTTATATTTTATAATGTATGTGGTAAGTTGAGATCTTTTTCTTTATTAGAGAAATATGAAAGGATGCATCTCCCGAATGAAACAGGAGAGTAGTAGTTAGAGAATTGAAAAGTCATGAAAAATGATATATTGGAGGTAAAGCTCCATGCATTGTAACTAAGTTGTATCATTAATGTAATATTTGTATATTGTGTTCATTTGTGTTATATTTTATGAGATATTATCTATAAGATATTTTTGTTATCAAGTTTCATTGTTAGTAGCATTGGTTTGATTTATCTTTAGATCCTAGTTGAATCTTTCTATGAGTTAACCTATTCAAAAAGCTAACAGTGGTATCAAAGCTACAACATTTGAAGAAGTATTTGAGCTGCAAATTTTAGAGTTCTTAGGAGAGAAGGTAGAATTCTGGAGTAACACTTGAAGAAGTTTGGATAGCAAAAAGGGTGAGCCAACTCAGCAAGAAAGCAAGGGAGGAAGAAGATCAAAAAGAGGTTTGTAAAGTAGTTCTTAATTGTACATTTTCTATGAAAAAATAGTAAATTTATCTCTAGTATTGAAAGCACCATAATCAAGTTTCAAGAATAGTAAAAAGAGGTATTAAGTTTTATAAATTCAAGTTGAATAAGCAAGCATCTTCATCATATTTGAACCTACATATTATAATAGCAAAAAGGAAAGTTAGATAAAGTACAAGGAGTAATAAGGGAGATAAATATTGAGCACAAAATAGAGACCTAAAATCATGAGAAAATTTTGATGTAAATTTTATTTGATTGCATGTATTTGTGAAGGATTTTAGAAAGTGGTTTGATAACACCTATGTGGGTATGATTAAGTCGATTGTGTAGACAAATTTCATGGCTTGCAATTACCCCTCTCCATGATTCACTTCTCTATTTTCTCAATTTTTTTGCCTTCCTGAATCTATATCATATCTAATACATGGAATAGATGTATTAGAAGTACCACTACACCAAAAAAGGGCTTTAATAGAAGCTAAAATAAGGTAGTTTTTTATGGCGGTAAAAAACTGCCCTAATAGATCCTAAGAGGGTGGTTTATAACCACCCTCTTAGGATAACCACCCTCTTAGGGTCACCCTAATATGGTGGTTATAAACCATCATCTTAGGGTGACCTAAGAGGGTGGTTTAGGCAACCCTAAGAGGATGGTTTAAAACCACCCTCTTAGGGTCTCAACGAAAAAAATATAAAGACCATGAGAAAAGTGAAATGAGCATTTTCTTTCACTTTTCCCACTGGACAAAGAGCTCGAGCTAGGGCATTCACTCATATGGAGGCTAGATAGAGAGCTTGAGCTAGGGTATTCACTCAGATGAAGGTTGGACAGAGAGCTCAAGCTAGGGTGTTCACTCAGATGGAGGCTAGACAGAGAGCTCGAGCTAGGGCATTCACTCAGATGGAGGCTAGATAGAGAGCTCGAGCTAGGGTGTTCACTCAGACGGAGGTTGGATAGAGAGCTCGAGCTAGGGCTGGATAGAGAGCTCAAGCTAGGGCTTGATAGAGAGCTTGAGATTTTAAGTGGTATGCACTACTCAAGGTTTGGGGATGCAAGGGGAAATTATGTTCAAAATTTAGGGAAATTTTCTTCTTTGCAGTGATGGTTAAGATTTTTTTTAAATGATGGGTATTTTGGGAAATAGAAATTAGAGTTGTTCTTACATACTTGGAGAACATATTTGGTTGCTTTGTTCTTGGTTATGCTCACTTTCAAGGTCTATGGACCTGCCAAGCCCATAAAGAGAATGTGGATGTCCCAAACTTGACACTTAGAAAATATTGGTAAGAAGGATATGGCAAAGTTGTTGAAGCCATGAATTATGAACAAAATTTTCAATGTGACAGCAACAATGAACATATAATGGCACATACTGAGAATAGTCCTTTATGGGTTTGGGGATGTAGAGGGTTTAGGGTTTGGGGATGGGTTTAGGGTTTGGGGATGCTACTGTAACTAGTTAATTAACGATGTGCTATGTCAAATTAAGGGAGGATGCAATGTATTTCCTTATTTGGCTTGTGAGATTTTTTTTTAAATGATGGTTATTTTAGGAAATGGAAATTAGAGTTGTTCTTACATACTTGGAGAACATTTATAGTAGTTTTGTTCTTGTTTTATTTGAGTAGTTGCATTGTATCTATGTTATTGTTTTATTTATTTCCCATGTGTTTTTAATGGATTGAATAGATGAAGCAACAACTATAATAATTGGTGACTTGAATTGCTTAGTGGCAATGTTATCATTTTCATATCGAACCATATCCTATGGCAACATAAAAGCTCTGTTTTGCTTCCAAAGGTCTATTATTTTTATTTTATCTACAACTTTTCCATGGCCAGTGGGTTATGGTTTATTGTTAAGGGGAGCAATTGCCATGATGATGGGTTGAAGTGTTGTTGGGCATGTTAAAGCCAAGTGAATTTGGAGGGATAGAGCCTGACCCAACCTTAAGGTATTCTAAGGTGGATGGTGTATTCCCTATTGTGTAATTCAACCATAGTAGGTGAATGTTACAATTTACCTTGTTGGAAACCATGGAAAAAGAGATTGATTCTCTTCACAATATCAATCCTCAAGATTCAATACAATGGGTGCATGTTGTATATAAGACCCTGCCAACAGGACTGATATAACAATAATTTTTTAATGCTATTTACCTTCCATTAGAATATGACAAGAAAAATATATGGAAACAAAAATTTAACTTAGATGTGAAACTTTTATCTAGTTGAGGTTGGCATCCTGAAAAGTAGAACTTGTTGTGCATGCTTAGTGCTTGACTCCTTGTTGGCCCTTCGCTTCTTATTTGTTCTAGTGTGTTTCTTTGGATCCTATTTAAAATGGTTCATATCCATCCCTGATATTAAAGAAGTTGCTTGCATGTTTTCCTTCTCATTGCTCTATTTAAAATGGTTCATATCCATCCCTAAAATTAGAGTAGTTGCATTGTATCTATGTTATTGTTTTATTTGTTTCCCACATGTTTTTAATGGATTGAATAGATGAAGTAGCAGCTATAATAATTGGTGACTTGAATTGCTCAATGGCAATGTTATCATTTTCATATCGAACCATATCCTATGGCAACATAAAAGCTTTATTTTGCTTCCAAAGGTCTATTCTTTTTATTTTATCTACAACTTTTCCATGGCCAATGGGTTATGGTTTATTGTTAAGGGGAGAAATTGCCATGATGATGGGTTGAAGTGTTGTTGGGCATGTTAAAGCCAAGTGAATTTGGAGGGATAGAGCCTGACCTAACCTTAAGGTATTCTAAGGTGGATGGTGTATTCCCTATTGTGTAATTCAACCATAGTAGGTGAGTGTTACAATTTACCTTGTTGGCAACCATGGAAAAAGAGATTGATTCTCTTCACAATATCAATCCTCAAGAGTCAATACAATGGGTGCATGTTGTATATAAGACCCTACCAATAGGACTGATATAACAATAATTTTTTAATGCTATTTACCTTCCATTAGAATATGACAAGAAAAATATATGGAAACAAAAATTTAACTCAGATGTGAAACTTTTATCTAGTTGAGGTTGGCATCCTAAAAAGTAGAACTTGTTGTGCATGCTTAGTGCTTGACTCCTTGTTGGCCCTTCACTTCTTATTTGTTCCAGTGTGTTTCTTTGGATCCTATTTAAAATGGTTCATATCCATCCCTGATATTAAATAAGTTGCTTGCATGTTTTCCTTCTCATTGCTCTATTTAAAATGGTTCATATCCATCCTTAAAATTAGAGTAGTTGCACTGTATCTATGTTATTGTTTTATTTGTTTCCCACATATTTTTAATGGATTGAATAGATGAAGCAACAACTATAATAATTGGTGACTTGAATTGCTCAGTGGCAATGTTGTCATTTTCATATCGAACCATATCCTATGGCAACATAAAAGCTCTATTTTGCTTCCAAAGGTCTATTCTTTTTATTTTATTTGTAACTTTTCCATGGCCAGTGGGTTATGGTTTATTGTTAAGGGGAGAAATTGCCATGATGATGGGTTGAAGTGTTGTTGGGCATGTTAAAGCCAAGTGAATTTGGAGGGATAGAGTCTGACCTAACCTTAAGGTATTCTAAGGTGGATGGTGTATTCCTTGTTGTGTAATTCAACCATAGTAGGTGAGTGTTACAATTTACCTTGTTGGTAACCATGGAAAAAGAGATTGATTCTCTTCATAATATCAATCCTCAAGAGTCAATACAATGGGTGCATGTTGTATATAAGACCCTACCAACATGACTGATATAACAACAATTTTTTTAATGCTATTTACCTTCCATTAGAATATGATAAGAAAAATATATGGAAACAAAAATTTAACTCAGATGTGAAACTTTTATCTAGCTGAGGTTGGCATCCTAAAAAGTAGAACTTGTTGTGCATACTTAGTGCTTGACTCCTTGTTGACCCTTCACTTCTTATTTGTTCTAGTGTGTTTCTTTGGATCCTATTTAAAATGGTTCATATCCATCCCTGATATTAAATAAGTTGCTTGCATGTTTTCCTTCTCATTGCTCTATTTAAAATGGTTCATATCCATCCTTAAAATTAGAGTAGTTGCATTGTATCTATGTTATTGTTTTATTTGTTTCCCATATGTTTTTAATGGATTGAATAGATGAAGCAATAACTATAATAATTGGTGACTTGAATTGCTCAGTGGCAATGTTATCATTTTCATATCGAACCATATCCTATGGCAACATAAAAGCTCTGTTTTTCTTCCAAAGGTCTATTCTTTTTATTTTATCTATAACTTTTCCATGGCTAGTGGGTTATGGTTTATTGTTAAGGGGAGAAATTGCCATGATGATGGGTTGAAGTGTTGTTGGGCATGTTAAAGCCAAGTGAATTTGGATGGATAGAGCTTGACCCGACCTTAAGGTATTCTAAGGTGGATGGTGTATTCCCTGTTGTGTAATTCAACCATAGTAGGTGAATGTTACAATTTACCTTGTTGGAAACCATGGAAAAAGAGATTGATTCTCTTCACAATATCAATCCTCAAGAGTCAATACAATGGGTGCATGTTGTATATAAGACCCTACCAACAAGACTGATATAACAATAATTTTTTAATGCTATTTACCTTCCATTAGAATATGACAAGAAAAATATATGGAAACAAAAATTTAACTCAGATGTGAAACTTTTATCTAGCTGAGGTTGGCATCCTGAAAAGTAGAACTTGTTGTGCATGCTTAGTGCTTGACTCCTTGTTGGCCCTTCACTTCTTATTTGTTCTAGTGTGTTTCTTTGGATCCTATTTAAAATGGTTCATATCCATCCCTGATATTAAAGAAGTTGCTTGCATGTTTTCCTTCTCATTGCTCTATTTGACCATATCTTCTTTATTGGGTCATTGAATTATCAAGTTCTAATGGTCATATAAGTGTACAATTTATTTTTTGTAAGGTTTCAACTCCTTTTTTCTCTTACTGGCTCTTAATTTTTTGGCTCCATCTCTTGTATTTTTTCTTTTCCTTTAGTTGCTCCATTGTTTGGAAGTTGCCTTGCTTTTTTATAGACAACACACTTTGTTTGGTGATTTTAAAGGAGTTGCTTTATTTTAGCTAGATTTGGGTAGTGTGATACCTCTACCAGATCTCAAAGGCTTCAGTTCCACAATATCCCCTTGATGGCTATTTAGGATAGGCCTGCTCTTTGAGGTGTGTGATAAGCTTGAACAAAGATATAAGGTCCTTCACTAGAGTAGGCTACCAAAAAAATATCACACTCTTCTTATGCTTGGGAATTTTTTTTTTTTTATTATTTTATTTTTTTTAAAAATCTATTATAAGAGTTTCACTATTGCTGTAATTATTTTAGATATGTTGATTTGAAATTAAGGGAGGATGCAATGTATTTCCTTATTTGGCTTGTGAGATTTTTTTAATGATGGTTATTTTGGGAAATGGAAATTAGAGTTGTTCTTACATACTTGGAGAACATATTTGGTTGCTTTGTTCTTGGTTATGCTCATTTTCAAGGTCTATGGACCTACCAAGCCCATAAAGAGAACGTGGATGTCCCAAACTTGACACTTAGCATGTCAATCTATCTCTCCACTATAGATGATTTGGTTATTTTTTGAAACTCTCTTTATAGGGCATGTTGGTTTCTAGTATAAAATATTGGTAAGAAGGATATGGCAAAGTTGTTGAAGCCATGAATTATGAATAAAATTTTCAATGTGATAGCAACAATGAACATATAATGGCACATACTGAGAATAGTCCTTTATGGGCTTGAGGATTACCATACTCTTGTCCTCACAATAGGGGTTCATGAGGATGATTAATCACCAATATCCCCTAGTGATTGAGTAGAATTTCATCACATACAGATGATACAAGCAAAATCCTTCACCCCCATATATGTGTGTGTATGTGAGAGAGAGACAGAGAGACTCCATATCATCATTATTAGAGCTATGTCAAAACATCCCCACCAACATACAAACATGGATAAATTTTGACAACAAAGGTATTAGCTGCAAAACATATAAATATTTCCAACCCTTCTATTTTATATATTTATATTTAGTTCTAGTAAAATCCATACCATGAACCAGATCATGTAGGAGAGACTCATGCACCACATTGAGGCCATTGCATTTTTGACTTCCAAAATTGTTACAAAAATATCTGATTGTAAATAATATGCTATATAGTGCAAAGTATTCATCCCAACCATGCATAGGATATGATAGTCACAAACAAAACATGCAAAAGTAAGACCATTTCCAAATGAACTTAGGAACTTCTGACCTCTACAAAATATTTAAACCTAGATATCCTTAAAAGAGCTTCCCTATTGCTCCAACCAACATAGATTGCAATTTATTATCTTCATGCCTCCTTTCTTCTTCATAACAATGTACAATAATCCCCATCACAATCCTTTTAATGTGCCTTAATAGTAAGTCATGGTAACTATAGATATTGTAACTGAAGTTGTTTATTTTCTAATAGCTAGGACTAGCAATAATGCTTCTAAATAGCTAAAAATATATGAAAAACATGATTAAGTTCCATAGTGATAATGCTCCCAAATAGCTAAAAATATATGAAAAACATGATTAAGTTCCATGAAGTGCATAAAAAGATAATATCATATAGACATCCTACATTTACCTCTAAATTTTGAAAGAGACCAAAGGAGCCAATGAGGTACAATCACATCAATGTTGCAAAACAACCAAGTAATCACAAAAATTATGGAAATCTTGACAACTTGACTCCTCCATAGATATTCTAGGGTATCCTCATACACAAAAATATTGTCATCTATGTCTATGTCCATGTGTGCATGTTGGACTGTGTATGTGTTGTTTGATGAAGAAGCAGTCTTCATTTGTGGTGCTCTGAAACTTTTTGTAGTTGAAAGCATTGATGTAACAACAACTAATGCTAATGGAGATAAATTTAACCATGGCTCTTTCTTTTGTTCTGAAACTAGTTCTTTTCTTTCAACTGACTCTTCTAGTTTTTGTTTAGCTAAGGGTTCTTCCTTTTGTTTTGCAATAACTTCTTCTACTTTTTGTCTTAGAAGAGTCAGTTGAAAGAAAAGAATTAGTTTCAGAACAAACATGTACTGTATTATTCCAATATTTTTGAATACGTAGTGTTTGCTAATATTTCATATTGAGTCAGATTCCAAAGAGAGTACATAAGGTTGGTACATATCTCTTCTAATTTGCTAATATTTCATATTGAGTTAGAGTCTAGAGAGAGTACATAAGGCAATATGAACAAAAAATACCAAGAAAGACACCATGGGTAGTTGAGCCTATCACAATAAATCAGGAGTCAGTGATAGATGCCTCACATGCTAGTAAGTACTTGAAATTTGATAGTGTTGTTCAATAGTGGTTGACCTAGGCATATTAGAATTGATCATGGTTTTATCATTGACTATGGTGTATTGTAGCAACTAGTGGAAGATACCAGCTATGGAGTTCCATTAACGAGGAAGATAAGGAGGTGACCCATAACATAAATGAATTCGATGGTGAGAATACTCGAAATGAGGTTAAAAATGCTTTGGCTAATGAAGAAGGTATGTAGACCACACAAGAAATTTGCTCGTGATGTTGGGTTACTCATTGTTGTCATACTATATGGCATAATGATGTTTGGATGGTGTCAATATTATAGGTGTTGATGCTAGGTCATCACACACTTCAAACACTGAATATCATAGAAAGAGAGGTCCAACAAGATGTGCAATAGATTCAAGCAACATAGATAAGGTGGAGATCATTTGCAATCTAAATGGATAACCCATAGGAAAAAATTCTATTAAGTTTACATCTTACTTGGGGGTGATTGTGAGGGAGATTGTCCCTATCACCCATACAGACTGGAGAGCAATCCTAGTGGAAGTTAAAAACTAGTTATGGACACTCATTATGGTAAATTTCTAGCCAATGGAGTTCATAGTGTCCATTTTTTAATACTTATATAAATGTTGCATCTAATAAGATATTGGTTTGATGCAGCAAAAATATATCATTTTGAACATAATGAAGAAATGGGTCTTCATGACCATGGATAAGCAATGGCATGAACATAAGCATCAACTTGTGAAAAAGCACTATGATAAGTATGATAATGATGAAGATAGAATTGCTAATCCCCCACCTCGTGTATCACAAAAATATTAGGAAGCCTTTGTGAATGGTAGGAGAAATACTGACTTTAAGGCAAGTACCAACCAATCTGCTATGGTAGTTCATATCATTGTTATGTTCATGTGAATTTTTCTGACCTTGCTCTCCCTAATGAATTTATATATTGGTTTCTTCATTGCATTGTAGGTGGTGAGGCAAAGGAACAAATAAAATAGATCTCACCAATCCATCATGCACACTTGCAATCAAATAGGATATGCTCGATTGGAGCATGAAATGGTATTCTATCATACTCATCCATTATATGTGATAAACATAGCTCTATTGTTTTATCGTATGACTTATCCCCATGTCTCTCCAACTATATATCTTGTAGAGGAAGAGCCAACCAAATGTGAAAACTCCACTACCAAGGGCAACTATGTGGATGGTAGCTCATACAAAGAAGGATGGGGCTCCTATTTCACTAGAAGTTATGGAGATAATCGTAAGTGATATTCCCTTGGAAATAGCAATACATTGAACTTCAAACCATTGTTATATCAATTTTTTTTAACATGTTACTAGTTAACTATGCATGTGATGTTGCCAAAAAAATTGGATGATGAAATATCATTTGTGAGCTCCATAAATCAATGTATTAAGGATGATGTCCTCACCAAGGTTTTAGGACCTGAAATATCGGGTCGAGTTTGGGGTGTCAATAAAGGAGTATCACCAACTACTCTATTTGTTGGTGAGGGTTACATACATAAGTTGTGCTAGATGCAAGAGCATACGGTAGAGAAAGAGCAAAAGTGGGAAGAGAAGCTTGTAGAGAGAGAAAAATATGGAAGAGAAGCTTGCAGAGAAATATAAAAATATTGAAGATATTTTGACACGACTTTCATAGATAGAGGTGTGTCAATTTTTTCATGATTTCATATTTGAAATGTTTACATGTTGCACCCCTAAAGTTGTAATGATCCCTTGCATATAATTCCATAGGCAACATCACTACATGCTACCCCTACAATTGGACACAATATTGGTGGTGGTGATCAAGGCATAGGTAGTTGCTCAATACCTTCTAGGCTAGAGTCATCAATGGTATGACTATTATTTCAAATATAAAATGGTTGACTTAGTTTGTATTGTACGCTATGCAATGAATTTATCTAGGTTATTGATTTTCCATGTAGGGACTAAAAATGACACCGATCACTCAAACTGAGAGAAGGGAATGCTACTTGACTCAGATCCATAAGGATAACATAGTGGTCAAAGGCATGGTGATCAATACTGACCTTGAAGACCTTGTACATGGTCAATATTTGGGTGAAGGTTATTGGAAATTCAATGTGCACATCACCCATAAAGAGGAAACAATATTGTTTAGAAGGAATGATGAGATGGCCATAATGAAGGATGTTGTGGGCTCCTTCATTGCCTGGCCTATATCAAACATTGTTTACAAATAATGGGTAGCCAAGCTAGGAGTGAGGCGAGTAGGTATCCTGAGCATGAGGTTGGCCAGTCAGATACAAGAAGGTTTGACTCTTAGTCCTAGTCCTTAGTAATAATACTTGATTTGCATAGATGGATATTTATGTATCTGAATGAAGTCTCAGGATACCCTCTCACCTCATCTCTGATGGTTGGGGTGGGTAGGGATGTTTAGACATCTACCCATTATATGGAGGGCTCAGGTTGTCCATTCACCTATATCTGTAAATAAGAATTGCACTTGAAATAAGAATTTTCCATTTACATATATAATCATAACTAATTTCTTTCTTTCTTGCTTTTGTACATGTAAGAGGTGCAATAGATCATTGTTGTTTATAAATAATAACTTGGTTTTCATCTAGTAATCTAAGATAAAATATTCCATATATTATTCAAAATAAATTGTGTGTAATGCTAAGCTTCAACATTTTAAATTCCTTTATTAACTAATGTTGTTTTATAATGAAGAAAGAGAACATGTCATTATAATAGTTGTCTCACTACCTTGTTTGAGATGAGAAACATGTTGGTTAAATGATTACCAACTCCCTCTTTCATCAGAAATAATATTTTCCTAATCCTTCATTCTATTGAGTTTTAGGGTAATCAAGTTAAATGCTTATTGGATTCTTTTGATTGATGTCTATCAACTCTTCAATTTTTGAATGGTCTCAAGAAAAATGGAAAAGGATATGCATTTATGTGGCCCTATTTTTAACTAACTAGAAGGGCTTTTGTGAATAAGTAGTTTTTTTTAAATATTCTTTAACTTGATTCAATAGTGTTCAGTTTTAGAAATTTATATGGAAAATATTATAATTTGTGTACTTAACCCTGTCTAGGAATAAGACTATCAAATTCTACCAAGTTTTATGTTCCTCGGATGTTGCTAGGTTGATAGAGTCATAGTCTTATTCTTTAACAATAAAGTTTACAACTTCTTTTCAGCCATACTTCTAACTCACTCTGTCCAATGTGTGCAAGGTATTGAGCCTACATGAGACATTGGCTTCATATAGTAGTGTCCACTATGTAGGGACACTAGTACCATTTGTTTTGAAGCCACCAAAAGTAGCCAAGGCCAGGTCCAAAAAGGAACATTAGCATGTAACTGTAGCTTATCTAGTTTAAAGTTGAAGCAACATCACTTGCCTTGGTGTTGAGATCTATGGTTTACCAAAATAATCCAAGATCAAGTAGGAATTGACATGATTGAATATTGTTGCAATACATGTACCATTAGTTCCTTATGTTTCACCTGTAGCAACGTAAGTCATCAGTATATTTCATTTGATTAATATGACCATTGAATGGATATTTTTATTTTCATATTTTTATTTGTTTCTAATATGATATGAAATTAAGATGTGATTTATGAACACAAAAATTGTTATTAGAAAATACTTTGCTTTTATGCATTGTATAATTTAAATAAAGTTTTTATAAATGTTTATTGTTCATTTTTGGAATATTGATTTTTATGGAAATACTATATATATTTGGAAAGTAAATTGTTCATTGTTGAAGTTTGATATATTTACATGTATTGAATTGATTTATGATTCAGAGATTATTATCTTTTGAATATTACAAGATTTTGTTAATATTTTCTTAGAGTAAAACTGTATATTTTGAATATTAGAGTATTTTTTTAATATTTTATTAGAGTAAAATTGTAACTATATGTATTTGGAAAGTAACAAGTTATACAATTCTATCATCATGAATCATTTCTAGCTAGTAGATATAACAATATTTTTGTATTCTTTCATCCTCAACATTGGAGGAATGAGAACATATTAAATTTTCACATATATTTTTTTGAAATTAGTGGTTTACTATGGGACATCCCCTATTGGTTTTTAGTTGCTCTTTGCTCTTATACACTATAGATATAGGCATAGTTATAGCACATGAAAAGGAAACAATGGGAGCTGGAATTGTTGTTTTGCTCTTTGGAGTGGGCATTGTTTCCAAAGCTGCCAAAGCTTGAGTTGGATATTATTATTTTTTCATGAGTTCAATGTAACCTCCATTACCTCTATCTAATGAATTTGATATTTTTTTAAGATCAATAAGAGGGGTTGCAAGCCATCCAAAGCCTCTTACAAACTTCCTATTGAAACTACATGGACACATGAATACCCTCAACTGGTATAATCGTATTCAAGTGCAAGTTTCATGTAGATGGTAGTTAATTATTTGTTTCATTATGAGTAGTGTTTGGCATGCATTTGTGAAGATAGGGCTACTCTTGTATAATCACTGACAAGTGGAACTCAAATGGACACAAGAGTAAAAAATGATAATGAACGCTCCAAGAAGATCTTAATTCAAGCCATCAACAACCAGATTTGTACTACCTTCTTATATTTGATGCTTAGGTGGAACTATTGTAGGTATATTGACCTCTTTTGATGACATTCATTTTAGACTTTGCTTTCTATCTACAGGAATTGCAAGGGTCTATAATCAATATGTATGATTCTCTCATTGCTCAAAATATAATATTTTCACTAACAACATGCTTGGGACATGGCATGGAGTTCTTTGTCCTATGCAGGATACCTTCAGAATATATCATTGAATATCTCACTTGGTAGGCAACAAGATGCTTAAGTTGAGAAAGGAATGTACCAAGTGCATATGTTGATAGTTTCTATCTCAAATCATTGTTGTAGATCCAAAAAGGTAAGTATTAGTGCCAAGCTAAGTCAATGAATCAAGTCTCAGAATGCTCTTTGTGGTACCTCAGTCCACATGAAATTTGGTTTGGCTCTTCCTTTTCTCACTTAATTTAAGTGCCATGATGGTTGTTGCAGATCCAAAAAGGTAAGTATTAGTGCCAAGCTAAGTCAATGAATCAAGTCTCAGAATGCTCTTTGTGGTACCTCAATCCACATGAACTTTGGTTTGGCTCTTCCTTTTCTCACTTAATTTAAGTGCCATGATGGTTGTTGTAGATCAAAAAGGTAAGTATTAGTGCCAAGCTAAGTCAATGAATCAAGTTTAGAATACTCTTTGGGTACCGTCCACATGAACTTTGTTTGGCTCTTCTTTTCTCACTTAATTTAAGTGCATGAGGATAAAAAGGTAAGTATTAGTGCCAAGCTAAGTCAATGAGTCAAGTCTTAGAATGCTCTTTGTGGTACCTTAGTCCACATGAACTTTGGTTTGGCTCTTCCTTTTCTCACTTAATTTAAGTGCCATGCGATGTGGGAGAAGCCTATCACAAACCAATCATAAAAATCAGTTAGACCTAAGAATCTACAAAGCTCTATGAAGGTCATTTGTGCAGGCCAGTCTCAAATTGTCTAAATTTTTTAACATGAACTCCTTCCTTACTGATAATGCAACCTGCACATTTGATTTTTGCATACCAAACAAACACTTTTCCAAGTTGGTATCCAATTAGTGTTTACATAGGGTGTCAAGAACTTGCCCAACATGCTCCATTTGTTCCTCTCATGTTTTTTTGAAGAGTAAAGACACGTGTTGAGCAGGTAGACAAGCTACAAATGATTCAGTCAATAGTAGCAAAACTTCTATCATTCAAAATGCATTTGGTTAGGCCCAACAACTCAAAAGACTTGGATGTAAATCTTGTCTTCCACCAGCCTAACTTGAGGTTGATCTTAATGAAATAGTTGGCATCTCTAAGTTGATTCAACAAGTAATTGGGTACCTATTTTTCACAATGATTTTATTCAAAACTTTATATTCAATCAAACTCTTGCAAGGTGATGCACTCAACCGTATGTATCCCTTTTGTCTCAACTCTTCAATATGGTGCTTGATCTCACCATTCCAAAAGATAAAATTGGTACAAAGGGCCATCTAACAAGGAGGCCCAAGCAACTACATCTATCAAGTGCTTCACCTGACAATGCAACAATACCAACTCAGATGTTGCAAATATATCCTTGTCTTCCACTACCGGTTGATCAACCCACCTTTGTTGCATCACTCAAGAACATAGAGTTGCAGTAGTCTTTCCATATTTATGTGATTTGATCATCAAAAGCATCAACCTTCTTGGTAGCATGAGCCACCTCTGTTATCCCTATAAAATTGATCTCACAAAGTGAGGACTCTACCTTGACACCTTGACTAGTAGACACCATGGCACTACCACATATTGGGCTGCTCAAGGAGGATCTCTATCTTTGAATTATTTTATTGCATATGAAAGTCTAGGATGCTAGTCGACCCATATGTCTTTACCTTGATTCAACCAACCAAATAGATAAGGTATAGAATGGGATATCATTGGCAAGTTTTAGCCTATTGAAATTAAGATTCTTTTGACTAATGCTATCCAAGGTTATGCATAGTGGAGAATATTCACAAACTGGGCAAATATCAAGATTTCAAAAATTATAAATTGGCAAATATGAGGACCCTCAACGTTGGCCTATTCACCTATAATTTTTGGGACCAATTTTTTCTTAGGGTTTTCTTAGGGTCAATTCACCACAATATATATCCAAAAATAGGCATATTTGTACTTTTTGAAAAGCTCTATTTAAGCCTAATCTAATGGTCATGTTTTTATGAAACTATAAGGTGATTTAATAGGTCAAAATTTACCCCAAATATGACCTTACTTTTTAGGGCTTCAAATACCCCAAATTTTGGTGTGAAGATGATTTATTTGATTTGCTTAGAATTTTTCTTGATTCACCTTGATTTTGATTAGGATTCAACATTTTTTTACAAGTACATTTTGAGTCCAATTCCTTATGCATAACTCTGACGTTGTCTACAAACTGTAAATAATTTCCAATACCCAAGGATTTGTATGACTGCTTATCATGGTCTTTTATACATGCATACATTGTTTATTGCCATGTCCCATAGGATAGTATGCATGTGGTCATCTATCAAGTGTAAAAGTATTTATAACATGGTATGCCTAGGACCACATTGGTTGTATGCACTCCAACAAGAGCAAAATGGTGCATTGTGACTTCATACATACTCTGATGCTTCCATGGAAAATTTTATCCCTTGGAGCCAGTTTAAAATTTTATCCCTCTTTGTTCCAATGGAAAATTACCTTGTCCATGAAATGACCATGAGAAATAAAGGATGCCTCCATATAAAGGATGCCTTAGTTGAAACGGAAAATCATTGTTGAGTGCTATGTTATTTTAGTTGAGGTATCATTTATATATATATATATATATATATATATATATATATATATATATATATATATATATATATATATATATATATATATATATTTTTATATTTATTTATTTATTTATTTATTTATTTATTTATTTATTTAGGTGAGATCCTAAGAGGGTAGTTTTAAATCGCCCTCTTAGACCTAAGACGACGGTTATAAATCACCCTCTTAGGTCACCCTAAGATAGTAGTTTTAAACCATCATCTTAGGTCTAAGATGGCGGTTATAAATCACCCTTTTAGACCTAAGAGGGTGGTTTCTAACTACCTTCATAGCCCTAAGATAGCAGTTATAAATTGCCCTCTTATATCCTAAGAGAGTAGTTATAAACCATCCTCTTAGACCCTAAGATAGCAATTATAAATCGCCCTCTTCTAAGAGAGCAATTATAAACCACCCTATTAGACCCTAAGAGAGCAATTATAAACTGCCCTCTTAGACCCTAAGAGAGCAGATTTTTTAGGCTATTTTTAGCCACCATTATATATCATAGAATTTTTACGACACCCTCATAGATGGTGGTTGAATAACCACATTTAAATGCCAATAAGGGTGATTAAAAACCATTGTTAAAGTCCTTTTTTGGTGTAGTATACCTTGTTTAGGTGACACAATACATGGAATACACACATTAGAATTTCCTCGACAAAATAGTGTTCAAGAGTCTCTCATCCACTTTGATCAAAACCAACACCACTGCTACCGTGGCCACACTTGCAGCACAAATTTTATCACACTGATTTTTGTTTGTACTAATATTTTTACAAAAGGAGGGTTGGAATGATTGAGGGGGTATTTCTAAAAAGTTGAAGATCGAAAGACGACCTAAAGAGCTCCACTATTGAAAATAAAATAGGTGGGTACATCTATGATCAAAGACTTACTACATGTGTTTCATAGGGTGGTGTTGCCTCACTTGACCTATTTTGGATATGTTAGATGAATATTCATTATGTGATCACCTTGTAATTATTTGAAAAATAGTATACATTACAGTGGAATGAGTTTAATTTTCATTAAGAATAAAATTACGTTCATTGATAGTAGAGAAAAAGAATAGCAACAGTCAACCATTACAATCCAAACAAGCATTAATATCTTGATCTTCATTTGACTATTATAAGTAGTAGTTGATTGGAATGTTATACTAGTACAAGTGGTAACATGTATTGTATGTAACAACAAAGAGCCATTACATGAGGTAAAGGTGGTAACAGTCACCTTTGAGAGCTAAAGATCATATATGAGCCCCGGTAAGAGCACCACCAAGGGGTCCATGTGGATGGCACAATGCACCAACGTAGATTTCATATAGGCAGATCGATCACATGTAGGAAGAGAAATTCATAGTAGATATTCCAAGGTGAAGAGCCATTGAGATCAAAGGTTGAGCATGGTAGAAGGAAGCTAAGTGTGTAGGCAGAAGAATAGTTCTTGTCAAGTTAAAGGTGGAGCACAAAATAATAAAGTTACCAAAGGTATTTGATTCAAATTTAAATTTAATTTTTCAAAGGTTTAAGGAGATATAAGGGGTAAGATTAATTTTCTTAAGGTTGAAGTTAATTAATCTAATACATTATTGATTAATTTAATTAATGGAGGTATAAGGTAGTTAATTGAAGAATTAAAATTTTAGAAGCATTATTAAACAATTTAAAAACATTTTTAAAGGATTTAATTTGAAATTTTTTTAATTATTTTCTAAATTCAAGTTATATAGAAATATTGCAAATAATTTAAGATTGGAGGAATGAGGTATTCTACATCAAATTAGAAGTTTTTACATTTGTAAATTTTCTAAATTTCTTATTTGGGAGTTATAAGGACTTCAACATCAAATTAGTTTTGTGAAATTTAGAATTTAATCAATTGTTCAAAACCTAGGGAGTTATAAGGTAGTCAACTTCAAAGGAACATGGCAAAGAAAAAGCAAATGAAAAAGAATACAAATGATCAAAAAATTGAAATACAAAGACATGAGATGTCAAAAACAATTAAAGTAGAAAACCTATGTTTCCAAGGAGAACAAATATACATTCAAGATGTCCAAGAAAAACAAATAGACATTCAGGATATTTCAAAAAGGTTGGAAAGATTAAAATGTCATATACAACACATGATAGAATAAATTGAAGAACAAAAGGATATATAAATAATTGAAAAGAATGCCTTACAATCAATTATGAGAGAAGTCAAAGATGAAAAGTATTTAACACTTGGTAATTATCTAAATTCAAAGGTTGATGAAGCATATAGAGAATCTAAAAGTAACTTGACATTACCTAGTGATATAAGAAGAATGATGTTTATGGTATTTATTTCTAATGAAGTCCTTAAAGACAAGAATAGAAGACAAGAAGAAATTATTAAAGATTTGAAGAACAAATTTGTTGATGAAAAAAATACTTTGAATAGTAGGCTTGTTGATATTACCAATGAAACAGAAAAAGAGGAATTTTCAATACTTCAAAAATTCATGCAAAGTGTTCTTAATGATGTTAATGATTGTTATAAATATTTTTTTATTGTACTTATTAGTCTATGGAGAATAATACACAAAGTAATTATCACTCTAAATGTTTCTAAGATGAGAAAATAAGAAAAGGTTGAAGAAATAGGGAATAAATCAGTAATGAAAGATGCTTCTTGTGATACGATTTATGTTGTGATTCCATAAAAGTAAAACCATTTATGATAGATGCATGTTGTGATACTAGTGATCTTCTTCAAAAAGGAAAATATGCAAGTTATGATTCTTGTCAAAATGAAAGGAAATATTGTGATGCAAGCAATGACACTAGTGATTTAGAATTCATGTCAAATATAGAAGAACCTATTACAAAAATAGATGCTACAAGTGATTTGAATATAGTTTGTGATTATTCAGAAAAGGCTAATACTATCAAAATTGATGTTTATGTGGATTCAAATAATGATATAGGTAGTAATGTGCATAGTTGTGTTGATATTGACAAAGATTAGTCTAATGACACTTTTGGTTGTTTTGAAAAGAACACTAAAGAATTTGGTTCAAAGTTGTTGAAAAAATGGGATATAAAGATACAAGTTTAGGAAAACATAAACAAGGAATGAAAGAACCAATTGTATTAGAAATAAGACCAAAATATAAATGATGTAGTAACAATAGTATGAAGCTACTTTATTCATGAAATGCAAGTAATATATAGGATTACATAGGAATATCACGTAGGTTAAGTGGTTGCAACAATCTGCCAAACATGGCCAACCACTTAACTACTAGTTAACCAAATGCTAACTATGGATGTCCACTAACTGCTAGAAGACAAACAATATCTCTAACAGTTAACTAACATCTAACAACATGCTAACAACATGCTAACAACCTATTTATAACATGGGCATACTATGCCTCACGTGAATACAAAGTGCAAGAAATAGGAATAATAATAAATAATAATAATTAACTTAGGCTTAAGTGGATAAGCCTAAGTTATCCTCAACACTCCTCCCAACCATATAAGCATTGGACCCCAATGCTCTCAAAAAATGTAGAAAGTCATGGGCCATCTCATGGTGAGGAATCCAGCAAGCCATGTGTGGAAAGTGACCGTGACGAACGACAAGGTAAGTAGTGGAAGAACCTTGTCCCATGTGATGAGTCTTCATCTCAAAAACTCTATTTGAAATGAGCGAAAGCTGACGATCAGGTGCCACTACTGTTGTAGGACTAAAAACAAGATCAGGTACCAAAATAGGGTCCTAAAATGGTGTCTCTGGAAAGTGGTGCTCATCCAAAGGAATGCAAAATCTGCCTCCAACCTGTGGTGAGTGAGGATTGTGATGCTTTCGCACCACTCCCTGCAGAGTCTCCTGCAATTCCTGTGGTATCTTGCCTAGAAGGCTCTGTCGGTGCTCAGTAAGTGAAGTAACCTTAGCTTGCTCTTCCATGTGTTTAATGGTGGGAGTGGGCAAAGTCAAAGGTAACTTCTATGGAACAAGTGGTTCAATAGTTGTAGGTGTACCCAAAATTATACCAATGGAATCAATGGTATCTTTCTCATGAATGAGAATGGTGGGTTCCTTAACCACTTGCTCTTGTGATTGTTCATCATGTGGGAGTGAAACTTCTTCCTTTGCATGTTCCTTAGGTGGTGTTGTTTCTTCATTTTGTGTGGGTCAAATGCTAGTAGGAGCCAAAATGAGTGCTTGACTTAATGGCTTCCTTACTTGCCTACAACTTAACATCAAATTGGAAGTAGGTGTAGTGCTTTGTATCAAGTAGTGTTTACCATGCAACTCCAATGTGTAGGTGTTCTTTTTAGCATGATAAATAGCATTCCTATCAAATTGATAGGTTTTACCTAGCAAAAGTCCACAACAATCCATATCTGTGACATCACACCTAACTTTGTCCACAAACTTGTCACCAAAAGCAAAAGTCAAGGTGCAAGTATGGGTGATGTTGGATGTGGAGTCTACATCTTTCCACCCACGTGCATAAGGTTGGTGATGTGGTTTGATGGGAATTTTCAACTTCTCCACAACATACTTCGCAATGAGGTTCTTTTGTGATCCATTATCAATGATACAATCAACATAGAAATCATGCTTCAAGTGGGCTCTAGTGACAAACAAATGATCACGCCCCCCTTGCGCAAACACATTGGACGTTAGGATAACTTTGTTCAGTTTACCCTTTAAAGCAGGATATTCTTCTTTTGTCCCTATAGCCAAAATGGGACCATCTTGTGGTTCCTCATGTGTAGGTTGTACAATTAGGGATTTCTTCTTATATTTCTCAAAAGTATAGCATTTGGATTTTACATGTCCATGCTTTTTACAAAAGTCACAATACAATGAAGAAGAAGAATCTTTAGCATTAAAGGAAGAAGAACGTGCTTTAGGAGAAGTGGGAGGAGAAGAAGAATGAGGGGAAGATTTAGAATTGTTCTTCACCTTCTGTTGATGTTGATTCCCGCCTTTGGAAGAGCCCTCCTGTGATGAACGAGACTTTTGATATGCACCAACTCCAAACACCTCCTAGGATCTGCAATGAAGTGGTAGCTCTCTCCTCCTTCCTGCAATTCTCCTAAAGCTAACTAATACCAATGATGTAGTTACAATAGTATGAAGCTACTTTATTCATGAAATGCAAGTAATATATAGGATTACATAGGAATCTCATGTAGGTTAAGTGGTTGCAACAATCTGCCAAACATGGCCAACCACTTAACTACTAGTTAACCAAATGCTAACTATGGATGTCCACTAACTGCTAGAAGACAAACAAGATCTCTAACAGTTAACTAACATCTAACAACATGCTAACAACATGCTAACAACCTATTTCTAACATGGGCATATTATGCCTCACGTG
This sequence comes from Wollemia nobilis, assembly GCA_028583015.1. Taxonomy (NCBI): domain Eukaryota; kingdom Viridiplantae; phylum Streptophyta; class Pinopsida; order Araucariales; family Araucariaceae; genus Wollemia; species Wollemia nobilis. Next base: position 3,821,243 of record JAQPPZ010017259.1, on the reverse strand, counting down.
AATACAAAGTGCAAGAAATAGTAATAATAATAAATAATAATAATTAACTTAGGCTTAAGTGGATAAGCCTAAGTTATCCTCAACACTCCTCCCAACCATATAAGCATTAGACCCCAATGCTCTCAACAAATGTAGAAATTCATGGGCCATCTCATGGTGAGGAATCCAGCAAGCCATGTGTGGAAAGTGACCGCGACGAAGGACAAGGTAAGTAGTGGAAGAACCCTTTCCCGTGTGATGAGTCTTCATCTCAAAAATTCTATTTGAAATGAGCGAAAGCTGACGATCAGGTGCCACTGCTGCTGTAGGACTGAAAACAAGATCAGGTACCAAAAGAGGGTCCTAAAATGGTGTCTCTGGAAAGTGGTGCTCATCCAAAGGAACGCAAAATCTTCCTCCAACCTGTGGTGAGTGAGGATTGTGATGCTTTCGCACCACTCCCTGCGGAGTCTCCTGCAAGTCCTGTGGTATCTTGCCTAGAAGGCTCTGTCGGTGCTCAGTAAGGTAAGTAACCTTAGCTTGCTCCTCCATGTGTGCAATGGTGGGAGTGGGCAAATTCAAAGGTAACTTCTATGGAACAAGTGGTTCAATAGTTGTAGGTGTACCCAAAATTATACCAATGGAATCAATGGTATCTTTCTCATGAATGATAATGGTGGGTTCCTTAACCACTTGCTCTTGTGATTGTTCATCATGTGGGAGTGAAACTTCTTCCTTTGCATGTTCCTTAGGTGGTGTTGTTTCTTCATTTTGTGTGGGACAAATGCTAGTAGGAGCCAAAATGAGTGCTTGACTTAATGGCTTCCTTACTTGCCTACAACTTAACATCAAATTGGAAGTAGGTGTAGTGCTTTGTATCAAGTAGTGTTTACCATGCAACTCCAATGTGTAGGTGTTCTTTTTAGCATGATAAATAGAATTCCTATCAAATTGATAGGGTTTACCTAGCAAGAGTCCACAACAATCCATATCTGTGACATCACACCTAACTTTGTCCACAAACTTGTCACCAAAAGCAAAAGTCAAGGTGCAAGTATGGGTGATGTTGGATGTGGAGTCTACATATTTCCACCCAAGTGCATAAGGTTGGTGATGTGGTTTGATGGGAAGTTTCAACTTCTCCACAACAGACTTCGCAATGAGAATCTTTTGTGATCCGTTATCAATGATACAATCAACATAAAAATCATGCGTCAAGTGGGCTCTAGTGACAAACAAATGATCATGCCCCCCTTGCGCAAACACATTGGATGTTAGGGTAACTTTGTTCAGTTTACCCTTTAAAGTAGGATATTCTTCTTTTGTCCCTATAGCCAAAATGGGACCATCTTGTGGTTCCTCATGTGTAGGCTGTACAATTAGGGATTTCTTCTTCTTATACTTCTCAAAAGTATAGCATTTGGATTTTACATGTCCATGCTTTTTACAAAAGTCACAATACAATGAAGAAGAAGAATCTTTAGCATTAAAGGAAGAAGAATGTGCTTTAGGAGAAGTGGGAGGAGAAGAAGAATGAGGGGAAGATTTAGAATTGTTCTTCACCTTCTGTTGATGCTGATTCCTGCCTTTGGAAGAGCCCTCCTGTGATGAATGAGACTTTTGATATGCACCAACTCCAAACACATCCTAGGATCTGCAATGAAGTGGTAGCTCTCTCCTCCTTCCTGCAATTCTCCTGAAGCTAACTAATACCAATGATGTAGTTACAATAGTATGAAGCTACTTTATTCATGAAATGCAAGTAATATATAGGATTACATAGGAATCTCATGTAGGTTAAGTGGTTGCAACAATCGCCAAACATGGCCAACCACTTAACTACTAGTTAACCAAATGCTAACTATGGATGTCCACTAACTGCTAGAAGACAAACAAGATCTCTAACAGTTAACTAACATCTAACAACATGCTAACAACATGCTAACAACCTATTTCTAACATGGGCATACTATGCCTCACGTGAATACAAAGTGCAAGAAATAGGAATAATAATAAATAATAATAATTAACTTAGGCTTAAGTGGATAAGCCTAAGTTATCCTCAACACTCCTCCAAACCATATAAGCATTGGACCCCAATGCTCTCAACAAATGTAGAAATTCATAGGCCATCTCATGGTGAGGAATCCAGCAAGCCATGTGTGGAAAGTGACCGCGACGAACGACAAGGTAAGTAGTGGAAGAACCCTGTCCCGTGTGATGAGTCTTCATCTCAAAAAATATATTTGAAATGAGCGAAAGTTGACGATCAGGTGCCACTGCTGCTGTAGGACTGAAAACAGGATCAGGTACCAAAATAGGGTCCTAAAATGGTGTCTCTGGAAAGCAGTGCTCATCCAAAGGAACACAAAATCTGCCTCCAACCTGTGGTGAGTGAGGATTGTGATGCTTTCGCACCACTCCTGCAGAGTCTCCTGCAAGTCCTGTGGTATCTTGCCTAGAAGGCTCTGTCGGTGCTCAGTAAGGGAAGTAACCTTAGCTTGCTCCTCCATGTGTGCAATGGTGGGAGTGGGCAAAGCCAAAGGTAACTTTTGTGGAACAAGTGGTTCAATAGTTGTAGGTGTACCCAAAATTATACCAATGGAATCAATGGTATCTTTCTCATGAATGAGAATGGTGGGTTCCTTAACCACTTGCTCTTGTGATTGTTCATCATGTGGGAGTGAAACTTCTTCCTTTGCATGTTCCTTAGGTGGTGTTGTTTCTTCATTTTGTGTGGGACAAATGCTAGTAGGAGCCAAAATGAGTGCTTGACTTAATGGTTTCCTTACTTGCCTACAACTTAACATCAAATTGGAAGTAGGTGTAGTGCTTTGTATCAAGTAGTGTTTACCATGCAACTCCAATGTGTAGGTGTTCTTTTTAGCATGATAAATAGCATTCCTATAAAATTGATAGGGTTTATTTAGCAAGAGTCCACAACAATCCATATCTGTGACATCACACCTAACTTTGTCCACAAACTTGTCACCAAAAGCAAAATTCAAGGTGCAAGTATGGGTGATGTTGGATGTGGAGTCTACATCTTTCCACCCAAGTGCATAAGGTTGGTGATGTGGTTTTATGGGAAGTTTCAACTTCTCCACAACGGACTTCGCAATGAGGTTCTTTTGTGATCCGTTATCAATGATACAATCAACATAGAAATCATGCGTCAAGTGGGCTCTAGTGACAAACAAATGATCACGCCCCCCTTGCACAAACACATTGGACATTAGGGTAACTTTTTTCAGTTTACCCTTTAAAGCAGGATATTCTTCTTTTGTCCCTATAGCCAAAATGGTACCATCTTGTGGTTCCTCATGTGTAGGCTATACAATTAGGGATTTCTTCTTCTTATACTTCACAAAAGTATAGCATTTGGATTTTACATGTCCATGCTTTTTACAAAAGTCACAATACAATGAAGAAGAAGAATCTTTAGCATTAAAGGAAGAAGAATGTGCTTTAGGAGAAGTGGGAGGAGAAGAAGAATGAGGGGAAGATTCAGAATTGTTCTTCACCTTCTGTTGATGCTGATTCCCACCTTTGGAAGAGCCCTCTTGTGATGAACGAGACTTTTGATATGCACCAACTCCAAACACCTCCTAGGATCTGCAATGAAGTGGTAGCTCTCTCCTCCTTCCTGCAATTCTCCTGAAGCTAACTAATACCAATGATGTAGTTACAATAGTATGAAGCTACTTTATTCATGAAATGCAAGTAATATATAGGATTACATAGGAATCTCATGTAGGTTAAGTGGTTGCAACAATCTGCCAAACATGGCCAACCACTTAACTACTAGTTAACCAAATGCTAACTATGGATGTCCACTAACTGCTAGAAGAAAAACAAGATCTCTAACAGTTAACTAACATCTAACAACATGCTAACAACATGCTAACAACCTATTTCTAACATGGGCATACTATGCCTCACGTGAATACAAAGTGCAAGAAATAGGAATAATAATAAATAATAATAATTAACTTAGGCTTAAGTGGATAAGCCTAAGTTATCCTCAACACTCCTCCCAACCATATAAGCATTGGACCCCAATGCTCTCAACAAATGTAGAAATTCATGGGCCATCTCATGGTGAGGAATCCAGCAAGCCATGTGTGTAAAGTGACCGCGACGAACGACAAGGTAAGTAGTGGAAGAAACCTATCCCGTGTGATGAGTCTTCATCTCGAAAACTCTATTTGAAATGAGCAAAAGCTGACGATCAGGTGCCACTGCTGCTGTAGGACTAAAAATAGGATTAGGTACCAAAAGAGGGTCCTAAAATGGTGTCTCTGGAAAGCGGTGCTCATCCAAAGGAATGCAAAATCTGCCTCCAACCTGTGGTGAGTGAGGATTGTGATGCTTTCGCACCACTCCCTGTAGAGTCTCCTGCAAGTCCTATGGTATCTTGCCTAGAAGGCTCTGTCGGTGCTCAGTAAGGGAAGTAACCTTAGCTTGCTCCTCCATGTGTGCAATGGTGGGAGTGGGCAAAGTCAAAGGTAACTTCTGTGGAACAAGTGGTTCAATAGTTGTAGGTGTACCCAAAATTATACCAATGGAATCAATGGTATCTTTCTCATGAATGAGAATGGTGGGTTCCTTAACCACTTGTTCTTGTGATTTTTCATCATGTGGGAGTGAAACTTCTTCCTTTGCATGTTCCTTAGGTGGTTTTGTTTCTTCATTTTGTGTGGGACAAATGCTAGTAGGAGCCAAAATGAGTGCTTGACTTAATGGCTTCCTTACTTGCCTACAACTTAACATCAAATTGGAAGTAGGTGTAGTGCTTTGTATCAAGTAGTGTTTACCATGCAACTCCAATGTGTAGGTGTTCTTTTTAGCATGATAAATAGAATTCCTATCAAATTGATAGGGTTTACCTAGCAATAGTCCACAACAATCCATATCTGTGACATCACACCTAACTTTGTCCACAAACTTGTCACCAAAAGCAAAAGTCAAGGTGCAAGTATGGGTGATGTTGGATGTGGAGTCTACATCTTTCCACCCAAGTGCATAAGGTTGGTGATGTGGTTTGATGGGAAGTTTCAACTTCTCCACAACATACTTCGCAATGAGGTTCTTTTGTGATCCGTTATCAATGATACAATCAACATAGAAATCATGCATCAAGTGGGCTCTAGTGACAAACAAATGATAACGCCCCCCTTGCACAAACACATTGGACGTTAGGGTAACTTTGTTCAGTTTACCCTTTAAAGCAGGATATTCTTCTTCTGTCCCTGTAGCCAAAATGGGACCATCTTGTGGTTCCTCATGTGTAGGCTATACAATTAGGGATTTCTTCTTCTTATACTTCTCAAAAGTATAGCATTTGGATTTTACATGTCCATGCTTTTTACAAAAGTCACAATACAATGAAGAAGAAGAATCTTTAACATTAAAGGAAGAAGAATGTGCTTTAGGAGAAGTGGGATGAGAAGAAGAATGAGGGGAAGATTCAGAATTGTTCTTCACCTTCTGTTGATGCTGATTCCCGCCTTTGGAAGAGCCCTTCTGTGATGAACGAGACTTTTGATATGCACCAACTCCAAACACCTCCTAGGATCTACAATGAAGTGGTAGCTCTCTCCTCCTTCCTACAATTATCCTGAAGCTAACTAATGCCAATGATGTAGTTACAATAGTATGAAGCTACTTTATTCATGAAATGCAAGTAATATATAGGATTACATAGGAATCTCATGTAGGTTAAGTGGTTGCAACAATCTGCCAAACATGGCCAACCACTTAACTACTAGTTAACAAAATGCTAACTATGGATGTCCACTAACTGCTAGAAGACAAACAAGATCTCTAAGAGTTAACTAACATCTAACAACATGCTAACAACATGCTAACAACCTATTTCTAACATGGGCATACTATGCCTCACGTGAATACAAAGTGCAAGAAATAGGAATAATAATAAATAATAATAATTAACTTAGGCTTAAGTGGATAAGCTTAAGTTATCCTCAACAATAAAGGTCTTGTATATACACATCAAAATATCAGTAATAAGAAAGGAACTAAATTAATGATAGGAAATAGTAACATCAAACCTATGATAGAAATTGATAGAACCAGTTACAATAAAGTATCAAATGATCAAAATTTAAATGAATTTAGTAACATGAAATAGGTGTAGTCATTGTGGTAGATATGGACATAAGATAGAGAGATTTTGGAATCTTCATAGTTGTAATATTTGTGGATGACTAATCATTCACAAATATTTTATCTACAAAAGGAAAAGAAAGACTACAAAGTAAAAATGGATTGTGGATGGATGAACATAGATGAATGGAATAAAATGAAAGGAATATTGTATGGTTTCTATAGAAGGAAACCAAGTATAATCAAATTTTGCTTACATAAAACTTGAAAGTTGGAAAAGATAAAGTATTACCACTAGATTGAAGAAAAACTAGTGAAGATAAGGATTAATACCACTAGGTTGAAGAACAACTAGTGAAGACTAAGTTTCAAGATTTTTTGAAAAAGAATCAATAAAAATATAAGGTAGTCTATAAAAAAATTACCTATTCCAAGGATATATTTAGAATAGAAGGTAGTCTATAGAAAATTTTGAAAAGCAGATTAAAGAGACCCATGGAAAGAGATACCATAGTAGACAAAGAGAAAGAAAACCCAAGCATATATTTTAAGATAGCATCAGTAGTGATAATCCTACATATATGATGATTTTATAGTGGATGACCCAAAGACAATGATTATCTAGAGGTATCCCAAAGGTAGAGTTCTAGAGGCAGTGACCTAGAGGCAGTGATCTAGTGGAAATGACCTAGAGGTAGTGATCTAGAGGTAGATAGCCAAAGGTAATGACTTAGAGGTAAAGACCCAGAGGTAGTGACTTAGAGTAAAATACCTAGAGGTAACTTAGATACATTGATCTAGTGGCATACATAGATTATTTATCCAACCATGATAGAATCAGAGTTGAATATTGAAGAGAAAGAAGAATCAAATATTGAAGGCAAAAGCCTTCCTACCAAATTATGTAATGTGAGGGGGTGTTGGATATATTACATTATTTAGTCTCCTTGAAATATTAGTTTGATAGATGATTTATATTTTATAATGTATGTGGAAATATGAGAAAGAGTGCAAATTTTCAAGAGAGTATGAAGAGTCACATGATATGTGGCAAGTTGAGAGCTTTGTCTTTATTAGAGGAATATGAAAGGATGCATCTCCTAAATGAAAGAGGAGAAAAATAGTTAGAGAACATTAATGTAATATTTGTATATTGTGTTCATTTACATTATATTTTGTGAGATATTATCTGTAAGATATTGTTGTTATCAAGTTTCATTGATAGTAGCATTGGTTTAATTTATATTTAGATCCTAGTTAAAGCTTTCTATGAGTTAACCTATTCAAAAAGCTAACACATTAGCTAAGAATAAAAGAAGAATATATTTAGAAGACTAATTTTAGAACAAGATATGGGCATTATGAGTTCACAATAGTACCTTTTGGTCTTACTAATGCACGTATAATTTTTATGAATTTATTGGATGGTGTGTTTCAAGAACTCTTGGATAAGTTTATCTTTCTAAATGAAATTTTGATCTACTCTCATAATGAAAAAGAATATTTTGATCACATTCATATGTTATTCCATAGGTTGAGGGATATCAAAGAAATTATTTAAATATACCTTTTAGTAAAAAACAACACATAATATAGGCCATATTAGAACTACTAAAGAAAATTGAATCGAGCAAATATTAAATTTATATTGGAATGGCCAAATTTTAAAAACTATGCATGAAGTACATAATTCCATAGGGTTAGCAAGATACTAAAAACAATTTTTGGAAGGGTTTTCTAGGATCACCATCCCCATCATTTCTCCTTAAGGAAAAATTAACATTAGATCTAGTTTTAAAGGTACTTGATCCCAATGAATATTTTATAGTCACCATAGATGCTTCAAGTGAGGGGTTGGTAGGAATGCTCATGCATGAAGTGTGGGAAATAGCTTATAAACCCCAAAAGCTATAATTATATGAGTAGAATTATGCCCCACATGACTTTGAATTAGTAGTTATCATGCATGCACTACAAATATAGACATTACTTAATGGGTAAACCATTTGAAATAAAAGTAGATCACCAAGGATTAATTTATATCTTCTTGCAACCTAATTTGAATGCAAAGTAGAAAATATGGCTAGTGTTTCTTTATGGGTATGATTTTGATATCGATATTGGTTTTATAAAAGATAATAAAAATAGAATGGAAACCAATTAAAGGATAGTACATCGTATAAATTAGTGAAATATGTTTTTTAGATTAATGTAACAGATCATAGGTTTGATGTATATCAATTTGAGATTGAGGGGTTGCTTGTATTTCAAGGCCACATTTATATACCCAAGAAAAATGAAATCAGATACAATATTGAATAAAACATATTATGCCCATATTTATGACATCTAGAAGTAACAAATATAGTGGCAAATTTGAGAAAGTTATATTTCTAGCCAGGACTAAAGAAGGATGTAATGACTTTTGTAGCCAAGTGTCTAAAGTGTCAACAAGTTAAGGTCAAATATTTAAATTAAGTAGGGATGATATATCCTCATGAAATACATGAGAGAAAGTTGTAAACTATCAATATAGACTTTATACAAGGACTACTTTTACCCAAGAATCAATGCAATGTTTTCCTTGTTGTAGTGGACAAGTTGAAAAGATAGCACAATTCATACTAAGAAATATCAAATATGATGCTCCCATGATGGTAGAAATATTTATTTAGGATATATTTAGATTACATGAAGTACCAAAAGTAATAATCGCATATAGAGACATCAAAACCACTTCTAGGTTTTGGTAGACATTGATAGAAGCAGTTGGTACCGAACTTAACATTAGTTCTTATCACCTTGAATAGATAGACAAATAGAGTAAGTGAATTATATTTTGGTCAAAATGTACTACATGGATCAATAATAATGGTGGTAAGAATACCTACAATTCATATATTTCACTTACAATAACTCCTACAACTCTAGCACAAGAATGGTATCATTTGAAGCATTGTATGCAAATAAATGCACAACACCACTCAGTTGGGATCAAGTGAAAGGTGGATTAGTTGTGGGACAAAACATGTTAAAAGATATGGAAGAGTATGTTAAAAATATAAAGTGGATATTAAATGAGGTATTTGCTAGACAAAAATGTTATATAGATAAGAATAGGATTCTAAGGCAATTCTCAATTGAGAATAAGATTTTCTCAGTGTAAAACCTATAAAGATCTCCATTAAACTTAGGAAAATAGCTAAACTAAGTCCAATATTTGTAGGGTTTTTTGAAATACTAGAAGTAGTAAACTGAATAGCATATTACCTTTCTCTATCTATTTCTTTTTCTCATATTCATGGTGTTTTTTATGTATCTTTGTTGAAACTATAACATTTTGATGTTTCACACATTTTATATTGTAAATCCTAAGCATAATTATCACTGAACTAATCAAAGTGCTAGAAATTCATATATTAGAATTAAGAAACAAATAGGTGTCCAAATTTAAGGTCCAATAGATTCCTGAAGACCCCCCTTGAGAATATTGAAGATATTCAAGAACCTTATCCCCATATACTTCTTGAGTAAAATTGCAAAAGATATTCATTTATATTATGATTATATACTCATCTCTATTTAGATGATTGTATAGATAGAAGACATTTGATATGATCTCATATATATTTTTATTTAAGTATGTTAAATAATGAATTTACTAATAATTGTTTTTACCAAGTCACCATGATAATGACTCTTTTAAAATGGGAAGTATATCATATCCCAAGAATTTACTTAATTTTATAAAATTAATTAGTATTTAGAAGTTAACTAAAATTTATGAACTTAGTTAATTTATGAACTTAGTTAATTTTTGAATTATATTTTCATCAGGTTTTATGTATGAAATTGATTGACTTGCAAATTGTAGTAAGTGATGACAAGTCATCCTCTAAGATATGGAAGAGGGAAGGAATCATCTAAGAGAGGGTGAAAAATATAGATAATAGACCAAAAAAGATCACAAATACATGTTGCATTTAAAACATGCATGAAAAATGATAATTCATGATTGCTTCCATATGCATTTGTACGATGATTATAAAAATAAATTAAAAAATGCATCATTTCAATTTCAACAATTTTAAAAGTATAAATTTTGAAATGCATCAAATGATTATGTAAAACTATGATATTATTGCATGGGATATTGCATGTGCCTTATTTTGTAACCTTGGCCTCCTTGCATAAAAAGTAAAAGAGAAACTTTGGTTTTAAATTAATTTATTGGTGCAATATTTGTTTGCCTTAGAAATGCATATTGTTCCCCTTTTTAAAGCATTACAATATACTAAGTGTTTTGGTTGGTAAGGTACCACAATAGAAATAAGAGGGAAATTTTTCTTGCTTTGTCATTGTTAGGGAATGGATGATAGCTAAAGTGGAGTGGGAAACCCTGCATATTTTATTGTTAGTCATCAATGAGTATTTTTACCATGTTTGTTGAGAACCCAATATTATTGCAGGAAAGAATATGGGCATTTGTCAGGCAATGGAGTTTTTATGGAAAATTTTCTATGGGAAATGTGTTGGAATCCACACCTATTTCAAGAAATAAAATGAAATAATCCATCCACTCAAATCTTATACATAAAGCATAAAAAATAATGAAATCAAGAAATATATAGTAGGAACCCATACGCACTAAAAATAATTACTATATTATTTGCAGAATAAAATACACAACACTCTGATACAATGGATGGATTGGTCATGGTATTTATACCAATACGAAAACCCTAATTATATTAATGAGTTTAACCTAAGTTGATATAATAAGAGGGCCTAAGGTCAATTATAGGTTATAAGGTGGGTTTAACTATAATAAGGCTAATTATGGCCCATAGGTCTTACATAAGAAGGTGATATAATAAATTAAATACATTTGTAGAATAATTACCATGGGCATATACAAAATTCATCATACAATATCGCTCTTAGCCATAAGTCAAATTGCACTTTAACATCCTCTCATTATTTGAACTAAGGGGATAAGAAGAGAGGACATTAGTAATAATAATATATTTCCACCATAATGGATGATCTAATGGTCCTATAAACTTAGGGAAGACTCGTATAGATCCCCATTTTCATATAAGAAATCCACTAATGTGAAAATACCTCTACATAAGAACCTCCTTAGGCTGGACAACAATCAATACTACCAATATAAGATACTTCCACACATATCCAAGGAACATCTTCACTAAGAATCCATATGAGGAATATAATATAAGAGGAATCCCTCTTTAAAACTATTGCAATATTTTATAGTGGCATAATATAAGAATTGGAAGCATAGATTTTATTTTTATAGCATACATTACCTTGTTTAAAAACTTTGACTTGCCCTTAGGCCACCTAATTTATGTCACCAAAAAAAGGCTTGGCATGGACTTGTTTATGAAAAGTGCCATTAGAAATTTATAGGAGTACTTGAACAAAGAATAGAAGAAGATAGAGATCATGAAATATTAGATTTCCATGAATAATTTGAATTAACAACCCAAAGCATGAAAAGGAATTGACTAAAGTATATTTTTAATCATTTTCTTGTATGCCTCCAAAAGACTTAAAACTTATAACTACTATCACAAATCTAACTACATATCTCATAAATTAGACCAAATATTTTGATTGCATAACATATGGTAAATTTTCCATTTCAATTTGAGGATTATACTACATAATCCAACCCATGAAACTATAACAGGTCCATGAATTAATATCACTAATGTGAATAACTCCAAAATTTATAATTTAAAAAGAAAGGCTCATAAAATTTTCATGTGCAAAATTTATGGCCTCCAAAATATTTGTCCAAACATCCCTCAAAAATAAAAAATGAATATCACAAACCTTAGAGAAGCAATGATCAATCCCAAGCTACCACTTGCCATCCACTCATTTTCTAGTGACTATCACTCAATATATACCAACTAGTTATCACTCATTGGAATTCTACTAGTTTCTATTTTTTGATTGGTGAGGATGTATTAGTATTTAAAAATATGATTTATGTGGCACACAAATATTCCACATCATCCATAGGTCATCCATGTAATAGTTCCAAGGTGCTCAATGAGACTTGAACTCAAGTCTCCTATAGGCTAAAACCTTCAAACTAGTTAGGGCACCAAAGAGCTTTATGTGATGCAAGGGAGACATATGTTCAAAGAAAATTACGGTCTCCATGCTCAAGCTACTCCAAAATATTTTCCATGACTAGATTCAAACATGCAACCTACTCTTAACAAAATTCTTTACACATTGAGTGTAACTAGCAAGTGAACCAATATTATGGTGTTGAAGTTGTTGATGTTTGTTGGAGAATATTATATTATTTGATACATGCTAATGTACCCCCATGGTACCTTTATGGTACAAATGTAAATATGTAATAGATTAGGGTGTGATTCTATAGTTTAGGAGTGTGATTTATATTTCTCCTTTAAGTGTTCATGTGTAGGATATGCACAAGTGTCATTTAATTATGTGTGCAAGTGTGAGGTGTGAGAATGTACGCAAGTGTCAAGTAATTATGTGTGCAAGTGTGAGGTGTGAGAATATGCACAAGTATCATGTAATAGAGTGTGCATGTGTAGAGATTTAGGAGTGTACAATGTGTCATATAGTAAAGTGTGCAAGTGTGTAAATAGGAGTGTGCAAGTGTCATAGAAAAAAGTGTGCAAATAGAGAGTCAAGAGTTATATATACAAGTGGCAATATGAGAAACCAAAAGACATCGAAGGATTTGAATTATGCATGGAATAGGAAAATATGCATCTCTTGGATATGTGATAAGAGAAATAGTCAAGTATTGAAGAGTCATCTTTCTAAGGCTATATTATGGATAAAAAGCTCCATGTAATGTATCATTGAGTAATATATGTATTTCAAGCATCATACAAAGAAGTTTGTATATAATTAGAGCAGTTATACTATAAGTTTTCATGTTATTGCATGAATGATTTTGGCCATTATATTTATATTATTGTTATTTTAATGAATGTTATGTTTATTATTTTGGTCATTTAATATAGTGATTGCTCTTAAATTTGAATCTATTCAAGATCCTAGATATTGGCACCTATGGAAATCTGGCTAAAAATCCAACAATGCTTCCATAGATAGAGACATCCAACTTGATTGTAATAAAAATAAATTAGCTAAAAGAAGATTTTACAAAATTTGAATATCATATATTTGTTTCCCATCACTTAAGCTAATTATCTACCAGCTAAAATCCCATGCCTTTGTGTTGAGTAGTAGATAAAATATAATTATAAATAGTAGTATAGACTTGTTCTAACTCGAACCTATGACACAAAAAAAATGAGCTTAGAGGGAATCATACTAGCCACATTGGTATCCTCTACGAAGTGATGAAGATATGCATCCTTTCCTTGGAATAGGGTGTTGTCCACAACACAAGGAAGCATAAATGTTTTAACCTATATTACAAAAATTTAAGTGCCTCAAATTCTAAATTATGCCACAAAAGGAGAAGAGTCCTGATAGCACCTTATTGACCATCTGGGCACATGAGTTTTCATGTCAGGGAATGCATCCTCTCTTTAAAGAAGGATGTTCAACCTATTACAAAAGAACAATGCCAAGCTATATAAGACACGCATAGGAAAGTTCACTAAATTAAATTTAAATTTCTTGTCATCCTTTTCTTTTCAAATGTAATGTTGTGGCATTTCAAGAAGGAGAAATTAAAAATATTGAATCTAAAGATGTGAATATACTTTGTTAATAACAAAGTAAGGGTGAAGAATGCAAAATTTCTCTAAAATATTTAAAAAATAAATTAATATTTATGGATTAAAATCTCCTCTTTGCCTCTTATCCTAAAGATGATCATGAAGCTTTTAAGAGTAATTCATCCTTTTAATTGGAAGAAGAATTGGGGGCTTCAAGTTAACTTCCTGTGTGACCAAGCAATGTTGCTTCATACTCACTCTAATACCATTTTGGAATTCACACCTATTTCTAGAAATGAGTAGAAGTAATCCATCCACTCAAATCTTATACAAAAAGCAAAAAAATGATGGAAGAGATAAATATATAGTGGACACCTAGAAGAACCATAAATAATAACTATATTATTTGTAGATAAGATACACAACACTCTAATACAATGGATGGAGTGCTAGGTGGCATTTATACTAATATCAAAATCCCAATTATATAATTGAGTTTAACATAAGTTGGCATAATAAGAGGGCCTAAGTTTAATTACAAGTTAAAATATGGGTTTAGTCATAACAAGGATAATCATGGCCTATAGGGCTTACATAAAAATAATTACAATAAATTAAATATATTTGTACAATGATTATCTATAGGCCTATACAATATTATATCATACAATGTCAGCCTTGGCCATAAGTCAAATTACAATTTCAACAAATGAAGGAGAGTAAAGGAGGAAGGGAGGCAAGAGGAGGTGCAATAAGAGTTCAGGGGTGAATAATATTTGAAACATATCAAGTTTATTCCTTACTCTTTGTGAAGCATCATAGCTCAATGGATCATTTTGGGTATTTATATCACAAATCAACCTTATTGTACTACATTTTTTATCAATAACTAGGGAAGAAAATAAAAATCATTTTTCTTTTTATAGTTAAAACCAATTGTTTTATGAGAGAGGGGAGGGCTCTGGTCCCTCCCCTGCTCCCCCTCCCATGGCTCCTGGTTCCTGCCCAGTCCCTGGCTCAACCCAGGTCATCCCTCCCGGGGAGTGGTTGTTTGCAGATGATCTCTTGGGGGGAGATCCTTCTCCACTATCTGCGTCCCTCCCTGGTCGGCTAGGGTTTCCTTGGTTGTTTTTTTTGGACTGGTGCTTCCCAGGGATCCCTGTTTGGTTGGGGATCCCTTCCCTTTTTCCCTCAGGCTTCCCCCTGGGGTTTTTTGCAGGTTATTCGTGTGCATCTGGTCCCCTGCGTTTCTTGGTGCGGTGGAGGTGACGGTTTAGGGTTTGGACAGCTTCCCCCATTTTCTTGTGAATCCTCGACGGGCTCTGTGCTTGGACGGAATTCTTGGTCCCTGCTACTGGGATCCTCTTTTGTTTTCTGGGGCGGGTTCCTTGTGGTGCAACTCTCTGGTCACTTCCTGATGGGCTGGATCCTCTCTGTGCTGGCTGTCGGCTTCTTGCAGGATGGCTCTCGCTGAACTGAATGTTTTCCCGATGGGCGGGATGGTTTCTCCACAGGGTGGGATCCACCAAATCCGCCAATTTTCTCGTGAGGTGAGATCCTTTCTTTTCTGCTGGTTTCCCGGATGGCGAGATTTCCCTGTTGCTTCCCGCTAGGCGGGACTATTTGTGGTGGTTTTGACTGCTTCCTGCGAGGCGGTATTTTATTGTAACGGTTTTTCTTTGCTTCTTGTTGGGCGGGATCTTCTCGATGGTGGTTTTTGGCTACCCTCTGCTGGGCGGGATCTCCAAAACTACTTCCTTTCTTATTTGTTTGTTTCCCTCTAAGAGGGATTGTTTCATGCTTCTTTGTTACAGTTGGGCGGGATTTGCATTTTGGTGTTCAGTTTCAAGGGATTGATGCCCTAGGCCCATTGCTTATGTAATCAGGTTTTGGGATCCTTGTTAAAACCCGCTATAAATTAACAAAAAAAAAAAAAACCAATTGTTTTACATGTTTGAACTACTTAAAATAGGGGGAATATTTTTATTGCATAAAATAAAATATTTTATAAATATTTTGGAAAATAAAATATCCTATTTTACTTTTATAACTACCCTCATTTTTTAAATTGTATCTACATGTCATTTAGGGTAGAACCCATTCATACTTTCTACTTCATTGTTGGAGGGAAAATGTATTTTCATAAATAAGAGTTGTTTTCCTTCCACCTATTGCTGAGACATACTTTGTTTGAGTAACTGAATTTGTATGCTTTATTCTAGTACAAAGGAACAAAACGTGAAAGAATGAGTTGGTTTTAATATTTTTTTTGTTTTTATAGTTGTATTTTTAATGGTTGAATCTTGTTTTGGTTTTGAGGAAGCATTGGAATTGCTACACCTTAAAGTGGTTGTGCATTACATAGTTTGGAAAATGAAATGCATTTATATTGAGTTGGTTGTACCTTGAATGAGTCATACATTAAATTAGCTTTATATTGAGTTGGTCAGTTACTTATGCATTGAATTGGTTATACTTGAATTGGGTATACATTGGTTGGTTGTATAGCTACATTTTGACTACAGTTTGCTAAGAATTATGGTTTCATATTGATGGGTTATACCTTACAATGTTTTCATGGATGAATCTTATCTTTAAATAAGGTGGTTCCTTGCTATTTTACTTTAGGTAAAGCTATAATCTATCTTGATTTCTTGGCTGAGTATTGGATGATTGTCCTTTGAGTTGGAAGAATGATGTAAATTGTAATACCATGAACTCTATTTGATTAAATGGTAATACCTTATATATGGTTATAAATGTGGAAATTATTGTGTGAAACTATCTATGAATAAGTTTTTTTGCACCTTGATTATAATGACCTATCATTTGACCTAACTTGAGTACAAATACTGCATTGCATTAAATTTGTCTATAGAAAGTTGAAGTGTGTATGTTGTAAAACATTACAGTGGCTAGAAATAAAAATTTGTGTGATTGTGTTGACTCCTAGAATGGGGTAAAAAAATTAAATGAATGTGCCTTTCCTTTTATGGGAAAATTGGGGAAATTTATAGAACCTTGCATAAAGATAATAAATGTCATGATCTTATTATTTAAAGATTTTTTTTTGTTTAAGTGAAAAGGTTAGTGATATTATGGATTGAACTTGGTGGAAAATGAAAACCATTGAAAATAGTCTTTGAGAAGCATGAGTTAATGTTCCACTCTTACCATATGATACTAGGAATATCTTTTAGATTTTTTATTATGAAAGAGAAAATATTGATGAATTCTACAATGCATGACAAGGATTCTTGCTTGGGAAAATAAAATATAAAGGAGATTTGTTGTAACTTTTATTGGTTTTCACTTCAAAATCTATAGTTAGATGTTGAAGCAAATTATGTAATCAAATGAAATGCAGAGAAGGGTAATGTATTTGATTATGACTATCCTATTTTTACTACACACAATGATAGTATGTTGATGTATATCATATTATAAGAACGTCATGCATAAATATATATTAATGTTGATTATTGGAATGATTGCCCAAGTGAATGTATTATAACAAAAGTATTAGTTACGTGTATGATTTAATGCATTGGAAATGGTGCATGTTTTTTAAATCAAATTAATGAACATCTAGAGGATCGAGAGATGGTTTAGGAGACTAATGAGCACCAAAAATGCTCCTATTTATACATGGATTTCTAACATATTATGCGGTATTATAATTATAGATTGTATGTTTTATGAAATTTTCATATATATTTAATAGTAACTTATGTATATTATTTAATATTTGTTTTCAAGTGAATTGTGTACAGATTTAGTGGTTTTTACGGTATTTTAGCATGTTTACGTCAAGGTCCCACTCGGACCTGGCACTTTCAATTTGATGAAGGTAAAATATTTGCAGTACACTAGTATGAAGTGCTAAGTCAGGGCGCCTGATTCTCTTTGAAGCACCCGATTTTTGTTTGGTTCTTAATTGATAGGTGCTTGCTTCCCGTTAGGTGCCTACTTCCTGTAGGCACCTACTTCTCGTTAGGTGCCTACTTCTCATAGGCGTTTGCTTCCCGTTAGGTGCCTGCTTCCCATAGGAACTTGCTTCTTGTTAAGTTCCTACTTCTCGTCAGGTGCCTGCTTCCCGTTGATGCAAAATTACAACACAACTCCCATTGACGTAAAATTACAGTGCAACTCCTATTGTCAGTAGAACAGAACAGATATTTCAGTTATGGATGCAAATGATATTTTAGGAAAGATGAAGACGAAGGATAATATCAAAGACCGTGTGTTATCTATTTTTCAACAATATGTAAACAAAAATGTAAATAGATAAAGCATAATATTAAACTTATTTTATTCTGATAAAAATAGAATACGTTAAATCAGTCTAAAATTAAATATTTTTGCTTTATCTCCATTATTCATGTATGTTGTAACCAAAAAATCAAAAATTGATTTACTCTCAATTGTAACAAGGTATGGTTGCATATCTTATAAATATGCATGCCACCCCTGATAAAGATATCCTGGATGTGAGAATTATTTTGTAAATTTTTGAAGCTGTAATATATTCATTTGAGTGTTTTTATATTATAAAACCAGAGAAATGACACCACCTAAGTTTGATATTATGAAACAGTTGAGAAATCTTAATGATATTATTCTTCAAACGATCAGGTATGTGCTTATTTACATTGAATCCATTAGGGATGTATACCTCAAGATACCAGAATAGATAGTAAAAATTATAAATTTAACAATTCCCAACACTTTGGTAAAATTTAACATTGACATTATATGTAGAACAGGAAAAATAACATTTAATGAAAAACTGTAAAAACAATTGTCATCCACCTGCCTGCACAATTTACCAATAAGTTGGACGAATCTGGTTTTGAGGTCATATAGGAAGATTCTCTTCCCATGCTGCAATGTATCATAGAACTGAATAAAGAAGGGGATGTGATAAATGAAGTCTTAATTGTATTAAATTTTAAACACAAATTAAGATCTTATTACAAGCCCTAAATTCTAGAGGCTTGCTTGATTGTAGGCATGGGGGAGACCCCACCTTCAATGTTATCATCCACAGCACAATGAACACTATTACAACATTCAATTTAAATATATATAATTAGAGTTTTCTTTAATGCCATTATTTTAGGTTTTTCTTTTTATTTTGTTATGTTTTACAAACAACAAGAGGCTCAGTGCAAATTGTAGACATCCAAGGTAATCCGACCTACCAGCATATGCCATTTCATTCTATTTTCCAAATTAAAAAAAGGACATAGTCCACGGGACTTCCCAAGTGGTCACCCATCCCAGTTCTACTCCATGCCATAATGCTTAACTTTAGATTTTTTATGGGATCTGCTACCAGACGCTCAATAAAACATATCTATTATATACAGTTTGGCACCATGGATAGATGTGCAACACTCGGCCATGGTAGCACTAGCTATTGCAGATAAAATATGAGCTCAGATGGTTCACAAAACTCTGTTGAGTAGCACATCTCTGCTCATAAAAATAAATAAAAGTGGCTATGAAAATTTCACAAAGCGAGGGCTTTTTACGAAGAGTTCATAATAGCACACAATGAAAGAATACGAGTAAAAATTAGTCAGATCCATTTACAATCCTTGTCATGCACCTCACATTTGTGAGATTGAATCAAACGCAAGCATGGAGGAGACTCCATATTTTTAAATCCATACCATCCAATTGACGAATGTTCACGTATTTGTCATAAACAAAAAAAATATATGAAATGGAACATGTTTTGCTTCACATAAATTTTCTTTTATTTGTGTTTTTATTTTGTAGGTATCATACTTTGAATGCAATTTGTAGATAGCCTGGGAAACCTAGGCCTATCAGGCATAGACTCCACGAGCCTGCGTTTTACTACTTTAAAGTTGTATTTTTGCAAGAACGATGCCTTGAGTGAAATCGTTAGGTAGCCTGAGAAATCTAGGTCTAACAAGCACAAGATCCATAAACCTACGCATTTCTAGCTTTCTAGGAGTAGGAGTAGCTCATCCCCACTTAGAAGGGGAATACTAAACCTGAATCTACATAGGAGTTTTTGGATTGGTCTTTATGGACAATAAAACACTCAACACCTGTTGAATAAAGAGAAGTACCTGATTTATATGGCAGAAGGTGTTTGATTCTCGTTTATACAGTAGAAGGTGCCTGATTCCCATTTATACAGTATAAGGCGTCTGACTCCTAGCATGTTAAGAAGATGACGCTTGTGTTCCATCTTCTGGCAGACTGACACTTGATTCTTGGCTTCTCCAAGAAGAGGGTGTCTGACTTCCATCTTTGGAAAAGCGACACTGAATCTCTTGAACATGGTTAAAAAAAAAAATTATATAAATTTTGCTTTATGTAAGGCACCCAATTATAATCAAGAAGCACCTGATTTTCATTGTTAAGTTTGATGCCCGATTGCAAGCAAAATGTGCCTACATCCTATTTTATAAGCATTTGCATTCCATGAATTAAAAGAAGACATCTGATTCTCATATAAGAAGGTGTCTGCTTTCTATTTTTATTGATGTTTGTACCTAGTATGAATAATATTTAGCATTGGGAAGTGGCTCGTGCCACGTCAACAACTCATCCACGTGCATAAAGTCAAAACCTCTCATGGATAAAATTATCTTAATTTTTCCATTAGATATTTATGCACATTTCAAGATCATCAATGAACAACTTTCGAGGAAGAGATGTGTGTAGTCCTACGAAGACGTTTTTTTCTAATATTTTCTTGAATTTGTGCAGGAAACCTCAAATGAATAAATTGTAGTAATCAAGAACCAGTCATATGGAGAAACATTTTCCACATGGGACATAAGCATGTTTTTCTTTGTTCTAGTATACATGGTCATCATCAAATAGCCAATACAAGTACACCACGAATGTTTGTGTACTATACATGCACAAAACATAATATAGGTGTGTACTTAATTGTTGGATATTGTTAATATTTTTTCTACGTAACTATGTTTTAGGATTATCTTAGTATTTTTAGAGATAATGAAGGATAAATATGAGTATCTTCTAATCTTGTATGTTGTTACATAATTTGTGCAAATCGTCTATGTTGAGCTATGGTCTGTTAGATCAAGCTCTATAAATTGTAAATATTTTTTTGAGCAATAATAAGTTGTATGTGAGTATAATTCATATTTGGTATCAGAGCGAGGCTGAAGGGAAAGCATGTGTGTGTTTAGCAAGCTAAGAATCATTTTCATCCTACGCTAAGAGGAGTCCACGAAGATGTGTTGTCATTAGAGATTCCTTGCGCTGAGAGGATCCTGTGAAAGCCTAAGTTCAAGAAAAATATGTTGTGAGGAGCATAGACATCCACTGGGAGGTCTATGAAAGTCTTCATTGTGCACATTTAAAAAAAAATGTGTAGAGTCCAATTACTGAAAGACATGTCATGCGTGTAAAAAAGAAACGTGTAGCCAAGATGTCGCTGTGCGCATTTAAAAGAGACGTCACTATATTTGGATGTAATTTAATCACACATGGAAGCAGATGTTATTTTCTACATAGGGTTGCGTAAGGTCCCCGATTCAAAAAAATATGCTTCATTATTAGCATTTGTAGAAAACGTAGAGGTCTGCTTGGAGGAGATCATTGCGTGAAGGAAAGTAGACGCTGAGACAGACTACGATCGTGAGGATAAGAAAATATTGAGATGGACTGCATGCTTTACTTTGAAGGAGAGAAGATGTCACATAAGACATCATTGCTAAGAGAAGCTCATTCTGGCTACGCAGAATAAGTTGGACATCGTTGATTAAGTGATTTATAAGAGTCGTAATTTGAAGCTGAAAGACTATGCAGTTGATCTGAGATCTGTGCATATAAAAAATGAGCCCGAGATATACGATTGTGTGGATGGTTGTTGAGCCTAAGTCAATGGTTGGTAGGAGCATGGAGGAAGCGGTTTATTGAATCTACATTACGAAGAGTGGAAGATAATCAAACTAGAAATATGACGATCAGATGTCTGCTGCCAGTCAAAAATAGAAAGACGGTGACCAAGTTGAAAGATGGCATGATCGAAGCTCGGAGGCTTGTGGACGTTTTTTTGGTGAATCTAGCTAAAGACGTGCTATAGCCGTCACAGGAAGAAGTGTTGTGTTGTCACTGAATATTTATTGTAGTCATCCCGTCAGTTATGTTGAGAGTGTTGCACATGCATTCTAAAGGTAAAGGTTTTATTTTGTAAATAATATTATTTTTTATCAATTTTTTTAATAATTTAATATTATTTTGACTAAAATCATTTTTGAATAAAATATTTTTTTTAATTAATGATTTTTAGTCAAAATTATTTTATTATTACTTAATGATTGATAAAATTTTAATTTTGCAAAATTAAAATTTAAGAATTTAAACCAAGAGGGAGTGTTTAAAGACCTTAACCCAAAGAAGAACTCTCTTTTTCATTAAGTTAGAAATGGTTGCTAAAAATAATCTTCTTATCCCTAAATTCCATGGCCTGGATTATGAGTATTGGTCTATCAATATGAAGACCTTACTCATTGGTAAAGGGCTATGGGACATAGTGGAGGAAGGTTACAATGAACCTCAGGATTGGAAAACCTTGAGTGCAATCGATAAGACTGCTAAGAAGGATGCCCAAAAGAAGAATTTGTTTGCCCTTTATCATCTCCAAGCAGCCTTGGAGAAGAGCATATTTCTAAGGATTGCTTCTTGTTCAACAGAACTCGAAGCATGTAAAGCCTTGAAATATGGCTATCGAGGGAGTGATCAAGTGAAGCAATGAGGCTTCAAACCTTGAAAAGAGATTTTGAGAATCTCAAGATGTAGGAAGATGAAAAAGTTGGTGACTATTGTGTGAGAGTGAAAGCAGTTGTCAACAAGATGGAGACACTTGGAGAAGACATAAAAGCTGAAGTGGTTGTGAAGAAAGTGTTGAGAACACTTCTTCATAAGTGGATTCATATTGTAATCATTATTGAGGAATCTAAATATATTTCTAACCTCACTTTTGATGCACTAATAGGTTCTTTGATGTCTCATGAAGAAAGACTGCAGGGTGCTACATCTTCAAGCTTTGGAGGTGATGAGAAAGCATTCTCATCCAAGGAAGGTGATAATGCACAAGGAAGAGGACAAGGAAGAGGAAAATGAATAGGACAAGGAAGAGGAAGAGGTAGATCAAGAGGTGGCAATCAAGGAAGAGGAAGAGGTGACAAAACAAACAAATCTTGTTACAATTGTGGCAAGGTTGGTCACTTTTCTAGAGATTGTTGGTCCAAACCTTCTCAAGAAGGGCAAGGTAATAACTATGGAAACTATGGAGAAGAGGAAGGAACTTCTTCAAATTTGTTCCTCACATATGTAAAATCAGATCAAAATCTAAATGAACTTGAATTTTGGATACTGGTTGCTCAAATCATATGAGTGGCAAAGAAGAGCTTTTTGCTACAATGGATTCCACCTACAAGTCAAAAATCAAATTGGGATATGACAAGGTACTACAATTTGAAGGCATGGGAGCCATGGAGGTTCCAACAAAATAAGGAACGAAGAAGGTAAAAAACATCTATTACACCCCCAAACTCCAACATAATTTGATTAGTGTTGGAAAAATAATAGAAAGGAACTATAAGCTTGTTTTTGAAGATGGAAAATGTGTAATTTTTGACAAAAACAATTGTAATAGAGTTTTTACACAAGTACCTATGACAAAGAATAGGTTATTTCCTCTTAAGTTTGGGGAAGGAGTTTCCCAACTTTCTAATGTAGCCATAGAAAATCCAAGTGTGCTTTGGCACTTGAGATATGGTCATCTTATCT
Source organism: Wollemia nobilis (assembly GCA_028583015.1). Taxonomy (NCBI): domain Eukaryota; kingdom Viridiplantae; phylum Streptophyta; class Pinopsida; order Araucariales; family Araucariaceae; genus Wollemia; species Wollemia nobilis. The sequence continues at coordinate 3,797,610 of JAQPPZ010017259.1, read as the reverse complement.
TTGCAAGCTTGAAGTTGTTGACTTCACAAGCTATGGTATGTGGATTGCCAAAAGTTGAAAAGAACGAGGTGTGTGAAGGATGTGTTTTGGAAAAATACTAAAGAATAAAGTTTCCAAGAGGACAAGCATGGAGAGCAAGTCATCCACTATAATTGGTACATTTGGATATTTGTGGTCCCATGAATACCAAAATCTTGGGTAACAATTATTATTTTATCACTTTCATTGATGATTTCTCTAGAATGTGTTGGATATATTTTTTGAAAACTAAAGATGAAGCTTTTGATTGTTTCAAGTATTTTTTAAAATAATGTAGAGAATAAAAGTGAGTATGTTGTAAAGAGATTAAGAACTGATAGAGGAGGGGATTTTTATTCAAATGTATTTCTCAAATTTTGTAAAGATTGTGTGATCAAAAGGTAATTAACTACTGCCTACACCCCACAACAAAATGGTGTGGCTGAAAGAAAGAACCGCACTATTGTAGAAATGGCTAGATCAATGCTTCAAAAAAATAAACTCAGTAACATGTATTGGGTTGATGTTGTTAGAAAAAGTGTTTACATTTTGAATAGGAGTCCTACTTCTAGTTTAGATGGGATGACTCCTTATGAGGGATGGTATGAAAAAAATCCAAATGTAAAACACTTCAAATTTTTTGGTTGTCTTGCATATGCACACATTCCTGATGAGACAAGAAAGAAACTTGACCCCAAAATTCAAGCATGTATTTTCATTGGGTATTGTGAGTATTACAAGGCATATAGGCTCTACAATCCAAAAACACATAAAATTATAATTTCCAAAGATGTGATTTTTGATGAAGGGGGAGTATGGGGTCATCAAAAAAAAATTTGTTGATGATGGATCTCAAGATGCAAGCTCCTCTCAAGTGCAGCCCATTAATAAAATCAGCACTGGAAATCCTCCTCCAAAGAAAATTTCTACTCCAACAAATGCTACTCCAATTTTTTCTCTACAAATATCAGCAAGTTCTTCTCCAATGCCAATGGAAATAGATTCACCATCAAGAGGTAAGAAAACACTTAAATACCATCCCTCCTACCAAATTTTGGATAAGAATTTTAAAAAAATATACACTAGAAGTGAAGCTAGTGAGATGAATGAAGTTTTGAATAGACTTGAAAATTTGCACATGTATGGTGATGATGACTCCCAAGAACCTAAGGGAGATGTTGTAAACTATGCTTTAATTACTAGTGTAGAGCTAGAGCCATCTAGTTATGAAAAAGCATGTACTCATGATGTATGGCAACAGTCCATGAAAGAGGCTATGACCTCTATAAAAAGGAATGATACTTGGGAGCTAGTGGAGCTTCCTAAAGGCAAGAAATATGTTGGATTTAAATGGATCTATAAGACCAAGTTCAATGTTGATGGGAGCATTGAAAGACACAAGGCAAGACTAGTAGCAAAAGGGTTTACTCAGAAGTATGGAATTGACTATTAGGAGACCTTTGCTCCTGTTTCTAGATAGGAGACCATCAGATTAGTACTTTCTTTGGCTGCCCACAAAGGGTAGAAAATTCAACACATGGATGTTAAGAGTGCCTTTCTCAATGGGTACTTGAATGAAGAGGTTTTTGTGCAACAACCTCAAGGATTTAAAGAACAAGGTAAGGAGCACCTTGTCTACAAATTGAAGAAAACATTGTATGGCCTCAAGCAAGCACCAAGGGCATGGTACTCACACATTGATGGCTACTTTCAAAAGTATGGATTTACTAGGAGCAAAAGTGAACCTACTCTCTACTACATGAAACAAGATAAAAACATTATCATTGTATGTTTATATGTGGATGATCTAATATTCATGGGTAGCAGTGCTAAGATGAATTAGGAGTTCAAACACTCCATGATGAAAGAATTTGAAATGAAATATCTAGGCTTAATGCATTACTTACTAGGCATGGAAGTACATCAAACAGGTAAAGGGATCTTCATATGTCAACACAAATATGCTCAAGATATGATAAAGAAATTTGCTATCGAGCAATGCAATTCTATTGCAACTCCAATAGGTCATGGGATCCAATTAAGCAAAGAAGATGGAAAACCAAAAGTTGACATGACCACTTACAGGAGCATGGTTGGGAGTCTAATGTTCCTCACCAACACAAGGCCTGATATTCAATATGTAATTTCTCTTATTTCAAGGTATATGGTTGATCCATCTGAACTTCATTTACAAGCAACTAAAAGAATTCTGAGATATGTAAAGGGTACATTGGACTTTGGGATCCATTACCACAAATGTAATTTTGTAAAGTTAGTTGGCTTTAGTTATAGTGACTGGGGTAGAAATATAGATGATAGAAAATCTACTTCAAGGAATTGTTTGTCTTGGATCAGGACTAATTACTTGGAGTTCCAAAAAACATATTGTTGTAGCATTATCATCTATTGAGACTGAGTACATAGCAATTACAAATGCTAGTACCCAAGCTTTATGGTTGAGAAAAGTTCTTGAAGAAATAGGAGAGAGACAAAGTGGTCCTACTAGATTGTATTGTGACAATATGAGTGTCATCCAATTGGCACATAATCCTATCCACCACAGTAGGTCAAAGCACTTTGATATGAAGTATCACTTCATTCGATACATGGTGGAGAAATAGGTGGTTGAGATACGATATTGCAGCACTTTAGATAACATGGTTGACATCTTCACCAAAGGAGTTGCTAAAGCTCAGTATATAAAGCTAAGAGACTGTCTTGTCAGTCCTCTCAACTTTAAGGGGGAGAATGTTGGACATTGTTAATATTTTTCCTACGTAACTATGTTTTAGGGTTATGTTAGTATTGTTAGAGAGAATGAAGGATGAATATGAGTATCTTCTAATATTGTATGTTGTTACGTAATTTGTGCAAATCGCCTATGTTGAGCTATAGTCTATTAGATCAAGCTCTATAAATTATAAACATTTTTTTGAGCAATATTAAGTTTTTTTTTTTGAATTTACATGGTGGAATCGGTAGCCGCCATGAATCCGGGAAGGTTGTCCAGATTTTTATGGCCACCATAGTATTCTACGCTGGCCGCCCCAAAATTTGCCACATAGATCTTCGCATAGTCTTCCCCTATAACCACCATGCCACAATCATTTTAAACCTTTTATGCCATTGAAAGCACCAGGAAAGGGACAAGCGTTCAGTCCAATGAGGCCTGATATTTGAACCTTGGACCTCCGCCCCCCTTATGGGGTTTGGATGAACCAATTGGTCTACACCTCGGATCTAAAAATTTTGGTTGATCTTTTATTAAGCTTATTATAGGGTCCCTAGTAAACTATTACATAGCATATTCATATACATGTGAGATGGAGAGATTTGAACCTGAGGCCTCTCTAACATGAGAGTTTCAACTACCCACTCCTCTCCAAATCCCCCACATGAGCAGATCTGAGCAATATTAAGTTGTATGTGAGTATAATTCACATTAATTTTATGTTTTGTATATATATAGTTTTCATAGAAATATATTTCTTTAAAATAGTGCTGGCATGATCCTCATTAAATTGTTCATCTAACCAGTTTGGCCCATTTGGTATTTTATCCATATGCAAATATTATGTTGGGAGAACATTCATGGTCATCATCTACTTAAAATCTAGCACGTGCTTTAAATATAACTTACACAAATAACTTTAATTATTTCTAATTCTGGTAAATGACTACCTGCATTCATGGATGTAGTTGGTTTAGAAAAACTATAAGTTAGCAAGAATCTGTGCAGAATAACAGAGTTATCAGATTAAAAAAAAAAACAAAAAGTGGAAAAAACACAGAGATTTACCATGGGGAAATCCACAAGTCATTTGTTGAAAAATAATGAGCTACACAAACAGAAAGAGGAGAAAGAAAAATAGAGCCTATTGGACAACCATTGCTAAAAATGGAAATTATAAGCACCGAGTGTCACAAGGGTGTGCCACTCTTTAAGCATGGGGGTGTCATGAGGACGTGCCACTCTTTTAAGCATGGGGGGATGATGAGCACAAAAAATACTCATATTTATACATGGATTTCTAACATATTATGTGGTATTATTATTATAGAATGTATGTTTTATGAAAGTTATATATATATATATATATATATATATATATATATATATATATATATATATATTTAATAGTAAATTATGTATATTATCTAATATTTGTTTTTAAGTGAATTGTGTGCAAATTTAGTGGTTTTTATAGTATTTTAGCATGTTTACATCAAGGTCCCACTCGGACCTAGAACTTTCAATTTGATGAAGGCAAAACATCTATAGTACACCAGTATGAAGCGCTAAGTCAAGCACTCGATTCCCTTTGAAACGCCCAACTTTCGTTTGGCACTTAATTGATGGGCGCCTACTTCCTGTTAGGTGCCTGCTTCCCGTTAGGCGCCTGCTTCCTATAGGTGTCTGCTTCCCGTAGGCACCTGCTTCCTATTAGGCATCTGCTTCCCATTGACATAGATTTATAGCTCGACTCTCATTGACATAAAAGTACAGTGTGACTCCTATTGTCGGTAGAACATAACAAATATTTCAGTGATGGATGCGGATGATATTTCAACAAAGATGAAGATGAAGGACAATATCAAAGACCATGTGTTATCTATTTTTTAGTAATACGTAAACAACAATGTAAATAGATAAAGCATAATATTAAACGTATTTTGTTCTAATAAAAACAGAATACGTTAAATGAGTCTAAAATTAAATATTTTTGTTTTATCTCCATTATTCATACATGTTGTAACCAAAAAATCAAGAATTGATTTAATCTTAATTGTAACAGGGCATGGCTGCATATCTTATAAATATGCAAGCCACCCCTGATAAAGATATTCTGGATATGAGAATTATTCTGTAAATTTCTAAAGCTGCTATTTTTTTTTTAGTGTTTTTACTAATCTCAAACTAGCATCCAGTGAATGAATTGATCGAACGAAATACTGCTGGAGTTTGGGCCCACTCTAAACAATACTCCCCTTTTACCTTGTTTTCTGTAGTTAATTTATTTACTATTTTTTTTAGATTATTTATTTCCCTGTTATTTTTCCTGTTTTTTGTCATTTCTAGCAAAGTACCATTTTAATTTTTGTATGCATTCAGTCTTGTTTTCATAGATGTAGGATAGATTATTGGTTTGGAATTTAGAATCAAAACTTCAACGAACATCAAACACCCCCAAACCAATAGGTACAGAGGGACTCATTCCTCTCACTATAGGCATATACCATGTGTGATGCTCACAAGTCTATGAGCTATCCCGGGTTGATAATTAAATGGAGGCAATTAATTGAACTATAGAAAACTAACCAATATTTTTCCCAACAGAAACAAACTCATGCACCATGAATGTGGAAAGTCTATGCATAATAGTTGTAATCTTTGAAGTGAAAGTTTATTGTTATACTAAAAGGCTATTACTAGCATGAGTATACCTTGTGAATATCATAGAAGTATGCATAGAGCATTTCATATGTGATCTCTCTAGTTGGATGGTTCTACATGTCTATCCCTTCATGAAGGGCTGAAGCTTCATAATGTGAATCTAAGATGGGAATATTTGAGGAATTTCACTTGGCTAGGTGATAAAGCACTTGGATGATGCCTTCTCTCCTTTTATCATTAGCTCAAGTTTGAAATAAAATTGAGACTAGAAATAATTGAATTACACATTCTAGAAAAATAATAATTGTATTGCTTGTATTCTAATACAATTTATAAGATAGTTGATTACTATAATTTTAGAGATAAAACTTGTAACTTTGAGGTACTTGTAAAGAGCAAGAATGTATGTATATCGCATTTGATTACTTTTGAATAAAATTTTGATGGAATTACTTTTTTAGATGTTAATTTGCTTAATATAGCAATGTTGAGTTGGATTGGAAATGACTTGGAGGTTCTCTATTTGATGACTTGGAAATGAGTTGAAAGACTTTTATTTTAAGTTAAAAAGATAATTTTTTTTTTATATTATAGCAAGAGCTTCTTATTCTCAAAAATTTGAATTTATCATAGCTTTACCATTGAATCATATGGTTATTCAAAACCAAATTTCTGAAATGAACAAGTTGACACCTTTAATTTTATACTAATGTACTTTTTGAATATCTCTTGACCAAAATAGACCAATCTCCAAAATCAATTAAAACTTGAACTTAAGAAGCAAATAAATACTTGTAGATTATCAAAATAGCATATATAGATATGCTACCATTGAGAAGGGTATATACCCATCTGATTGATTAAACCCAAGATAATTTGACTTATTCTTTTGGGGTTATGTGTGGCTATGGAAAATAGAAATGTCCTCATAAGGTCCAAAAAATGAGTGGATCTCTAGGATTGATGAAGGTAGTGGAACTCCTTACCCAAATCATATTAAAGTCTTATGGATATCATCTAAAATTCAAGTTTATTTATGGAATTAATTTGGATGACATGATTTATAGCATGATTTTAAAAAATAGATATTTTGTATGAAACTAGAATAGGGCTTATGGTTAAATTGGAATAGATATATTGCTACATAGGTATTCTATTATGTCCATTAAAACCTATATATAATCCATTGATGATAGGAGATCCACATCAAGACATATTATTTCTAGAATTCAGTTTGACCTCTTGGGAAAGTAAGAAGCAACATGTTGTTGCTCGATCTTAAACCAAAGTTGAATATCACATTGCAAGAAGAGTTATCTATGAATTAATATGGTTCTATCACATCTTGTCAACAAATGAAACCAATGATCCTTATGTTCAATGTCATGAGCACATGAAGCATATATAAACTCAGTGTCTTATCGGTGTTAAAACTTCTTTACAATCAAATTTTTCATGAACACACAAACATGAAAAATATCAATGTGTAAATTTTTTCACTCAATCTTCTATAAGTTTGAAAAAATATTGTTTTTTTGTATGTGCTTTGATTGAGCATTGATGTAATAAGAGGGAATGTTACTAATATGACATAGTCATGATGTAATCTGAGTAGTTGTAAGATAGTTATAAAATAATTATAACTAGAGACCTCTTCATTCTTGATTTTTACTTGTATATACATTTCTACCACATAAATACAAATTTTATCGTAGTCAATCTGCATTCATAACATTTAGAATTATATGGAATTTCAACAAACAAATATGTCTAGTCTATGACACTTCTTATAAGGATCAATAAGACCATGGAAAAATATGGATAAATATTTCAATTTAGGGGTATTCATTGTTTATTATTAATACTACCCAAAAAATGATCTAGGGATGGGATTAATAATAGCATTACTCTAGGGAGCTCTTCCTGAAAAGGACCAGAGGTGGATTCCCTCGGATAATGTTCACCTAGTCATAAAAGAGTTAGTAGAAAGAGAAGAGGCATAAACAGGTTATTTATGATTTGGTCAAAGGTTAATCCAATGGTTTGTACTTTTTCATGATCTGGAGGAGTAAACTCCTAAGAGTAAGCCCCACCATTGGCAGATGTGAGGTCACGTGAAAATCTGTTAGGACTTACTTTTTTGATCTAGCTAATATTTGATCTTGTAATTGCAAAATACTAGTAACAAATTTGTTAATAGAAATTTTCATCACTAGTAGTCATTTGCAACATCGTAGATGTAGTGGTAGTCTCCTTAATATGTCCCTCAATAGAAAACACATCTATGAATTGTCCCATCTAGACATATGGTTGCCACATCAAAGACCTGGGTAGATAGTTCAAGCGCAATGATCAATTGTTTGAAATAATAAGGAAAGGATTTTGAGGGCATAAATTTTTCAATGATTAACTAGTTGAGGGAAGTCTCTATAAATGGTTGAACTGAGGGATAATATTAAGGGTTGGTAGGTGGTATAGTTTGATAGTTGTTTGGATTGTGGTGCAGAAAAATAGTCTATGGATGAGGGTTGTAACCCTTTTGATCTTTGGGTAAGGCCCAAGAGTCATCTTAGATATGTTTTTGGAATTAGGATGGTAGTCTAGAATAAGTTGAAAATGGTTGAAAACTGATGGAAATAACCCAAAATTTTGTAGTCCTATAAGAAGAGGTTTTGTGTAAAAGAACTAGTGATGCCAGTTGAAAAGTGTAAAATAATCTAAGCCCTTTCAAAAACCCAGTTTTAACCCTAGTCAAATAATAATAGCATTACTCTAAATATTCATCAATTATTTATGGAGGCAATATGTTGAAAATATCAATAAGTTTACATGAAGAAAATAAGGTGATAGATAATTTAGACAATTACAAGGTTAATCTTTATTATGATAAAATTCAAATTTTAGAAGCTAATTAGCCAGGAAAAATTATATCTTTTAATGAAAATTATATATTAAATATATGATAAAGAAATAATTATGTTTTAAAAGTGAAAATTATTTTTGACATGTCCCAAACCCAAATAAACCTAAGCGCAACCAGTTCCAAGAACTACAAAAATACCGAAAGGAAATTTAGAGTAAACAAATGTCATCATCCTGATTGGCAGACCTGAGGTTCTGAGGGAAATCAACATGCCAAACCCGAAGGGTCTCTTCCTCAACGCCTCTATTAGCAAGTGAGTCAACAACTTTATTTCCTTCTCTTAACATGTGTTGGATAATGACATTAGAGTACCTGCTAACAAGCCTCCTGCATTCATAAATGATATTGGAAAGGCTCCACGAAGGGGATTGAGAAGCTTTGAGACAGTTGATGATCAACAAGGAATCTCCTTCAATGATTAAGTTGCTGGAGCCAAAGCCTTCTAGGACAAGCAGACCTTGATAAAGAGCTCTCACCTCAGCCAAGTTGTTGGTTTGAACTCTAATATTCTTTGCATAGGCTGCAATGATTTTCCCTTTGTCATCCCTGATTATGCCTCCGCTCCCAGCCCTTCCAGGATTTCCTTTAGCCGCTCCATCGAAGTTGAGCTTTATCCACCCTATAGGAGGAGGGGTCCAAGCAATGCTTGATCTGTCAACAATAGGTCGAGGAGTTCCTACAACATAATTTGTTAGATTAAAACTTGCAAACAGGTGAGATTCGAGACCAGGTTTGGGGGCCCCATTCGATGAGACAAGGTGGGCATTTTTAGAGGTAAAGGTGGTGATGCGAAGGAAGATAGATTGAGAGTCTTTGGAAACTCCTTTGAAAACTCTGTTGTTACATTCTAGCCAAATCTACCAAAGGAAGTGGTGTAGGCATGTGGACCACAGGAATTTTAACTGGGAATTAAAGAAAGGGTTAGGCCATTGCTCAAACAAAAGGATGATGGAAGATGGTTGAACCCAGATAATGTTGACCAAATCAAACAGGGAATTCATAATGGAAAGAGAAAAAGGGTATTGCAGGAAAATATGGATAGTTGATTCCCAATTGGACTTGCAAAGAGGGCAATAGTTGGGGATAAAAAGGCCTCTGATGATTAAATTATCCATAGTTAAAATTTGATTTTGAGAAGCAAGCTAGGAAAAGAAGCCGATTTTTGGAATCAATTTTTTAACCCAGACATACTTAGCAGGGGTCCATCTAGGTGAGGGGGTATCTTGAATATAGTAAGCATATTTAACCGTGAACTTACCATCCTCACTAAGCTTCCATATGAGGTTATCTTTTGACTGGGAGTTTAGAATAACAAAGACTCACAACAAATTTTGAAGGATTCTAGTAGTAGAGGTGGAATTGAAATCCAGATCATTGGTGGGAATGGATTTCTAGAGACGTCGGTTAGGAGACTGAGAAATGAAGTTAATCACTCTACTTTCGAAGGTTTGGTCCGTGAAGGGCTTGAGAATTGCTAGATTTGGCTCAGATATGAGGGGGTGATCCTTAAGCCAAACATCTTCCTAGAACCTGATAAAATTACCGCAGCCAAGTTTCCATCTCATTCCCTTCCTGATGATGTCCCTACATTGAATGATAGAATTCCAAAAGCATGAACCTTGAGGAAGAGGTTGGTTATCCATGAAAGAGGTTTGTTGGAGGTATTTATTTTTTACTATATCAATCCAAGTAGATTGAGCCTCAGTGACAATTCTCCAGGCTTGCTTTGCCATGAGTGCTAGATTCATTTTATGGATTTCCCTAAAGCCTAACCCTCCTTGGTCTTTTTTCTTGCAGATTCTATCCCAAGCAACTAAAGGGAATCTATTTCGATTTTCATTTCCAGCCCAAAGGAACCTCCTTTGAATTTTTTCAATATTATGGCAAATAAAAATAGGAACTTTGAAGATTGACATGAAAAAAACTGGAATACTTTGGAGGTACGCTTGCACAAGAGTAGCCTTAGCCACTTGGCTTAACATTATTTTTTTCCACCTTGCTAGCTTCTTGTTGATTCGCTCAATGACATTGCTCCATAAGAATTTTGAAGGATTGCCATGAAAAAGAGGGAGCCCAAGGTAAGTAGAAGGAAGCTGAGAAATAGTACAACCTAGAATCCTAGCAATCTTAAGCTATCTACGAATGGGAGTATTTAGGAAATAGATTCTGCTCTTCACAAAGTTAATTTTCTACCCAACAACTTCTTCAAAAAAATTTAGAATAGATTTGATTATTTTGGCTTCAGGAACTGAGGATAGAGTTGCTAGGATAGTATCATCCACAAATTGTTGATGAGTAATGGGCCTAGAAATAGATGAGGGCTTGATACCAGAAAGAAGACCCAAAGAGCAAGCCTGTTTAAGGGATCTACCAAGTGATTCAACCATGATGATGAAGAGGAAGGGTGACAAAGGGTCGCCCTGCCTGAGTCCTCTAAAACTTTTAAAGTATCCCATTGTTGAACCATTAACAATAACTGAGAACTAGGCAGATGTTAAGCATTCCTTGATTAAAGTGACCCACTCCTCATGAAAACCAAATTTCTTTAAAACTGCAAAGAGGAAGTCCCAAGAAACCCTATCAAAGGCTTTGCTGATATCAAGTTTTAGGAAGAGGCCAGGTTTCTTGCTCTTGGCAACATAATGAATAAGTTCATGTATAGTAATTATACCATCTGTTATGAATCTACCTCTGACAGAGCTCCCTTGGTAGTGATCTATTATGTCTGGAAGGATAACCTTGAGTCTATTGGCCAAAACCTTGGATATGAGCTTGTAAATGACATTACAAAGGCTTATCGATCTAAATTCAGAGATGGATTTACTTACTTGGGACTTAGGGATAAGAGCCAAGAATGTTGAATTAACATCTTTGGGAATGGATTTTGATTGTTGAAAGTCTTGGACAACATTGGTTACATCATTCTCAACAATATCCCAAAAGTGTTAGAAAAACCTAGGAGGGAATCCATCAGGTTCGAGAGCCTTATCGAGGTGCATAGAGAATAGGGCATCTTTGATTTCTTCTTTTGTGAACTTCTCAAGAAGATCAACATTTGATTCTTGGGAAATAAGGCAAGGAATATTTTGAAGAAGAGCATTACAGGCATGGAGGGAGGATGGTGCGTTGGGTCCCAAAATATTCTCAAAATGAGAAACAACTTCAGACCTGATTTCATGAATGTCATTGATGCTTGAACCATCACTCTTGAGGAGTTCCCTGATTCTGTTAGAACTTCTGTGTCTGAGCGTTGATGCATGAAAAAATTTAGTGTTGGAGTCCCCTTATTTTAACCACAATGCTCTAGATTTTTACCTCTAGAATATTTCTTCCTTAGATAGCAGATTGTGGAATTCAGCAAGAAGGTTATGTTCATCCTGCCTGAGACCTGGGTCTGGATTCCCATTCTGAATACTAGATTCAATATTCATCAGTTGTTCAGAGATTCATTGTTTGTCCTGGAAAATATTCCCAAAAACTTCTTTATTCCACTGCTTTAACTTAAGCTTTATAAAGTAAAGTTTCTTGGCTAATTGGGTTAAGGGAGGCCCTAAGAAACTTTCTTTCCACCAATCAGATATGCAGGTTCAAAGGTCAGGGTGTTGAAGCCACATTGACTCAAATCTGAAAGGTATTTTGAACTGGAGAGCTGGCTGCAAACCTTCAAATATTAGAGGGTTGTGATCTGACCCTATTTTAGGGAGAGAGGTCAGAGTAGCATCACCAAGAAATTGAATAGCTTCTTTAGACAATAAAAACCTATCAAGTCTCAGCTGGATGAGTTGACTACCATATCTCCTATTGCTCCAAGTATACTTCAAACCTTTTAAGTGAACATCCATTAATTCATTCAAATCAACAAAATCTACAAATTCTTCAAAACATCTGGAAGTGATTGGAGCTCCCCCATGCTTGTCAGAAGGATAGAGAGGGCTATTGAAATCACCAGCAAGCATCCAAGGTTCATTTTGAAAGTTGCTCCTCATTTGGTTTAGTGTGGTCCAAAGGGCATGATGACCAGTAATGTTGTTAGGAGCATAAATATTTGAGAGAATCCACTGGTGTTTGGAGTCTTTATTGAAGAATAGAATGTTGATGATTCTTTCTAAAATGGATATAAGTCTACCCTCAATAATTTTTGGATCCCACATGCACATGAGTCCGCTTGAAGAGCCATTGGCAGGACTAAAAACATATTCACTATTTTTCCATAATAATTTACCAATCCTTTCACTGTTCTCAATATCAGTTTTTGTTTCTTGGAGTAAAATGATGCTAGGCTTCAGATTTTTCCTCATGGATCTAACCAACCTCTATTTGGTTACTCCATTGAGGCCTCTCACATTCCATGAGAGGATCTTCATCTAGAATGTTTGGAAGATTTCTTTCCCACCCCTTTGCCATGAGATGGAAGTGGTTTGGATCTTTTTCCCTCCTCCTTGGGAAAATCAATGTCTGTTTGATCTGATAGAGATGAAAGAATAGTAGGTTGAAAGCCATTGGCAATGTCCAGATCAGTTTCTTTCTTCCTTCTCTCTTGATTTGATGGTCTACCCTTTTTCTTGTCACTGCCAACATCGATAGTAATTTTTTTTCCTTGGTTTCTTGTAGCCTGTTTAAGAGGACTGAGAAGTTGCTCTAGAATAGGGGAATGCGAGTCAGGGGGGAGGAGGAATTTGATAGGAAAGCAGAATCTTCCTGGGCTAGAAGGATTGGGTTGGGTTTTGGCAAAAAAATGGCCAGAGGTGGGAAAGAAGGCCTAGACCTAGTGGGGGACTAGGGAGCATCGCAAGGGTGAACAAATAAATCAGTGAGATTATTGTGAATAGTTTTAGCTATGGTAAGATCTACAGTTTTAGGGTCAGTAGGGGTATCTTCAAGATCTGGGTCTTGACCATTTAAGGGCATGAAAGGATTAGGCTTTGCAAAAAGAGAACTTACCTGGTCTTCGAACTACGAGGCCTGGGTCTGAGAGACAGGTTGCTTGCCTTTGTCGATCTGATTACAGGTAATAAAATGACTTAATTATTTTTATGAGTCTTAAATTATTTTTAATTTTTTTAATTTACTATCTTCAAATAACTCTATCATAGACCCTTTTCCAAGCATTTATTTGTATTTACCATGGATGTCCGAAAAACTCGAGCATTCATAGTGAAATGTTACTCTGTCTCTATTGCCCTTGTGCTACATTAAGTACATATCCTTTATTCCCATTGTTCCTTGGGCATTGTTCATCTCCCTATTTCACATCTAAGCCTATGAGGACGAGCAATGAGTATTTTTTCCCTCCACTTGATTTCAGCGCCTATATATGCTTTTTCCTTGTGGTCATACGTTGGGTTAAACTTTGCAATATAGTATTATCTTTTTTTGCTTACATTTTTCCACATTCCACTTCTAAACTTTTTTTTCACATAGTTTTTTATGTCTTTATTGAAATTTGGGCATTCATTTATGTTGATTTCCCAATTTTTCATCAATGTGTTCTTCTGCCTATACAAATCTTCGTCCCTAACTGCCCTAAGTCATATGTTGTTTTTCATGTTTTCTATTTTTTCAAGTAACATAACAACTTGGTCATAACAATTGCCTCTAAATGGAATATTATAGTTTCAGCTAGAATAGTTTCATAAGGGACTGTGGCCTTAATTTTAATAAAATTTGTAATTAGATGTTTTTGAATCCTTCCTATTTACCTCCATTTTGTATTTTTTGAGTCATTGACCCACACCTCATAGCCATACAACACAACTGGTGTGACAAGTAAGCCAAATAAGACCTTGGTGGTCTTCCAATCCCACAACTCGGTATTCCTACACTAATTTTGAAGTGCATATATTGTTCTCCAACCACTTAGAGTTCTTTTCATCCTGCATGTATTCCAATTGAGCTTGTCATGAAATTTTATGCCTAGGTATTTGTATTCTACCACTACCTCAAGAGTTTCTCCTACAAATTAAAATTCGAGATGTTGCTTCTTCTTTGTTGTTGAAAAAAACATGATTTTTGTTTTGCTCGTGTTCACCTGCATCTCAACTTCCTTAAAAAATATTTCTAGATCCCGAAGGTGATCTTCTAAATATTTAGCTATTTCGGCCACAATAATTACATCGTCTCCATACATGAGGAGTTTTACTACATATTTGGCTAAGAGCACACCCTCTCCCCCAAATTTATTTATATATTCTTCTAACTTATCAATGTACAACCCAAATAATGTCAGAGATAGAGGGTAACCTTGTTTGATGCCTATGTCACTCTCAAAATATTCAAATAACCCTTCCTGTGTTCTAATTCTAGCCTTTACATGCTTATATAATTTGTGAATTATTACCTTATAGTGAATTGGAACCTTTAGCTCTTCCATTTTGCTCCATCATTTTTTCCTTGGAACTTTGTCAAATGCCTTTTTGAAGTCTACAAAATAGCAAAAAGCCTCCTCTTTTTTATCCCATATTTTTTCTACTATGTCTAAGCATGATATAGTGATCAATAGTTGAGTGCTTAGGCCTAAAACCTACTTGCCCCTTTGCTCTATTTCCCTTTTCTTCCACCCATCTGCTGATCGTACGCTCTATCATACTCCCAAACAACTTTGCAAAGAGAGGGTTGATCATGATAGTTTGATAGTTTGAGGGATTATTTACATCTCCACTTTTAAATAAAGGAATGGTCAAGCTAATTATCCATTCTATACGAAAGTTGTTTTGTATGACCTCATTGAAAATATCTTTGATCTGCAG
The DNA here is from genome assembly GCA_028583015.1 of Wollemia nobilis. Lineage (NCBI taxonomy): Eukaryota > Viridiplantae > Streptophyta > Pinopsida > Araucariales > Araucariaceae > Wollemia > Wollemia nobilis. The sequence goes on along the minus strand of JAQPPZ010017259.1, from coordinate 3,782,528 downwards.
TGCAAGAATATTTATCCCTGATTTTATATGCTCCACCTGAAGATTTTCTATGTCACGAGCTTTACCAGTTGCTAGCTTTTTTATCCCTTGATTAATATATTCATTTGTGAAAATTTATTTCTTGACAATGATAGTAGGGGGTGTCTCATGTTGGTTACTACGCCCATACAATTGTTTTGAATACTCTAACCACTAACTAGCTATTATGTTATTTTCAGTTTGTATATTTTTCACACTTAGTTCCTTCCAATTTTTCTTTGGTTCATGCTTTGCTAAGTAAATCAATTGTTTTCTCCTTGTTCTAGTGTATTCTTATTTTTTTACCCTTACTAGTTTCTCATTTACTTTTTTTTTTGCTCTTGTTTTACCCGTTGGTTCCTCTAATAATCTTTGTGCTTCCTTGCAATCTTCATCAAACCATGATTTGGTTGGGAAGCTATTTCTTTCTTTCTCTCTAGGTTTATCTCTCTTGTATTTGTTTAGAGCTTCTTGAATAACATGCATTAATCATTCACTCTATTGTAATCTCTATTACTATGAGGTAGTCCCTTTATTTCCCTTTCCTATAACTTATTTTTTAGTGTTGCCCTGAAACTCTGTTAATTTTCTTTTGTTAAGAGAATGTTTCCCTTGTGAGGAAGTTTTTTTTTATTGCCTTGCATGTGTTTTTCCCTTGGTTTATCTCCTTACATTTGAAGTTTCATAATAATTGGATTGTGATCTGACTTAAGTTCGACTGGGAAATCTACCACTTCTAGATCCTCTATTTTTGGTATGCAATTTTGTGATCTTACATAGTCTATTATACTTTATCCCTTATATTTTTTGCATGTATACTTTCTTTAATTTTTCCAATTTTTTATTCCATTAAAAATAACCAGGTTGTGTATGTTACAAAGTCTAACAACTCTTCTCCATATTACGTGATAGCACCATGCTCATCTTCTAAAGTCTTGGTCCATTGTTGATTTTCCTCTTCTGACGTCCAAAGAGGATTAATCCAATATCTTCATTACCTGCTAGAATGTTATCTTGCTTATTTGTTGTCCTTGCATTGAAGTCTCCAATTAATATAATCTCCCCCAACTTACTGTATGTCAAAATATCTCTTTTTAGGGAGTATGGGTCTTCTCTGTTAAGGTCATGTTTCTTATAGAATTTAGAATTCTTGGAAGAAAAATAACATGTTTCTATGCTAATAACTGACTCATTTTCTAGGATATTTATCTCGATGTATTATTTATTTTCATCTTGTTTTTCAATTTTAATTACCCTATCCCACTCCTCTTTTATTAAAATGATAATACCCCCTACCCCTTGTCATTTTCTGATGCTTTTTTCCATATTGCTATTTTCTTGTATCCCATTAAGTCTGGAGTCTTACATCCATCGTGCTCATGTGTTTTTGTTAGTATGATTATATCTTTATCTCTAGCAATGGGCCCCAACCGGGTCCTCTTCTCCAAGGGTAACCTATATAGTTCCAACATACCATTGTAAGATGTTCCCAAACGGGTCATAAGTACTTATCTCACATTGCAAGCTATTAAATATAAAGGATAAAACGTGTTAGATGTAAAAATCACAATAAAATAATTAATTTAAAAATAGTTTTTATATAATATATTAATTTAATAATTAATTATAAAAAAATATTATAAACAAATAAAAGTTTATTATATAATTTTTTTTCTATTTTTTTAAATATAAAACAATTAAATTTGTAATATACAGAAAGTTATTAATTTGTTTTGTGTATTTTAAATATTTATAATATTATTAAATTTTTGTAATTTTTAATTAATAGCTCAAAGAAAAATTCATATGAATAATAATTTACCCTAAAAAATATATCATTGGTCTTCTAATTGTGCTATGTGGAAGGAGGAATTAAACACATGAGGCAATCTATTTCTTTGTTCCTTTGACTATTTGTAGTTACTTTTGTAAAAAATAAAAATATATTCAACTACTCCATGGATATTGAAAGAGTTGATAAAATGTTAGACGTGATAAAATGTTAGACTAATTGATTTAAAGCTAACACATTAAAAATTTTAAAACTAATCTTAAAATCGTATCTAATTTTGGATTCATATCATTGGCTCTTTTACAAAGTGTTTTCATGCATGTTGCTCATCATGAGAAGTCTCAAGTGTAGAAAACAATGTACTCTCTTGATCATAGGATTTGAATACACATTAGGACTGACTTACAAAAGTATACTTAAAACAAGATCTATGTCTATCTACAATAAAATGGAAATGTCCATAAGTTGGAATATTTGAACTAAATTTCATGGTGCTTCCAAAAGGAACCTTGGGAAAGCTTGCAAAGGTGGTGTTTTTTGAAATAATGAAGGTAAATTCTCCTTATCTACTCAAAATCATATGGTTCATTCATGAATAACTATGCATAAGCTAGGGCACTTCTTATGGAGATCAAGATTGCTATTGAAAATTTATGGTAATATATTTCAATCAAGAGGAGTGCATAGATAATTCTTAATTTTGTGAGGAAAAGTGGATGTGGAAATTGTATCAAGAATAGCATTATATTTTATGTCCATCAGTTGTTTGTGTAGGCAATACCTTGGAAACAACAACATATCTAGAAGGAAACAAGATGATAGATATTTAGCCAGTTATGATGTCAATATTTGTCTTAATTAAAAAAGCAATAATAAACCAAAGGAGATTCTATCTCTTAATGAAAATGTGCCAGAGATTAATTGAACAAAAATAGATAATTTTTTTAAAGGAGTAATGGTTTGAAGGAGATGCAAAATATAGAAAGGCAAGGTAAAAATAATTCATGAAAATGTTGCTTGAAAATGGTCTAACTGACCTTATAAGAAATGTGATGTTTTGATATTTTTTGATTAATTAAACAAAAATAGATAATTTTTTTAAAGGAGTAATGGTTTGAAGGAGATGCAAAATATAGAAAGACAAGGTAAAAATAATTCATGAAAATGTTGCTTGAAAATGGTCTAACTGACCTTATAAGAAATGTGATGTTTTGATATTTTTTGAATGGCTCCTTATAAAACCACACATAATTTATTAAAATATAATGGTGAATGTATGGCTCTTGCTTATCTAAGATAAAAATAGAAAAAGGTTTTGATGAGGACATCTATTAACATAGGCTTTAATAGGACTTAAAAATATATGTGAGAGTCTAAAACTCAAGTTAGCTTCTAAGATAGGTTGTTGACTCTTAAATAGGTTATTGGATTTTAGATAGATTGGTTAGTTGGTTGTTAACAGTAAATAGTTTGTTAGAGTAGTTTGTTGTTATCTTTTGGATAATGTTCTGGAAATATTTTCATTACTTATCAACTTCTCCTTTTGTGCTTATTTAAGCAACTTATTTGCAATGCAATCTTCAATTTGATTTGAACCGCATTGATGGTATCAGAGCACTAAACAATCTTGGCCTATGTGACAAAATCTCTACGAAGACTCTTGTTGGTGAGTCAAAGAGGTTAAATCATACTTGGATCATTTGTTTAGTTTGTGAATGGTCTTCAAGCTCTTGTAAGACTACGCCTCCAATTGGGAAAGGCTAGATACAAGCAATTATCATGTCCTTGCAGCGGATAAAAATTTTTCCTGCATAATGTCCCATTTTGAGAACAACCAAGTTGGAAGAAAAATCGAATCGCATCTCAAGCACTCTATGTGCATTTTTGAGTGCATCTTTAGCCTAAAAATGAAGAAATTGTTGGCCTACATTGTCACGTTTACTACATCATCAGTTTTGTTTGGATATTTGGTTCTCACTCTCATACGTTCGACTTCAACTCATTTTCTCTGCCTGTACATCAGCTTGATGTTGAGTTTGATGTGAGAGAAGGAGATGTCTAAGCGCTCTGTGTTTCGTTAAGGGGATGCACCACCTTTCGAAGGTCTAGTGAGCCATTTCTAGCTGGCTTCGGACACTCCCATTAATCAGCTTCACGTGCTCAAAGTACCTTCAATGATGACAACACTTTGTTGTTCTCCCTCCCATGGCTCTGCATCACATTGAATGTTGTCCCTCCCATGGATACAAAGCAAGCTTCAACACCTATATCACCTATTTTGTGGTGAAATGAGAGAATGGTATGAATGGTGTAATGTCATTATAGACCTGGAATGAGAACAAATTTCACTGGCTCTTGGATTTGTCCACCATGGGAGAATAGATTCCTAGGTATGAGGTTTCTTCTCTTGCAAAATACATAGCGTTAAAGTTAGAGTTTACTTTATTGTCTAAGCCCATACTCCTTCCAGAGCTCCCTGATTTTCAACTCTATTAGATGCAACTTGGACGTCTTTGACCCTCTTGTGTTGACATTTGTTGCAGATGTACACTATTTTTGCATTCGCCTCTATGCCTAAAGATTATCCACACTCACTGCACCAAAATGATTTTAGATAGATAGATAGATAGACACGTGAATGGAATTCCAATCATGGAATATGCCACTAGAATTGCATCATCACATTAACCAATCATTGGCAGTGAGGAGAAACTAAAAGGTTTTAAATCACAGGGACTGCTTTCAACAAGCCTATTTCAACTGGTTACTGGTTGTTGTTGACCCAACCTGAGGGGAGACAACTGGTCACTCGGGATTGGTATCATCATCTTTGGTCTGACATACACTGAGAGGACTTAAAGGAGACTACTACCTTTGCAAATTGATACCCCTAAAATTTAAACCCAAGTTTCTTCTAAATAAATGCTTGACCAAACAAACAACTACCAATCCACTTAACCTTAATAACAATGAATGTTTTCTCTAGCCCCACACTATTTTTAGACAGATATTCTATCAACTTCGTTGCTCTTCTTCGACCCTGATTTATGAGTTTTTATGTTGACGCAAGATGCCCCATGATTAGTGTTTCGTTGGAAACCTTTACCAACGTGTCCTTTGTGAATACCCCACATAGCATACGTCATATTTCTAGTTTTGCCAACAGAAGCTCAGCACCCACACTACTTTGCTGCATTGTTCACATGCATATTTTGCAAGATCTCACATCGATGGAATCCTGGGCAGGATGTGTGCCCTCTTAGCATTGGACGGATCATGTTGTAGGGTGTATCGAAGCTTAAATTTTGATTGTTACCACTAACAACCCATTGGAGACAATTCTGCAAATTCAACAAAGGACCGACTCTCTCTATGCATATTGGCGACGACCCCACAGAAATACCGTTGATTGATTCAAAAAAATAATCGTTGGCCTCATCTCATTAACAACACATGGCGCATGACAGTTGGCAAAGTGCCCAATTTCAACAAAACCAAATGCTCTTTGTGACCGTTGATTAGTGGCGGATGATAATCGTTGGAACAATTTTTAAAAAGGGACAATTGGCACATTTGAAAATACATTGTACTTTTTGTCCTAAGGCATAAAGTTGAAATCTTGATTAATTTAATTAATTAATCAAATTAAATTATTTAATTAATCCAATTAATTAATTAGTTTCTTTATAAAGTGCATATAGAAGACAATATTATGTATATTTAATTGATTTTTCTAAGTCAAATTGTTGGAACCAATTTCGAAAATTAGCCTTCTTGTAATTGCTTGAAATTAGCAAATCTTTTTGACAACCTTTGTCGTCTTAGGAACATGTTACATTTTTGTACTTGGATTTTAGTCATTCATTTATGGTCACGAATTAGACCAAAAATGTCGTCGAGTTAGCCAATGTTATAAGTGCCTTGGCCAACAAGGTCAGTGACATTATTGTTCAAAGTGACCCAAGTGATGTAAAAATTTACAATAATGACCTTCGCTCCAAGAGTAAACACAAGGTCAAGTTGTATGATGGCTCTAGGGATCCAGCTAGATATGGGGACATGGTTCTTCTATACTCAAATTATTGATGAGGAGAGAGGTTTTTTTGCTAAACTTAAGCTTTTGTGTTAACAAGAATTTTGGTGATGGAGTGTCAGAATGGTCAAAATTTGTTTCATCCTTAGGATGACCTCAATAAGGCCTTGAAGGAAACTTTCTATCCTTTCAATTATGAACATGATCTCATTTTCAAATGGTTTTGATTATGGTAAAGTAACATGTTTGTGCAGGATTATATTTTCCAATTCATCAGGTTGCAAATTCTGCTTAGTGTGGCAGATGTGGCTCCAATGCTCATCATCAATTTCAAGAGTGGCTTGTAGGAGCACCTATACAAGAAGTTGAAGTACACTTTCCTTGACACATTAGATGCTCCCTACAATTATGCATAGTTTGTCGAAGGGAAACATGCTACTCAATTGAGAAGCTCATGATCTTCATTTTCTATAGGCACTTCCAACTCAAAACATTAGTCATCTAAGGCGAAGAAGCATTTCTCTTCTTTCTCTTCTTCTTATTCTCCTTCTATTATCCTTTTTATTCATCTCAAAAACCTTCTCCTTCTTTCAAGAGCAATAAATTTTATACTTATTGTAATAGGAGAGGTCATGAATAATATGTATATTTTAAGAAGAAAAAGAATCTCATTATAAAACCTCATGATGAGGAATAACCACAAAATATTCCCATTGAGGTTGTAGGAGAAGATAAAGAATGTGATGAGCTCAAGGGTAAACTCAATAATTTCACCCCGATGTCTCATTATTTGTCTAAAGGTGATCATAACAATCTATTTGTCACGAGAGCTCACTTCACTCGATTTCTCAATTGATTATATAATCAACAATGGCTTGCGAAAAAAATTGATTACAAGATTCATTATTGATAACTTGTAGTTGCCACTGGAATTGCATCCTCATTCATATTCACTTGGATGGAAGGATAATGGTTCCACCTCACATACTATTCATACTTGCATAGTGTCCTTTGCCCTTGGCCTGCACTTTATGGATATAGTCACGTGTGATGTGACTCGAATGGACTATTGTGATCTACTTCTTAGAAATTCCTATCAATACGATAGAAAGGCTCAATATGATGTTTTTCATAACACCTACACTTTACATCATGAGCACAAGACCTTTCTCATCAACTACATAAAAAAAAAAACACACTTTTACTCCATTCTAATTAACCACAAAAGATTGCTCTAATCTTTAGTAGGCCACACTATCATGACACAATAGTAATAATTATACCTCCTTGCACAAAGCCTATCACTCCACTTCCTACTCCTCTTGTTATGCTTCCTCCTCACATTGAGCGATCATCTTCTTTGCAGTCTCTTTTAGCCATGCATGTTTTGGTTTTGCAAAAGACTCAGTAGTAGGTCATGGGTCCTCGTCGACTTCCTCCTCCTTACCAAGTTGGCAATAAATTTTTGACCAAGCATTATCTTGCAGACAAGGCACCTCTTGGCATCATTGACATCATCAATACTCCTACCAGTCTAGTTCCTAATTTGTAGCTTTCATTGGATCCTATTCGAGTGTTAAACTCAATGACTCATTAGATCACAAGGGTTCTTTCACATCAGGTCAATTTTTCTTCTATTACAAAATCATTAGAGTCCAATGCTTCTATTGTTGATAGGTATGATGAGGACATTTATTAGCATAAAGCTTTAGTAGGACTTAGTACTATTATATTCTTACCATTTAATGTAATGTGTGAGAGTCTAAAACTTATGTTGACTTCTAGGAGAGGTAATTGACTTCTAGATAGGTTGGTTAGTTGGTTGTTAACAATAGATAATCATTTTTTAAAGTTTTTTTCCTTTTTATCTTCCAAATAAGGCTCTTAGAATATTTTCATTCCTTGCAAACTTCTCCTTTCATGCTTATTTAAGCACCTTAACTTGTAATGCAATATTCAATTCAATTTGAACCACATCAGGTTTACTCGTGACTAAAATGATAACCCTAGGTGGATATTGAAAGAAAGTAAACTTTAATGGGACTGACAAAAATTGAGATGTGAAAGAACCATGCTTATGTATTATGAAGTAAAGTTTATCTAGTCACCTAATAATATTATAGAAGTGTTGGTCAAATATCTGCCTAAAATAAAAACATACGTTTGTGTGCCCTAGACACGACCAACATTGAAAGACCAAAGGAGAGAAATGTCCTTTGAGGAAATCTCCAGAGAGGGCTAGCTCCCTTACTATTCCTACATCGTTTTTAAGCTTAGAGTTGCAGGAAAGAAAATAAAATAATGGAAATAAATGGAAAATATAGACATAGGCTAGAAGATGTAGGATTGGGGATATACTAGCAGCAAGAATTCAAATCAAGCATTATAGCATCATAGAACAGAAAGAAGGTAAAGAATCCACTTATAATTTTGCAAAGACAACTTCCAGAGTTACATTCCAGCACTCACTCCCTCACTAGAAGTGTTCAAATCCAAATGCAGAACTTAAACTTATCTAGATAACATACATGAATATAAAATAGAAATGATTAAAGTAGAAAGAAATCACACACAAAAATCATTCACAAAATCAAAAGTCAGGTCCCTTCTATTTACGTAGAAAACTTGAAGTGTTTTTCTACAGAGTGTCTATCCTCCTTAGTCACATAAGAATGCTTAGTATTTATAGAGGTTTTTGCCTCTTTTATTTAATACTATTGAGGATAAAATGTCCATGAATCAGGAACCTGTAGGAGGAATTTCCTCCTTGGAAACTCCCCTTTGATGATAGTGGTCCAGCTTTGATGAGAAATACCTTGAATGGTTGATTAATTTAAGTACAAGTGCATTGGAATACACCAAAGGTGGAGTAAAATAGGGGAATTGTACATTGAATTTTGGCCATCTTTGTGCTTTAGAAATTTGTGCTTGCCCAAGAAATCCTCCAGATATTAAAACTGTTTTGAAAAGAGGTGAAACTGGTAGGTGGCACCTTTGGAAATTATGAAAATCATCCTTTGGAATCTAATCATGCACCCTTCCAACATAAAATATGGGAACATAACTCCTTTTGCCACAATCATTAAATTCTCACCATTCTCAAGGTTGGGCACTTTCGAAAAGCCTTCGTGGATGCTTGAAAATAACTTCATCCAAAAAACATAGGAATACTTCTTCATGGAAGAAATTCGGGTGAAACATCCTATACTTATTTTCATTATATCTCATGCTAAAAAATTCATCTTCATTGCATCAGTCAGTCTTGCACCTCCAAAACAGTGACTACGAATTTTACCCTATCCTGGGGGTGGGCTCACTTCCATTTTTACAATATTTAAAACATTGCTCGACCTTGAAAATTTGTCTTCGCTCACTTGACGTTCGTCCCCTTAGCTTCAAAATCCTTTTATTTGGTTTTGCCCCAAGGAGGGGTGAATGGGAGGTTCGCCCCTCACTTGGGGCAAAAGTATTCTTGACCATATAATTTTGACTACCCCTTTCTCATAGCGCACCTTACATTCGAACAACATTTGTTTCGAATAGAGGCACATAAAACCTCTAAAACGCATTTTCTTTAAATGTGGGGCCCTCACATTGAGCCTTAAACACCTTTAATTTATGATTTCGCCTTAGAGAGGGGCGATTAGGAGATTTGCCCCACAGCTAGGGCAAAAGTGTTGTTGACCAACCTCATCTTTGACTTGTGCTCACTGGCCTATACACTTTCATTTGCCCAAAAATCATTATCACCTCACTTCCCAAGCGGTACCTCTTTTAACTACATCTTTTTTTAATCATATGGGCCCGTGGTGCAACACTTTTTCTTTTAAAAATTTCCTTGGTATTGTGCTTTTACCCCAAGGAAAGGTGAACAAGAGTGTCACCCCTCGCTTGGGGTGAAACCCCTATTGATTTTTCAATGGGCGCCTTTAAGATGACATTCTTCCCAAAGCGATGTAAATGGTATTGTCGCCCCACCTTTGAGGTCAACATATTTCAAACCTGCATTTTGAACTTTAACACCGGGCCCACCACAAACTTGTGCTTGAAGATATGATTTCGCCTCAAGGAGGGGCAACAAGGATTGTCGCCTCTCACTTGGGGCGAAAGCGTGATAAATTAAATTTTGTACGTCGTAAATTCTCCATAATAACTTAGACATTTTTTCAAAAGAAATTCATCTACCCGTATTATATTTTTGCCTTGCCTTCCTCATGGCGTAATTATTTTCACCTCAACGGGGAACGAAAACATTTTAGATTTTAAACCGGATATTCAACATATGCTTCGAACTTGTTCCACTCCTTTTAATGAGATTTACCTCATAACGATGTGAATGGGGATTTCACCCCTCTTCTCAGGTGAAAACGCCTTGAACCTCCCATTATCCATATTTAATCATGAAATAAAGGTGTTTTACCCTTGGGAAGGGCGACGCATGTTTTCATACCTCTATGTGAGCGAAACACTTTACATTTCTCCCGTGTTACCTTTGTCAAAAATATTTTAACACTCATATTAACACTGCATTCCTGCCTTTGAACACTGCACTTTGGATAAAATAAAGACGTTTTCACCCCAAGAAAAGGGTAAAACTTTTTATCTTCTTATTTTTGAATCTCAAGTGCACCTTTTTTCTTTCATTGACACTTTGGGCAATTTTAATTGATTTTAAACACACTTTTCCACTGTTTTGTTTTAAACATAACATCAATTCACCTTATAACCCTCATCATTTCTTGGCATAATATCCATGCAAAATAAAAGAAGAGGATCAACATACAAAAAACAAACTGTAACAGAATATAGTGACCCAAAATTATTGCAACATTAATTCACTATATTTTGTCGTTTTACAATAAAAATTGTCAATAAAATTTCAACAAAATTATAATGTGGCAAGATGTCAAAACTGCCAATATTTTTGGCGGCTCTCGAGGTATCCAACTCGCATGGATGCAAGTGATCCCAGGCCTTTATCCATTGGGCTCTCAGTGGTCCTTCTCATGAGCTACATCAGTTAGCACATCTGGTTCAAATGTCTTTCCCTGCCTCTGCTTAGATATTGTCTGCTCTATTGTGGCCTTGCTCTTCTTGTTCCTTCAAACTTTCACAGGTGACTTCATAAACCGTAACTGCTTCAGCCCAAGCATCTATGGTAAATAGGGAAGGAACACTAAGTGATTCATAAATGTATCGTAGATTCTGAATATCTTCCAAGCTAATGCGCTTAGATCTTTGAGCTAATTCAAACAAGGATGACTCCATGCGAGTGAACCTTTTCATGAGTGGCAACACTTGTTCTTCCGTAATTGGCTCTTCCCAACTATCAATTTTTTATGTGTCCTACACAAAATTCTTCCAGGCCTCTTCTAACTATTCCTTCGGTAGTGGCTCACCCCATTCATCTATAAAACCTGGGAATCCCATGTCAGTGAGAGCATCAAAATGAACCATTGAAACAGAATGCTCCTATTCAATTACGTTAAGTAGCTTCCTACCCTCTCTCACCAGGTCCAACCTGTGAAAATAATCATGCAGCGTAATCTTGGCATTAGACCAGGCATGATCCATCTCACTCATGGGGTGAATGTGCATATTAGACTGAGCAAGAGCTTGGATCTTTACTGCCAACTCCAAATGTGGCTCTAGGAAATTTTCCACATTTTCTATCACCTGTTCACTCAATTGAATCTGTATTCGGGCCTCATAGAGATACTACAGGACCAGGACTACTTTCACCACCATCTTCTCACAACTTTTAGCCAACCGAAGGTGGGCCTCCTTAATTGTCTTTTGAGAGAAGCCTACAGCCTGTGTAGCCTTCTCTGCCATCTGGTTCTGTATGGAGTCGAGTTGTATCTTCATTGCCTGCACCTACTGCTCCACTGCTTCCTTTGCTTTCTGGTGGGCCACTGCTTGTTGTCACCACTATTCTACCTCCCTTGTCATCTTCTCCTGTTGCGCTCTACTTTCAGCCAAAGCTTCTTCAAGATCGACAATATTTGCCTCGATGTCATAGAATCTCTGCTTGTAGTGCTCACCATGCAAGTAAACCGAGCTCATATCAACTTGGATGTTCCCCATCTTCTCAGTAGGGTCAATTTTTGTCAGGTCCTCTATCATGACTTTGTAAGCGTAATCACTCGGAGTCATTTCTCCTTGTGGTTTTTGGACCAGGGGAATCATCTTGGTAGTGTGGGCCTCCATGGCAACTGGATCGAAGGTAACTTTCTTGAGTGGCTTAGCTAGAGTGAGTGCCTCCTTTCTCCTATGGCTCTTCAGCCACTATGATGAACTTAGATGAGCTCGACTAATCTTCGTTACAATTGGTTGTTCGGGCATCACCTCAGACTTGGGAAATACTTGCATCTCCAAAAATGGGGTGAAGGGGAATAGAGCCTATGAACGGTCTGGCTCGAAGGAAGAAGAGGAAATGAAAATAAGAGGGAGAATCAAAATAGTAGAATGGATGGAAGCATCAGGGGTGGTTGTAGTTACACTCACTCATGGAGGAGCTTGTGTACTTACAACTTTGGAAGAAGTGATAGGAATGGAAGGTGAGGGATGCAAAAATGGATTTGGGCCTAATGCAAATGAACTGAAAGAAAGGGAGGTCGAAGAGAGGGGAATAGAAGGAGTAGTAGTGACTTGTGGTTGAGAGGTAGGGAGTGAAATGGAAATAGAAGGTATGCCAAATGAAGGGGAAACAAATGTAGAAATTGAAGGAAATGAAGTGACAACCACTAACTTACTCTTGAGTGGAAGAAGAGAGAAAAGGAGACGTACCTTCGAGCTTGGATGCCATGTGAGTTGGTGATGGAGGTGGTTGTGAGACAGGTTCCTCTTGCACTTGCTGCTTCTCCACCTCTACCTCGAGATCTATGATCTCCATTTTCTGGTCCAACTACCATTCTTGAATTAATGGAGGCTCCTAGGAAGTGCTAACCTGAGCAGCTGATACTGATGGAGGAGGATTTACTACAGATGCAACAATTACAACCACAAAAGAAGAAACTACACCAATTCTTGGCTTCTTTACAACCTTCAAAAAAGGAAATGCCTCTTCTACACTTCGCTTCACTCACTGAGATCTTATTTTAAATACCAATGGTTGTTCCTCTTCCCCATGTGTTGCTTCTTCGACTATCGGGTGATCTTCTTCGACCACGCTTTCTTCACTATCAAATTTCTAAAAAATTTGAGGTACAACCTTGGAGAAAGTGATAGGTTGATAGATGTTGACAAATTCATCATATGCATCGGAGAATGCTTCATCCATCTTCAACCCATAAGTCGATGTAATTTTTCCCCGGTGGACCCTCATAATCCACCAATTTATGATCTTTTCCTCAGACCACGTAGGTAGCTGATCTTTCATCTGGCTAAATAGTCTCAAAGGAGGAATATGCTCTCTATGCACTACGGGATTATATTTGACCTCTTGCTCATAAAAATCATGCCACGATGGAAGTGACATCATGGCTTCAACATGCCACTCCAAATCATGCCCCTCAAGATTGTTGCAATTTTGTTGAATATCAGGTCGTGGACAACAATGAAACTGCTTGGCCTTAATTAACTCTAAAAAATGACCCAATGGGTCATACCTCCATCTTTGAGGTAGTTCCACCAGACCTAGATCTTGGAGAGCCTCCATGAGCAATCTATTCTGACCAACTTGGCTCACCTCTATACTGCCAAATCTGAAAGGCATTGTGCATGTTGTCCTTTTACCATGCCCTGCTCCATAAACATCATTAATGTAGTCATTCTGGCGCACCACCTCCATTGCAAAGACATGCTCTATGGAAAAATATGGGAGCAAGAATGGCTTGCCCGTGAAGCCAAAAATCCGCACAACTACACCTTGAGTCAACAAGAAGATATCGCCCTTTTCTACCATGACAACCACTTCTCTCATTGCCCGTGGCACCCTTTCACTCTTGCCACATATCATCTCAATTGTGGGGCCCAAAAATAAGTGGTTAAAATTATAAAATGACTCTCTCCTTGATAGAGTGGGAGTCCACATATAAACCGGTAAAACCTTGTTCACCTCATCAACTTGTTTAACAACTATAAATGAAAAGTGTTGATGCAAATGGAAAAAGAAATACCAGACGAGGAATGATGTGTGCTTGAATGATGTCGCCTCCCCCGTATTCATTTTTTCCAACTGAATGTGCATCTTTCAAGATATAAAATCTGCCCAATCAAAATAAATTGGGTTTGTACCTGCCCTCATCGTTGTCAGAGCATAAAACTCCACTTGTGATATGCACTGCACAAGTACCGCCTACCACTTGTGAACTATAGAATCTATAGAGAGACCAACAATCCATGCCAACATTGAGAATATATCTGGGCTCTTAAAATCTGAAAGTGGCTTTGGTAGATTTGGCAACTGCCCTAGCTATGGCTCTCTGATTAACTGCATCTCCATGAATTGTCGCATTGTCACCATGGACACATATTTCTCCTCTTGTTCATTGAGGTGCAATTTTTTGGAGATCATGTCGAAGGGAGGCTTCAACCCACAAGAAAATGCTTCCCTCACTACATTGGAAGAGATGGTGAAAAGCACTTCTCCATTCACCTTTCGAACAACCTTGGTAGTTAGGTTATAAAATCTAGCAATTATCTTCACCAGCTTTGGGCAAGAATGTACGAGCGTACACAGGTACCAAAATAACTATGCATAATATGACATAGTTAAAGGGCTCTCCAACGTCAACCCCTGCTTGATGGTGAATTCCACATCTTGGCATAGTTTAACCATGCCCTTGTTAGTGATGATGTAGTCTTCGACTTCTACCATGGTGTCATAGTATGGATCCAAGTCCACGTTCTCATTTCTTCGAGCTTTCTTGGACTTTTTCCCACCTTTTGCTTTCTTTTTTGACTGCTTTGGCTCTATGACATATTTTACTTCTACAATTTTCTTGCCCATTGTGGATATTTCGTCAATTCTTTATGGCACTCTACAACTTCTACGAATAACTCGAAAATGCACAGGCAAAATTTTAAAATTTAATCTTTGGGTAATTTTACCTATTCTATTTATAGGGTGCACCTCCAACTACCATAATAAATGTGATGAATCTCTTTGGTGAATTTAGAAGGATGTGCACCTTGGTCAACTCAAATGGCACTATTCTCCATGATTTAACGGTTATTAACCTCCATTCATCGTAATATATTTTTTGAAAACTATGCTTTCATCGCGTTATGCCCTCGAACAATGTGCCCTGGCTCCCTAACGGTTGCTTTGAAAAGATAGATCTACCACAAATAATCCAATCAATGCCTTTCGAGAGGACCAAGAGATTTTATTCCTTGAAAATGCCAAAATGTTGCTTTCAAAAAATCGGGCGAAAGCGTTCTGCTTGGGGCGCTCCGAAACTACAATGAGAAATGACTTGCACTAAAAAATCATCACGTGCCCCAAAAATCATCCAATAAGTGAAATTACTCTGGCGTTGCACTCTTGCTTCCTCTCC
Source organism: Wollemia nobilis (assembly GCA_028583015.1). Classification (NCBI taxonomy): domain Eukaryota; kingdom Viridiplantae; phylum Streptophyta; class Pinopsida; order Araucariales; family Araucariaceae; genus Wollemia; species Wollemia nobilis. Next base: position 3,767,182 of record JAQPPZ010017259.1, on the reverse strand, counting down.
TTTGCTCTCGAAAGCGCCTTCAACCTGTTTGATTTGTCTTCATGCCAAACCCTCCTTTTAAAACAAATCAATGCTTTTCAATTTCACCCCAATTTTAGAAAAAATATTTTTAAAATTCAATTAATCTTCTTTTCTTAGAAAATCTTCTAAATTGGAGCTTTAACTTTGCTTTTTCTTTCTTTTGATTTAATTTTCACCCTTGTCTTTTCCTCTTTTGATAAAAATAAAGCTCATGTGAAATTGAAAACTCTTTCCTCTCTCTTTCTTCCCCTATTTTAATTCATTTAAATTATTTTATTTTCAGCATTCACTTAATTGGGTAAAATAATAATTTTAAAACCTTTTCTTCATTCTCCTTTTCTCTTTTTCCTTTGCTCCAATTGATGCACATAAAGCAATTTAACCTTTGTTGAAAACTAAAAATAATTTAAATTGATTTCACCGAAATCACTTAATATCACTTTTGGAAAAAATTTCTAAGGTGAATCTGATTTTCGGAGGGAGAAAGGGCGAAAATGATTTTTCTCTTTTTTATATATATTTTTATAAAGCAATAAAAATACTTGTAGAAAATAAAATCTGTACATATTTACATACTTGCATCTCTGATCATGTCACTAAAAATAAGCCTTCAGATGAAGGTCGTTAACTAGAATCGGAAGGTCCCAACCATCCATGTCTTGGAGATGATATGCATTCATCGAATTTACCCCTGAGACTTGAAATGGACCTTCCTAGATCACGTCAAACTTGTGGTGCTTTCCAGGCTTAGCTTTGTTCTCGTTCCATTTAAGCACTAGATCTCCAACCTGAAACTTTTGCTCTATCGTCTTCTTGTCGAACCACTTCTGTGTCATTCTAGCATGTTCGATGAAAGCCACATATACCTTTTCTCTCTCCTCTTCTAGCTATAGAAGTTGGGCCAACCTTGCACTCATGGGATCAGATTCGTCATCTTCATCTCTGAACAATTGCAAGGTCTGGAGAACTGGGAGCTCGATGTGAGTGGGTAAAACTACTTCCTTTCCATACACCAGGGAGTAAGGAGAAGTTTTAATAGACTTCTTAACTGATATGTGATCCACCCACAGAGCTTGATTTAACAATAGATGCCAACTCCTTTTGTTGCTTCCAAGCATTCTCTTCAAGATCCAAAGCAAATTCTTGTTCGTGGATTCTGCTAGACCATTTCCCTATGGGTAATAATTGGAGGATATTTTTAGATAAATCCCATACCTACTTGCAAATTCGATAATATTTGCCCCAATAAATGGAGTCTCGTTATCTATCACAATGGCATCTGGTACACCAAAATGGGTAATCAGTCCTTCGAGGAAGGAGATGATTGTAGCTTGGTCTACTTTCTTGGTTGGGATGGCCTCTGCCCACCGAGTAAAGTAATCGGTCACTGTCAAAATATATTTATGCTCGATGGAGGAATGAGGATCAATGACTCCAATGAAATCTAAGCCCCACTATTGAAATGGAGCTTCTACCTGGATTGGATGTAGAGGCAGAGATGCCTTCTTACTCCTGCCAACATATCATTGACAATTATCACAGCTTTGGCTCACCTTATGTGCATCAAAAAAAGTGTAGGCCAAAAATATCCAGCTCGGATGATCTTCAAGGCCATAGGCCTTCCTGCATAATGTCCACCAGATAAGCTAGAGTGGAACTCCTCCAAGATCTTTTACTTTTCTGACTCTTTCACACATCTGAGGAGTACTCCGTCTATGTTTTTATGGAATAACCCACTTGGCAATAGGATATACCTGAGCACTTGTAACCTAAATCTTCACCTTTGTGAGGCATCAAGATGTGATGGACACTTTCCAGATGTGAAGAACTCGACAAGGTCCTCTGTCCAATCATGATCACCTGTAACTTGATTGGCAAGATTACTCTCATTGATAACCTCATCATGTAATGGTGCTAGTGATCCAGAAGTTGTGCTTTTAGCCAACTCTTGATAGAGTGCTCGATCATGAACTAATTTAGTCAATCAAATTTCCACATCATACTCCTGAATCTTAGAGATCCAACCTGCTCTTTTATCACCCATCTCTCCTTGAATGATGAAATTCTTGACATCTGGATGAATAACATAGATGATTGTCTTACTCTGTGAGATAAAATACCAAAATTTCTTTAGGGACTTCATGATCGCATACACCTGCTTCTCAATGAAGTTATATTTTTCCTGGTGTGGCGAAATGACTTGGCTCAGAAAAGCAATCGGTTTTTCATCCCCATCATCTTGCTTCTGCATGAGGACAATAGCATAACTTTCCTACTCGCCCACTATGTAAAGGATAAAATCCTTTGAATAATCTAGATTAATCAACACTGGCGCTTGGGTGATTCTCTCCTTAATCTCTTGGAATGCCTGTCTCCTTTTTTCTATCCACTTGAAGTCTACATTTTTCTTTAGGAGTTCAGTCATTGGCTTTACTACCTGAGCAAAATCGGCGATGAATTTTTGAATGAAGTTGATTTGGCCAAAGAATGACTACAGGTCCTTCTTATTGACTGGGAGTGGTAATTTTAAGAGAGCTTCGACTCTCACAGGATCAATGGCCAACCCTTCTTATGAAATAACATGTCCCAAGAGTTTTCCCTCTTTGACAGTAAAAATTGATTTCTTTGGGTTGATGGAAATACCAAACTCCCGACACTTTTTGAACACTTGTCTAAGATGAGAGACATGCTCTTCCCTGTGATGTGAGAAAATAGTCATGTCATCAAGGTAAATTACAATAATTTGATTCTACAACTCATCGAAGGTGACATCCATAGCTCTCTAAAAGGTGGTGCCAACATTTGAAAGACCAAAAGGTATTCTTTGATAGGCGAAGGTGCCCCACTTTGTAGTAAATATCATTTTGTGTTGGTCTTCATCCTTCACCCATATCTGGTTATAGCCGAAGAAACCATCAAGCAATGAAAATATCTGTGCTCCAATGACTACGTGAAGAATCTGATCAATCTGCGGTAGGGGATAGTGATCTTTCAAAGATGCTTGGTTCAGATTGCAAAAGTCCACGCACAGGCGAATATCTCCATTCTTCTTCTAAATCGGAACCAAATTTGCCACCCACGTTGAGTGCTTGATAGGATAAATAATTTTTACCTCTAACATTTTTAGCAGCTCTACTTTCATAAGCACCTCAATATTTGGATTAAAAGGTCTCTACTTCTATCATTTTGATCAAATAGGCTCTCAAGAAAAATTAGTCCCCTAGGAATGTGGTTATTCTTCAACTGAATCATCCCTTCCATTTCCTCCTCGACCAATATTCTTTCTTCTACACTAGCAACTTCCTTAATCAAGAAATTAACTATCTATTCATCACTATCGAACACCTACCAATAGAGGTTTTTATCGAGGATCGAAGGTCTATAAATTACCCTCACGGTCTTTGGTCTCCTTACCACTTGCTCTATGGGAGAGAAATTAGCACCAAGGGAAGCCAAGATGTCTGCATGCTTATTCTGTTCTCATGAAATCACTTGAACATTTAGTGTTGTAAAAGACTCAAACAAATCCCATACCTTGTTGTGATAGGCCTTTAAATAGTGTTGCTTTGACACACATTTGTTTGTAGTCTGATTGATGATAAGCTCAAAATCTCCAAAAATTTGCAACTGTTTGATTCCCAACTTCTCCACTTTCTTCAGACCAAGGCACAATGCTTCATATTCAGGTTGCATTATTTGTGCAGCTCCAAGTTAACCGATATGAGTAGGTTTTTTGTAATCTCGAAGGAGAAACAAGAACAATCCTAGCTCTTGCACCATTCTTGCATCTTGCACCATCAAAATATAACTTCCATAACTGATCGAGATAGGGTCCTGGGAGCCAGAAGCTTCTGCTTCAATCTGTTCAGGTTTGGTTATGGTGTAACAACCGATATCGGTCTCCACCATTGCATTGAAATCCATCAATAAAAATTCATCTTCCAGACGGAGCTCACCAAGAGCTTCCTCCATCAAGTCCACTTCTTGCACTTCTTCTATCATCATATTGACTGTGCCTGTGGGCTTTTCTTCTTCCTCAAGTCTTTCTATGTGAAAAGTGGAAGGCTTTTCATTATAGATCTGGATTCTCCTTCCCTTAAAAGGAATCTCCAAATGTGAATAATCCAGAGAAAGATATCCTCCTAGCTTTGTTGTAAATTCCCTCGAAAGGCACATGCTGAAGTATGGTTCCAAATCGACTACCACCACTTCTTGAATGACAGTGATCTATGGCATACTATGCAGAACAATGGGAATATCTTTAATCACACCCACTATCTTGATTGGGGTCCCATCCAAATGTAAGATGCCTGGACTACTCCTCGTATATTCCATCCCCATGACCTCACATACTACCTTTGGCATGATAGTAGTCGTGGCACCAGAATCGATCATACAATTATGCATGATCCATCCTTCCATTCTGAGAGACAGGTAGAATGGGGGAGGTCTATTCTTACCAGTGGTAGAAGTTGTCAGTGTCTGTGCTAACACTATCTGGGTGAGGTTTTTCTTTTTATCTTTCATAGACTTGAGAGACTCTTGCAATAGATCAACCTATCCAAGGAGTCGCAATGCATCATACAAACTCACCTTCGTAGGGATTCTCTTCATTTCTTCAATGATATTATAGTCAGTGGTACCAGAGTCTTTCACTTCACTAGTTGGCTCATATTTGTTTTGGTATTACTGAGTAGCTTCTACCCTTTGACGCTTGGTCAATGATGGGTACTTGAGGTACTCTTTGGCTTGTTCTTTCACCTCAGTTTGTACTTGAGCAGCCGTAGGTTGTGAAGTTGATGCCTTTACCTACAACTTTTCTTGAGCTTGCATGGGCAATAGATCCTTCAACAAGATAGAATCTTGTTGTTTAGTTGTTATGCCAGGTGCTTTCACTTGCGGTTGTGTCTTTTCACCTTGTCCCTTTTGTTCAGTGGGGACCTTCAGTGGCTCCATTTCTGCTGGATCAATAGTTACCGACTTCTTCCCAGCCCTTGTAAGGATTGAAACTTGCTCCAAGGAAGGGACCATAAAATTATGATCAACTTTCATTATCATATTGATCTTTCCACTGGCAAAACTTTTTGCTAATGTCTGTACATAGTTCAAATGAACCATGCACGTATCTTCACCATGAGGATCATTATAGGTAGAGCACCAATATGTCCGCTTCGATGTACTAGCTTCTTCATTTGCCAACACAGTTGTGTTTCTTTCCACACCCTTGCTAACCAAAGTTGGTTGTTCTCTAGTAATTGGTGGCATCTGAAATCTCCTTGATCAAAAGTCAGCTTCAGCTTGCTTCTTCTTAATGGTCGTGATTTCATTTGACATTGTCCTTACTATCGAATTGATAGACTGCAACTCCTTCAACACTTTATCTTGTAGATCAGGATTTGAGGGTATCAATGAATATGGTAATGGCAATGGAATAGGTGGAGCTGGTAGCACTAGGAATGGAACTAGGGCTGGTAACTATGGAACAGCTGGTGCAGGTAATTATGGAATGTTTGGAGTAGGGAGTTGTAGAACTAGAACTGATGCAATTTGAGGTGGACTCGAGCTCCATGAAGGAATGAGATACATAGAAGGCATAGGCTATGAAAATGCACTAGAGTACAGATGTTGTGGAAGATCAGGAAGAATGGGTATTGTTACCTTCGGAGGTAGCTTACCTATGGCAATCAAATCTACCTCGACCTTTTGTGCCTACGTGTACAAATCTGGAAACGTATTGACATTGGCTTGTCGGATGACCATACCAATGTCAGAGTTGAAGGCTCGAAGATAGTAAAACATAGCTTGTTCAGGAGTGGGCCGAAGGCCATCAGGAACTCTCTGCCAACTTCGAGCGAACCTGACATTGAAATCCACTATCTCCTCCTACGGATGTCTTTGGATGTTTGTAAATTGATGCAATAAGGAAAATGGATCAGCTTGCTCATGAAAGTTCTTAATCAACAATTCTGCCAACTGGTCCCATGTGGTAATAGTAGCGGGTGGCAAGGATCGGTACCAATACAACAACTTCCCTCTGAGTGACAACACAAGCAATCTTACCATAATATCTTCATCTATGATGTCATGGATTATCGCCAAAGAAGCCACATCTTGGACATGCTCGTAAGCAGTCTTACCTGTACCATCATAGGTAGGCAAAGCCTTCAATGCTGCTTGAGGGACTAGATTTTGTGCTTGCAGATTTAAAGCTCCTGAGCTATTCCATGCTGGAAACTACCTTGGTGGTTGTGGTGGTGGATTCTGAGCCATATTAATTGGAGGGTTTGCTTGAGGTGGAGGAACACTAGTAGCAGTACTAGCTGGACTTGAAGGAATAAAAAATACACCAGCTATCTGTGAAGATGTCACGGGTGATGTAGGAGTCGGTGTGACTAGTCTAGGGTGTTCTCCTAATTTTTGGGTGTCAAGTTCAAAGAACTCAATGGGGTTTTCAAGATTTTTGGCCTTCGATCTTGTGATCATGAAGTACAACTTTCACCGACTTCACATTCGAAGGCTTCTAGGTATAGCTGAGTCACCAGATGTTCTAGCTTAACAATACAAAGGCGAACATCAAGACCTTAATATTGCATATATTGCTCAATATGAGACTTTTGAAAGTCCCATCGGGCGTGCCAAAAATTGTTGGTCAAATATCTACCTAAAATACAAAACATGCGTTTGTGCACCCTAGACATGGCCAACATTGAAAGGTCGAAGGAGAGAAATGTCCTTCGGGCCAATCTCCAGAGAGGGTTGGCTCCCTTACTAATCCTACACCGGTTTTAAGCTTAGAGTTGTGGGAAAGAAATGAAAATAATGGAAAGAAATGGGAAATATAGCCACAGGCTAGAAGATGTAGGATTGGGGATAGACTAGCAACAGGAATTCAAATCAAGCGTTATAGCAACATAGAATAGAAAGAAGGCAAAGAATCCACTTACGATTTCATGGAGACAACTTCCAGAGTTGCATTCCAGTACTCACTCCCTCACCAATAGTGTTCAAATCCAGATGCAGAATTTAAACTTAGCAGATAACAAACATGAATATAAAATAGAAATGATTAAAGTAGAAAGAAATCACACACAAAAATCATTTACAGAATCAGAAGCTAGGTCCCTTCTATTTACATAGAAAACTTGAAGTGTTTTTCTACAGAGTGTCTATCCTCCTTTGTTACATGAAAATGTCTAGTATTTATAGAGGTTTTCACCTCTTTCATTTAATACACTTGAGGACAAAATATCCATGGATCAAGAACCTGCGAGAGGAATTTCCTCCTTGAAAACTCTCCTTTGATGATAGTGATCCAGCTTTGATGGGAAAGACCTTGAGTGGTTGATCAACTTGGGCACAAGTGCATTGGAATACATCAAAAATGGAGGAAAACAGGGGAATTGGTCGTTGAATTTTGGCCACCTTTGTGCTTTGGAAATCTGCATTTGCCCAAGAAATCTACCAGATATTAAAATTGTTTCGAAAAGAGGTGAAACTGGTAGGTGGCACCTTTGGAAATTATGAAAATCATCCTTTGGAATCTAATCATGCACCCTTCCAACATAAAATATGGGAACATAACTCCTTTTGCCACAATCATTAAATTCTCACCATTCTCAAGGTTGGGCGCTTTTGAAAAGCCTTCGTGGATGCTTGAAAACAGCTTCGCCCGAAAACACTGCAATACTTCTTCATGGAACAAATTTGGGCGAAACATCCTATACCTATTTTCATTATATCTCATACTGTAAAATTCATCTTCATTGCATCAGTCAGTCTTGCACCTCCAAAATAGTGACTACAAATTTTGCCCTATCCTAGGAGTGGGATCACTTCTATTTTTACAATATTTAAAACATTGCTCGGTCTTGAAAATCTATCTTCACTCGCTTGACGTTCGTCCCTTAGCTTCAAAATCCTTTTATTTGGTTTGTTGGACATTTTGAGTAGTTGAGTTGTCATTGATGTCAAGAGTCAGTTTCAGTGAGCAGTGCAAGAGGAAGCAATTTCAGTAAGCAGTGCAAGAGGAAGATTGTATCAAGGCCAAAGGAAAAATATTATAATATTTTCTTATAATATTCCAGTTAAAGGTTGATTTGAAGAAAATTGAAGACCATGAAGTGATCATTCTCCAAGTTCTCTAAAAAACCCAGGTGGCAGATTTGAAAGGATAAGGTTTAAATTATTTAAATTTAAATATTTTAACTAAGGTTAAAATTTAAATTTAAATAATCCTTTTGGCGCCAAAGTTAAAGGATATATTTTAAATCAAATTTAAAAATTTGAATATCCTCACCGACGTTGGAAGCGCATGTGCCAAAGTGTATAAAAAGGGGGTTAAATTTTTATTTAACCTATCCATGCGATTGATTGCCCATGATAGCTAAGAGTTCGAGTGCCAAAGTCTAGAGGATTTCGCATGTGCTAAAATTGACATTGGGTAGTGAGAAGAGACAAGACAAAGGGAGCACCGAGTTGAGTGCCAAAGGCACTGGTAGCACAGTTGGCGATAGTGGGTGGCGCTAAGAAGTTTGACAAGCGAGGAGAGCAGGGTTCGAAACCCATCGAGTTGGTTTTGCAAGGGAGAAGAGTGTGTTTTGTTTTGCACCACATCGATTGAAAAGGACAAAGGAAAGGCTTGAGCCTTCCCCTTCATGTGGAGGCTCGTAGCCCACGTGGTGGGCTAGCACCTCGATAAGGCGCTCGATTGGGAGTGGTCTCGCATTCGAAACCCGCCGAGGCTTTTTGCTTGAGATAAAAGGTATGCGCTAATGTTTGCCAAGGTTGCATGAAATATTTCGGATTTGCTAAGGTTGGATGAAAAATAAATATTTTTGGAGGTTTATAAAGTTTTTTTTTAAATTTGGTTATTGAGTATTTGAGGGAGATAAAAGGGTAGGCAATATTATTTTTGAGGGTTTGATTTTTGGAGGTTGTTAATTAAAGATTGGAGATTATAAGGTGTAATTGAGTAATTATTTTTTTTGTATGTTTTGATGATTGCTAATTTCAAAGAAGGAGTAATAAGGTGTATTTGAGTTTGATTATTTTAGTAATTGAGAAATATTTTTGAGAGAGTGTTAGTGTGATATTTTGTCATCTAACCTTTGAAATTGGCAAAGAAGAAAATTGTGTTTAAGACAGGTTTTGAGGTCAATTCTTCAACAAACAAAAGGTATGGGCACATCTTCCTTGTGAGTGATTGTTGGATGTTGTGAATGCTAGGTTGGAGAGAAAAGGGTTGTTGGATAAGCATTGTTGAGTTTGATTGTTAAAGGTTTTCTGAGTGAGAGTTGTTGATAAAAACCTTGTTTGATAAGCATTGTTGGAAACATTGAATGAAACTTCATATGCATGATTAGGGTTTGTGAAAGAACATGAGTATCATTGTTACGTGAATTTGAGAGTATTGATGGTTGAGATGATTATGTGAAGTTGAACTATAACTAGGGTTTGTGAAATATCATGAGTATCATTGTTATGTGAGATTGTTTGATAAGCATTATTGTGAGTAAGAAGCATATTGAGTCTCTAACAATTCTCTATATGTTTCTATAATAAAAAGAGAGAGTGAAAGTGATTGAGCATTGTTGTAAGTGTGAAGCATATTGAGTCTCTAACAATTCTCTATATGTTTCTATGAGATTGGACAAGTTCTAGTGAGGACTTGTTGAGCATATTTGAGGTAAGTTCTAGAGAGGACTTGTGGATAGATTAGTGTGAGCTTTTGTGGAAGCTTACAAGGCATATTTGAGGTAAGTCTTTGAGAATACTTGAGAGCAGAGTTGATTGATTGATTTGTTCAAACCTTGGGTTAAGGTTTGGGGCAGATCTAGCAGAGTTGATTTGTGATTGAGTCAAGATTTGTGTTAAGGCTTGAGGATAGATTTGAGGATAGATTTTGGTGCATATTTGAGGATAGGTTTGTGCCAGACAAGAAATAGATATTGAGCAAATTTGTGCTAGACCGAAGGACAAAGTTTAGTGCATATTTGAGATAGAGTTGAGAGCAAGCTTTGGAGGTGATAGAGTATAGAGGATGACAGTCTCTAGTGGATAGAGGTCCATTAGCCAGGGTAGTGAGGACAAGTATTTTGAGTGAGGATAAGAGTCTTTAGTGGATAGAGATCCATTAGCCAATGCAGTGGAGGTAGCAGTTCTTCTAGAAGATCACTAACCATAGCAGAGGGGATTGGTGTCCCCTATGGATAGAGATCCACAAACTTGATTAGGGGATTGGTGTCTCCTTTGGACAGAGGTCCATAAACATTGTAATAGGGAAAGGATTCCCAAGAGAATTTATTTGAGAAAATTTTATAAGGAATATTTTCTCTGTGGAGTAGCCCACATTGGGTGAACCATGTAAATCATGTCTCTTATGTGTGTGATGCTTTGTGTGATGTTTACTTCTTTAATATTGTTGATGTTATCATATGGATTGAAAAAAAAAAAGTTTTATCTTATACTGTTCACCCCCCTCTCAGTATAAGCACATGTTCTTCAATTGGTATCAGAGCGGGTTTCTCCATGAAAAGTCTAACAACTTGGAGGAAGATCCATCAGAAACACACATGACTTCAGAGAGTGAAGAAGAGACCACATTTGACATAAAAGAGGAATTATTTGTTGCTCTCAGGAACCTTGAAAAGGTTAGAAATAAGAACTCGAGTTTGAAGGATCAAATTCAAGAAGATGAAGAAGCAAGGATAGAACTTCTACAGAGTCTCACAAAACTCAAGATAAAGGTAGAAGAGGGAAAGAAAATTGAACAGGATATGATAGATCTATTAAGAGCAAGAGAAATAGAATGTGAAATATTGGAAGAAGAAATTATTTATCTAAGGAATGAAGTTGAAAGGACCAAGGTACTACAAGATATAAAGTATGGGAAACAGAAAGAGGAGTCAAGTCTTCAAGAAGCAGAAACTTCAAACAAAGATAAGCAAGTAAAGTATACTCCAAAAGGAAAAGACATCAGGAAGGAAGAAAATAAGGAACCATAGGAAAGAGTTAATCACAGAAGGAGAAGCACTCAAACACAATCTCAAAGGCATCCAAATAGGTTACATAATTTCTTCCATGGCTATTGCTTTTCTTGTAACAAATATGGTCATAGAGTTGTACACTGCATTGGTTATGCGAAAAATGATGTCAATAGAAATTTCAATTCTTTTGCACCTCTTATGGATAATGATATTATATGTTACAAATGCAATAATTTTGGGCACAAGGCTAGATGGTGTAAAATGATACTTCCTGAGTCTAGTAAAAGAAATACAACTTCAACAACTAGGAAAGAGAAAAAGGGGAATGAAAAGGATAGATCAATGTTAGTTCAAACAACCCTTCATGCTCAGGATAAAGAAGAACAATGGTATCTTGATAGTGGTTTCTCTAGACACATGACAGGAGACAAAGACAAATTTATTGTACTAAAAGAAACCAATAGAGGATCAATAAGTTTTGGTGATAATGGATCAACAAAAATTGGTGGAAGAGGAACTCTGAGTTTAGATAATGGGAAAACAAGAACAAAAAATGTACTATATGTCAAAGGGTTAAAACATAATCTGCTAAGTGTAAGTCAACTTTGTGATCAAGGTCATATGGTTACATTTCACCCAGATAGATGTGAGATAAGAAAATCAGAAACTGGAAAAGTTATTGCAAATGCAAGTAGAACTCCAAACAATCTATATATGCTTAGTGAGATCAAAGGGGAAAAGTGCTTTCTATCACAAGAATATGAGATTTGGTTGTGGCATAGAATATTGGGTCACTTGAATTTTGACAACATAGTCAACATAAGCAATAAGAAGGCTATCAGAGATTTACCCAAGCTAAAAAGACCACAAAACACAATATGTGCACCTTGTCAACATGGAAAGCAAACTAGAACAAGCTTTAAATCAAAGGGATATATGTCATCTGAGCCATTAAGTCTAATACATATTGATCTATGTGGTCCTACCAGAACACAGAGTATTCAAGGTGAGAGTTACTTCATATTGTTTATAGATGATTACTCAAGAATGGTTTGGGTAGCTTTCCTGAAAGATAAGTCAGAAGCATTTGAAAAATTCAAAGCATTTAAAGAATAGGTTGAAAATGAAACTGGCAAGAGGATTAAGTGTTTGAGATCTGACAGAGGAGGAGAATTTACCTCAAATGAATTTGTATATTTTTGTGAACAACATGGAATCAAGAGAGAATACTCAGTTGCAAGAACTCCTCAACAAAATGGAGTAGTTGAAAGGAAAAATATGACTATTGAGAATATGGCTAGAGCTATGTTGAATGAGTCCAAGATTTTAGATGGATTTTGGAGGGAAGCAGTCAACACAATAATATATATAATCACTAGGGCTCAAATGAGGGTAAACCATCACAAGACTCCATATGAGCTTTGGAAGGGAAGATCGACCACTGTAAAACACTTCAAGGTTTTTGGAAGCAAGTGCTACATAAGACGGGAAGAGCAAAACTTGGGCAAGTTTGATCCAAGATGTGATGAGGGAATTTTTCTTGGTTATTCTACTAAGAGTAAATCTTATAGATGCTTCAACAAGAGAACATGCACTATTGTAGAAAGTATAAATGTAACAATTGATGAGAAGATAGATTCAAGAGAACCAGTTCAACAAATTGTGTATCAGGAAGATGGAAGTTGTCAAGAAGAGTTTCATGAGGAATCAAAAGAAGAAGAGGAAGAAACACAAAGACTTCTTCCTAAAACTCCATCTAGGTATGTACAGAAACATCATCCTAAAGATCTAATCATTGGGAATCCAGATGAAAGACAGACAAGGAGAAGAATAATAACACCATCTCAACAAGCAAATTTTTCTTTGTTATCTAAGATTGAGCCAAAAGACTTCAATCAGACAAGTGAAGATAAGTTCTGGATTAAGGCAATGGATGAGGAATTAGATCAGATAGAGAAAAGCAAGACTTGGGAACTTGTTCCATGACCAAAGGATAAAAATGTGATTGGCACAAAATGGGTATTCAGAAATAAGTTAAATGAAGATGGACAGGTAGTCAGGAATAAAGCAAGATTGGTGTGCAAAGGTTATGCACAGGTAGAGGGAATTGACTTTGATGAGACATTTTCTCCAGTTGCATGACTTGAAGCCATAAGAATTTTCTTAGCCTTCTCAAGTTTTAAAAACTTCAAGGTATATCAGATGGATGTCAAGTCAGCATTTCTAAATGGTGTTCTAGAAGAAGTTTATATTGAACAACCAGAGGGATTCATATTAATAGATAAACCAGATTATGTATGCAGATTGAAAAAGGCACTGTATGGTCTAAAATAGGCTCCTAGAGAATGGTAGTATTTGAATAAGAATTTGAAAAAGGAAAAAAGGAAAACAACTTATACATAAAAAATGAAGGGAATAATCTACTAATTGTGGTTGTTTATGTTGATGACATCATTTTTGGGGAAACAATGATAAGATGTGTAAAGAATTTGAAAAAAACATGCAGAATGAATTTGAGATGTCTATGCTTGGTGAGTTGTCCTTCTTTCTTGGACTTCATATTTCACAATCAGAGAAAGGAGTATTTCTTTCACAAACCAAGTATATAAAAGAGATGCTAAAGAAATTCAAGTTAGAAGATTGCAAACCAGTAAGTACCCCCATGGTTACAGGATGTAAGTTAAGTAAGGATGATGAATCTCCAGAGGTAGATCAGAGATTATACAGATCTATGATTGGCAGCTTGTTATATGTTACAGCTACAAGACTAGATATCGTGCAGTCAGTGGGATTAGTGGTAAGGTTTCAGGAAGCACCTAAGGAAACACATGTGGTAGCAGTAAAGAGGATTCTCAGGTATCTAAAAGGGACTATGGATTTTGGGCTCTGGTATCCCAAAAGTGATAGTTTCACACTCACAGCATATACAAATGCAGATTGGGCTGGCAGCATTGATGATAGAAAAAGCACAAGTGGAGGAGCATTCTTTCTTGGAGACTGTTTAGTCTCTTGGCTAAGTAAGAAATAGGCATCAATATCCTTGTCTATAGTAGAAGCAGAGTATATTGCAGCAGTAGCCAGTTGTACACAGGTATTATGGATGAAGCGAACTCTAGAAGACTTCAAGATAAAACATGATCATCCTATTCCCATATTATGTGATAATACAAGTGCTATAAGTATCTCAAAGAATCCAGTGATGCACTCCAGGACAAAGCACATTCCGATCAAGTATCATTTTCTGAGAGAACAGGTGATAGATAAACATGTCAGGTTGGAATATGTTACTACAAAGGAGCAGATAGCAGACATCTTCACTAAGCCACTTTCGAAAGAGACTTTTGAGTATCTTCGAGGAAAACTGGGAGTAATACTCCCACCCCAAAATTAACCACCTCAAGAGGAGGTGGGGGAGGGGCTAAGCTAAGAGTTTCATTCTTAGCCCCGAGCCCCAAAGGTGACCCTTTGCCATTGATGACAAAGGGGGAGAGATTTGAGTTAAGGGAGAGAGCATTGAGTCAGGGGGAGCAGTTTCCCAGGGGGAGCAAAACATAAAAAGGTTAAGGAAATGGTAAAAGATAATTGGGTTGCCATCAATGACAAAGGGGGATATTGTTGGACATTTTGAGTAGTTGAGTTGTCATTGATGTCAAGAGTCAATTTCAGTGAGCAGTGCAAGAGGAAGCAGTTTCAGTAAGCAATGCAAGAGGAAGATTGTATCAAGGCCAAAGGAAAAATATTATAATATTTTATTATAATATTCCAGTTAAAGGTTGATTTGAAGAAAATTGAAGACCATGAAGTGATCATTCTCCAAGTTCTCTAAAAAACCCAGGTGGCGATTTGAAAGGATAAGGTTTAAATTATTTAAATTTAAATATTTTAACTAAGGTTAAAATTTAAATTTAAATAATCCTTTTGGCACCAAAGTTAAAGGATATATTTTAAATCAAATTTAAAAATTTGATATCCTCACCGATGTTGGAAGCACATGTGCCAAAGTGTATAAAAAGGGGGTTAAATTTTTATTTAACCTATCCATGTGATTGATTGCCCACGATAGCTAAGAGTTCAAGCGCCAAAGTCTAGAGGATTTCACATGTGCTAAAATCGACATTGGGTAGTGAGAAGAGACAAGACAAAGGGAGCACCGAGTTGAGTGCCAAAGGTGCTGGTAGCATAGTTGGCGATAGTGGGTGGCGCTAAGAAGTTTGGCAGGCAAGGAGAGCAGGGTTCGAAACCCATCGAGTTGGTTTTGCAAGGGAGAAGAGTGTGTTTTGTTTTACGTTGCACCGATCGAAAAAGGACAAAGGAAAGGCTTGAGCCTTCCCCTTCGTGTGGAGGCTCGTAGCCCACGTGGTGGGCTAGCGCCTCGATAAGGCGCTCGACTGGGAGTGGTCTCACATTCGAAACCCGTCGAGGCCTTTTGCTTGAGATAAAAGGTATGCACTAATGTTTGCCAAGGTTGCATGAAATATTTCGGATTTGCTAAGGTTGGATGAAAAATAAATATTTTTGGAGGTTTATAAAGTTTTTTTTAATTTGGTTATTGAGTATTTGAGGGAGATAAAAGGGTAGGCAGTATTATTTTTGAGGGTTTGATTTTTGGAGGTTGTTAATTAAATATTGGAGATTATAAGGTGTAATTGAGTAATTATTTTTTTGTATGTTTTGATGATTGCTAATTTCAATATGGAGTAATAAGGTGTATTTGAGTTTGATTATTTTTGTAATTGAGAAATATTTTTGAGAGTGTTAGTGTGATATTTTGTCATCTAACCTTTGAAATTGGCAAAGAAGAAAATTGTGTTTGAGACAGGTTTTTGAGGTCAATTCTTCAAAAAACAAAAGGTATGGGCACATCTTCCTTGTGAGTGATTGTTGGATGTTGTGAATGCTAAGTTGGAGAGAAAATGGTTGTTTGATAAGCATTGTTGAGTTTGATTGTTAAAGGTTTTCTGAGTGAGAGTTGTTGATAAAAACCTTGTTTGATAAGCATTATTGGAAACATTGAATGAAACTTCATATGCATGATTAGGGTTTGTGAAAGAACATGAGTATCATTGTTATGTGAATTGAGAGTATTTGAATAGGGTTGAAGACCTGAGTCAAGTGAAGTGTTGGTGAACTATCTTGAACTAGAGTTTGTGAAAGATCATGAGTATCATTGTTATGTGAGATTGTTTGATAAGCATTATTGTGAGTAAGAAGCATATTGAGTCTCTAACAATTCTCTATATGTTTTTGTAATAAAAAGAGAGAGAGAGTGAAAGTGATTGAGCATTGTTGTAAGTGTGAAGCATATTGAGTCTCTAACAATTCTCTATATGTTTCTATGAGATTGGACAAGTTCTAGAGAGGACTTGTGGATAAATTAGTGTGAGCTTTTGTGGAAGCTTACAAGGTATATTTGAGGCAAGTCTTTGAGAAGACTTGAGAGTAGAGTTGATTGATTGATTTGTTCAAACCTTGGGTTAAGGTTTGGGGCAGATCTAGCAGAGTTGATTTGTGATTGAGTCAAGCTTTGTGTTAAGGCTTGAGGACAAATTTGAGGATAGAGTTTGGTGCATATTTGAGGACATGTTTGTGCCAGACAAGAAATAGAGATTGAGCAGATTTGTGCTAGACCGAAGGATAGAGTTTAGTGCAGATTTGAGATAGAGTTGAGAGCAAGCTTTGGAGGTGATAGAGTATAGAGGATGATAGTCTCCAGTGGATAGAGGTCCATTAGCCATGGCAGTGAGGACAGGTCTTTTGAGTGAGGACAAGAGTCTTCAGTGGATAGAGATCCATTAGCCAGTGTAGTGGAGGCAACAGTTCTTCTAGAAGATCACCAGCTAGAGCAGAGGGGATTGGTGTCCCCTATGGATAGAGATCCACGAACTTGATTAGGGGATTGATGTCTCCTTTGGACAAAGGTCCATAAACATTGTAATAGGGAAAGGATTCCCAAGAGAATTTATTTGAGAAAAGTTTATAAGGAATATTTTCTCCATGGAGTAGCCCACATTGGGTGAACCACGTAAATCATGTCTCTTATGTGTGTGATGCTTTGTGTGATGTTTATTGCTTTAATATTATTGATGTTATCATATGGATTGAAAAGCAAAAAGTTTTATCTTATACTTTTCACCCCCCCTCTTAGTATAAGCACATGTTCTTCATGGTTTCGCTCCAAGGAGAGGTGAATAGGAGGTTCACCCCTCGCTTGGGGCAAAAGTATTGTTGACCACATACTTTTGATTACCCCTTTCTCATAGTGCACCTTACATTCGAACAACATTCATTCCAAAGAGAGGCGCATGAAACCTTCGAAATGCATTTTCTTTAAATGTTGGGTCCTTACCTTGCACCTTTGAATACCTTTAACTTATTGCTTTAATTTCGAAGAGGGGCGACTAGGAGATTCGCCCCATAGCTAGGGTGAAAGTGTTGTTGACCAACCTTAGCTTTGACCTGTACTCGTTGGCCTATACACTTTCATTCACCCGAAAATAATTATTGCCTCACTTCCCAAGCGATACCCCTTTTAACTACATCTTGTTTTAATCATATGGGCCCATGGTGCAACACTTTTTCTTTTAAAAATTCCCTTGGCGTTGTGCTTTCACCTCAAGGAAATGCGGACGGGAGTGTCGCCCCTTGCTTGGGGTGAAACCCCTGTTGATTTTTCAGAGGGCACCTTTAATATGACATTCATCCCAAATCAAGAAAAATGGTGTTGTCACCCCACCTTTGGGGTGAACGTATTTCAAACCTACATTTTGAACTTTAATATCGGGCCCACCATGAACTTGCACTCGAAGATGTGATTTCGCCTCAAGGAGGGACGACAGGGATTGTCATCTCTCACTTGGGTGCAAGCGTAATAAGTTAAATTTTGTATATCATAAGTTCTCCATAAAGAAATGCATTCACTCGTATTACATTTTCACCTTGCCTTCCTCATGGCACAATGATTTTCACCTCAACGGGGAACACAAATATTTTAGATTTTAAACTGGATCTTCACCATACGCTCTGAACTTGTTCCACTTATTTTAACGACATTCACCTCATAACGAGGCGAATGGGGCTTTCGCCCCTCTTCTTGGGTGAAAATACCTTGAACCTCCCATTATCCATATTTAATCATGAAAAGGTGTTTCACCCTTGGGAAAGGCGACAGGTTTTCATCCCTCCATGTCAGCGAAACACTTTACATTTATCCCGTGTTACCTTTGTCAAAAATATTTTAATATACACATATTAACACTACATTCCTGCCTTAGAACATTGCACTTATGATAAAATGAAGATGTTTTTACCCCAAGAAAAGGGCGAAACTTTTTGTCTTCTTATTTTCAAATCATGTGCACCTTTTTTCTTTCATTGACACTTTAGGCGATTTTAATTGATTTTAAACACACTTTTCCACCGTTCCATTTTAAACACAACATCAATTCACCTTATAACCCTCATCATTTTCCAACATAGGATCCATGCAAAATAAAAGAAGAGGATCAACATACAAAAAACAAACTGTAACGAAACATAGTGACCCAAAATTACTGCAACATTAATTCACTATATTTTGTCACTTTACATCAAAACTGTAAATGAGATTTCAACAAAATTACAATGTGGCAAGATGTCAAAATTGCCAAGAAGAATTCAAATAAATATGGCAAGGATTAACCTTTATGATATAACTTAAAAATCATTATTTTAATAAGTAAAAAGATGGCAAAAAAAGGTATTTGACTATTTGATTATCTATGAGGCATATGTTAGGATCATAATATTAACAAGGAACCGTCTACTCAATCTTAACCAAATTTAGGTCCTGTTAAACCTAAGGAATGTGCCTCGTTAGATTTTGAATAATCTCTTGAAGTACTAAGTATCATTCATGAGAAGAAAAGTGATAGATAAAATGCATTCTTAGATGTTAATACCTCTACCATTAACCAAGAAATACCAAAAAATGAGTTGGATAAGTCCAAAGCTTCCTTAGTAGAGATAGGAGAGGTTATATCTAATGAAAAGAAAAGTTGTGAAACAATATTGAGGAATAAAACAATAAGACCTACCTCCAATATTGGAAAGGCAAAAATAGGAAAACCTTCAAATTATCAAGCAAGAGCAAACATAGAGAAAGGAACACAATCTAAGTTGGTTGAACTTCTCTTTACCAAAAAACAAAACTATATCGGTTATTCACAAGAGAGACCAACAACTCTTAATGAGATATGATTATCATCTCATGGGACATAAGGAGTGCTAATGCTCCCTCAAAGCAAAGGTGTATCAAGGACCTCTATTTAAGTAATAAACCTAATATTCTTTGTATCAAGGAAACTAAATGATAAAGGAAGAAGTTTCAAAAATTATGAATGCAATATGGTCACGATATGAATTGGATGTTGTGGATTTAGAAGGAGAGATAGAGGGAATTCTAACATGTTGGAATCTAGTTAGAACCTCCTATAAAACCATTCATAAAACTAGGCATTGTATAGCCTTATTAATCACATGTTACTTTGCAGATATTTGTTTCATCCTTATCAATGTCTATGGACCTACAACTCAATCAAGCAAATCAAAAGTATGGAGTAGAATTGAAGCCTTTATAATAATTAAATACCAAGAAACCAAATTCATGATCATAGGAGATTTTAATGCCATAACCAAGTTGGATGAAAATTTGGGGTTATTTGGAAAATAACCCAGAGTTTGAGAGTTTTCTCAACTTTTATTTAAAACAATAATCTATGGGAGGTTGAGTTTAAAGAGGATAGTTATGCATGGACCAACAACAAGATAGGTCAAAATTTGATAGCAAAAAATTGGGCAAATGCACTCTCAAATCATTGGCTAGATAAAGGGACTTGTGCTAAAATTAATACCTTGATAAGGATTGGTTTAGATCATTGGCCAATAAGAGTTAAAATGGTGGTAAGTGAATTCAAACAACATCATATTTTAAATATGATTAGATGTGGAAAGATCATCTATTTGTTGATATGATAGCACAAACATGGAATTCTTCATGAAACATTAGGTTGTATACTCTTCCAAAACAAATTAAATCAATGACTTCTAGATTAAAAGAATGGAACAAGAACACTTATTAGAAAAAAAATTTAGAAGAACTAAAAGAAAAACTTTCAAAATTCTAACAAGATGAGCACGATAATCCAAGCTTAGAGGAAAGGGAATTGCTTAGTGAATATCATAATATTTTTATTACGAGAAATTTTGGAGATTAAAATTGAGATAGACTTGGTTAAAAGAAGATAAAAACACAAAGTTTTTTCATAGGATGGCAATAGTTTAGAGATCAACATCTAGAATTAGTAGAATTTAATCAGTAGAACGGGTTTGGCTTGAAGACCATAGTGAAATTAGAAAAGAAACAAGGTTTTTTTTACTATATTATTCTAGGATCAAAGGAGATTGAAGTTTTTAATGATAAGCTAATGCAAGAAGTACCTTCAGTTATAACAGATGAAAACAATAGCAAAATGATGAAGCCTATTACCCTCAAAGAAGTTCATTCAACTCTCTTTTGATAAGGATAAATCCCAAGTATGAATGGACTCTTTGCTACATTCTATCAGGATAATTGGGAAATAGTGAAGGATTCTTTATTGGTGATAATGGAACAGTCTAGGAACAATACATATATTATAAAATAAATGCAACATATATTACCTTGATTCCAAAAAAATATGCAAAATTATTTGATTCATTCAAGCCCATAAGCCTATGTAATATGGCATATAAGATAATCTCCAAAGTGATGGAAAATCGATTAAGACCACTATTAGATAATTATTTTAGAAGAGCAAGGAGTATTTGTGAAAGGGAGAGATTTTGGATGAGATCATAGTAGTTCATGAAGTAATGCATTCAACAACTTCTAGAAAAGGGAGAGCAATGATCTTAAAACTTGATATGAATAAAGGCTATGATACAATTAAATGGGATTTTCCTTTTGTAGTATCAAAAAAGTTTGAATTTGAAAAGAAATGGGTCATATGGGTTAAAGCTTGTGTCTCTACATTTAGTGTTCGTCAATGGGCTAGCAACAAAATCATTTAAAGCCAAGAGAGTTCTTAGACAAGGAGATCCCTTGTCACCATATATGTTCATCATTATGGCAAAGGTATTGAGAGGGAACTTGAAGAAGACATACAAAGATGGACCAATAAGTGGACTTAAGGCTAGTAATAACATTGACAGCATCACCCATCAACAGATTTGGGAGGGGTTTTTAAGAACTTATTAAAGGAATATGAAAGAGCATCAAAAAGTTAATAGGACAAAATCCAAAATTTACTTCCTAAACACTCCAACTAGAATCAAAGTATGGATATGCAGGTTACTTCAAATGGAGGTAAATTTACCAACAACATATCTAGGGATGCCCTTATTTGAGGGGAGAATGAGGATAGAATTGTGGAATCCAGTTATAAGTAAAGCTCAAAACAAATTATGAGCATGGAAAGGTAGATGGTTATCGTTAGCAAGAAGGATGTAGCTAATTAAATCAGTCTTACAAGTCATTCCAACATATTATGTCCTTGTATACAGGCCACTTAAACTAAGGATAGAAACTATGAAGTAATGTGTTCAGCAACTTCTAAAAAAGGAAGAGCAATGGTATTAAAACTTAATATGAATAAAGCCTATGATAGGGTTAAATGATATTTTCCTTTGGTAGTATCAGAAAAGTTGGGATTTGGAAATAAAGGGGTCATATGGATTAAAGCTTGTCTCTCTAAATTTAGTGTTGGTCAATGGGCTAGTAACATAATCATTTAAAGCCAAGAGGGGTCTTAGAAAGGGAGATCCTTTGTCACCATATATGTTCATTATTATGGCAAAGGTATTGGGAGGGAACTTGAAGAAAACATAGAAATATGGGTCGATAAGTGGACTTAAGGCTAGTAATAACATTGACTACATCACCCATCAATAGACTGTAGATAATACAACCCTTTTTTGGAAGGGCAGGGAAAAATGAGGCCAAAGTTTGGAATAACTTATTAAATGAATATGAAATGGCATCAGAAAGTTACTAGGACAAAATCCAAAATTTACTTCCTAAACACTCCAGCGAGAATCAAAGTAGGGATATGCAAGCTAATTTAAATGGAGGTAAATTTGTCAACATGTCTAAGGATGCCCTTATTTGAGGGGAGAAGTAGGATAGAATTGTGGAATCCAATTATAAGTAAAGTTCAAAATAAACTACCAGCATGGAAAGGTAGATTTTTATCATTAACAAGAAGGGTGTAGCTAATTAAATCGGTCTTATAGGCCATTCCAACATATTATGTCCTTGTATACTATGCCAAAATCGATAGAAAAAATTTTAATCTATATTATGCAATCATTTTTGTGGTCAAGATTACATGATAAAAATAAATTTCCTTTGATGAAATGGAGCAAGGTGTGTGATGATAAAACTAGGGGAGGTCTCGGTTTAAGAGTTCTTACGGATGCAAACTTAGATCTTAGGGGAAAAGTAATTTGGTGATTTTACAAAAAGAGTAAAAAATAATGGGCAAGAGTTCTTCTAAGTACGTTGAGCCCAATGACCCAAGCTTAATCTTTACTGCATTCTCATTACCAAATGGTTTTGTACTATGGAAAAGTGATAAAAAATCAATTGATCTAGTGATTAAATATCTAAGATGGGTGATGGAAATTGGAGAAAAAAATCCTAATTGGATGGATACTTCGTGTGATAAAAGACCACTCAATCTAGATCCAATTTTGAAATCATGGATGAGATTACTTCAAGATAAATATAGTGATAGGGTTTCAAACATTATGTACAAGGATTAGGAAGGAAGATACAAATGGAAAGAAGATACTTTTACAAGTATACTGGACATTGTTGCTAGGAGGCAGTTGAGCATAAAGATAACAATAGTGATTATTTCTAGAGGAGTCGAGGATAAGCTAATTTGAGAGTTGAATAGCTCAGGAGAATACACAACAAGAAGCAGATATAATGTAAAGCACCAACAAAACAGGAATACCGCAAGAATATGGAAAGATATTTGGGATAGCCCAAGCATTTCAAAAGTCAAAATGTTTGAATGGCTAGTAGGTCACAGGAAATTTTATCCTAAGATGACCTAATGAAAAGGGGTTTGCATGGCCCCTCACAATGTATTCTATGTAAAAAAGAGGAGAGTATAGAGCATCTCTTGAGACATTGCTCAATAGTCTAGGAATTATTGGAATGGATTCTTAATATGTTTGGTAAATGCATGGCGATGAATAGCAAAATTAAAGAATGATTAAGGCAATGGTAGAGCACTTTCAAAAGTGAGGTGTTATAGACAATCTGAGATACATCGAAAGATACAATACTTCAGACTATAAAGTTGGAAAGGAATAGAAGAATATTTAAAAGGAAGGAAAGGAAATTTGTTTAGAGGTAATACAAAGAAAGTGGTTTAGCCCTATCAACTCACTCAATCTCTAATCTTGAAGCAAAAAGCCTTGATAGATGGAGTAAAGTCATCAATTGGAATTATAATGGTGGGTACAAAAGAAACAAAAGGCAAAAAATATAAAGTGTAAACCACCAGAAGCAAAGCTGGTTAAAATGAACTTTGATGGAGCTTCTAAACTAAATCCAAGACCAAAAAGAGGAGGAATAATCATAAATAATAGAGGTGATATTTTGTCACATTACACTTTCAATAGTGGACTTAAGACAAATAATGAAGTTGAAGATTGGGTGGCTTCAGAAGGAATAAAAATATGTAGACAAATGAAACGGAACAAAGTATGGATGAAATATGATTTACTAATAATAATAAATGCAATTCTGAGGAAAGCAAAGGCTCCATGGAACATACAAGAGATCATTGTGGAAATACAATACCTTGCTACAAAGTTTGAAGAAATTGGGTTTACACATACGTTAAGGAAAAAATGTGCAAATAAGCAGCCAATAGAGGGGTTTTGATAGAGGATCGCAAAGTAAAATTTTCTTTTTAATCGTTAAAGTAGTATGTTTAGCTCAAGTTGACACGAAAAATCTGAAAGGAGCAAATTCAAATTATTGTTCCAGAGGATTACAAAATGTTTCTAAGGATCCATTTATAGATCAATGCATTGGAGGAAACTAACAGTCCAGATTTGGTAAAACGATTTCGTGAAGCAAGTAGAAGTTTTATATGTTGAAGCAAAAGAAGATGATATTATATGGACTTCATGGTTGAATGGATTATTTGAGTTGTTGGTTGTTGGTTGGATTATGGGACAAAGTATGGATTGAAACTTTCAACTTTTTGAGACTACTAAACTATTTATTAAAATAATACCATTATGATTTGTTAAAATGTCATTATATTATGAATGAGATTGATTTCATAACTTATTGAAATGATAAACAAAAATTAATTGATTATTTGGGATTAAAAAGAATTTCACTTGTATTATATAGTGACCCATAGTTTAATTATTATGAATATATTCTTTGATAAGGTCTAATCATGAATTTTCAACTTTTTGAGGCTCCTAAACTATCTATTACAATTCTTTTGGTTGCACTTATGCTTCAAGATGGAAACTAACAGTCCAAAGTTGGTAAAGCAAACTATGATAATGCAAAGTTTTAGAAACATTACTCTATTGAGATGCAGTGCATAGACACTAGAGGAGTTTTGGTATTGTGAAGTAAGTTGCAAGAAAATGTTAAGAAGGATGTTGAATTCTAGAATATTTGTATTTACAAAGAAAACTGAAGAAGATCCAAAAAATGAAAACCACGAATTCAAACTTTTTTATGTAAAAATATGCAAGTATTTAGGTTTAACAACTCAATTGAGATAAGAATTGAATTTGTTTGTAAACTCTTGAGCTTTAAAGGAGAGAGTTGTGATTTGTCAAGGGTGGGGGACATCACTACAACCTTTTTCTCAAGCAAAATTTAAAAAAAAATGTAAGGCATATGCAAATGTCCTTATCAAATTAGAAAATATAAGATTAGACAATCTTTACAAAAATAATAGCTCTAAAATATTATTGTGTGTATAGTTTAGAATCCAGAGTGGTGTTAGGAATACTAAAGTATATCAAGAAAATAATCTTATAAAACCATTAAAATTCAATTTTATGTTTTATAAAAATTCAACCAAAAAATAAAAGATCAAGGCAAGTAAACAAATCAAAATTGTGTTTGAATATTTAACCAAGGATACTATATGATAATTCCTATTAACCATGTTATATTTGTATCAAACACATCCTTTAAATAATAGTTTCCACATCTCTATAGAAATTGAAGATGTTTTCATCCCAAAGATTAAAAAAAAAACAACTTACGATGACAACACCCCAATTGTATCCAAAACATTACAACATATTGCTATCGTAGAATATAAATTGTAGTAGCAATGTGTAAATGCAAAGTACATCTCTCAAAACAACTATCATATATGCATTCAATGCTTAGCATATATTTGAAGTGTTAAAATTCATAAGAGTAAACATATGATTCATAATCTCAATTACAAAAAGATGATTAGGGACATGTACTTTTGATTTGTCATTTTAT
Source organism: Wollemia nobilis (assembly GCA_028583015.1). NCBI lineage: Eukaryota > Viridiplantae > Streptophyta > Pinopsida > Araucariales > Araucariaceae > Wollemia > Wollemia nobilis. The sequence goes on along the minus strand of JAQPPZ010017259.1, from coordinate 3,741,607 downwards.
TTATGACTTTTAACTACTAAAGAAACTAACTAGACCTAAGACCAAGGAAGAATAAAGCTCTTTCTAGATCTCAGAATTTTTACATACATTAGGTGCAAGGACAACAAATAAGATATACAAAATATGAACATCATCTTATATTTCAAATATTTTATAATTTGTTTGACTAGTTTTTATATTCAATCAATTTTACCCTTTAATTAGGATACTTTTGAAGATTTTATGTCAATATGATGACTTGTGCGCATCTAGAGTAAATAACCTTCTATCAACTATATGTGAAATTCAAGATGTTTGTAATCTTAACAAAGAAAATATGTGTTATTTAAAGATAGGAAAATACCATTTTATGAATTTGATTAATAATTTCATAGTAAGATTTCAAAAAGTTATAAAACTTAATAAAGAGGTGGATTATATATATATATATATATATATACACACACTAGCCCACTAGGGTTTACACATTTCAAGCGCAGGCTTAGGGTTTGTAGTGTGGACCACTCCCATGGCTATGGTTCTCTTAATATTTTAGCTTAAAACAACGACAATGGAAAGAAGTGGTGGTGGATTAGTTTTTTTGTTTTCTTTCACGGGCAACATTTTTGTTTGATAGAGTTCTAGCCCAGGTTGCAAATGGCTCAAGGCATCTGGGGGGTAGATTTCGTTGGTGGTCTGAGGATTTTTTTGTGCTCTTCAACCAACGCTACGTATGATGGCTACTTGGTGTGGTGCGGTTGTGATCCAGCAATGTGTGGATTTTTCTATAGGCTCTTAACTCCAGTGGGTGGAGCTGCATTGATGGATCTATGCCATTGTTACTACATGTCAACCAACTCCCATTCTAGTTTCCTGAGCGATGGCCTTTTGTGGGCACAATTGTGGGTGTTTTCTGCAATTGTTGTGGCCATATTTTGATTGTGGGTTTGTTTTTCCCATTGTTGCCTATCTATTTTTTCTACCAATGGCTCTGCTAGGGTTTACGCGTATTGGGTGCAGGCTTAGGGTTAGTAGTGTGGGTCATCAAAATGGCACTTCCAACCATGGCAATGGCCATGGTTCTCTGAATACTTTAGCTCACAATGACGACAATGGGAAGAAGTGGTGGTCAGTTTTTTGTTTTCTTTGGCAGACTATTTTTGTTTGGTAGAGTTATGGCCCAAGACAGACGACTTGTGTCGACATCTAAGGGACGAATCTCCTTGGTCACCCGAGGACTTTTTTGTGCTCTTCAACCAACATTGCATGTGCGGGCCGCTCGACGTGGTCCAACAATGATTTAGATGATCTAGCAATGCATGGTTTCTCTATAGGCTCGAGTCCAATGGAGGAGTTGCATTGATGGGTTGTTCTCATTGTTGTCGCATGCCAACCCACTTCCATTCTGGCTTCCTAAGAGATGGCCTATGTAGGATGTGATTAGGAGTGTTTTCCATAATTGTTGTGGCCCTATTTTAATTGTGGGTTTGTTCCCCATTGTTCCATAATTGTTGTGGCCCGATTAGTATGTCCTTCCATGTACAATGGCTATGGGAGTATGCCCTTCCATCTATAATGGTTGTAGGAGTTGAGAACAATCATGCTCTCTTTTGATACTTGTTTTCTTTTGATAAAAATTGTGTTTTAGGACATTTTTTGTATTCTTTTGACATCCTAATGGAATTGTTTACTAAGGCCTATATGAGGGTATAAAATACCCATTTCATTATAATATTTTTTCAAAAATCTAAAATGGAAGTTATTGATTTTTTCCAAAGGAAAAAAAATATGAACTTGGTTGCAAGTCGAAATTTCACCATTTGACCCTCCTAAATGAATAGAAATTTTAATAACTCCTCAACAAGTGTAGTGATTTAAGTTATTCATTTTTATACGTAGTAAATAATCTTCACAGTTTTTTGATGTCCAAATTATTTTTTGACAAACAAAATATTTAAAAGACAATATATTATACATTGGACATAAATCAACCACATGGTATTCAATATGGTATTTAATAACGATAATATTTAAATCATAAATATTTTCTTAACAGGAATACACATAAATGCCAAAAAAAAAAAATCAACTAAAAATATGTTTGACTTGATCCTTCAAAAGGGCAAAATAGTTCAAACTTGGGCTTTCAAGTAGAACAAAACATATAAATATTGGAAGTATAGTAGAATACTACTAACCAAAAATATAAAGAAATAACACAGGTTTTCATATATGATTTAAATTAAACAATTGTTTTCTCCCTGTAAGTAGTTCCTTTAAGTGGTCTTTGGCCAATGTGAAGGTAAAATAAGTTTTTTCTTATGTTAAAAACAAAATTTAAATTTTAAAAAAAAAAAAAAAAACCAATTATTAAATAATAAAATAAAATTTCAAAACTAAAACTAAATCTTGAATACTTTCTGGCAGACTCTTTTAGCAATTTTTTTTCTGCATAACGCATCCCATTGAATGTATTGATATGATTCAGCTGCCACATAAATCTTAATGTCTCTCCTCTTCGGGAAGTGGCACTATGAAAATACTAGACTTTCATCTGGTGGTCATTAATCTTAAATTGTTGTCTCTCCTCTTCGGGAAGTGGCACTATGAAAATACTAGATGACTTTCATCTGGTGGTCATTATGAATACGTGTAATGTAGTAGATGTCAGAATTGTGTCTTTGTCATTTATCATAGGAGAAGTACACCAACAATCCAATAACGGAGGGCTTTGCACAAAAAAATGCAGAAAGGTTCTTAGAGGTTTTTAATTAAAAAGTGAAAGACACTACTGCAGTCGGCAATAAGCATCATTCCTTGTATAGCCTTAATTGCCAAAGCCAAACAAATTTCGTTACCATACAGCTCTATCTACCACAGGAGTCAAACATTAGGACAGAGATATTTCCAACAATAGTGGAGATCGATGATATATTCACTCAGTGCCTAAAACAAAGTAAGTCAATCTTTGCAATCAGATGTTTCGATACACACTGAATTATCCAAAGGAACCTCCTAGTAAGTGACAATCCAAAACTGTGACTTACTATTTTATCACCTGAACCACAACTATTTGGACCACAACCAATCTGAACAGAACAAACACTCTAATTTAAACAATCTTCTGAGCTCTCACACTGCTGCAAAGTACTCTTTGCTCAATTTGGGGTCTGGCTTCATTGATTTCTCCCCAGGCTTCCACCCAGCAGGACAAACTTCATCAGGATTTGCCTGAACATATTGAAGGGCCTAATACAGAAAATGGGAATTAATGATTTTGCAACTACAGAATGTGAGAATTCATTATACTCTTGTTTGCAGTACTGAAAAGAAAGAAAGACTGTCCTTACTTGTAATGTGCGCATTGTTTCATCCACACTCCGACCAATGGCTAGATTGTTAATTGTCGAATGTTGAATCACACCCTCCTTGTCAATGATAAAGAGTCCTCGTAATGCTATTCCCTATTAGAAAACAAATACAAGGCATGGATGTTAGTAGAGTAACTCACACCTATCCACATCACCGCTGTCCAACACACACAAACCCAAGGAAAAGAGGTTTAAAAAGATGAGAGAAGATCACAGGCCAAATGCAGCAACCTGAAAAGCAAAGACGAGAAACAAATTAATTCTAAAAAGTAATTGGAAACAGGTTCTCTTAAAGATTTAATTGCATAGCAGTCTGCAGTGACTGCCTTTTGTGCTCCCAACACCCTATAATCACAACATAAATTTTCATATTACAGGTGCTCTAGATGCATTGATCAATGGTTGGAGTTGTTAAGAACATGGAATGATTTGTAATTTAACATAATTTTTTGTCCCTATCAGGACACCGAATTGATAAATCATTGGGCATTCATCTAGGAGACCCAAGTTTGAATCACCAGGAGGGCATTCATCTAGGAGACCCAAGTTTGAATCACCAGGAGGGTGGCCCCGGATGTGCCCCCAGATGAGAACAGGTATGGGCCCTTTAAAAAAAAAACCCTGTATTTACCCTCATCAAACAAAATAAAAATAAAAATATTATTTCAAAAAAAATTCTTTTTTTTTTTTAATTTGAAAATATTTAGTTTTGTGACTGACTGCTCCCCTGCTTCCCAATAAACTAAGTATGAAATCAGAAACCACCTCTACAACATAATATTAGTAGAAGAGTGTCATTGACTTCTAAAGGTTCGGAAGCTGCAAAATTTTTAACTATTAAACAAGAAACTGGACGAGCATTTCTAGTGACCACATAACTTTTATTTCTATGCTGCTAGACCTATGCTAAAAATGCATGTCCAAAGTCCTTACTCCAGCAGGAGCAGACAAGGGCATTATCACTGAAAGCTTTGTCAAGAGACCAGGATCTGAGGCACACAATTCACAGGAAATTGGAGATGAATTTGAATGACCTAGAATATCCTAGCTCTTAGTTGACCTACTACAACCTCATAATTATGCTTCCAGAAACTAGACCACAGTAACTTCTAGACAAAACTATGGACTCAAGGAAGTATGCTCTATTAAAATTAGGAAAATGGACAAGCATGATTTAGTATGTAACCTTGGGAAGATTAATCAATCTAGATATGCTAGTAAAGATGATAATAACAGAATTTTCAATGTTTGTTTTCATGCTCCATTTGCTATATTTAAAAGCACGCTGTATAAACTGGATAAAATACTCTACAGTCATCCTTCTCATAGGACTAGCAAACCCCAAGTCAGCAATTCCCATCAACCCTGAAAATCATGTCGCATACATGTCCCCACACACATTCCCTCAGAGCAAGGGGAAAAGAGCACCTGCAAATTGTATCTCACTGACCATGGCTTCTATTAGGTCAAGGTAAATTTATAACAAAAATTCAAGCACTTTAATTAAATGTTGGAAAGAAATTTGATCTAAATTTATCTGAGAAGAAGAGGGCAGCAAATGAAGTGCAGAAAACAGAGATCATATAACATTTGAAAGAGTCTGAATATGTGCAAGCTCCTTTTCTATCATCCTCTCTGATTAGTTTCTCCTTCCCTCATCTTTTTTGTTATGAAAAACTTCAAGTTTTTATACACTCCATTCAATAAATGTCTGAAATAGCAAGTACAAACCTGATCTGGAATCAATACATCATAAGCTTTTGAAATAGACTTCGTAACATCCGATACAAGGGGATATTTCAAGTCACCAAGACCACCAGATTTTCTATCAGTTTGCACCCAAGCCAGGTGAGAGAACTGCAAAAAGAGCAAATTACAACACAAAAAATGTCAATCATGCTAGAATGCATAAAGCAATGGATTACATAATTATAACATATAAATATCTTCCTGCTGCATTCGTGCAGCAATCTTTCAAGAAAATGACAAGAAATATTTGTAGTAGGGAGATTCTGACATCAAAGATCAAAAGTTTCACTCTAGTGCACGAAAAAAGCTCAGATCTTAAATCCTCTTGTAAGCGTTAAGGCAATTTTTTGGTCACAGACCTAGCTCGACACTCCTGTTGAATGCACACACCCTAGTCTGCAGAATTTAAATAAGTGACCAAGTAGTTGTTCAACCAGATCTAACCATCTTGCCTATCCCACGAGGCAAAATTCATGAACATGCTTATGAAAAGATGCAAGGTTGGTATGTTTTTCTAATCCACAGAAAGGTTGGTTTTTTCTATAAGCACCAAAAAGTAGGGTGAACCCCAAACAGATTTTACCTTATGTCATTTGGGATTTGTGATAAAGTGTGCATTGGTAAACAGAAAGGTCAATTAGGAGTACAAGAATAAAGGACCACTGTTGAAATTTAAGACTTAATAAAACCACTAGGATAACCTCAACTAAACACTCTAATGCAACCGGACACCACATTATGATAGAAGAGGTGAAAGTATTTTATCAATGGCAACCACCAGATGACATGGAAACTCAAAATCTCCACAGAATTATTAAGCACCTGGATAATCTCAATAGGGATGACCACATTAGTTTAAGTCACAGTTTGAGACATTTGATTTTCAACAAGAATAATATAATAATAAGCTATTATTATTATTAGGGATTTATACAACATAAGAATAAATGGTTATAATGAATTTGATTGGTGGACATTTCCTATCAGGTTTGGGACAATCTCATAGGTTACCTCTATGAAAAGCCTGAAGTTGTGATCTCCTTTCATAAACTGATTCTCCTAATGAGACCAGGTGAATGTTTGGAAACATCAATCTAATAGCTGTTTCATGCATAGGTCAATTCTAGAAAGCATTGATTTAGTTTAAAATAATACTCTTTGTGCTTATTATAAGGAAGCAAATACCATGTTATTTTAAGCCATCATATTCCAAGCAGTTTCCCCCTTACTGAGAAGAGAGATGGGAAGCCAATATTAAGTGGTGAAGTTTTTGTATGATGCCATAATCCAGATTTCTAGGTTTCATATCACAAAAAGTTTGATGCCCCATAGAAACACACAATTATCATTTATTAAGCAATTTGTGGGTCTAGTTTAGAGTCAAAACTGGTGAATAAACTATTGTAGAAAGCCATATGGAATATACACATTCATCAGTTACCATATCCTAAGAACAACTTTTGTTGTACTTTCTCTGTACTGTCGTCAAAGGTACCTTTAAACATTGAGAAGGTATCCAACAGGGTAGTGCTCGACAATCTTATCCAGTGCATTTACCACATCACTTTTCTGAATATGCATTACTCATGCTCACTAATGCACAAATGATTCATAGTCTTGTCAGTGCAGTGTGGATTTATATTTTTTTATAGAATGAGCACATGGATGTCACAATATCGTTACTATGCATTCTACAAAAATGAAGGTTTGACTCCCTGAGGATACCCTTCCTACCATTTAATGGCCTTAGGAGTTTTTCGATACAGATCCTTGTGGTACTGTGTATTCGACAAGGAGTGTCTAGCATCTATTGACATTGTCTTAGTAACATCAATAATGGAAGAGAGCTTGGGGGGGAAGGAATCATTGCAGTGCAAAAAAATTTCTTTACAGTGAGGCTTCACACATTCATGCATACACAATTTTATTTTCAAAACACTATAATGCTTGGACTAATGCAGACCATCTAAAAAGGACATTTATCTGAAATGAGCCACAAGGTGTGAGATTCTCTCTTAATTGTGCTTCTAGTAAGGCTTAAATGCTCCTAGGTGGTCTTCAGGTTGTCACCTCTAAGTATGGCATCACGATCTTATCATAGCTACCATGTTAAAAAAACATCTGAGACTCGGGATTGTAGATTTTTTTTTTTTTTTTTTAATAATAATATTTAAAGCTTAGCTTTGAATTCTTCTAATTCACTTGTAATTTTTTAATTTTTTGTCTTTTGCAGATTAACAAACAACCAATCTCATGGCAAATTGTTCTAAATTCTTAAATTTAAATACAATAGAAGCACAAGAGGATTTGAATTTGCACAGCATCACACTCTTATCATAGCTACCATGTTCAAAGTATACAAGGCTCAGGATTCTGGACTTCTTTTAGCTGTTGGACTTGAAGTTTTTAATTCACTACTGTTTTTTTTTTCATTTTAAATGTATTTTGCAGTATTGCAAACAGCAGATCTTGTGGCAAACTGTTCTTAATTCTTCAACTGAAAAACATATAAATACAAGGTTAATTGTAAACACAGCAGAATATGGATTTGCATTCACACAAATTGTACAGAGGAAAACAACATTTAGTTCAGAAAAAACAAAAGGCTCTGATAGTGGCATATTATTGCATAAAGATGTTAATACTGAATAATAAATAATGAAAATGGTGCATACAATATCCTAAGGATGGATATAAATACATATTATAAGGTACAATGAAAGGGTATCTAAGATATGGCAAGAAGCTATAATATAAATATATTTATATAGTTCATTATTAGTACAACAAGATGTATGCACATGTACTTGTAACAGAGTTCTATATTGTAATTTCAAAAGAGGATAGGCTTGGCTAATCTTACATCAAATCAATGGTAAAAATTGCATGATTTCACTTGACCATATCATTTAGAATTAGATGCAAAGATGGCGTTAGCATAACACTTACCACCCTATCTATAGAAACACCAAGTATTTCTGTGTTCAACTTCTCAAACAGAGTTCATTCTTAGTATAACAAGATGTATGCACATGTACTTGTAACAGAGTTCTATATTGTAATTTCAAAAGAGGATAGGCTTGGCTAATCTTACATCAAATCAATGGTAAAAATTGCATGATTTCACTTGACCATATCATTTAGAATTAGATGCAAATATGGCGTTAGCATAACACTTACCACACTATCTATAGAAACACCAAGTATTTCTGTGTTCAACTTCTCAAACTCTGAGTACCTGTCGCTGAAAGCAGTGATTTCTGCAACACAAGTAAAATCAAGAATAAGAACCCCCATCCTGAAGTGCAGGAACATACAATCTCCAATTCTTCTTAAAAAGTATTGAAGAGCTTCTCAAGTAATGCAGTCAAGATATTCGATAAGATGAACACCTGTGGGGCAGACGAACGTGAAGTCCAAAGGATAGAAGAAAAGAATAACATATTTCTTCCCAATGTAATCAGAGAGCTTGACCTGCACAGAAAAACAAAAATGAGTTCAGCTACATTTGCTGCACAGAATGTGTGTTGTGTTACTTATTTCTCCTCCATGTTGGGCATACACAAAAAGGCCTGCAATAGAACCAAATTTGTATTATTTATGAACAACAATTGAACCAAAAGTTAAAGCAGGCACATTACAAAACATCACACGAACTAAAAATCATTGCTAAATCTCCTATTCTATGTACATAATCATTTTTAAAATGAAGAAACTATACTGCTGTTTAACAATTTAGAAATTAAAACTTTCCACAGAAAGATGAAAAACAACAGCATCCTTCCATCAACAGAAAAAAGTTACCAACTATTCTCAAACAACATAAAAATTAGTAATAGTAGAGAATTACTTCTGCAAACTGCTCAGCTTCCTGGACACTGCTTAAGAATATCTTGATTGATTTATGCAGTTATGTGTAGCTTAAATAACATCAGCTTGCTTTTTAGTTCATTTTGCTTTATAGATATATTTGCAACAAAGATTTCAAAGAACAAGAGAGGCAATATAGAGTGACTGAATGATAAGTATATCCCAATACCAATAAAATTTGAACATTGATAGACACATGTAATACTTTACAGGATGCCTGCCACATGGACGGAGCACAAGTCTCATTTTGCAGATCAAACACTATTAGATTAAAACGTTTCTCTTTCAACTGTTTGCCCGAATACTCCGTCAACACTATTCACTTTAACCAGTAAAAGAAGGTTTATGGGCTAGCATGAACTTGTGGAACAACAAATAGATCAACTGACAATGTAATATGAAACATGTTTTATAGATAGATAGATATAAAGAATAATCTCCCATTAAAAAATTACATTTCACAAGACAATTGCTTTAAAAACAAAGTTTCAAAGGTAATTACAGTTTATTACATTGCAATTTGTTGACGATACTTTTCTTTTGGGTCATCCCTCAGTCAGCGAGAACATGGAGTTTAAATCAAAATTATCATGCTATGAGAAGGCTGTTAGACGGTTAGTACTACAAAATATTTTTACAAGTACAAGAGACAAAGGAGGAACTATCCCACTAAGGTACAACAAGAGACAAAGGAGGAAGATCAAGAATTCCAAACAGTAAGAAGAAAACAACAGAGAAGATCTAGAAGTAGAAGGAGGCCTCAACCACAACCAAAAAGACAAAACAATAATAAGTTCTCTATTTTATCACAAAATGAGGAAGAGGAACATCCAGGGACATCTAAAAAAGGGGAAGATCCATCAGATCCTGAAACAGAAGACGAAGTGGAGGAAACTCAGGCTACCAAAGAAAACCTTCAGGAAGAGGAGATTGAAGAAATAGAAGAGACTCAGTTAGCAGCAACAATGATTCCAGGAGGCACCCCAACCACCAGATCTTCTACTAGAGGGAGGAAATCTAATCAAGAGGTAAGAATAGAACAAGCAAATATAGAGATTCAAAAGAAAGCACAGACAACCTTAGACTTCAGCAAGGCTAAGAAGCCACTTAAGAAATGAAGGTTCTATCATGGAATGGAAGGGGATTGGGTAGTCCCCTGAAAAAAACTACCTAAGTCAATTAATAGCCCAACAGAAGCCAATGGTTATCTGCATTCAAGAAACTAAATTGATAGAGCAGTTAGCAAGAATAGAATGGAAAAATATATGGAGATCCTCAGACCTAGAAGCAATAGATTCGTCAGGTGCCTCGGGGGGCTTCTCCTTGCATGGGATCCACAGGCCCTGATATGTATTAATAAAACAAGACACTCAAATTGGATAGCAACTTCTTTCTCCTCTCCATAGGGACAGACTTGGACCATAGTCAATTTTTATGGACCAAATAACTTAGTCTTAAAACAAGAGGCTTGGAAAAGTCTTCAGCACTGGATTTGTTAGGAAAGACCCCAAAATTTAATTATATCAGGGGACTTGAATGTGACTTTAGCCCAATGGGAGAAAAAAGGAGGCATTCCCTCAAAAGACCCTTCTAAGGACCTGGTTATGCAAATTATAACTGAGCAGAAACTTCAGGACATAATCCCCAAAAATGGAAAATTTACATGGACAAACAGAAGAGTTGGGGTTAAATTCATTGCAGAAAGATTAGATAGATTCTTGATACAAGAAGATATACTATTCAAGTATCCACTTGTATCAAGTGGCATAATTCAAAGTTCGGTCTCAGATCATAAGCCTATCTATTTGGATACGGGTGATAGTGCTCTTGGAAAAAGGAAGATTCCTTTCAAATACAATCCAGAATGGATGGAGCATGAGGAGTTTGCACCTTTAGTAGAAAGTATCTGGAAGCAACATGTCTATGCAAATAGTCCCCAAGAGGTATGGAAAATGAAAATTTCCAATCTCAAGAAAGCCATTAGGGACTGGATTGCCAATAAGACTAAAGTTCAAAATAGGTCAAGCATATTGCTACAACAGATGGAGGAAGTAGAGCAAGAGATAGGTGATCAGCCTCCAACCCCTCAATAGGAAGAGAGAAGACTCCGGTTGAACCGAGAAATGGATCAAGCTTTCAGAGAAGAAGAGGCACATTGGAGACTTTGATCAAGAATGATCTGGCTCAAGAAAGGAGATAGAAACACAAATTACTTTCATCTAAAAACAATGCAACACTACCAACGAAATACAATCAGAGAAATTCACAAAACTGAAGAAATTTATTCTGATCAGGCAGTCATAAAGGAACTAGCAAGAGATCATTACTCAGCCCTTCTCACAAAGACAATAGTAAATCAGCAGGCTCAGGCCACTCTCCTGAACAACATTCCTCCTTTGTTAAAAAATAGAGATAGAGAAGATCTCTCTTCAGTAGTAACCAAAGAAGAGTTGGAAGAAGTTATACGTTCACTGCCCAAGGACAAAGCTCTAGGACTAGATGGCTTCACCAACAATTTTTATCAGCAGTTTTATGAAATTATAGGAGATGACCTATTGGCAATGATAGAAGAGACAAGGATAAGAGGTAAGCTATCTGGGGCAATCAACTCCACTTTCTTAGCTTTAATTCCAAAAGAAAAAAATGCAGTTACTTTTGATAGATTTAGACCTATATCTTTGTGCAATTGCTCTTATAAGATAATGACTAAAATAATAGCAAATAGAATTAAAAGGAAGATTAATGATTTGATAGAGCTAGAACAAGGGGGTTTTATTCTAGGGAAACAAATATATGACAATATTATAATGATTCATGAAGCCCTACACTCAAGTGCCAAGTCCAAAAAGAAAAGAATAGCCATTAAACTTGATATGGCTAATGCCTTTGATAGAGTAGACATTGGCTTTTTAACACAAGTGTTAGCCAAATTTGGATTTCCAGCTCAAATGATAGACTGGATAAGAGCTTGCATAGAGGGACCTTGGATAGCCCCTCTAATCAATGGGGAACCTACTAACTTCTTTAAAGCCACTAGAGGATTAAGGCAAGGGTGTCCTCTCTCCCCTTACCTTTATATCCTTCTAGCTAAAACTTTAGGGAGGACCCTGACCAAATTGAGAAGAAGGAAATAAATCTTGGGAATTAGAGCAGCTACAGGATATAGAACAATCACTCATGCTCAATTTGTAGATGACACTATTTTACTAGGGGAAGCCACAAAACTAAATGTCAGGTTGATCAAAGAAGTTTTAGATTGCTTCTCTTCAGCCACAGGGGCAGAGATAAACACCCAAAAGAGCAGATTTTACACTATAAATACTTCAACAGCAGAAGATAGAGGTTTCTCTCAGATTTTGGGATTTCACAAAGGTAGTGATACCTTTAACTACCTAGGTGTTCCTATGGGCTTCCATAAAAAAACAGGAAACTTGGAATGTAATTCTAGAAAAGATGTCAAGGAGAATACAACAGTATAGCAATGGTTGGTTGAGTTTGGCTGGAAGAATTATTTTAATCAAATCAGTATTAGCAAGTCTTCCCATATATCAATTGTTGGTGTATCATGCACCCTTATATATCTTGCAGAAGTTAGATGCAATGTTAAGAACTTTCCTATGGCAAGGGGGAAGGCAATCAGATAGGAAAAAGTTCCATTTGGTCAATTGGGAGACTGTTACCAAGCCAAAGGAGCAAGGAGGCCTAGGAATCAGAAAAACAACAATTGTTAGCAAGGCACTAAGTGCTAAGCTACTTTGGAATCTGCTCACTCCACTAGACTCTCCATGGAAGCAAATCTTAAAATGCAAATATCTGAACAACTCTAATGGGATCCAGCTCATAAAAAGTGTGAAAAGCATAGCAGGCTCCTCCTCAATTTGGAAATATATTATGGAAGCTAAAGATATTATATTAAATCATACCTCTTGGATTCTAGGGGATGGTAAACAAATTAATATATGGGATGATCCAGTCTTGGGAGGACCTCCAATCATTAAGAATTGTTTCCCAGAAATAAAAGCAGACCTGCAACAGTTGGGTGTTAACTCTCTTGCAAGCTTAATTGAATGGGTGAGAGATCCACCCCTGCCACATCTTGACCAAGACTCATGGAGACAATTGCACATCCAAACTGAAGGGATTAAACTTTCTCCCCAAATTCTAGATCAGCTTATATGGGGCTCTATTAGTGGGTCAGGTGTTTACACAGTCAGACAAGGGGTGTTATTACAGCAATAGGGTCAGAAGAACTCAACCATAGCTAAGGTATGGAATTACAAGGTTCCCCCCAAACTTCAAGCCTTTCTTTGGTTGGTGCTCCAAAACAAGATTCTTACTAGAGACAACCTCATTAAGAGGAATATCATGGGGCCTCATATTTTCCATAGGTGTCTTAAGAACAATGAAACAATATCACATCTATTCTTTCAATGTACAAAAGCAGTTAAAATCTGGATTGAAATAACCCAACAGCTAAGATCAGCACTATCAGGAACCTTCAACTCAGAAAATTGCCTAACCAATTGGGGCCAAATGTACAAATGGGGACTGAAGGACAAGCACCTTATCAGGCAGATATGGTATTCAGTGCCAATATTCATCATTTGGCACATATGGAAGGATAAAAATAGGATAATTTTTGATGACAAAAGAACCAATTTTCAAGTGTTAACCAATAGAGTGTTAAGGGAAAAAAAAATAAAAAAGATTTATTTTAAAAAAAAAATTTTTATCATAAAAAACAAGACATTAGGAGATTAATAAAAAAGGAGATACAACTGTTACACCAAATGGATCTCCAAAATCTCCTAAATTCTGGGCCACAGGTTAGAACAATCAAACCTCCAGAGATAAAGTTCCCTGCACTTTTCTTTGATGGAGCCTCTAAATCAAACCTAGGCCATGCAGCGGCTGGTGGTGTGATACTAGTGGCACCACACTATGAAATGCTTCAGTTCAAAATCAATTTGGGGAAAACAACCAATAATGTTGCAGAATTGATAGGCTGTGAAATGGGACAAAAATTGGCTCAGGAACAAGGCATTAAACAACTCCATGTGTATGGTGATTCGAGACTTGTGATCTCTGCCCTATCTAAGGGGAAGGATTTCTCATCAGTCCAACTACAAATAGTTCAGAGAAGACTAAGAGAATTGGAGCAGAAGTTTGAATATATACAATACTCCCACATTGGAAGGAGGCATAATATGGTGGTTGATCGCCTTGCAAATGAGGCCATAAACATAGCCTATTTGCATCTCAGAGTAATAAGAAAAAAGAAAAGTAGACAACATGAGTGGCATAGATGATAGGAAGCATATGGCAATTTTGGAGCCTTTGGAGATTCTGGAGCCTTTGAAGATTTTGGCGCCCCTGGAGATTTTGATGCCTCTGGACAACCCTGGAACATTGCGTGATTCTGGAGCTTTTGGTGTTTCAAGTTTTCTCGGTGATTATGGTACCCTTTGCATCTCTGGCACCCTTGGTATACCGTTGCACTTTTTGGAGTTTTTGAATTTGCTTTGTTGCTTGTTCCTCCTTTTGGACAGCAATCTTGTGACCTCCAAGCTGCTTGTTGGATAATTGTTCTTTGCAAATTTGAATATCAATATATAACTCCTTTTCTTTAAAAAAAAAAATTGGGGCAGGGTTTGCAAAGGAAAGAATATTCAAGGGGCAGGCTTGCCAAATTGTAGAATTACAGGCTTTGCATTAGCAACAAAAATTGGCTAGAGATTATTCAAGGATCAAGGAAAGAGTTGGGCAAAAATGATACTTCAAAAATATATAAGGCTTTGTTGATGCAATAAAATTGTTTAGGAAACAAACCCTACCTAGAGGCTTGGCAGCATGGAACTTCATATCACATTGTTTGCAATTGATCAAGAAACATATTAGATGGTGAGTCAATGAGGAGAATACTGCAGATTTTTGGTCGGATACTTGGTTGTAGCCTTATCCTCTTATTTCTGATCCAAAACAGCAACCACTAACTTGGGCATCCTTAGCTTGTAAAGATTCAAAGGTCAAAAATTATATTAATGTAAGCAACAACTCTAGATCATGGATTTCTATTAGCAAGTTAGTTGAAGGAGAGGACCCTAAACAAATAACATACAAGCTTCAAAGGATGCTTCAAGAGGTTCTATTCGCCTACTTTTAGGCAGAAACATGAGCTGGTTTGGAATCTATATAAAGATGGCGGATACTCGGTGAAGTTGAGATATGAGGATTTTGAGCACTCCAAATTTCGTACTCCTAAAGATTTTCCTTGGAAAAATGTTTGGCCACTAGAGATCCTCCCCAACACTTCAACATTCCTTTGGTTAGCAATCCAAAGCAAGATTCTTACAGGTGAGGGTTTGCAAAGAAGAGGATATCATGAACCTTTGAGATGCGCCTTGTGTGAGAAGGATCTAGAAACATCAAACCATTTACTTCTTTATTGTCCCTTTACTAACACCATTTGGGACCACTTTTTCAAAAATATGAGAATATATTGGGTAACTCCATCAACATTGAAAGAGTTAATGAAATATGAATTAATTGTTTCAAAGCTAAAGCATTATGCATGTTGTGAAGGATTTGCTCATTCCATTATTTGTTAGAATTTATGGCTTCAAAGGAATCACAGAATTTTTAAAAACAAATCTCAAAATCATGCAAATGTTTGGAATCGTATAATTGCCACTCTTGCAGAACATTTCTAGACATGTTGCTCATCATCGGAAGTCTCAAGACTCTCAAGTGCAGAAAAAGAGGTACTAGCCTCTTGGTTATAGGATTTAAATATATAAAGGTTCATCTGCAACAATGGAGTTAACACAAAGTGTTTGCTTTGCTCTATGGTAAAATGAAAATTTCCAGAAATTGGATTTATCAAAATTAATTTTGATGGTACTTCCAAAGGAAATCCAAGAAAAGTTGGTCGAGGTGGTGTTTTTTGAAATAATTAAGACAAAAACCTCTTTACTTACTAATAATCATATGGAACTTCAACAAACAACTATGCAAAGACTCAAGAACTTCTACAAGGATCAAAATTGCCATAGAAAAAAATGGAAATATATTTCGATTGAGGGCAATACAAATCATTATTATTGCCATCAAGAAAAATGAATGTCGAATTTGAATCAAAAATAATATTATTTCTAATGTCCATCAACTATTGTTGGAGGCAATATCTTGGAAATGTCAACACATCTATAGAGAAGGAAACTACGTAGCAAATAATTTAGATCACAGTTTTAATCTTCATCCTAGCAAAATTCAAATTCTAGAAGACAGCTGACCGGAGTGACATTGTATCTCGTTATGAAAATGATGTAAAGGAGTTGATTATGGAAACATAATTTTTTCAGGAAAATGAAGAAAATCTTTGATAGAAAGGCAAGTTGGATTTCATTTAATCAACCTAACAGTGATGTAGTGTTTTGTTATTTTGATGGAAGTGAGCCCAAATAGAAGCAATTCATAGCTTTAAATAAACTTTTAAAAAAAGACAGTTTATGTCACCAAAATAGAACTAGGAAAAGCTACTATTGAAATCAAAAATCAAAAAAGTAAACCACCCTTTAAAAATAACCCCTTCCCCCTCGACCCACCAAAAAAAAAAAGGGAAGAACACAACTCAATTAATCTGATGGGAGCTTTAAGAGAAAAGAAACAACCTCGATGAAAAACTACCACACTTGAATTGCATAATAGATAATTAATTGATACGTCCAATGAAAATCTCAGATCAATAATAGGACCTGAGCCCTGGTGTTGACATTTGTATTATCTAATTAATTGTTGTCAGAGGCCCATATAAGTTATCAAGGTGTGGTGTCCTTGGGATCCATACATTATGTTACTGGAGTGTATAAATACCTCCTCTCACAAACCATTTCATCTTGTAGTCATTTACGTTTCTTATTGATTAGTAAATTATTAATAGATTGCCGCACCTTCACCATTTTTCCCTCTCTTCAGTTTTTTTATGGATTCATGGTTTAGTTGGTGATTTACTGCAATTTATAAGTAGTTTATTAAATCTGGTGGTGACTTCCATTTGATTCTCTCATGGATTTATCTTTGTGAAATTCTTCATAGATACACTTGCTACTAAAATGTTGAATGAAACATGGAATACTTCTATATGTGAACATGAGCACATACACTGCAAAAAATGCATCAAGTTAGCTCAAAAGCTAATAGATCATTTACTCATTTTGCACTGATCTTGGAATCCATAAGAGAGAACTTGAAACAAGAGGACTAATGCCATTGCTCTAGATGACATTTATACACATTCGAGTAATCATTAAGATATAGGAGAAGACCATAGAGATGAAGTGGCTAGATATAGATAGAGACTTGGAATTGGAAAGCAAGTCCAAAAGACCTTCAAAACAAGAACAATCACAAGCACAATACTTGTGACTTGTTTCATTCCATCATCACAATCCATGGAATTTGAACTCTCTACATATAAATTGAAGAAATTTTGTTTGGAAAAATTCTGTAGGTATCTGCTACTTTTTATTCAATGTGCAATTACAAAATAGTAAATAGTATGTAATTTCAAATGAATATAAGTATTTTTAATGTTCATTAAATTGATTTATCAGATTATCCTAAAATTAGAAAACCCTTTTTTGTTTTTTTTAAATACTCGATGGATTTTTGGATTCAAGTTATTGTCAAGTTTTTGCTGATTTTCAAGTCAACTCTTGCTCTCCAACTTATCAAGGCATTCCCAATTGCGAGTCAAATGAGTTTGCTTGACATAATTCTAACACCAAAAGACTTCATTTTGGGGTTAGAGATATTCCTCTGGTTATCTCATTGATATACAGCTTGAGACTCATGTTGATGATGTCAGATCCCCATATTGAACTTTTTTATTAGATGCTAGCACTATTAAACTCTTTTAATGATATTATTTTGATTTGAAGTATCTTTCCTAAATTGTTACTCTTGTTATACAAGGTAGTTATTAAAGCTTATTTTATTAAATGGGTTTTAAAGATGACACTGTTGTCTTGTGAGTATTCACTTTTCTTTTCTTTATTTTCATTTTTTTCCAACTGGTTATATAGGATTGAAACATACCTTGCCCATAATACATCTTGAACACATTACCACATTATTTCAACAAACCACATAGTGGTATTTGGCAATTATCAATATGCATATACTGCCTGGCAAGAATGAACCTGGGTCTCTGCCTTAAGAGTTGATGTTTTTAACCATTTGATTGTTATTGTTCTCTTTAGAGTTATAGAAACATGTAGAAGTTTACAAATTTGTGATGTGCTATGGAAGAAAATTGATATAGATTAAATTAGTAGATTTAAATCTAACAATTTAAATGTTAGCTCCCAAATTTAGAAAGAAAGTCATACAAAAGACTCCACAACCATTATAGAGTCAAGACAATGAACATATATGGCTCTAATAAATTATGTTGGCTAATAGAGAAGGTTTTATTTTAACATCGAGGGAGCCACAGGATATGCAAAGTCTAGCTTTGAGATGTCAATGTTATTATCAAACTGATGACAGGACACTTTTGGTTGAAACCATTGTGGAGCAATGGTAAATGGAATGCAATCGTATGAGCACAACCTGGGTTCAAATTTCCACATTGTGATGGCCAGTCCTGTGATAAGGCAACCTGTAATAATTTGATTTGTTGTAATACCATGATAATGCAGTTTGTTAAAAAACCTCAATAATGCTGGTGGAACCTGTTTTAGCCCCCTATAACCAATTAAAAAACGGAGCATTTGCATTTCAGGTATAAGAAGAAATGGATAAAAGGAAATAGTTTTTATCACTATTCCAACCAAATAAAATGGCAATATTTACGTAAGAAAAAATAAATTGTCTCTTCTAAAAAAGGAAACAAATATTAGAACAAATAATGGCATCACAACTATCAAGTGGCATTAGCTCAACCGGTTAGATTCCTCAACATTTCAAAGAGGAGACCCAGGTTCGAATCTTGCCAAACGATACATAGATAATATCCAAGCTTTTTTGTAATACCACTATGTGGTGATGATGTAATACGGGTGGGGCCTGTTTCAATCCCATATAACCCATTGAAAAAAAAATGGCATCACAAGGGGATACACATAATAGCGAAGAGGAAGATGAGTGATAGAGAGTAGAGTGGTGGAGAGTAGAATTTTCCCCACCTTCCAGAACTGATGACACATCCAATGAGTGTGTGATTGCTTTTAATTCTTGCTTTTGCTGTTATGGAATGTCAATGCCTGCTTGTATGTATGAAAGAGAAACTGATGTGCATGTATGGCATTTGGATTGCATAAAACAAAGGAGACTGCTTGTATATAGTTACATGCGTGGATTGTTGGGAATTTTTCCATCCTAGATTGGTGAATTGTTGCTTCATTTGCCAGCATCCCAAGATCGTAACTATATAATTCTTGGATAATGCTGGTTTGAAAGGACTGATATGAAATGACATTTGTCAAGTATCGAACCTACTAGTCATTGTGCGACTAGTTATTATTTTTAATGAAAATTATAGACTCTAATGAAGAAAAGCATGATAGGTTTATGATTTTCATTCGCACTTCCAATCTTACATTCTCTACCTGCTTATAATTCTTGTTTGCATTGCCTTCAAACCCCAATCATGTACAGGTATTTGCTTTTTCCTTTTGTCTTTATATGCGTGTGTTCTATATGCATTTGGATAATCCTAGATACATCCAGGCTGATGCTCAGTTTTTTTCTCTCCTCTTGCAAATGATTGTGTGCTTGTTGGCTATTCATGTGGGTTCGGTTTAGTTTTCAAAAGCTTGTTTGATGTCTCATTTCAGCCATCCCTGTGAGGTTCTCACATGGTTTTGTAAGCCCTTTTAGCTATAGTATACGACTATGACCGTCAACAGTCATGCATGCTAGAGTTAATATTCTTGGAACTTCGTTACAGTTGTTGAATTGGCTTGTTGAACGCAGTATTTACATGTGTGCCCACACACACATTCATTCTGCCCACTTAAGTACAAATATCAGTCATCCTTTTTCATTGTATAAAAGGATAGAAATTCTCACTTTTAAATCCATAAGTTGAACATCTCATTGCATGATTTCAAAATGCATACCACCTCTGCTCTAAACATTTCTATATGTTCATGGTAAAGTTTAGTTGTTATATAGGAGAGTTAGTTTTTATGTACAATGTCACAAATATAATACATGCTTCATTCTCATTCTACTAAATCAAAGGAAATTAAGTAAATGCAATGAGTTGAAGAGGGAAGAAAACAAATTCACATTTTCCATTGAGAAGAGGAATGCTTACAATCATTTGCTTGCAGAGGTGTTGTTCAAATATACATTCAAATACATTTAAAAATGCTTATATTGCATGGAGACAGATATGGAATCTGATACAGACACGACATTGAATAGGTAAACAACAAAGTTTCATGATCCCCTAATACAAGTATGCCTGGGTATGAGTATCAAAAGTACATGTGATGATTTGAAGAAAGAAGCAAACAATTTCACATTTTCCATTGAGAAGAGGAATGCTTACAGTTATTTCCTTACATAGGTCTCATTCAAATATACATTCAAATACATTAAATAAATATGTTGCATGAAAACAAATATAATATCTGATACAAACACGGTATTGAATAGGCATACAACAAAGTTTCATGATCCCCTAATACAATATGGCTGGTTATGACATTATCTAAAGAATAAATATTCAATATAGTAAAAAGAAAAAGCCTAGACCATTTAAAAAATTACACAAATATAAGTTTTAACTAGGATGTTTTCATCAAGTAAGAGAAGTATTTTTGTGTATTGTCAAGTTGAAAAGTTATTATTTAAAAATCGTATGCCCTTTTAATCTCATGTCATGGATACAACTCTAGACATGCCTACGCCATATCCTAACATATTTAGATATTGACCAGATATAGACATGTAATCAAATATGTTTGGATGTGATAATCATGAATTTGGATATGTTCGGATACAGCATCTGAGAAGTATCACATTCATTCTTTATCTGATACATGGGCATAGGTATCTGAGCAAGAGTGTTGGATATGACAAATTTTTTCATAAACAAAATTACTTCTAAATTTTAGCATATAGACTTCTTCTCCATTGATAATTTCTTAAGGATAAAGGATGGTACTGTTGTTCGCCCTGATTATATCCAAAGACATTGGGCACACAGCCTCGAGAGCCCTCTTGATCATCTTTGAGCCAACTCACAATAGTTATTGCTGGAGACAGACCACCACATTCCTCAAGAGGATAGAGTTTTACCTAAGCGGAGGCTGAAGGGCATTTCATTTTCAAATGTTCTATCTATTGTGAGATTTGGGGGAGGTTGTATCTTCAAGAAGTTATCACTCTTAGACGTCAAGTATTACAAGAAAGACATATCAGCACTCGATTAATCACCTTGTCCTTTCACCCTATCTCTATCGCCAAGAACAATAAGTGGCCTTTTAAAGCTAAAACTCTCCAAGATGATAGTAACAAATCTATGCAACCTTACCGCACCCAAGAGCAGCTACTAGGGCTTCTACACTTTTTTATTGCATGCAGCAAGTCAAGGCTATGACTCTCCAACGTCAGGTTTCAGCTTTGCCTCACTTGTCCAAGAGTTACATATTAGATGCAACTTACCATCATCTTATCTTCTTATAATGGTTCCTCAGCCATGGATGTTTTGAGAGTTTGCAAGGGTCAAGACTCTTTGTCCTCCCAAGGCTATCCAGCCAAACCCTCTAAATCCTAGTGACTCTCTTGGGAGCACATTAGATTATACGTTGGCTCTTTTGGGATAGTGGGTGATGATGGCAGCTCTACTTCTACTTCATATTCTACGACAAATTGAGATACAAGTGATTTCTCTATTTCTCATATTTCTGTGTCTCATTTAACAATTACATGTTGAGGTCTTTAATCCACTTCTCGTAGTTTAATTTATTTAGTTATTGCAGTTCAATTTATTTCAGTTATTGCAGTCCAATTTATTTTATTGTATTTTGTTGTACTCGAACGCTCATTGGCCTACTTTGGTCATCCATGGATATTAATAGAATTATCTTATCTTATCCACTCAATCTATTCTATCACTTTTCAAAGTCTACCTTTACTGTGGAAGTTGGAAAGAGATATTTGTCTTTCATTCGACAACTCGAACCTGGTCAGCTTCTTATTAAATTAAAATTTTATTACTCCTTAAAATGAAGAGTTTGGCAGTTTATGAACATATCTCTTGGTTTCAATTAAATATTAAATCCACAAGTTTATGTTGAATGATGAATGATGCTTGTCATCTAAAAAGAATTCCAAGAGTTCTTGTTGCTGATTGTATAACCACCAATTATGGTTTGAATCAATGATAGAAATGATGATTGAGTATTTACAATAGAATTGGCTGAAATGGGGAAGGATTTTCATTCAAAGTTCATTGTCAATTTTGATTTCTTTCCTTCCTAAATTGGAGGCCATTCAGGAAATTGCTAGATCATAGGCCTAGCCCAACACTCTCGGTTTGGAGCATGAGACCCCAAACCAAACTCTTGGCTTAAATGTCAAAGATGTTTTTAACAAAAATTTAAATTAAAAAAAAACAAATTCCATATTAACATAAGTGCATAACAAAGGAAAAAATGTCAATCAAGGCGAATGACTAAAACCAAAGAAACTACATATCCTTAATCTCAAATCCTGAACAAATAACTTGATCAACTATGTGATAAAACTCAATTACTTACAATGTATTAGAATTAAATTCCATTATAACTTATTTCCTATGTAGCATGGAAACGGATACGATATTTGACATGGATGCAGAAACGGCAATGATATGGCCAGATACAACAATACAAAAAGCACAGAGATATTATGTCTTTAAAAAGGAAAGTGTAAATGTTTACACAAATGTAAGTTTTAAGTAGGGCATTTTCATTAATTAAGATAAGGCTTTTACATTCTTTTGTTAATTTAAAAATTGTAGGTGTTTTAAATCTCCTATCATAGATACAACACTATGCGTTTATAGTAGCCATGTCCTAATGTATTTAGACATGAACCAGATATGGAAATGTAATTGGATATGTATGGATGTATATCCATGTATTTGGATACAATTGGATATGGTATCCATCAAGTATTGTATTTGTATCTTTATCTAATAAGTGGATAAAAGTACATGGGCAGAAGCCATGTCAATTATGACAACTCTTGTTATTTTATAAACTTGAAATTAGTACTTCATTTTCTAATGGTCTTGATGATATCCTCTTCCAGACTTACACATCTACCTAGGTGAGCATAACCTCCTTCCAGATTTGTATTGTATGAGTCAAAGCTAAAGATGGCTTCAACATCTGCTTTGATAGATGAACTTAACCTCTTCTAAACTTTGTACCACAATAGGTGAAGATATCCTTAACACTGCTTCAAAAACCATGTCTTTTAGGATGATAAATGCACCAGCAACCTTTCATGAATTTTAAGAATAGTTTCCTTAGGGAGTACATACACAATTTTATGCTTATGTTTCTTGATGACATTATAATCTACAATAAATTCAGATCACTCAGGTTGCTCTATCTCAAACTCTTAGTGCTAAGTTGGCCTCACTACACTAAACATTTCATGAGGATTGAGAATGGCATTATTATTCGTCCTATGTATGTCGAGCGACATTGGACACACAGCCTTAGGATTCCTCTTGGTCAGCTCAGAGTATGCTCACATCAGTTCCAGGTGGAAACGAACCACCATATTCCTCTAGAGGATAAGGTATGCTATCTTTGCTCTATTTGGAAGGTGGACACTGAAGAACATTTCATCTTTAGGTGTTTTGTTTATTATGAGATTAGAGGGAGGTACTATTAATTGTATAAAGACTCAAGTGCTTCGCTTGCCACTTTTTTCACCTATCCTAACCAAAGATGCTTCGCTCTTTACCTCAAGGAAGCTCACTCTTCGGTGTCAATTATTATAGGGGAGACAAACTACTATTACACTAACCACATCATTTTTTCACTCTATCTTTGCAGTTGAGAGTAATAAGCTCTCATTTGAAGCTACAACTATCCAAAATGTTAATGACAGATTTGCACGCCCTCGTCTGCCTAGGGCTTCAATTCTTTCTTCTTGCTTACGAAAGGATAGAACTACAGTTTTTCAACATCGAGTTTTGGCCACCCCTCACATACTAAGGACTTGTAGACAAATGCAGCTTACCAGTTTCTTGTCTTCTTCTATTGGTTCCATAGCCAAGGATGCTAGAAGAGTCTTCATGGGTTGAACTCCATGTCTTCACAGGATTATCCAACCAAGCCCTCTTAGTCCTGGCCATTCTCCTAGAAGCATCATTAGATCCTGTGTTGGCCCTTTTGGGATAGTTAGTGATGACGACAACTTTGCTTCTATTTTACCTCCCACTATAGATCAATGTTGCCACTTGGATCCAATGAAGCTCCTTTCTATCTCTATTGCACCTCAACTTCTAGCTCTCTCTTAATCACTACTTTTAGCATGTTAGGGTTTATCCATTTGGAGTGACCCTCAAGGTTATAATTTTATGCCATACAATTGTTCCACTTTAGAGTAGTTTACACTAGATTCTTTACTCTAGTTTAGCTTATTTTCATAGTACTTTTTGGTTACTATAGTGCATTGTAATTTATAACAGCTCTTTTCAATGAGTCCCATTGGCCTACTTTAACCATTTGTGGATATTAATATAATTATCTTATCTAAGAATGTACAAAAGCACAAACAACATTTAAATATTGTATTGCAAAAATTGAGAGCGGATAGACTTTATGGAGTTATATCAAAATATGAAATCTTACAACTCAAATATCTCGGATATATAATATTGGCTGAAGGAATAGTTGTAAACCAAGCTACCATTCAAGCTATAATGGTTTGTCTTGCACCAAGGAACATTGGATAGAGATCAGAAGCTTCGTAAGTCTAGTTGAATGTTACAGAAGACTCATAAAGGACTTCTCAAGGATTCCTCTTCAAAGAAAAGGAAAGAAATTTGACAAGAAAGAAGTGTCAAGTAGCTTTTGTGTGAATGAGTTGTTGACAAATGTCCCAATTTAACAAATTCTAGGCCCATAGAGGCAACACATTGCACATACAACTATCTTTGTTGAAGGTTTAAGAGTTTTCACTCAAGACATGAAGGTTATTACCAATAAATCCCTCAAGTTAGAGCATTATGAGTGGGTGTATGCCACATTCATGATTTGGAATTATCGGCAATAGTTTATGCCTTAAATTGTGGCATTGCTACATAATGTGACAACTACTTGAGCTACAGACAGACCATCCACGAATGAAATGTAACTTCACCCCACCAAGCATGGATGCCACAGAAAGAAGATAGTAGAGATTCCTTTCAGACTATGAATTTGACAAATGCTATATCAAAGAAAAAGAAAACATAGTAGCACAAGAAGACACATAGCAGCAATGACAATCTTTGCGACCAATGTCCCATAACTTATCAAAAATTTACAAGATGATGATTTACACAAGCAAAAGGGGAAACAAGTTAAATAGATCCTAGGATCAAGGTTACAAAATCAAAATGATGAACTAGTCCATTGTGACGGGGTTTATGTTCCAAAGGGATCTAAGTTAAAGGAATTATTTTAAGTGAATCCCATGATGCACCACATTTTGCTTGTCACAGAATGGTGAAGAAAAAGAATGACCTTAAACAACTCTATTTTGGCCCAAACATGAATAAATACATAGCCACCTCCATAATCAACTGCTTTCAATGCCAAAGAGTCGAGACGAAACATGTGCATCTTGTTGAAAAGTTGTATCCCTATGACATCCCCTTTTACAAATGGCAAGTGATATCTTTATAAATTGTGCAAGAGCTTCTAGAACTTGATATCAACATGATTATATTATAGTAATAGTGGACAAACTCAAAAAGGTTGTTCATCCAAGACAAAGATGCTAGACTCACTCACAGGAACGAGACAACTCTACAAGCAACATGCAGCACCAAGTTTCATATAAGTTCACCATATCACCCCAAGAAAGACGTGTAGATGGAAGGGGCAAATCAAGTTTTGGAGGATATATTGAAAATGTACTGTATTGAATGATAAAGTGGGAAGATTATTTGTCTCATGTAGAATTTGTCTACACCTACAATTTTCATGCTTCTATGAAAATGGCCCCTTTTGAAGCATTATATGGGTGCGAATGTAGAAATCCCTTGGTATTGAATGACCTATAATTCCCATTAATGAAACCTTAAACAAATCCTTTTCTGAATGCTTGGGATATTGTGAAACTCGTGGCTTGTGAAACTAGTCACTAGCCACTAGTGAAACCCTCCATCTTGCATAAAAACTACTCTTGTATGCCCAACAGTACTCTTGTAAGAAAAGAATAGGGTATGGACAATCAATACAAAAGATTGATGTAGTAATAATGAAGCTTGAAATCTACTCTTAATTCAACAATTTACCAATGTGCCAAAACAGTACCTCAGTCTTAGCTCAAACTTAGTAGTTTCCAAGCATGAAAAGCACATTGACTTTGCAAAATTCTATAGACTAAAAGACAATGGAAGTGAACTACTGAAATGCTCAGAAAAAAACACACATACAACAACAAATAACACAATGATTTAACATGGGAAACCCTCTTTAGAAAAAATACATGGATGGACCAATGAAGCTTCATATGTTTTGCAATGTAGAGAGAGGACAAAGTTGTTGTTGCCATCAGCTTGGCCTTTACTAAGATGTACAACTGCTATATCCTCTTTTGCAATTTCAAATTCCTCTTAGTGGTTTCCTTGATCTCCCTTTGCTGGAATTTGCTTGCCCCTCTTCCTTGCTCTTCAAATTCCCCTTCTCCTTGCTAGACTTGGCCCAAATAAACCTCATCTAGTGTACTCGTCATCCAAATACAGTAATGCAATTGATGCTTATCAATGCTTGAGGTTCTTCCAAGTGTAGAAATGCATGAAAGTAATCTGTCATGCTCCCCCCTGCATATATTCCTTTTGACACTTGCCCCATTCAGTTTTAGGACACCTTACACATGCCAACTTAGTCTTCTCCCAGCCAGTTTATTGGTTGGACTTCTTTTTTGCCCATTGAAAGGTCCAAACAGATATTTGGGCTGAAATTTTCTTGGTATGTAAGCATTGATATAAATAACCTTCAGTATAAATTTCAACTCATTTGGAGCTTACAGGAGAGAGAAATATAAACTGTACAGCAGACATGGATTTCTCATTTTGATGGGTGGAATTTTACACTCAAATTAATTCTAAGTATTCATCTTGATATCAGAAACTTTTCTCTAAAGTTTCGTTGAAATCCAACTTCATATGAAGGAGTTATTGCCAATACAATGCTGCCCTGTTTTGGATGCTTGCTGGGTCACTCTCACTTTGTCATTCTTTCTTGACATCAACTTGTCATGCTTCCAAGTGACCTGATATGGATCTATATGGATCAGATAATGTGGACGATAAAATTCCTATTGGACCTAGGATAGTACAAGAAATAGATAAATGAAATGAAATATTATTAATGTCCACGATGGGCCAAAAAAAACCCAAGGGACTGTAATAAGGACAATAATAACTATCAAGTGGCATTAGCTCAACCTGTTAGATTTCTAAACATTTCAAGGAGGAGATCCAAGTTCAAATCTTGGTAAACAATACATGTATAATATCCATAGTACCACTCTATGGTGATGATGTTATACGATTGGGGCCAATTTTAAGCCCATATAACCCATTAAAAAAAAAAGGACAACAATAACTGCTAGTGAGTGGGCTACACCCAACAAAGAAAGAAACTAAGATAAATACAAAGACGCGACCCAACAATTGGGCCAAAGAGAAAGGGAAAAGAGAAGGAGGGAAAGAGGGGGAAGGGCTGCGGTCCAAAAGAGTGGAGTGCACGCCAAGAAGAATGAAGAGAGAGAGGAAGGGGGGAGGGAGCAGCCCAAGGGGGGCAAGCTCCAAAAACCCTCAAAAACTAATCTCTCCTAGCAGTCGAGACCGAAGTATCAGTGTTTAAGAAGTCCATGATCTATCTCTATCCATTGCTAGTCCGAGGCCCCAAAAAACTGTGGATGTGTTGTCTAGTGACCCTATTGTTGTTCAAAAGGATGATGTGAGGCATTTCCGTCCGTGTCACTCAGTCCGTCAAAGCTGGTGAATTAGGTTGTGATAAGTCGATGATGAGGGGGGCGAGATCCATCTAGAGGAGAGCTTTTTTGTCGACAAAACTGAGTTGTCTCCCAAAAAAAGAGTGCAAGACATCTTTGATCCGGGTACCTAAAGAAGGTAGATAAAGATTGAGAGACAATTGAAAGTAATTGAATAGAGGCTTAAGGAAGCTTCAAACACAGGAAACATCTATGTCAAACAGAAGAGGGTTGCTAGACACATTTTTGTGAAAAGAAAAGGTTTTTGGAGAGTAAGACCCCACAAAGGTTATTAAATTTGATAGAAACAAACTAACACCCCAGTATGTGGGACCTTTCAATGTCATTGAGATCATCAGCCCTGAGGCACACGGCCTAGCTATACCACCTTCCATATGATGTATGTGTGATGTGTTTCATGTCTCAATGCTCAAAAAGTATTTCATGACTCTTCTCATTTGTAGTCAGAACACAAGTTCAACTCATCTAGAACTAGTCTAAGTAATTGAATTCCATAAGATCTCATTGCAACACCTGTTGCATGCCAAAATACAACAGTTTAATATTTGGTTTATGAGTTACTTTTGTATTAAAGCCCATAGTTTTGTATATGAGGTTAATTTGTATTTTAGTCCGTAATTTTGTATGTGGGTTTATTTTGTCTATGCCCATGGTTTTTGTTAGTAGTATTATGTTTTTAATTTATATGAATCTAAACGTAGGAGGTAGCTTAAGGAGCAAGCAACCCTTGCTATAAATAAAGGATTTTATGCCTTTTTATAATTTTCTAATTTACCAAAAGATATTGTTTCTCCCCCACTTCTCGGAATAAGAAGGGAGGGAGAAACAATATACCAATTGCACATGGATCTCTCCCGTTGTCCCTCTTTCCCCCAAGTTGTCTTTCCACCACAAGCACTTCCTTCAGATACATTACAGTTGAATAGTCCCCCCACACTACCTCCAACAACATACAATGCATAACATACTGATCCTAATTGGACAGCTCAAACTGTGCACCCACCAACTTTGGGTTGAGTCAGATCACCATCTTCCAAGGGAGGAGCAGGTCTGCCTATTTTGCTCCTTGGGAGAAGTAGAAACCTTGCATCACTTTATTTTTCGATGTCCCATCTATTATGAGATCCAAGGCAAATTTAATATTGGATTAGCCCATAGTTTTGTATATGAGGTTAGTTTGTATTTTAGTCCGTAATTTTGTATGTGGGGTTATTTTGTCTATGCCCATGGTTTTTGTTAGTAGTATTATGTTTTAAAAGTTATATGAATCTAGTCGTAGGAGGTAGCTTAAGGAGAAAGCAACCCTTGCTATAACTAAAGGGTTTTATGCCTTTTTATAATTTTCTAATTTACCAAAAGATATTGTTTCTCCCCCCTCTTCTCGGAATAAGGAGAAGATACTACACGAGATCCGGAAGGACATTAGCCTCCAATATACCAATTGCACATGGATCACTCCCGTTGTCCCTCTTTTCCCCAAGTTGTCTTTCTACCACAAGCACTTCCTTTAGATACAAGACAGTTGTATAGTCCCCCCACAGTACCTCCAACAACATACAATGCATAACATATGGATCCCAATTGGACAGCTCAGACTGTGCACCCACCAACTTTGGGTTGAGTCAGATCACCATCTTCCAAGGGAGGAGCAAGTCTGCCTATTTTGCTCCTTGGGAGGAGTAGAAACCTTGCATCACTTTATTTTTCGATGTCCCATCTATTATGAGATCCAAGGCAAATTTCATTACCTTTTCAGAGATAACACAAGATATCTATCCACCTTCTTCAGAAACCTGGACCAGCAATGTCTCGCACTCTACTTTAGGGAGGCGACTCAGTTTCATCGATAGAGGAGCTCTCCTCCAAGCGGCGCTCGCCACCCACATTCTCGACCCCATCACAACCTACTTCATCAACTCAAATGGACCGAGGGAGGATATCGAACAAAAAAATCACAAATTGGACCAATCAAACAAAGGCAGGGCCATTAGACAACGCACCCACGGTTATTTGGGACTTCGGATTAGTGATGGGCAAAGACAAACCATTGATTTCTTCAACAGAGATTCTTTGGCCTAGACTATTATGAGAGACTAGTGTCTGAGGCCGTTGGAGAGCGCCCTTTAGGGCAGCTCCCCCCCTCTCCTCTCTCTCTCTCTCGTTCTTCTTGGCGAACACTCCACACAATTTGTTTCTTATGGATTGCAGCCCACTTCTCTCCTCTCTTCTCTCTTCCCATTCCCTTTGGCCCGCTTATCGGGTCATGTCATTGTATTTATCTTTGTTTCTTTCTTTGTTGGGCGCTTTGGCCCGTTTGTTTGTAGTTATTGTTGTCCTTTTTATAGTCCCTTGAGTCCTCTTTTGACCCACCGTGGACATTAATAATATTTCGTTTCGTTTCGTTTCTCCCATTGTAGTGCATCCCATCTTTATTGCATTGTGTACTCATGCCTCCCTATGGTTGTAGGCATGCTACAAGACTATGAGGTTAAGCAATGTAGAGTCCAATGAGATTGCTACTTAGAAGATAATGCAACCTAAGAAGGTAAAGATTATATAAGACAGAAATATCCTCAAAAGCAAAAAGAGGATGGCTTTAAGAGTGGGGAGAGGGGCATGTCACATCCCTATTTGGAACATATTTATTAGATATTATAATTAGACTCTTTTGGGGTATTATTATTTTAATTTAATGTATATTTCTTAAATTATGAGTCTTGTTATATGAGATTGTCATTAAGAGCACTTCGGAAAAAGCGCGTCAATGATGAGAGAGTTATCTTGATATTATTCTTTAATGTTGTAGAAATGTCCAACCAAATTTCAAATTTGAATTTTACCAAATTTATGATTTGCTATTTAAGAAATTTGATATACAGTTTATTATGAGACTTAACTCTAATAATGCAAATGTTAGCTTCCAAAATAACAAACAAAGACATACTAAGGTTAAAAGACTCCATAACCAACATCAAGTCAAGAAGACGAAAAGGTATGGCTTGAACAAATTTTATTGGCCACTAATATCTAAATATTGCTGCAAGGTAGGTAAATTGCAATGAGATTGTTATTTACAAACTAACATTTGTCTTCCAAGGTCCGAGGTGTGGACCAATTGGTTCAACCAAACCCCGTAAGGGGGGCGAAGGTCCAAGGTTAAAATCTCGGGCCTCGCCGGACTGAATGCTTGTCCCTTTCGTGGTGCTTTCAGCGGCGTAAAAGGTTTAAAATGATTGTGGCATGGTGGTTATAGGGGCAGACTGTGCGAAGAACTGTGTGGCGGCTTCTGGGGCGGACAGTGCAGAATACTATGGCGGCCATAAAAAGCTGGACAGCCTACCCGAATTCGTGGCGGCTACCGATTCCACCATGTAAATTCAAAAAAAAAAAAACCATTTGTCTTCCAGGTACAAAAAGAAATGAATCAAAGGATATAGTTTTTAAGAAATTAATCAAAGGATATAGTTTTTATCACTACTCCAACCCAACAAAAATGACAATACTACAAGGAAATCTAGTGTGTGACTCTTGTACAATAGGAAGTATATATTAGAACAAATAATTGCAAGGCAATGGCATACACATAACAGCCAAGAGGGAGATGAGTGATAGAGAGGAAAGTGGCAAAGAGTAGACTTATCCCCATCTCCTAGAATTAGGGACACGCTGAACAAATGTGTAATTATTTTAATACTTGTTTTTTGTTGTTTTTGAATGTTTATGGCTGCATGTAATTGTGCACCTTTCCTAAGGGGAGAAGATTGTGTAAAAAGTATGGTGATTGGATTAAGAAAAACAAGCAAGGAACATTGGAGTTGGGTTGCATACATGGATTGTTAGGGATTTCCACCTTAGATTGTTGGATTATTGTTCCATTTGCAGGTCTGCCTAAATTGTAACTACCTATTACTTGTAAATGGTTGGTTATTTCATGGAAATATTGATTTGAAAGCATTGATGGGAAATGATGTTTGCTAAGAATCAAACCTAACATTCAATGCGCAACTGGTTATTAATTTAATGGATTATCTTTGAGTCTAAAAAAAGGAAGATGATAAATCCATGTGTTTTTAATGTCCCATCTAACAATCTCATTTAAAAACTGCAATTTACTCAGGACTTTTAATTTTACAGCTATGTCCTTGCTTATTACTCTTGTTTGCATTGCCTTCGAACCCCAATCACATACATATAATGCTTAGTATTTTTTTCTTTATATGCAAGTGTTTTATCTGCACTTGGAAAACCATAGATGTGTCTAGGTTAACACTTGTGTTTTGTCTCCCCTGCAAATGATTTCTAAGTGTTTTGCAAGTATAATTGTTGGCTATCCACATGGCTTTGGTTTGGTTTGGTTTTCAATGGCCTAATTAGTGTTTGTGACACCGGCCATACCTATGAGGGACTCACATACATTCCTTTGTAAACCCTTGGCAGTCTATGACATTCACCTTCAGTATTTGCACAGGTTAAAGTTGAATATCCTTAAAATTCAGTTACAAGTGACACAACCATTGAATTGGCTTGTTAAATGCAACTTATATAAATATATATAGATTCGTTCTGCACGATTTCAGACATCAGTTATTCCCTCTTTCATTGTATATAGAGATAGAAAATTTTTACTTTCTTTTTGGGAAGTTCAACCTCTCATTGCATAATTCAATATTGTTTACTATCTTTGCTATAAACACTTCTGGATGTTCATAGTAAAGCTCTGTTGCCTTATACAAGACTGTTGTTTATTCTTTTATCTGTATAAACCTTTGGTGGACAAAAAAAGCTTCTTCTACATTTAGCATAGAAACTTCCAAGTTCTCTCTTATTTAATCAATATATTCTATCATTGTTCAAAGTTTCCCTATACTATAGAGACTAAAGATGCAGAAGGATATTCTTCTTCCATTCCAGAGTAATAACAATATGAATAACTAAAATCTGTTCAACATTTTTATTTTAAAAATTGTTTCTCTTTAAAATAAAGAGCTTGGTAGTATGGGAACATATACCTTTAATTTATGATCTTGTCTCTTGAAAATAGGAGCTGGAAGTTAATTAATCATGATTGTTATCTTTGTAAAGTATCCCTTTCTTCTTGCTGAAGTGTGGGAGCTCAGTCTTTGCTTGCATATTCATTTGTGCCATCTCGCTTGGGCTGCAGAGTCTGTTCAGTTGTGATGCTGCTTCCTTTGGTGAAAAATGACAAGATGTGCTTGGTTGTAACAAGGTTGCACTTCCAGAGATAATGGAATGAATTAGTTATTTAATGTAGTTTTGTAAGAGGTATAATATAATTATTTGCTTATGATGAAGGATGCATCTTGTTTGTAAAGAATTCTATGCATTATTCTTGTTGTTGGTTGTATGATTATGGGATATGAGAAATGATGGTCGAGGACTCGCTTATTAGGGAGCATTGAGATTGCTCAGGAAGGGAAAGACTCAACACTGAAAAGATAATAATCTTTAATCCCACTTACACAGCCTTAAGGCATATTTTAAGACCCAGCCTTATATCTTTGATGCAAATAACATTCTAACTGTTGAAGTGCATGCCTTAGATTGGTGGCAGAATCACTGGACTTTGCCTGCATCATAGGCTTCTCAGGTATTGATGGCACAATATCAATCCAGCAAGACATTGAAAATGTTCAAAAGCTTTCAATCAAGTTGGATGCTCTTGATCCACAAGAGGTACTTATAGTTATGATAAAATTTATTTCTAGTTTATTGTCTACTCTTCGAAAAGAAGTAGCTCCATTTGAGGTAGACTTTTTGAAAAAGCACAAAAGCTAGTTGTTTCTATTGAAAGGAAATTGGGATCTAAGCTTATGAAAAAAGGCCCCAGCTCCAACAATACTAGTTTTTCTTCCTCTAACCCTTCTACCCCTAAAAATCAGTCCAACACTAATGTACAGTTCACTTGTTCAGGCCAACCATCTGCAATAAAGAAAAGAAATAAGTTTTGCAATAACTACAAGAAGAATGATCATTCTATTGAATAATGTGAGTTGTTCAAGCAATGAAATATTTTAAGACACTTCTCACAAAGCAGCAGCCTGAGGGGATTTCAGTTAACAAACTAGTTGCTCCAGATTTGCAACTTTCCTTGATTGTCAAGGATTTTTCGTCAAGCCCAAAGGAAGAACTCTCCACACAGATTTGCTAGTAAAGGATTGCCTAGTTTCTCTTACTATTGATAACACAAGTCAAAAGGAAACCTAGCTGAGGAAATTTCAGTAAAAAATCTAGTTGCTTCAGATCTGCAACTTACCATGATGGTCAGAGATTATTCATCAAGCTGTAAGGGAGCACTCTTCAGACAGATTTGGTAGAGAAAGGATTGCTTAGTTTCTCTTATTATTAAATGGAAGTAAAAAAAGCCTAAGATGCAAATCTACAAATTCTCAATACAGTCCACCCTAAGCCCTATCAATGGGGTTAGGTCAAGAATGTTGGCAATCCAACTATGGCAATATGCAGTCAACTTTGTCATTGGATCCTATAGGAATAGGGTTCAATATGATGTCACTCCACTTGACTGTTCTGAATTACACATGGTGTCCTTACAAATTTGATAGACATGCCATTAATGAGGAGTGGAAGAGCACTTACAGGATTCATAAGAACGATGAAGTGTACAAATCCACCTCCTTATCTTCTTTACCTAGCCCTTGCCTTTTTGACAAGTAGGCGGTGAAACATGTCAACCTTAATAAGTACTTAATAATTGATGTTGTATGCAAATACAAGGAAGATAATAAAGGTAAGCTCTCTCCTGGTATTCAATCCATTCTTGATGTATATACCAGTGTTTTTGAAGAACCAACAGCACTGTCCCCTCTTAATACCATATAGCACAACATTAATTTGGTTCTTGGTTCTTCTATCCTTAATTTTCCTGCATATGGCACCTGACCTATTGAGAGTGGAGAAATAAAGCAATGCAAAACCTTCTTGAAGATGGTAACATCAATCCAAGCACTTCTCCTTGAGGTTCTCCAATTTTCATCATTCCCGTGAAAGTATGAAATAAAAGGAGATTGTATACAGACTATAGAGCTTGAACAAGATAATCATGAATAATAGGTATCTACTACCCAGGACTGATGACCTCATAAACCTCGAGGGGAGAAACTAGTTTAGCAAAACCAATCTCGCTGTTGGTTATGATCAAGGTGCATATGCATCAATTAGATGGCTGGAAAACAACTTTCAAAAGTATTTACGGTTTTTATGAGTGGCTACTCATGCATTTTAGTCTTCCAAATGCTCTAACGACATTCTAGAGTTTCATCAACAATATACTTCATCCACATTTGACAAAATTCATAGTTGTGTATCTAGAATGTAGGACGGAAATGATGATGAATAGTTACATCAGCTATAGTATCTAATTGTCCAATGGATTTGGGGCAAATGGTGGAGAGCAAGGAGTTTAACACCTTAAGAATCTAATTGTCCAATGGGTTTGGGGCAAATGGTGGAGAACAATATACTTCATCCACATTTGACAAAATTCATAGTTGTGTATCTAGAATGTAGGAAGGAAATGATGATGAATAGTTACATCAGTTATAGTATCTAATTATCCAATGGGTTTGGGGCAAATGGTGGAGAGCAAGGAGTTTAACACCTTAAGCGAAGGTTCCAATCCCAAGGGTGAACCTTAACAGTTTAGCCCAAAGGGTATGGAGCAAGCAGTGAGACTTAGGAAGTTCACTTTGTAAGCCAAGGTTCCAATCCCAAGGGTGAACCTTAACAGTTTAGCCCAAAGGGTATGGAGCAAGCGGTGAGACTTAGGAAGTTCACTTTGTAAGCCAAGGTTCCAATCCCAAGGGTGAACCTCAACATTTTAAAGGCACCTTCAGGGCCCTTGTCTAGCTTGCCTAGCACAAGGCACCCACATCCGTGAGGTCAGGGTTCTATTCCAGCCCAACATTAGTACAGCTCAATTAGGCCTGCCAGTGAAGGACTTGGGTACTGCGAATAAGAAACCCAAAGCTCGCATCCAAAAGGAGGTAGGGTCTGTACACTAAATTTAAATAGACATATGGGTCAGGCCCGTTTCAACCCCATATAACCAGCTCAAAGTTTCTCTAAGGTATTGTGAAGCAACTACAAAATGATATGCAATTGTATGAGCACAACCACAGCTGGGTACTCTGAATCTGAAACCCAAAGCTTGAATCCAAAAGGAGGTAGGGTTTGTACACTATGTTTAAATAGACATATGGATCGGGCTCGTTTCAACCCCATATAACCAGCTCAAAGTTTCTCTAAGACATTGTGAAGCAACTATGAAATGGTATGCAATTGTTTGAGCACAACCAGAGTTCAAATCCCCACAGTGTGACTAACACTTCAGTGATAAGTTGACCCTTTGTTGTAGGATCACATTATGGTTCGTCAAAATGATGTGATGTGGGGGGGTCCTGTTTACCCCTATAAAACCAAAATTAGATTTAAATTTAAAAAGAAAAAAAAAAAAAAACGATTGTATCTAATTATATCTGGAAATTGTAGATCATTAATTAATTGTATATCCTAAATTCTAATTAATTGTATATCCTTCGCACATGTCCTTAAGTAAATTCTCTAGAAGAATCCTTACCTTTTTTCTCCATGAATCTTTCATGCACACATTTTTTTCTCTTGGAAGCTACTCCTTGTAAAAGCTTTCTTTGTACTCTCCATACTTGTATTAATAAAATGTGTATAACATATATGGTTCCAGCAATCTCTTTTGTGTGCTCATATCACAATTTTACAATGCAAATAAACAAAAAAGGCAACTCAAATTTAAAATTTTACACGATACTCGGGAATGAACTAGTCTGATGTCATATATACATTCGCATACACCAAAAACAGATACAATAACTAAAAGAAAATTGAACATTGATGAGACAAAAAAAAACAACTTATCCAGAGTCATTACCTTGATGAACTCTTGATCAAAAACAGCCTCTGCTTCAAAATCAGGTGCCTTATTTCCAACCAAAGGAAGTTCACCCTGTTTTGCATTAGAAAAAACATGTGTTTAAGAGCTCAGTAGTTAAATGGGCTATGACAGGCAAATAATTAGAAGGGCTCAACACATTTGCATTAAAATGTTGGTGACCAAAAACAACTCACATGATAGAAATTTCTTTTGTTCAATGACACTAATCATGTACTAAATATGTTTAGCATAAGCATTCAGACTTTTGTCAAGGAGGAAAATCATATAGAGAAACTGCTCAACAAAAGGGATGCCCCATCAAAAAAATAGCAATTTTTATACTTAATCACAATAATTTGACCTTTTCTCCCAAACTGAGAAACCTGCATATATTCATTCATTTCTCTATCCTGTTTTCTGTATTGCATTCTAATGCAGGTTCAACTACCACATTGAAAGCCAGGTAAATTTTATGGACTATAGAAAAGTTACCTATGTTATAGTAGTGAACATAAATGCAAACTTTTAGGCATATTAAAGGAAAAGACAAATGTTAACATCTAAAAAGGGCCTGACAAAAAATTTAATAATGATGCTAGGTATGGTTTAGGTTCTAATCTACAAATAATCATGTAAGTTTTATCATCTAAATGCAAATGCAGTCTTATCAAATTTGCTTATTTACTTCTAACATGCCATTTATTGCATGCACACAAAAAATAATCCAAAGGGACATGATGTCTATGCAAATGTAATAATAATCTTTAAGATGTCTGCTATAAAAATAATTCAAATTCATCAAATGGCATTAGCTCAACGGGTTAAATTCCTCGACTTTTAAGAAGGAGACCTAAGTTCAAGTCTTGCCAATATAAGCCAAGCTGTTGTAATACCACTATAAGTTGATGATGTAATACGTGTGAGGCCCGCTCCAATCCCATATAACCAATTTAAGGGCATAAAAAATTTTAAAATACTTCAAAATATTTCATGGCATCGTGGAGAAATTGTAAAACTCCCATTGGGTTGAAGTTTAAACTGGTGAAAATGTTTGGCTCACAAAATACCCACCAGCATTCTATTCGCATGAGTACCATGATAATACGGTTTGTTGTAATACCACAATAACGTGGTTTGTTGAAATACCTCGTTAACGTGTTTGTGATATAATACAGATGGGACCCATACCAATCCCACATAACAAATTTAAAAAAAAAAAAAAAAAAAAAAAAAGAACTAACTTCAAATTCATAGTATATATCCTGCAAATCCTTGCAACACAAATAACAAGTCAGAAGAAATCTAGGAAAAAAATAGGAACATAAACATCTAAATAAACATTGAAATTTAATTTGCTATTTCTAAAAAGCTTGAGAAGGCTCATGTATACTATTTGTTTGGATCTTGAACCATTAGTACATTTTCCTATTAGCATGTGAACTTAATAGGAACTTTGGCACATTTATATAACTTGTATCACTTAAATTATCTAACAAATGGTGTTTCAATGTAGACCTTCAACAATAAATCTTAAATATTGTATCCCAAGCACCTTCACACTTGTATTTAGGAAAGGAAAGCAAAAAAGGCTTACAACCCAGACATCTATTCAGACAAGTATAACAAACAAAAAGCATACCTTCTAAGAAGCAGCAATTAACCATTGAAATCATAGTGTTCAAACTCTCCCCAACTGTGCAAGTACTAGCAAGTTGGCGAGCAGAGTAATCCAAACCGTGTCATTTTAAAATATACCATTTTTTTTTTCTTATTTGTTGAGTCATTGTTGAGTTTTTTCCAATGTTTTGCTCCAATCCTTGGTCAACATCAACAAAACAGCCTTGTCGAGTCCAAGAAAATTCTGAGTTTCAACACTCTGATTGAAATTGCACCTACTAAAAGATAACAACCTTGTCAAATCCAAGGAAAGTCTGGGTTTCAACACTATGTGTAGACACCCAATTTTGAACACATAAGCAACCTTGAAGAATGCCTATCAGAATTTCACTTAGCCTCCTAGCCATCCAACTTTACTCCACCATCCTTATGCCCAAACTTGGAGCATTTATTACTCTAAGAGCAGAAGTGCCAGGGCATGAGCAGTGGCGCTGGTGGCGCTACCGTGACCCAGGCAGCACTTTATCAATCTCTGACCATTGACTTTTTTTCTGCCTGTTTTCAACCTCCAACGGTCATCTGGCAGTACCGCCCGTGATGCTTTTGCATCCTGATGCTTCTGCCCTGTCTCCACCAAAGCCAAGATTCTGGACTCCTTAACTCCCTTCACCACTCATCATCACCTCTGATCCTGCCGACGTGATCTGCCAACTCAACAACACTTGTTAGTTGGCAATCAAATCTTGAACTACCAATCTTTATCTGGGCATCAGCAGTTGCATGCCCATCTTTTTTTGTCTTTCCCTCCATCAACTCCCATCACTCCATGCAAGGGTGCCACCTCTGCACCTTGCCAGTCTCAGCAGATCCTCCCATGGATACCTGAAGGAGGCTCTGGCTGCCTATAAAGCAACCCCTTGGGAAGGCCATTGAGGTAACAATTTTAGGCACTAAAATTTTGTCAGATTTGAATCATAGGCATTTTTTTTCTTAGCTTACCGAGGTTATGCCATAATTTTGGCTCAACCTTGCAAGGTTTCGGGGATCCTATCAGGCATTTGATCCAGCATTCAAGAATTTTATCAAGTTTACTAAGCCGTCATCAAGCATCATCGAATCTTCAAGTGTCAAGCACTTGGAGAAGGTCATCAACAAGCAACTACCAAGCGAGGTAACCCTTCGTCTTGGGTCAAGCCATTCTCCTTTTTCCTTTGCTCTTGCCTTTCCTTTATGCTTGGGTTGAGCATCCTATCAAGCATTTGATCCAGCATTCAAGCATTTTATCAAGTTTAGTAAGCCGTCATCAAGCATCATCAAATCTTCAAGTGTCAAGCACTTGGAGGAGATCATCAATGAGCAACTACCAAGGAAGCCAACCCTTCATCTTGGGTTGTGCCCATTTCCCTTTTCCTTTGCTCTTGCCTTTCCTTTTTGCTTCTATTTTTAGATCTAAAGCTTGTTTTGTTCTTTAGCTCATTCTGATTTTGTTTTATCTTCAGTTTCTTGTTTTATCTTTAGCTAACCCTTGATCTTGTTTTATCTTTTAACTAACCTTTTTCATCTTTTGGTTAACCTTTGCATATTACATCTTGTATCCTGTTTCATGTAGCTTGTCTATTTTAGCTAAGACTACATCCATGGCTCTGAAGCAATCACTTCTAACTTTTTTAAACCAAATTACAGCCAATGACAGCCTTTTGCAAGCGACACAGTTTCTGGCCTTTGTAGGAAAATACAGACTATGCTTTTAGTCATGCTTCACCTTGCACGAGTGCTCCACTTTTCCATCTCAGTTGATTTCTCTCTTTTGGACCTAAGACATCATTCTCATAGCAGCTTCTTCTGCACTTCTCCATTCCTTCTATGGACTTTTACAACCAGCAAATACTCCACCCTCTTTTTCAAAGGCTTCCTCCTTTGAAACTTTAGGCAACCATTTTTAGAAGAAAGTAATCATTACTATTCTGAAAACATAGTTCCTACAATGAACAATCTTGGTTTAAACTTTAAAGTATGAATTAATCACAAATAATTGATTTTTCGGTTGAACAACTCGCTTTTACTTTAGGTGCCAAAGGAGAGTTTTATGACAGCCCCCAACCTTGGACACTCCTCTAGGTTGAGCAGCTCACTTTTGCATTGGCATTTCCCATAGTGGATGACTTTGACTGTTCAGCCTAGCTCACAATGGATTCTCAATACTTTGTGAAAGCAAATGTTGAAGCCATAGATGTCTTTAAAAGGCTATCGACTTATGTTGTATAAGTATGAGTAGACCGAGGATTAATTGTTTCTATTACAAAATTATCGAATACAAGAACTACCTTATCCATAGCAAGAACCATAGCCAGGGTTTTATGGGTTTGCTTCTCCAACAAGAACCAGATTCAGGGTTCTTTCATTTTGCTTATCCAACGGGAACCAAAGTCAAGGTTTTATGGGTTTGCTTCTCCTGCGGGAACTAGGTAAGGTTTTCCAGGTTTGCTTCTCCAACGAGAACCAGAGTTAAGGTTTTTTAGGTTTGCTTCTCCAAAAGTAATGAGGGTTTTCTAGGTTTGTTTATACAAGAGAAACCGAGGCCAAGGTTTTTGGGGTTTGCTTCTCCACAAAAACCGGAGCCAAGGTTTTCTAGGGTTGCTTCTCCATAGGAACCAAAGCCAAGATTTTTTGGGTTTGCTTCTCCAACTGGAATCAAAGCCAAGGTTTTCTAGGTTTGTTTCTCCAACTAGAATCAAAGCCAGGGTTTTCTAGGTTTGCTTCTCCAATGAGAACCAAAGCCAAGATTTTTCGGTTTGCATCTCTAGCAAAAACCAGATCTAAGGTTTTCTAGGTTTGCTTCTCCAATGGAAACTAGAGTCAAGGTTTTTTGGGTTTGCTTCTCCAACAAAAATCGGAGACAAGGTTTTTTTTGGGTTTACTTCTCCAATGGAAACTAAAGCTAAGGGATTTTCAGGTTTGCTACTTCGCCAAGGTCTTCTAGGTTTGTTTCTCAATGGGAATTAGAGCTAGAGTTTTCTAGGTTTGCTTCTCCAAGGGTAACCAAAGAAATGGTTTATGGGTTTTCTTTTCTAGTGAAAACCAAAGCCAAGGTTTTTTGGATTTGCTTCTCTAGCTAAAACTAAAGCCAAGGTTTTATGGGGTTGCTTTTCCAATGGAAACTAGAGCTAGGTTTTTTTGGGTTTGCTTCTCCAATGCAAAATGGAGCTAGGGTTTTTTGAGTTTGCTTCTCCAATGGAAACTAGAGCTAAGGTTTTTTGGGTTTGTTTCTCCAATGGAAATTGGAGATTTTTGGGTTTGCTTCCCCAACAAAGGTTGGAGCCAGGGTTTAAATGGAGGTAGGGTTTCTACTCAAACATGGGAACTCCCCCTACACTGCTCTCAAAATAATGTTCACTCCCAAACTCAAGTACAATCGCCTCACCAAATTGATTGTAAAACTCAAGCATTTTGGCACTAAGCTTCAACAACAAATATCACAACTCCAAAACCGACTACACGTGAAGGACGTTACCATTGAGGCCCTACAACGCCAAGTCCAAGAACAAAGTGAAACGATTGTCAAAATAGTGAGAGCTGAATAACTCACACATCTCCAACTATCCTTGTCTAGCATGCAAATCTCAAAAACGAAACAAATACTCATCAACAGTTTCTTCAAAAATAGGTCAAAGAACATAATTCATGGGTTCAAGTGGTTAAGGGGGAAAAGACTCCTCCCATTGTGAAGTTAGCATTGCAAGCCAAATTTTATGAGGAAAGGGCACATCAATCCAAAGAACTCAACCTTCGAGTTTGAGGTCTTCCAAACCCTGTTGAACCCTTAAAGGCAAACCATGATATTTTACATAACAAATTGGACATCAAGGATATTATCCTTGATCAGGCTTGGGTAGCCCCTGATGGCACACTTCTGATTTGATTCCGCTCATCTAAGGAATACTTGAGGGCTTTAAGAGACAAGAAGAAACTTTTACTTTGTCCAAAACAATTTACTTCGATGAGGACCTCACACATCTTTAGATGGAGGAACTACAGAAAGCACATTTGCAAGTCATAGCGACTTAAAAGGACAAGTAGGCAGTTATATGTGACTAAAAAGTTGTGATTTGTGACTCCCCTCCATGGTAGTCATGTCCTTGGCCTATAAAATGAAGGTGTTCTCGAGTCCCAATAGGTAACAATAGCCTCTTTATTGCTTGTTGGAACTATAATGGGGCAATATGGTCTTCCCCAAGTACATTCTAGGATGTTATTTCTTCATGAGATCTTGTTTTTATCATAGAGACCCATGAGATCCCAAAACGATCTCTTCCACCAATCAATGGTTACTTTTGGGTTTTTGTTTTCAAGCACAAGACATGTCGATTAGGTGGCATTAGTGGTTTAGGTGGTGTGGTATGCCTCATTCGGGACTGCCTTCGTCAACATGTGTCATTGGTCACATCAAATGAGCACTCCAAATATATGTGGTTTCAAATCAACAGGGGCCCACCCCGTCTTAGAGACATCTTCATAGCAATATCTTATTTTCCTCTAGTGTTGTCAACGTTTGCCCATCCACTCTAATGGTGACCCATACTTGGATCTCCACCCAGAGATCTCTACATATTCATCAGTGGATGATATCATTTTTTTAGGCAACTTCAATTCCTACGATAGGACCCACCAAGCACCTTTTCATGATCATACAAAGAACAAGTTCCGTCTCTTCAAACTCAACCCCAAGGATCTTGCATTCACTAGGACTTCTACATATAAGAAGTGTCATGTTACAACTTATGGAAAACACTTGATTCAATTGTGCGAGTTACATGGCCTCTTGGTTCTAAATGGGATTCCCCATGTGTGGGAGGTGGGAATGTGGTTGACTATGTCATCACCAACAGGACTTTGCTTTTTGATATTCATGACTTTCAGGTATCTAATCAACTTCCCTTAGCTAATCATGCAATGTTGACTTTTTCCTTAAGTTCCTCCTCTTTCACCTCTCCATATTTTCCTCCTCCATCGCCCAATCCTACAAACCATCCCATGATTCATTTTGTTCCATGTTTTGGCCAATGATTATGCTACTCATGATGTCCCAATACTACTCTCTTAATTCCACCACAACATCAATCAAATATGAATTTGTCTCGTACATTATGGGATGCAACCTTGCCTCCTT
This sequence comes from Wollemia nobilis, assembly GCA_028583015.1. Taxonomy (NCBI): domain Eukaryota; kingdom Viridiplantae; phylum Streptophyta; class Pinopsida; order Araucariales; family Araucariaceae; genus Wollemia; species Wollemia nobilis. The sequence continues at coordinate 3,697,662 of JAQPPZ010017259.1, read as the reverse complement.
TCCCCACACTTTTCCTCGGCCAAAGCCTATTCGGCATTGGTGCTTGCCCCATGAACCGTTGGTATAATGAGGAATGTAAGTCCATGCATTGGAAGCATCATTTTGCTCTTATCCATGAGCCTACAACTATATCTTCCACTCAAAGGGAATATAAATGTCTCATTTAACATAAAAATAGAGAGTTTATTGTCACTACGTGTTGTGAGCTTCTAGATGCTCTTCATCACTCTGCCAAAGCCTTTTGGCGCACTCTTCTTCCTAGAAAGCCCCATCCCATGTGCATCAATGACAAGTCCTGGGTCTCCCACTAGCAACATCATGTCACCTCTTCTCTTCAAGGGACATCAAAAGATATATACATAGATTGAGCACTAGCAAGGCCATTGATTTTGAGAGATTTTGGGCAAAGTTTTTAAAGTATGGTGCTAAAGCTCTTGGCTATCCCACTACAAAATTATTCAATGAAGTTGTTTGTTATGTGTTCCTTGCCTCCTGGTCATAGCATATTATCCACCCTATCCACAAATATGGGGACCATTCAAATCTGAATAACTACATAACTATCATGATTGGGCACACATTTGCTAAGCTCTATACAATGATTTTGAATATAAACCTCTATAATTGTTGGATCAGGGCAAGCTTAGAGCGAGAGCGCAGGTTGGTCTTAGAAGGGATCATCAAACTAGTGATCATGTTTTCACTCTCAGGGCTATTACTGAGGAGGCTCACCAATAGTCTTCTAAAGTGTTGTGTTGTTTTGTGGACTTTAGAAAGGCCTTTGACACCATTCCTAGGCATCTTTTATTTCAAAGACTACATGACATTGGCATTTCACTCTTTATCACTACCATCAAGAGATGGTCGTTCTAGGACAGCCTTTGGTTTCTCATAGGATGTCCAAAGCATCATTGGTGTCAAACAAGGTTATCCTCTTTCTCCTTCACTCTTTGGGATCTAAATTGATAAGCTTGAAGAATTCATTCATCAAAACACACATGTTGATAATGGTTGCCTTCTACATCATGTCTTGATAGCTATATTGCTTTTTGCAGATGATGTTGTTCTTCTTTCTCATACTACTTAGGGCCTACAAAGACAGTTGGATGCTCTTGGTCACTTTTGTGACTTAAAACAAGTAGTAGTCAATCTTAGCAAGACTAAGGTGATGATCTTTAACAATTAAAAGAGTACCCTATCTAAGTTCCAGTTCTTCTATAAGGGCAAGTCCATTGAGATCACCGCTGCTCACACCGACTTGGGGGTTTTATTTACAAATCCTTCCCTTAATCTTTGGCCAACTTCATAGTCATGCCTTTACAAGGGATACACATCTCTCTCAATCTTGTAATGTCAATGTTTCCAACAACACTTTCAAGACATACCTACAAAGAGGCTCCTCTTTGATTACATCACCAAACCCACAGTCCATTATGGATCTAAAATTTGAGGTTTGTTGTCATCTTTGATTGTACCGGCCAAAACAATCGCGCCTTGCGCGGAGTGACACAACAGGGCCTCAGCCAAGTGCGCAAGTTTGGCCCAATCAGGGGCCTTCGGGTGTTTTTTACAAGGTTGGCTCCTTGTTATGATGTGATCTTTAGGCGCACTCGAACTCAAGGGGGAAAAGGGATGCGAGAGATAAGTAAAAGCAACTCAAAAGAACTAAAAAACTAAGCTACCAAGGTGGCGATGCACCAAAGATCCACTAAGATCTCCCTGCACAACATGCCTAAACGCTAGGTGCCAGCGGTGAACACTTGCTCTCCTCGACACTAAGGAGCCCAAATGAGAGTTACCAGCATATATGCGTACAAAGAGACGGGTTAGAGCATGAGAACCACACATGGCTACCCATAAAAATTAGACACCTAGGCCTCCCATACACACACATATGCAAGTAAAACCCAAAAACAGGTAAAAAGCTTGAGAACATGCACACACATACAAAGACAAGTCAACATGAGAACCACAGATGGCTACTTAAAATATTAACGCATAGCCCTCCAATATATATATATATGCAAACAATTTTACAAAGATTGCGTCAGAAGCAGAGATTCAATTTGCCCACAAACCGCTTAGGAGCCGACTGCTCTACAAAAAGAAATGAAAGGAAAGCTTACAACAGGAATAGATGCAAACTTGTCGATCCTTTACAAAGCTAAGACTAAAACTATTTATAGATTACAAAGAGGGGTTTCCCTCCAAAACTCATGCAAAGATGTCAAGGTGATTGTTGCTTTCAAGCGCCTGGTCATATCTTCATTTAAGAAACTCGTCTCCTCGAGGTCTCTAGATCTAGAGTTAAGAATGTTAAATGGTTCTTAGTTTTTGGATGAGCAGCTACCGTCATTATTGCCACCTACCCATCTTGGAAATTCACATAATTTGGGTGCAAAAGATCTCTTCATTTAATGTTTCAGATCTACAGGTTGCTTCTGTTGTGGCTCCTATGCCACTATTGTCCTTTCAAAGAGATATACATTATTCTTTTGCAAGAAAGGACCATACTTCCAAAAGATTGCACACCCCAACAATTTTTTTATTTTTGAGACACGGGTGGTTTTCTTCGAAAGTTTCCTCACCATCTGACATTGGAACATCGGGACTTTTCTAACCTCAAGACTTTTTGACCATGGAACCCCCATGTCAAAGATTTTTCTTCCCATCTTCGATCGAGACTTAACTAGCTTAGATATAAAGGATATATATCTAAAAACACCGAGAGATATCAATCCCGAGGCGCCTATCTTGGTAGTTTAAATATTTTAAATGTTTGCAACGATTGGTTAGTCGGCTGTTTTAGTTTAAATATTTTAAATGTTTTTGTTAATGTCGGCTTTTTTAATAAAAAAAAAAATGTTTACGGCATGACATGTATGACCTCTTTGTAGGAACACCTCTCGGCGTAATAAACTTCTGACTTTCGGACACGGCCTTCTTGTATTTGAGACTCACCTTCCGATCCTTGGACTATTTGATTAAAAGTTCCTTTTGCACTTTGTTCGTTGCTTCCACTTTTGCTTCTTGCCGGCAAAAAATGGTGTAGTGAGAATTGAGAATTCACTACAGGGACCATGTCTAAGGTGTATTGATTGGGCTTGCATTGAGAGGGTTTAGACTATTTTGCTTTGGTGATTTAATCCAATGTAAAAGAACAATTCCCCAATGTATTGTTCAGATTGAGTTTGGTGCCCATTCTCTTCGTCTTGCATCTTCAAAATTATTTTTAAGCTTCATTGCCTTAGATCCATGGGTGACTGCACCTCAAGCCGAGGGAGATACCATATTTAGAGCTTCCTCATAATGCATTACCTCTAGGGGCTCTTTTGGTCATCATCGTGGATGGTACTCAGAAGTTACTTCTCTTCTTCAATCAGTTGGCATCTCTATAGATCAATTACCTCCTATCGAATACTCTTTAAATGCTCCTCCTTGCCTTCTTCATGATAAGAGGGTAATTAACCGAGCAGTCGAAGATGATGTTTATCAACAACGTATTCAAATTATGTTCACATTAGTTGCGGGTGGAGACGGACCACCATATTCCTCGAGAGGAAAGGGTATGTTGTCTTTGCTCTATTCAAGAGGTGGAGATTGAAGAACATTTCATCTTCAGGTGTCCTATTTATTTTGAGATTTAAAGGAGGTACTATTGCTTGTATAGAGACTTAGTTGGGTCGCTGACCACTTTTTCAATTATCCTAACCAAAGATGCTTGGCTCTTTACCTCAAGGAAGCTATCACTCGTCGACGTCGGTTATTGCAGGGGAGACAGGCTACTACTCAACTAATCACCTCATTCATTCACTCTATCTTTGCAGTTGAGAGTAATAAGCGCTCATTTGAAGCTACAACTATCCAAAATGTTAATGATAGATTTGTGCATTGTCTGCATAAAAGAGTGGCTTCAATTCTTCTTTTTGCTTGCGACAAGAAAAGATTGTAGTTCTTTAGCATTGGGTTTTGGCCACCCCTCATATACCGAGTTATGGACAAGCGCAAATTACTAATTTCTTGTCCTCTTCAATTGGTTCCACAAACATGGATGCTAGAAGAGTCTTGAGGGGTCGAACTCCATGTCCTCCCAAGATTATCCAGCCAAGCGCTCTTAATCTTGGCCATTCTCCTGGAAGCTTCATTAGCTCTTGTGTTGGCCCTTTTGAGAGAGTTGGTGACAACAATGACTTAGCCTCTACTTTCCATCCCACTATAGATTAATGTTGTCCCTTGGATCCATTGGTGTTGCTTTCTATCTATGTTGTACCTCGAATTCTAGCTCTCTCTTAATCATGACGTTTTAGCATGTTAGGGTTTATCCATTTTGGGTAACCCTCAAGATTGTAACTTCATGCCATACAGTTGTTCCACTTTAGAGTAGTTTACACTAGATTCTTTACTCTAGTTTAGCTTATTTTCGTAGTACTTTGTGGTTACTACAATGCATTGTAATTTGTAACAACTCTTTTCAATGAGTCCCATTGGCCTACTTTGGCCATTAGTGGACATTAATAGAATTATCTTATCTACATGCCAATAACTCAGCCTTTTAAACAGTTTCATGACCCTCTTTCAGGCCTTTAACAGAAACCATAGACCAGAGCAACGTCTCTCTCTCTCTCTCTCTCTCTCTCTCTCTCTCACACAGCCAACACAGAAAATTTTTAAATAACCACTAATAGGTACCGAATTAAGACATCTACGCACACGTAGATCTAGAGGAACTCAAATGAACAAAATCTTATTGATCTTGTTGGTTTCAACAAATTTGCTTACATAAATATATGAATAGGAATTCAGGCCTCATTGGCGTTCATCTAGCTATGCACATTTTGTAGTTCAGATCTGTCTCCTTTAATCCTAGTGGTTGGGTAGGTTGGTGGATCTGTTCTGCCGACAGTCCACTACCAAATATACATTAACATTCTAACAAAACTGATTTTGCAATAACTCTAAAAATGTTTGGCCTCTGAGCACCACTGCCAAGTAGTCATTCATCCAAAATGTAACTCCTCCATAGCTGCATTAGATGTCTCCTTGAACTACCTATGATTGATGAGTGATTTATCTTTCCACAATTAGGACATGGATTTATGTCAAAATATCTGACTAATAAGTGTTTGTCTTTCCACAATTAAGAGGATTCCAGTCAAAGTGTCTGAATAATAAGTGGTTTGTCTTTCCACAATTAAGACATGGATTCCAGTCAAAATATCTACCCAATAGGTCCATTTCAACCAATGATATTACACCTATGCTCTATAAGAGACTCAACAAATACGTGTAACATCCTTAATGCACCTGCCACTTAAAAAATCATTAAGTTCTAGGTACTTAGAGATAAGTTATGTAAAGTAACTTTTTAAGGTCCACGAACATTGCACATACCAGAGCACCCCACACTCCTCTAGGCCCTCTATCCTAGGAGGAGGCACTCATGTTGTGAATCCATAAATCCTAATAACCTCTTGAAAACAACCATCAACATCCTATTTCAGACCCTGGTTCACAAGAAGATCCAGTTTATCCAACCTGTCGATTCTGTTCTAAAAGAACAACAACTCTCTCTAGCAATATCCTCATGGAAAGCAATAATATTTGCTTAATTATATATGTCGATTCAAATTGTAGCACCCTAAGTAGTACTAACCAAATAATAAGGAGATCAAAATATTCACTTATGTCAGCCACTCATCCAAAATACCAAGGAAAAAAAAATCAACCACTAAAATACAAATATCCAACTGCAAAGCGTAAAAAGTAACTAAGTGAGCCAATGCAAAGCTAAAATGTTCAAAATATCAAGTCGGGTTCAATGTCAACTGTCAATTAATCACCAAAGGCTCAATCAATTACCAGGCAAAGTTGAAAATTCAATCAAAAGCATGCAGCAAAAAGAGTTCCCAATCACCGAATAAGCAAGGAGATATAGCTCTAGTTAGGGTAAATGTATTATGTCCTTTAATTAGTTGTCCCAAAAACCCTAGAGTACAAGGATGATCCTCCATGGTAATTACTTTTTTGTGCTGCTTTGAAAACTCTAAATGTTTCCTTAAAAACCCTAAAGTGCAAGAATGATCCTCTATAATAATTACTTTCTTATGTTGCCTTAGAAGCCTAATTTTCAATGGATATCTTCCATACTCATTTCTTTATTATGCTACTTTTGAAACCCTGAAGTGCAAGGCAAGCACTCTATACTACTTTCATTTTTATTGCAAGGAAGGATTTTATTCTACTTGAGGAAAATGAAGATGATTTACCTAGATTAACCTTTGACCTCTCTCTTTTATCAAATAGCATTAGCTCAACCGGTTAAATTCCTTGACTTTCAAGGAGGAGACCAAGGTTTGAAGCTTACCAAGATACATGCATAAATGCTAAGCTATTGTAAAACCACTGTGGCCAATGATGTAATACAGCACGGACTCTTTGAATCCCACATAACCCATTAAAAAAAATTGTTTGAAATATAAATTTACTTTGTATTTGATGTAATGTTTTATTTTTAAAAAAGTCTAAACAAATACAAACCTTCAGTACCACTCATATTTTAGCTTATGAAAGATAAAAGAGTTATATTTTATATTTTATTATGTAAAATGTAATTAAATTGTATTTGTGTTATTAAAACATAAACATTTAAATACAAAATCATTGTATATAAAAACAATATTTTGAGTATGATACTAATGTTATTATATTGTCCTAGGTAGTGATAGAAAACTCTCTGATTTCTTGCGACTTCCCAATTTTCTCGTGAGAATTTGACAATTGCAAAGAATTTGGCAAAACTCGGCCATGCAAGGGAAAATGCAGAAAACACAAAACTCGCTAAGATATTTTATATGTTATATTTTGTTGGTTTTAATGATCAAGAATTGTGCTTTCAGCGGCGTAAAAGGTTTAAAATGATTGTGGCATGGTGGTTATAGGGGCGGACTGCGCGAAGATCTGTGTGGCGGCTTCTAGGGCGGACAGTGCAGAATACTGTGGCGGCCATAAAAGCTGGACAGCCTGCCCGGATTCGTGGCGGCTACCGATTCCACCATGTAAATTCAAAAAAAAAAAAAATGATCAAGAATTTTAATTGAACTCTTTTTTATGAAAATCTAATAGAAAATCAGCTTTTTGGATCTCCAATTTTGTTTTAAAAAAATTAATTAATTAAATTATTTTCTTCAATTTTTTTTCTTTTGGGCGAGTTTATGCTAAGTTTTTTTTAATCGTTGAAAAACTCTCCAAAATTAGAGTGCCGAGTTTTTGACAAATTGCAAGTTTTCCAACTATGGACTCCCAGGTATTCTTAAGTATCAATAGATAGGGTGCATTTTAAGAGCACAATTCATATTCTGCATTTGATAAGGCAGCCTACCCCAATGGACACTCCTACAATAAGGTAGCCCACACCTATGAACCCTCCTGCAATAACGCGGTTAACTTGTAATGAAGAAGGAGTAGCAATTCAACCCCAATTTCATCATAAAATTAATAATAATGCTATTGTGTTTAAGTCCTTTATCCATATTAACTAACTAAAACATAAATATTAAAATTACTTCATTATTTTTCAAATAAAATGCATTGATAATAAGCATAATTTACAATAGCAATGACTTCTAAATTCTTAAGTCAAAAATGTATCTACTTGATTAAAAGATAGATTTCAAAAGTGTTAAGCTTTACAATAAATTTCCAAACTAGTTCGTGATTAAGATAGATTTCAAAAGGCAAAATTTGAGGGATGTCGATGGGCGGGAAGTCGTCTGCGGGGGAGCTCGGGAGCGGCCATGGTTCGATTCTTGGGCGCAGCGGAGCAGTCGGAGGGCACCAGGATTTCGGAGGTACGGAAGCGTCCGTACCCATTGAAGAAGACCGGGCTGACGACGGTGTCAGTCGGGGTAAGGACCCACCAGACAAAGGGGGTGGTGGGGCTCAAAAGACTTATGCTCAGGCAACGGCCTCAGAAACCCTAAACGGTTTCTCTACCAAAGAGTTGTTTCCGGTTGGGGATGAGCTGGACATCCCGACGGAAGTCCTTTCAAGCTTCATGGAGTTTGAGAAATTTACCCTCATAGGCAAATTCATTGGCGGCCGTCCCGACATGGAAACCATCCGAAAGTGGGCAGCAAGCAAATGGAGGACTTCTGGTCATATGGAGTCGGCGGCCCTATCCCGGGGTTTTTTTGCCATTAGACCGAACAATAAGGAGGATTACTGTAAAATTCTGGTCGGCAGGCCATGGTTTCTGGGCCACGAAGTTTATTCCTTAGGAAGTGGGACATGGATTTCAATCCTGACACCCATAACATCAACATCGCCCCAATATGGGTTAGGCTCCCGAGTCTTCCCCTCTTTGGTTGGCATGAAAATGTCATAAGGGGTATTGCGCGCTCCATTGGGGAGTTGGTCACCATTGACCCTCCCACCCGAGCTCGAACCAGGTTTGTCCAAGCCCGTTTTTGCGTTCTGGCAGATTTGGAGGCGGAGCTCCCAACTTCCATCACTCTTCGGTCTGGAGATACCATTCTTCATAAACAAGCTATTGTCTATGAAAATAGACCAGCTTTCTGCCCCCAGTGTCGGTCCCAAGGGCACCTTCAGTCCCAATGTCCTCTTCAAAAATCGGGTAAGCAGAAGCGTGAAAACGGTAATCCCCTGGAGCATGGTGAAGGTCAGGCGAAGCAGTCAAATCCAAACGCGAAAGGCCATTCTCCAGGCCCCTCCAGAGATTGCGGCGGACTCTCTCAACCTGAAGAGAATCCCACTCTTCAATCTGACCCTGAGCAATTTGAAGCTGACAATCAGCAAAGATCCCACTTGGAAAGTGAATCGCAGGAAGAGAAGGAACGGACCCCATCCCAAAATATGACACAGGCTGTTTCTCTGCTCCAAGATATGGGTCATCCCGATTTCAGCCAGTCGCAGACACTGCTAGAAGATTACCTCTTGGGAAGGAGGGGTGAGCAGTCCGGTCACATTAGCCCCCGAAACACGAGGAGCCAAAAGCAAAGTGTGGATTTTGGTAGTGAGAGGAAGCAGGGCCGTCCTCCTAACAAAGACAGGCGAGACAAAGAGACAACAACAGACGTTGCAAATGGAACCCAGCGTTTGCTGGTTCTGGATGACTGTGACGCTCAGACGGACGAAGCGCATGCATCAAAACCTCCCCCTCAGCAAGGAAGGGGAGGCAAGAAAAACCTCAAACTGTCCAGATGAAAGTCCTCTCATGGAATGTGAGAGGACTGAACGGTGCAACCAAACGAAGGTTAGTGGCTGATCTCCGTAGGAGGACTAACCCGTCCATCCTTATTTTGCAAGAGACCAAGATCGATGCTATTTCCTCTCGATAAAGTTGCGAAGGCCATTTGGGCCAAGGCAAATTGTCCGTCCGACCCTGCAGTGGGAACAACGGGAGGACTCATGGTTCTGTGGGACCCATCGAGGTTTGAGGGCAGCCTCGCTGTCAACTTCCAACAGAATCATCAATGTACTGTTCCAGTCCAAAACCACCAATTTTTCCTAGATTCTGTCCAACGTTTATGCTTCAAATTCTGCCACAGAGAGAGCAGAAATGTGGAAAGCTATCTCTCATATGAGGGAGAATTTTAGTAATTTTCCTTGGGTTTTAGGGGGCGACTTCAACTGTCCCCTTCATCCTTCGGAAAAAAAAGGAGGGTCCGACCACTCCAGCTCGCAGCTTGGAGGATTTCGGAGATTTTGTCTCTACTAATGGCCTTGCTTGACATCGAACTCAAAGGGGCTTCCTTCACCTGGAGTAACAGAAGGATTGGGAGCGGTTTGATTCAGGTCAAGCTCGACAGATTTTTCATTTCCCAAGAAGCCATTCCCATCCTTGGCGGGGCTATCCTTTCAAGCACTTCCAAGGATTGGGTCTGACCATAACCCTATCTTCTTGGAGGTGGACGATGGGCCTGTTTTTAAGACCCCCTTCAGATTCGAATCCATGTGGATTTCTCACAAGGACTTCAAAGGATTGGTTTCAGCGTGGTGGCAATTGAAGGTGGAAGGAAGCGCTCCTAAGAGGGTGGCTTTAAAGCTCAAGATGGTCAAAGAAAAGCTGAAGGTTTGGAATAAAGAGGTTTTCGGCAACATTTTTGAGTCCAAAAAATCCATCTCTGAGAACCTGAAGGTTTTGGAGGAAAGGATGGAACTCGAGGGTTACACTGAGGGTCTCAGGGAGGAAGAGCGGAGCCTTTTGGTGGACTTTCATTCTATTCTCGCTAGGGAGGAAATTTTCTGGCGCCAGAAATCTCGTGACCTTTGGTTGAAGAATGGAGACTCCAACACGAGGTTCTTCCACGCGTCTACTATGAGGCACAGAGGGGTCAACAAGATCAGAGAAGTGGCTTGTAAGGATGGGCGCATTACCAGGGAGATAGAGGAAATCAGGAGCGAAGCGGTTGACTTTTTTTAGGATTTGCTCGGCACTCCTCCGGACAGCAACCTACAGGTCCAGAAATCTCTGCTTGCCAATTTTCCGACTAAAGTTCCCCATGAGGTAAGCATTAAGCTTCTGGAACCTTTTTCCTCGTCCGAGATTAAGGAAGCATTGTTCTCCATGCAACCAGATAAGGCCCCTGGCCCCGATGGCTTCCCCCCGATTCTTCCAAGTCATGTGGGAGGTCGTGGGTCCGGATGTGTGCGATGCTATTCGGGTTATTCAAGCTTCCAGATCCATCCACCCAAAACTCAATTCCACCTTTCTTGCCCTCATTCCTAAGTCTCCTGCCTCGCAAAAGTTTCTCCGACTATCGACCCATAAGCCCGTGCAATGTTTTTTACAAGATTCTCACCAAGTCTATAGCCAATAGACTCAAAACGGTCCTCCCCCTCCTGATTGATCCTTGTCGGGGAAGCACTGTTAAAGGCAGAAACATCCTTGATGGTGTCATCACCGTCCATGAGACCCTCCACTCCGCTTACCGCTCCAAGAATGCTGCTCTTTTTCTTAAGCTCGACATGAACAAAGCCTTTGACCGGGTTGATCAAAAATTTTTGTGTGCAGTCCTCCTCAAGTTCGGCTTTCATCCCCACTGGATTGACCTTGTCTACAGTTGTATATCCACTCCCTTTTTTTCTATCCTGGTCAATGGGTCCCCAGCTGGGTATTTCCAAAGTGCCAGAGGCCTCAGACAGGGCGATCCTTTGTCTCCCATCCTTTTCATTCTTCTGGCAGAGGTTCTGAGTTGGTCCATGAAAGAGGCTCTTCGTCAAAACAAGATTTTTGGCATTTTGCCGACTTCTAGGGTTGATCCTGTCACTCATCAGCAATTTGTGGACGACACCCTCATCTCCACTGGGGCGTCTGTTGCCCAAGCCAAATCGCTCAAGCGGATCCTGTCCCGTTATGAGCAAGCTGTAGGGCAAAAGGTCAATTACATCAAGAGCAAAATCTACTTTATTAACACTCCCCTGCGTAGGCAACTCCGGATTGCTAGAATTCTTGAATGCACTATTGATTCCTTGCATACGTCCTATCTCGGGGTTGCCTCTATCTTTTAGTGGGCGGGCCAGTGGAGACATGTGGAACATGATTCTTGAGCGCCTTCACAAGAAACTCGGCACTTGGAAGGGCAAACTCCTGTCGCAAGCCGAAAAAGCCACCCTTACCAAAGCTTGTCTTCAGGGGATCCCGACCTACTTTATGTCGGTGTTCATGCTTCCGGTTGTTGTTCACTCCAAAATCGAGAAGATTCAGAGGACCTTTCTATGGTCTGGCAACGAAGAGAAATCTAGACTCCCCCTTGTTGCCCGGGACAAGGTGTGCTTGAGGATAGACCAAGGCGGCTTGGGGTTGAGAAGATCAAGACTTATGAATTTGGCTCTGATCGCGAAGCACACTTGGAGGATTCTTTCTAGTGACCCGGTGGAGTGGGTTAAGCCGGTTAAAAAGAAGTATCTTGGCCCCAATTCCTTCTTGGATGCTGAGACCTCCTCCGTGGCGTCGACTTTTTGGAAATCTGTGCTCCAAACCCGGCATTTGATCAGCCTGGGAGCCCGCTGGATTTTGGGTGATGGCAACCTCATTTTCTTTTGGAAGGACAGGTGGGCGACTGAGGAAGCCCTTGGGTCGAGGGCGGATCTTGCAGGGCTGAGAGGGTTGACTGACCCAAACTCCCAACTCAGGGTGGCGGATTTCATAGACCGGAGCACCCGTTTTCCCCGGTGGAAGCTTCCAGTTGTGGAGGGGTTTAATAATGAGGTTACCTTTCTTGCTAATATCCTCCAGTCGGTTTTAATTCCTTCTGCTAGGAGGAATGACAGAATCATCTGGAGTGGTACGGAGGATGGGCGTTTTTTTGTTAAATCAGCTTATGAGTTTCTCACCACCAAGATTGCTCTCGACTACAGGTGGAATACTGTTTGGAGGAAAGGGGTCGTCCCTAAAATCAACTTTTTTGCGTGGATCGCTTTCCACAACAAAGCCTTAACTATTGACAACCTTCACAAGAGAGGTTTTGCCTTCCCCAACAGGTGTTACTTGTGTCTAGCAGATTGCGAGACGAGGGATCATTTATTCTTGCATTGCCCGTTTTCCCACTCTATTCTTAGCATTGTCCTATCCTCCTTCCAAATCCTTTGGTGCTCTCCCCGTTCCCTCATAGATGCTTTCCACCAATGGCCTAATCCTTTCAAGAATCCTAAACTCCGCTTCCTCCTCGAGGCCTCCTTCCACCATTCAATTTGGCAAATTTGGTTAGAGAGGAATGCCAGAATCTTTGGCAGAGCTCCTAGAGGGCCTCCTTCTGTTGCTCAAAGGGCGTTATCCTACGCCATCGAGAATTCTATTGTTGTTCCTAGTCCCCGTCCCCACCTTCCGAGCGAAGAAGCGATTCTCAAAATAATGAATCTCTGGCCGTTTTTGGATGTTGTTAAAGGGCCCTGTCGAAGGAGTGTTGTTTGGACCACGCCCCCCATGGGGTGGATTAAATTAAACTTTGATGGAGCGGCTAAGGGTAATCCCGGGCCCGCCGGTGTCGGGGGTGTTGTTAGAGATCATGATGGGAATCTTGTGATGGCCTACTGTGAAGAGTTGGGCTCCCAGACGAATCACTATGCCGAAGCCCGAGGCGCTCTGAAAGGTATTCGGATACTCTCCGAGGACCCTCGGCCTCTAATTATTGAGGGTGACTCGCTCAACATCGTGAATTACCTCCTTGGCACCAAAAATCCTTCTTGGAAAGTCTACAACATCATCCTCGAGGCAAGAACGCTTCTCTCCCATCGTGGTAGGTGGAAAGCAAACCATATTTTGAGAGAAGGTAATCGCGTGGCTGATCACATGGCCAACAAAGGGCTCGCGACCACGTGTCCGGTCGTGTGGCGGTCTCGCTTCCCATCCGAGGTGGAAAGGTTGGCCAGAGCGGACATCCCTTCATGAGGTTTACCTCGCACAGTTTTTGGAAAGCCCCTTCCGACGAGTATCGGGGTGGCGTGGCAATTCTGTCTACTCCCTTGGGCGAGTGTGGGCGCAAGTGTCTTGTGAAGCGCACCCCTGTTTCCAAAGCTATTTGTTTTTCAGGTCTCCAGGACGCACCAGATTTGGTGCCTTGTAGGCTCTCAACTCATTTTTCTCCACCAAGGCGGTTTATCTGTTTTGTCCGATCCTGGCATTGGTTCGCGGTTTAATTCGCTTCTGGACCTGGCTGCTTCCATTCTTACTACCGTTAACTCCATGATTACAATCCTGAAGCAGAACCAGAAGCGCCAAAATTCGGAAGGACAGGAGTCGTGATTAGCTGTCCATGGTGTCTTGTCTATTTTGTTTTCCGTTTTCCTTGTTTCAGTTCTTCGGCCTCTACTTGGTGTCCTCTCGGGTTTGTCCTGTTTCATTTTTTCGTTGGGTTTCCAGGCCTAAAAGCCCTTTTTGCAGTCTCCAAGTCTTTAGCATTAGGGTGGCTTTACTTGCAATTAGGCTTATTGTTACAGCCAAGAGGTATGATGCATTATTAGAATTGTGGCTAATTTTGTACATAAGGTTTTGGGATCCTCTATAAAAACCCACTGTTAATATATTAAAATAATTACCAAAAAAAAAAGATAGATTTCAAAAGGCTCATGGATTTAGGGTAATGGTAGAAATGAAGAGTTTCATATTGTAGACCAAAGTTCCAATCTCATGGGTGAACTTTACCATTTATCAAATGGCATAAGTTTTAACCAATTAAATTCCTTGACTTTCAAGGAGAAGACCCAACTTCAAATCTTGTCAAACTATATATACATAATTGCCAAGCTGTGTAATACCACTATGTGGAAACAATGTAATCTGAGTGGCACCCACTTCGATCCCATAAAATCAATTTAAGAAAAGAATGATAGATTTCAAAACTTTTAAGATTTACAGTAAATATCCAAATTAGTTTACCATTGCAAATGTATATACAACTGAATTTTACTCAGTAGATTAAAAGTCCTCCACATTATATGAATTGGAAACACCACCCTTCACATCCCAACACCTTTCTTTGTTTGTTTTATTCCAAAATAGTCTCTTTATTTTGTTTGTTTTATTCCAAAATAGTCTCTTTATGGGTCCTCATTGTTCCAATGTTTAACTCCTAGCATTGATTTTCCTATCAACTCCTATAAAAGAATAACAAGCACTACAAAATACTAGAAATATATACATATATAAGATTTGTCAACAACACTTTATTTATTATTATTGTATTATTTAATTATGTTCATTTTCTCAGTATAAAAATGACATTTTATATTATCAAATGGCATTAGCCCAACCAGTTAGATTCCTCAACATTCAAGGAGGAAACCAAGGTCCGAATTTTGTCAAGCGATACATGGATAATATCCAAGCTTTGTTACAATACCACTATATAATGATGATGTAATTGGGGTCATTTCACTCCCATATAACCAATTGAAAAAGAAAAGAAAAAATGACATTTTATATCATGTTTAATTTGTCACAACACATAACTCATTGAAAAAAAATTGTTACAACAAATAGCCAATCAGGTTTGGAGCAACTGCTTGGGAATAAAGAGTTTTACACCAAATGCCAAGGTTCCAATTGCATACGTAAACCTTATCATTTTTATGGCATGAATTCATGTGCTTGAACATGCGAATTTTAAGGCGGTGACAAAGATTTAAATCTTGTCAAATCCTATTATATGGTTTGTTAAAATACAATGGTACTATGTGATTTGTTGAAATACTATGATAACCTAGTTATATAATATATGGGTGGGTAGGGAGCATTTCAATTCTATATAACCATATATAATAATCAAAAAGTGTTGTTTTTTTTCGATGTTAAAATGCATATGGTGATTTAT
This sequence comes from Wollemia nobilis, assembly GCA_028583015.1. NCBI lineage: Eukaryota > Viridiplantae > Streptophyta > Pinopsida > Araucariales > Araucariaceae > Wollemia > Wollemia nobilis. The sequence goes on along the minus strand of JAQPPZ010017259.1, from coordinate 3,682,333 downwards.
TTCCTAATTTGAATTATTCTAAGTTAATCCAGAAAATACAAATATATGCATGAGAAACACAACATTTCACTTTATTTTGTTAAATTTTGGGAAAGACCACCTTTGGGAAAAATAAAAAAGCAGCCCTCGTTTGGTCACTATGCATAAGCTCGTCCAACTGTGTTGGGCACAAAGATTCAGAGACTCACAAGTTCAATATTTTATTTTGATATTTTATGGAAGGGATAAATGTGGATTGCCATCAACTGTTTTCAGGTCACACATTGCCAAAGTAGTTGACATTTTAAATGAATGGAATGGAGGAATAGAGAAATGATACATGCAGCGAGGTCTCACAATATTCGTCAAAAGGTTGAACTAGTGAACAATCCTGGAGCTCTTTATGAGTCTATTTTCACAGAAGTACAATTCTACCCATTGTTATATAATAACAAGTAAGATGTACAATTTACGTCATTGCATATAATAAGAAGTATACAGAGGCTCATGCTAGCAATTAATTAATAGTACACCAGGATAGAAGAAATCAGAATGAGGAAGAGGAAAAATGGGCATAAATGTTGGACTGTCATTATGTAACTTGATATTAGGGAAGCAAACACAGCGCCTATCACAGATCTGATGCCGCAACTATTCGTGCAAACCCCTAAATTTAACTAAAGATAACATAGATCTCGTAGACAAAACCAAAATGAGAATAAAATGTTATTAACTACCTAGTAGATAGAGAAAAGTGTCAGAATCTCCACAGTAATATATATACTTACAGCATTGACGACGAGCCTCTTCATGCGTGAGTTCCAGTTAAAATTGGTGTTAGAGGTCCACAAGAGAGGGCGAGGTGCCGGTGCCACCCGCGTGCTCAAATTTTTGCCCACACCAGCAAAACCTCTGGCAATAGTTGTCCCTCTGTTGGGAGCCTTCGATGCCCTGCACACCCATTTGTTCACCGATGACGACGATGATAATGCCACAGCAGATGATGCAGCCGCAGCCATTGCGCCCCTAAAACCTTGGAAGACAAGAGAGGAAGGAATAGGAGATCAAGATAAGAAGAGGATATCAAGGCAGGCTGTCGTTGTTCATATTATAGCTTCACTTCTCGTTACCACATATTTGATTTCCAGATATCGAGCATCACAAGGGACAAGGCAAGGAATATTCTGTCCACACATTATAGATGTGATGTCAGTGGGGAAGATTGGCTGGTAGTTGTAGCCCTAAACCCGCTAGGTAAACGGGATAGAAAAACACATTGACATTGGGTATAAAATGACCACCCTTTTACACGTTAGGTGCTAAGTATTTCTATCACCCATGATATTTAACTATAAAACCAAAAGAAATAGGAAATGAAGGTTTTCTCGGAACACTGAATATGGAGTTAGAATGAGTTAGATTTTTTTTTTAATATTTATAGGGAAAAAACAAATCTTATATTAAGGTTTATAGTTAAAGCACACGATATAACTAGCTTAGATACAAAGGATATATATCTAAAAACGTAAAGAGTTATCAATATCGAGCGCCTATCTCACGGTTATTTTAGTTTAAATGTTTTAAATGTTTTTGTTAATGCCGGTTTTTTTAATAAAAAAAAAAAAATTGTTTACGGCATGACATTTATGACCTCTTTGCTTCCCATCCCATGTCTGCCATTGTAGGAATGGCTCTCAGCGTAATTATACTAATAAAAATACATAAACATGATAAATGTAAGATTTTAGCTTATGAATGATAGAAAAAGATATCGATATGGAATGAAGCAGCAAAAAAATGGAAAAGGACATAGGGAAGTAACAATGTTAATAAAAAAGATAAGGATGGTGACGATTTTTCGAGTCGCGAAAAACAAATTTGCAAAGTGCGAAGGATTAGGGTTTTTTCTTGAAAAACATCTTATATTTTAGGAGTCATATCTTCGCGAAAAGTTATCTAATTCAGTTGATTTTTGGACCAACTTGTGCAGAATTTGAATAGTCTTAAAATGAGTGGTCATATGCAAATATCCGAGCAATATTGAGGGAGATACAAAACACTGTGAAGTCAACCATTCGGAACAAGGGTAGTGACGATTTTTCAAGTCGCGAAAAACGAAATTACAAATATTTGCCAACTACGGTTCGAATGATGGGAAGAGCAATGAAGGACTAGAACTTTAGCGAGGCAAGATATTCTATCTGGACAAATATTTTTTCAATTAAGTTCTTTTTTCCTTTCTTTATCTTAGAAATTGTGCATGAAAAGTTTATAAATTTTTTATCAAATATTATATTTGCTATAGGACTTTCAGATAAATTTCATTAGATTTTGAGTTTCCTTTCCATGGATCGATTTATAGTTAAATCTTCATAATCATCCCTAGTGGTAGAGGTTAGTAAGTGCACCTCATAGAGATCCTCATTGCTTTAAGATAGGGTATTTTTTTGTAAATTTAATGGGTATTGAATGAATGAATGAAAGATTTTAATTACGTCCGCGAGACCCAAATATGGCCTATGGGACCTCAAATATGGAAGTACAACTACTCAAATCATATCATATGATCTTTAATATCTTTGAGAAGGTTGTTCCTTCTCCTGCTGATTTGTGTTAGCAATTCTCCAACTTTTTTTATTTTTCTGTCTTCAAATAAATCTGTAATAAACTCATTCCCTAGTGTTTCTTTGTATTTGTCACGGATATCTGAAAAACTCGGGCATTTATAGATGAAGTGTTCCTCTGTCTCTACCGCCCTGTCTTGCATAGAGTACATATCCTTTCTTCCCATTGTTCTTTGGGCGTTGTCCATCTCCTTGTTTCACATCTAAGCCTATGAGAGCTAGTCCTTATCCGAGCAATCGAGTATTTTTTCCTTCCACTTGATTTCGGCGCCTATATACGCTTTTTCCTTGTGGTCATACGTTGGGTTAAAATTTGCAATATAATATTGTCTTTTCCTCGCTTGCATTTTTCCACATTCCACTTCCGAACTTTTCATTCACATAATTTTTAATGTCTTTGTTGACATTTGGGCATTCATTTATGTTGATTTAACAACGTTTCATCCATTTCTGATTTTGTTTCATCCACGTATTCTTTCGCCTATGCAACTCTTCGTCCCTAACTGCTCTAGGCCATCTATCATTTGTCATGTTTTTTGTTTTTTTCAAGTAACATATGACTTGGTCATAGCAATTGCTTCTAAAGGGAACATTCCGGTTTCGGCTAGAATAATTTCATAAGGGGTTGTGGCCTTAATTTTGAGAAAGTTTGTGATTAGATATTTTTGAATCCTTTCTATTTGCCTCCATTTTGCATTTGTTGTGCCACTAGCCCACACCTCGCAACCATACAAGAGAACCGGTGTAACAAGTAGGCCAAATAAGACCTTGGTGGTCTTCCGGTCCCACAACCCGGCATTCCTACACCTGTTTTAAAGTGCATATAGTGCTCTCCGACTACTTTGAGTTATTTTCATCCTACATGTATTCCAGTTAAGTTTGTCATGAAAGTCTATGCCCCGGTATTTGTATTCTACTACTACATCAAGCGGTTCTCCCCGCAAGCTGAAATTTGAGTTGTTGCTTCTTCTTTTTGCTTGAAAAAATCATAATTTTTGTTTTGCTCGTGTTCACTCGCATCCCAACTTCTTTACAAAAGAGTTCTAGAGCTTGAAGGTGATCTTCTAGATCTTTGGTTGTTTTGGCCACAAGAATTACATCATCTGCATACATGAGGAGTTTTACCACATATTTGGCTAAATGCACACCCTCTCCCCCAAATTTGTTTATCCATTCTTCTAACTTGTCAATGTACTACTCAAATAAGGTCGGAGATAGAGGGCAACCTTGTTTGACACCTATGTCACTACCAAAACATTCGAGATAACCCTTCCCGTGTTCCGATTCTAGCTTTTACATGCTCATATAGTCCGTGAACTGCTGCCCTGTAGTGAATTGGAACCTCTAGCTCTTCCATTCTGCTCCATAATTTTTTCCTAGGCACTGTGTCAAATGCCTTTTTGAAGTCTACAAAACAGCAAAAAGCCTCCTCTTTTTTGTCCCATATTTTTTCCACTATGTGTCTGAGCGTGATACAATGATCAATAGTTGAGTGTTTGGGCCTAAAACCTGCTTGCCCCTTTGCTCTCTTTCCCTTTTCTTCTGCCCATATCTTGATCCTACGCTCTATCATACTCCCAAACAACTTTGCAAAGAGAGGGTTGATCATGATAGTTCGATAGTTTGAGGGATTATTTACATCTCCACTTTTAAACAAATGAATGGTCAAGCTAGTTGTCCACTCGGTAGGGAAGCCATTTTGTATGACCTCATTGAAAATTTCTTTGATTTGCGGTGCCAAGATATCTACCCCCCATTTTATATGCTCTGCTTGAAGATTGTCTATGTCACGAGCTTTTCCGGTTGCTAACTTTTTTATCCCTTGAATAATGTCTTCAATTGTGAAAAGTTCTTTCTTGACAATGATAGTAGGGGGTGTCTCCTGCTGGTTACTACTGCTGATACAGTTGTTTTGAATACTCCAACCACCGATTAACTGTTATGTTATTTTCAGTTTGCATCCTTTTTAAGCTTAGTTCCTTCCAAAATTTCTTTGGTTCATGCTTCCCTAAATAAATCAATTCTTCCCTCCTTGTTTTAGTGTATTCTTCTTTTTTTGCCCTTACCAGTTTCTCATATTGGGCAGGGGCTTCAACCTTGAGAAAATGGATAGATAGGAGTTGGGAGTCTCCAAGAGTGATTCTATCATTTCTTCCCAAAGGTTTTTTCCTAGCCATTTTTTGTTTTGGGGAAGAAAGAGAAAGAATCCTAAAAGGGAGTCCTTGGTTTAAGAGAAGAGTAGGGCTCTTCCTTACCCATTGGTATGAAGGTTTTTCACCTAAAAATGTTAATCTATCCCTAGTACCAGTCTGGGTTAGGATGTTTGGGTTACCCATTGAGTTTTGGGAAATAGATACCTTCAAGGCAATAGGCAACACTCTAGGAGAATTTCTTGAGATTTCAGATACAACAAAAGATGGTTTTTTGGCTATTTATGCTCGAATACTGGTCATGATTGATATAAGTAAAGCTTTACCATAATCAATCATTCTTAAGTATGGTGATGAGGATCAACAAACATGAACAAAAAAAAAAATCCAAGGAGTTAAATTAGAATTATTTTCATAATGCCAGCCTAAAGGGGCAGAAATTACAATGCCAGACTTGTTCAATATTGGAGCCCAATCCCAGATCGAAGACCCTATTTCCAGATCCAAAATCCCCTTTTAAAATCTACCTTCCCCGCCCAACTGGCGGTTGACAAAATTTTAAATTCTACTTTCCCGCCCAACTGGCGGCTGACAAAATTTTAAATTCTACTTTCCCGCCCAACTGGCGGCTGAAAATTTAAATTCTACTTTCCCGCCCAACTCGGCTGAAAAAATTTTAAATTCTACTTTCCCGCCCAACTGGCGGCTGATAAAATTTTAAATTCTACTTTCCCGCCCAACTGGCGGCTGACAAACACCAAGGCAAAACACTTAGAATTTTTTTTTTTTTTTTTTGATGCAAGATTGCTCTGTTGCCACTGGATGCTCCTGCATCAGACACCCAGGGTAAGTTTGAGAAGTGACCTCACTTCTTTGTTGTTGGAGGAAAACCAAGGCGGTCAACCTCGGACTTGGACAGCCAAGTCGAATCTTCTACAGGCCTTCCCTTCCATTTCACCAGATATTCTTCATACTGCCTATTTCTTTTAATTCTATCGATGCGGGTATCCAGGATTTCCTCTATCTCTTCTATCACTGGAGCCGATGTCGGAACACTCCACAACTCTGCAACTGGTTCCTTAAAACTGTCACCTTCATGATACTCTACCAAATCAGAAATATTGAACACATGTGATATGTTCAATCCACTCGGCAACTCCACCTCATATGCATTTCCTGAATCTCTTTTCTGTATGATCCTGCATGGTCCAAACTTCTTCATTTTCAGCTTGTTATATGTTTTAGCAGGAAACCTCTCCTTTCTCAGGTGCACCATGACTTCATCACCAACCTGGAACTCCTTAAACCTCCTTTTCTGATCAGCCTTTGTCTTGTACTGAGTGTTCATCTTATTGATGTGTTGTTTTACTTCTTCATGCAAATCCTTCAGGTGCTCTACAAAGTTCTCAGCTTCAGCACTATTCTTTTCTCCCCTGTCCAACTTCCTCAACTCAGAAGCATTTCTTGGACTACTCCCATATACAATCTGGAATGGTGATTTACCAATACTCCTATTGACAGTCCTATCCAGAGTAACTGGGGCTGTACAAACTCTCCAAGCTTCAGCAAAATCTGGGTCTTCAGGGTACAAACCCTTAAGTTCTTCAAACCCCACAACTTCCACTCTCATTGTTGTCAGCAAACTCTTTTCATCCATCTCCTTCAGTGGCTTCAGTTTATGGCGCACTCCTTCCTTTGTTAGGGAGTAAGTGTTGGCATGTCCATCATGGACTACACGGCGATCAAACTACCATGGTCTTCCTAACAGCATATGGCAAGCATCCATAGGCAGGATATCACACAGGACCTCATCCTGGTATCTCCCAATATTAAACTTGACTAAGCACTGTTCACTGACCAATGCCCTATGGTCCTTCTGCAACCACGCAATCCGGTATGGATGCGGGTGTCTCCTCCTCTCTAGTTGTAACTTAGTAACCATTTCTTTAGAGACCAAGTTATCAGTACTGCCATTATCTATAATAACATTACAAACCTTACCTAAACATTTGCACCTTGTGCGGAACAGGCTCTTCCTCTGGTCTGGTTCCTTCTCCTCATTCAACAAGGTTCTCCTTGTGACCATAACTTCTCCTCTCTCTGCCTCCTCAGAGCACTCTGATTCAGCTCTTTCATCTACAATAGCAGCTCTGGCATTACCCGCTGGCCTCCTATTTGGCTTCTCTTGGTTCTGTGGACACTCATATGCTCGATGTCCTCCTTCTCCACAGTTGAAGCAGGTTCCACGAAACCCTCTTTCTCCATTTCCTCGACCAGATCTACCTCTTCCTCTTGGGTAGTTGTTCTGACCACGGGATCTGTAATCATTATCTCCCTTCTGATCCTGACTATTGCTAGCTTCTTCTTTCTTCTCATCTCGTCCTCCATATGTTCTTCCACCAGTTCTTTCTCCATGACCTCTTCCTTTCTGCTTACCCTCAAACCTTTTGTTTAGCTTCTCTTCAACTTTTAGAGCAAACTGGTAAGCATCCTCAATGGTGCTCATCCTAACCAGACTCAACTCTTCTTGAATACTGGTTCTCAACCCATTGATGTAACGGGCTACCTTCTCCTTGTTAGCCTCAGAATGGCCGGTTCGGATCAAGATCTTGTAGAACTCATCGGTGTATTCTTTGACAGACTTTCTTGACTGTCTCAAACTTTGCATCTTCTTCAGCAAATCCAACTCATAATCTACCGAAATAAACTGCCTCTTCAGCTTTTCCACCATTTGTTCCCATCTGGTGATCCTCTTTTTTCCCCTTCTATTTTTGTCAAGTTGTACTCCTTTCCACCAGATTCTAGCATGACCCTTCAGTTTGGTCTTAGCAAACTTGACCCTCTCAGGATCTTCAACCTCCTCATACTCAAAGTATTCTTCCAAATCATTGATCCAATCAATCAACTCCTCTGGATCAAGATTTCTAGAATACGTAGAAACCTCCATCTTCGGTCTCTTTCCAATCTGAGATATGGCTCTGTATAACCTGGCTTGTGCAGGATCTACTGCCTCTTCTTCTTCCTCAAACTGGTCCTCTTCTTCTTCAACTTCATCTTCACTGCCATCTTCTCTCCTTGGCTCAAACCCTCTATGCAACTCCTCTTGTAGAGCCTGAACTTGCCTTTGCAATGCTCTGAAATCTTCCTCTGGCACCATATTTCTCCCACCACCATGGTTTCTTCGTGGAGGCATTCTGCTCACTTCTCTCACAAACCTTAACCACAGATCCTGGTGTAAACTGCCTCACGTCCGGCGATCTGTTTACACACTCAGGAACTCCCGCTCTGATACCACTTGATGAGGATCAACAAACATGAACAAAAAAAAAAATCCAAGGAGTTAAATTAGAATTATTTTCATAATGCCAGCCTAAAGGGGCAGAAATTACAATGCCAGACTTGTTCAATATTGGAGCCCAATCCCAGATCGAAGACCCTATTTCCAGATCCAAAATCCCCTTTTAAAATCTACCTTCCCCGCCCAACTGGCGGCTGACAAAATTTTAAATTCTACTTTCCCGCCCAACTGGCGGCTGACAAAATTTTAAATTCTACTTTCCCGCCCAACTGGCGGCTGAAAATTTAAATTCTACTTTCCCGCCCAACTGTCGGCTGACAAAATTTTAAATTCTACTTTCCCGCCCAACTGGCGGCTGATAAAATTTTAAATTCTACTTTCCGCCCAACTGGCGGTTGACAAACACCAAGGCAAAACACTTAGAATTTTTTTTTTGTTTTTTTTTTCTGTTGATGCAAGATTGCTCTGCTGCCACTGGATGCTCCTGCATCATATGGGGATAATATGTGGACCCAAACTATAGATTATAAAAACATATATTTTAGATGTAGAAGATGCCATAAGGTGGGGCATATTGGGAGATCATGCCCTAAGAAGAGCCCAGTAGAATCATTTGTAAAAAAACGTAAGAGAAATTGACAAATGGTTATGGATAAAGATGGTTTTCAACTTCCAAAAATAGATCTACAAAAATAAAAAAATGAACAATGGAGACCAATAAGGAAGGATACTAGAAGAAATTCCAATTCTTTTGAGGCTTTAGCCGATGAAGAAAATGTAGATCAAAACTTAGAGGACATAGTACAACAATTTCAACATATTAGCAAGGAATCGTCTATTCAGTATGATCCTAATTTAAGGAAGAACATTCTCGATGAATCTAAGGAATGTGTCTCATCAAATTTTGAAGACTCTCTTGAAGTACCATGCACCATTCAGGAGAAAATAATTGGTAAAGAAAATGCAGTTTTAGAAGTTAATACCTCTACCATTAATAAGGAAATACCATAAAATGAGCAAGACAAGTCAAAAGATTCTATAATAGAGCCAGGAGAGGATAAATATGTTGAAAAACAAAATTGTGAAAGAATATTGAGGAATAGAATAATAAGACCTACTCTTGATATAGGTAAGGCAAAAAGAGGAAAACCCTCAAATTATCAAGCAAGATCCAGGGAAGCAAGAGCTAACATAGAGAAAGGAACACAAACTAAGTTGGTTGAACTTCTCTTTACCAAACAACAAAATGATATTGGTAATATGCAAGAGGGGCCAAAAGCCCCTAATGAGACATGATTATCATCTCATGGAATATAAGGGGTGCTAATACCCCCTCAAAGCATAGGTGTATTAGGGACCTATGTTTAAGTAATAAACCTGATATTCTTTGTATCTAGGAAACTAAAATGACAAAAGAAGAAGTTTCAAAAACTATGAAAGTAGTTTGGGAAAGATGTGAATGGGATGCTATGGATTCTAAAGGAGAAGCAGGGGGAATTCTAACTTGTTGGAATCCTTCTAGAACCTCTTGTGTAACCATTCATAAAACTAGGCATTGGATAGCCTCTTTAGTCACTTGCTACTTTGCAGATATTCGCTTCATCCTTATCAATGTCTATGGACCTACAACTCAGTCAGGTAGATTAGAAGTTTGGAGTGGGATTGAAGCCTTTATGAGAAGTAAAGACCAAGTAACCCGATTCATGATCATTGGATATTTTAATGCCATAACCAAGCTGAATAAAAAATTTGGGGGAATTAGGAAATTGACCCAAAGTATGAAATATTTCTCAACTTTTATTCAAAACAACAATCTATGGGAAGTTGAGTTTGAAGAAGACAACTATACTTGGACCAACAACAGGAGAGGCCAGAACCTAATAGCAGAAAAATTAGATAGATGCATTCTCTCATATCATTGGCTTGATGAAGGAACTTGTGCTAAAATTAATACCTTAACAAGGATTGGTTCATATCATTGGCCAATAAGAGTTAAAATGGTGGTAAGTGAATTCAAAAAAAATATCATATTTTAAATATGAGAAGATGTGGGAAGACCATCCTCAATTTTTTGATATGATAGCTCAAACATGGAATTCTTTAGGTAATGGTGGGTTGTATGCTCTTCCAAACCAAATTAAAGCTATGACATCTAGATTAAAAGAATGGAACAAGAACACCTTTGGAAATATTTTTGAGAAGAAAGAAGAACTAAAAGATAAACTTTCAAAATTCCAAAAAGGTGATGAAAATAATACAAGCTTGGAGGAAAGGGAGTTGCTTAGTGAATATCATAATATTTTTGAGTAAGGAAGAGAAATTCTGGAGATTAAAATCAAGATAGACTTGGTTAAAATAAGGAGATAAGAATACAAAGCTTTTTCATAGGATGGCTATAGTACAGAGATCATCTTCTAGAATTAATAGAATTAAATCAATAGAAGGGGTTTGGATTGAAGATCAAAGTGAAATTAGAAAAGAGGTAAAGTCATTTTATCAAAATATTCTAGGTTCAGAGGAGACCAAAGTTCTTAATGATAAACTTCTTCAAGATGTTCCTTCAATTATAACAAATGAAGACAATAGGAAACTGATGGAGCCTATTACTCTAGAAGAAGTTCATTTAGCTCTTTTCTCTTTTAATAAGGATAAATCCCCAAGTCTAGATGGGCTCTCTATAACTTTTTACCAACATAATTGGGATATAGTGAAGGATTCTTTATTGGTGGTTGTGGAATAGTCTAGGGTAAAACAATACATTCCTTATAAAATAAATGCAACTTATCTTACCCTAATTCCAAAAAAGAAGGATGTTGAATTGTTTGATTCTTTTAGACCCATAAGCCTATGTAATATGGCATATAAGATTATTTCCAAAGTGATGGTGAATAGATTAAGGCCATTGTTAGACAAAATTATTTCAGAAGAGCAAGGAGGATTTGTGAAAGGGAGACAAATTCTAGATGGGATCATAGTAGCTCATGAAGTTATACATTCAACAACTTCAAGAAAAGAGAAAGCTATGATCTTAAAACTTGATATGAGTAAAGCCTATGATAGGGTTAAATGGGATTTTCTTTTTGCAGTTTTAGATAAGTTTGGTTTTGGGAAGAAATGGGTTAGATGGATTAAAGCTTGTGTCTCTACAGTTTCTTATTCGGTGTTGGTCAATGGGTTAGTGATAAAATATTTTAAAGCCAAGAGAGGCCTTAGACAAGGAGATCCTCTATCTCCTTATTTGTTCATTATTATGGCAGAATTTTTGAGTAGGAACTTAAAGAAGGCTTACAAATATGGGTTTATTAATGGACTTAAGGTTAGTAATAACATCGATAACATCACCCATCAATAGTTTGTAGATGATACAACCCTTTTTGGAAGGGCAAGGATAAATGAGGCCAGAGCTTTGAATAACTTTTTAAAAGAGTACAAAAGAGCTTCAGGGCAAAAAATTAATAGGACTAAATCCAAAATTTACTTCCTTAACACTCCTAATATCAAAGCAAGAATTTGTAGGTTGCTTCAAATGGAGGAGGTAAATTTACCAACAACTTATCTAGGGATGCCTTTATTTGAGGGGAGAATGAGGATAGATTTATGGAATCTAGTTATTAGTAAAGTTTAAAATAAACTTCCAGCTTGGAAAGGTAGATGGTTATCGTTAGCAGGAAGAGTGCAGTTAATTAAGTCAGTCTTACAAGCCATTCCAACATATTATATGTCATTATTTTCTATGCCAAAATCAGTTGAAAAAATTTTAATCTTTATTATGCGATCCTTTTTATGGTCAGGTTTACATGATAAAAGGAAATTTCCTTTGGTGAAATGGAGCAAGTTGTGTGATGACAAAACTAGGGGAGGTCTTGGTTTAAGAGCTCTTACAGATGCAAACTTAGCTCTTAGGGGAAAAGTTATCTAGAGATTGTACAAAGAGATTCAAAGACAATGGGCAAGAATTCTTCTAAGTAATTATGTTGATCCCAATGACCCAAGTTTAATATTTATTGCATTCTCTCTCCCAAATGGTTCTGCTCTTTGGAATGGTTTAAAAAAATCTATTGATCTTATGATTAAAGGTTTAATATGGGTGGTGGGAACTGGAGAAAAAATTTCTATTTGGATGGATACTTGGTGTGATAAAAAGCCACTCAATTTAGATCCAGTTTTGAAACCTTGGATGAGATTGCTTCAAGATAAATACGGTGATAGGGTTTCAAACATTTTGTACAAGGATCGAGAAGGAAGATACAAATGGAAAGAAGATTTTTTTATAAGTATACAAGACATTGATGCTAGGAGGCAATTGAGTAGAAAGATAACAACTATGATTATTCCGAGGGGTGCCAAGGATAAATTGATTTGGGAGTTGAATAGCTCAGGAGAATACACAACAAGAAGTGGATATAATGTTCAACACCAACATAATAATAATGTCACTAGAATATGGAGAGATATTTGGGATAGCCCAAGCATTCCTAAAGTCAAAATGTTTGTTTGGCTAGTAGGTCATAGAAGAATTTTATCCTGGGATAACCTTATGAAAAGGGGGTTTCATGGCCCCTCTCAATGTGTTTTCTGTAATAAGGAGGAGGAGAGTATTGACCATCTCTTGGGACATTGCTCAATAGTTTGGAATCTATGGCAATGGATTCTTAATATGTTTGGTAAATGCATGGTGATGAATAGCAAAATTGAAGATTGGTTAAAGTAATGGCAGAGCACTTATAAAAGTGAGGCTTTACAGACAATATGGGATATATCAAAAGATACAATACTTTGGACTATATGGCTAGAAAGGAATAGAAGAATATTTAAAGGAAAGGAAAAATGTTTAGAGGTAATGAAAAAGAAGATATGTTTAGCCATAGAGGAGTCTAAACCAACTCTATCAACTTACCCAATTCCTAATTTGGAAGCAGAGAGTCTTGATAGATGGAGTCAAGTCATTAAATGGAATTATGATGTTGGGTACAAGAGAAGCAAAAATAAGGTAAAGAATATAAAGTGGAAACCACCAGATATGGAGTGGGTTAAATTGAATTTTGATGGAGCATCTAAAGGAAATCTAGGACCAAGGAGGAGGAGGAATAATTAGAAATAATAGAGGAGAGATTTTGTCTCATTATGCTTTCAATAGTGGATTTAAGACAAATAATGAAGTTGAAGCTTGGGCAACTTTAGAAGGGTTAAAAATATGTAAACAAATGAAATGGAATAGAGTATGGATGGAAGGTGATTCTCTCATAGTAATAAATGCAATTTTGAGGAAAGTAAAGGCTCCATGGAACATACAAGAGATAATTATGGAAATTCAAGATCTTGCTAAAGAGTTTGAAGAAATCAGGTTTACACATATATTAAGGGAAGGAAACAAATGTGCAGATAAGCTAGCCAATAGAGGGGTTTTGATTGAGGATCATGAAGTTAAATTCTCCTTTCCATGGTTAGAGGAAGTAGAAAGTTTAGTTGAAGTTGACAAAAAATGTTGATTGCCTAAATCAATTAATGATTAAGTTTTACTTTAATGTTTTCCATTGGTAATATCTATTTTATTTTGTAACAATAATGTGTTTTCATTTAGACTATTTATTATAATTTTTGTGGTTGCACTTGTGTTTCAGGAAGGAAACTAGCAATCCATATTTGGTAAAGCAGACTATGATAGTGCGATGTTTTGGAAATATTACTCTACTAAGATGCAAGGCATAGATAGTAGAGGTGAAGTTTGGGCATTGTGAAGGCTGCTATAGGAAAATGTCAAGAAAGATGCTAAATTTTGGAGTAATTGTATTCAAACAGAGATTTGAAAAGATCTAGAAAATGAAAATCAAGAATTCAGACATTTTATGTAAAATGATGTAGGTTTCTAGCTATAGCATCTCAATTGAGATGAGAAGTGTATCTATTTGTAAACTCTCAAGCTCTAAATAAGAGAGATGTAATTTGTCAAGGGTGGGGGACCCGAGTACAACCCCTTATTATCAAGAAAAAAATAATGTTAATAAAAGAGTCTTGGGATAGAATCATAAGGTTGAGAAAGAAGACCTAAATAAATAGTATATATGGATTAGAATCATAAATAATGGTAAATTTATTAGCATTGCAGCTTGTTACTGTGCTCCACTACAATTAAAGTTTTAAAATAATCATAAAGATCTATATGTGGCATTGGTAAAAAATGTTACAAAATATAACAAGCTCGGAGATGTAGTTTTAGTGGGTGACTTTAATTCCAAGGCAAATAGACAAGCAATATCTTTAAAGATCAATGAAGGCATAGATCATAATCCCCTATGGTTGGAAGAAGAGGTGGATCAATGTTGGTTAAGGTCCTCCAATGATAGTCAAGGATACATCACATATTATGGAGAAGAACTTCTTAAACTATGTAGCATAGAGGGAGTGTTCATCTACAATGGTATAAACATATGGCAAAATTTTGGAAAATATACTTTTCAAACACATAATAGAAAGAATGTAGTTGATTATCTATTTGTTCACTAAAATTTAATTTCAAGGATAAAAAATGTATATACAGGTCCGAGGTGTAGACCAATTGGTTCAACCAAACCCGATAAAGGGGGCGAAGGTCCAAGGTTCAAATATCAGGCCTCGTTGGACTAAATGCTTATCCCTTTCCTGGTGCTTTCAACAGTGTAAAAGGTTTAAAATGATTGTAGCATGGTGGTTATAGGGGTAAACTATGTGAAGAACTGTGTGGAAGCTTCCAGGGCAGACAATGCAGAATACTATGGCAGCCATAAAATTCGGACAACCTGTTCGGATTTGTGGCGGATATCAATTTCACCATGTATATTAAAAAAACAAAAAAAAGGATAAAAATGTAGAAATTGAAGCAGTTACCATGGAGCTAAAATCTAATCACAATCCAATGTACATTAAGATCCAAATGCAAGAAAGTGGGCAAGAAGAGCATCTTCAAGTAACTGAATGAAAGACAAGAAACATTTGTATGACAGAAATTAGGAAACTTTTAAAACATCACTCAAGCATGTTATGCAAAGGGAGGAAAGAAAGAGGACAAATATTTTTTGAATTTATACTTTTGATAGCAGTAAATTAATGGATATAATCAGAGAAGACTCATAATCATGCAAAAACTTAAAACCATGGAAAAAAACATGAAAGCTTCCCTATAAATCCATAGTTCATTCATTTACAATATGAATTTGCAAAAGATAAGGTAGCTAAGGTGTCGGTCACTGCCGAAAATGCACCCTTATAAGTTCCCCCTTTCTTGTTGCAAAACATAGTGTAATTAATTTCTGAAGGAAGTGTGACTAAGGTGTCGATCAAAGCCAAAAATGCACCCTTATAAGTCATCTTCCCTATTTACAAAAATCAGTGAAGAAAAGAAATGGATATCCCCCCTCAATTGCAAAAAGTGTGCAACTCAAGAGTGTTGTGAAGGATTTTACAAATATTGCCTCCTAGACAATTGTACACCACAAAAAATTGCTCCTCTTGTTACAAGTACTTCAAACACCTAGAATTTGCTATTTATGAAGCCTAAAAGAGGTACAAGCACCCCTTATTGCAAGGTCTTCAAACAAAAACTTATGCTATTTATGAAGCCTAAAAGAAGAGTGAGAGAAAATGGTGCTTTTGCCCAAGGGACTCACGTGTTTTCACATGGTATCAGAGCAGGCGGCTCTTTGTTGACCTCGACATCATGCATCCCGAGGTTGCTAACCGGGCTCACTACATTTGGAGCTAGCACATGGACCAAGGCAGCTCCCAGGCAGTAGGGCCTGTAGGCCCATATCACCAGGCAACCATGGGAGAGGGCCCGTAGGCCCAGATCATCGAGCGACCACGGGAGCAGGTCCACAGGCCCCGACAGATCTAACAACATTCTGTTGTTCGACCTGTCGAGCCTGACAGCAGGCTAGAGCCTGCAGCACAGGGCCTGGATCCTAAGGGTAGGAGGCCCTCCGGTTACCGGCAGCAGCCCCTAGTGCTACCCCCGTAGGGTCCAGCATAAATTTGGGAGGGCAGGCGCGCCCTCCCAAGCAAAGATCGGACCCAACCCGAGGGCAGGAGCGCCCTCGGTTCTGACCCCAATTGATAGGAAACATCCTTGTCAGGGGATCTGACCACCATTGACAGGGGAATCCCTATCAAATCTTCAACGACCGAGATCTGAGAGGGCAGGCACGCCCTTCAATCATCGATGACCGACGGACCTGATCCTACGATTGGGATCTACGAGGGCAGGCGCGCCCTCTGATCCTTGATGATCAAATCAGAGACCCTACAATTACAGACCATCCCGAGCATAAATCTCGAGGATAATTATAGCTAGAACCCATGCACGCCCGGGCATAGATCTCGAGGTGCTGACATGGACCTATCATCTGGCGACACGTGGCGACCAGACTCGACCTCAGGCATAGATCTCGAGGTGCTGACGTGGCAGATAGCCACTGGACTGGACACGTGGCAGACAACCATGGACGATCGACTGGACAGGACACATGGTGGACAACCACTGGACTGGACACATGGCGGATGCCACAGGATGACGGACTAGACACGTGGTGGCCATGTGGCGGACAACCACGTCTGCCACCTGACATGTGGACCCCTCCCACCGCGCCACGTGAGCGGTAGCAAAAGGGGTCCGACTGGACCCTGATTGCCTAGAGGCAATCACGCGTTTAACAACGCGTTAAGGCCTTTAAAGGCCTTATTCATCCCTCATGGGATGAATGTGGGATTAATCCCACAGAGCCTATTCAAAAGGCTCAAGCAGTTTTAATACTGTCGCTGCGGGCTGGCTTTCAAAGCCGCCCCAGTAGAACAGTGGTCAAGGCCGAAGCCTTGATAGCGGGAGGTTCTGTGCTTGAACCCCCGCATGGACACTTTTATGTGGCCACATGCAACATTTTTTTTTCCCACCAGGAGGTGGGAAAGCCTTCAAATCGAAGGCGCGCCCCCTCTCTTCCCGTCGGGCCAGCTAGCCCGACCGGCGGAGGGGCCAGCGCTAAGGCGCTGCCCGATGGGAGGTCGGGAGTTTGACTCCCGTCGGGGCAAAATAATTTTTTGCTCAAAGAAAAAAAACCAAAGGTACGATTTTTTTATTTTTTTAATTCTTTTTAGTTAATTTTATTAATAATTTAATTTTTGTTTATATAAAAATCATTTTACATTACTCTTAAGTGATTTTTTATGAAAATAATTTTATTATTAATTTATATTAGCTAGAATTAATTAGATTAATATATTAAAAATCAATTTTGGGGGCATTTTTTTTGCAACTTCACAAATTTTAGAGTGCTTTTGTTTTCTCACAAACAAGGAGATATAAGACATATAAGAGCCTCATTTTTTTTGTTGCAAATAAGACAACCCTCTACTCTTCACCTTGTTAATTTAGCATACAATAAAGGTTCAAACATGAATTCTTTTTTGCCAAATTGTAACACAAGGAGACCCAATTTTTTTTTGTAAAATTCAAAGGCCAAGTGTGCATTTGTTTTCTCCAAGGGGGGATATAAGACATAAAATTGCACATTCTTTTTTTGCAAAATTGAGAAGAAATTGTAACCTTTGGTCCATCAAAAACTAAGTCGTGTGTCGACTAGTTCTAGAAGCCTTCCAAATGCGGGTCGTGTGTCGACTTGTCTTGGAAGGAGTGCTCAAAATTGTTAATTTTGCAAAATTCAGGGGAGAAGACAACATTGTACTTCTTTTGCAAAATTGGAAAACAAAGTAGAAGACATAAAAATATCATTTTTTGCACAACACAAAACACATATTTTGTTGCAAAAATTAAAAGGTGCATTTTCGATTTTACTCGACACCTTTATTGGCAAATTAGGTGCATTTTCAGTTGCATTTGACACCTAGGTGATAAGATTTTTGTGGGCATTCTTGTTTGATTATTGCATTATTTATTTTGCAATTATAAGTCATAGAATCAAGAACACACTAAACCCCACAATTTCACAAATTTGTGTAAATCCTTGCACAGATTTAAAGCCAAAATTAATTGATTTTCTCTCCTAAATCAACAAAACCCCTAATTCATTCTTATTTGTTTGGCTTAATTTCCTCCAACTTCTCATCCTTCTGAAGGGTGTTAAGGCAAGTGCCATTAAATATCTGTTTGAGTGAATTATATTTTGGTACTCTTTTAGGGTAATCAAAAGAAAGAACAAGTTTTTTAAGGAACCTTAAAAGTTGCAATCCTTTGCACTAAAGGGGGATAATTCCTTTCTTCCTTCAAACATAGATTTTGATAAGAGGGAAATAAAACTTGTAAAGGCAATCAGAGAAGTCCAAATCATCAACATTAAACCTTTTCTTTTAGACTTCATAATAGCAATCATGCTTGAAGTACTTGCAATAAGAAAGGACAAATTGGTGAACTTTTTTGATCAAATTGCCTAGAAAGCATAGTTTTGCACAAATTGTAAAAATGAAAACCATGACACCATTCAGTGTTGGTTTCAAAACAAGCGAACCTAAATTGGCAAAGGCACAACATAGAAGCCATATTTCTTGTGAAGTGTCTCATTCTGATTCTATTTCTGGTTCAAAGATAGCACAAGGAGTGCTAAATTGCTAAAACAGTTTTGTAGAGGGAAAACACATGAGTCCCTTGGGCAAAAGCACCATTTTCTCTCACTCTTCTTTTAGGCTTCATAAATAGCATAAGTTTTTGTTTGAATACCTTGCAATAAGGGGTGCTTGTACCTCTTTTAGGCTTCATAAATAGCAAATTCTAGGTGTTTGAAGTACTTGTAACAAGAGGAGTGATTTTTTGTGGTGTACAATTGTCTAGGAGGCAATATTTGTAAAATCCTTCACAACACTCTTGAGTTGCACACTTTTTGCAATTGAGGGGGGATATCCATTTCTTTTCTTCACTGATTTTTGTAAATAGGGAAGATGACTTATAAGGGTGCATTTTCGGCTTTGACCGACACCTTAGTCACACTTCCTTCAAAAATTAATTACACTATGTTTTGCAATGAGAAGGGGGGAACTTATAAGGGTGCATTTTCGACAGCGATCGACACCTTAGCTACCTTATCTTTTGCAAATTCATATTGTAAATGAATGAACCTTGTATGAAGTGATCTATTCTACTACACCTAGCGATTGCAGTGGCTGGTTACCCATGCAAATTGGTTGGATGATGTGATTACCATAAGGACATTCGTTGGCGTGAAGATAAAGTGAGAAATGACCCACTTTTTGCTTAGGAGCAGCCAGAGCACTGTGACAGAGCAAAGAACCAGCAGATCAAATTCTTCTTCACTGTATTGGGGCAGTTATATTATTACCCAAATAATGTAATAAGGGGGGATGTTAGAGTTACTATGGTAATTCTATTTATTACCTCATTTGGTTTGTTAGGGTAGTTAGTTATCTACCTAAGGTTCGCTTAACCACTTTGTTAAGCGAATATTTCTTATTTATTTGTTAGCACTATTTGGTTAGTGGTTAGCTATTCCTACGTGCTAACTATAGCCTAAGTTGTACTATATAGTCTAGGTTGATTAATTAAATATTGTTCGATGTTTTCACAATAATGAAAAATACAAAGCAGTAAGGAGAACCTTGAAAGAACCAGACAAAGAGAAACCAAATAACAAGATATATAAACAACTAGTGAAAACAAAAAAATCTTCTTTCCAATTAAAATTTCTTAGAGAAATTATGAATCAACAAAGCTACAACAAATTTTTTGAAAAGTGAACAATCTTTGAGGAGCCATATCTTTGCATAGAGTTGTTTGAATCAGACAATTCTTGTGCCATTTTGTGTGGGTTTTGAAAATATTTGAAATGAGTTCATAAATAATTCAAGTAGTATTGGGAGAGTTATGACCATGTGAAGACAATCGTTCAAAACTAGGGTAGTGTTAGGGCAATTTTTTTGAAAAATATTTCATCTTTTAGGAGCCTTATCTTCATGAAGGGTTGTCTAATTTTGCTGATTATTAGACCAGTTTGTGTGAAACTTGAATAGCTCTAAAATGAGTGGTCAAATAAAGGAATTCAAGTAATATTGAGGGAGATACTACCTTGTGAAGTCAACCATCTAGAACAAGGTCAGTGACTATTTTTCAAGTTGTAAAAAATGAAATTGCAGATATCTATCATCCAAGGTTCAAATTATAGGAGGAGTAATGGAGGGCTAGGGTTTGAATGAGGCAAGACATTTTATATGGGTATAGGATTTTTCAGCTAAGTTTATTTTCCCCTTTTTTTTCTTCAAGATTTTGCATGAAAATTATTTTAGATTTTTTCACATATTATAATTGCTATAAGTTATTCTAGTTCAGTAGAATTTGAGTTCTATTTTCCTTCTCATTAACCAATTTATAGCTAAATCCTTATAACCATCTCTAGTAGTAGAAGTTAGTAAGCACCTCACAAAGGATTGATCCTTGTATCTCAAAGATAGGGCAATTTTTGATAAATTTAATGGGTCTTGACCAAGGGCTTCAACCTTGAGAAAATGGATTGTTAGGAGTTGGAAGTCTCCAAAAGTGATTATATCCTTTCTTTTCAAAGGTTTCTTCCTAGCCATTTTTTGTCCAAGGAGGAAAGAGATAGAATCCTAATATGGAGTCCTTGGTTTATGGGAAGAGCAAGACTCTTCCTTACCCGTTGGTATGAAGCCCTTGCGCTTGAAAATATAAATCTATCCCTGGTACTAGTCTGGGTTAGGATGTATGGATTACCCATTGAATTTTGGAAAATAAAAAGCTTTAAGGTAATAGGCAACACTTTGGGATAATTGCTCGAGATTTCAAAAACTACAAAAGAGATATTCTTGGCTATTTATGCTCGGATATTGGTCATGATTGATATAAGTAAACCTTTACTAGAATCAATAATTCTTAAGTATGGGGGTAAGTTGTGGATCCAAACCATAGATTATGAAAACATATTTTTTATATGTAGAATATATCATGAGGTGGGGCATATTGAGAGGTCATGCCCAAAGAAGAGTCTAGTAGTAACATATGTAGAAAACTGTAAGATAAACTTACAAATGAATATGGATGAGGATGGTTTTCAACTTCTAAAAAATAGGTCTAGGAAAATGATAGTAAATAAACAATGGAGACCAATAAGGAAGGATATTGGAATAAATGCCAATTCTTTTGAGGCTTTAAACTATGAAGAAAAAGCAAATTAAAGCTTACAGAACATAATAGAACAAGTTCAAAATATTAACAAGGTATCGTCTATTCGGTATGATTATAATATAAGGATGAAAATTTTCGATGAACCTGAGGAATGTGTCTCATCATATTTTGAAGACTCTCTTGAAGTACCATGCACCAATCATGAAAATCAAATTGGTAGAGAAAATTCAGTGTTAGATTTTAATACCTCTACCATTAACAAGGACATATCAAAAACTAAGCAAGACAAGTCAAAAGCTTTCATAGTAGAGCTAGGAGAGGATAATTTTAATGAAAATGAAAGCTATGAAAGAATATTGAGGAATAGAATAATAAGACCTACTCCTAATATAGGCAAGGAAAAAGAGGAAAACTCTCAAATTATCAAGTGAGATCTAATGAAGCAAGAGCAAACATAGAGAAAGGAACACAAACCAAGTTGGTTGAACTTCTATTTACCAAACAACAAAATCATATTATTAATTCACAAACGAGGCCAATAGCCTCAAATAAGACATGTTTACCATATCATGGTATATAAGGGGTGCTAATGCCCCCTCAAAGTAGAGGTGTCTCAAGGACATTTGTTTAAGCAATAAATATGATATTCTTCGTATCCAAGAAACTAAAATGACAAAGGAAATTTTTTTCAAAACTATGAAAGGAATATGGGCAAGATGTGAATGGGATGCCATGGATTCTAAAGGAGTGGCAAGGGTAATTCTAACATGTCAGAATCCTATTAGAACATCTTGTGTAACCATCCATAAAACTAGGTATTAGATATCCTCTTTAGTCATATGTTTGCAGATATTTATTTCATCCTTATCAATGTCTATGGACCTACAACATAGTTAGGAAAATTAGAATTATGGAGTGGTATTGAAGCCTTGTGAGAAGTAAAAACTAAGAAACACGATTCATGACCATAGCATATTTCAATACCGTAACCAGGCTAGATAAAAAAATTGGAAGAATTAGGAAACTAACACAAAGTATGAAATATTTCTCAACTTTTATTCATAGTAATAATCTATGGGAGGTTGATTTTTAAGAAGACAACTATACATGGACCAACAACAGGAGAGGTCATAAACTAATAGCAAAAAAATTAGATAGACACATACTCTCAGATCATTAGCTAGATGAAGGGACTTGTGCTATAATTAATACCTTGACAAGAATTGGTTCAGATCATTGGCCATTAAGAGTTAAAATGGTGGTAAGTGAATTCAAAAAATATCATATTTAAAATATGAGCAGATGTGGGAAGACCATCCTCAAATTGTTGATATGAATACACAAACATGGAATTATTCAGGAAACTATGGGTTGTATACACTTCCTAATCAAATTAAATCAATGACATCTAGATTAAAAGAATGGAACAAAAACCCTTTTGGAAATATTTTTTAGAAGAAATAAGAACTAAAAGATAAATTTTCAAAATTCCAAAAAGGTGATCATAATAATTCAAGCTTGGAGGAAAGGGAGTTGCTTAGTGAATATCATAATATTTTGAGTAAGGAAGAGAAATTTTGGAGATTAAAATCGAGATAAACTTGGTTAAAAGAAGGAGATAAAATAAAAAGTATTTTCATAGGATGGCAATAGTACATAGATCAACATCCATAATTAGTAGAATTAAATCAGTAGAAGGGGTTTGGATTAAATACTATAGTGAAATTAGAAAGGAGGCAAGGTTTTTTTTACCATAATATTCTAGGATCAAAGGAGTTTGAAGTTCTTAATGATAAACTACTACAAGAAGTACCTTTAGTTATAACATATGCAAAAAATAGAAAACTAGTAGGTTTTGGAAGAAGTTCATTTAGCTTTTTTATATTTTGATAAGGATAAATACCTAGGTCTAAATAGGTTCTTTGCAACAATCTATCAACATAATTGGGATGTAGTGAATGATTCTTTATTGGTGGCAGTGGAACGGTCTAGGGTAAAATAATACATTCCTTATAAATAAAATGCATCATATCTCACCCTAATTCCAAAAAAGAAGGATACATAATTCTTTTATTCACTTAGGTCTATAAGACTATATAATATGGCATATAAATTATCTCCAAAGTGATAGCTATTAGATAAAATTATTTCAAAAGAGCAAGGAGGATTTATGAAAGGCAGACTAATTCTAGACGAGATCATAGTAGCTCATGAAGTTATGCATTCAACAACTTTAAGAAAAGAGAGAGCAATGATATTAAAACTTGATATGAGTAAAGCCTATGAGAGTGTTAAATGGAATTTTATTTAAGTAGTATTAGAAAAGTTTGGATTTGGTAAAAAAGGGTCAGATGGATTAAATCTTGTGTCTCTACAATTTCATATTCGATGTTGGTCAATGGGCTAGAAATAGAATCTTTTAAAGCCAAGAGAGGTCTTAGACAAGGAGATCCTCCATCACTTTATTTGTTCATTATTATGGTAGAGGTTTTGGGTAGGAACTTGAAGAAGGTTGATAAAGATAGCTTGATAATTGGTCTCAAGGCTAGTAATAACATGGACAAAATCACCCATTAACAATTTGTAGATGATACAAACCTTTATAGGAGGGCAAGGATAAACGAGGCCATAGTTTTGAATAAATTGTTAAAGGAATACAAAAGAGTGTCAGGGCAAAAAGTTAGTAGGACAAAATTTAAAATTTACTTCCTCAACATCCCAACTAGAATCAAAGTAGGGATATGTTGGTTACTTCAAATGGAGGAGGCAAATTTGCTAGCAACTTATCTAGGAATATACCCTTATTTCAAGGGAGAATGAGGATAGAATTATGGAATCTAGTTATAAGTAAATTTTAAAATAAACTATCAGTATGGCAAGGTAGTTGGTTATCATTAGAAAGAAGAGTGCAATTAATTAAATCAATATTACAAGCCATTTCAACTTATTATATGTCCTTGTATACTATGCCAAGATCAACAGAAAAAAGTTTAATCTATATTATGCGATCTTTTTTGTGGTTAGGTTTACATGATAAAAGAAAATTTCCTTTGGTGAAATGGAGCAAAGTGTGTGATAATAAAACTAGGGGAGGTCTCGGTTTAAGAGTTGTTGTGGATGTAAACTTAACTCTTAGGGAACACGTAATTTGGAGATTCTACAAAGAGAATCAAAGACAATAGAGAAGAATTCTTCTAAGTATGTTTTTTGAAGAGGTTGAAATCCTTCTTATGAACTAAACTTGGCTCTCTATTAAGAGATCCCAATGACTTTTGCCATTGTGGTGACCCTATCGGGACATTCTAAGTAAGTATGTTGAGCCCAATGACCCAAGCTTAATATTTATCGCATTCTCACTTTCAAATGGTTATGCTTTATGCAATAGTCTAAAAAGCCTATTAATCTAGTGATTAAAGGTCTAATATGGGTGGTGGGAACTTGAGAAAATATTTCTATTTCGATGGATACTTGGTGTGATAAAAACCACTCAATCTAGATCCAATATTGAAACCATGGATGAGATTACTTCAAGACAAATATGGTGATAGGGTTTCAAACATTATGTACAAGGATCAAGTGTTATAATTTCCCAAGAATAGGCATGCAAAGAATTACCATAATTATGAAGAAAAGAGTAGAATTGATTGATTATTACATGGGATCAACTTTGTATAAATAACAAAGTTGATCATTGAGAGTCGTTGGATTACAACAACTCAAAAAATTTGTACTAGTGTAAACTGAGAGTTCACCTGACTCATGGAAGAGTGTTAACTCAAGTAAGTCTATCCTAGTAGAACATAGGAGAATAAATATTTATTCTAACACCCCCCTTAAGTGAGACTAGGGATGAATGTGAGATGAGTCCAGGTAACAGGGCCTAATGAGGTCATTTACAATTATTCTTATTTAAGAGATGGTAAAAAAAACACATGGGAAAAAACCATCTTCTAAAAAAAGAAAAAATAAGAGGCATGTCTTCGAATTGCGAAGATTGTCCTCTATTGAACACCCAAAAAAAGAAATGAGTCCCGAAAACTGGGTCTGATGAGGTACTCATGTACAATGTATATAGGATATATTGTTAAAAACCACATGGGAAAAACCATCTTCCAAAAAAATAAGAAGGGACAGGTGAAAACCTCTGTGCACCATTCTACTGCATCTGCCTAATCCCAAGTTTCTCTTGCAACTAAATGTAACGAGGAGAAGGAATGGATTTGATGAAGATGTCTGCAATTTGATTTTCTGTGGGAATGTAGTCCAAGTGAATATCCCCTCTTTGAATATGCTTTCGAATGAAGTGCATGTGAATCTCAATGTGCTTGGTGCGCTGATGCTCAACTGGATTGCGGGCAATGTGAATTGTGCTTTGATTATCACACCAAAGGGTAATAGGTTTGTCATGGAAATAACCAAATTCCCTTAGTATATGATGAAGCCAAAGGGCTTCCTGACTAGCCAAAACTATTGCTTTGTATTCAGTCTTTGTAGATGATAATGCTACTGCTTCTCATTTTTTTGTATGACCAAGCAATAGGTGAAGAACCAAGATTAAAAACATAGTCAAAAGTGGAACATCTGTCTTCAACTGAATCTGCCCAATAAGAATCTATGAAACCAATGATATTTATGGATCCTTCCTTATATAAGAGCCCAAAGTGATTAGTTCCTTGCAAGTAGCAGAAGATTATTTTTGTTGCTTGCCAACGACTAAAATAAGGTTGATGTGAGAATATAGATATTAAGCCAACAACATATGAAATATCTGGGTGAGTATGAGTGAGGTATAATAAAATTCCTACAAGTTGTATGTAGAGCGTGGCATCACATAGAGGAGATTTGCAGGAAGTACTTAGAGTGACTCCAAACTGAAAAGGTGTTGAAGATGGCTTACAATCAGTCATCTTAAATCGTTGAAGAAGGTTTAGAGTATATTTCTATTGACACAATAAAATTCCTGCATCTATTTGAGTTATATGAATTCCAAGGAAGTCATGAGCTAAACCTAGATCAACCATCTCAAATTTCTCATAAAGGGAGTCTTTGATAGTCTGGATATGAGAAATGTCACTACCAGTGAGTAGTAGATCATCAAAATAGAGAACAAGTATGGTGATTTTTTCTTCATCTCTCCAAATATAGACTGTGGCATCAGACTCACAATGAGAAAATCCTAAGGAAAGAAGGAAGGAGTCCATTTTTTCATACCAAGCTCTAGGAGCTTGTTTGAGACCATAGAGAGACTTTATTAGTCTACAAATAAGGGAGGAGTCTTGAATAAATCCAACAAGTTGTTCCATGAATATTTCCTCTTTTAAGTCACCATGCAAGAAAGCACTTTTAACATCCATTTGAAAGATTGGCTATTTTTGAGAAGCAGCAAGTGCAAGAACCAGCCTTATAGAATCCATTTTTGCAACTAGTGCAAAGGTTTCAGAATAATCAATGCCTTCAATTTATAAAAACCTTTAGCTACCAAGCAAGCTTTGTGTTTTTCAATTTTTCCATCAAGTCCATACTTAGTTCTGTAAATCTATTTACAACGAATCAATTTCCTTCCTTTAGGTAGAGGGACTAGATCCCAAGTTTTGTTTTTGATTAAGGAATAAAATTCATTCTCCATGGCATCATCCCATTCTTTTAAACCAGTTGCTTCTTTGAAGGATTGAGGATCTATTGAAATGGACTAACAGACAAGACTAGATCCCATGTGCTCAATCTGGATGATGGAAGATTTTGGATGTAAGGAGTGGCTTCTTAAACTATGGTGCATGCTCATTTTGGCATTGTGTAAGGAGTCATAGATGTGGGAGGACTTTGAGGAGGAGTTTGAATAATGGGATCCTCATGTTGGTCATTTATCTCAAGGGTGGTATCTTCACTATAATGGGGGTCAAATGTTGGAGATGGCTCGAGATAATTTTTGTTGGAAGATGATTGAGAATCTTTATGAGGCTCAAATGTTTCATCAAATTGAAAATTTCTATGAAAAAGACCTCATGAGTTGTGGGATCAAGAAGCCTATAGGATTTCATTTCCTCACAATAGCCAACAAAGATAAGTTGCTTGCTATTTTTGTCTAGAGCCTTCCTCTTTTTCTTTGGGATGTGTGCCCAAGAAATACACCCAAAAGCTTTAAAAAAGGAGACATCAGGTTTGGAGCCAGTCCATGCTTCTTCGGAATTCAAATAGCCAAGAGCTTTATGAGGTGTGTGGTTTTGAATATAGTTTACACAATTAATAGCTTCAGCCCAAAAAACTATTGGAAGATCTCTTGAGTGGAGCATACAGTTTACCATTTCTTTCAAAGATCTGTTTTTCCTTTTTGCAATGCCATTTTGTTGAGGATTATGGGAGACTGAATGTTGATGAATTATGCCATGATTTGATAGAAATATGGAGAACTCATTACTGAAGTATTCCCCCCCATTATCTGTACGAATTTTCTTGATTTTGTAATTTGCTTAATTTTTAGCTAATGCTTTGAAGATTTTGAAGTGGGATAACACATCATTTTTGTATTTTAGAAAGTAGACCCAAGTTCTTCTTGAAAAATCATCAATGAAGGTCAAGGCATATTTTTCTCCTTTGAAATAAGGCTCTGGGAAGACCATCAAGTCACTATGGATTAAATCTAGAGGGGATGAGCCCTTTTGAGAACTACTTGGGTGAAAAGGATCTTGATGTTGTTTTCCAAGAGCACATCCAGGACATACCCCTTCATGCCAAATTTTGCTTTCAAGATCTCCATGTGCAATAAAACAGGATGCTCTACCTAAATTATTGAATCCATTGAAGTGAAATAGGCGAGTGTTATGATTAATATCTCATTTTTCTATGAGAGAGTGAGGTTCTTGAAATTCTCTTATGTCAACCCTTGTTGGTGAAAATAGAATTGTTTTGCCCTTTGAAGAAGTACAAATATGATAGATGGATAGGATATTTGCAACTATGTTTGGGACATAGATAATATTATTGATATACCCACCATCAATGGACATGTCACCTTTTCCTTTGACAGGGATGAAGGATGAGTCACCAACTTCTATGCTACAAGTTGAGCTTGAGGATGTTGAAGAGAATGACTCATATGAAGAAGTCATATGATGAGTTTCCCCTGAATCTAGAACCCAATATTTTGATGGAGTTTTTATATTTTTGCCTTGAACATTTAAGGCTTTCCTTGTTTCCTTCTTGATGTCTATTTTGTGATCCTTCATTGTTGCCTCTAGTTGTTGTAGTCTTTTCCAACATTTATTTATAGAATGTCCATTCTTTTTGCAATGAGTCCAAGTTATAGGGCCTCTTTCTTTCTTTTTGAATTTTTCTTTAGTGGAGGTGGACGCTACTAATGCTTTTGAGGAAGAGGGAGAGATATCATACTTTGCAAGTTTCGTTTCCTCTCTAGTTAGCCTATTACAAAACTCCTCTAAAGAGGGCATTTTAAGACTTGTACCAAGTGCATATTTTGTAGACAAAAAAGTGGTAGCAAAATTTTGAATCACTTCATTTAACTTAGAAAGAATAAGATAGATGCATTCTTCTTCTGTTTTATCCTTGCCATCGCCTTTTAGTTGAGTGAGGACTTCTTTAAATTTGGTGAGAAAGTCAACAATATTGTTGAAGTCTTTAGGAGATAATGTTGTTAACTCTATGGACATTTTTTACGGAATGGATACCCCTGCCTCCTTGGGTCTTACCCAAAAGTGGCATCCCTTTTGGGATGTTTTCCACAAAAAAAAAAAAAAATTAACTCTGCCTCTAGCTACATTGATCTTATTTGATCCACTTTACCAAACAAGTTCTTTAGTTTTTCCCAACTTTCAAATGGGGTTTTACATTCTGAAATGTGAAACCATAAGCTTTCATTTACAATTGTGCTTATAATACCCATTGTTTCATACATCTTCCCTTTATGAATAAATATTTCATATTCCTTTTCAAATTCAGGTTGCTTCTCTTCAAGCAAGTGTGTGAGCCCTTTTTGAGAAATGAGATTTAATATTTTTGGCTTCCATGTGTGATAGTTATGAAGGGTAGAGGATTAATTGTATTCATTTTGCCAAAGAAAATTGAAGTGAATCAATAATCCCCCCTTTAACTTCAAAAAATTCTTTAGAGAATACAATGAAGCTCTAGCAGAAACACTTTTTTTAAGAAGGCAGCAGAAGCCGAACCTATATACCAATCTCCTAAAATTACCTGCCCTTACGTGAGGGAAATTATAAGTAAATGAGGAGGAATGATACGTGGAACTTAGGCTTATGAAATAAGAAATATCATACATAACTCTATACTGTATCTTCTTAATTACCCGCCCTTATGTGAGGGAAACTATAAGTATTTGAGGAGAATTGATACGTGGAACATAGGCTTATGAAGCATGAAAAATCAGCCAGACCTTTATACTGAATCTTCTCAATTACCCGCCCTTACGTGAGGGAAACTATAAGTAAATGAGAAGACCAATACGTGGAACATAGGTGATTAAAAATTTTAAGTTCTTTGAAAAAATTTTAAGTTTTTTGTTTGAGTTTACAAATGTTCATATGTTTTTAAAAAAAATAGTTTATGTATGATGAACTTTTTAGAAGATGCTGAAATGATATTTAAGCAACAAAACCAAGTGGCCAAAAAAATTGCCACACTTAGGCTCCACCTCCAAACTCTCTTCCTCTAGTTGTTTACTTTAAGGAATGTGTGAACAAGGCCAAGGAGCAAAAATGGAGATGCAAGGACCAGCAACAACAACCCCCCTCAAAGATACCAGCAGAACAATAGGTGCAAGAAACAACACCATAACCCCCCCTAAAAAAAAATACTTTTATTATGAGATTACAAATGGACTTGTCACTTCGTTAGTGGCCAAAAATAGGTACAACAAGAAAATGACAGTGGTCTTTTAGAGGAGGTACAATTTCGAACACTAACTCTCTCAGAGTTATATGAAAAAAATTGAATATCTTCTGACAAAGTCCTTTAAAGAACACAAGTTCTTGGAATAGAAGTCCTTCCAACTTTGAATCAGCACACTTGAAACAACACACTTTTCTCAAAAGAGAATGACGTCGACCTGATCTCTCACTGCATTTCAAAGTTAAGCTTAAAACAAACCTAAAAAAATTGAAATATACCTCTGGCTCGTTCCTTTACGTTCGACTTCCAAGGAAGAACATTTTTATCTTATGCTTCATTCTGTGAAGTGATTTGCATCAATGGCAGAACGAGTGTGCATGAGAAAAATCACCGTCAAGCTCTCTTGTTTTTAGCTTTATTCTGCAAAGTCATTTGCATCAGTGGTAGAACGATTTGCATGAGAAAAAATATTATCTTTCTTTGGATCTTTAGAAGTAGAGCTTGAACGTCTTCCCTTATTAGACTTCGAACCTTGAATGTAGAGGTAGAACGTGAATGTTTTCCCTTCTCAGATGATGTCTTTTGATGTTGAGGAATAACGAATAATTTTGAGCACCAGTCGACGTAGACGAGCTGCTACGAACTGCGATGCACTGGAAGAACGTATCTTGATGACTAATGGCACTCCAGGAATAACGAACGACTTTAAAGAATGAGGTAAGCTTGGAGAGCACTCAATGATCGAATAAAAAAATATTTCTTTTTCTTATAAAGATTTTGGAAGGCAAATAAGAAACGAAGGCGCCAACAAAAGATAGACGTTCAACGAGAGAGAATCAAGAACCATCAGTCAAAAGATTGCTGATCATTGTAGGTGACTATTTGCTGATTGAGTGGACAGTTTGTCCACTGAAGCGCTCTAGTTGAAATATGAAGCATTAATAGCTTCCCTTAGTTACGTGCCATCGATTGAAGCCAAACAGAGTGCAATAGCTCGCTTTAAACATCAGTGCAAGTGTAGTTCAAATATAGAACGCGACACTTGTCATCTCTTGCATTGGAAGAAGACTTTCGACCAACAATGAATGGTGTGCTTTAATGCACCATGAAGGGCTATGATGAACGTCGAGGAGGAAGCAGTCTCCTTGGAAAAACATAGATAGCAACGTTGCAAGTACGACTTTTAGGCTGTAGAGGTCTAAAAATAATAGATATTGAAGCTTTCTTGTGTAGTGTAGCAAGTAAGAGTTTATAGAAATTTAAGAGGCCAATTTGCAATGCAAAGTGGCCAAAAAAAAATATACTTCTCTAATATCACTGTGAATACATATATCAGGACAAATCAAAGCTCTTCAATAGTGAAAAAAAAGGAGGCACCCTTTCTTATCTTTTGCAGTCTTGGAAGATGAATAAATCTATCATCCAGAGGAAGATTTCTACACAATATTGCAAAAAAATATAATTCTATTAAAAAGAACTATAATAAAAATCCAAAAAAATTTGCTAGACTTGTAGCTAAAGCATGGAGCGGACTACAAGAGATATGTCAAAAAAGACAATGAACCAGTCCTAGAAGAGACTTCAAGAGAGAATGATGAACAAAGATCTATCCTGCTTTGGTACCATGTTAGAATTTCCCAAGAATAGACATGCAAAGCATTACAAGAATTATGAAGAAAAGAGTAGAACTGATTAATTATTCCTTGGTATTAACTTTGTATAAATAGCAAAGTTGATCATTAAGAGCCGTTGGATTATAACAACTCAACAAATCTATACTAGTGTAAACTAAGAGTTCACCCGACTCATGGAAGAGTGGTAACTCAAGTAAGTCTATCCTAGTAGAACTTAAGAGAATAAATATTTATTCTAACATCAAGAAGGAAGATATAAATGGAAAGAAGAATTTTTTACAAGTATACGAGACATTAATGCTAGGAGGCAGTTGAGCAGAAAGATAACAATAGTGATTATTTCTAGGGGAGACAAGGATAAGCTAATTTGGGAGTTGAATAGCTTAGGTGAATACACAAGAAGTGGATGTAATGTAAAGCACCAACAAAATATAAATATCACAAGAATATGGAGCAATATTTGGGGTATCCCAAGCATTCCTAAAGTCAAAATATTTGTTTGGCTAGTAAGTCATAGAATAATTTTATCGTAGGATTACCTTATGAAAAGGGATTTTCATGGCCACTCACAATATGTTCTTTCTAAAAGAAGAGAGGAGAGTATAGACCATCTCTTGGGACACTGCTCAATAGTCTATAATCTATGGCAATGGATTATTAATATGTTTGGTAAATGCATGGTGATGAATGGAAGAATTGAAGAATGGTTAAAGTAATGGCAAAACACTTTTAAAAGTGAGGCTTTATAGACAATATGGGATATATCAAAATATACTATACTTTGGATTGTTTGGCTAGAAAGGAATTGAAGAATATTTAAAGGAAAGAAACGTAATTTAGAGGTAATGAGAAGAAAGATTTGTTTAGCCATAGAGGAGTCTAAACCAACGCTATCAACTCACCCAATCCCTAATATGGAAGTAGAGAGCATTGATAGATGGAGTCAAGTCATCAAATGGAACTATGATGTTAGGTACAAGAGAAACAAAAAGGAGGCAAAAAATAGAAAGTGGAAATCACTAGATGTGGAGTTGGTCAAATTGAATTTTGACAGAGCATCGAAAGGAAATCCAGGACCAGTAAGGGGAGGATGAATAATTAGAAATAGTAGGGGAGATATTTTGTCTCATTATGCTTTCAATAGTGGATTTAAGACAAATTATGAAGCTAAAGCTTGGGTAAATTTGAAAGGATTAAAACATGCAAACAAATGAAATAAAATAAAGTATGGATGGAAGGTGATCCACTCAGTAATAAATGCAATTTTGAGGAAAGTAAAGGCTCCATGGAACATACAAGAGATAATTGTAGAAATTCAAGACCTTGCTATAGAGTTTGAAGAAATTAAGTTTACACGTGTTAAGGGAAGGAAACAAATGTGCAGATAGGCTAGCCAATAGAGGGGTTTTAATTGAGGATTGTGAAGTTAAATTATCTTTTCCATGGTTAGAGGAAGTAGTAAGTTTAGTTAAAACTAATAAGAAAATGTTGACTACTTGAATCAAATAGTGATTAAGATTTAATGTAATGTTTTTCTTTGGTAATATTGCTTTATTTTATAATATTAATTTATTTTCATATAAACTATTTATTACAAATTTTGTGGTTGCACTTATGCTTCAGGAAGGAAACTAGAAATCTAAATTTGGTAAAGCAGACTATGATAGTATGATGTTTTAAAATATTACTCTACTAAGATGCAATATATAGATAGTAGAGGTGGAGTTTTGGTATTGTGAAGGGTATTATAGGAAAATGTCAAGAAGTGTGCTGAATTCTAGAATATTTGTATTCACACAAAAAATTGAAGAAGATCAAAAATGAAAATCAAGAATTCAAACATTTTATGAAAAATGATGTAGGTATCTAGCTATAACATGTCAACTGAGGTGAGAATTGAATTTATTTGTAAACTCTCAAGATCTAAAGGAGAGAGTTGTGACTTGTCAAGGGTGGGGGACCTAAGTACAACCCCTTGTTCTAAAAAAAAACTAGTGAAAAAAAAGAAATAATACATAAGAGCAAGACAAAAAAGGTTGATATATCTTGCAAAGCATATCCCAAGACAATTTTAGAAATAGCTACAATAAAGCAAAAGGTAAACAAAAAATGCTATCACAAATGAACAATGGTTGCAATATGCTAAGCAATTATATGAGAGAAACCAAGAAAATATACCTCTCCTATAATTGACAGAATTGAGAAACATTTTTCTCTAAAATATGTGGAGGGTATTAAGAAAATAGCAATAGGTGAAGCTTAGGATATATATGGTTTGTAAGTTGAACATACCAAGTGTGGGGTTGACATATTAGTACCACACATCCAAAATATTTTAAATGACATCATTAAAGGAGTCTTTCCAGTAGAATGGATAACCAACCTAGTCATACCATCGCACAAAAATGGAAACATCAACAATCCTTTAAATTACCACACCATCATGATTAATCCTCTTTCTGCAAAATTGTTTGGCATCATAGTAGAAAGAAAAATCAGTCAATGAGCAAAAAATTAAGGAAAGAGGGAAAGCAAAGTTTAGATCAAATTACTCAACATTAGATCATTGCACTACTTTAAGGCATCTAATAGAGAGAATTTGGAATGAAAAAGATAATTATTATTTTGTGGAATTTAAAAAGGATTTTGACACTATATTTAGAGGTGAATTATGAAAAATAATGGAAGAAATCGGTATGCCAAGCAACTGTACACAAACTTTATGAGCAAGTGGTAGAAAAAATTAGAAATACAAGACTATCAAAGTGTTTTAGGAATGATATCAAGGTGAAATAGGGTTTTCTATTGTCACCTACTTTATTTGGCTTATACATTGACAAAGTGCAAGAATGGTTAGAAAGGATGGAAGGAGAGGGAATACAATTGGCTAATTATGTGGTGAAACTTATTCTCTATGTTGATGACCTCATCTTGATTCACAATACACTTGAAAGTTTAAAAGAACATCTAAAATCTTTAGAACATTTTTATAAAGAAGTTGGGATGCATATAAACACTAAAAAGACTAAAATTATGGTCTTATCTACTCATAGAGGGTAAAAACAACCATAGATTTTATTTGAAAGAAATCCTTTAGAGGTAGTAACAAAATATAAATACCTTGACTTATATTTTCAAAGTAAACTCAATTGGGAAATATGTAGGATGAAACAAATACAAGGAAGGTGGAAGGGACTCTACTCGTTGCTAAATAGGGGTAGAAAAGCAAAGTTGTGAGATG
The DNA here is from genome assembly GCA_028583015.1 of Wollemia nobilis. Lineage (NCBI taxonomy): Eukaryota > Viridiplantae > Streptophyta > Pinopsida > Araucariales > Araucariaceae > Wollemia > Wollemia nobilis. The sequence goes on along the minus strand of JAQPPZ010017259.1, from coordinate 3,647,416 downwards.
GGAAAACCATTATAGTTCTTTTTGGTGGATTGGTAAGTGCTTGTATAGCCAGGCATTTACCAAGAAGACATCGAGGTTCAAACCTCAAGGGCAGCCTGTTTGCAAAGGTAGTAGTTTGATCTAAATCCTCTAAGTGCGCACTAGACCGATGATGACGATATAAATCTTGAGCAACCGATGGTCCCCTTCATGTCGGGTCAACAATAATGAAGTGGAATAGGTTTGGTGGAAGCAACCCCTATGGTTTGAACCCTGCACTTGTCAGTTACTAAAATAGTGTAGTTGTGACCAACTCTCCTATGTAACAAAAAAAATATAGTCCTTTTTGGGTTTTTAGTTATTCTAGTGGTGCTATATGGGTGTGAGGTGTGGGCTAGTAGTATATCAAATTTTAAATGAAGACAAATAGAAAGAATTCAAAAGTGACTAATTATAAATAATTTATTAATTAAAGCATCAATCCCATATGAGATTTTACCTGTTGAAACGTGGACTTTTCCACTAGAATTAGAAGCTATGATAAGGCTATTGGGGTACCTAAATAAAATACAAAGAATGAAAGATATCAGGTTGCCAAATCAAGTAATCAAAAAAATACTTAATAGAAGAAAAATAATATGGATGAATTAAAACAACAAAAGGATGGATAAATGGAGCATTAAATTTCATGAGGTCCCAAACTCCAAAAAAAAAATTAAACAATATGTGAGGGAAAAATTTAGACTTGTCATGTGGATTGAAAATTTTAGAAGGAAAAAATAGTTATACATCAATGAGTTCAACCCAAATTGTGAACACAACCAAAAGAAGTACATAGATGCAAAGATCAAATAGAAGGAAAAATGCTTATAGCCCAACTAAGATCTAATTCACACCATCTTAGAGATGGATAATTCCTCAAGAGGCATGGTCAGAATGAATATGTGTCTTTTGCACAATAGTAGTGGAGACCAAAAATATTTTGTCATCCAATGTGAAGCTTACAAGGACATCAAGATTGAATATGAGGACACTCTAAAATTAAACCCACTAATTAAACTTTTTGAAGAATTGAGAATATAAAAAACAAGGAAACTTCTCATCAAAATCAATAACAAAAGAAACACACTCCAAAAGATGATAAGAGGATGTTGAGCTTTTTGACTTTGTTGAACAAATTTATTTCTTGGATGTTGTTAAACTTTGAAAGTTTGAATAGAAGGTCCAAGGTCTAAATGCAAAAAGGAGTAGGGTGGTACACCATACCCATATTGTATTAAAACTCTTGGTCCCATAAACTATTTTGCTTCATGAACATACTTAAAATTATTTTATTTCATTTCATTCATCATGCTTAGGCAAGGATTATAACAACAACCAATAAACTTACTCTTAAGACTTGCATTACTATTTTGTAAGTTTATTATTATTTTGTGTATTTTTATTAGTCGCATAAAATACAAGTTTTTTAAAGATATATTACATACACAAAGACTTAAAAATAAGAGAGGTACATTTGAGCATTAACAAGACTAGTCTTTGATGTCTTTGTCCATGAGAAGGTTTATCATAATTATTTAAAGTACAATAATAAAGTATGGTACTCAAAAAAGATAATTATATATATATATATATATATATATATATATATATATAATTTTCCAAGGTCCTCAAATAATCTAACATTTCTTCATTTTTTTTTTCAATGAGTATACACATGTTTTTGTGAGGGGTCATGGTCCCCTCATACTGAGTGGGGTTTGAACCTTGGACCTCTCAAAGAGAAGCCAAATCCCTTACCACTGCAGTAAGATTACAACTTTCATTTCTTCATTTTCTTACCTATAATAAGATGGAGGTATTTAATAAGTTTTGCATTGTATTTATTGAATGTACATAGTTTTAGATAATATTTTTATCATTCCTTTTATGTTTATGCATAATACATAATCCATTTATGCTTTGGAATGTTAACTAACTTTCGATCACTAAATGCAAGCAAATGGTGATAAGAATTTTTTAGATAATTCATGTTATAAACTAGCAAAGATGTGTATACAAATGAATATTGCTTCAGACAATTCCATTTTGCAAATTAACAATGTGAGATGTAAGGATATTCAACATTATGAATATGGGAAATATTAAGGCAAGAAAAAATGTAATCAACAGATCAAAGGCATCAACATAGTGGTCACTGCCCACATTGGTATCAACATCAATTAGTGCATGTCATCCCTTACCCCTTACTCTCCCATTGTCTTTACCTTTTTCTTAGTATTTGCTTTTTCCTTCTTTACATATGAGTCAAGTTGGGACAAGGGTAACATTTATTAATGTTGTTGTCACTCTCTATGTATGTCATTATGTTATAGATGCTAGCAAGAAACTATTTAAGGCATGGACATGCTTTGGACCACTAGAAACTACAATGATCGTTTAAAAGCACATATATGGGTCTTGTGAAGATACATATGCTCAGATGTGTCCTAATAAGTGGGAGCTGCAACAAGCTGAGATCAAGGGTGAGTTGTAATTAGGAAGCAATAAGAGAAATAGCGAACTTATGACAAATCATATCCAAGTAGTAGATACTACACCAAAAGTGATTATCAAGGATGAGATAATCAAGCATGATATAATAGTTCCTAAAATTAGAGGGTTAATAAGTTTCATGGATATTAACCAAGTTTTTCTGGGATTCAAAATTGAATCAAGTGGAAGTGGGGATTGAATTCAAATTTCTCCATGGCTTTTCTTTTGAAATATTTTTTCTCATTATCTTCTCCAATTTAAAAATAAAGGATACAATAATGGATGCTAGATCTTGGTTTAGGGGCAAAGATGCATTATATCTTATACCATAAAGTAAGATTTTTTTGTGGAGATAGAGATTGTTAAAAGGCTTCTAGTGTGGATTAGGTTTTTTGGACTTACTTATCAACTCATTAATGAGAAGGTTTTGAAGAATAATAGCAATACTCTAGGGGAGTTTATCCAAGAGGGACCAACTACTAAGGAGAGAATACATGTTATATACACTTGAATATGCATTTCCATGGATATTTTAAAACCTTTATTATACTCGATTAGGATTAAATTTTAATCAAGAGAATGGGATCAACAATTGGATTATGAAAGTATTGCATTCTAATGTTACAAATATCGTGAAACCAAACACAAAGTAAAATATTACAAAGTGAAAATTATAGAGAAAGAGATGAAATTTTTTGGGCATGAGGCAACTTCAATATGAAACAAGGAGATCATATCATAGGAAAATTTGGGTCAAATTAATGATTTTTCACTCCTAAAAAAGTGGCAAGAAAAACCCATTTGCATCATCAAATGACAAAGGCCATTATAGTTCACTCGAATCAACCATTAGAAGAAAATGTGACACAAGGGATGAGGAACTACAATGCATGAGTTCAAATACAAAAGGAGTTAAAGGTGTAAAGGAATATGGACAGGCAAATAGTAAAGCAAATGAGGTGAAGGAAGTCAAGGTTAATCTAGTTAAATCATCTTTATTTTCCTCAAGTAGTATAAACTGTTCTCCTTGCAATAAAAATGATAGTACAGAGTGTATCAGTTGCACTTTAGGGTTTCACGAGTAGCACAAAAAAGAAATTTATATGGAGGATATCCAAGGAAATTTAGGGTTTCCAGGGTAGCATAAGAAAGTAATGACTATGGAGGATCATTCATGCAATCTAGGGTTTTCAATGCAATATAAAGAAAAAAATGTTTATAAGGTTATTCCTTGTATTTTCTATTCTTTAGAGCAATATAGATCTTTAGAAGATAAATCTCATTATGAAGAATATGGAAAAATATAAGAGATTTATGAAGATGAAAGTTTTGGTGGGAATGAAAAAGCAAAGGAAGGCCATAAAAGCAATAACAAACAAAAAAATAAACCCAAGGGATAACAATTTAGGAAGCCAAATAAAAATATCACAGGTTTTTATAAGAAGTGGGGTTAAGCCAATAAAAAAAAAAAAAAAGTGATTATGATGAAAATAATATCATGGAATATTAGTGGTATGAAAAATACCCCTAAAAAAGATTTATTAAGGAATTAATAGGTTGTTATAGTCTTGAGTTTAATTTAATATTAGAAAAAAAATTAGGCATTAAGAAATGTAAGGATGCCTTTAAAAATATTTGGAATATGGGTGGTTGTTTAGCAATCTCTACTTTAGGAGCTTCAAGCAATTTTGCAATAATATGGGATAAATACAAATAGGATGGACAATTATTAGAAGCAAAAAGTAATTGGGTTGTTGGACTATTTTGTAGGAAAGAGAAAAATATCAAAGTTGGGGTTATAAATGTATATGCTCCAACTATAGTTACTCCTTGGGAAAGATGTTGGAAGGACCTGAGCATATTTTTGTCAAAAATAATGATGATTGTTAATTGTGATCTATGGATTCTTGGTGGAGATTTCAACACACTTATATCTCCTTTGGACAAAAAGGGTGGTACTTTAGGATGGTTTAAACCAATGCAATATTTTGCTTCATTTGTCAATTCAAATGGCCTTTGGGATGTTAGTCCTTCAAATTTTCAATAAACATCAAATAATAGATGCATTAGGCAAATTCATATAGTAGAAATATTGGATAAATTCTTATTATCAAATACATGGTTGCAAATAGAGTATATAATCTCTTTAGTTATTTTATTGTGAGTAGGATCGGATCACAAACCTATTTTTTTTACTTATGATTTACCTAATAATGGTCATCCAAAGCCATTTCACTTCTAGTCTATGTGGCTTCAAGTCCTCGATGTCTTCCATATGGTTACGTTATGGTGGGATAAATCAATTTTTAAAGGATCATATATATACAAGTGTGTCCAAAAGATAAAATAGTTAAAGGAGCAAATGAAGATTTGGAATGTCAAATCTTCTAGTAATATTTTTAAAGAAAAGAAAGAAATTAAATCCAAGCTCAAAATTTTACAAGAGATAGTAGAAACTGATGGAATGGATCAAGAATCTTATGCCAAAGAAAAATAATTACTTTTTTATATTCATAATGCATTGAAAAAAGAGGACTCATATTGGTTTCAAAAATCTAAGGAGAAATGGCTCAAAGAAGGAGATAGAATACAAAATATTTTCATGCTGTGACAAAAACAAAATTTTATTTTCATCGCATGAAAAATATTTTAACTCAAGATGGAAGAAATATTAAGGAAGAAGAATATAGAATGAAGGAAGCAACTGATTATTTCAAAAATATATTGTCAGATATTGAGCAAGATAAGGAGGCAGAAGATAAGCTTTTGCAAAATATTCCATCGATTATCATACTGAGACAAAATGAAAGCTTGATGAAGAAGATATCTATAGAGGAGCTACATGAAGCATTTTTTTCATTCCATCCTAACAAGGCACTTGACCCTGATGGTTTTACTTCAATTTTCTTTCAAAAATTTGGGATTTATTGAAGACTAATATGTTGGTTTGGTTATGGTTGAAGAGGCCCATAAAATGAAGGCTACAATAAGTGATACTAATGCCACCTTTATTACATCAGTTCCCAATAAAGGTAAGGCAAAGTTTTTGGATAATTATTATCCAATAAGCCTGTAAAATACGATTTATAAGATAATTTCAAAAATAATAGCAAACAGGTTGAAAGGTATTCTAAATTGTGTTAAATTCCTTGACTCTCAATGAGGAGACCAAGGTTCGAAACTTGCCAAGTGATACATGCATAATTGGCAAGATATTATAATAACACTATGTGGTCATGATTTATTAGGGGCGGGGCCCAATTCAATCCCATATAACCCATTAAAAAAAAATAAAAATCTCTTTATAGGTGGGATAGGATTTGTAAAGAAAATAATATTGGAAGCGCAAACTTATGAGTTTGGTCTTAGGGGTAAATATTGGGTGGAGATTATTTAGAGATCAATGAAAGAATTGGGTAAAAATATTACTTAAAAATTATATAGGTTCTCTTGATACAATGAAATTAGTCAGGAAAAGAACCTACCAAAGGATCATCAACATGGAACTTCATATCAGATAGTTTAATTTGATCAAGAAACATATTTGATTATTAGTCAACGAGGGAAATTATGCATATTTTTTGGTTGATGCTTGGTTGAAGCCATATCCTCTTATCTCTTACTCAAATGGTAACCGTTTGCTCGGGTATGCCTCACTTGTAAAATTTTAAATATCAAAGATTAAATTAATATAAGCAACAACCGCAAAACATGGGTTTCTATTAGTAACTTGGTTGAAGAAGAGAAACTCAAACAAGTTGCAAATGAATTTCATAAGATGCATTAAGAGTTTTGTTTGTTGATTTGTACATGAAAGGATGAGTTGTTTTTTTTTAAAAGCGAAAAACCCCTTGTGGGGCTGCCTTGGTCTGAGAGACCATGAACAGGGAGTTCTACACCGTTAAAGTCACCCGAGAGTCATGCCCGACCCTGCCCACACCAACATTATCAATTGGATTTTGGGTACCAAATTCAACTTTTTGGTAGGGTGGAGATTTGAACCTGGGACCTCCCTTGGAGGATTGCCCTCTCCTCTCCAACTCACCTACAACACCTAGGTGAAAGGATAAGTTGGTTTAAAATCTATCAAAAGATGATGGATACTTAGTCAAGTTGGGATATAAAGATTTAAATGAATCGATATTTCCTACTCCTAAAGAATTTCCTTGGAATAATGTTTGGTAACTAGAGGCTTTCTCTAAGGACTCAATATTCCTTTGGTTAGTAGTTCAAAGTAAGACTCTTATAGGTAAGATTATACAAAGAAGAGGATATCATAGACCTTTTAGTTGTGCCTTGTGTGAGAAGGATTTAGAAATATCAAACCCTTTACTTCTTCATTGTCCCTTTGCTCAAACCATTTGGGGATATTTTTTTAGAAATATGAAAATATATTGGGTAGCTCCATCAACATTGAAAGAGTTGATGAAATGTTGGATTAAATATTTGAAATCTAAAGAATTATGTTTTCTTTGGATGATTGGTCTTCTCATTATTTGTTGGAATTTATGGATTGAAAGGAATAAAATAATTTTTAAAAATAAATCTCAAAAAGTATACCTAAGTTTAAGACTATATTATTGTCTCTCTCGTAGAATATTTATATATATGGTGCTCATCATGGAAAGTATTAAGTTTAGAAAAAGAGATTGTAACAACTTGGTTATAGGATATGAACATATGGAAGAGTCAATTGTGATAATAACATTAAAACAAAGCATCTGCTTTGATCTAGGGAAAAATGTAAATGTTCAAAAATTGGGTTTATCAAGAAGCACCATCAAAATTAATTTTGATAAATCCAATTTCTGAACATTTCTATTTTACCCTAGATCAAAGAAGATGCTTTGTTTTATTGACGTTATATAAAATGAATCTTCTATGTATGTTAAAATTATATAATCAAGTTGTGACATCTTTTTACACACTTGAGACTTCTCATGATGAGCATCATATTTGTAAATATTATGTAAGAGGTAATAATACAGTTCCAAACCCGGGCATGAATTTGAGGTTCATTTTTAAAAGTTCTATAATTCCTTTTAAGCCATAAATTCAAACAAATAATGATAAGACCAATCCTCCATAAAAGATATACTGCTTTAACTTTGAAATAATTAATCCAATATTTCATCTACTCTTTTAATGTAGATGGAGCTACCCAATATATTTTCATATTTAAAAAAAAAAAACCCCAAAGGGTGTGAGTAAAAAGACAATGAAGAAGTAAATGATCTAATGTTTCTAAATACTTCTCACATATGACACATATGAAAGGTCTATGATATCCTCTTCTTTATAAACTCTCTCATGTAAGAATCTTACTTTGAATTGTTAACCAAAGGAATGTTGAGGCCTTAAGGAGAGCCTCTAGTTACTAAACATTCTTCCAAGGAAAATATTTGGGAGTAGGAAATTTTGATTGCTCTAGATCCTCATATCCCAACTTTTCCAAGTATCCAACATCTTTTAAAATATTTCAAACCAACTTATCCTTTCTTGTAAAAATTGACAAATAAAATTCTTGAAGCATCTTTTGAAATTCAATTGCAATTTTTTTGAATTCCTATCCTTCAACTAGGTTACTAATAGAAATTGATGATCTGGATTTGTTGATCATATTAATATAATATTTGACCTTTGGACCTTTACAAACAAGGCATAGACAAGAAAATGGTTGCCATTTTTGAGTCAAAGAGAAGATGATAAGGCTTCAACCAAGCATCAACCTAGACATTTACATAATTTTCCTCATTGAGTGACCATATAATATGTTTCTTTATCATTTGTAAACTATTTTATATGAAGTTCTATGTCGATGATGATTTGGATAGGGTTCTTTTCCTAAATATTTTCGTTGCATCAAGAGAACCTATATATTTTTGAAGCAATTTTTTTTCCCAATTCTTTTCTTGATCTCTAAATAATCTCCACCCAAGCTTTGTCCCAAAGGCTAAACTCATAAGTCTACAATTTCACAAGTCTCCTTCTCCAATATTATTTCCTTTGCAAACCCTATGCCACTTACAAAGAGGAAACCTAATTTTTTTATTGCATCCTTTCCAAAGAAAGTCTCTTTGAATTTTATCAATTTCTAATGCTATACCTACTAGCAATCTTGAAAATGACATCATATAAATATGGATGGATTGAAATGTAGTATTTATGAGTTGTAGCCTTACTACCATGGTTAATAACTTACCTTTCCAACCTACCAAACAAGATTTCATTCTATCTAAACAAGAGATCCAAAGTTTATTTTTATTTTATTTATGAGATAAAGAATACTCAAGTAGGTTAATGAAAGGATTTCAATTTTAAACCCTAAAATATCCATAATAATTCATTGTAAGTCTATGGAAGTGTTAATGAAAAATCCTAGATTTTGAAGTATTAACCAATTTTCTAGTAGCCTTCTCATAACATGATAATATTGATTTAAACTTCATGGCTTCACTGACCATAGATGACCCAAAATAAAAGTATAAAAAAAAAATTGGATATGAGATTTGAAGGGACCATTTTTTGCCATTGAGAAAGCTTTCCCTAATGACTCCACAAGAATAATAAAAAGATAAGGAGTTAGTGGGTCACCTTGGTAGATCCCACAAGATGACTTAAAGTAACCAATATAAGAACCATTGATTGAAATAGAATATTTTGTAGAACTAAGAACATTTAATCCATTCACACCAACCGTAATCAAAACCAAATTTTTTGAAAATATCATTTAGAAAAATCTAGGAAACCTTATCATATGCTTTGTTCATATCTAATTTCATAAGCATACTTGGATTTTTCATGGAATGAAGAGAATGTATGGCCTCCTATACAATGATTATACCATCAAGATTTTTTTTACCATGAACAAAACCATCTTGTTCCTTTGAGATAACATAATTTAGAATACCTTTAAACCTATTTTCCATAATTTTTGAAATGATCTTATAAATCATATTACAAAGGCTTATTGGACAAAAATTATCAAAATATTTTATCTTGCCTTTATTGGGAACCAATGTAATAAAAGTGGTATTGATATCACTTATTGTAGCCTTCCTTTTTTGGGCCTCTTTAACCACAACCATTATAACGACTCTTCAATAAATCCCAAATTTGTTAAAATAAAATTGTAGAAAATTCATCAGGACTAGGTGTTTGTTAGGATGGATAGAGAAAATTGCTTCATGTAGCTCCTTCATAGATATCTTCTTTGTCAAGCTTTCATTTTATCCATCTGTGATAATTTATGAAATATGTTGAAAAATATTATCTTGTGCATCCTTATATTTCCTGAAGTAAAAGACCCAAAAGCGAAGAGCACCAAAGTGCAACAAAAAACACAACAACAAAAATATTTCAATAGCAAAAAACACAACAAAAATTGTAGTAGTGCACGACAATATAGATTTGAGGGACCAAAAATAATCAAAATTTGATGAAATTTTGGGAGTGAATTCTACACAAAAAGGCCTTTCCAACAATGTATCACATATGGGAAACAAATTTATAAAACAAAAGATATGAGCTCTAAAATTTGACAGCAGGTTTCATAAAATAGGGACACCAAACATATTTTTCACAAAATGAATGGAATAGAATGCTGTTTTTTCATTCCAAACAAACTCAAAAGCATTAAAAAGATTTTTTACACAATATTTTACAACTATACTACTCTATTTACATTTACAAGACAGAAAATGTAACAACCCTCCAAAATATGGTTCTTATTTTAACCTATTTTATCTACAAGAATATGGTGTTGCTAATCCATCTGTGGATGCAGGAACATATGTCATCACTGGTAAAAGCAATACAAGGTATTGGTATCTTCTTCAATTTGCAAGCAAGGGTATCCGAGGAAAGGTAAGTTTTGGGATATGATGAGCGATGGAGTTTTTCGACTATGATAGGGTGTTCAAAATCCCTACTGACAATCCTTCTGCCAACGGTCCATGTAGTTGCACACATGTAGCTGCATTTTAGAGTTTTGTGTTCAATTTACAAAAATTGTGTGCAATTATTTGAAAACAATGATAAATAATAAGTAACAATAATAGTGAAAATGGTGACAACAATAATAATAATATTAATAATAATGATAATAATAATTATTATTATAATTATAATTAGTAATAATAATAATAATTATAATTAATAAAAGAGTCTTCATGAAAAAGCAGATGTGTACGAGCTATATTCTGAAAAATGGCATCCACAACTCCCTCTACAACTACGAGCGGGATTCCCCAAGCCCCTTCTGGGGATCTAGAGCAAGGCGAGATCCCTCCCTCGAAGGATGCTCCCACAAACCCCGACCCGGACCCGGGCAGGACAACTTACCTGGAGAAGGTATTAGGGACGGCTAAACCTGGCTCCTCTGGTAACCCTAACCATCTCCCTGTGATCACCAATGGGGAAAATATGGTCCTCCCAGTATCTCTCATGGCATAAAAACTCTCTTCAAAATCCCTCTCCCTAGTCAAAAAGTTCATGGGAGGGAGACCTGACATGGAATCCATAAGAATATGGGCCAGATTCAAATGGCGCATAGTAGGGAACCTTCAGATTGTGGCCCTCTCGCGGGGTTTCTTCCTGATATGCTTAAACAATCAGAATGACTATGCCCAAATCCTCATCAGGGGCCCCTGGTTTTATGGGAGGAAAAGTCTATTTATGACAAAATGGAAGCAATATTTCAATCCCCAAACCCAGGATATCTATATTTCTCCAATCTGGGTTCGCCTCCCCGATCTCCCCATCCATTTTTTCCATGAGGACATCCTAGGGTAGATTGGAACATACATCAAGGACATGGTCGCTCTTGACCCTGCAACTAAAGCCAAGCCCCGCATGGCCTATGCTCAAATTTGTGTCAATGCCAACCTTGCTTCATAGCTTCCAACCCACCTAAACCTCATCTATGGGGATTTTCATTGGTGCCAAGCTATCGAGTACAAAAATAAACTAGCATTCTGCATCGAATGCAAGACCCAAGGACACCTTGGAGCTTAGTGCCCATCCCTCAAGCCCTAGCAGGAATCACCAAGCTCTAAGGGTTCCCTCTCCCCAACAACACCAGATGGGAGATCACTTCGACCGATCTAGAGGACATGGTAATCGTAGATTGACCAACAACAAAGGAAAGCAGACTGCTATCCAGGACCTTTCCTCCACAAACCCCTCTTCAGTTGCAGGCCATGTATGTTCCATGTTCGCCTTTCCCAATAGATTTGGGCCCTTAAGTGGATTTGATGATGAAGTTCTTCCCTCTGTTTCTCTCCTTGAGCTCCAACCCTCCACCTTTCCCCACCCTCATCCCTCTCCCTCCAGTTCTGGGCCTTCCATCCTCTTTTCCTCTCCACCACCCCTGTCCTAGGTCGATCCCCTCCCAGACCCCTTACTGCAGATCAACCCTCCCCCCATTATACAGCTGGTTTCCCCTTAGAAGAACCTCTTTCCCCTTATGAATCCAACCTTGACTCTCAGGAGGATGCTTTCAGTCCCACTCAGTCCAGGAAAGATATTAGCTCTATCATCACCAGAAGCAGGAAAGGCCCCATTAATACAGGGGGTGAAAGAAAAAGAGGTCGACCCACCATGTATGAGCAAAGCAATAAGGACACAGACAACCAAGTTTCCAATGGAGTACAACTAACCCTAAGTTCAGCCTTGTTCACACAGGCAAAGGATGAAACAAAAAATCCCAAACCTCCCTCTATTTCCACCAAGGGAGGCAAGAAACCTACCAAAGTTTCTAAATGAAGATCCTCTCCTGGAACATCAAAGGGCTTAACAACATGAGCAAACAAAGGTTAGCTTGAACCTCCAGGAAAGAGTACAAACCCTCTATACTTATCCTTCAAGAAACAAAAATTGACGCTGACAAAACTCACAACGTAGTCCAAAAATTTGGAAGACTGGACAATGAGCTTCATCCCTAGTGGAGGGATCTGTAGGAGGTCTGTTGTGTCTATGGGGCCCTAAGAAGGTCGAAGGCAAAGTCATCTCCAACTCCAATAGAACCTTAAACATAATGTTTTATTACAAAGAAAACAAATTCACTTGGGTGCTATCCAACATCTACGCCCCAAATAATCCTATGGAGAGATTCAACATGTGGAAGTCCCTATCCCTCATGAAGGATGCCTTCTCCCAACTCCCATGGATGATTGCAGGAGACTTCAATTATTATCTTTTCCATTCTGACAAGAAAGGGGGAGCTTCCTCCCCATATAAAAGCATTGTGGACTTTCAGGCCTTTGTCACTGAAAATGAACTCATGGATATTTAAATCTGTGGCCACCAATTCACTTGGAGTAAAAAAAGAGCGGGCACTGAGCATATTCATGTTAAGCTAGACCAATTTTTTCTCTCTCAACAGGCCATTCCCCTATTTGGAGACACATCCCTGATCCCCCTTCCCAGGATTGGCTCTGATCACTCCCCCATCCTATTGGATTCAACTAAGGCTCCATCCTTCCCAACCCCATTCACGTTTGAGAATATGTGGATCCAACACTCGGATTTGAAACAACGAATTGAATATTGGTGGATGACTCTTGTCCCTAGTTTAGCTATGTCCAAAGTATCTCACAAACTTAAGATCATAAAAGATAACCTAAAAATCTGGAACAGGGAAGTCTTTGAGGACATTTTTGATCTCAAGGCAAAAACATTAAGCAAACTCAAAGATCTAGAGCAGCAAAATCAGCATGATCAATGGACCCACTCGCTTAGGAAAGAAGAAAAGTAGCTGCTCGCCGATTATCATAACATCCTAGCCAAGGAGGAGACCTTCTAGTACCAAAAATCTTGAGCATTATGGCTCAAAGAGGGGGATGCCAATACCAGGTTCTTCCATGCTTCCACTCTGCGTAATAGAAGCACTAACAAGATCAGAGAACTTACCTTGAGGGATGGCTATGTCACTCAGGATATCATCCAGATCCAAGAAGAAGCCGCCACCTTCTTCAGCAACATCATGGGCTCTAAAAATCCATCCAATCTTGTAGCCCAGGATGCCCTGCTTGAAAATATTCCCCCCTTGGTCACCCCTGAGATGAAAAAATCCTTGATTCAACCCCTCTGAGAAAGAAATCAAATGTGCTTTATTCTCCATGAAACATGACAAGGCTTCTGGGTTGGATGGGTTTCCCCCTAGGTTTTTCCAAACTTTTTGGGACATAGTTGGGAAGGATGTGAGTGATGCCATCAAGCAACTCCAAAAAACCAAAACCATCCCTCGAGGAACTAACTCCACATTCATCGCCTTGGTTCCCAAAAACCCCCAATGCAAATCCATGAATGACTTCAGACCTATTAGCCTTTGCAACATCTTGTACAAAATCCTTGCCAAATACCTAGCTCTTAGGCTCAAAAATATTTTTCCTTTCATAATTGATCCATGCCAAGGAAGCTCTGTCGAAGGCAGATCAATCACCGAAAACATCATATCTCTCCATGAAACCCTCCATTCATCTAAGTGCAACAAGAAAGCGGTCATGTTTATGAAACTAGACATTAGCAAGGCTTTTGATAGGGTGGACAAAAATTTTCTTCTCAAAGTGCTAGCTTGTTTTGGCTTCCACTTAGATTGGGTTCACCTCATAAAGGGATGCATCACCTCTCCTTGGTTCTTAGTTTCGGTCAACGAGTCTGCTGCAGGTTATTTCCCTAGCCTTAGAGGGATCAAACAGGGAGATCCCCCATCCCCCTTCCTCTTCATCATTTTGGCTGAATCCCTGGGAAGAGCTTTCAAATAGGCCGTGGCTTCGGGAGGCATGTTAGGTATCAAAGCTTCTTCCAACTCTCCCCCCTTGTATCACCAACAATTCATGGATGATACTATTGTTGCAACTTCGGCCTCTATTGTCCAAGCTAAATCCATCAAAGGAATCCTTGATACCTACACTTCTACTGCAGGTCAAGATATCAACTATCTCAAGAGTAAGTGTTACTTCCTAAACACTCCAGGTAACAGACATAGGAAAATTTCTCATATCCTTTAGTGTTGTATTGCTGCCTTCCCCACCTCCTACCTGGGTCTCCCTCTGTTCACCATGAACCCAAAGGAATCGATGTGGGACAATGTCATTGAAAGGATCAACCGTAAGCTTGCTGCCTGGAAAGGCTCCCTCCTATCCCAAGAAACAAAAGCAACCCTCATCGTGGCAGTCCTCCAAAGCATCCCGGTCTACTTCATGTCAGTATTCAAAGCGCCTGCCTCAGTTCATTCCAAAATTGAGCAAATGCAAAAAAGGTTTCTATGGGCCGACCCAAAAAATTTGAAGAAATTCCACCTTGTCAGTTGGGACAAAGTATGCCAACCCAGGAACTTAGGGGGACTTGGCATGAGGAGATCAACAAACATAAACATTGCCCTGATAGCAAAATAGGCATGGAATTTGTTCAACTACAAAGCAGAATGGGTCACCATTGTCCAAAGAAAATATCTAAAAAACTTAACCCCTATGGACAATAACATCCCTACAAATGGATCAGCCTTCTGATGGGGTGTTATCCAAATGAAACCTCTTACCCTAAGAGGGACATGGTGGCAACTAGGCTCAGGTGCTTCCATAGACTTTTGGGAAGACACATGGTTGAAAGACAAACCCCTCAAGGATCTGCCTGAGGTGTCTAGACTTAGACCAAGTCTCGAAAGGATATGGGGAAGCAAAGTGATGCATTACATAGATAGAGGCACATGGAATATTATCCCTGAGGACAACGAGCACATCTTACGATCCGGTAAGACTTTGTCTAAGATGCTAAGAACCACCATCATCACTACCATAGTCTCCTAAGACTACCCCATCTGGGCGGGAACAAATAGTGGGGATTTCATGGTCAAGTCTACCCACTCCATGTTAGTCAAATCCCGGGTCCCCACCATTTCGTTCAAGTTAGTTTGGGTTAAACGCCTCATCTCAAAAATTGGTTTCTTTGCATGGACAACCATTTAAAATAAGGTCCTCACCATAGAAAATCTTATGAAAAGAGGGATCCCTATCCCTAATAGATGCCACCTCTATTTTTCCAACTAGGAATCCGTTGACCACCTCCTTTTAGAGTGTGTGTTATCTAGGGAGGGCTTAGACCAATTGTTCACCACATTTCAAATCCACTAGGCCCACCCCAACTCCCTATTGGACATGTTCATCCAATGGCTTGCTCCCTTCAAAAACCCTAAAGTATCTTTCCTGTGGATTGGCAAGTTTGGCTCGAACGCAACCGTAGGGTCTGTTCTTTCGCATGTTACAACTCCACCTCCTTAGCTACCAAATTCATCTCATTTGCCTCTGAAAACTCCCATATCATCCCTTGGTCTAGCTCCCCCTTGAGCAAGACTGAGGCTGACATCATCAATTCCCTCAATATCCCCATCCCCACCTTACTCCCTCCCTCGATCCATCCCAGAACCAAAGCTCGCTAGCGTCCCCCTCTTGAGGGATGGATAAAAGTAAACTTCGATGGTGCATCGAAAGGAAATCCTGGGTTGGCTGGGGTAGGAGGAGTGATCAGGGATCACAGAGGAAAGATAGTTATGGCTTTTGCAGAGAATATTTATCATCAAACCAACAATGTGGCTGAGGCATGGGTCCTGTGGCAAAGTTTACACCTCATCAAGGGATCATGTGCCAAGATCCATGTCGAAGAGGACTCTCTCAATATCATTGGCTACCTCATTTCAAACAAAGTCCCTCTGTGGAATATCAGATCCCTTATCCAAGAAATCAGGAAGCTTTTAAATCAGCATTGCCAGGTGGAAGCTAGTCATACTTTCAGAGAAGTCAATCGGCTTGCAGACAGGCTGGTCAACCTGGGCTTAGGGCAAACACCCATCTCCATGTGGCAAGAATACTTCTTGCAAGATGTCCTTCAAATTCTGACGTCGAACAACCATGGCAGTTACTCCAAATCCATCCATGCTAACCAATGATTTATTGTTTTTATAATGTGCAATATTTTCATCGGATGTCCCATCCTAGAGCCTTGTGATGTGTGCTTCAACACCCACTAATTATTAGCTGCCCCGCTGGTTCTCATCATACAAAGTTAGTGCGGTTTTCCATTCGTGGTGTCCCAATGCTCTCTGCCAGTGACCTCTACCATATTTCCAGCTGCACCCCCTTTCCCCTCCACATTTCTTCCCACGTCTGCAAACCTCACCCAAGTTTTCACCTCCACCTATGCGGATATGGTCCCTAGGCTGCCCCTTAATCCCTGCCATCCTTGACATGGCATCCCCCCATCCACTTGTCACCCATTCGCAAGGCCCAACATGATCTGTTCGCCTCCCCCGACTTATTAAATTCCCATTTTTAGCTTAGCCTATGATACTCCTTTTTGCAAGTATGTCTTGTGGGCCTCATCCACCATCGCTCTTCCTGTCACCACCTCTGCCACCATGGCCTGCCTTGAACCGAGCTTTGTCCAGCTGAAAAAAATTGCGTCTGCTTACCTGTAGGGTGCCCAAATCACCACCCTATTATCAAAATTATGTGGAGTTGAGGATGACATCACGAAGGACTTTGTTCGCACGTGGTCGAATGACCATGTTCGGGTCAGGAACCTGCACTTCAAGGTCACTCTAGAGATGATTGACGAGAGTGCAGAGCTATCGGTTGCAGGGCGTCTTGTCTGACAAGACAAACATTGTTGGGAACCTGAGGTGGAAGGCTTCCCTAACTACCAAAACTTCTTATGGGATGGCCATGCGCTGGACCGTCAATCCCTTCCCCCCATTCCCAATTGTTGCCATTCCCCTCATTCAGTACTTAGCCTATGATGATCCCAACAAGCCTATGGCAAGCTTCCACCTTGCCCTTGTCAACCATATCTAGGGTTATAGACCCATGAACATTCCAGGGTTTCTTTATCGGTCTATGCGTCTCTCTATAGCCGCTACTCGTAAGAAAGATACCCCCCTGCCCACCAGGGGCTTTTCACCATTATCTTCTATCATGTTTTGGCTAATCCTCCCATTGCGGCTACCCATTTGCAAGCTTCCCCCCATTTTCCCAAGCCCCCCAAAGCCCTGCTCATTCCATCTTGAGTGAGCTTATGGCCAGTGATGGAGTTCCCAGCACCCCGACCTCCAGGAAAGGCGTTGTTGTTGCTTCCCCGTCCATTCCATCTCCGTCTCCTTCCAAACCCATCCCCTCCCCCCCGCCCCCACTCCCTCCCCCAAGCCAACCCCTTCCCATTCCAAACCCGCCCTGCCCCCATCCAAAACCACCCCCCCACCAGCAAGAAGCCTTCGATGGGAAAACATAAAGCTAAAATCGAAGAAGCGACAACCCCTGTTCGCAGGTCCTCCACGACAAAGAAGCCCAAAATAGAATCTAGTCAGAATTCTCCTTTGGAAATTGAAGACCTCAGCGGGGACTCAGCCCCCACTTCTGGCATCTCCAACCGTCTCACTCGGATGTTTCTTCGGAGTTTCATCATCGCCTTTGAAAGCGCCAGTGTCGCTCTGAAGCATGCCCTCCAGCATAGTGCTGACCATCCTGAAGAGGACATCACAGAGATTGACCCTTGAGCTGCTGTAGGTCTATTGGTTTTTACATTGTTTTTTAGGTTTGTTAGGGTTTTTAATGCAATGTTTGGTGATGTCTAGTCTAGTGTTGGGCTAACCACTCGGTTGGGTCTTTATGTGTTAGCCCCTGCAAGGGCTCTAGTGAATATCTATGGATTATTTTTGGTTTGCTTCAGTACCCTCTGCAAGGGTAAGCACCACCTGATTATCAGCTTCTACATCCTCTATGAGGGATTTTTGGCAAACATATCCCCTACACGGTATTGGTTAGACTGTTGTAGACTTATTCCTTCTAGGTAGAGGATTATGCAACATGAATGTACTTTCAATCTGATGAAGTTTTTATAAATATGGGAGTGGGACCCAGTTAAAACCCTCTGAAATACAACTACAACTTACTAGAAATAATAATAATTATAATTAATAATAATATGCATTAGAAATTATAAAGCAAACTTATAAACAAATAAGGCGGAAGGAAATAAACCTACACATGGCATACCTTGGTGGGAAAGAGCTTGCATGCCTTTTACAGGTGGCGCTCCATATATTGTCACCATATTTTATTTATAGCATGGATAACATGGTGTTATGAGAGGAACATCGAGGATAACTGGATGTACGATTTGGGAGAACTAAAGAAAAATTTGGAACGTCGTGAAATTCTGGTTAGGTTAGAACTTCCTATGATAGGTTTTTAAAATTATAAAATATATTTATATTTATAAAAATTTTAAATGAAAAATTTATAGTATGGAACTTTGTCTTAAAATGAAGATTGAAAATTCCTCCGGTATTTGTTTGTGTCTACTTTTTGCTACTTTAATAAGTAAATTCACCTGCAATTTGTTAGACTGGGAATGCATTTCTTGGAAAACTTATTAAGAAACTTTATTTAAAAATCCCTCTAGCTGTGAATGCATCCCTTGGAAAACCTAATAAGGAACTTCATCTAATTGTGAACGCATTTTTGGGAAAACTTAATGAGAAACTTCTGGCTGTAAATGCATTTCTTGGTAACCCTAACAAGATAATTCCATCTACAGTCTATTTGGCTGGGAATGCATGCTGTATGGCTTCTATGTTGAAATTGAGGAATGGAAAAACTCCGTATTAATTTTGTATTTAATTTGGGATGTGAGTGCATTACATGGCTGTTCAAATAAGAAATACCCCCCTGCATTTCACAAAGTAGTGAGTGCATCTCTTTGTAGACATAATAAAGAAAATTTCACTTGCAAATTCGCATGGGCTATGGGTGTGTTGTGCATAGCCCTTCGCGTTAGAAATGAGGAATGGATAAATGAATATTATCTTTGTTTTCTTTTTCTTCTTTAGCAGTAAGTGCATTATGTGTAGGTCTCTGCGTGAAAGGAAGAGTAATTTTATCAGTATTATCTTTGGTTGTGAGTGCATTGAGGGTAGTGTGCATTCATGGGTAGTTGACCGCTCTGATCCCTTGGCCTTGATAATTCCCCATAAAACCCTATTTGCAGAGGAAATGTTATGCTTTAATTTTATGCTTTAATTTAAGAATAAAGAGGAAATGTTATTATTTGGTTATATGCTATAATTTAAAAATGAGGAAATGTTTTTTTTTTTGTTAAGTTAATAATTTTATTAAAGGGGCATTTGAAAGGCACCCCAATGCCTTGATACAACACGAAGAGACACGAAGCAAAAATGACATAGAAGCAACAGAGAAAGGAAAGAAAAAAGGGTGCTAAAAAGAAAAAAAATACATCCTTAGAAAGAGAGGAAGACAACATAAGTCATTATAGCAAGACCAAAAGGAAGGGAACCCCGTAGAGCCAGCAACATGCGTTAGGAAAGAATCAAAGCATAGGAGGTGCTTTAGTGGATGCAACGATGATATCCAGTTTGTTGTTCTTGACATCAGTCTTAACATCATCCTTAGGAGCATCCTTAAATACCTCCTTAGCGATTTTGATAACTTCATCCTCTTTAGCTTCCTCATTAATATCAAAAATCCCAATCACAACAGAGATAGGACTGTCCTTATCAAAGGTGTCACATAAAATAGTAAATTTAAGGTATTTCTTTGATCCTTCAGTCAAGCAATGCCCTTTCCAGGAGCAACATAAGTTGTCTCCAGGTGATCGATGGTAGCGGAAGAAGACTGAATGATAAGTTTGCGCAAGTATTTCTCAACTACATCAGGTGAATCAGACCCAAACTTACTATCCATTTTGCCCTTCTCAGGAGAGGGTGTTTCTTTGAATTTGAGCCTTTGGGAACAACGTGTGGGAGTATTTTCGACCTTGACTTTTTCTTAGAATTAAAGAATGGCTGGGATTTTCCAAGTTTGCCCTTTCTTTTAGCACCTTTGTATTTAGGGCTAGGAGTGTGAGAGGACTCCTCAGCACTATCATGGACAGTAATGATTTCTTTGGGAATTTTTGAAACAAATAGCCATACATAAATTTAAAAAATCCTTGATGGGCAGGCCAATCTGCGTCTTTCTTAGCTAGTGGATGTAATGGAATGGTCCATGGACCAATATAAAAACTCAGGGATATTAAGAATTTTGGCATCTCTAAAATGATTAACAAAGGACAAATGAAAGCTACACAACTATGACTCAGGATCATCAACAGTCAGATACTATTGGTTTTATGCTTTAATTTAAGAATAAAGAGGGAATGTAATCATTTGGTTATTTGTTGTTATTTAATGATAATGAGGAAATGTTATTAGTAGATTTTATTCTTTACTTTAAATACAAAGAAGCCAAACAAGTTCATTTTTATTTATTTAGACATATATTCTCTATAAATAGTGCATGAAGAATTATTTTCATATCTTAATATTAATTATTAGTTTGTTAAAAATAAAACTTTTCTCTTGAAGCTAAAAGTGCTATATTAAATAGATATATATATCTATCGAAACTTTGGAAATCCAGAATACACCTTGATAACCCCTTCGGAGCATAATAACAAATATCAACCATATTTCATAAACCTTAGATAAATCCTATTAAAAGAGCCTTCAAAAGTGGGAGGACAAAACTTGTTTCACAATCTAAGATTGTGAGTAGACAATCTTGACTCCAAAAGCTATTTGTGTTCGTGGGAAGACAAATACCTTACACAGGGGTAACCTTATTTTTGATGGGTAAGGCCAAAATGAGAGGTAACAAAGGGTTGTATGGGCATCCCTTCTAGGTCATACCTGCTAGTGAAGAGTGGTGAATTATGCTTGACTAGGTGATACCGACAAAACGATGGTATGGGACATCGTGTTGGTTAATCAACACATGATGCCAGGTGGTTACCAGGGCATTGTGAAGACCCTATATGATGCTCCAGGGAGAATGGATTGATCATCTAGCTAGAGCATGTATGCACTAATTATTACATGATAATAATAATAATAAAATTGGGCAATCATGTTAAGACATGGGAAAATATGCGTCACACCTCTAGGTGATATGGGTCCTAGAGGAAAATAAATCCACTACTTGGACTTAGGATCTCGGGAGGAGAGTGAAGTTCAAAGTGGCAACTCTATGAGATCTGACCAATATTGATCTGATGAGTATTCCAACTGCAGTGGAATGGCACTCGTGAAGACAATCTCAACATGCTCAGACTAGACAAAGAAAATAGATAAGAGTAAAACAAAGAAAAATTTTCTCATTTGGAAATCTCTGATATTAGACAACCAAGTGGTAGTGACTTGGGGTGATTAGACAACCAAGTGGGCAAACTTGGGGTGTTACATTTGGTATCAGAGTGCAAGGTTGCAAACTTCTAGATAGTAAAACTAGTACCTAACTTAATGATTGACAAATTGAATATCTAATCCAAAATTGACTAGGCTCATTTTTTTTAGGCCCTGGCTAGCTCCTCAAAGAGATCTGCGGTGGTGTAGGGGGAAGGGCTAACCAAAAATCCTAGAAGGGTTCTCAAGAAGGTTGTGAGGACCGGGGACATGGGAGGAACCGTAGAACTCCCTTGGGTAGTTAGGAGGGAAAAAGAACCAGCTCCTAGAGAGGACAAATTGGTCTGAATGATGCAATTGATGCGAGAACAAATGAATGAACAAAAAGAACAAATTGAGCAACAAAAAGCCCAAATGGTCAAACACATGACTCAATAGAAAGCTCATATGTTGGAGCATATGGAATAATAGAAAGCCCAACTAACTCAGCAACAAGAGATAATCTCCCAACAACATAAAATAATAGAAAACCTGTCAAAAGGGAAGGAAATGATAACCACTGAGGAGGAGACATCTATTGATCCTAAAATATGACAAGTAGGCTCTGAGTTAGATAGGGATATGTGAAAAATTGATATAGCCAAATTTGATGGTAAAGGTAGTGGAGAAGAGGCCGAGAGATGGCTAAATAGTCTAGAGGCATACTTCACCATTAGAACCCTCTCATCCAAATCCAAGACTTCTTGGGCAGTATTTCGACTAACAGGAATAGCATCAGATTGGTGGGACACCTATAGGAAAATCCATAATGTGGAGGCCACCGATGTGCCCTGGGAAACCTTTGTAAAAGCCTATAAGGATAGATTCTTGACTTCACAATTTTACTTTGAAAGAATCACGAAATTTTCAAGATTAACTCAAGGCAATATAACCGTTATTGAATATTATCAATGCTTCATGCAACTGCTTAAATACATGCCTGAGTATGAGCAAATAACCGAGATTAAGGTCCAAAAATTTCTTTTAGGACTCCACCCAAAAATTGGGCATCTGATCCTGATGTTGAAACCTGCAACCCTCATTGAGGCCTGCTACTTGGCTAGGCAAGAAGGGGACAACTATAAGGCCAAGAAGACCTATTATCAAAAATCCTCTAATAGAGAAGAACCTTAGAAGAAGAAAAATATGGGTTCAGTTAAAAGAGATAGGAACTGGAAGGATCAAAATGAGAACAAAAACAAATTCAACAAAAACAAGAATCGGTATCAGGGATCTCAGGGAAATAGGGGAGATCAGTACAACCGAGGTGGCTATGATAGGAGAAATTTCAAAGATAGATATGATTAGAAACCTAGTAACCCAGGGATTGGTACTAAGGATGCCAATGATGGAAATAATAAAGAAAGAGAACCGTGAACTAGTTGTTGGATCTGCGAAGAACTACATTATGCGGATAAGTGCCCCATGAGAGCTGATAAAAGAAAGGAATCGATGGAGCCTACCCATAAGATATTTGCAGCCATAGGTAACCTTAAACTCAATGGGCAAGCTACACATTTTTTGTTAGATGGGATGATTTATAATAGGAATGTAAGTATTTTGATTGATTCGGGAGCAACAAATAGTTTTATTTCTTCAAGCCTTGAGAGGGACATTTAGGAAAAGCCTGGGTATATGGCAAATGGGTGGAAGGTTGAATATGGGTCTAGGCAAACCTATACCGTTAATTAATGCTTTTTCGACCCTCAGATAATACTAACTCAAGGAAAAATAGGCTGGCATTTGTATGTAGCCCCATTACATGCTTTTGATATAATATTGGGAGTGGATTGGCTCAAGGATCATAAAGCCTTATTAAACTTTGAAGAAAGATGGATGGATTTCATTGATGATGCTATGCAAAGGATTCAAATTTATTATGGATGTGAATCAGTGAAACCACATCTCCTAATAGCCATGCAAGTTAAAAGAGCCATAAGGAAAGGAAGTAAAGTCTTTGTAGTTAAACTTAATAAGAGAGAGGACATTGAGACTGGGGCAAATCTATTTCAGACATATCTGGTACTAGATGGTTTTAGGGATGTCTTTTCTAAGGATCTACCAGGTCTCCTACCCCAAAGGGAATTTGATTTTTTTATAGAACTCTTATCGAGAGCGACTCCCATATCTCGAGCACTTTATAGAATGAATACCATCGAACTACAAGAACTCAAGACTCAACTTCAAGAACTATTGGAAATCGGGCTCATTAAACCTAGTGTCTCTCCATGGGGAGCACCTATTTTATTCGTTAAGAAAAAGGATGGGTCAACAAGGTTATGTATTGATTACAAGATGTTAAATAAGATGACAGTTAAGAACAAGTACTCCCTACCCAAGATAGATGACCTGTTTGACCAATCGAAGGGAGCTACAATATTCTCAAAAATTGATCTTAGGTTCAGCTATCATTGACTCAAGATTCAAGAAGAAGACACCCATAAAACTGCCTTCCAAACAAGATATGGGCACTATGCGTTTATAGTGTTGCCTTTCGGTTTAACCAATGCACCAACAACTTTATGAACTTAATGAATAATGTATTTCGAGAACAATTAGACAAATTTGTATTGGTCTTTCTGGATGACATATTGATATACTCTAGGGATAAAGAAGAATATGATCAACACATGAAGATTATTCTCAAAAAACCCAAAGAGAATCAGTTGTATGGAAAATTGTCGAAATTTGAGTTTTACACATCCCAAGTACAATATCTAGGTCATGTGATTTCAGTTGAAGGAATATTGATGGACCCAAGAAAAATAGAGGCTATCATTGAGTGGAATGCCCCAACTAATGTGTTTGAAATACAAAGTTTTATGGGATTGGCTGGGTATTATCGACTTTTTGTCCAAAAATTCTCTAAAGTAGCCTATCCAATAACTAACCTTCATAAGAAAGGTAAGGCCTTTAAATGGACTGCTCGATGTGAGGAAGCCTTCAATACCCTTAAAGAAAAGCTAATAACAACACCAATTCTTAGAATACCGGATCCCAAACTATCATTTACAATATGTATTGATGCCTCCATAGAAGTATTAGGTGGAGTTATTATGCAGGAAGAGGGTATTATAGCCTATGAATCTCGAAAACTTAAGAAACATGAGTTGAATTATGCCACCCATGATTTAGATATAGCGGTAGTAGTGCATGCTCTTAAAATGTGGCAACATCACCTACTAGGAAAACCTTTTGAACTCAATACTGATTATCAAAGCCTAAGGTATATTTTTACTCAACCAATGCTCAATTCTAGGTAGAGGCGATGGATGGAACTACTAGCAGAGTATGATTTCGACATTGAGTATATTAACAAGAAAGAAAATAAATTAGCCGATGCTTTGAGTAGGAGAAAGCACATTACTGCTATAAATCAATGCCAATTTGAAATAATTGAATAGATAAGAAATATCTAAATTTAGGATGAATTCTCTCAAATATGTCGAGATTTGTTAAGGCAAGATTTAGAGTAAGCAAAGGATTTTGAAATACGGGAAAATACGTTGTATTTTTGAAATAAAATGGTAGTACCAAATGATCTAAATCTAAGAAATACGTTGCTTTAGGAGGTACATTATGCTCCTTATTCCACTCATCCAGGCTATATAAATATGCATGAAAATATGAGAAAGGATTATTATTGGTCGAGAATGAAGAAGGATATCACAAAATTTGTGGCTAGATGTTTAGAATACCAAAAAGTGAAGGCAGAACATTTGCACCCTGCAGGACGTCTATATACGCATGATATTCCAATTCACAAATGGCAGGTTGTGACTACGGACTTCATTGTTGGATTGCCTAAAAACCATTTCCAACATGATGCTATTATGGTTGTAGTTGACAAATTGACTAAAGTCACACATTTCTTGCCTAGAAATATTAAGGACTGAGCTCCTACTGTAGCCCATAAGTTTGCCAGGGAAGTGGTACGGCTACATGGTTTTCCTAAAATAATTATATTAGATAGGGATTTGTGGTTCACATATGAGTTTTGGCAGAAATTACACCAGGTATGGGGAACAAAACTTAACATTAGTACCGCCTATCATCCTGAAACAGATGGAAAAATGAAAGAGTAAACTAAGTTTTAGAAGATATGCTTTGGATGTATTGCATGGGCCATCAAACTAAATGGGAAGACTACATCTTTCTGGTAGAATTTTCTTATAATAATGGTTACCACACTTCCATAGGTATGGCCCCATTTGAGGCACTGTACGGGAAAAGGTGCAGGAAGCCGTTATCTTGGAGCAATCTGGAGGATCGAGTGTTGATCAGACTGGATATGGTTAAAGAAATGGAGGAGCAACTTAATGAAATTTTCCAAAGGCTCAAGGAGGCCTTAAACTGATAAAAGACTTATGCTGACCTCAAAAGAACTCCTAGGGAATTCTCTATGGGAGACATAGTGTTATTGAGGGTTAAATCGACCAAGAGCTCTATAAAATCCTCTAAACTTAGCCAAGATTTATGGGACCCTTTGCTTTTATTGACAAAATCAGCCCAGTTGCCTATAAGTTAGCCTTGCGATCCAACTTTTCTAAATTCCATGATACGTTCCATGTGTCCCTCCTCAAGAAATATGTCTCTGATCCTTCTCATGTTTGGAATGTTGATCACTTGCAGATGACCGACCCCCTACGCATTGAGGTGCGACCTATCAAGATATTGGGTTTTCGAACCAAGCAATTAAGAAAGAGAAACATTGAACAATGTAAGGTCCAGTGGGACCAATACTCTCAAAACAATGCCACGTGGGAAGATGTGGCTATCATGTAAAGATAGTTTCCATTTTTGTTTGAATAATGATTTAAAAACAAGTTTTTATTAATATTGAACAATGATATAAAAGTTTGGTGTGAAATTTTGGTTGAATGTGAATACATGTTTTTCATTTCAATAATTATGATTAAGTTTGACTATGTAAATGTGTTGTTATTCTTCCACATTTTTGCTCTTATTCATATATTTTGAAACACAGGGACTATGTTTAATATTAGAGTGGGAGGATTTAACAACCCTCCAAAATATGGTTCTTATTTTAACCTATTTTATCTACAAGAATATGGTGCTACTGATCCATCTGTGGATGCAGGAACAAATGTCATCACTGGCGGAAGCAATACAAGGCATTGGTATCTTCTTCAATTTGCAAGCAAGGGTATCCGAGGAAAGGTAAGTTTTGGGATATGATGAGTGACGAATTTTTTTGCCTATGATAGGGTGTTAAAAATCCCTACTAGCAATCCTTTTGCTTGTGGTCCATGTAGTTGCATCCATGTAGCTGCATTTTAGGGTTCTGTGTTCGATTTACAAAAATTGTGTGCAATTATTTGATAACAATGATAAATAATAAGTAACAATAATAGTGAAAATGGTGACAACAATAATAATAATATTAATAATAATGATAATAATAATAATTATTATTATAATTATAATTAGTAATAATAATAATAATAATAATAATAATAATAATAATAATAATAATAATAATAATTAATAATAATATGAATTAGAAATTATAAAGCAAACTTATAAACAAGGAAGATGGAGGGAAATAAACACACACATGGCCTACCTTGGTGGGAAAGCAGCTGCATGCCTTTTACAGGTGGCACTCCATATATTATCACCATCTTTTATTTATAGCATTGGTAACATGGTGTTATGAGAGGAACATCGGGGAGAACTGGCAGTACGATTTGGGAGAACTAAAGGAAAAATTGGAACGTTGTGAACTTCTGGTCAAGTCAGAACTTCCTGTGATAGGTTTTTAAAATTATAAAATATATTTATATTTATAAAAATTTTAAATGAAAACTTTTTGGCATGGAACTCTGTGTTAAAATGAATATTGAAAATTCCTCCAGTATTTGTCTGTCTACTTTCTACTAGTTTAATAAGTAAATTCACCTGCAATTCGTTATACTGTGAATGCATTTCTTGGAAAACCTAATAAGAAACTTTATTTAAAAATCCCTCTAGCTGTGAATGCATCTCTTGGAAAACCTAATAAGGAAATTCATCTGACTATGAACGCATTTCTGGAAAAACTTAATGAGAAACTTCTGGCTGTGAGTGCATTTCCTGGTAACCCTAACAAGATAATTCCACATGTAGTCTATTTGGATGGGAATGCATGTTGTATGGCTTTTGTGTTGAAATTGAGGAATGAAAAAACTTCGTATTAATCTTGTATTTCATTTGGGCTGTGAGTGCATTACATGGTTGTTCAAATAAGAAATACCCCCCTACATTTCACATAGCAGTGAGTGCATCTCTTTGTAGACCTAATAAAGAAAATTTCACTTGCAAATTCGCATGGGCTATGGGTGTGTTGTGCATAGCTCTTCGCATTGAAAATGATGAATGGATAAATGAATATTGTCTTTGTTTTATTTTTATTCTTTAGCAATAAGTGCATTATGTGTGGGTCTCTGCGTGAAAGGAAGAGCAATTTTATCAGTATTATTTTTGGTTGTGAGTGCATTTAGGGTAGTATGCATTCATGGGTAGTTGACCGCTCTGATCCCTTGGCCTTGATAATTCCCCATAAAACCCTGTTCACATAGCATTCGAAATGAATCCTCCGGTTGGATAAAGATGGACTCCTTTATCAGAATTCGACGCTTGTTAATATTGTAGCCATGTTCATTATGCTTATTATATATGCTTTGTATCCTCAATACATTATCAGATGTGTCTGTGAGTGCTCCTTCTATGAATAGGATACCCCTTCTATCAATTATATGGATGGTTGTACTTTCATTTTTCTAGTTTATATTCAAACAACAGGTAAAATTTTGTATCAAGAGTATTGATATGTTAATCTCACTGCTATGAGAAGTTGATATGATGTTATCTGTATCATGGGTGTTGATAAATTGCTTTCTATGTCTAAAATCGTGTATATATGAAGCTTACATGATGAGGGTTTTGGTATATGGTTTTCGTTGCTTGAATTCATGTATGTATGAAGCTTATAATGTTACTTATATTATATGTGATTGGTAATTGATCTCCTTGCCTAAATGTGCATACATCTGAAGCTTGTATGATGTGGTTGCACTGTGTATGTGAATAAGTTGTTTTCACCTGTACATTTTAAATTTATACGGTACCAATTCGTAAACCTTGAATTGGAAGGGCAAATGACCATGTGTGTTGTGGAATTGATTTGCTGCCTGTACAAAAAGACAAGGAAATAGTCTCCCATGTGTTTAGCTAAATTTTAAAATGCAAACTTATATTAGGGTAATAAGAATTCATGGGTAGGCTAGAGAATGCGTATTGGGTTGTTGAAGAAAGGAAAAATTTGCATTAATTATCCTAAGTTTCTTTTTAAATGGATTCAATAATGAGCGAAATATTTAATCAGATTCTGAAATAGTCTTTACTTGATCCCAAGGAAGAAAACGTAGGTGTTTGGTAATCATTTTATGTTTCGAAAATATAAGTTTTCAAGTTTCAAATTGAGCCTTTACGTCGATATGAACAGAAGCACCCGACAATGATTTGAACACTCTGTCCATTACATCAACCACCCAATTTGTCTTCTAGGATTTTGTGTTGTAAACTCGAGATTGGTTGGGATTATCAAATGGAGTTTAATGCGTACATAGGAAATGGTGCAACATTGTTTGAAAATGTAACCTCCTATAACATAAATCATTTTGATTAGGGTTAGTCTCGGGTGTCGTTATATGATTTCTAAAAAATATTAAATTTTGTTGTATGCTAACATTTGTTTAGACATGGCTAGTATAGTATGTCATCAGCCATAAGGTGGGCACTCATTATGGGATAAATGGACTTGTGATTTATTTAGATCTTACTCATTAATAGAATTATGTCATATTTTGTTTTGACCTAGAGTGCATATAAAACTGGAAGCCAGACTATCCTTGAGACCTTGGCCAATGTGCCATAAGACACCGACTTAAGATTTGATGGGATGCGACTTAATATTTATGATATACAGTAAGATTGAGCAAATCATGGAAGACATGCTTTAATAATAGTTGCTTGGATGTTTCAACTAAAATTAGGGAAACCAAAATCTATGGGGTTTTATAGAATTAAATAGAAGCGTTTTTCTAATCGAAACTTTATTAAGGAAATGTTATTATTTGGTTTTATGCTTTAATTTAAGAATATAGAGAAAATGTTATTATTTGGTTATATGTTGTAATTTAAAAATGAATAAATGTTATTATTTGATTTTATGCTCTAATTTAGGAATAAAGAGGGAATGTTATCATTTGGTTATTTGTTGTGATTTAAAGATAACGAGGAAATGTTATTAGTAGATTTTATGCTTTACTTTAAAGAAAAAGAAGCTAGATAAGTTCATATTTATTTATTTATTTAGACATATGTTCTCTATGAATAGTGCATGAAGAATTATTTTCATATCTTAATATTAATTATTAGTTTGTTAAAAATAAAACTCTTCTCTTGAAGCTAAAAGTGCTACATTAGATAGCATATATATCTATCAGAAATTTGGAAATCTAGAATACACCTTGATAACCCTTTGGAGCATGATAACAAATATCAACCATATTCCATAAACCTTAGATAAACCCTGTTAAAGAAGCCTCCGAAAGTGGGAGGACAAAACTTGTTATGCAACCTAAGATTGTGGGTAGACAATATTGACTACAAAAGCTATTGGTGATCGTGGGTAGACAAACACCTTGCACAGGGATAACCACATTTCTGATGGGTAATGTCAGAATAGGAGGTAACGAATGGTTGTATGGGCATCCCTTCTAGATCATCCCTACTAGTAAAACGTAGCGAATTATGCTTGACTAGGTGATACCGAAAACATGATGGTATGGGACATCATGTTGGTTAATCAACACATGACGCCAGTTGGTTACCAGGGTATTGGTAAGACCCTAGATGATGCTCCAAGTAGAATGAATTGATCATCTAGCTTGAGCATGTATGCGCTAAGTCTTACATGATAAGAATGACAAAAAAAAAATTGGACAATCATGTTAAGACATAGGAAAGTATGCATTACACCTCTAGGTGATATGGGCCCTAGAGGAAAAGAAATCCACTACCTGGACTTAGGATCTCAGGAGGAGAGTGAAGTCCAAAATGACAACTCTATGGGATCTGGTCAATCTTGATCTCATGAGTATTTTTACTGCAGCAGAATGACACTCGTGAAGACAATATCAACATGCTCAGAATAGAAAAAGAAAATAGATAAGACTAAAACAAAGAAATTTTTCTCATTTGGAAATATCTGATATTGGACAACCAAGTGGTAGTGACTTGGGATGATTAGACAACCAAGTGGGCGGACTTAGGGTGATTACAGAAAATGATGTTACAACACTTTATTTCACATTTTAGAAAGTCCAACAATCATGGTGACTCTTCAAGGCTTGTAAAAACTTTTGGGCTTCTTCAAATTCATGGGAGAACTTTTGGTTTTCTCTTTCTTATCAAGCATCAATATACAACATACTCCACCTTGATACTAAGTGGTGAGACAAGTTTTTTCTCAATCTAAAAAATTATTTTTGGTTGACACCATTGGTAAACAGGTTTTCAAGTTGTTGTTTGGTGCTACAATATTTCAAATCTACAAGCTTATTTTCCACTGTCTCTTATGAAATGAACCTTTAAATCAATATTTTGAGTTTTACTATGATGGACTAGATTTTTTGCAATTTTTATTGTACTTGTGTTGTCACAAAAAAATATATTGTTGGACTGTTTTGAACTTCACTAATCTCTTCAAGTACATTTCTCAACCAAAGTGCTTATGTACTTGTTGCAGTAGCTCCAACATATAAATACCTCGATAGAAGATAAAGCAATATTACTTTGCTTCTTTGATCTCCATGTTATTACTCTTGAACCAAGAGAAACAATTTGTAGAAGTTGATTTTCTATCATCCTAGCAACTTCCCCAATCTGAGTCATTGTATCCAACAAGCTCCATTTTATTGTTAACATCATAGTGATATCAAAAGTAAAGGTTCCTTTGACATACCTCAAGACTCTCTTGGTTGATCTCACGTGGTTTTATGAAGGTTAATTCATGTACCATGATACAAGTGAAACTGTAAATGCAATATCAGGTCTTGCTGTAGTAAGGAACATTAAGCTCCCAACAATGTTTCTAAACAATTTTTCATCAACTTTTTCTTCTCCATTACCTCTATACAACACTTATCCATGTGCCACAGGTGTTCAAATTTATTTGTAATTTTCAATGCCATATTTATTCAACATATATTTTTTATATTTTGATTGAAAAATGAAAATTTTACCATCACCTTGATGTACTTCCACGCCAAGAAAGTATTGCATAAATCCTAAATCTTTCATATCAAATTTCTTCATCATATAATGCTTAAAATTATTTATCAACCTATAGGCACACAAGAAGAATATCATAATCTTCATTCTTGAAATATATTATGGTATCATTCTTACTTTTCTTGAAACCACAATCTTGGAAGTACCCATCAATTCTTGAGTACCATGCTCTAGGTGCTTGCTTTAGTCCATATAGTGCTTTATTCAATTTGTAAATATGGTTTTCATTTCCTTCAACTTCAAAGCCTTGAGGTTGTTGAAAATAAACCTCCTCATCTAGATAACCATTCAAGAATACAATTTTCACATCCATTTGATAAAATTTCCACTATTTTTTGGTTGCCAACGAAAGAGCCATCTATATTGTCTCTTGTATTGCAATAGATGCAAATGTTTCTTCATAATCAACACCATATATTTGAGTGAATCCTTTGGTAACCAATTTTTCTTTATATCTTTCTATGCTTTCATCGCTATTTAAACTTGGTTTTGTAGACCCACTTGGATTCAAAAAATCTTCTTGTCCTTGGGCAATTCCACAAGTTTCCAAGTGTCATTTTTTTTCAACGGACTCAATTTCTTCTTTCAATGCTTGCACCCAAACATCGTTAGTACAAGCATCTTCATAACATGAAGGTTCCAAATCAACTTTAGAAAACAAAGCATAATTCACCAACTCACCTTTTGGTTCTTCTTCATCATCACCATACATTTAGAACTTTTCCAATCTTGAAACAACTTGGTCCAACTCTTGAAATTGGCTTCTTGTTAAAATCCTTTGAAAGTTCTTGTCTGTCATTTTCCTGGATCGATGTGCTTTGAGTATTATATTTCCTTTATTCATATTCTTTGTGGGAAATGTAGATGAGTTGCTTGTGCTTGAAATTGGTGGTCTCCTTTGAACTTGTTGATGGACATCTAGGTGGGCTTGGAGGAGTAAAGAGAATATTTGAAGGTTGTCCCCTAATTGTATTATCTTCTTTAATATAAAATATTTTATTTGCAAATTTTTATGACTGTACACTCCCCTTCATAAAAAATTATATCTCTAGAGACTACAAACTTGTGAGTTTTTGGATTATATAGTCTACATGCCTTATTTATTTTAGAATATCCCACAAGAATGCATGGCTCACTCTTGGGGTCCAACTTCTTTCTCACTTTATCATTCACATGTGTATATGCAAGACAACCAAAAAATCTCAAATGACTTGCAATGGGTTTTGTGCCATATCATGCTTCATGTGGAGTCTTCTTGTGTAGTGCTCTTATGGAGCATCTATTGAGAATGTACGCTATTGTATCAACTGCATAAGACCAATAATAATTGCTCAAACCTTTTGAATTAAATATGCTTGTTGCCATTTCTATAATGGTTCTATTTTTTTATCTCAGCTACCGCATTTTGTTGTGGTGTATAGGTGATAGTGAGCTACCTCTTGATGCCATATTGTTTACAAAAATTATTGAACTCATTTGAACAAAATTCTCCTCCATGATCAATTCTCAAACACTTTATTTTATATCTACTTTCATTCTCAACCAATGCTTTGAAAATATTGAACATGCCAAAAGCTTCATCCTTGTGTTTCAAAAAATACACCCAAAAATTCCTTCAAAATCATCAATGAATATGAGAAATATGAAGACTTACCCAAGATTTGTGTTTTCATAGATCCACAAATATCATAATGTACAAGTTGGAGTGGGTATGAGGCCCATCATGTTTTTCCTTTTGCAAACTTCTTCCTTGCATGATTTACAATGATATACTTCATACACACCCTTGTGCTCACTAACCTTAGATAGTCCATTTACCATATCTTGTGAAGAAAAAAATTCCAGACTTTTAAAATTTAAGTGTCCAAATTTGAGATGCCAAAGCCAATTCTTATCTTCAAGTGTCATGTGTGCCATGTTCATACTCCTTTTTCCTCTAAAATTCAAAGGAAACATCCAATTATTTGTCATAGGAACAATGGTGACCATACAGTTCCTATTATTATTATCATAAATGATACATTCATTGTTATCAAACACAACTTTATAGTTTTTTTACAAGTTGTCCAACACTCAACAAATTATTCTTCAAATTTGGAGCATAGTAAATATCATGAAGTTTCTTTTTGCCTTCTTTAGTGCCAACCTCTATGGTGCCTTTTGCATCCACATCCAAAGCATTGTTGTTCCAAATAATGATCTTGGTGTTGAAATTTTCATTCACATTAGCAAACAACTCTTTCTTTCCAATCATGTGGTAGAATAACTAGAATCTAGATACTAAACTTCTTGACTAGTTTTTTAGCCATGTCACTAGTCAAAAATAAATTACCTTGTGCAAATTCATCCTCACATACATAGTGGGCTCTTCTATATCCATTTGTGGCCTTCACTCTACAATTTCATGCAATGTGGCCCATTTTATGACAATTGTAGCATTCAGTTATTTTTTGATTAGCCCTTCCATGTCCTCTTCTAGCATCAACAACTCTTCCTATTTTATAGGGTTTTAGTTTAACACTTTTGATCGTGTGGCTAATATTAAATCAAATCCAATAAATGATATTATACTTTAAGTGTGACATGGATTAAGGAAGATGAATGGTTGAGATTAGATTAGATCTAATGGCTGAGGTTATACTTTAAGTGTAACACGAATTAAGGCAGATGGATGGCTGAGATTATATTAGATCTAATGGCTAAGGTTAATTGGGCTTATAAATATATATTTTATAATAAATATATATTTTATAATAAATATATTAAAATATAACATAAAATATTATATTTAAACATAAATAATATAAAATAAATATAAAATAAGTCAAATGGGGTCGAAAAATGGCGGGAAAGGGCTAAAGTGGGCCATTGGATGGCGGGAAAGGCATGGAGTGGCCAATTGAATGATGGGAAAGGGATATGGTGGACAAGTGGGTGGTAGACTGACTAGGATGAAGGATAACATAAATAATATAAAATAAATATAAATAATTCAAATAGGGTTGGAAAATGGTGGGAAAAGGCTAAAGTGGGCCATTGGATGGCGGGAAAGGCATGGAATGGCCAATTGAATGGCAAGAAGGGGTGATGGTGGATAAGTGGCTAGGATTTGGTGTCTACATATGCCCCTTTTTGTACCATGTTGCATGAAACACAATATGGTGCAAAAACATGAGACACCTGGTTGGGCTTTGGGCACAGAAGTAGCTTCTCTCTCTTGTTGGATTTTGAGTAATAATGTTGAAGACAAAAGAATAAAGAATTTTTGGAATTTACGTAGCTTACCCCCTCAATTGGCAAATGGGATTATGGATGAATCACATGAGCCAATTGAAAAATTTGTGCAAATGATGAATGATGTGGTACCATTTTTACCCCAACGGTGTGAAGGGGGTTAGTGAAAAATGTGATGTGATGTGTCTGCGTTTACCCCAACAGATGAAGGGTTTTGTGCAAATGTGATGTGATGTGGATGATATGAATGATGTAAAATGTGATACCATTTTTTCCCCAATGGTGGGAAGGGGATTGTGTCAAATGTAGATGTCATGATCATGTAATATGTATCCCGTCATGGGAAAATCATAATCAAATTATGGTTGCCCCAAATTTGGGATGAATCGATGTTGTTGAAGCATTTTGCCTTGTCGGCATCATTGATATGCAAAATGATAATGCAAAAAAGGAAGAAAAAGTAATGAACCTTGGACGTACTGCTAGTGATCTGTCAACCTAGCTAGTGCATATCTCGAAGGTGTTAAGGAGATTGTGAATGATGAAATTTGATTTGTGTTCATGTTTTAAGCCTCACGAACTAGGCCATCAATGACTGCTTTTGTGCAAATTGTTCTTGGCAGGGTTTCACTCAAAATGTGAAGTACCAAATGTGATTGTGTTCTCGAACAAGGAGATAAGTGATGATGATGATGACCAAGCATTCTTATGGTAATCCATTCATCTTACCGAATTGCATGGATGTGAATCACTGCAATCGCCAAGTATATAGAATGAACCACTATATACGAGATTCACTTGTAATTTTGACATGTGTTGGAAGAAATGATGGTAGATTATGATAATGGAAAGAATGTTGATGGAAGAATATGATGAAATCACCAATATCAGAGTCAATTTGTAAATATGAAATTGTTAGTGGTTGATTCTACACTTTTTGGATGGAAACAACTGATTTGATGGTCAAATCAACTCCAATATTTACAAAAATTTATGGAATGATGAAGAATATGGAATAGAAGAGATGAGTGTTAGTTTTGTAAAAATTTGGAATCATTTGATGCATTTTGTAACTCAATTTGTGTATTTTACAAATGTGGATCGTATTCAAAAAATGAAAGCACAAAATGACTTCTGCTTTTACAAAACATAATTTTATGATATGCATGATGTGTGGGTGAAATTTGATGGGGTTTTGAGGGGGCAAGCTCCTATTTTGGGCCCTTTTGCCTTTATGGCATCATGATACTAGGCACCCGACTATGCCTGCGATATTCTATAGGTTCTCAGCTACGCCTGCAAGCGCCCATGCGCACCTGTAGCCCAAAGGTACCGAACTACGCCTGAGTGCACTAGCTACAGCTATAAGTAGCTTGCAGTGCATATTTTTTGGCTCATTCCTACATTTGAGAGTTTTTGCATCTACGCCTGAGGAGTGGAGTGAATTGGTGAGGAAGGTGAGGTTGGTGAGAATTTGCATGGGAGCTATGGTGGTGGAGGGAGTTCATGCTACTGGTGGAGCGGAGGCTCGCTTTGCCCTAGTAATGTTGAAAAACACTATGTCTTTTGTGCAAAAATTTTGTAGGTTTTTTTTGAAATAATATTAATAAAAAAAATGTTTGTTGCTGTAGTTGAGGGAGATAGAGCCTCGACATCACTTCTCTCCTCTTGTTCCCAGGATGAGGAAGAAGCTCATGGAGGGGGATTGGGAGCTTTTGGGGAAGGTGGGTTTGGAGGGAGTGGCTAGGTTGGATGTTGTGAGGGTAGATGAGGGGTATCTCTCATCATTGATAGAGAGATGGGATTTTGATAGGGGGACATTCCAGCTACCGATCGGGGAGGCTACTATCACCCTTGAGGATGTATACCACATCCTCAAGGTGCCAGTAGAAGGGGAGAAGGTGATGGTTGGACATGACAAGAAGGTGGATATGGAGAAGATGTTCAAGGAGTGGTGGCGAGAGGTGAGGATGGGGGATGGAGGTATATGCTACCTGAGCATGTACAAGGCAAAGGATTTGGATGCGCTCCCAGCCTTGATCAGTTTTATATTAGCGAACATAGTGCTACCTAATAGCACTGGCTGTAGGTTCCCCTGGAACCTATTGGGATTGGTGAGTGACCTACTCACCGACCCAAGGGGATATGCATGGGCTCCTACGTTATTGGCATAGCTATATCAAGAGCTATATGAGGTGACACGAAGAGGGAGGAAGGGGATTGGGTGCAGCTTCCTCCTATAGTGTTGGGCTTGGGAGCACTTTAGTGTGGCTCGACCGGAGGGGCTACCTTGCTAGGCATGGCATATGGGTGAGCCCTATGCGAGGATATGGGCGGTGGTTGAGGAGGTGCAACCGAGTTGAGAGGTGCATACCAGCTAGTGGTATCGGGATATGTGGTCGGGGTTGACTCAGGCTGACGTGATATGGAGGCCATGGCGAGGAGTTTGATGGGATGGTGATGAGGAGCAACTACATCGGGTGAGGCAGGCTTAATGGTTGGTTGGGAGGAGGGATGAGGAGGTGGAGTACTTCCAATACTCATGGGTGTTGAGGCAGTTTGGCTTACCTCAGGATGTGCCGGATGAGCCGATGTTGTACCGACATCGGTGGGATGAGGTGGGGCTTCCATGTGCGGAGCCATGGTGGGTTCAGATAGGAGATGATGAGTGGCTGGAGGTCCTCGACGTAGATGATGTCGGGGTGACATCGGAGTATGCAGCTTGGTTTGGTGCCCAAGCAGTATGGGTACCAAAGGTGGTGAGTGGTGGGGATGCGGTAGTTGCAAGGGTTGAGGATGACTTCGAAGAGGATGAGGCCTCAACGATCGATGAGTTAGAGGTGATCGAGGGGAGTAGTCCAATAGACTCCTGAGGTGGAGGTGGTGGATGATGATGGGGAGGATGATGAGGATATGGGGGAGATCTCTAAGGTTGCTAGGCTACGAGCAAAGGTGGAGCAACTCCACGAGGAGTGAGAGACTACACTAGAGTCTCATAGGGAGGCTCTAGTAGGGTGAGATGGGGTTATTGCTGAGTTGCAGGCTACTATAGCTTAGATGGAGGTGGAGCGGTCGATAGTTAGGGCTGGTGATCAGGAGATGGTCACGAGGCTTCAGGTAGAGATTTTGGTGAGAGAGCGGCGTCATCAGATTGACTTACGATGACTACAGGCTAGCGAGACATACGTGCACTCCTTGGAGGATTTATGCATGGCTAATCACATCCCTTTGCTAGATCCTCCTTCATCCTCTAGGATCGAGGCATTGAGGCATACAACATCTAGTTCTAGGTCTAGGGCTCCTACTAGGTCTCAGGGGTCCTCTCATAGACATTAGCTTAGTGCTTAGATGCACTTTTGTATATGAGCCTTGGTGCTCCATTGTAGCCTTTATGGCATTCATTGTACATATGATATTTTTGATATATATATACATGGATTTTTATATATTTGTGTTATCTTTTGTGTGAATGCTTTTATGTGTATGCAATGCATGTTTTATGAAAATGTTTTTATGCATTTCTTATGGATGACTAATGCAAACTAATCATGATGTTTATGCATAATGTTATGGATGATTAATGCAAGTGAAATGGCATGTATATGGATGATGTTTATATGGATGATTAATGCAAGCTAAATGGCATGTATATGAATGCTAACTATATGAGAGGAATGCATGATGTTCTAATGATCCTTTTTAGTTCAAAATTTTGTTGGCCATTTTTGTTCATTGTTTTGCCATCGGGGGCACCAAACTTGGTGGCTTTATGCAGGTTGATCCATGATGAAGACATGGATGCTGACATGGAAGAAGATATGGATGTTGATATGGAAGAAGATATGGATGTTGATATGGAATACTAAAATATTTTCAAAGACTCAAACAAACTAGTGCTATCAACCAAACTCACTAAAGGTTGTCTAACTTTCTTTAGGACCAAGGTGTGTGCAAGTGAAGTTCATGTACCAAATCTTGAGCATGACAATGACCCTAGGCAATCAAGAACCAATGTGTGTGCATGTGAAGTTCATTAACCCATTATGAGTAAATTAGGCATGACCTGTTATGGAGAGGACCAAGAAGCTAGCTTGTCCGTATGTGCGGTTAGAGGTCTCCCTTTTTGGAAGAGAGACATGTCGCCTCGCATGAGCTTACTCCACTACCAGTCAAGTGTCTATAGCCCCGGTGGAGACTCACTCCATAGTCCAATGATTTGATATTTTAGGCCTTGGGGATGACTACATAACTTTCTAAGGGAAATGTAGTACGATCCTTACAACTTTAGGGATCTATGGGATTTGTGAATTTGGGATAGAGCTTTGGGGAATCGGATTCTCAACCGAAGTGTGATGAGAATGTGATCCTATCCTTACTACTCTATATTTTGTGTTTGTATTTGGTGAGTAATTGTGATAGTGGTGAGAACCACTATTTTTGGTTTTTGGACTATGTTGCATGATAGGACAAGTGAGGAATACCCTTTTCACTTCAAGGTGCCACCCCAAGTATGGTGTTATCCTTATTTGACTCAAAATGTTTTTAAGGTGTGAAAAAGTGTGGTTGGTACAAGATTGCTTTTGGAATCAGTTGACAAGACTCAAGACTTTTTTAATGTGAAAAAGTGTTTTTGGTCCCAAAGAAAATTGGACATCTTTTCGGAGGTTGCTAGATACACTAGTAGTGGCTGAGTGAATGAAAATTTGGGCTTTATGACTTTTGAAAAATGGGCTTGTTGGTTTATGACATTGGAGAACATTGCATAAATACCAAAAATAGGTACCCCCAATTGTGAAACTTGTCTTTTTGTATTTGGCCATATCATCACTACTATAAAAGATCATTGAACATGGGATGGGATGAATGCCATATGAAAAATGAGGGAATGTAGTGGAATGCATGTGGAATGAATGCAAGTGGTTAATGCATGTAAATATAAATGCAAATGGAATATGTATGCAATATGTATAAATGTAATATGAGAAATGCATGCCTATATGTAAATGCAATATGTATGCAATGAGAACATGCCTATATGAATGATTTGTTTTTGTTTGTTTTTGTTTTTTTTTAGCCATGTATATATAATAATCAAATCATGCATAGAAGAGGACCCCTAGACAAGGAAGAGCTAAGACCGATCTCGAAAATCAATGCAAATGCGTATCACCCCATTAATCTTATGAATGGGTACCAGGCTTGAGAGCCAGTCGGGATAGTCTATGATGTCATCTAATTCTTCACCTGAAAGACCTCGGGACTCTTGGTGGAAAATGGAGGTGAAGGTGGAGGGGAAGGAGGAATGTAGTTGGTAGAAGCCCTTAACAATTCCTCGGATAGGATGAACTCCAAAAAGGAGGGTGGGGAAGAAATCCGATCCATGTCAACAAGGCTTTCGTCAATTGGAATTGGCTTAGCCGGATTGTATGGATTGCGGAGTGGGGTGAATAAGTCAATAGGATTCATACTGACTTAGTAGGATAGGATGGATTGGAAGAAAGGATGGGAACCGATGTCGAATCTTGTTAACCCTGGATAGCAACAACAAACATGAAATCAAATTCTATGTACATGTAAAGAAAAAATTTGGTTTTGGGTTTTTTTAATGTTGTGATTTTTTTTGTACATATGTTACAAATTTTGGCTTGGTTGAATGGCTCAATGGAACTCAGGTGGGGGTGGTTCACCAAGTGGGTCAGGTTGTTCTTGTGGAAGAAGCAACTGAAATATGGGCTGATGGATGGGGAACAGTGTGAGGTAAAACTCATCCTGTTGGGTAAGGGGAACAATGGGCTGAAATTCCTCTTCAGAATCATCAGAAGTGTTGGACATAAGTTCATACTCTTCATAACTTTCATCATCAGAATCTGGGAGTGGGTATGAAAAATTGAGGGGATCATCTTCTTCATTGAAGCTAAGCTCTTGAAGAGCTTGTTCAAGAGAAGTGGTTGAGGAACATGGAAGGGGGCCTTTATCTTCATCATTGAGGCTAAGCCTTTGGAAAGCTTGCTCAAGAGAAGAGGTTGTGGAAAGTGGGGTATACCCTAAGCCTGAATGATCATGTGCTCCTTGATATGGGAAATCAATGATGTCATGTATCCCTTGTTCATGGGAACCTAGACCTTGACCTTGCCAATTGACTATGTGAAAGTAACGAGATGGAAATCCCGTCATATTGTGTATGTTGGCATGTCTCGGCTCTTTTGGTTCTTTGGGTGGGTTTGCCTCAATTGAGGAATCCAACCCTCCATAGACAAAGTTAATACTATTAGGAGCAGAACTCATGTCGTATACAACACCTATGGTTAAAGGATGGTCACATGGGTGACCAAAATCCTTGGTTGTGGGAATGGCTAAAGGGGTAATGGTA
Source organism: Wollemia nobilis (assembly GCA_028583015.1). Taxonomy (NCBI): domain Eukaryota; kingdom Viridiplantae; phylum Streptophyta; class Pinopsida; order Araucariales; family Araucariaceae; genus Wollemia; species Wollemia nobilis. The sequence continues at coordinate 3,605,669 of JAQPPZ010017259.1, read as the reverse complement.
ACATCTTGGACCATGTATTCACCAATACCAGGACTAGTGATGTGGACCTCAACTTGGGATGAGGTGGTGGATGATGGCTCAGGATTGGAGTTGGCTATGGATGTTGGTGGAGAGTTAAATATTTCACAATCTAAAAGTTCAACTTGTGAAACATCGGCTGATGGAGAAGGATTGGGTGATGGCTTGGAATTAGAAGAAGGTGGATGAGGCAATGATGATGAAGAAGGGATGGTTGTAGAAGAAGGAATGGTTGATGTGGACGATGTGGTGAAAGTGGGTTGACCTTGACCACATGTACAAGAAGAAATGGATGATTTAGGGGGTTCGATGATGGGTAACTCCTCAAGAATAGGAGCTTTGGAAGAAGATGTGGATGGATTAGAAGGAGATGGATTAGAAGAAGAATGAGTTGAATTAGATGAATATGGGGATAAAAATAAATGGGTGGAGGGCAACATGGATTCATAAGGATTTGAAATGAAATTGCAATACTTAAAAGGTTCTACATCTACGGGGATGCAATGGACTTGTCCATCATGAACGTATTTCAAGCATTGATGAAGAATTGAAGGAACACATTTCATTTCCCTCATCCAAGGTCTACCAAGGAGTACATTGTATGCCATTGTTCCTTCCAATATATGAAACATTGTGTGCAACATTCTGGCCCCTACTTCAATGGGTAAAACAATAGTGCCAATTGTGGTACACAAAGCATCGTTAAATGCTTTGAGGGTGAATGATGACTTGGAAATGTGGGAAGGTGGTATCTTGAGGTGGTGAAGGGCAGTGGTGGTGATGATGTTAATGGATGAGCCGGTGTCTATTAGGACTCTTTTGAATGGCTTTTTATCTATCAAGGCCATGATATGCAATGGAGGATCCATGGATTTTGAGGTTATCGACTTTATTTCAAAGTCATAAAAGGTGATGGATGGCTCCATGCATGTCCTAACACTCCCTAAAAAACTATTGAAGGCATTAGAGTCTTGGGCTTCTAACTCAATAGACTTAAGAATCTCCATTAAAGCTTCTCTATGCCTAGGGTATTGTTGGATAAGCTCATATACAAACAATTTAGCTGATGCCATTTTCAAGCTAGTAGTTAACCGACTACTTAAGGTTACCGCTGGCCTTATAGGTCAATGGATGGGTTGATTTGGTGGATTGGAAAGATGGATTGGAGGGGATGGATTTGGAGATGTTTGGATGGGTGGTGGATTTGAAGGTTGTTGGACACTCTATTGATTTTGCCTTTGCCCTCTTGTGACTACATGAACTGCTCCTACAAAATTTTGGTACTGTTGGACATGGTTGACTTGGTTAGGAGGTGTTTGATGGTTATTACCTCCTACGTTAGTTTGGGCCTCTCCATGGTTGGGAAGAGGTGTCTAAAAATTCCCAAATTTTGGTTTTGTGGAGCTAAGGGATTATCCACATTGATGGCCCCTAAGTCTATGAGGTCTTGGATGATGTTCTTAAAAATGTGACAAGAGTTGATGTCATGACAATTTTGCCTATGGTATGGGCAAAATAGGTGTTCTCTGTAGTTTTTGGGATGTTTGGTAGGGTCATCGGGCTTGACTTCAGGCAAGGCTAACTTGTTTGTTTCGTACAACCTTCAGAAAAGGGAAGAATACGACTCCGCTAAGGGTGTGTATTGACGTTGAGGTCAGGTGTATTGGCGGTAGAAAGGTTGTTCTACAATTGGCACTATGTTTTGCACCATGGGTGCTTGTGTTACTGATGGGACCACATGATAAGCAATTGGTTGTTGCATAGGTTGTTGAGCCATTACGGGATGGCTCACCACCACTTGATTAACTTGATTGGGTGTATTAGTCGTAGAGGCTTGTGATGATTTGTTTTGGCTGGATTGATTATTTTGATATTGGCCCTTGTTTTGCCATTCTTTCTTCTTAGGCTTAATGATGCCCTCTTGGATTTTTATTTCCTCAATGATGCTAGCCTGTGCTAAAGCTTCTTCAAATGTGTGATAAGTATTAAGTTGAAGCATCCAAGAGATGGGTTTTAAGCAACTCTTGGTGAATAATTTGATAATTTCATCCATTGGTAGGGAGAATGGCAATTTGGTTATAAATTCCCTCCAACGGTTTCCAAAATCGTAAATAGGCTCATCATCCCATTGTTTTAGATGATAGATGTCTGATAATGAGACCTTATTTCTAATGTTTAGGACAAAACGGTCCAAGAATAGATCCATCAGTTGAGTAAAAGTGTAAATATTGTGTGTTGGCAACTGATTGAACCACTCTATGGCATCTCCTCCTAGTGTTTGAGGAAAATTTTGGAGCATGAGGGCATCGTCGGTTTGAATCCAAAAACATGCATGAACAAATGAGCTCACATGCTCCTTAGGGTCCTCGGTTCCCCTATATTTATCAAACTTTGGTAATGTGAAGTCTATCGGATATGGTGGTGATGGCATCGAAGGATGAATTGGTTGGTGGATCAGTTGACTTAAGGTCAGTTTCTGGCTTGACATGCCAGGGGTGTTTTGCATCAACTGATCAATCTATTTCTGCATGGCCTGTATCCTAGGATCTTCCCCAGGAATGTGGAAGCCTTGGATTACCTGATGATTGGGAGATGGATTGGAAGAAAAATGTTGTGGAGTGATTAGCCTATTTTGGTGGAATGGATTGGTTTGAACATGGGGTGAAGATTGGTGATTGAAAGGAGATGATTGATGAGGGGGATGTTGGAAGAATTGGTTGGGAGGTTGGCTAGAAGAAATGGTAATTGGTTGGGTTGGGGTGTGAATTGGTGGAGGATTGGGAATGGAAGCCATCACAGATTGGGGTATCCATGTTGGATTTTGGTTGGTTATGATGGGTTGGGTTGGAACTGCATGGAGCATAGGGTCTACATGAACTTGTTTCTTAGCCTTTCTATGTTGTAAGAGCAATCTATTCATGACACTTGATATGTCTTGAAGTTCTTGTTCGGACATGGTAGACATTGACATGGTTGCGACTAGATTGGAAGATGAAGGAAGCAACGAGGATGGATTAGAAGAAATGGGCATATCACAAGTTGCACTTGATGTGGCAACTTGGGAGGTCGGCACTTGTGAGGTAGCATTCACATACTCCTCATACAAGGGATTGGAATATGCTTGGATATGGCTAGATGAAGGGTAAGTGTTAAAAACACTTGTGTTTTGGGTTGGGCTAGAAGAAGAAGGTATACCATATTCATAGGTAGAATTATGATATCCTTGGGTTGGGCAAGATGTAGCCAATTCAGGTTGTTCAACACCATCTTGACTAAGGGGCTCAAGGACGTAGTTAGATGACTTGTAAATAGCCTCTACCTTGTCCATGTCTATGCGGGTGGTAGGCTACTCAATGTTATGCGGAAGGGATCCTACTTGTGGTAGGGATGGATAAGGGTTTGCCATCGAAGTGGTGGGAAAATTGGATGTATTTTCCATTAAGTTATTTAGATTCATTACTTTCTTCTGATTTCATGTTAATACCATAAAGCAATCAAATCCAAACTTAAAATAGTCAAAGAGATCACCAAAACTGAAACTTGTACAAAATTTAAAATGGTAGAAACAATCAATGCTAAGTTTTTTACCTTGTGTGGCTTACCTCATTCATTGATTATCTCATTCATTAATGTGTATTCTTTTTAAAGTGACAGTTTTGTGTGTTTTGATGTTCTAATCTTACTTAATGCAAAATAAAGGTAAAAACTATGGTTTGGCAAGGGCGACGAGATTCTTGTTGGTAATGACCTCCAACAAGTTTGCTCGAGGGTAAACCTATGGTGTCTAAGGTAGATACTGGTGGATGGAAATGACTGCCACCATCACCAAGTCTCAAGCAATGGTTGGTGATGAAATCCAGCCACTACTATTTTTATGTGATACGTGTAGTGTGTGATTAATTTTAAAAAAATTATGTTTTCTATTGTTATCAAACAAGGTTAAAGATAACAAATTTTACACATCTAAATCAGAATCCAACATATGAATGCAAATTTCATCTAAAGAGTGTGAAGTACACCGCTTAAAACCCCTTGCCTAGATAGCAATCGGAGGGTTCGTCCACCTCTCTACCAAAGGTGCCACCCAAGGGCAGGAGTACTTTTTGCATTCAAATATTGTTCCTATTTAGATATGCAAAATAAGAAATCTTTAACTTCTAAGATGCAAATTCTAGTTGATGCTTTTTCACTTTCAAATGCGGACAGAAAGGTGCAGGAATCAAATTTGCAATTCTTTTTAAAACAAAAAATTTCAAAATGTATGATGGATGCATGCACAAAATACCCTAAATGCACTCTACAATGATTTCTTTTCCAGATTACTTAGTTTGTATTCCTTTTATATTCAGAATCTGAAAAATCATGCAGAAAAATAGAATACGTAAGTTGAAAATTTGAAATAGGGGCTATGGGACTTACTCAAAAGCCTACGCTTTGCTTCAACTTACTGTCAGGTGCAGCTGGGTGCTTGTGCATGTGCGATGAGGCACTTGTGTAGGCATGGCAGGGCACCTGTGATGATCAACAAGTGCTATAGAGCGTCTACGCACCTTCTGCAATTGTTACAAAATCTTCCAAAAACCCCATAAAATAGCAACAAGAATAACATTAGCAAAGTAAATCAAATCAAAATGTAGAACCCTTGTGGGGTCCCACCGTGATCACCATTTGAAGAGACAAAAACATGACACTAAAGTAGATATAAAATAAATGATTCCAGAAAGACAGTAATTGCACAAAATGATATTTTATTCAATAATGGGGGAGCTAAGAAACTCCTTGTTACAATTATTCTATCCAACATAATTATTTTGATACAGTAATTACAACTGCTAGGGTTCTCCAAAACCCTAGCTACCAAAAATGAGTGTCTTCAATGTGCTTTGCTCCCAACAAAGTGAGTGGGCTTTGTTGATATCCGATTTTGGGCCACTCTAGCTTCAACAACTATCCAATGATGAATAAATCTGTAGATCTGCACACATACCAATAAAAACAAGGGATTAGAAATACCTGTGAGGGCTCCACAATGTGAGACCCTCAGTTATCAATAAAACCCTAGCTATTAACAAATAAAGTAGCATGCAAAATCTATAGATAATGAAATGAAATAACAAACAATGATTTACCTTGCTGTTGTTGTTGATGATCCATTACATCATTGCAGATTTGATGGCAGGTGATCTTGTGCAGCTAATTCTGGTGTACGACTGAGGTAACAACAAGTGTTGAGCTACACCTGCAAGACATGGTAGGCATACGACTATGCCTATGGGATGAGGTAGGAACATGGTTGCATCTGTGGGGTGAGGTAGGTGCTCGGCTACACCTAGGGATTAGGGTTTGATCTGTAGAAGTAGATCATGGTAATGCAGAGGATGCGATGGATGGGATATGGTGGTGACGATAGAAGATGGTTGGGGAAATTGTTGGAATGGGGAAATCCTAAGGAAAGCTAGGGTTCTTAAGCAGAATATGCTAGGGCACAATCCACTCAACTCTAACAATGGTATTCAGAATGCATGGACCTCAGACTTCTTCAGGATTTCAAGACTCAGATTTTCCAGGGGTTGAGCATTGAGAATGCTCCTACTTATAATCAAGCCTAGGGTTTTCTTAGGGTTTCAGCCTAACACTTTTGATCGTGTGGCTAATATTAAATCAAATCCAAAGGCTGAGATTATACTTTAAGTGTGACACGGATTAAGGAAGATGGATGGCTGAGATTAGATTAGATCTAATGGCTGAGGTTAATTGGGCTTATAAATATATATTTTATAATAAATATATTAAAATATAATATAAAATATTATATTTAAACATAAATAATATAAAATAAATATAAAATAAGTCAAATGGGGTCAAAAAATGGTGGGAAAGGGCTAAAGTGGGCCATTGGATGGCAGGAAAGGCATGGAGTGGCCAATTGAATGGCGGGAAAGGGGGATGGTGGACAAGTGGGTGGTAGACTAACTAGGATGAAGGATAACATAAATAATATATAAAATATATAAAATAAGTCAAATGGGGACAGAAAATAACGGTCAAAGTGAAAGAGGAGGAAGGAAAAAGTGTCGCGATATCACGACATGTTGAGCATGAAAGAAAAAGTGTCGCGATATCATGACATGGAAAAAGTGTCACGATATCGCGACATGTCACATTTTCGTGACCAAATGAAAAGAGAAAGAGCAAGAAAGAAAAAGTGTCGCGATATCGCGACATGCAAGAAAGAGTGTCGCGATATCGCGACATGGTGAGCAAGAAGGAAATAGTGTCGCTTTTTGGTGATGTGTTGAACATGAATGAAAAAGTGTCACGATTTTGCGACATGTCGGATTTTCGTGTCCAAAAGAGAAGAGAGAGCAAGAAGGAAAAAGTGTCACGATTTCACGAAATGTCGGTTTATCGTGACCAAAAGAGAAGAGCAAGAGCAAGATGGAAAAAGAGTCACGATTTCGCGACATGTCATCCTGTCGCGACCAAAAGAGAAGAGAAAGAGCAAGAAGGATAAGTGCCACGATATCGCTACATGTCGCATTATCACGACCAAAAGAGAAGAGAAAGAGGAGGAAAGAAAAAGTGTCACGATATCACGACATGTTGAGCATGAAAGAAAAAGTGTCGCGATATTGCGACATGGAAAAAGTGTCGCGATATCGCGACATGTCACATTTCGCGACCAAATGAATAGAGGAAGAGCAAGACAGAAAAAGTGTCATGATATCGTGACATGCAAGAAAGAGTGTCGCGATATCACGACATGGTGAGCAAGAAGGAAATAGTGTCGCTTTTTGGCGATGTGTTGAACATGAATGAAAAAGTGTCACGATTTCACGACATGTCGGATTTTTGCATCCAAAAGAGAAGAGAAAGAGCAAGAAGGAAAAAGTGTCATGATTTTGCGACATGTCGGTTTATCGCGACCAAAAGAGAAGAGCAAGAGCAAGATGGAAAAAGAGTCACGATTTCGTGACATGTCATCCTGTCACGACCAAAAGAGAAGAGAAAGAGCAAGAAGGATAAGTGTCGCGATATCGCTACATGTCGCATTATCGTGACCAAAAGAGAAGAGAAAGAGGAGGAAAGAAAAAGTGTCGTGATTTCGTGACATGTTCAGAATGAAAGAAAGGGTGTAGCGATATCGCGACATGTCGCTTTTTCACGACCAAAAGTGAAGAGATTAAGCAAGAGGGAAAAGGTGTCACGATATCGTGACATGTCGTATTTTCACGACCAAAAGAGAAGAGAAAGAGCAGGAAGGAAAAGTATCACGATTTCGTGACATGTCGCTTTTTCGTGACCAAAAGAGAAAAGAAATAGGAGGAAGGAAAAATGTCGCGATATTGTGACATGTCACAGTTTCATGACCAAAAGAAAAGAGAAAGTGTTAGGAGGTGATAGTGTCGACTGCCTGTGTTCTAAGGTGTGTGTAATATTTTGTAAGGGTGTTACTCTTTGTTGGCTGTGTGACCTCAGTAGGGGGCTAAGGACAAACTGTCCCTATTGAGATCATGTCCTGTTTCAATGTTGTGCTGTTTTTGTAATAGGTTTTGGGTCAACCTGTAAAACCCGGTTGTAATGAATATGTACCTTAATTACCAAAAAAAAAAAATAGCGATAAAAGGCTAAAGTGGGCCATTGGATGGTGGGAAAGGTATGGAATGGCCAATTGAATGGCAGGAAGGGGTGGTGGTGGATAAGTGGCTAGGATTTGGTGTCTACAAGTTTTAAATTATTTTTGTATAAAAGTGATAATACACAACACTATGGAAAATGAGAGGTCAATGAAAATAGTGATAAATTAAAATACGTTGTATTTTCTCGGTAATCCAAAATGTAGCAGTCTCAATTTAAAAAAAAACCATGGATGACAAGATTGTTGTACATTGGTCATGTTTCAAAAGGGAGATGGAATTTTAATGGTTTAATAAATATAAATATGTTAATGTGTCGATGATACAATAGAGCTTGTTATAAAATAATTATAAAATCCATTCACAAACCTGCTATGGAACAAAACAAACAAATTAAAACTAAACAAAATTTAAATTATAAATAATCTTGGAAATCTAGAGGAGAGGGTTGGATGATTTGGAAAAGAATGATGCATTGAATAAGGAAGAGCACATGAATAGCCAAAGGATCCTTCTAGGTTACAAAGAGGGCTATACTACAGTGATTTCTGGAAGGGTAATATTGTAAGATCTGAATAAATATATTAATTTCCTTTTGTTAAATAATGCATGATGATGATGTTTTATATATTTAATGATTTGATATGTTTTAAATATTTATTCCTTAGAAGATAGCACTTAGTCTATAATTGGATTGGGTTAATGTTGGTCGATTTAGATTGGGTTTAATTCTAGAGAAGCTTATGTTTTTGTTCTGTAACCTGTAGTCAAAATTCCATTTTTTTCATTTTTTCTTACCCTAAAGCTTTTTATTTTATTTTATTTAAATTTCAGAATTCACGAGAGTCACATTCCTAATGCTATAACCTAAAGTTAATACTTTATCATTAGGAAATAAAATATTTATTTCACATTTCAATTTCATAGCAATTTACGTTTGGAAATAAACACAGTATTTTAATTAAATGTTCAAATAATTTTCATGAAATTTTAACCTAAAGTATTTGAACATAGTTTAATTAAAATTATTTGCTAAAGGTTTTAATTAAATTTTGCACTTTATAAAGTCATATTTGCACAAATTACTAATATTATAATTGGAGAGTAAACCTTATGAACATCACATTTAATGATTGTAAATCAAATACCTAAATCCAAACCCCTTGTTAATGGTTATGTGCACTTTGAAGTAGTTTCAACATTATATTCACATTTATCACACTTCAATATTTTCACAATTGTTAAGAACATTGTAACACATAACCTTGGAGAAAACTAATCGTGTTTCTTTGCAAGAGAGGGTTTTAGCATTGAAATCCTAACTGTGAGTGTAGTTTTACAACTGGGCAAAATTATCACTCAACATAATTGGAGCTAGGAGGGCATGAAAGATAACATAGTTGATTTTCAGCATTTGAAGTTGTTCTAAATCTATCATTAAAAAAAATTAAAATTTTTTGGTTTATGTTGCATTAGTGTTGATCTACTATAAATTCAGAAATTTGGTCATGATTCAATTGTTGTGATTTTTTTTTCATACATAGCTTTGCATGTTGAAACTGGTTCAATGGCAAAAAATTATTTACCACATTATAAGCATGATGGAATGAGTACGACTAAGGAACATATTCAGACATACAAAAACACTATGGTTCATTTACAAATTATGCATGAAGATGTTATATGTAGAATGTTTAAATACACATTAGATGGTTTTGCTTATGATTGGTTTATTAATTTACCTACATATTTTATCACTTCTTGGGATCAACTAGAAGCAAAATTTCTTGAACATTTTGGAAAGTTGGTCGACACAGACATGATAGCAAATCAGTTTACCTCTATATGAAAAGAAGATAATGAATCTATGAGTCAATTCAATGATAGGTTTCATAGGTTGTATACCGAAATAGACATATATTACATCATTTCAGAAGAAGAAGTAATTCAAATATACTTGGAGGTCTTAGACCCCTTTACTTCTACATTATTAAGGAGACATATTAAAAATCCATCATTGTATAGAGCCTACAAGAAGGCAATAACCGTAGAAAAATAGTGGATTTTGAAAGGGGTTGATGTGAGTCTATTATCATTACTTAATACTAAGGCTTAAAACTAGATACCACAAATGGGTCAAGTTGATGCACAACCTTCTCCCATGATGAATTGTTGTCCAAGTGATATGGATTCAACCCAATACCAACCATCCAATATGGTACCCTCAAATCAAATGATATCTAATCAAAGAGATAAAATTGATGTTCTAGATGTCACAACCACCTTAGATGTCATCCAAAATGAGGTGCATGTTTCAAAATCACTACCCATCAATGAATATTATAAGGATCAAATTAACCAAAGTGTAGAGATTGGCTAAGTTTTAGAAACATATGGACCTTTAAAAATAAAAGGCTTAGAGTCATTATTCACAAGTGAGGATTGATACAATCATAGAAAGAAGAATACAAAAATTGATCCCACTGAAGAAACTCTTGACCCACCAAAATATGAATTCTTTGAAATTAAGAATGATGAATCAGAAGAAGATGAATTCTTTGATATTCAAGAGGAAGAATCTGAAGAAGAACCTAAGGATAACATAAGCGAGATGATAGAAAATTATCAAAAGTTTCAAAAATATAATGATTCTAATATTCTAGATCAAGAATGGGAATAATTCACTTTTTTCACAATTCCTAAAGAAATTTATATTCCACTTGATGTTGATATACAAGAAACTGAAAGCCTTGTTTCACTTAAGGATTTTTCAATACCCATACAACAAGGAATCGGTAGGTTTTTACCTCAGGTGATTGATGAAGGTGAATTTGAAAATAAATCTATAGATATATCTAAAGATTACACAAAAGATATGGTTGAATTTTACCCCTTAGCTGTAGAAGATAATTATTATAATTATTGGGGAAGATATGAGAAATGTATTTCTTTTATACCTTCTAATAAAAATTTTCTTCATCTAATATGCAAGACACTAAAGTTGCTATTTTACATGAAGAGCCTACAACTCCTGTACAGTCAGAGAATCACATGTTGTTTGAAGATATGATAGAATTTAATCCTTTGATTTTAGAATATAATTATTATAATGGTTGGGATATGTATGGTGAATCATTATTTTCTCATAATCCTACTGATGAAATTTCCATTTCACTTGATATGCAGGATGTTGAAAAATTTATCTCATATGAAGATCTTGTAATTCTTTTACAATCAGAAAATGATGGGTTACTTGCAAAAATAGAAAAGGTTCCAAAATTCAATCACTTTGAGTATGAATTTATTGACCATCTTGCTGAAATTGAAAAGGAATAAATGGTAAATGTTTCTTATAACTCATTTTTTATGGATGAGGAAGAGGTAAAGTCTTCTCTTTTACCCTTGACTACTAAAAATTTGGGTACAAATTTAAATTATTGTCTTGGAGATTCAAAAGAAATACCATTGGTGGTTAACAAGGAATTAGAATCAATCTCTATTCATCCAAATGAAATTTTTTTCCTCTATTTGAGATGACACATGTAGTTAATAAGGGAGATTTTTTATTTAACACATCTCTTGATAAGCAAGAGTCATGGTTTGAAAAGGATGGGCAAATGTTTAATTGGATGCCTAATTTTGGTGTTTTTGAAAAGCAGATGTTCCATGAAGATGGACTACAAGAGGATAGAGACCATGAGGAAAAAGAGGAAATTACAACTGCTCACCAAGTTTTGGTAAATGCTACTCATGATATGTTGATTATGGATAACAAGGTAGAATCTTCACCTTTGTTATTGGCCATGAAAATTCTAGGTAATAAGTGGTATGATGTTCCTTTGGACGCTCATGCTATTGATAACAAAATATCAAGTATTGTTAACAAGGAATTGGAGATAACTCCTAAATTTATTGCCATAAATAAAATGAAAGAAAACATGATTGAAGCTTTGAATCAAGTCCATAGGCAATTAATTATTGAATCTAGGATACAAACTTATAATGATCCTCATTCAATAGATATATTAGACACTTGCAAATTGTTGCATACATTTGATTGGTCTAAAAACATGGAAGTTGACTTGGCTCTAAAAGTTTTAGAAATAGGCCCCTACTTTCAAGACCTCATATTTGAAAAAGAAAGCCTAATTATAAATCATAAATTGAATTGTGAAATTTGTATTTTAAAGAATAGACAAGAAAGAATTGAAAATCAATCATTGTCTTATCAGTTTGATGAATTGAAACTTCACTATGGGATTGTTAATGAAACTAGATTAAAATGGTGGGGTGAAAGAGGCAGAATGAGAATTTTTGTTTTGTTTGGCCTAATATTATTTTGGTTGGATTCCTATAAATCTTGGTATGCACATTAGGATAGATATCTTTTAAATTGTGAAAAACACGTTTGGGATCCAGGAAAATGATAGCCTAAATTTTGGGCATTATCTTGTGCATATATTGTATATTTTTGTACATAGTGTTTTGCTTTTGTAGTTTGCTTGTATATAGTTTTGTTGCTTTTGTTTTTTAAGTCATCACCTGCTTGTTGATGTTCATGTTGTTCAAGAAATTTTGATTTGTTTTTATTTTTGGTTTGCAATAAAACTGGCTTATGCCAAATTTTGGATTTTGGTTCATGGTCCTGTTGTGGAGTTTTCTCGCTTACCCTTAAGAGATTTGTCACGTCATGGAGAACTCTTAAAATCACAACCAACACTATGGATTCTAGTAGATCCACCTCATTAACCTGGGAATAGACTACCTTTGACAACTCTAAACCGACCAGGTTGGGTAAGGAAACCCCAAGCAATGGGTCCTTTTACTAATGCTTCACAATGCACATGCCCACTATGCCAGACAAAATATTGTTTTGTTCTTTTGATATTTTTAGTGACCGAACCTATCAATATTAAAACCTATAAAACCCAGACCGGTGCCTTATCCATTATAGAGTCGTAGCAGTTTGATAAATGACTTTAGAAAGATAACAGAAAGAAGAACTAGTTCATTTTACTCCATTCAAATGATGTAATGTAAATAAAATAATTAAACTAGTGAGAGAAGGCGTTATTTATGGATTTTGATTGCAGTAATACATAAATAAGCTAACACGAGACCATTCACATAAAAATATGCCAAGGGAAGAGTTGAGATTTTCATTAATAAAAGATGTGCATAGAATAGATCAGCAGAGTGCTTGATCCTCATATGCCATTTGATTACAATAAACCCCCGATTTGAATATTCATAACAAGGGGTATCTCCTCTCCATCCTGATTGTAGTGACGTAAGAGTCCTCAACTCCGGCGCATTCCACAAGAAATAATCACAACGAATAGCGCACCTCAATAGTCCCTGGTGAATGACAAGAGAAAGGGCGATAAGACACACAGACAAGAGATACACAAGGGAAAATACGACTAGACAATGGACAAGTTTAATACCTGGCTTTTCTCTCTCAGAGGTTCGATAAAAAAAGTTTTCTACTACAGGTTCTTCTTCTTATAGTGCAGACTGCCTGACCATTGTAACCGCCCACCATGCTGTAAGAATCTTGCTGTACCCAAACCTGGGATGCACTCAAAAAAGGACACGTATCCCACGTTATTTTTATGCAGGTGGAGGCTACGCATCTTCATCGATACTACCTTGTGCTAGGTGGTTGTGGCCCTCCTAGTGCGTGTGTTGTGGTAGTGGTGGGCCCTACTCCCACCCTATGATTTTGAATGGCTTGGTCAATGAATTCCCAAGCCTCATCGTGAAAGGTCAAGGAGAAGAGGAGTAGGTTCAAATCTTGCATGGCCTCAACTATCCGATCCTTAGCCCACTACACATTATTATTGGTAAATTCACACAGGTGGTCTACCATCTCCACCAAAGCCGTGAAGCATTTAGACAGCCTATCGCCAGACTCTAAATCAAAATCTTGAATTTTTGAAAAACAAAATCTTTGATAATCGGGGCTCGTCCAAAGTCCTCAATGGAGAGGCTGCAATCGGCCAACTCATCATTGGCCTCATACTCAGATTCTGCTACCTCTTGGCTCCACTGGCGCCAATTTTGCTCATTTTGTAAAAATAGGGAGACCTTGATGTATTCTTCCACAAAGAAGCATAGGGAGTCATCTGACAGAGCGGCTGTTAGCCCAGAAATGGGCACGTAGTCCTCCTAAAACCTCCTATAGATCGACATAATTTTGTCTATTCTCTGCCTCCCTTGCTGTAAGTTGTTCTGAATGAGACCTACTGCACATCTCACAACATATATATCCATCAGAATGGACTCCAAATCCCCCATTTTGGCTTGGATCTTCTCCTTCATCTCTTGTTTGAGCTCATCTGTTGACCCGAGTTGGACACTAGTCTATGCAGTGGAAGGAGCGGGCATCTTTAGTTTATCAACTTCTGCTTGAAGCTGCTTGACCTTGAGTTGTAATGGCTCAACTTCGGTAGCCTTGGATTTCCATCCTTCAATTTCCTTTTCCACTACTTCGACCACCTGTGCTTGAGTAGCCACTTGTGATTTCATCATTTGGATGGGTGCAACAGATGCTCGGATGACGCCTTTGCTAGTATCTATAGTAGCCTCTCTCATGCTAGCTGGCAGAGGGATCTCAAAGGAGGCAACAAGTGTGTCAGTGATTTCTTGTCCAGCTGTTCCCCTATGTCTGACTATCCCCTTGCTAGGGGACCTTTGTTCTTCCATGTCCTGGATCTGGCCTTCTTCATCGGTGATGAACTGGCAAGTGTCAGTGACTCTTGCCATTGTAAATTTCTCCATTCCTTGATCCGAGGATTCGGTCCTAGCATTTTTGTGAGTGGGGGACTATGTGGGGCTTCGCACTTCGTAGCCTCTTAAAATATTAGACAACCCACCAGCTTGCGCTATCTTTTTCATCACCCTGGGTCGTACTTGACGTTCTTCTTGATTTACTACCAGGGTGGCGGAATATAATGAACATTGAATTTCCACCAATTGACCTTGCTCACGTGGGCTTATCAAGGTCAGCGCTGATGATGTGGTGGCCTACTGAGAAGAGCTAATGGCCAACTCCTTCCCTTTTGAAGTGGCAATGGGGGAACTGGAAGAGGAGGGGAGCTTGGCCTGCTCGTCAACTATCTTCATCATGACCTCAAAGAGGTCAGAATCTTGTTGGGCGATTTGGAGAGTGGGGTCTTCAAATTCTTCAGGAGGAGCTACTGGGACCAACGGGGCCATCTTATCCACTAGCAAGCCTCGATGCAATTTAAGTTGAGTGCTATAATCATCGACAGCCTCCAATCCACTGTAAGGCCGCTTATCCTTGGGCATCCTCCATACCAAGTCCAAGGTCCGGTTATTTCTAAAAGCTTCTTGCATCGCGTCCTCAAAATCATCACCATTGTGTGTGACTGCCAAGAGGGCCAGCTTGCCGGTAACTTCTCTCCTGTGGTGGCCATCCGGGTCATAGGCCCTCCAAGTGACCTCTGAGAAATAGTAGGTGTCCATATTCCATATAGCTTGTAGCATGGCAAAATGGCCGAGATAGGTGTAATGGCCCATTGTACAGGGAATGGGCAACCACCTCACTGGTCCTTTCTTCCTCAGATGTCTAATTTTTACCTCTTCGGCCATCTGCCGAGTGATCTCCAGGATGGCAATGGAAGTCGGGTAGTGGAATGGTAGTGCCTTCGGGGGTAGCTTTGATCCATAAATCCTGATATAGGAGAATTATTCTACGTAAAAGTAGTCTCCTACTTTTTCCTTGTGCAAAAAATCTCTAACCCCTACCCCGATTATGTCTGGGAAATTTCCACACAACCAAAAGTGTACCACGGGGAGGACCTTCTCGAAGAAGGTAGTATAGCTGGAACACCCCTCCTGGATGCATAGCAGCCGATCTTGTATAGTGGGTGCATTCACCCCCCCATCTGGGTCACCAAGGCCTTGTCCAATTGTGCCATGAACAAATGGATAAAAAATGAGTAGTATGAAAAGGGAGGCATCTCCCTTTTATCGGCCAATATGGCCTCCTGCAACTATTGCAATTCTTCATTCATTTTATCACTGATAATATCCTCCCATCGGTAAAGAGGAGTCTTGTCTATCCTATTGCATTGGAGGATTAAAAACATCACCTCCTTAGTGATTGGCTCCAAGTCTTTTACCCCTAGGGCTAGGTTGATCATGTCGGCATAATCTTGCGCCCAGGGATGGAGCATGAATTTTTTGATGGGGAAATTTGTTGGCCTCATCTTCCCTCTCTTCAATAGGTTCTGAGGGAATATCGTATTCATCATATAATTGGCCTGGAGGGCCAACGTCTTAAAATCTACCACCCTGGAAGCGGTGGCTAGGCCAAAAACCTATCGAATCCTATCGATCGACACCCGGGCCACTGCCTGGCCTTTGAAATCCTGAATGGTGTGTGCTTTGGAGTCATAAGAGACAACGAGCCATGCCAGCATATCAAAAGAATGGTACACCTTCGGACAGGTTAACCGGCCCAGATTTGTATTCCACTTGTTGCACATAGGGGCTGGCCTAGTGCTGTCTCGGTAGGCCCATGCATAGAGGTCTCTCAAGAGCGTCGGGTGACGCTGGTTATCTTCCTCGATGGGGTCGAATGCATAGATGGTGACCTCCTCCACCTCTTTCTGCTGTTCTTCGATGATATCCCTACTGGTATCGGGTAAATTCTTGAATGCCTTAGGATTTTATGCCCTCCCTGGCCTCTTGTCAATGGGCCATGCCCTAGTAATTTTGTTGATTCTCCATCGAACTATCGATGTTTCAGGAGCTGAAGAGCTGGTGGATGCCATCCTATTCAAATAATAGTGAAAAATTTACCCCCTGGCTGCAATATCTCTTCTGCGCTCTCCACACTTTACTCTATGTTCGACCTCATCGATAGGTAGCTCTGCATGCATGGGTGATGCAAAAAATAACCGCCACCTTCTCTTTTAAAATAGGTGCATTAAATGTGGTAGATGGTGCATGCACTTTTTGATTTTTAGGAGCTCTCAAGATTGGTCGGGCGCACCACATCAACTGTCACCTCCTTACACTGGTGGATGAATTGTGGCTGTAGACAACGGTCATGATACGAGGTGACTTAGGATTGGCAATGGTGGGCTGCAGGTAGGTGTGCACTCACTTTAGGTGCATTGGGGTTAATTTTAGCACGTGCACCCCCTTGGGGAGTGGGGTGCATGACTTTCAATGTGAACACACAAGGTTGTGCACCTGTGCGACCTTCATGCACTCCAAGGGAGTGGAGTGCACTTGACTCAATGGGGTGCACAAGCTATGTACCCCTTTAGATATTGTGTGCTCCACTACGATGGAGCGTATAACCTAGAGGTGGGCACACAATCTTGTGCATCTGAATTGGACATTTGCATGCCCTAAAGGGAGGGGCACACCGAATTGAGATGGGGTACACAACCTTGTGCACCCTGACTAAGGTTGTGCGCTCCACTTTGAGAGTGGAGCACATTTGGCTAGGGGGGAGCACACTACTTGTGCACTCAAAGGGATTGAGTGTGCTCCATTGTAGTGGAGCACACATAGACTTTAGGGTGCACAAGTTGTGCACCCTTCACGGGCTTGTGTGTGCTCCGCTTCTTCGAAGCATGCGGGTGCACGACCTTGTGCACCCTAAAGGACTATCATGCGCTCCACCTCCCCATGGAGTACATAGACTATTGGTGGGGTACACTACCTTGTGCACCCCTAAGGGACATTGTGCACCCCATCCTTCAATGGGGTGCATAGGCTAGAGGTGGGTGCACTGCCTTGTGCACCTGCTCGAGGGACTCCATGATCCATTGGAGTGGAGCACACTACTTGGCTTGGGGTGCATAGCTTGTGTGCCTGGGTGGCTTTGAGTGTGCTCCATTGGAGTGGAGCGCATAGGGCTAATTTGGGGTACACCACCTTGTGCACCCCAAGGGCAAATGTGAATTTGGCTCCCTAAAGGTGGCTAGCCTTTTAGGAGTCAACACCGGCTCTGACTGGGACAAGGGGGTGGATGAAGGACGTCGACTTGAGGACTCTAGACTCTCTGGGTAGACCGACGTAGGACTAACACACACACACTTTTTTTTTTTTTTAACATGAGGGGCCAAAGATCTTCAGATGCTGCCCATTGACTGGTATAGGCAGCTCTTCTCCTTCCATGTTTTCCAGCCTGTAAGTATGTTGTCCTACTATTTTTGCAATCTGGTAGGGGCCCAACCACTTAGGCTCAAACTTCTCCTTCTCTCCCAGCTTGTCATTTTTTGGGTCCCAATATAGTACCACATCACCCAAGATGAAAGTCTACCCTCGAGCCTTCTTATTGAACAATTCCACTATTTTACCTATTTGATCGATCATTCGTGTAACAACCTCCCTCCTGTCTTCTTCCAATTTCACCAATTGGTCCATTCTCCTCTGTAGTTCATCTGGTTGTTCATGATCTTGTAGTAGTAAAGAGAGGGCTATTTTTTCTAACTATGGTGGCAACAATACCTTTTCCCCATATACCAGCTCATATGGTGACATGCCGATAGCTCTCTTTATCGACAGCCTATCCGCCCATAGAGCATATTTGAGTTCATTGTCCCATCCTCTCTTATTCTTTCCTAATGACCTCTTAATTCTTGTAAGGATGTTCTTATTTGAAGATTCAGCCAATCCATTGCCCTATGGGTAGTAATTAGTAGAGTGAGCCAGCTCAATGCTATACTGATTGCAGAAATCCACCATCTCATAGGAAGTAAAATACTTGGCATTATCTATCACCAATTTTCTGGGGACCCCAAATCTGGTCAGTATATTTTCCTCCAAGAAGTTAATGATGGTTGTTGTTGTCGATCTTCTGAGGGGGGCTGCTTCTACCCACTTGGTCAGGTAATCAGTGGTAGTGATGATCCATTTATGTCCTCCTGATGAATTGGGATTGATCTCCCCAATTAAATCAACCCCCCATTGAGAAAATGGAGTTTCAACAATGACTGGCTGTAGAGGCATGGCAGGTAAGTTCTTTTTCCTAGCGAAGACTTGACAACTGTAATAGCTCCTGACTGCCTGGTAGACATATTTGAATAGGGATGGCCAATAATACCCTGCTCTCATGATTTGGTTGGTTGTTGCTTTAGGAGCAAAGTGACCACCATAGAAACCTCTGTGAAATTCCTCGATAATCTTGGGAGCCTCCTCTTGAGTCACACACAACAACAGTACCCCACTTGGATGCCGTTAGTACAAATGGCTCCCTTGAAGATGGTATTTCTGAGACTGTTGTTTGATGCTTCTTATTCTGCTAGCAGTCTTCCCAGGAAAGAAGGATAATTATTTTAGATAGAATAGGATATCTTTGTACCACTCAGAATTCTCATGTTCTAACTGTGGTTCTTGCTGCTCTCCTTGAGCTAAGACAACATCGTATGTCCATTGTTCTTCTTTGCAGGCCATGTATTTCGCCAACCCCTGGCCTTTAATTATTTTTATGACTTTGAACTCTACATCATATTGTAGTAATTTAATCATCCATCTTGTTGAACTACCTGTGGGCTCGGGCTGGGTAAGAATATCCTTGATGGTGATATAGGGTATACAGGCAATCACTTTGCAAGCTCCAAAGACACTCTTAAAATGCTCCAAGGCCTGTATGAGGGCGTAAGCCTACTTTTCAATTGGTTTGTATCTTAGCTGAGCCCCTTTCATCCCTGAACTCATGAATGCTATGGGACGTTCATTTGCCTATTCATCCTTCTGGGATAACACAACTGCTATAGTGTGGTCTGAGGCAAAAGAGTACAAATTGAAATTTTTGGAATGGTCTGGACAAGCCAAGACAGGGGCAGTAGTAATAGCATCCTTAATCTACTGGAAGGCTTTAAGGTTACCCTCTTCCCATTTGATTTTAACATCCTTCTTGATCATATCATTAATAGGCTTAGCAATCTCAATGAAATTAGGAACGAATCTCCTGATAAAATTTATTTTTCCGAAGAAGGATCTGACTCCCTTGAGGCTTTTGGGAGGTGGTATTTGTGCGATTGCTTTGGTTCTTTTAGGATCGATACTAACTCCTTCCTTTGAAACTACGTGCCCTAGTAATTTACCATGAGAGGATCCAAACAGGCATTTCTTTGGATTCAACGAGATCCCATATTCTTTGCACCTTTGAAATACTTGGGACAAGTGAGAAAAGTGGTCTGCAAGGTTCTTGGAGAATACAGTAATGTCATCTAAATAGACCACCACTATTTTAAACATTAGCCCCTTAAAGGTGAAATCCATGGCTCTTTGGAAAGTATCCCTAGCGTTCATCAACCCAAATGGCATCCTTTGGTACTCGAAAGTACCCCAAGGTGTGGTGAAGGTAGTTTTAAAGTGGTCTTCAGGGTTTACTAGGATCTGGTTATACCCTGAGAAACCATCCAACAGAGATATTCGTGAAGACCCTACCACTGCTTGTAATAGCTGCTCCATATTGGGAAGAGGATAATTATCTTTGAGGGAACTTTTATTCAGATTTCAGAAATCTACACACAATATTATCTCTCCATTCTTCTTTCGGATCGGGACTAAGTTTGCTATCCATGAGGAGAACCTCACCTTTTTGATGATCTTAGCATCCAGTAACTTTTGCACTTCTTTTTGCATCACAGGGTGTAGTGTGGGATTGAAATTTCTCTGTTTCTACCTAAAGGGCTTGGATCCTTCTTTCAAGGGAATAATGTGGGTCATCACTTCTGTATTGAATGTCCTTAATTCATCATACCCCCAAGCAAAACTATCCCTATTTTTCTTAAATATTCTATGTACTACTTCTTTTCTTTAGCTGGCAATGACCTATCAATTCTTACCCTCTTAGGATCACCAACAGTCCCTATGTTAACTTCTTCACCTTCTAACTCACTGGGTGCAGTCCTATGGGCTTTGTCAAAATCATCAAACAAGGATTCCAAGGCCACTAGTCCCCTAGGTATTTTATTAGTTTTCAGTTGTATAACCTCAGTGGGAGTACCTATAACATGATGTAGTCTTTCCTCATCCTGTTCATCACATATTACCCCTACAAACTAATTTTGTACTATCATGAAATCCCTTATATCTGCGTCATCTTGAAAAACTTGTAGGTATACTACATTGTCTGGGATAGAGGGGTGATAAACTGAAATGGTAGGAAATATATCCATGAATTCAGTGTCAATTTCAGGATCATCTGCCCCAGAGGCATTTACAGCCAGTAGGTTAGCCACATGATTTTTTTCCCTAGGAATATGTGAGATATTGAATGCCATAAATTTTTTTATCTCATCTAGGACTAGCCTGTTTATACTATTTTAATATGGGGTGTTTAGTTTGGTACTTCCCCCTTATCTACTGAATAATTAATTTTGCATCTCCATACATAGTCAGATAGTTGATTCCAAGTTCTTTTGCCTTTCTCAAACCGAGAAGTAGGGCCTCATATTCTGCTACATTGTTGGTGCAGGGGAATTCTAATCTATAAGGTACTCCCAGGTAGTTACCCTTTATATCAGTTAAATTGATCCCAACCCCAGCCCCTGTTTGTGACTTAGCACCATCAAATGTTAGAGTCCACATTTCAGTGGTGAGAACCCTATCTGATTCAGCATCTACTGCTGCTTTGAGTAAGGGATCCAACCCTTCAACATCGGGTACTTCTTTGAGAAAAGGGGTGTGCCAAATGGAATAAACTCCCAACTCTTTCTCTTCTATGGAGCTTACCAAATTGACTGTGGTGTTATCAGGCTTCATCAGCTCTACTGATATTTTGTTGAAGGGTTCTCTTCTTAATGTGGCTTGTTCTTTGGAAGAGAGGGGAATAGTAGCAAATGACCAATCTAACTGAATTGATCCTCCCAACTGCTCTGCCCAATGTCTAGATAATAGCAGGGAGAAAAATGGGTCTACGTCCACGACCGCCACATCCATGACAATCCCCTTCTTTGGATATTGGTCTAAGAAAACCAGGAGACCCATAATTATCCCTACACATGGGACTTGCCTATTGTCCATGACAGAAATAGGGGGAGAATATTTGGTGCACATCAACCCCAACTGGTCAGCCACTTGCTTGGGCATCACATTGTGAGATGCCCCATTGTCAAGCATGCAGTTGTGGATTACATATCGGTCCCCAAATCCAGATGTATACCTAAGAGAGATATAAAATGGCCTGATAGAGGCAGGAGTTCTGTTTGGTGGGTTTGAACCTGAGGCTACCAACACATGACTGTCCCCTTGATCAGCCAACCCAAAGGCCTTACATATTTGCTCTCTATATTTTGGGATGGTCATTAATTCTCCAAAGGTGATGTTAATTTTTTGTTTTGCCAATTCCATTCCTATGTCGAAGTCTGTCCCTTTGGGCCCTATGGCAGTATTAACAGGCTCTATTATTTCAGGGGAAAGAGGTGGATTAGTCTCTTGATTTCCCCTTTTATTTGTAGGCTCTTCCCCATTCTTCTTATCAGCTTTTTCAGGAACAGTCCTATTTCGTAACCGGGTGGCATGGACTCTCTCCAAAGTTTCAACCTCTTCAGCTGTGGGAGTCAGTTTACCTTTTTTGATTTGCTCAAACCGGTCATTTTGGGGTCTTCTCAGAATTTTCACATCATCATTGGCAAAGGCAGTGGGGCGGTTATCGGGATATAATGACTGATTTGTAGCTTCTGGGATTGGGGGACTATCAACAGTTTCTTCCCATGTCCAACAGGCATTTATTCTGATCTCTTCATCAGACTCCTCCTCTACATTAGTTTTTGAGTGCAGGCCATGGAAGACACCACAATCAGTTGGGTTATGGGGAGCATCACAAGTTGGGTAGAAGAATGGAAAATCAGCAGCTATATTGATAGAGGCCATGGGGTTGGGAATGACATCAGGATATTTCTGGTTTTCCTTCCTTTTCCAGCCGTTATTTGAATTCCTAGCCCCTTCATTACTCCAATTTCTGTTAAAATTTCTTCTAAAGGGAGGCCTATTGTTGTCCTGGTGCTGAGAGGGTTCCCCACTATCATTTTTGTCCCTCTCAATTTTGGACAGTCTATTATTTATTGATAAAAACATTTCAGTAACTTGGGAGGATAGTTTCTCAATGGATTCTGCTTCTGATTTTTTTAAAATACCAAATCCCACCTTCTTGTTTTTTTATCCGGTTGGCTAGGACTGGGGTCCATGGAGGTGGACTTCATTTTCCCACTATCTATCATATCTCTTTCTATCATGATGGCCCTTTCCATACAGGCATCAATGGTAAGTGTGGGTTGTTGTCTCAGCTCGTAGTTGAAATCTCTCAGGAAGGCATTCTTATAAAAATAGATAGACTGATTGTCATTGGGTCTAAGGGCAGTGGGGATTCGGTTTCTCAATTTAGTGAATCACCTATTGAAATCATCCACTGTCTCATTCTCCTTCTTCTTCATAGTGGCCAGTTCAGTCAACAAGGACTGTTCATTTTTCTTCTCTCCATACTTTCTTAGGAAGGCCTCTTCCAGTTCATGGAAGGTCCCAATGGTATCAGCTTGGAGGCTATTAAACCATTCCCTAGCATATTTCTCTAGGGTCTATAAAAATAATCGGAGGACAACGTCTTCGTGTTCTACCTCCAGGCTGTCCATGGCGTATAAAAAATATTTCATGTGATCCTCCCCCATCACGGTATTGTCCCCTAGGAACTTAGGCAGGTATTTATGAGCCTTAGGAGGCAAAGGGTTTAAATCCTGAGGTAATATAAAGGGCCTATACCTATTCAAATTCTAGTTATTCAAAGGTGGGTTGGCCATTGGTGGAACTGGGCCCCTCGGGATAGTAGATATGATAGGGGAAGTACTATTTTGAGGATTTTGAGGAATATGAGGGGGACTGTTACTACTCTGACTACTTGAAGGAACAGAAATCAAAGAGTGCTTTTGCTTTTTACTTATTCGAAAAAGTACCTATGGGTCCGGTAGTTCGGGGTAGAGCTCCTCGTTGCTTTGTCTTGTGGCCGCCAGATCAACTTCCTTGTTTTCAGAGTCGCCAACACTAGGTGCAATAGTGGAACACTCTCTCTGGCTAAGATTGCTCAGCCCAAAAACTTATAACCTCACAGGGAAATAAAAATATATGTCGCAAAGGGGAGTAATATGACAAAAAGAAATTAAAAATGCCCTCCTCGAAAATGGTGCCAAAAACTATTGTGGAGTTTTCCTGCTTACCCTT
The DNA here is from genome assembly GCA_028583015.1 of Wollemia nobilis. Lineage (NCBI taxonomy): Eukaryota > Viridiplantae > Streptophyta > Pinopsida > Araucariales > Araucariaceae > Wollemia > Wollemia nobilis. Next base: position 3,581,805 of record JAQPPZ010017259.1, on the reverse strand, counting down.
AAGATATTTGTCACATCATGGGGAACTCTTAAAATCACAACCAACACTATGGATTCTGGCAGATCCACCTCATTAACCTGGGAATAGACTACCTTTGACAGCTCTAAACCGACCAGGTTGGGTAAGGAAACCCCAAGCAGTGGGTCCTTTTACTAATGCTTCACAATGCACACACCCACTATGCCAGACAAAATATTGTTTTGTTCTTTTGATATTTTTAGTGACCGAACCTATCAATATTAAAACCTATAAAACCTAGACCGGTGCCTTATCCATTACAGAGTCATAGCAATTTGATAAATGACTTTAGAAAGATAACAGAAAGAAGAACTAGTTCATTTTACTCCATTCAAATGATGTAATGTAAATAAAATAATTAAACTAGCGAGAGAAGGCATTATTTATGGATTCTGATTGCAGTAATACATAAACAAGCTAACACGAGACATTCACACAAAAAGATGCCAAGGGAAGAGTTGAGATTTTCATTAATAAAATATGTGCATAGAACAGATCAGTAGAGTGCTTGATCCTCATATGCCATTTGATTACAATAAACCCTCGATTTGAATATTCAGAACAAGGGGTATCTCCTCTCCATCCTGATTGTAGTGATGTAAGAGTCCTCAACTCTGGCACGTTCCATAGGAAATAATCATAGTGAACAACGCACCTCAATAGTCCCTGGTGAATGACAAGAGAAAGGGTGATAAGACACACAGATAAGAGATACACAAGGGAAAATATGACTAGACAATGGACAAGTTTAATACCTAGCTTTTCTCTCTCAGAGGTTTGATAAAAAAAGTTTTCTACTACAGGTTCTTCTTCTTATAGTTCGATCGCTTGACCATTGTAAATGCCCACCATGTTGTAAGAATCTTGTTGTACCCAAACCTGGGATGCACTCAAAAAAGGGAAAGAATCCAAAATTCTTCTCTCTGTAGTGTAAGTTTTACATTTTTATTTTTGGATATTATCCCCTTTTTTTGTGCGGGGGTAATAATTCTACCTCTACCCTATTATTTTTTTTTTGGTTAATGAATCCAACCAAAGTCTCATCATGAAATTTCAAGAGAAGAGTAGATAGGTTAAAATCTTGTTTGCTCTAATACTTTATTCTTCTTACAATAACACATTATTATTGGTAAATTTGCATAGGTGGTCTACCATCTCCACCAAATCCATGAAGCGTTTAGACAGCCTATCACTAGACTCTAAATCAAAATCTTGAATTCTTTGAAAAATAAAATCTTTGATAACCGGGGCTCGTCCAAAGTCCTCAATGGAGAGGCTGTAATCGGCCAACTCATCATTGGCCTCATACTCAGATTATGCTACCTCTTGGCTCCACTAGCACCAATTTTGCTCATTTTGTAAAAATAGGGAGACCTTGATGTATTCTTCTACAAAGAAGCATAGGGAGTCATCTGACAGAGCGATTGTTAGCCCAAAAATGGGCATGTAGTCCTCCTAAAACCTCCTATAGATCGACATAATTTTATCTATTCTCTGCCTCCCTTGTTGTAAGTTGTTCTGAATGAGACTTACTGTGCATCTCACAACATATATATCTATCAGAATGGACTCCAAATCCCTCATTTTGGCTTGGATCTTCTCCTTCATCTCTTGTTTGAGCTCATCTGTTGACCCAAGTTGGACACTAGTCTGTGTAGTGGAAGGAGCGAGCATCTTTAGTTTATCAACTTCTGCCTAAAGTTGCTTGACTTTGAGTTGTAATGACTCAACTTCGGTAGCCTTGGCTTTCCATCCTTCAATTTCCTTTTCCACTACTTTGGCCACCTATGCTTGAGTAGCCACTTGTGATTTCATCATCTGGATGGGTGCAACAGATGCTCGGATGACGCCTTTGCTAGTATCTATAGTAGCCTCTCTCATGCTAGCTGGCAGAGGGATCTCAAAGGAGGCAATAGGTGTGTCAGTGATTTCTTGTCCAGCTGTCCCCCTATGTCTGACTATCCCCTTGTTGGGGGACCTTTGTTCTTCCATGTCCTGGATCTGGCCTTCTTCATCGACGGTGAACTGGCAAGTGTCAGTGACTCTTGCCATTGTAAATTTCTCCATTCCTTGATCCGAGGATTCGGTCCTAGCCTTTTTGTGAGTGGGGGACTACGTGGGGCTTCGCACTTCGTAGCCTCTTAAAATATTAGACAACCCACCAGCTTGCACTATCTTTTTCATCACCCTGGGTCGTACTTGATGTTCTTCTTGATTTACTACCAGGGTGGCAGAATATAATGAACATTGACTTTCCACCAATTGGCCTTGCTCACGTGGGCTTATCAAGGTCAGCATTGATGATGTGGTGGCCTATTGAGAAGAGCTAATGGCCAACTCCTTCCCTTTTGAAGTGGCAATGGGGGAACTGGAAGAGGAGGGGAGCTTGGCCTACTCATCAACTATCTTCATCATGACCTCAAAGAGGTCAAAATCTTGTTGGGTGATTTGGAGAGTGGGGTCTTTGAATTCTTTAGGAGGAGCTATTGGGACCAACGGGGCCATCTTATCCACTAGCAAGCCTCGATGTAATTTAAGCTGAGCGCTATAATCATCGACAACCTCCAATCCATTGTAAGGCCGCTTATCCTTGGGCATCCTCCATACCAAGTCCAAGGTCTGGTTATTTTTGAAAGCTTCTTGCATCACGTCCTCAAAATCGTCACCACTATGTGTGACTGCCAGAAGGGCCAGCTTGTCGGTAACTTCTCTCCTGTGGTGGCCATCCGGGTCATAGGCCCTCCAAGTGACCTCTGAGAAATAGTAGGTGTCCATATTCCATATAGCTCATAGCGTGGCAAAATGGTCAAGATAGGTGTAATGCCCCATTGTACAGGGAATGGGCAACCACTTCACTGGTCCTTTCTTCCTTAGATGTCTAATTTTTACCTCTTCGACCATCTATCGAGTGATCTCCAGGATGGCAATGGAAGTCGAGCAGTGGAATGGTAGTGCCTTTGAGGGTAGCTTTGATCCATAAATCTTGATATAGGAAAATTCTTCTATGTAAAAGTAGTCTCCTACTTTTTCCTTGTGCAAAAAATCTCTAACCCCTGCCCCGATTATGTCTGGGAAATTTCCACACAATCGAAAGTGTACCATGGGGAGGACCTTCTCGAAGAAGGTAGTATAGCTGGAACACCCCTCCTGGATGCATAGCAGCCAATCCTGTATAGTAGGCGTGTTCACCCCCCCATCTGGGTCACCAAGGCCTTGTCCAATTGTGCCATAAACAAATGGATAAAAAATGAGTAGTATGAAAAGGGAGGCATCTCCCTTTTATCGGCCAATATGGCCTCCTACAACTGTTGCAATTCTTCATTCATTTTATCACTGATAATATCCTCCCACCGGTAAAGAGGAGTCTTGTCTGTCCTGTTGCATTGGAGGATTAAAAACATCACCTCCTTAGTGATTGGCTCCAAGTATTTCACCCCTAGGGCTAGATTGATCATGTCGGCATAATCCTGCGCCCAGGGATGGAGCATGAATTTTCTTATGGGGAAATCTGCTGGCCTCATCTTCCCTCTCTTCAATAGGTTCTGAGGGAATGTCGTGTTCATCATATAATTGGCCTAGAGGGCCAACGTTTTGAAATCTACCACCCTGGAAGTGGTGGCTAGGCCAAAAACTTATCGAATCCTATCGGTCGATACCCGGGCCACTGCCTAGCCTTTGAAATCTTGAATGGTGCGTGCTTTGGAGTCATAAGAGATAGCAAGCCATGCCAGCATATCAAAAGAGTGGTACACCTTCGGACAGGTTAACCGACCTAGATTGGTATTCCACTTGTTGCACACAGGGGCTGGCCTAGTGCTGTCTCGGTAGGCCCACGCGTAGAGGTCTCTCAGGAGCGTCGGGTGATGCTGGTTATCTTCCTCCATGGGGTCGAATGCATAGATGGTGACCTCCTCCACCTCTTTCTGCTATTCTTCGATGATATCCCTACTGGTATCGGGAAAATTCTTGAATACCTTAGGATTTTGTGCCCTCCCTGGCCTCTTGTCAATGGGCCATGCCCCGGTAATTTTGTTGATTCTCCACCAAACGATCGATGTTTCAAGAGTTGAAGAGCTGGTGGATGCCATCCTATTCAAACAATAGTGAAAAATTTTCCCCCGAGCTACAATATCTCTTCTACGCTCTCCACACTTTACTCTGTGTTTGACCTCGTCGATAGGTAGCTCTACATGCACGAGTGATGTGAAAAATGACTGCCACCTTCTCTTTTAAAATAGGTGCATTAAATGTGGTAGATGGCACATGCACTTTTTGCTTTTCAGGAGCTCTCGGGATTGGTCGGGCATGCCACATCGACTGTCGCCTCCTCACACTGGTGGATGAATTGCAGTTGCAGACAACGGTCATGACATGGGGCGGCTTAGGATTGGTGATGGCGGGGCATGGGTAGGTGTGCGCTCGCTTGAGGTATGTCGAGGTTAATTTTAGTGCGTGCACCCCCTTGGGGAGTGGGGTGCATGACTTTCAAGGTGGGTGCATAGGGTTGTGCACCTGCATGACCTTCGTGCGCTCCAAGGGAGTGGAGCGCACTCGACTCAATGGGGCGCACAAGATGTGCACCCCTTTAGACCTTGCACGCTCCACTACGGTGGAGCACATAACCCAAAGGTGGGTGCACAACCTTGTGTGCCCGACTTGGATATTTGCACTCCCTAAAGGGTGCACAAACTCGGGATGGGGCGCATAGCCTTGTGCACCCCGGTTGAGGTTGTGCGCTCCACTTCGAGAGTGGAGTGCATTCGGCTAGAGGGGGAGCACACACCTTGTGCACTCAAAGGGATTGAGTGCTATTCATCGCAATGGAGTGCACATCAGACTTTGGGGTATGCATAGAAATGCACACCCTTGCAATTTACTTATGTGCTCCATCACAGTGGAGCGCACAGGGTCTTTGGGGTGCACAAGTTGTGCGCCCTTCATGGGCTTGTGCATGCTTTGCTTCTTCGAAGTGCATGGGGTGCACGACCTTGTGCGCCCCAAAGGACTATCATGTGCTCCACCTCCTCATGGAGCGCATAGACTATTGGTGGGGTGCACTACCTTGTGCGCCCCTAAGGGAAACTATGCACCCCATCCTTCAATAGGGCGCACGGGCTAGAGGCGGGCGCACTGCCTTGTGCGCCTACTTGGGGGACTCCCTACTCCATTGGAGTGAAGCACACCGGGCTTTGTTCGGGGTTCATAGTTTGTGCACCCGGATGGCTTCGAGTGCTCTCCATTGGAGTGGAGCGCACATGGCTAATTTGGGATGCACCACCTTGTGCGCCCCAAATGCAAACGTGAATTTGGTTCCCAAAAGGTGGCTAGCCTTTAAGGAGTCAATAGTTCCCATTTTTGTTGCTTAACTTTTTTGAAAGTTTAAATTTTATTCCTTTGATTTAGGGTAATCTTTTGTAATTGCAATAAAACTCCTGGTTGGTTTGTTCGTGTTTGTTCATGTGTCATGTATGATAAATTGCTTATTTTGAAAACAGATGAAACTTGAAGAAAAGAAGTAAGATTGTTTAATATTTATCTTTATGAATTTGGATTAAGATATTAGAAATTTGGAACAATGAAACCATTTTTGCAAAGGCTCCATACATAATACATCACATTAAAAAGGAATATTTTTTGAAATTTTGAAGGATGAAGTTGTTCAATTTTGCAGAATAAGGCAAAAATCCAATATACTCTATCTTTAGCCTTACTTGATCTCTAACCCAGGTGGCAGGTAAATTTTGCAAAGCAATATAAAACTTGATATAAAAGCAAAGAAAATACAATGGAAAGTAAAGTTAAAATTAGTCACAATAGTATAGATAATCTTCACTAGGTCTATAGACACCTTATTGGCAGTGGAGCTATGTCTAGACAAAAATAAAGAAAATAAGCCAAAGCAAAATTCATCCAATACTTGGGTGATTCAGATAACCTCTATCGGTACTATAAATTCTTGGATGGCAGTAGAGCAAGGTCTCGAAAGAGAGCAAGGTTATCTCCATCGGAGCGATGAACACTCGGTTGGCAGTGAAGCAATGCAGAGGCACATTATAAAAAATAAAAATTCTATAGCCTAATTGCAAAATTAATAATGGAATCTGAATTGTTTCAGGAATATAAAATGAATCACAAGGCACACATTGAGAAGAATCAAAATTTTTAGTTGTTCCATTTTGAAATTGTCTATTCACATTCTTTGAATATTATTAATGTTTTTTTTTCTTTTTTTTTGGGTTTTATTGGTTTCAGATTGGGTTCTTTGTCCAAAATGCTCAAGAGCATTTCCCAACAGAGTCACCATTTGTTGTGACCATATCACAACTTCCCTAATTTGGGGACCTACTAAAATTTTAAAATTTTTGATGTAAAGTTTTTGGTTTGCATAAATAGATGGTTTATGAGGCTTAGATTTATTGTTTTTTGTTTATGTTTTATTGATTTTAATATTGTAATTGTTTTAATGTTTTGTTTGTTTGAGTGTTTAAGTTTAAAATATTGATTATTTTAAATGTTTTAAAATTTATTTTGGGTAAAATATTTAAAAATGTAATTTTAAAATATTTAAAATAAAATTAATATATATTTCTTGAAAATATTTAATTAATTTTTTTTGTTTTGTTTTGCAGGTTTTCAAGGTAAGCGACACGATTTCCAAGATAGGTGGACCAGCGAACTCAGATCAACGTGGTCAACGCCCAGTGCAATTTTTGATATGGTTAAAGAGGCACAATATCGAAGACACCGAGTGGCTTGGATAAATCAAAAGTGATAGGGGGCCTTAGTTTTGATAAAGCATCTATCATGTAGTTACCTGTTACATGTGGGATATGTGGATTTTAAAGGTTTCTTGTATGTGATAGCTTGAATGTAGATGATAGATGAGATTGATACAAAAATCAAATTGGATAAATATGGATACAGTGCATGGTTGCATATCACAACAACATTTTCTAGATGGTGTCACACAACGTAGTGCTAGCTTCTAGATGGTGTTTCAAAAAATAAAATTTGAAACAATCCAAAAAAAAGGTCCAGTTTGGTAAACCTGTTGATAAGCCATGAAAACATTTTTGAATTGCTTACTATTTTGATGGAAAATAATCACTTTAGAGATCTGGAGGTGTTTTATGATCTCATTACCCTTGATAATTATCTGCACTTTCCACCAATGAGAAGAGCGCGGGGATTTTACTTATATGACATGAAAAACACCTTTAGCTCATGGCTTGGATTCATTTTTGTGCTAAAATCTACTTATCATAAGGACACTATAGTGTTTGTTGGAGCATATCCGATTCTGACTAAGTACAGAGATATTTCTGTTGTGGGTGGGACGGGAGATTTCTTGATGGCGAGAGGAATTGCTACCATTAGCACTGACGCGTTTGAGGGAGATGTTTATTTTCGTCTTCGGGTGAATATCACTCTCTACGAGTGTTACTGATCGTTATTGGTATGTTCTGTGATAGAGGTAGATCATTTTGATCATTTTAAGATTAACTTCTAGACTGATGACATCAATCTTGATTTCACACACCTAAGAGATAATTAACAAAATTTGGTCTAACATTGCACACGATTCTTCGTCATCTATATTTAGTATAAATTTTACAAAGAAAAGAATACATTGGTGATGCAAATGCTGAGATGATGGCCATTGGATCTGAATGATGCAACTACTGATGCAGAAAAGGAACAGAGACTAATAATTTTTCATCCATTATTTGAGATATTAGTGTCACTAGTTCATTTTTCGAGTAACTTATCCCAAAATTATCATCAGGGGTGAATGGAAAATCTCACAGATTTCAAATGAACCAAATATGTTGTTGGAGAAATGCTAATGGATTCAACTTCTATTTTGGGAGGGGAAAACTCACTCAAATATCTATCAAATAATTTTTTTAATTTGGAAAAATTGTTCAAAATGATCCTTTCTAAGATTGGCAAAAATTAGAAGCATCATTGTATTGTATTAGAGCCATATCAAGGACAATTTCTACATTAGAGGTAGTTATAATGCCCCAGGTTATGGACATGTTGCCAAAGTTATTCACCCAGTATCAACTTCTCCACACAACATGTTTGAGCATTGCAACATATTCAAAATGGTTGGGTAATGCACCAAATGACACCATCATTACATGCCTACCATTATAAAGGTTTTAATAAGAGGTATGCCCATCATTGTTCCTTTACATCAAGTTCTAACACAACAAACATAGTTCTCTCAATAATTGAGTGTAAATTTGTACACTATTTCTATTGATCGTATTGCAAATATTTTTATATTTGTGAACCACACTAAAGTAGTCATTGATGCATTTCAAAAAATATGACCTACATTAAAAGCATTGTTTGTTCAATGGGCTTGGTATATAACAATAATGGAGTGGCTTTGCAAGGCATGCAAGTATGCAGTGAGAAAATGTGGAAAGTCTACGACTATTATAATGGGTGATAGGCTACAAGAGGTTCAAATGCAATATAAAGTACACCATCAGTCTTGCTTTCTTTATTTTTCAACTGAAGTGTTAAAGGTATTTGATAGTGACCCATCATATGTCGTGTGTAACGAGAGCATTTCCATCAGAGATAAATGAAGTCTTGGTAGGATAAGCATTTGTAGCTAATTTTAGTTACAATTCTTTAGCATCCACGACATGTGTAAGTTTCAAATTTTTTTTGCATAAAAGTGATAATACGTGGTGCCATGGAAAATGAGAGGTCAATCAAAATAGTGATAAATTAAAATGTGTTGTATTTTCTCGATAAGCCAGAATGTTGTAGTCTCAGTTTAAAAAAACCATGGATGGCAAGATTGTTGTACACTAGTCATGTTTCAAAAGGGAGATGGAATTTTAATGGTTTAATAAATATAAATGTGTCAATGTGTCGATGATACAATGGAGCTTGTTATAAAATAGTTATGAAATACGTTCACAAAACTATTATGGAACTAAACAAACGAATTGAAACTGAACGAAAATTAAATTATAAATAATTTTGGGAATTCAAAGGAGAGGGTTGAATGATTTGAAAAAGGACACATTGAATAAGGAAGAGCATATGAATAGTCAAAGGATCCTCCCAGGTTACACAGAGGGCTACACTACAGAGATTTTGGAAAGAACAATAATGTAAAATCTGAATAAATATATCAATTTCATTTTGTTAAAGCATGCATGCTGATGGTGTTTTATATATTTAATGATTTGATATGTTTTAAATATTTATTCCTCAAAAGATAGCACTTAGTCTATAATTGGATTGGATTAATACTGGTCGATTTAGATTGGGTTTAATTCCAGAGAAGCTTTTGTTTTTGTTGTATAACCATTAGTCAAAATTCTATTTTTTTCATTTTATTTTCATACTCTAAAGCTTTTTATTTTATTTTATTTAAATTTCAAAATTTACGGGAGTCACTTTCCTAATGGCATAATCTAAAGTTAATACTTTATCATTAGAAAATAAAATTTTTATTTTACATTTCAATTTCACAACAATTTACATTTGGAAATAAACACAATATTTCAAATAAATGTTCAAATAATTTTCATATTTGAACATAGTTTAATTTAAATTATTTGCTAAAGTTTTTAATTAAATTTTGCACTTTATAAAGTCATATTTGGGCAAATTTAATTACTAATATTATAGTTGGAGAGTAAACCTCATGAACATCACATTTAATTATTGTAAATCAAATACCTAAATCCAGGCCCCTTGTTAATGGTTATGTGCACCTTGAAGTAGTTTCAACATTATATTCATATTTTATCACACTTCAATATTTTCACAATTGTTAAGCATATTGTAACATAGAACCTTGGAGAAAACTAATCTTGTTTCTTTGCAAGAGAGGGTTTTAGCATTGAAATCCTAACTGTGAGTGTAGTTTTGTAACTAGGTAAAATTATCACTCAACAATAACCTTCCATGAATTCTTTGAAAATATAACTGTACAATCTTCATTGTCCAACTGCCCTGTTGAAATTAGATTTCTTCTCAAATCAAAAATATGCCTTATCTCTTTCAGAAACCATTGGTTTCCATTTGGTAATTTTATTTGTATCTTATCCATTCCAAAAATTTTACATGGTCGATCATCACCCAAATAAACCTATCCAAAATCACCTTGAACATAGTCTAGAAAATATTTTCAATGGGGTGTGTCAAGAAATGAAGCCCCTGAGTCTAGCACCCAACAATCATTAATATTATCTACTAAAAAAATTAAAGCATATTGTAACACATCATCTGCTACATTTGCTTCTTGATTATTATTATTTGTCATCTCCCTTTTTATCTTTTCAATACTAGCAATATTTTTTCAGGTGCCCTTTCTTCCCACAATATCAATATTTTAGTTGCTTTCCTTTGGATTTGAATCTACCTTTCTTTGAATTTCCATGATTTCCTATGATTTTTCCTCTCTCCCTTTATAACCTCCTATCATCCACAGTCAAAGCATTACTTGATGTCTCACCTATACTTTTTTGTCGTATTTCCTCACTCAAGATAACATCAGTAACATCATAACACTTTAAAGTATTTGAACTAGAGACAAAATTACTCATAGCCATGACCAAACCATTCTATCTTTCTGGTAATGAGCACAAGATCAGAAGAGCCCTAACCTCATAATCAAAGTTGAATCCTTCAGAACTTAATTAATTGGTAACCGTGTTTAATTCATTTAAATGATTAGTAACAGACCCACCTTCTAACATCTACATATTAAATAAATGCTTCATAAGAAATACCTTGTTATAAGATGAGCCTTTTTCATATAGATTAGCCAAAGCCTTCATTAGTTTCTTCATTGTATTTTCCTTTGAAATGTTGAAGGCTATCGACGTTGCCAGACATATTTGTATTATTCCTAATACCTTTCTATCAAGAACTTCCCATTCTTCATCTAACAGCTTCGTCGACTTCTTTGCTATTCTGCCTAATCGTAGGTCAAGACTCTTCTGATATAGATAGTCCTCCATTTACATCTTCCATAGTTGGTAATTTTTACCATTAAACTTCCCAACCCTAAACTTACCTTCTTCTGCCATTGCTCCCACTCGAACCAGGAAACCTTCCTTTCAAGTGTATTTTTCAAACCCTAGGCTCTGATATCAATTGTTAGGATTAAATAATAAAATATGAGCAATAAATAAATATGGAAATAAAACATAGAAGAATACAATAATACAAGAGACACATATTTATGTGGTTCACCTAATATGGACTACGTCCACAGATAAAATAACTAGGCCTTTTATTCCATCAAAAAAAAATGAAGGGATACAACCTACAATAGATCCACTGTAACTTCCTCTTCACTCTATTGTTGTCAATTACAATATACGTGCTATTCAACCACCACATGAAAACATATTTTTAAAATAGAGTTACAATTTAGGGAAAAAATGCTCATCTAAAATTCGTCATCTGATCTATGATCTAATAATAAATGGTTTAGATTTACAAAGAGAAAAAAACATTTATTTTTGGCTGCCTGCTGGACCCCCCAATGACACAAGTAGGTGGGGCATTGTCCTCCTACACCCCCTTTTGTGGAGTGGGTCCAAGTGTAGATAGAAATAAGACCTTTGAATCAAGCTCCACAATCAAAATGATACACTCATAAAAAGCATATAATTTATACCAATTTTGAAAAGCTCTTCGTTAGGAAATACATGTTCCTCCCTCCCTCCCTCATGGAAAGGCAATTTGCCCCAAGCAATCCACTTTTTTTAATAGGTTGAAAATTTGGAAGTACATCAGGGGCCACCCTCTCTATCAATCGAATGAAGTTTTTGCTAGGAGAGCCCAATGCCTTTTACCATTATGGTGTCCCTATCGGTACCCCATAGCAATCCACTTGGATTAAAGTTTAAGCTAAAATTGTGAGCAAATTGCTCAAAAATAGCAAGCAAATCATCTACATTTTCAAAGTGAATCACTTTATTTATAGCATTTTGTAAAATTGTGCCCCACTAACCCTAAAATTACACGCAAATCACTTAATTTTTGTAAGTGAATTTCTCAACAACCAAATTTTTGAACTTTTACAAATTTTGACCCCAAAACTTGTCTATGTAGGTACATACACTAGAGGATCTAGGATGATTATTTATGTTATAGTGACTATTAAAAACTCTAGCAAAATCAAATAAGCAATTTATTTCAAAAAAATCCAAAAAAAAATGAGGCACTACCCTGAATCCCACCCATTGAATAGGAGGAATCATACAAGCCCCACTCCTATATTTGACATATTTATACTTTATGTAACATTATGGAAACTCAAATATGGGGGAACCCTTAGATAGTACACAATGTATCATGAGATCAAGTCCTCAAATACCTTAAAACTTATATATTGCCTAAGGTTAGTAGCAATTTATGTAGAATTCGTAACCAAATATTCAACTACCTCCAAACAAATAGGGGGTTCATTGAAACCTACCATCTTAATAACCTCCTCATTATCCTCCATATACATATCTTTCAAACCCTCTATACCCATCTCATAACTATGCAATGTACACCCTCCATAACAATAGTATAGTCAACCTCGTCAACAAAATAATTAAGAAGTGTCTCGTAGGACACAAAACCAATTCCCTGATTGGACCTACCAAGGATGGATAAATTTGGTGGCTTATTCTCCTATTCCTTTAGTAGCTTTGAAAGCACTACCTCATTTTGGCTAAACCTCTTTTCTCATTCCATAAATCATTCATAAAGCATTACCTCTTGATAAATTTGGGTTTGTTTTTGCACTAGTGGATTATTCTCCTATTCCTTTAGTAGCTTTGATAAAATTGGTGGCTTTTTCTCCTATTTCTTTAGTAGCATAATTTATGGAATGAGAAAAAATAAATCAAAGGATGAAGAATATCATGGATCGATTGATCCTTAAATATAGAATCAAAGTCTATAGAATAATGTGAAGTATTTACTTTTCCATTGGAAGGAGAAGAGTCTATAATAAAAGCATAAATCAAGTCAATTGAGTCCACTTTTGAAGATGTTATACCTATAGGGTTAACAAGGGAAAATATACAATAAGATTATCAAGCATTATTGCCTCCCTCAAATGATGAATTTGACCATACAAGAGCAACAAAAAGAGGAAATAAGCCAAAATAAGAAGGAGACAATACTAATTATAAAGAATTGGTATGTGAATCATCTTTCATGAAATCATTTTAATATCTCAATGAGGAAATTTTAGAAGATTATAAAGTTTTTGAGATTCCATGTGGGATTCAATTTGCTATAGTACTTAAGGTACCTAATATTGCTTAAAGTTATTTTTCTATCTAAGATGTCATCATGTATGATTCTCATAATTCATCAAAGAGTGATAAATATTCACTCTCCCGTAACATGAGACTTTTAATTTCTTTTTGGGAGAGATAATTCTATAGCAAAATTAGAGGAGATCAAAGAACTATAATATAAAATTTTATACAAGAGGATGGAGATAAAATAGAAGAAGAAACTAAGACAGAATATGAAGCATACAATTTCATCTTAGATAAAGATAAGCTTTCAAGGTGCAAAGAAACCTTACCCCCTTTTTTTAAGTACCCCTCTCTGGTGATGAAAGCCTAGAAATAGAATGTGTTCAAGTAACTCTAGATATTTGGGCTACACTAAGAGATAAAGAGGTCATGACCCTAAAATGGGATATTTTCTATAATATTAGAAAGTACAATTAGGGTAAAAATTATACACCAATAGGTTGATGCTTTGAAGGATAACATTGAATTGTTCTGGAGATAACAACAAAAGGAACTATTATTGTTGAGTGATGTTGTGTTAATTGTTAGAGAAAATTACATTATTTGGTACATACCTCCATGGTACCTTTATGCCACAATTGTAAATACGTGATACATTAGGATGTGAGTCTATAGTTAAGGAATGTGATTTATATTTTCCCTTTATGTAAGTGTTTATGTGTAGGATGTGCACAAGTGTCATGTAATTATGTGTACAAGTGTGAAGAGTGACAATGTGTACAAGTGTCATATAATAGAGTGTGTAAGAATGTGCAATGAATCATATAGTAAAGTGTGCAAGTGTGCAAATAAGAGTGTAAAAGTGTCATAGAATAAAGTTAGCAAATAGAGAGTCAAGATTCATGTATACAAGTGGTAATATGAGAAGCCAAAACACATGAGAGGATTTATCTTATGCATGGAATAGGAATAGATGCATCTCCTAGATATGTGAGGAGAGCAATAGTCAAGTATTGAAGAGTCATTTTTGTAAGGCTATATTAGAGAGACAAAGCCCCATAGAATGTAATTCAAGTGAAGAACATTCAATCAATAATAATTTTGAAGGTTGTATGCATATTTTAAGCAATTCTACTATAAGTTTTCTTCATATTTTTTGCATGACTGACATAGGTAATTCTATATTATTGTTATAAATATGAATGTTTGTTAATTAATATTGGCCTCATATAATGAATGCTCAAATATTTAATTGTTATAGTTAATCCTAACTATTGGGACCTATGACAATCTAAATAAAAAGCTAATAGTGGTATCAAAGCCACTATCTCTAAATTCTATCCATTTTTTATAGTCATATTCTGAGCTACTTAGATTAGTATCTATCGCTAGCATCAAGAAATAATTTTTGGTGTGAATTTAAAATTAAAGCATTTATATTTAAAGAGCTTTAAATATTGATGATGCTTTGAAGCTCATATAATTTTTTGAGTTTAACTCAAAATTATTGATTTGATTGTTGCTTGATTTTGAAGATTAATGTTGGCAAGAGTTAATATTATATATTTTGAGAAAGAAGTAGAGAATAGGAAGGTTGAAGACAATAGAATAAGTCTTTGACTATGAGAAGAGAGTGGATAAATTTAAAGAGTTTTCAAGGACCTTGAGTCTCATTCAAAGGTGACTAATATTATCTTTGTCAGCTTTAGATAAAGAAGAAATATATATTTCTAGAAAAGAAAGATCAGATAGAGTGAAAAAAGTCACCAAATTAGAAGTAACATAAGAAAAAATAAAAGTGGGAGTTATTGAAAGCATTCCAAGGAGAAGTCATATAAAAGGAGACTGCTAAAGGGTCTATCCATTTAGAAGCAAATCGAGTGAAGACAAGGACTCTATTTGATAGCAGCGTTGAGGTAGCATTGTAATATTTATTTTGCTAAATAAAAAGATAGAAATATAAAAAAAAGAGTGGTGAATACCACTAAATATTGATTTGGATAATCTTGTACAAGTTGGCACCAAATAGTCATATTTGGTCTAACAAAAAATACTAGAAGATAACACACTATATACTTTTGGTCTGGAAAAGTACCAGAAGGTAGAGTACACAAAAAAATTGTCTAAAGAAATACTATAGGAGAAGCATGATCATAAGAGGTTCAGTCTGAGAAAATATTAGACCAAAACATGTAGAGGAGAAGCATCATCATCAATATCTGTAAGAATTCTAAAGGAGAAGAAATCCATCTGGAGAAACACCAGATGAGAAGAAAGTTTTCTAGAGAAATACCAAAGGAGAAGCACCACCATAAGAGGCTCCATATGGGGAAATATTAGACCAGAACATGCAAAAATCCATCTAGAGAAACATGAAAGGAGGAGCACCACCATAATAGAACCATACCAAAATAAGTTGACAACCACCTAAAGACTAAGTCTTGGAGATTAAATTTGTTCAAGCAAATCATATTCACTTGAGAAGATCAGATACATTGCACCTAAAGTCCAGGTGGATTACATTCACTTGTGAGTAGAATCCATGCATGATAGACATTAGAGTTGAGCACCAGAGAGGATTGTAGTTGCTTTAAAATAATTTCAACTTCTACGTAGTAGTTAAAGAAAAATGCTCAAATCAAGACATGCATATTTTAGTGAAAAAATTAGGGAATAAAGTTGGTAAATTATGTTAAGAATTATTATCTTAATATTTTGTATTCAATATTGAGCAGTTGAATTCCTAGGTCATTTGAATTTGATTGTAGACTTAGGAAAATTATTAATTGGGGAGATATAACGATTTCTACCCCTAATATTATTATAATATTTAATTTTTTGGTCTAAAATTTAAAAGGATTTGATTTATCTAAATTATGGAAAGAAAAGGAATACAACTAAAATGAAATTTATTTGATTGCAAATTGAAATTTAATGAAGTTTGAAGTTTTGGAGAGATAAGGTTGTCTACTCCAAAAAGCAAAATTAATTTTTTGATAATTAAAAAAAATGATTGATTGAATTTAGGACCTATAAGGTTTCCAACTCCAAAGTAATTTGAAGATTTAAGATGTTAGAGAATTTGATAATTTGAGTGATTTAGACTTTGGAGTGATAAAGGTTTTCAACTTCAAAGAAATTAATATAAAAATTTAAAAAATTTAATGATTTTCATTGTGTCAAATAACAAGATATTTCTTTCAGAATCCAAACTTTTGAAAGAACCTAATTTTTCTTCATGAAAAAAAAAATGAGATCAATTCTCATTTTAGAAAAACTTTGGGAATATTGAATGGAACAAAGAAAAACTTGTTGAAGATGAAAGAGAAATACAAAAATTTGAAGTGATGCTAAAGAACTTATGTTGATTACATTTGTGATAATTGATGAAAGACAACCATACTTAAGTGGAGCATAAATTTCAAAAAATTCTTGGAAGAAATTATGTAAAATATTTGAAGTAAAAATAAACAACTATCTTAAACTTACAATCTCAATTATATTCATTAAATGTTAATAGTGGAGAGAGTATAGAACTCTTTATTTAAAAGTTAGTAGATATAAAGGGTAAGCTATTAACATTGGGATAATATTGGAGGACAGATTTCTTGTCTAAATTATATTTAGAGCACTACTAGAGAGCTACAAACATTTGGTCACTTCACTTCAAGTGGTAAGGAAACAACCTTTGATGAATTAGTCAATATTTTTAAAGAATATGAAGTAAGAAATTTAGTCAATATGAAATGACTAATAATGCTTTGATATCCAAGGAAAATTTAAGTAACACTACAACATCATCAAAGTCTCAACCTAGATGGAAATAAATATTCTATCACATATGTAGGAAAAAAGGTCATATAACATTTTTTGTAGATATAATTTTTTGAATCAATAGAATCAAATGAATCAAGAAAATCAAATAAATAAACCTTTTCAAAATTTTCATCCAAGGTAATAACAACTTCAATATCTATATGATCAACAACAATAGCTAAAATCAAGAAAAGAAAATCAAAATGACAATTTAGTCTAGTAACTTTGGGAAATTCAAGAAATAGAAGAATCCATAGAAAGAAATGAAATTATAACTCTTACAACAAGAATTATGGTTGAATATCAAAGTGAAGATAATTATGAAAAGGATAAGAATGGAATTTATTCAAAATTTTCTAATAGCACTGATATATAATAAAATAGATAATGAAACTTTAGAAAATAGGAAAGAACTCTAAGGAAAAACAAAACATGATCAAGACCAAGATAGAGAAGAACGAAACAAAGAAACAAAAAAATAAGATAAAAAATAATAAAAGAAAGATAGCTAAAGAAAATGAAAAAATAAAAAATATAGGTAAACGCCAGGATTCTAAATAGTTATAATAAAAGGACTAGAGCAAGAATATAATATTGAAAACTAAAGTCCTCAGTGACCACATAATGTAATACAAGGGGTGTTAGAGAATATTACATTATTTGGTACATACCTCCATGGTACCTTTATGATACAATTGTTAATATGTAATAATTCTATAGTTTAGAAGTGTGATTTATATTTCCCCTTTATGTAAGTGTCTATGTGTAGGATGTGCACAAGTGTCATGTAATTATGCGTGCAAGTGTGAAGAGTGGCAATGTGCATAAGTGTCATGTAATAGAGTATGTCAAAATGTGTAATATGTCATATAGTAAATTGTGCAAGTGTGCAAATAGGAGTGTGCAAGTGTCATAGAATAAAGTGTGCAAATAGAGAGTCAAGAGTCATGTATACAAGTGGCAAGATGAGAAGCCAAAAGACATGAGAGGATTTATCTTATGCATGGAATAGGAATAGATGCATCTCTTGGATATGTGAGGAGTGCAATAGTCAAGTATTGAAGAGTCATATTTGTAAGGCTATATTATGGAGATAAAGCTCCATGAAATGTAATTCAAGAAAAGAACATTCAAGCAACAATAATATTGAAGCTTGTATGCATATTTTGAGCAATTCTATTGTAAGTTTTCTTCATGTATTTTGCATGAATGACATAGGCCATTCTATTCATATTATTTTTATTTTATATACATTTTTGTTAATAAATTTTGGCCTTATATAGTGAATCCTCAAATATTTGATTGTTATAGTTAATCTTAACTATTGGGACCTATGACAATCTGGTTAAAAATCCAACATGTTGGAGAATATTACATTATTTTGTACATGCTAATGTACCTCCATGGTACCTTTATGGTACAATTTTAAATATGTCATAGATTAGAATATGATTCTATAGTTTAGGAGTGGGATTTATATTTCCCCTTTATGTAAGTTTCTATCTGTAGGATGTGCACAAGTGTTATGTAATTATGTATGCAAGTGTGAAGAGTGACAATGTGCACAAGTGTTATATAATAGAGTATGTAGGAATGTACAATATATAGTAAAGTGTACAAGTGTGCAACTAAGAGTGTGCAAGTGTCATAGAATAAAGTGTGCAAATAGAGATTCAAGAGTCATGTATACAAGTGGTAATATGAGAAGCCAAAAGACATGAGAGAATTTATCTTATGCATGGAATAGGAATAGATGCATCTCCTAGATATGTGAGGAGAGCAATAGTCAAGTATTGAAGAGTCATCTTTGTAAGTCTATATTATGGAGACAAAGCTCCGTGAAATGTAATTCAAGCAAAGAATATTTAAGCATTAATAGTATTGAAGCTTGTATGCATCTTTTGAGTAATTCTACTATAAGTTTTTCTTCATGTATTTTGCATGAATGACATAGACCATTTTATTCATATTGTTATTATTTTATATGAGTGTTTGTTAATTAATATTGACCTCATATAGTGAATGATGAAAAATTTAATTTTTATAGTTAGTCCTAAATATTGGTACCTATGATAATATGGCTGAAAAGCCAACAGTGGAATCAGAGCCACTATCTCTAAATTCTATCCCTTTTTGATAGAGTTATATTCAGAGCTACTTTAAGTAGTATTTATTGCTAGCATTAGGAAACAAGTTTTTGGTGTGAAATTAAAATTAAAGCCTTTATATTTAAAGATATTTAAATAATGATGAGCCTTTGAAGCCTATATGAATTTTTTAGTTTGACTCGAAATTATTGATTTAATTGTTGCTATATTTTGAAGATTAACATTGGTAGGAGTTAATATTCTATTCTTTGAGAAAGAAGTAGAGAATAGTAGGGTTGAATACAACAAAAGAAGTCATTAACTACAAGAAGAGAGCATACAAAATTTAAGGGCCATCAAATACCATGAGTCTCATCCAAAGCTAATGGATATTGTCTTTATCAGCATTAGAAAAAGAAGAAATATATCTTTTTGGAGAAGAAAATTTGGACA
Source organism: Wollemia nobilis (assembly GCA_028583015.1). Taxonomy (NCBI): domain Eukaryota; kingdom Viridiplantae; phylum Streptophyta; class Pinopsida; order Araucariales; family Araucariaceae; genus Wollemia; species Wollemia nobilis. Next base: position 3,562,175 of record JAQPPZ010017259.1, on the reverse strand, counting down.
GAGTGACAAAAGTCACTAGATTAGAAGCAATAGAAGGAAAAACAAAAAATAAAAAGTGGGAGATATTACAAGCAACCCAGGGAGAAGTCACTTAAAATAAAACTACTAGAGGGTCTATCCATTCAAAAACAAACTAGGTGAAGACAAGAATGCCATTTGATATCAGTGTTAAAGCAATGCTATAAGATTTATTTTGCTAAATAAAAAGGTAAAAATATAGAAAAATAGTGGTCAATAGCCACAAAATATTAATTTGGAGAATCTTGTCCAAGTTGACACCAATATTCATATTCGGTCTAACAAAAAGACTAGAATATAGTGCATTGTATACTTTTGATCTGGAAAAAACTAGAAGATAGAGCATGCAGAAATTTTATCTGAAGAAATACTAGAGTAGCACCATCATAAGAGGTTTGGTCTAAGGGAAATATTGGACCAAAACACAGATAAATACCAAAGGAGAAATTCCATCATAAGAGGTTTGATCTAAGAAAATATTGGACTAGAATACATAGATGAGAAGAATCATCATTAGAGGTTCGGTCTAAGGAAAGCTTGGATTAGAACATGCAAAAATTCGTCTAGAAGAACACTAGAGGAGAAGAAAGTAATCTGCAAAATTATATGAGAAAAAATCCATCTAGAGAAATACCAAAGGAGAAGTGTCACCAGAAGAGGATCGATCTAAGGAAAGCTTAGACTAGAGCATGCAAAAATCCATTTGGAGAAACACTAGAGGAGAAGCTCCACCATTAGAGGTCCAAACCAAAATATGTAGGTTGAAGTCATCCAAGCAAATAATATTCACTTGAGAATATCAAATACATTGCACCTGAAGGCTAAGTGGATTACATTCATGTGTAAGTGGAATTTGTGCATGATAGACATTAGGGTTTAGAACCAGAGTGGAATGGAGTTGCTTCAAAATTGTTTCAATCTCTATGCAACAATTAAAGAGAAACACTCAAATCAAGACATGCATATTTTGGTGGCAAAATCAAGGAATAAAGCTGGCAGGTTAAGGTAAGAATTATTTCTTTAATATTTCATATTCAATATTGAGCACTTAAATTCTTAGGTCATTTAAATTTGATTGAAGACAAGAAATTTATTAATTGAGAAGATATAAGAAATTCTACTTCCTAAGATTATTTTTGAAATTTAATTTTTTGGTTCACAATTTAAAAGGATTTGATTTATTAAAATTGTGGAGAGAAAAACTTGCAAATTGAAAATTTGAAATTTGATAAAGTTTAAAGTTTTTAGAGAGAAGTTTTTTTCCTCCAAAAATAAAATTGATTTTTTGAAAAATTAAAAATTAAAATTTTGATTGATTGAATTTGGGAGCCACAAGGTATCCAACTCCAAAGGAATTTAAAAAAATTGTTTAGGCTTTGGAGACTTTGAAGATTAGATTGATTAAAGGATTTGCAAATTAAAATTGATTATTTGGGAGACATAAGGTTTCCTACCTCAAAGAAATTAACTTTTTTATTTTGCAAATTTATAATTTGAAAACTTTGAAGAAACAGATAGATGGAAAAGAAGAATGGATACATCACAACATTCTTATAAATTTTCAAAATTCATGCAAAAAGCCATATCCCATGAGAGGAATATTTCAAAATCAAAGGTCTTACCAAAAAAAATATTTTGAATTCAAGGGACCAAATAATAGAAGAGATTTTCAAAAATTCTATCAAAGATATAAAATAAAATCATTTGAAGTCCATAAAAACATGAGGAAATAAAATGACAAATGGTATATAAATTTAGGATTTAGTTATCATATGAATAGAAAATTGCATTGGTTTGAATATTTGGAAGTCATACCAAATGATCCACTAAGATTTGTAGATGGTAAGATTTATTATGTTCATCCAGGTTGGTGTGCACCCTCAACCTATATCCCTACCCCAATATTCAAATTCAACCCACTGTGGATAGGTCCTTGGTGTCTTGGATCCCACCCCACCGGGTTGGCTTAAACTTAATTTTGATGGGGCAACAAAAGGCAACCCCGATAGGGCCAGTTGTGGAGGAGTGATCAAAGATAATGAAGCCAAAATTATCCTAGCCTTTGTAGAAAATATAGGGTGTCAATATAACAACTTCGTTGAAGCTAAAGGAGTGTTTCAAGGATTGGTGGTGGCAAAAGAGATACATACTCATAACCTTATTGTGGAGGGGGATTCTCTCAATACTATTAATTTCTTAAAAGGGTCTACTCACCCACCATGGAATGTTGCAACACTTATTGAAGAGTCGAAGGCTATTCTCCAAAGCTTCAATAATGTTGTGGTCCAACATGTCTATTAGGAGGGAAACAAAGTGGTCGACCTCATGGCCAATCATGGGCTTCTACAGGAGATCCTCATGATATGGAAGGGACCTTTTTCCCAATGCTTAATGCACACTTGTACCATCGAAGACAATATATCCTATGCCTAAACTCTGCAAGTGTCTTAACAAGTTGGCCAATCACCTGTCCCATTTGATGGTCACAACAAATGGTTGTGGGTATTCCCTATCTTATTTCTCTTTGTAGGCCTTGGGCCCTTATGTAGTTTGTTTTTGCTGTTTATTTCCAGTCTGACCCTCTTTTGGTTCGTTGGGTGACTATGGAGATTACCCTTCTAAGCTCTGATTTTTGGTTTTATGAAAGGTGAAAGCTCTTCCCTTGGAGGGATTCTTTCCATTTTCTAGTTGTAATGGTTTGGGGATCCTCTTAAAACCCCACTATCAATCAAAAAATTATGTTCAAGGATCTCAAAAAATTATACCTAGCATGTCATTTTTAGATTTTGAGCTATATGATATTTTATATGTTCCAAACTTATCAATAAATCAGATCTCAGTTGCTCAATTAATTGAAAAAATAAGAATAGTGGAATTCAAATTCATATATGGAAATATAAAATGTGTCATAAGAAGAAAAAAAATAAAATTGAAGATATGGGTTCCATCAAAGATGAAATATTTGCTCTAGATACAATGTGTTTCTCAAAAGGATTATTAGATCATAATTGTCACAAAAATAGATTAATGATGATTTGTTTGATTTCTACAAGAGACAAAAATAGGAAAATGGATCAGAGATAGTTGAAGGTTGTATACCAAAGACAAAATATAGAGATAGTGAAAGAAGAACAAGAAGACGAATAGCAAATGGAAGATCAAGCACAATGCAAAAATTCCTAATAGTATTAGAACACAAAGATGAAGATTAAAGACTAAAGTCTTCAATGACCAAATAATGTAATACAAGGGGGTGTTGGAGAATATTGCATTATTTGGTACATGCTAATGTACCTCCATGGTACCTTTATGGTACAATTGTAAATATGTAATAAATTAGGATGCGAGTCTATAGTTTAGGCGTGTGATTTATATTTCCCATTTATATAAGTGTCTATGTGTAAGATGTGCACAAGTATTATGTAATTATGTATGCAAGTGTGAAGAGTGATAATGTGCACAAGTATCATATAATAGAGTGTAAGAATGTGCAATGTGTCATAAAGTGTGCAAGTGTGCAAGTGTGAAGAGTGAAAATGTACAATAGTATCATATAATAGAGTGTGTAGGAATGTGTAATGTTTCATAAAGTGTGCAAGTATGCAAATAGGAGTGTGCAAGTGTTATAGAATAAAGTGTGCAAAATAGAGTGTCAAGATTCATGTATAAAAGTGGCAAGATTAAAAGCCAAAAATATCAGAGGATTTATCTTATGCATGGAATAAGAATAGAAGCATATCCCGAATATATGAGGAGAGCAATATTCAAGTATTGAAGAGTCATATTTGTAAGGCTATATTATGGAGATAAAGCTCCATGAAATGTAATTCAAGTGAAGAACATTCAAGCATTAATAATATTGAAGCTTGTATGCATATTTTGAGCAATTCTATTGTAAGTTTATCTTCATGTATTTTGCATGAATGATATAGCAATTCTATTCATATTATTGTTATTTTATATGAATGTTTGTTAATTAATATTGGCCTCATATAGTGAATTATCAAATATTTAAATGTTATACTTAATCCTAACTATTGGGACCTATGACAATCTTGCTAAAAATCCAAAATTACCTAGTCACATAAATTTGGTTATCGAAACCAAATATTACCATCAAATTTAATTATGGAATGATATAAAAGGTAGAGAGGTTATCATAGTTGGAGAAAATTCAATTCACACCCATAATTCCCACCACTTTAGAAGTAAAAGGAAGTGTCAGTTCCAAGATAATTGGCATTAAAAGGTAGATTAGGAAGGAATGATAAGAGTAAATGTTGTTTTAACTTCCCAGATCATGACACCCACTCAAGGTTTTGATTTATTTGGTGAAGAATATCCCCATGAGGCTCTAAATTGGGGAAGCTCCCTTAGAATATTCCCCTAATATGTACCATTATTGTTATTTGACTTACTATATTTACATAGATGTTATAAAATCCTAAGTTATTGATATTAGAAAGGTAGACACCTATTTTCCTAAGACAATGAATGGGACTATATTTCACTAAAAGAATCTTTACCAAAGATAAATTTACAAGCCCATGTTGGGGAAAACAATAAAAAAATACAACAAAACTAAGGCTTGGCCTCCTTGAAGCCTCAGGAATTCACCCATGTCAAGTCTTACAAGGACACAAGGAACCAAGACCAAGTATACCCTAAGCCCCTACAACTATCACTATAGTGTGGCTAAAAGGTATACTAAAAGCAATTCTTAAACTATGTCAAAATCAAATATTCCAAGAATGTATGCTCTTTCCACAACATAGGCATCTAAAGTTGGTTAAGTTAATGAATAACCTCAATAATTTAATGATTTATTCATCTATTTTTTCTCAGCACTCTGTTGCACACATTGTGTATCAAAAATGGGCATCTGTAGACACTAAAATTGTGTAAATTAGATAAGACTGCTATGCGCCACTCTTATCAACATCATATGGCTCCATTGGGCAACACTTAGGGGTTAATTAGGGCTTCCAACAAATTTTGGAAAGGTTTACCCCACTTTTGGAAATTTTAGGGTCATGTAGCCATGACCATCCCACCCAGGGATGACCACTTGCAGCCATCCCTAGGTGGGATGACCATGAACTAGACCTCCAAAAGTCAAAGGGTGGGATAAATGGTAATAAATTACTACCATTTATCCCACCCAATCACCCAAAATTGATTAGGAGGCTGTCATAGACATCAGGACCTGCAAATTAGAGGTCCCAAATGGAAGGCCTCTTCCCTCCTATGCATGGCAAGGGAATGGAAAAGTGGCAACACTTGCCCTTCATGCCAGAACTTGCCCCTTTGCACATTTTCCCTATTTTTGCTATAAATTGATGTGCTCTCACCCAATTTTAGGGGATAGATTTGCAACATTCGACCATGAAGTGCTGCCCATATTTGTTCTCACATTTACCCAAAGTATTTTCCTTGAAAACCTCTTCATTCGAAGGCACTTTCAGGAGCATCCAAAAATACACCAAATCGATTCCAAAACCTATCAAATATGAGAGTTATTTAATCAAATCTGATGACAACACATTTAGGATAGTTCTAAACCAAATCCTCTTGAAATTGGTGTTAAAAACCACATAGTTTTGTGACTGCCCTACCAAGGATGGCTAGTAGTCCTAACAGTCCTAATTGGACTTGCCAGGGATGGCCATGAAATGGCTAACAATTTTAGTTTTATTTTAGCATAGATCAATTCTAGAGTATTAGAATAGCAACATATCCAAATTTGGTAAATTTTTTAGTACATTTTATTGGTTGATTAATGTTTTTATGATTACAGTATTACTTGTTCTTGCCACAAATGACCACAAGCCTTGCTAACAATTTCTACTTAGATCCTTTTAAAATCACTTATTAAACATCACATTAGAATTTCAAGTTATTTGGAGTTTTTTTGATTTGTCGTAGATAAAGTTTACATTCATAGATGCATACTTTTATGGTTTTCATAGTTTTCATCACTAAATGTATATGCTATTAATATCATTCAATATCTTGTGTGTAGGTGCAAGTATTCTAGGCATGAGGGAGGAGCTAAGGAGCATTATAAATGAAGCCCAAGATTAGCTCTCAAGTGTGGGTTGCGAGAAGAACATTGGAAGCATGCATTTATGCTCATGAAGGGATTTGATCCCTTGTAATTTGTAATATGAAATGTATCAAAATGAGAAGCCCTCAAAGGGGGATGTATTGTAACCTTTTGAATTGATGAATTTATGAATACAAGGAGAAACCCCACCTTTTCACTTTAAATTATTCATCATTTCAATAGCTTGCTTGGTTTACATCTTTTGCATCTTTCTATTGCATGCTTTCTTAGAAACACTAGATTACATTTTAGTTTCCATCTATTAGGTGACCCATTTTTTGTGCTTCTTCACAACAATAGAAAATCAATCTAGTTACATACCCTAATGCGTTTCATCATAATGATATTTTTGATATCATAGCAGAGACTCCAAGAAAGTAAGATCAATCTCAATAGACCCAACTTAACATGCAAAAAAATAAGTTTTTCATCCAACCAATATTCAAGAACTTCTTTAATTTTGAAGAATAATAAAAAATGGAATGCAAGCATAGAAATCACACCTTTAGTGTTGAAATATCAACCTAAATTCCACCTCAACACTCAATAGTAGTTGGATAATTATCGAGCCAAGATACCACTTTTAGAACTTTTGCTAACTTCTGCTACTCATATGGAAGCTTTGTGGAAGATTCTAAGCCAACAATTTATTCCCCAAGATATTCTCCCTAGAGATATCGCTAGTGTCATAATATCTCTTGATATCGATCACATTTCATTTTATGATGATGAGATTCCTTCCTCAAACTTGCAAGAAGATTCATCCCTTTACATCATAGGATTTATTGGAGAAACATTTATCAAAAGTGTCTTGATAGATAATGGTTCTTCACTTAATCTATGCACTTATCAATTCTTTCAAGAACTAGGATTAAAGGAGGAAGATCTCATCAAACCTAATATCATCATAAAATATTTTAACGATGAGTCCCAAGAAACTTAGGGCACTATAGTCCTTCCCATTGAGATAGGACCTGAGATCTTAGATACCTTGTTTTATGTGGTGTCTTGCCTTGCAACTTATAATCTGTTGCTTGGATGTCCTTGGATTCATGATATGAGGGTTATCCCTTCCACTCTTCATCAATGCTTGAAGTTTAAATTCAAGAATCAAATTATCACCATTCATGGTGACCCACAAGCATTCGAGTATTGTGTAATGGTGGAGCCACCTTATTCTCCATCATGTCTTGCTCTATCATCATCACCCATTATCCATCACACTCTTTCATCTATAATTGATCACCATCCTTCACCATGAAGTATCCATTCAAATCCACTTAATTTATCTTCCACAATCAACTCATTATCATCCACACCTCATTCTCCCAAAGAGATGAAGATGGACCATCAAGGCTCGGAGAAGACTGAAGAAGATGAGGGACATCCTTATCCCTTTGACATTTTATTTTGTAATATGATAAATTTTGAATATTTTTATGGTAAAGTTTTTGCTTCTCGAGAGGACCCTTCTTCACTATCTTACAAATATCTTGCAAAATTAGGGATCACCCCTCCTTTTGTTAAGAAAAATGGTTTTGTTTGAGAGTGTATAGATTTTCATGCAATGGCTACTAAAGAAAAAGCTACAAAGGAACTTCTTTGTTCAAAACCTCCTTTGATTTTGAAGCCACCTTAGGGAATATTGTGTATAAATCACCTTGTATAGTGTATATAGATCATCTTGTATATATCACTAATTCCACCATGTAAAAAAACCAAAAAAAAAAAAACAAATCAAAAATTCAAAAAGTCAAAAAAAATCAAATAAAACAAAAATTGTGCATGATATTGCATTTTCATCTAGTTTGCATTTCCATCATTGCATTCGCTCATGCCATTTTACATCCCTTGACCTTGAAAATTTAAATTTATTAATTACATCTCCCCAAGGCAAGGGATGTAGTTCTTGCTTTGCTCCATTGGCCTTGTTCATACACTTTGGTGCACACCCCTATTGAGTAGTATTCACTTTGGCAATATCATTCCCAACACCCCATAGTGGATAGCTTCATGGTCACTAGTGAGGGGTAGCCTCCATTCATATCCCAGTGGGTATATATCTATTTTTCTTTGGCCATTAACAAGCACTACACCCATAGCGGTTTTAGCACCTCTCATCATTTTTCTTAGGCCTTTTGGATTTTTTTCTTTCATTCACCTATGCATTTCATTTAGGTTTGCATATAATCCATTTTGCATAACCATTACTTCTATATTGCATTACATATCTCTAGTTATGTATTTTATAAATTGCATATAACATTTCTTGCATTCGATTAGCTCAATTATGTATGACATATGGCCATGCTTATCCATTGTAATAAAAAATAAAGATCATCTTGTTCATAGTTAATTTTGTTCTCCTTGATTGATTAAGAGTCTATCTTGAACCAATCACTTGATTCATATTTTAATAAAATCTTGATGCTTGATATTGATTAAAAATATTTCTTGAACCAAAGCGCACTTTTCACTAAGAAAATATTTTGAGTTTTGGGACTTGATCATGCCACTTTTGAACTAAGCACTTATCACTCTTATTAATAAAATCTTGTCTGGGAATATGACACCATGATTGGATAGAACCTCGAAGTGAAAATTTATTTTTGCTTGTCCCATTATGCATATAGTCCAACAATCAAAATAAATAAATAAATAAATATATATATATACATTCTTTACAAAAAAATCACAAAAACAAAAAGAGCGGGTAGTAAGGATAGGGTAAAATTCTCATTAGGACTCAATTCGAGTGGTTGAGAATTTGATTCCCCAAAGCTCTAACTCTTTTCATAAAAATAATATATCATATAATGGGTAGTAAGGATAGGGTAAAATTCTCATCAGGACTCAATTCGAGTGGTTGAGAATTTGATTCCCCAAAGCCCTAAATCTCTTCACAAAAACATCTAATAATAAAATGGGTAGTAAGGATAGGGTAAAATTATCATTAGCACTCGATTCAAGTGGTTGAGAATATTATTTCCCAAAACCCTAGTAATCTTTTACAAACACATAATACTAGTAAAAACTCCAAGTAGTAAGGATAGGGTAAATTTATCATCAGGACTCAATTTAGGTGGTTGAGAATTTGATTTACCAAAGATTGGAGACCCTAATATTAGACTATAATTATGCGTGGTGACATGTCTCTTTCAAAGAGATCTCTGAATGCATATAAGGACAAGCTAGCTTCTTGGTTCTTTTATGATTGGTTTACCCCTACCTTACTCAAGGTTGGTCAATGAATTCACTTGCACACACATATTGGTTCTTTATTGGCTTGTTCCATTTTATTACTTAAAAATGGTAAATAAACTCCACAACTACACACATTGATTCTTGAAATATTTGCATCTTAATCAAGTTTGAGATTGGAAAAGAACTCATAGAGCACACATTGGTTCTTGATAAGACTTGACTTCATTTTGAGGACATACAAGACTTTTGATGATATTGAATAGCCAATGTTATGATATATTTACATGCATGTATGACTATTCTCACAAGCATTTGTTGCCAAATCAATCACTAGTCTCACATTTCATATCCATCTTCATTTTTTTGGTATGTCGTAGAAATTATATTATATGGGTTTTAACTGGTGCCCAAAACTAGAAACATAAGAATATGATGAAAAGTACAAAGAGAAGCACAAAATGATATTGTGAAACCATCAAAGTTCAATCATATTTTTGGGTTATATACCTACGATGTCAACATAAAAACACCCCTCATACAGGATTCGCTTCATGACCACAAGCAAGGAGTATTCTCCACACATTATCTAGGGTTATTTCTGAAAGCTCATAATCATAAGGATATGCCACCTAGTGCATCATCCTTATAATGTCCATTACAATTCACCAAATCACATTCCATTTCCATGGATCACATTTTGACAAGCATGATAGATGTGCATTAGAAATCATCAAACATAATTATAAGCATTATCATATACATCATCATTTAGAATATTTACAACATACATCATCCATTAAACAATAATCAACAACAAAAATATTTACATCCACATAACACAAGTGAAAATCAAAAAGTGCAGTATGGTATATCTTGAGATAAAGAGTACATATATAGAGTAGACTAATATGCCACAATCAAAAAATTGGTATACTCAGTCATCAACGGGAATATGCCACAAAAAAGGTGAAACTAAGCATATCAATCCCTAGAACCCTGACCCTCGCTCATATCTGGTGGTGGTCTAGGTGGTCGCATAATCACAGAATGAGTCACTATACGTGAAATCGATCGTGTATGAATTTGAATCAGAGTCATCATCTCTATTGGTATGGTCATCCTCTATCCCTCTAGTACTACCTGGAAGTAGAGAGCTTGATAGAAGATCTCTCACTATGTAGCCTGTTGAGTGGTAATTTTTCCAATTGCAAAACCACACTCACAGTTAGGATTTTGAGACAAAATCCTCGCTTGCAAAGAAATTAATATTTCTCCAAGGTTCCTTTTACTTAATGTGTGTTTGTAATCTTGTGAAGATGTATCAAATAAGTACTAGGAATACCTTAGTGGTTTACAAATAACTATTAACAAGGGGTCTATGTTGGTTTATTTTATTATGCTATGCTATTAATTGTTCATGAAACTTAAAGGAAAAGAAAAATGTGATTGGCCCTCATATGACCACGATGTAAAGCCTTAGTTCATTTTATCTTTGGAGTGTTTTAGGTAGATTTTATCTTATATTTTAAGTAGATTTAAACAAGTTTTTGCTTCTTTAAACCTTTCTTTGAATAATGAAATAGAATATTAAAATATCTCTAAATGTAAACCTATATAGAAGATTGAATTTATTTTATTATTACTTGAGCATGAAACAAATGTGGTCTGGGTCTAAAAACAAGCAGCGTTTCCACTTAGTTGTCTGGGATAAAGTTTTTCAATCAAAAGTGTTGAGGATACTTAGCCTAAGTCCGTTTACTCCATTTACATTTTTGTATTTCTTGCATGCACGTTTGTACACGTGAAGGTATAGTATACCTCATAACATATTGCATTCCTTAGTTAGGAAATAATTCAAATTGCATTTACAGTTCATAGTGTGTGCATTCAATTATGATCGAGTGTTGTCCCTATTTGGAACTCTGTTACAATACCCTCACTATTTTTAGATTGTAATTTGGTTATTTATTACATTCACATGAATAAACATACCATATTCACTTTGGGTTCTCAACTCCTGTATCACTGGTATCAGAGCCAAGGAAGGAGACCTGAATTACGTTCATGAGAAATTTGGCATCAAAGCCAGCCGTATCACGTGTGGAACTCATGGTGACATAGGACATACCCTGCACCCAATTTATTGGTGGAAATGTTAGAGGGTTAACCCAGACGGGTAACCTCTTTTGCCTCATTTGCAGGAAGGAAATTGATCAAATTTGGCTCAACTATGAGCAGGGAGTTTTTTTGATGTAAAACAATTCTATTCGAGATAGAACCTTGGAACTCACTAAGATTTCGTTCAATTTTATTAATGGAACTTTTATTCTAGTCCTCCGACATACAGTTCTATTCTAGAGAGATCGAAAATTTGTCAAGTTTTGGTTTGAATTCTTTTTTTGCTATGGCATCCTATTCTTTTGTGACGTATCTGATGTTATTTATCCAATGTCTCTTTACTGGCCTACATTCTTAGGCAAGAACAATCAGATCAAAATAGGATATTAACATTGCAAGCACGATCTTCCATTGTTAGCAATCGAACACAAAATATCACTTTCACAGTTAGATCTATCTCTAAGCGTAAGCTGCATGATAATTTGGGTGATCCCTTCGTGTGAAGCAGGTGGATGCATGTCCACATACCACCATTTCATAACATGGAAAAGTAAAATAGGACAACTGATTTGATCATGACCAACAACCTTTGCCACATAGAGGGAAGTAATTTTTTTCAACACAAACAAATTCCTATTCTTTTTGGTGGGTTTTCTATATTTTTCGATGAGAAGAAATGTTTTCAGTGAGCAAATATCTTATTTGCCTAAAGTACAAATTTAATAACAAGAAGATTTTTTGGTGCTCGACTCACATTCGTACAATCATGCGAGAAGAAACATAATTTCGTTGAAGACCTTTTTCAGCTCTGGCATTTCGAGAAATTCTAGTGCAATTCCAACATCATCTTCATTCGCAATGAAGTTTTGGCCCAATAAAACAATAAAATTGAAATTTATAAAGTATTGTTTTAATTATCCTACCAACATCTCTTTCTGGAAGATTCTCGGTTTCTTTAAGAAGGATTGAGTCCAGTTAGTAATCGACCACAACAAGGTGCAAATGATTAGTGGCAAAAACATTGATGACATGTACTAATTATGGGGTAATACTTCTATGTTGATCATATTCTACAAACAAAAACATAGCCACATCATAGAAGAAATTTAGTCAAAGAGTATTCATTTATTTTTCTACCTTACAAGTTGATTGGAGGACATAAACTGGCACGAGTTGGTTTGAAAACAAATTTCAGGTACGACTATTATAAATTACTAAGATCATAAAGATAATATTGATCGGGCTACGTTATTCAAAAGGTGCGTAAAACTTGTGTGTGATTAGTTCCACACGAACTGTGTGGAGGACCACAGGAGGTTTATAAAGCACACAACATAATAGTGCTTTTGATTACCTTAAGGTAATCACACGAGTGCTCACGCGCTCCGTGATAGTGGATAGTCATCTAGTCGCTACCAAGTGGCACAAGAGGAATTTTTGACCGATTTTTTGACCCACTCGTTGCCTAGAAATTGTTGTGAATTTAGTTGAGTTGACCAATTGGTGACTTTTTGACCGGTTGATGACATGCTTGATCGGCTTGTGGTAGTTGACTACCCAGCCTATAAATAATTTTTTTTTTGTAGCCTGCAACTTTGGGAGGTGAAATTTTGTCAAATTTTTGCACTTGCCATTATTTTTGCAAAAATTAAAATTTTCACTCCATAGGTCAACATTTAATTGCTTTAGTGGAATAAATTTTTGAGTTTTAAAGTGCTATTTTTTTGAAAAGTTTGAGATAAAAGTTAATTTTTTTATTGCACTTAAAGCTCACCCTAATTACAAAATTTGGGAAGAAGACAATTTGTGTTTGAATTTTCTTAAACCCCTCATATACTGGCATACACTAGAGCCCAAATTGCCAATGAACTTGCAACACAAGTGGTAAAAATCACCACTGTAGTAGGATATTTGATGGATAGGGTGAAACCACAAATAATGTCAAAATATATAATAACAAATTCTTCCACAAATCAAAGTGTGATGTGAAACCGTATGATGGATCTAGCAATCCGAACGTATTTTCTACTTTGATCCTAGATATGGAAACTTGGTTTGTTTATGCTGAAATACCTGAATATGAAAGAATACCTTTTTTCATGTTAAAACTCACAGGATTAGCAAAGATGTTAGTTTAAAATGAGAAAACCAATATCAAAAATTGGAAAGAGTTAGTCACACTTTTGAAGGATACATTTTTTTGGTCTAACTACCAAAGCAATCTAAGGATCAAGTGGTATAGGTTAAAACAAGGTTTTATGCCAGTTTTTGACTATATTTTTTAGTTTAACAAGCTTAGAGTTATTTCTTCAATGACCACCGAAGAAGCAGACTTGATTGAGAAATTTGTCAGTGGGTCACAAGATCCTATCATGAGGGAGTTGAAATTCATTCCATTTGACTCTTTATCTTCGACATTCAAGCATGCCATATTAGTGTAGGAGAATGTTGGTGGTTCACAGAAATCTCAATCCTCACAGGAGAGCTCCCAAGAATGTGAATCAACACCAACATAAGGTGAAGAATTCTTCCAACTCTTCTTCTAATCCTTCCAACTCTTCTAAATCCCATTATTTTTCTTCTAACTCCAAAAATTCTTTCTCTTATTATGAGTATTGTAAGAAACATGGTCATGTAAAATCTAAGTGTTATGTATTAGGAAGAATGAAGAAGAAAAATTTGATTGCAAAGCCCACAAATGAGGAACCTCAAGAAGATCCCATTGTGGCTACAAGGAGAAAAGAAGAGTATCCGTAATTGAAGGGAAAACTGAATAAATTCACCCTCATGATAAAAATTTATGCACTGGGGGGTCGTGACCACTTGTTTGTCACACAGGCCCACCTTACACACAATGTTTTTGTTGATTATATCATAAACAACGACTCACAGAAGAACCTAATTGCGAGGTCCGTTGTAAAAAAATTGTAGCTCCCTTTGAAGCCACATCCCAAACCCTATGCACTTGGGTGGAAGGATGTTGACTCCACTTCCAACATCACACACACTTGCATAGTCTCATTTGCATTTGGGGATAAATTTGTGGACAAAGTGAAGTGTGACATAACGGATATGGACTGTTGTGGTATGTTGTTTGGAAAACCCTATCAATATGATAGGAATGATATATATCATGCTAAAAAGAACACCTACACACTAGAATTGAACAATAAGCAATATCTGGTGGAATGCACTAAGGACACATCTAATCTAGTGCTAAGTTGTAGGCAAGCAAGAAAAGCAGTAAATCAAGCACAAGAATTGACATTAATTTTCATAAGACCCACACATGTGGAGGACCAAGCACACAATACTAAGTTCCACACAAAGAATGTTGCACTTCAAAATATTTTCCAATCACATCAAGTTGTGTATAATGAACCCACCACTCTACCACTAGAGAGATCAATCATAGTATTGACATAATTCTAGGAGTTTCACTTCCAAATGCACCTATGTACAGATAGTCAATAATATAAATGGATGAAATAAAACATCAAATTAAGGACTTGTTGGCAAAGGGATTCATTTAGCCTAGCACTTCTCCTTGTGCTTCCCCCATTCTTTTGGTTCTTAAGAAATATGGCTCATGGAGACTTTGTATTGATTTTTGTGCACTGAACAAAATCACAATAAAAAATAGATATCCTCTCCCTCACATTGATGATTTGTTAGATCAACTTCAAGGGGTAAATTTTTTATCTAAAATTGATCTTAAGAGTGTTTATCGTCAAGTAAGGGTTCAAGCATAAGACACTTGGAAAACAACATTTAAGACTAAATTTGGGCTCTTTGAGTGGTTGGTGATGCCCTTTGGTCTTACAAATGAACCTGCAAACTTTATGAGGTTGATGAATGAAGTGTTTAGGGATTGCCTAGACAACTTTGTGATCATATACTTGGATGATATCCTTGTATATTCTACTACTTGGAAGGTACACTTGTAGCACCTAGATCAGGTTCTCCACACTCTTGAGAAGAACCAACTTTTTGCTAACCTTCCTAAGTGTTCATTTGCTCAAAATTCAATCTCCTATATTGTCTTCATAATAAATCAGCAAGGAATCCCAAACAAAAATATTTTGGAGGATTAGGCCTTAGAAGACTTCATCTCCTAAACTTAGCCCTTTTGGCTAAATAGGCATGGTGCTTAATCATCAATGTGGGAAGTGAGTGGACTCTCATCGTTAGATGGAAATATCTGTAGGGTACAAAATTCCTTAATGTTGTAACTCCTACTAGAGGATCTACTTTCTGGAAATCAATAATGCATTCCAGGTTCCTAGTGGAAAAATGTCTAAGGTGGAGATGAGGAGATGGTCTCAAAATAGACTTTTGGCATGACAAATGGATCAAAGGAGAACCACTTATAAATGATCCTAATCTAGCAGTCTTGAAAGGCTACACTGACAACACCTTTGGTCAAAAAGTCTCTAATTTTATAAGTGTCCAAAACAATAGAAAGAGATGGAAAATCATCAAAAGTACCTCCCATCCTGAGGAATCAAAAGAGCTGCAATTACTTCTAAACTCCACTTTTATTCCCACTGGGAACCTTAGGGACCAATTTTTTTGGGAATTCATGGAAAGTGGAGAGTTCTCAGCGAAGTCTACTTATAAGTTGCTTCTAACTCATGAGGAACCTTTAGTATCTTATCTGGCCTAAATTCCTCATTCCCAAAATATCCTTCTTTGCTTGGGTGGCCATTCAAGAAAAAATTCTCACTATAGACAACCTTCTTAAGAGAGGCATGGCCATTCCCAATAGATGCTTTCTTTGTTTGTCAGATTGGGAGTCCCCACATCACCTTTTTCTTTCATGTCCCTTCTCCACATCCATCCTCAACAAGTTATTCAATATTTTCCACATCCTTTGGGCCAAGCCTTGCTCCATTGTTGATCTCTTTATTCAATGGCAAAATGATGAGCTCTAGGACGTTGATGCAGAACTAGAAGATGAAACTTAGGTCTTATTTTCATGTTGTGGTGTTTTTTCAAAGGGCACCCTTTGTGTTGCCCGTAGTTTCTTTTTTTCTTTTGTGTTGTGGGACTGTGTTCCATTTCCTTATCTCTCTTCTTTTTGTTGTTGTTTTCCAGCTTTCTTAGTTTGGATGTAATCAGGTTTTGGGTTCCTATGAAGACCCATTTTAATCCAATATTTTAACTGATAAAAAAAAATAATCTACATGAATGAATTTGTGAACATGATAGCATTTTATGTGCCAAATAAATAACCCCCTTATATGAAATTGACTTTTATAAAGAGAATTCAATTTATTGTTTTGCCCCTCTTTGATGAAATTGTAACTTTCATAAAGAGAAATCCATATATGTCCTGGAAAATGAAAAATAAGGCTTGAAATGTGAAATCATGAGAAACCTAAAATTACAAAATGCCTTAAAAATAGTAACTTTAAATAATTTTTATAAATTCGAATCAACTTCAAAATAAAATAGAAACTGCATAAGATGATACGTTAAGGCTTATTCTAGGGACCTGTGCATCTATTTTTAGATTTTTTTTTTTAAATTTTATTTATGATAGTTTAAAAAAAAACAAAAAAAGTAAGGGTTAGAAAAATGTAAATGAAATAACAAAGGTAAAATGAATTGCTGCAACCCGTAAGCTTCCCACAGACCCCGCAAGCATTAGTATTCTGCATAAAACCAACATTAGCATGATCCGAATTCATGCAATCTAACATCAAATGTGGTGCAATCGTCTAAGGAAAAGAGTGCAATATATAAAAAATAACAAGCAAGTCAACCATTAACATGCATAAAACTTGATGTATCTCCAATATATTGTAGAAGAAAGATCTTCAACATCAAACACAAGTGTATAATACCATGCCCTAAATTGGCATCATGTGATGAAATCCAGTCTAGCTGTGTGGCTTTCCTCCCAAAAGATCCAGCCCCCCCATCTGCTTTGACGGTGCATTTAAAACTTTTAGAAACTATACTTGATGCTTCTTTCCCTTATTTTGGTTTTATCCTTTTTGTTTATTCTTCATCTATGTACCTTATTCATTGTGTGTCTATTTATTTTCATTTTCTCAGATGTTACGAGACCTTTTTCTCACCTTGGCAATGCTCGCCTTACTTTACACTTCATTATACATAACTGTTCTTTCCAACTTTTCCATATAATTTGCTCTTTATACCTTTAACATAATATACCTCTATCATTTTTATTCTTGTACTTTAGAATTAAATATTTCCCTCATACCTAAAGTATCTCATCTGCTAACAAAGACTTACACCTTGGAACACATGCAGATTGAGAACACATTTCCACTTTGTTCAGGAATCATATTAATTCTCAGTATTTTGTTTTATTAGAAAGGTATGTCCATATTTGCAGAAGATTCATGTGAAATGGATGTCTAAATATCCATTGAACAATTTTAACATAACAACTTGTCCAATAATGCAAGAGGCTTTCAATTGACTATCGCTAATCCACCCGAGATATGTGTAACATTACTAGAAAATCCATGGTCAGTAGCCTTTGTAACTACTCCCAACCTCAACGTTGTTGCATTCCACGTATGCTTCTATGTGATACAATAGTCCCTCATGTAACATTTCTTTCACATGAACTATGCCACAATGGAATATACAATCCTATATCCCTCTTCTTCATGTCAGGTTTTCGAATATATTTTCTTATCATTCACTCCATCTAATTCATCGGTCATTGCCTAATTAAATGTTTCTACCTTCATTTAAAATTATGCTCCTACTATATCTTGCTTATCACCATATATTATGACTATGTAATGCACTACATTTCTATCATGGTTGCATCGACGAATATCTGAGTCTATTTGGTAACACATCACTACTGTTCTCTTCATTTCATCGATATCCTTAGAAATTTAATAAAAAAATGGTTCCCATGATTCGACACTACATTTGAACATTGTCCCTGACATAGATGTCCTCTCAGAAGGATGATTCGAGATTTAGCTCTACTATGGTATCCTTGTATAGTGCAGTGTGCCCCATTGACATCATTGAGAACCACCTGAATCATTCACTTTGCCTGATGTAGAATCATATACCCATCATTGATCTAGTCACTATGGATAACTACCATCAACCCTATTCATGATAGTGATGTCGTTGATTATCCTGGGTAGTAATACGTAATCCCCAGCATTACTGTGAGCAGTATCCTATAGATGATCATGCATGTGCTTTGGATTAGGAGGAGCTAAAATTGAATGCCTTGTCATAATTAAATTTTACCAACGAACCCGTAGACACTTGTACAGCTACAAGACTATGACCAATACCTCAACAAGTTGTGGTTGTTAAAACTTGTATTTACCTCTTGCATAGCTATTAAATATCCAGTTTGTCACCCATTATTCCTCGTGGTCTTCTAGACCTCTCATTCAAGAATTTTGTAATGAACACACCATGATAAAATCAGACGATGAACACAACATCCACGTCTTCCTTATGAAATAGTGCCCGAGTTGACATCCATTACAATGCATCATTCAAGGTCTTCACTCACAACCATACATTTATCTCTATCATTCATATCGATAGTCATTGCACTATTTTCATGGTATCAATAGCGGTCTGGTATTATCCTTAGCATGAGCCCATCCATGTGGATAACCCTACAACATCATTTCCAAATATTTTGCTCCAAGAACCTCAGTGTTGTGCAGTGTTTTTTTAATAGAAACTTTTCTTTCTGTGTGGAAGTCATATAAACGGCCTCTACAAAACTATTAATGTTGGCATACTACCATGGATTCTTCATTAGATGTTTCCCATCCAAGATACATAGGTGTACCACTCTTACTCATTTTCTCCTCCATATTAGCAGTGTCTATCATATGGGATTATCTGTCTTGGTAGTTGCACCACATTGTATCATCCCTCGTGTAGTTTTGTATGATGTTCTTATGACTAAATACTACTCTATCCACCTACATCCTGACATACATCCCATCGGCTTATAATTTCCACTATCAATATTTTGTGCCATGTGGGGTTTGTCCATAATCCTGGTAATGCCCAGTAAGCAAGCACTACATTGGAATATGTATACTAGTTGACAGGTCTCATCCTGTGCCTAAGTCTATAATCTATGTAGTCATCCACATTGTTCATCTCTAGAGCCCACCGTGCATGTCACGTAACCTTTAGGTCTTCACCATATTGATGTGTCCTCATTTGCTGCATGGATATTCACCATATCACACTATCCTTGAATAGACATTGCTCCTACGATGATCTTGAAAGTCGTGCGGTAGCTGTAGTCTGCCCATGGTGGGTCCGGGTCCATATTGATCATTAAATCCAATTTTATAAGTCCTTGCAAAACAGAATGGCACCTTAGTTAGAACTCAAACACACCATCATTAATATGAAAAGTAAAATGGTTGAACACCACAACTATCCATACAACATATATTAAAAAAACTATTTTATTTTATATATATTTATATTATTTTCATTTATTATTGTATTTTATTTATTTATTTATTTTTTAACATATCTATATATATAATATATATAGATATTTTAATATTTTGCTTCCTTTTCTTTTATTAAATTTGATTTAATTAGTTTCACAAAAGGAAGTTTGAGTTGATTAAAGACACACAAGCTAACACATTAAAACCAATCTCTAAAACTCAAACAAAAATCCTAAAGCAAAACCACCAAGCATAGTGACATAAAATAAGGAGACACTACCAACACTGAACCTTGGAAACTACACTTTGAACTCACAGGCATGGAGGAATCAAAATTATCACTCAAATGAGACCAAAATTATCAAAACTCAAAAATTAAAGGTGGGTCCCCAAGTTTTGGGACTAGATGTGCAATGGCCACAACAAATGGTGACTCTACTGGGAAATACTCCTAAGTATTTTAGGTGAAAAACCTAGTTCTATAAATAAATAAACCAAAAATTAGAGAGATATACATCATCTAGCAACATCCAAAGAATATGGAGGTAGACAACTTCAATCGGAAACACATGAATCATTTTTTGCTTAGTGTGTGCAAACGTGAGTTCATTTTGCATTCTTGAAAACCATCCGACTTCCATCACCTGATTTGCATTAGGCTATGAATTATTGCTCCTAAAGAGAATTTTATAGATAGAGCCCTACTGCCAATCAAGCATCCATAGCCCCAATAGAGTTTATCTACATTACCCATGGTTTAATTGATATTTTGCAATACCTTTTTTTTTAAATAAGCTTTGTCTAGATAGAGCCCTACTACCAGTCATGCATCCATAGCACTGGTAGAGTTTATCTAGACCTGGTGACTAATTTTAGCATGTTTTCCTTTACTTACTTTTTTTCATAAGGTCTTGCAAAAATTTATGCACCACATGGGTTAGAGAGTATTTGAAGTTAATGGAGCATATTAGATTTTTGTTTTAATTGCAAACCAAAATGACTTCATCCTTCAAGATCTCAAAGCATAACCTTAAATATGATGTGTTCGTGTGTAGCTTTAGAAAAATCATTCAGTATTCCAAAATTCACTATCTTAGTCCCAAGATCTAGGAATGGTTACTAAACATATTCATCCCCTTTTATTTGATCCATGCTATAGGCAATTCACCCTTCATGACAAAGGAACACAAAAACAATCAAGAGGTCATTAGTAGCGACCATGAAACATCACCTCAAACAGAGGGACCAACCAAAAAACACAAAAATCATAAACACAAACCCAATCCTAACCTAATGTAAACTAACAAGAAAGCAAAATGAAACCTGCCAAACTAAACACAAAAAAACCAAAACTATATACAATAATGTACAAGGGCGATGTAAAAATTTGGACTACCACTTCCTTGGATCCCAAACATGATTAGCACACTTTAAAATACATATCATGATACACATGCCAAGCTTTACAGAAATCCAACCAAAGTAAGATTAGACCAAACAATATAACAATTTTCATTTTACCTATTTTTTTGGACATTTTGAGAAGTGTTTGTTGTCATTGATGTCAAAAGCATTGTTGTGCTATGTTTGTCATCTTTGAGGACATTAAGTGTTTCCTCCAAAAGCAAGAAGGTCTTAAAAAAGCAATAGGTTATAATATTTATTTTTTAAATATTATATACCCAGGAGGGTTCAAAGAATAAAGAACAAAGGAAGGAGAAGCAAAGTCAAATTAAATAATAATATTTTATTATTATTATTTTGGATCAAAAATCAAGTTTAAAAATATTAAGGATCAAGTTGAAACGATCCACAAGAGAATTTAATTTAAATTAAAATATTTAAATCTTTGATTAAAATTTTAATTTAAATAATAATGGATGCTAAGGTTAAGTTAAATATATATTTAATATTTAATTAACTTTAAATATTAAAATTCAAATAAAATTTGAATAATCGTCGACGTGGGAACAAGCTATGATGTGCATATAAATAATGCCAAAGTTTGGCATTTGGAGAATTATCCATGCGATGGTATTTTAGCCTGTGCAAAATAGAACGTGTAATTTTTGCATGTGTATTCGAGAAAAGGAAAGAACAAAGTTTGATAGCCTTCAAAAAATAATCTAAGTCCCTCGTAGCTGAGTTGGCAGCCAAGGGCTGCGTAAGACATTATTGAGATACCTGGTGTAGGTTCGAATCTCGTGCATGCCATTTTGTTGAAGAGAGATCATACTTTGGTTTACACAGTTCGAGGGAGAAAGAATACAAAGGCACCTTTGTACCTTTTGGCTCTTGTGGAGTGTTGGCCATTTTGTATTCATTGGAAATTTTGTATAAAGCGATAATATATTTGTCTCCTTTATTTTTTTTGGATAGTTGTAATAAGTTGTAATAATTTTCAGAAATCCAATGCATTTGAATGTATTAATGGAGAGATGTCCTTCAAGGTCCAAAAGAAATGAAGAGAATGAGTTTCATAAAAAACTTGAATGAAATCGCCAGAAAATCTTATGTATTGACGTTCGCCCTTCCTTAGGGGCGAACGTCCCTTTCGCCCTTCCTAGGGGCGAATCACTTTTGGAAAGCAGAATGGCAAAAATTAAAAAAGTGACAAATTGCGTTCGCCCTTCCTTAGGGGCGAACGTGTCGTTCACCCTTTCTAGGGGCGAACGTGCCTTGATTTGTGTTCGCCCTCCTTGGGGGAACGTGTTGTTCGCCCTTTCTAGGGGTGAACGTGCCTTGGCATCACCTTGAGGGGTCGCACGCTCGAATGAAATTACGTTCACCCTAGTCGAGGGGTGAACACACCGTTCGCCTCTCCTATGGGTGAACCACCTAGCGATGATGGAAAATCATGTTCACCTTCCCTTAGGGGTGAACGTGTCATTCACCCTTGAATTGGGTGAACCTATTTGTATCAAGATCATGCGCGTCTGAAGGGGCGAAACTAATGTTGGGTGAAGATAAATTGAATGAATGGGACTTTGGTCAAGATGTTGAATTTGGCATTAAATGAAGGGCACTCTCAGTTACTCCATTTTGTGGATCACGAAGAGGAAGGCGAAGGGAAATGAGCCTTCATGATTTCCAATGTATCAGAGGCGATCCAAAGAATTTAATATTTTCTCCTAACAGGCGCACCTCCGTCCGAAGTTTGGATTTTCAGGAATTTGTTCCCTTGGCGAATGGATTTTCCAGGAACTCAAGGAGGATTTTGCTGATTTTGTCTTTGATTCTCAGACATTCTTCCCCCATATGTATTAAATGAAAGAGGCGAAAACCTCTATAAATACTAGGTAAATTTCATTGTAAAAGGGGGTTAGACATTTTGTGAGAGATTCCCTTAAGCTCTCTGCATTAATAGAAGGCATCAAACTTCTGAATTTGTGAGCGGTCTTGTGTATAATTATTTTCTGTGTAGTGTGCTTCTATTTCCATTCGCCTATCTAATTTGCTGTTGAATTTAAATTTTGTCATTGGATTTAAAGTTGCTAAGGAGAAAGTGAATGTTGGAGTACCATTTTGATAGTTATTATGGCAATATTGTGAGCTTGTTCTATTTTGTTTCCTTTCATGAATGCTAATTTGTGCTTGGGTTTTTTCCTGCTAGTTAGTCTAACACCAATCCTGCACTTTGGCCTGTGGCCATATTTCCCATCTCTTTCTGTTATTTCTAATTTCTTTCCTGCATCTTTAGTATTTTATCATTTTAGGATTTAGTTTGGGAACCAGCCCTCTCTGGAGATTGGCATGGAGGACATCTCTTTCCTCTCGACCTTTCAATGTTGGTCGTATCTAGGGTGCATAAACATAGTTTTTATTGATTAGGCAGATATTTGACCAATAATTTTTGGCACGCCCGGTGGGACCTTTAAGGTTCCACTTCCAGCAGCATTAGGTTTGGTGTTCACCTTCCTGCTTGAGATTAGAACATCTGGCGACTCAATTTTTACCCAGAACTCCATAAGCGTGAGGACGATGAAAGTTGTTTCTCATGAATACAAGATCAAAAGCCAAAAATCTTGATAATCAGATTAGATTTTATGAACTAGACATTCAAAGGCTAGGAGAGCATCCTCAAATAGCCACTTTTCGATGAACATCTTCACTTCCTCATATCTCATCCATACCATCTATTTCATCTTCCCAGTTAGCTGGTGTGTTTTCTGCCCTTGTGAGTCCTGTAAGCACTACCACCAGTTTCCCTCAACCTCCGCCTAGTACAACCGCTAACGTCCCGAGGCCTACTCCTCATATTCCCATCCACATGGCTTAGAATCCTCCACCACATCAACAACTTCCAAGGTAGTTTTTGGCTTGGAATAGCTCAAGAGCATTGAATTTGTAGGCACAAAATCTCGTACCTCAAGCTGCTCTGAAGGCTTTACCCACATATGATGGTACTGGAAAAATTGCATATGAGCATATCCAAGATGTAGCCTCTCTTGCAACTATTCATGATATAACTGATGAGGATGTGATGATAAAACTTTTGGTCCTATCATTAAGAGGGAAATTGTTGTATTGGTATCGATCTTTGCAATCGGGTACCATTACCTCATGGGATCAATTGGCAGAGTTGTTGATTAAGAATTTCCATGAACAAGCTGATCCGTATTCTCTGTTGCACTAGTTCACCTCAATCCAAAGACATCCACAAGAGGAACTTGTAGATTTCAATGTCCGATTTGCACGAAGTTGGTAGAGGGTCCCAGATGGGTTATGACCAACTCATGAGCAAGCAACATTTTATTATCTTCGAGCACTCAGTACCGATATTGGTATGGCGGTGCACCAGGCCAATGTGACTACATTCCTAGATCTCTATACACAAGCTCAAAAGATCGAGTCATATTTGATTGTTGTAGGTAGGCTTCCTTCGAAGGCGATGATGCCTATCCTCCCTGATCTACCATAGTATCTTTACTCTAATGCATTTTTGTAGCCTATGCCATCGATGTATCCTATCCCTTCATGGAATTTGGGCTCTCCTCAAGTAGCTCCTATCCCTGTTCCATAGTCATCTGCTATGAGCTTTCCATAATTTCTCGTCCCATCAGTAACATCACAACCTTCATCCATTTCTTTTCCAACATTGCCAGCACCCCCAATGCCCTTACCATTACCTGCACCTCCAATGCCCTTGTCGTTGCTAGTGCCAACTCCGTCACCCAATACAGATCCTCTCATGACCTTGTTACAAGAAGTAAAATCCAATAATGCGGCTTTAAGGATGATATCTAATGAGCTTACTACTATGAGGAAGAAGCAGGTTGAGGCTGAGTTTCGATCAAGAAGGTTTCAGACTCCACCAATAACCCGAGAACAAGTATCTATCAGCAAGGGACCCAAGAAAAACACCATGATCCAAGCAAATGATGAGAGTAACGTATCCGAAAGGACATATTGGTGTTCTACATGTAATGATCCTCATGGTGAAGATACATGTATGGTACATCTGAACTATGTTCAGACATTAACAAAAAGTTCTTCGGGTGGGCAAGTCAACATGATTCGAGAGATGGAGTGTAATTGTATGGTGTCATCCCTAGAGCAAGTTTCAGTCCTTACTAGGTCTGGAAAGAAGCCAGTGATTGTTGATCCTGTAGACTTGCAACCTTTGAAAGTACCTACGGCTCCAAAAGCATAGGAAGAAAAGCGGGCATCCCCGACAAAGATTCTTGATGCTGATAAATCAAAAAACTCATCACCTGATCAAGCACAAGATAAGGCGCAAGTTCAGCCTTCAACTTCGCAATGCATCGCTACTGCTCCATTTCCTAGCGAAACTAAAGAGCAAGCTAAGGAAAGACTCAAGTATCCTTCATTGACAAAAAGGCAAAGAGTAGACGCTACGCAGCAGTACCGAGACAAATATGAGCGGCCCTTAGAAGAAAAGGTCTCACCTGCTCATGGCTACAGTATCATGGAAGAAATGAAGAAAATCCTAGCAAGGATTAGCTTGTATGATGCATTGCAATTACCTAGGCAGATTGATTTATTGCAAGAATCTCTGAAGACCGCCAAAGATCAAAAGAAAGATCATTTACAAATAGTCTTGGCTCAAGCGCTCCCCACTTCAGTGATAGGTAAGAATCGGCCTCCCCCATTTTACTTATCTTTGAGAATGGAAGGGTGGATCATGCATAATTGTATGATCGATTCTGGTGCTGCCACTACTGTCATGCCAAAGGCAGTATGTGAAGTAATGGGAATGGAATATACAAGAAGTAGCCTAGGAGTTTTACAATTGGATGGTATGCCAGTTAAGACTATTGGAGTAATCAAGGACATTCCAATAGTGCTCCATAGCATGCCATAGATTACCATCATCTAGGAAGTGGTGGTTGTTGATTTAGAGCCCTACTTTAGCATGTGCCTTTCAAGAGAATTCATAGCTAAGCTGGGAGGTTATCTTTCCCTAGATTATTCACATCTGGAGATTCCGTTCAAAGGTAGGTGAATTCACATTCATAATGAGAAGCCCTCCCCTTTTCATATTGAAAATATAGAGGAGGTAGAACAAGTCCCAGGCATGGTGAACATGATGATCGAAGAATTGGAAGAGGTTGGCTTGGTTGAAGAAATACCCTAGGAGCTTGGTTTGGAAGATGAGTTTCTGCTGACAGATTTCAATGCTATGATTGAAATAGATATTGGTTGTTATTCAATTCAGAAGATAGAGAAGTCCCAAGAGCAAGTCCTTGAATCCCTAGAACCTATTTCGCATCAGTTATGGAAGTTGTTCTTTGATGGCGCTCGATGTAAGAATGGTGCAGGAGTAGGTGTTGTGTTGATTTTCCCTGAAGGCATACAAAAAACTTACTCCTATAGATTGACCTGGAGCTGTACAAATAATGCGGCTGAATATGAAGCGCTATGCCTTGGCTTAAAAAAGCTAAAAAGTTAGGAATTGAACAGCTGCAGATTTTTGGCGATTCTGAGCTTATTGTTAATCAAGTTACAAATAGATGTGTATCAAAGCAACATTACTTGAAGGCTTATCACAATAGAGTATGGGATCTTTTGGAAGCATTTAAAGCTTTGAATATTCAGGCAATTCCTCGGGAACAAAATAGACATGTTGACATTTTAGCTTCCTTGGGCGCTAATTATTCTCCTACTGAGCAAGTGGTTCGCAAGCCCAAGATAGTAAGGGTGATTTATAGACCTTCCATTCTAGATAAGAACCTCTATTGGCAGGTGTTTGATAATGATGAGAAAATAGTGAATTTTCTGCTAAAAGAAGCTGCCAGCGTAGAAGATAGGATTCTTGTGGAAGAAGAAAAGGAAGGAATGATTCAGTTAAAGAATAATCACATTCCTAGAGGTTTGATTTCACTAGAGAGTTTATTTGATCAAAGTGATAGGGCTGATAAACATAGGATTAAGGTGGATGCTAAGGAATTCAGAGAATTGCAGTTGGAGCCAGGAAAAGTTATCAAGATTGGTACTGATTGCGAATCAGATGAGATTGAAGGCATTAGAAATATGTGCTCCGAATATCCAGATATAGTAGCATGGAGTTATCAAGACTTGAAAGGATACGACAAGAGCGTGATTCAGCATACTATCGAGCTACAAGAAGGAGTTAAGCCTTTTTGGTAGAAGCAACGCCCTGTTAATCCCAAGATCGAGGTTCTCATGAAAGCAGAGTTATTGAAGATGCTTGAGGCAAAGATCATATACCCTATTAAGCATTCCACCTAGGTGGCAAACTTGGTTCCTATAAGGAAGAAGAATGGGGACATACGTCTATGCATCAATTTTCAAAATTTAAATCAGGCGTCACTCAAAGACCACTATCCTCTGCCTCAGATAGACCAGATTCTTCATGTCATGGCTGGTGCTCAGAGATTTTCCTTGTTGGATGGCTTTTCTGGGTACAATCAAATTTGGGTTAAAGATGAAGATCAATACAAGATGACGTTTACAACTAAGTGGGGCACATTTGCTTACCAACGGATGCCCTTTGGACTTTCAAATGTCGGAGCTACTTTTCAGAGAGCCATGGACGTCGCCTTTGGTGAGTTGCTAAATAAAATCATTGTGATTTATCTTGATGATATGATGGTGTTTTCACATTGCAGAATGGATCATGTTTTCCATCTAAGGCAAATATTCGAGAAATGTCGAGAATTTGGGATTTCTATAAATCCGAAGAAATCAATTTTTGCGGTCAAGGAAGGGAAATTGTTGGGCCATGTGATTTCATAGGAAGGATTGGCCATAGACCCTGCACGAGCTGAAGCGCTTATGAGATTGTCATTACCAGCTAATAAGAAAGACTTGCAGTCCTTCTTTGGATAGATAAACTTCATGCGTAAGTTTATTGCTGATTTTTCCCAAGTCATCAAGCCCATGACCGAGCTCTTGAAGAAAAATATGGAATTTAAGTGGACAGAAGCCAGGAAGTGAGCTTTTCAAGAAATCAAAGAGAGAATTACTCAAGCGCCAGTATTGATCAACCCTGATTACTCCAAAGACTTTATACTTTATGCAGTGGGTGAGCAGGAGAGCTATGCTGCAGTGCTAACGCAAAAGCAACATGATGGCGAAGAAAAGCCTATCACTTTTCTAAGCCAGGTTATAGCACCACATCAAGAAAAGTACAACTTTATAGAGAAACAAGTTTATGCAGTGATGAAAGCCTTGAAGAAGTTTCACCACTTTGTTTCTCAGAGTAAAACTGTGGTTTATGTCATTCATCCTGATGTTCAAAATTTCATCATTCAAGGAGAACTGGGTGATAAAAGGGCCGGATGGGTCTCGAAGATCCAGGAGTATGATGTAGAAATTAAACCGATGAAATTGGTTCGTGGACGCGCTCTGTGCCAGGAGTTGGCCAAAAGCGTTGTTGTTGAGACAAGTCGCGAAGATGTAATTTGTGCAAATAGTGCAGTAGTCAACAAGGAATGGACCGAGGAACTCATTGAGTATTTTGTTTCTGGAAGGTGTCCTAGCCACCTTAACCCCTCACAATGCCGAAGGTTCAGATTACAAGCGCTCAGGTATGTACTGTTGCCCAATGGCTTATATTATAAGAATATTGATGGTATACTTCTTAGATGTGTAAAATATTTTGAGAAAGAAAATATTCTGGAAGAATTCCATTCTGGGCTATCAGGAGGGCATTATGCAGGTAGGCCTATGGCTCTAAAAATTATTCGGGTAGGGTATTATTGGCCCACTCTGTTCATCGATTCACATAAGATAAGCCAACGGTGTGATAGTTGTCAAAGATATGTGGGTTGAGTTAGGAAAGGAGCATCACCGCTGCATCCGATCCAGGTGGAAGCACCCTTTCAACAGTGGGGTCTCGATTTTATAGGAGTTATTGATCCACATTCCTCTATAGAACATAAATATATTCTGACCATGATAGACTACTTTACCAGATGGGCAGAAGCTATACCTACCAAAAAAGTAGATCAGGTGACTGTTATTTCTTTTTTGGAAAGCCTTATTACCCATTTTGGCATACCAGATTCTTTAGTCATCGACAATGGCACTCCCTTCATTGGAGCCAAAATTATAGAATTCGCCAGTAGATATAGAATTTACCTGAAAACCTCTTCCAATTATTACCCATAAGGGAATGGATTGGCTGAGTCAACTAACAAGAATCTGCTCCAGATTTTGAAAAGAATAATGGGCGACAATAAGAAGAGTTGGCATTTGTTATTAAATCAGGCACTTTGGGCTGACCGCATTTCAATGAAAAAGTCAATAAAAACCTCCCCGTACGCTTTGGTGTATGGGAAAGAAGCTATCCTTCCTACGCATATCGAGCTCCCTATGCTCCAAGCATTGCAGATGTTTCATGATGATAACGAAGAAAATGATCCAATGGAGGCTAGATTGGCACAATTATTGCAATTAGAAGAAGAAAGGGAGCATGCTTACCATACTTTCGTAGAACATGCTACTGAGATGAAGAAGTGGTTCAAGAAAAAATGACTGATCGAAGCTTCCAGGTGGGCGATTTGGTACTGAAATGGAATGAAAAGAAATCAAAGCCAGGAAAACATCAAAAATTTGATGCAATATGGGAAGGACCTTTTCGAATTTCTGTTGTCACTTCTTCTAATGCATTCCGACTTTGTGACATGGAAGGGTATGAGCTCCCTATCCCAGTGAATGGCCTTCATCTGAAGGCTTATATTTCGTAAGGTTTCAAATCAAAGGTAACATCCTGTATATATGTAAATATTTTCATGTATTTTAAACAATTCTGCATAGGTATAAATATGTTCTAAAAAAAAAAATGATGGTTAAAATGTCATTCGCCCAAAAAGAAAAAAGGAACTCAAATATTGGCAAAGAAGTGATAGAGCTTCGCATGCGCCTATTGAAAGAGGTGAACGTCATGTTCACCTATATTTAGGGTGAACGCACTTTGATGACGTCATTAAGAGAAGAAAAAAAGGATAAGAAAGGAAAAAGAAAAAAGCTTGTTTTTCTTTTTAGAAAAAATGTCATTTTTAGGAGGCGTGCTATGAGATTTTAAAAACACATGCGCCCATGAATTCATAAGCGCGTGAGAGGGTTTTTGAAGAAGATATTCCCAAGGATTACGTGGCGATAATCGGAAGTAGTGGGCGATAAATTCGAGTAATGATTTTCGAACGTGGGAAGCATTCGAATTGAATTTTTCAAGGTAGCAGTCAGAATTAATGATTGAATGAGTAATGGTTGGGTTGGTTTCCCTAACAAGCTTCTAGTGCTAGGGCACATTTTTCTATAATATTATGTAGTACAGAGGGCACATTTTTTTAGGAGGATCCGATGATGAATCAGAGAAGAGGATTTTTGCACCTTGGAAAGGACATTTGAGCAGTTTTCGAAGAATATTTTTCCTCGGAGATGCGCCTACATTTAATTTTGTAATTATTGCAGTAGTTGGTAGCGACTCTATAAATCTTGGGAGGTAAAGGGCTAATTTTTTTTTTTCCCTATTTTAAATCTTTTGCTTCTCTGTATCCTGTGCTTTGAAGTGTAGAAGAATTTTTGAGATCTCAGAGTAGGGAATTGTAGAAGAGTCATCGCTTTTTGTTTAGCAAAATGGGCAGACATAGTAAAGAACCAGAAGAGGTGTAGGAGGTCATAGAAGCAAAGCCCGCTAAGAAAAGAGAAAGAAGTTCGAGGGCCAAGAAAGCTTGACAAAATGATTATGTTGGCTTGGATCCTTATGAAGATAATATGGCTGAAATTGGTGATTGTTTGATCATGCATAAAGGAGTTGACCAGTTGAGGGAAGAGGTCGAAGCCATAGTAAGTCAGGGAGTTTCCTACAATAGTTGGCTCACAATGCCTCACAATTCATAGCTTTCATGGTATCTTTGTTCTCCTGTGCATCCATGCCCTGAGCTTATTCAGTTAATTGCACAATTTTATGACTCCTCTACTAGGGCTATCTGAAATGCTAGATAAGAGATTCTATTCACGATTACATCGGATGAGATCCAAGAGGCTTTCGCCTATGGAGTAAGCATGCCGAATTATGTAGTAAACAAAAATATCCATATGGATGAACAAGAGGATAGGTATGTCTCCACAGTTACAATGAGATAATTCATGGAAACTCAGCTTGTCAAAGATCCACAGATGGGGCAGCTATCGAGTTTGCCTAAACTTCTTTCAGAATTCAAGTGCTAGGACATCTATTCCATGCTTGCCTAGATTGTTGGGTTGCCCTCAGATGAAATGGTGCATAAATGGCAGGCAACTATGGCTCAATGTATTTGCAAGGTGGAGTTTTATTCACCCACTGCTATGAGGTAGGGTGGAAATCTGATTTATTTTGATTGGGCTGAATTTATTTCATGAAGAATCAATTCGTAGTTATAGAGATTGCAGGAAGGGAAATCTAGATCATTTCGGTATACTTCGTTGCTAGTATGGTTCTTCTTTTTTAGATGTGGACATTTTTCTTTTATCGTTGTTATGCAGATGGACAAAAAGAATGAGCCTCTACCGGTTTATAAGTGGACTCAGGTGTTAACGAAGAAAGAGTCCATCTACAACTTTAATAGCTAGTTTTTGGGCCCCACCATTGAATTGCTTTGTGGCAGTTGCGACCGAGTGCCTCGCGACTTGAGAGATGTAGTTGTTTCGAAGCAAGAGGGTGACATATTTTTGCTCACTCAGGGCATGGTAGTTCAAATTTTTGGATATACAGGTAAACCATTTTTGTTGCCTTATTTTGCTACTGTGCACATTTTTGCAATGGAAGTTGTGCGCCAGATGGATTATATCAATGATATATATGGCTCTAGATGAGGAAAGAAGACAACTTGTACTATGCCTTTCAAGTTTGGAAGTATAGAAGTGAATCAGGTTGGGAAAAATCACCTTCTGATGGTGGCACTTCAAGACCTAGGATTAATTGAGTTACCACAACATTGGCGCTATGACCCACTCGAAAAGTTTTTGGAATTTATTAAGGCGAAGTCCTTTCATTGTTGCCCACGCCCGGATATTCAGAGGCGGTAAAATAATTTTGATGGGCCAGACATGAACTGGCATATAGAGAAGATGTCCTCCCTTCCTCCATGGCATGATTACTATGAGCAGGAAGCGGAGTATAATCCAAAAAATAATGCAACACATATTCCTCCTCCGGGTTTGTTCACAACTATCCAAGAAGCGAATCCTGATTGGATGGAGGAGAAAATTATGAATTGGTGGGTGATGCGTGTTCATAGGAGGAAGCCATATAATGCTTATGGGATGAAGCTTGATACCCAATTTTTTGAATTTTATGATAAGTTTGTGAAATCTTATCAGCCCGTTGCTTTTGCCACTATTTTACCATAAAGTTTTCAGTAGTCTAAAAGTGGTGAAAGCGAACCTGAAGAGGAAAATCCTATAGTTGAGGATGACATCAAGGACGAAGAAGAAGAAGAAGAACAACAATATGTTTTCCAAAGGTGATCACAAAGAATGAAGCACCCTCAGGAGGAGGTTCCCATGCCCAAACAATAGAAACAACCGATGGCACCTCCATTTCCTAAAGTAGCTAAACGGCCTCGCACTGGCGCAACTACTACTTTCACTATTACAACACCCATGTCTTTAGGTACTATGATTTCTATTGCACCAAGTTCTACAGTCACCTCTATTCCGGTAGCAAAGCCTTCACCCAATGTTGAACTTCCTACTTCTGTAGCACAAATATTTCCAATGGCGCAGCAAGAAGAGGAAGAGCAACTTTCTGAAGATTCTCATGTTGAGATTCTGAATGAGGGGACAACCCTAAATGTTGGTGAACCAGAGGTAAATCAAGAAGAGGAGGCAGTTGCGCAACCTCCCCCATCTATAGAACAAGTGGCACCCATGCCCCAAGGTACATCATATTTTCCCTCTTCTTCTCTCTCTCATCGAGCACACAACGATTTCTTCTTCGGTCCCATCTGTTACATTTTTGTCTCCTCCACTTTCTATCTCTCCACCTTTTGGTAGTCCTTCCATTTCATTTTCTATGGTTTCTTCTTCCACTTCGACTTCTTCCATTTCTAAAATCGTTGTTGCTCCTTCTTTCATTCCCGCTCCTTCGTCTTCCATTTCTTTTAGTTCGTATGCATCAGGGGCAAATCCTTTTTTTTGTCCCCTTCCCTCAGTCGTCACTTCCTCCACTATTACGGTTGTTAGTACCCAAGTTCCATCTAAAATTAGTATAACTATAGCCGCACCTGTGTCTTCCACTCCCTCCACCCTTTCTCTCCCTTCCACCATTCTCGTGTCCATTCCTTCACTGCAATCTGTGTCATCCGTGTCCACTGGGCCTGGTCGCTCAGAAGTTTTTGTTCCATTTACACCATTTTTGGAGCTGTAGACTGTCCCAGATGTGCAGGTAGCCCGCAAGCAGCCAGACATTGAAAAATTAAATCGGGCACATCTGAGCTCTTCCCAATGGTTGAAGAGTATGCGATGAAAGGAAGCTTTGGTGCTGGCACGTCCGATCAAGAAGGTGGATTTCGATCCAATTGCCAAGGAGGCTCATATGACAACATTCACTCCATTGGTTCAGAAACCTCAAGGTGAGTTGCAGCCTGAAGATTATGTTTCTGAGACTATCACTGAAGATCTGACGTGGATTGATCCCATTGAAAAAATGGGTAATATGCAAGTTGATATGAGTTCATTGTATTTGCATGGGGAGCATTATAAAGAAAAATATTTTGAAGTGCAAAATAAGGTGTTGGAGCTTGAAAGCGCCTTGGCCAAGAGCAGGGCGATAGAAGAAAAGACGACCATCAAAAATGAATATTTGCGCAATCAAGTCCAGGTGCACTTGAAGGAGCATGATGCCACTAGAATTGAAATGCATAATCTTCAGCAGCAGGTCAAAGAACTCAAGAAGCAGCTGGAAGCCAAGGCCGTACCTATTGTAGGATTTTTGCATGATAGTGTAAGAGACATTCACCTTCGCTCCATCCAAAATTCTACCAAGTTGGCCGCACAAGCCGTCAAGGTGTTGCAGTACTTATGGGAAGCAGGGATACAAATCCAGCTTGGGCAACAAATGATTGATTCAGTGGAGGAGTTGCTTTCACCCTATATGGAGACAACTGTGAAGATACAAGCATTGTTGAATACGTCTCTGAATATTCACCCTCTTAGTGAGATGGATTATGCCTGGTCCCGAGCACGCGTAACCCTGCGAAGCTATTTTTAGTGCATGGACCTTGTAAATGAAGGGTGGGCTATCCTCAATACTATTGAGCGAGAGCATACTATTTTGATGTCTCATTTTGAGACTATCGACCGATTGGGTTTCACTACCTTCCTGGATGAATGGGGTGAACCTCTTTCGATGGAGCAATTGCAAGAGCTCTGGAGTGCATTCATTGAAGATACTATGGACATTAATGCCTTGATTGATCCCCTTACTGAAGTGCAAGTGTTGCCTCTGATTGAAAAGTATACACATTTGGAGTTATCTCTTTATGAATTAGCCCAACGTTCAAAGCACCTCAACTTGATGGATGTGCAAAATCTTCGCTTCGTTTATGAATCTCTCAGCGTTCCCTACTTATTTACTACTGAAGCTTGGCATGAGGTTGTTCGCACCTACGAGGCCCTTTCAGAGGTTATCATAGAGCAAGAAGAGAAAGCAACGATGGATCATGAAGTAGCGATAAAGGCGGTGGAAGAGGCTGAACGTGCGGAGGTACTTCATTGCAGCCATGGTAGAATAGGAAGAAGCAGAATGCACGCAACAGGCATCCAAGAAGAAAGCTTCCACAACTAAGAAGGCAACAACAGCTGGAAAAAGAACTCTGCACCCAATGGATAAAGGCCTGGGATCACTTGCATCCATGCGAGTTGGATACCCCATGAGTCACCAAGAAATGTTGGCCATTTTGTATTCATTGGAAATTTTGTATAAAGCGATAATATATTTGTCTCTTTTATTTTTGGATAGTTGTAATAAGTTGTAATAATTTTTAGAAATCCAATGCATTTGAATGTATTAATGGAGAGATGTCCTTCAAGGTCCAAAAGGAATGAAGAGAATAAGTTTCATGAAAAACTTGAATGAAATCACCAAAAAAATCTTGTGTATTGACGTTCGCCCTTCCTTAGGGGTGAACGTCCCTTTCGCCCTTTCTAGGGGTGAATCTCTTTTGGAAAGCAGAATGGCAAAAATTAAAAAGTGACAAATTGTGTTCACCCTTCCTTAGGGGTGAACGTGTCGTTCGCCCTTTCTTGGGGTGAACGTGCCTTGGCATCGCCTTGAGGGGTCGCACGCTCGAATGAAATTACGTTCACCCTAGTCGAGGGGTGAACACACCGTTCACCTCTCCTATGGGTGAACCACCTAGCGACAATGGAAAATCACGTTCGCCTTCCCTTAGGGGTGAACGTGTCGTTCACCCTTGAATTGGGTGAACCTGTTTGTATCAAGATCGTGCGTGTCTGAAGGGGTGAAACTAATGTTGGGCGAAGATAAATCGAACGAATGGGACTTTGGTCAAGATGTTGAATTTGGCATTAAATGAAGGGCACTCTCAGTTACTCCATTTTGTGGATCACGAAGAGGAAGGCGAAGGGAAATGAGCCTTCATGATTTCCAATGTATTAGAGGTGATCCAAAGAATTTAATATTTTCTCCTAATAGGCGCACCTCCGTCCGAAGTTTGGATTTTCAAGAATTTGTTCCCCTGGCGAATGGATTTTCCAGGAATTCAAGGAGGATTTTGCTGATTTTGTCTTTGATTCCCAGACATTCTTCCCCCATATGTATTAAATGAAAGAGGCGAAAACCTCTATAAATACTAGGTAAATTTCATTGTAAAAGGGGGTTAGACATTTTGCGAGAGATTCCCTTAAGCTCTCTGCATTAATAGAAGGCATCAGACTTCTGAATTTGTGAGCGGTCTTGTGTATAATTATTTTCTGTGTAGTGTGCTTCTATTTCCATTCGCCTATCTAATTTGTTGTTGAATTTAAATTTTGTCGTTGGATTTAAAGTTGCTAAGGAGAAAGCGAATGCTGGAGTACCATTTTGATAGTTATTATGGCAATATTGTGAGCTTGTTCTGTTTCGTTTCCTTTCATGAATGCTAATTTGTGCTTGGGTTTTTTCTTGCTAGTTAGTCTAACACCAATCCTGCACTTCGGCCTGTGGCCATATTTCCCATCTCTTTCTGTTATTTCCAATTTCTTTCTTGCATCCCTAGTCTTTTACCATTGTAGGATTTAGTTCGGGAACCAGCCCTCTCTGGAGATTGGCACGGAGGACATCTCTTTCCTCCGGCCTTTCAATGTTGGTCGTATCTAGGGTGCATAAACGCAGTGTTTATTGATTAGGCAGATATTTGACCAACATGGAGCAATGTAGCCTAGTTGGTGCAAGCACTGTGAAAGTGCCTGGGGGAGAAACATTGGCAGTTCGAATATCACCAAGGTTTTTTGGGCAACTTAAGAAAGGTATGCGCATTGTTTGGGTTGATTTGGCTTGTGAAAAATAAAAAGGAAAAATATTTTTTGTTTCCAAGGGTTTATTTTGATTAAAGTTTTTGCATAGTTGATTTTATTATAAGTTGTTTAGGGGAGTTAAAAGAGAATGCAAAACTTTAATTTCTGGATTGAATTTTTAAGTGTTTAAGGAGTTATAAGGGAGTAAGGAAAGTTTATTTTTGATATTGAAGGGTGTTGGATATTATTTTAAAAGTTGGATATTATAAGGTGTATTTGAGTTTTATTTTTTGTATTCAAGAGATATTTTTGAAGAAGTGTTAGAGTGATAATTCTTGCCATCTAAATCTTGTTCTTGGCAAGGAAAGTGGTTATAATTGGGATAAGTTTTGAAGTCTATTCTTCAAAAAATAAAAGGTATGGGAATATTATTCCTTATTTGAAATAATTTATTGGTTGAGATTTTATAAAAACAAGATTGGAGTGAAAAGGACTTGGTTAAGTTTTCCTTTGTGAGTTTGTTGAGTTGATGAGTTTTCTAAAAAGGAAGTAAATGCAATAAATCTTGTTTGATAAGCATTGTTGGATATTTTGAGTGAGTGAATGCATATCTCATTGTTGTGTAATTGAGATCCCTTGTTGTTGAGTTTGAATATTGAACTAGGGTTTGAAATATCATGAGTATCATTGTTATGTGAAGTGGTGA
Source organism: Wollemia nobilis (assembly GCA_028583015.1). Taxonomy (NCBI): domain Eukaryota; kingdom Viridiplantae; phylum Streptophyta; class Pinopsida; order Araucariales; family Araucariaceae; genus Wollemia; species Wollemia nobilis. Next base: position 3,524,647 of record JAQPPZ010017259.1, on the reverse strand, counting down.
AATATCTTGAACTAGGGTTTGCAAGATCATGAGTATCATTGTTATGTGAAGTGGTGAAATATCTTGAACTAGGGTTTGCAAGATCATGAGTATCATTGTTATGATTGGTTGATAAGCATTATTGTTGAAGTGAGTGGTTGAGTAAATAACTTGAACTAGGGTTTGCAAAGATCATGAGTATCATTGTTATGTGAGGATTACTTGATAAGCATTGTTATTGAAGTGATTGGTTGAGTGGAAGTGATTGAGCTTAGTTGAGTGGATGTGTTGAGGTGATAGTTCAAGTTCTATGAAACAAATTGTTCTATATTCTAAATTTATTTGAGAAAGCGATTGAGTTTTTGTAAGTGTGAAACATATCGATTCTAACAATTCTCTATATGTTTCTATAATAAAAAAAGAGATTGAAAGTAATTGAGCATTGTAGTGAATGATAAGCATATTGAGTCTCTAACAATTCTCTATATGTTCCTATGAGATTGTACAAGTTCTAGTGAGGACTTTTTGAGAAAATTTGAGGTAAGTCTTTGAGAAGACTTATGGACAAATTGGTGTGAGCTTTTGTGGAAGCTTATAATAAAGAATTAAGGATAGATATTATTGAGTAGATTGGACAAGTTCTAGTGAGGACTTGTTGAGCAGATTATACAAGTTCTATAGAGGACTTGTGGATAGATTAATATGAGATTTTATGGAATCTTGCAAGGAAAATTTGAGGTAAGTCTTTGATAAGACTTGTGAGCAGAGTTGATTGATTGATTTGTTCAAATTTTGAGTTAAGGTTTGGGGTAGATCCAGTAGAATTGATTTGAGATTAAGTCAAGCTTTGTGATAAGGCTTGTGTAGAGACTAAGGATAGATTTGTGCTAGACTGAAGTACTATGTTTAGTACAAATTTGAGGATAGATTTTGGTATAGATTTGAGGACAGGTTTATGCTAGAACAGAGACAGAGTTTGAGTAGATTTGTGCTAGACCAAAGGACTAAGTTTAGTGTAGATTTGAGACAGAGATGAGAGCAAGCTTTGGAGGTGACAGAGTATAGAGGATGAAAGTATCCAATGGATAGAGATCCATCAACCAGGGAAGTGAGGATAGGTCTTTTGAGTGAATATAGGAGTCTTTAGTGGATAGATATCCATTAGCCAATGCAGTGGAGGTAGCAGATCTTCTAGAATATCACTAGCCAGAGCAAAGGAGATTGGTGTCTCCTATGGATAAAAATCCATAAACTTGATTAGGGGATTGGTGTCTCCTATGGATAGAGGTCCATAAAAATTGTAATAGGGAAAGGATTCCCAAGAGATTGATTAAGAAAATTTTGGTCAAATATTTTCTCCGTGGAGTGTCCCACATTGGGTGAACCACATTAAATTGGTATCTCTATTGTGTGTGGTGATTTATGCATTGCTTTTATTACTGCTATTGATATTGCTATCTATACATTGCATAATATTGATTGGAAATAAAAGTAAAAAGTGGTCTTATATTGTTCACCCCCCCTCTCGATATAAGCTTATGTTCTTCATATTTCTCCCCACCAATTTGATTTAATTTCATTAAAAATCCCATAGTGGAGCTTCAAAGCATCAAATTGATAAGATAATAATTGATCTTCAATTCTTTCTTGTCTATTCCTTAAAATGCTAATTTCACAATTTGATTCATGTTTTAGAATTAGGGTTTCCTTTTCAACTATGAGGTCTTGTAAGTAGGAGCCTATTTCTAAAAATTTCAAATTCAAGTTATTTTCCATGTTTTTAGGTCAATCAGACTTATGCAACAATTTACAAGCATCTAGGATATCTACTAAATGAGTATCATTATAAGTTTTATCCTAGATTCAATAATTAATTGATTATGAACTTGATTTAACACTTCAAGCACATCAACTTCTTTTTCATTCAACAAAGCATTCTTATTAGAGGTGTGAGTAGAAATCAACTCTAGTTCTTCATTAACCTCCAATGGCATTTCATCATTACTAGCATTTGAATCCAATAAATGACTATGCAAACTTTTACCTAGAATTTGGATGGTGGAACACAAAAGGTGAGATTTTACCTTTGATGCATTTTCATTTACCAAGACTTGGTGAATCTTTGTAATTCCTTATTTTACCTCATGGTCTCTATCATCATCATCTTGCAGCCCTTCATTTTCATCAATTACCTATTCATAAAAAACACCAAAATTAGGAACCCAATTAAAAATATGCCCATCCTTTTCAAAACATAACTCTTGTTGGTCAAGGGATGTGCTAACTAATTCATCTTCCTGATCAACTACTTGAGTCATTTTTAATAAAACAATATTTTTATCATTTGGAGGACTAGAAGTCAATTCTAGTTCCTTGCTAACCACCAATGGTATTTCTTCCTTTGAATCTTCAAGACAATCATGTGAATATGTACCCAAATGTTTAGTATTCCAAAATGAAAGGGAAGGTTATACTTCTTCCTGATCCCAAACAACTAAATCAAATTTTTTTTTTATGATCTCCTCCTTTTCTATTTCAATAAGGTCTTCAATAAATTCATATTCAACATGATCAAATTTTGGAACCTTCTCTATTCTTGCAAATGCAAGATCTTCATGTGAAGTGGTAATTTTAGCACCCTGCATATCAAGTGGAATAGAAGCTTAATCAATAGGAGTGTTAGAAATGAATAATTCCACATATCTTCCCCAACCATTATAATAATTATCTTCATAAAATATTTTATGAGATTGCATCTCTTATTTTATTTCTTCTTGGTCATTATTTTGAGGATGTTGAAGGTTTTTATCATCATTTTTAATCATCTCATCCAAATTTATGGAAGGTCCTTCATCTGTTGATTCTTCCTTCACTTCATTTTTATCACTTATGGTGGGTCAAGGGTCTCTTCAATGGGATTAATTATTGTATTTAAACTTTCTATGATTATACCAATCTTCCCTTTCTATTTTAGCAAGGTATTCAATAAACTCATCTTCAAAATGATTGAATATTGGAATCTTCTCCATTTCGGAAAATGGCTTATCATATTCTGGTTGTATAGGGATTGCACAAATTTCATGTGAGATATCAATTTTATCATCCTGCATATCAAGTGAAATAGAAATTTCATCAGTAGGAGTAACAAATGATTCTACATATTTCTTCCAATAATTATCATCTAGACCCATGAGATGAAATTCTATTATGTCTTCCTCGTAATCTTTAGATTTTTCAAGAAATTCTTCTTCAATTGTTTTTGGTGACTCAAGGGTTTCTACGATTGTATGATTTCTTGTATTCATATTTGTGTAATCACTACAATCTTCATTTGTAAATAATGACTCTAAGTCATAACTTGACTCGTGTTGGCTTTCTTGATCATCATAATAATTGTCCTCTAAAAACAAGTGATGAAATTCTATCATGTCTTTTGGTGACTCTTTAGATTCATCTATTGATTCCTTTTTAGATTCTCTTTCACTCTTTCTAATATTATCCCAATCCTCCTATGTAAATAATGACTCCAAGCCCTTTATTTCTAAAGGCTCATACATTTTCAACTTTGAGTCAATCTCTACATCTTGATGGGCTTGTTCACCACAATCCTCATTGATGGATATTAACTTAGCCACTTGCACCTCTTCTTGTATGATATCTAAGGTGGTTGTAAAATTTGGACACTCAACTTCATCCCATTGATTGTTATCATTAGACATCATTTGATTCAAAGATGCTAGATTAGATGGTTGATATTGGTTGGAATCCATAACTCCTGAAGAAAAATTCATCATGGGAGGAAGTTGTGCCTCAATATGACTCATGGGTGGTGTCTGATTGTGAGCCTTGGGGTTCAGCAATGATGGTTTATCCACCTCATCCATTTTTTAAATAAACCATTGTTCTACTATTATTGCAGCCTCGTAGACTCTAGGCAAGGGTGGATCTTCAAGATTTTTCCCTAGAAATGTAGCAAGTAAGGGGTCTGTGGCTCCCATGTATATTTGAATAGTTTCTTCTTCTGAAATGATGTAATGTGTATCCATTTTTTATAGAAAACCTATGGAATCTTTCATTGAATTGGCTCATGGATTCATTAGGTTCTTTACAGATAGAGATAAAATTATTCTTTATCACAACTGGGTCAACCGGTTTTCCAAAATGGTTGAGAAATGCTTCTTGTAGTTGAGCCCAAGAAGTGATAGTACTTTGAGGTAAGTGGATGTACCAATCAAATGCAACCTCGTCTAATGGGTATGAAAACAACCTACAAGCAACATCTTTATGCATGATTTTCAAATAAATTAACATGTCCTTGTATCTCTAAATATGTTCCTTGGCTTGATCCACATCATGCTTAAATTGAGGTAGATAATCTTCTGCACCTTCTAGGATTTGATGGGTAGGAATGTTTTTAGAACAATAATAACCCTCTATCCAATATGCCATTCTTGTTGGAGTAAATATTGTCATTAGGAGACCTTAAAAAATATGACTTTAGTACCAATTATGTTAGCCAAATAAATATATCTTGCAAAGAAGCATGAAATGACTAAAAAATTTCAAATGTTTAACATATATATCACCATGTTAGCATCACCTAAAATATATGCATCAATTAAATCATGGCATCAAATAACATCCTCCAATTTGCAAAAGGTTAGCATTAATGCATAATCAATTAAAAGAATTTTTAAACCAATGAATGTGATCAACAAAACCTTGTTATCCAAGACCAATGTATTTCAAGTAAATATGAACAATTTAGCATCTAAATAGCAATAAAGCAAACTAATTCAATCCCTCCTTCTAGCACCAATTTGTTGAGTGCTAAAGGATACCAAAGATAAAAGTCAATAGGACATGAAACATTCAATAATTAAGAGCTCTCAAGGTTACACCAAATCACATTATTCATTGCATGAACAATTCAAAAGCATTAAATCAATAAATACCAATTCATGCCCTCCTTCTAGTGCCAAAATGTTGAGTGGTAATTTTACCCAATTGCAAAACCACACTCACAATTAGGATTTTGAGACAAAACCCTCTCTTGCAAAGAAATTAAAATTTCTCCAAGGTTCCTTTTACTTAATGTGTGCTTGTAATATTGTGAAGATGTATCAAATAAGTGCTAGGAATACCTTAGTGGTTTGCAAATAATTATTAACAAGGGACCTGTGTTGGTTTATTTTACTATGCTATGCTATTGATTTTTCATGAAAATTAAAGAATAATAAAAATGTGATTGGCCTTCATATGACCAAGATGTAAACCCTTAGTTCATTTTATCTTTGGAGTGTTTTAGGTAGATTTTATCTTCTTTTTGTAAGTATATTTAAACAAGTTTTTGCTTCTTTAAACCTTGCTTTGAATAATGAAATAGAAGATTAAAATATCTCTAAATGTAAACCTATATTGAAGATTGAATTCATTTTATTGTTACTTGAGCATGAAACAAAAATAATCTACATGAATGACTTTGTGAACATGATAGCCTTTGATGTGCCAAATAAATAACCCCCTTTTATGAAATTGACTTTCATAAAGAGAATTCAATTTATTGCTTTGCCCCTCTTTGATGAAATTGTAACTTTCATAAAGAGGAGTCCATTTATGGCCTGGAAAATGAAAAATAAGGCTTGAAATGTGAAATCATGAGAAACCTAAAATTACAAAATGCCTTAAAAACAACTTAAATAATTTTTATAAATTCGAATCGGCTTCAAAATGAAATCAAACTTACATAAGATGAAACGTTAAAGCTTATTCTAGAGACCCGTGCATCTATTTTTGGATTTTAATTTTTTTTCAATTTTTATTTTAATTTACAAAAGTTTTAAAAAAATGCAAAAAAAAAGAAGGGTTAGAAAAATAAAAATGAAATAAAAGAAGTAAAATGAATTGCTGCAACCCAGAAGCTTCCCACAGACCCTACAAGCATTAGTATCATGTATAAAACCATAATTAGTGTGATAAAATTCACACAATACAACATCTAATACGGTGCAATATTCTAAGGAAAAGGGTGCAATATATCAAAAATAACAAGCAAGTCAACCATTAACATGCATAAAACTTGATGTATCTCCAATATATTGCAGAAGAAAGATCTTCAACATCAAACACAAGTGTAGAATACCATACCCTAAATTGGCATCATGTGATGAACTCTAGTCCAACGATGTTGCTTTCCTCCCAAAATATCCAGCCTCCCTCATCTATTTTGACAGTGCATTTAAAACTTTCAAAAACTGTCCCTGATGCTTCTTTCCCTTCTTTCAATTTCATCCTTTTTATTTCTTCTTCATATTTGTACCTTCTTCATTGTGTATCTGTTTATTTTCATTTTCTTAGATGTTATGAGGTCTTTTCTCACCTTGGCAATGATCACCTTATTTTACACTTCATTAAACGTAATTGTTCTTTCCAACTTTTCCATCTTATTTACCCCTTATACTTTAAACATAATCTACCTCTATGTTTTTTATTCCTATACTTTAGAATTAAATTCATCCCTCATGCCTAATATCATCTGCTAATAAAGACTTACACCTTGGCATGCATGCAGATGAGAACATGTTTCCACTTTTTTTAGGAACGATATTAATTCTTAGTCTTTTCTTTTAATAGAAAGGTATGTCCATCTTTGCAGAATATTTGTGTGAAATGGATGTCTAAATACCCGTTGAATATTTTTGACATAAAAACTTGCCCAATAACACAAGAGACTTTTGATTGAGCCATCTATCACTAGTTCACCCGGGATAGGTGTAACATTACTAGAAAATCCATGGTTGATAACCTTTGTAACTACTCCCAACCTCAATGTTGCTACGCTCCATGTATGCTTCTACACGATGCAACAGCCCCCCATGTAACATTTCCTTCATGCGAATAGTGCCACAATGGAATATACAAGCTCATCTTCCTATTTTTCATGTTGGATTTTTAAATTTATTATCCTATCATTCACTCTACCTAATTTACTGCTCAATGCATGATTAAATGCTACTACCTTCATTCAAAATTGTGCGCCTATTGTATTTTTCTTATCACCATGTTGTTCGACTATGTAATGTGCTATATTTCTAATATCATGACTGCATCGATGAATCTTTGAGTCTATCTGGTGCCACATCATTGTTGTTCTCTTCATTTCATTGGCATCCCTAGAAATTTAATCAGAACAAATGGTTCTCATGATTCGACACTACATTTGAATGTTGTCCCCAACATAGACATCCTCTTAGAAGGATGATTTGAGATTTGGCTCTACTATGGTATCCTTGCACAACACATTGTGCCCCGTTGGCATCATTGAAAACCACCCGAATTAGTCACTTTTTTTGATGTAGAATCGTATCATTGTCATTGATTCGATCACTATGAATAACTACCATCAATTATATTCATGACAGTAATACCATTGGCTATCTTGGGTAATAATACGTAATCCCTAGTATCACTGTGAGTGGTATCCCATAGACGATCATGCATGTGCTTTGGATTAGGAGGAGCTAAAATTGAATGCCCAATCATTATGAAATTCTACCAATGAACTCGTAGACACTCCCATAGCTACCAAACTACAGCTAATACCTCCACAAGTTGCAGCTATTAAAATTTGTCTTCGCCTGTTGCATAGCTACTAAATGGCCAATTCATTACCCATTATTCCTTGCAGTCTTCTAGATATCTCATTCAAGAATTCTGTAATGCACACACCACAATTAAATTATATGGTGAATACAACATCCACGTATTCTTTCTAAAAAAATACTTGAGTTTATGTCCATTACAATGCGTCATTCAAGGTCCTCACTCGTAGTCATACGTCTATCTTTGTCGTTCATCTTGATAGTCATCGCATTGTTTTCATGGCATATGTAGCGGTCTTATATTATTCTGAGCATGAGACCATTCATGTGGATAACCATGTGATATTATTTCCAATTCTTCTACTTTAGGAGCCTCGACATTGTGCAGTGTTTTTTTATAGAAACTTTCCTTTTTGTGTGGAAGCCATATAAACGACATCTATAGAACTGCTGATGTTGCCATACTATCATGGCTTCTCCATTAGATGTTTAACATCCAAGACACATAGGTGTACCACTCTTACTCATCATCTCCTCCATGTTAGTAGTGTTCATCGTATGGGGTTCTCCATTTGGTAGTTGCACCATGATGTATCGATCCTCGTGTAGTTTGGTATGTTGTCCTTATAACTAAAGACTACTCTCTCCATATACATCCTAACATACATCCCATTGGATTACTATTTCCACTATTGACATTCTATGTCATATGGGGTTCATCCATAGTCTTGGTAACACCCAATCAGTACTACGTTGGAATTTGTATACCAGTAGATAGGGCTCATCCTATTTCTAAGTTCATAATCTGCGTAGTCATCTGTATTGTTCATCTCTAGAGCCCACCATGTATGTCGTGTAACCTTCAGGTCTTCACCATATCGATGTGTCCTCATTTACTGTGTGGATTTCCACCATGTCACACTATCCTAAAATATACATTACTCCTACGATGATCTTAAAAGTTATACGATTGTTGCAGTCTGCCCACGGTGGGTCTGAGTCCACATTGATCATTAAATCCAATTTTATAAGTCCTTGCAAAACAAAATGACACCTTAGTTAGAACTCAAACACACCATCATTAATATGAAAAGTAAAATGGTTGAACACCACAACTATCCATACAATATAAATAAAAAATATATATTTTATTTAATATATATATATTTATATTATTTTTATTTATTATTTTATTTTTTTAACATATTTATATATATAATATATTTTAATATTTTTCTTACTTTTATTTTGTTAAATTTGATTTAATTAGTTTCACAAAAGGAATTTTGAGTTGATTAAAGACACACAAGCTAACACATTAAAACCAATCTCTAAAACTCAAACCAAAATCCTAAAGCAAAACCACCAAGCATAGTGACATAAAACAAAGAGACACTACCAAAACTGAACCTTGGAAACTACACTTCAAACTCACAGGTGGGGAGGAATCAAAATTATCGCTCAAATGAGACAAAAATTCTCAACACTCAAAAATTAAAGGTGGGTCCCCAAGTTTTGAGGCTAGTTGTGCAATGGCCACAACACAACCCTCCCTACATTTGCTTGTGCTGCTCATAGCTCATCCTAAATATAATGATGCATGTTTATACTCATAGAGTAGGTTGACCTACTCATACATGGTGCATCCCTAGCCTACTACTATAGTTGGGTACGTCCCTGTGTCAATTGTACCTCCAATGACTGGATACAAGTTTCCTGAGTAGCTATCTCTACTCTTAGAGTAGTCACCTATATCTCTAGAACTATAACTAACTAGTGGTATCCTCCATCTCCTTCTCCTATAACATCATCTATCTCCATACCACCTACCTTTGCCTCATCCTATGGCTATGGAGATACCTCCCCCTATTGAGGTGCCTCCTCCTATCAAGGTACCTCCTCCCACTAAGGTACCTACTCCTATAGAGATACCTCCTACCTTAGTCTTCCTCCACTCATCCTAGGTCTAGTCACCCTTCTCTACTAAAGCTAATGACTCTCTCCTTGCTATGATCTAGTCACCCCTCTTCATTGAGCAACCTCTTGATATGCTAACTGCATTTGATAATCCACCATTGGTCATGGCTCCTCATGAGTAATCCTTACAAGTTTGAGATTCTCATACCATTGGAGATATCCATCCTCCATTTCTACATCATCTTCCCTCAAAAGGACCAATATAAGGGTCATCCACATCAGGCTTAAGAAAATTGATCGCATCAGCCTCACCTCCTATAGCTGGTGAATCAAGAGTCACCCATAAATACCAAACATATCCTAACTCCGACATGTCCTACCACAACCCAAATTTATGTTGCACCTAATCAAAATGGTACAGATCCATATATCCTTTCTCAAACTATAGCCATTGTATCCATCACACTCGATCTAGCTCTATCTCATCATCATCCCAACCTATATGTCTTTGCTAGGGTCTCCATATGATCCAAAAGGGAAGTAAGTCATCTATAACTTATCTAGCAACATCCAGCCTACCACCTCACCCTTTTTGTCCTCTTCCCATGGGATCCCATCAATATAAAGTTGTGTGCCTCACCTCTACCTATTGATGTGGTAATCCATCAAGTCTCCTCACTGCTATATTCTTCCAACTCCACACCTAGATTAGAGTAGTGAGGATAAGGTCATAGCCTTGCTTATACATGATATTATATAATATCCTGTATAAGTATAATAGCACAAAATAACCCCATGCTAATTGCATCTTGATGTCCCTCATCTCTACCACTACTCCAGCAAGATCCCATGGAATATATGACCCACTCTTATAGCAAGCTAATAGGTCAATGACTACCCCGATAAGAACTATTGTTAGTGTAGAGACAACCTCTATCTCTACCATCTGATCTACATTGATACCAATGTATTCAATCAAAAAGTCTAGATCTTCGAACAACTACTCTAGTACCCTCACTTGTATCATTGACTAGTATACAAACTAACCCTGATTGGAATTTGGAGGATCCTCCGCACATCCTCTAGAGCCACCATCATCTCCCCTATGGGTAACAAAAATGTAGAGGATTACATATACCATCTCTCCACTAATGCTATCAGTAGAGAATAATAAACATCCACTCTGGGTATCTCTACTACATGAAGAATCCCCACTTAACCCATCATCCTCCTCTCTACCACACCAAGACTCCTCACCTAGTCATCAAAATCTCTATGTCACCAATATTGATTCTTGAGAGTACCATACTACAATCAAAACATTAAAAATTACATATCATCATTTTATCATAATCATCCAATTGTCAAATCATCAAAAATGAAGGTCAAAATTGCAAAATAATAGCAAAAAGTACAAATTCAGGGCTTCTTTGTGAATTAATGCATTTTTAGTGAATTCATTAGTAGCCCTAATAATTTGGTGTATCTCATGAATTCACAATTTTTCTAGGGTTCCACAAATTTGAGAACCCTATCAAAGTGAATTTGAGAGGCCCAAATTTATCGCAAGGCCCAAATTCGCATCGATGGTTGTGCGATAAAAAATCCAATGAAAAATCCAGATGAAGATGTAAAATTTAGAAAAATGCAAATTAAGGATAAATAAATGATTTAGTGCTTACTCGGATCCTTGTTGCTACCCTATTGTTACCCGTTCGTATGAGTTTAGCCACGTGTGTCGGCAAACCCATTTTTCCTCAAAGCTACAAACTAGGTTTTTGGGCAGTAAAAATGAATTAGGGTTTTACCCTAAACCCCTTTTTACCACCCCCACATTTATTTTTTTTGCAACTTGTATTTCCCTTCTGCTATTTCAAGTTTTGTGAAGAATGTTGCATTCCTCACAAAACTCGAGGGGGCACCCTAACCAAAAAATTAAAATTAAAATTTTTAATTTTTGTGTCTTGATTTGCATGTCAAAAAAAATGTTTTTCACACTAACCTTCCATCCAAAACCACCCATCAATTTTTTCCCATGTTAGTTTTTCATCATTTTGCTCAAGAGTCTACATCTTTCTTTGACACATTTATTGCTCATAAATGTGCCAAAGAGGGGGTAAAATGTAGACATGGAATTTTGACTCATTTCAAAATTCCCTAACCCCTCTGACTCACATAACCTCACCCCTCATTAGCCTACCTTTTTTTCACACCCTCACAACCATTTCTTAACCTCCATGTGCATTTTTTGTCATTTTTATCGAATTTGGGCCTAACAATAATAACTTCCAAATTCATTAAAATTGAGCACCAACTTGTGCCATTGGGTGGCCATTTCGATTTGATTCAAATTTAGATCATTGTTGAATATTCTATGAATTCAAGCCTTAGAATTTAGGTCTCAAATTCACCTAAATTGGTAGTTTTTCCAATTTTCCCTAATTGCCCTAATTTGATACCTTAAATCCTACAATTTTTGGTTTATCCCATCTTTAAAAATAATAATCTGCCTCTTGAAAAGGCTAATGGTGATTTTGAGCAAGTATGTTTGAACGAGAGAGCTTGTAAACTGATAAGTTTTGTTGTAGGTTGAACATCCATAACAAGTTTTTATAGATTAAAGAATGTTCTGCAACTCATATTGTAGTTGAGGAGTTGTTTTATGTCGTCATCAATATGAGATCAAAAAAATTTGTCTTGCTATCATCATTTTGTCAACACTGGATGACCAAATTTCGTATACCAGCATTGTAAGCAAACCATTTTATTTATTTCAACATCTCACATATCATTTTTGCATTAGCAATTTTGCATTTTCATATATCTCACAAATTCAGGAGCATATCACCGAAATCGCTTACAAGATCCAGCGATAGTCACGAATTTGCATAGGCATAGGCTAGGGGTAAATTGTTGCTTCTAGATCTATCATTGTATCTTTTACATTGCATATTGATCATTTGCATTGGCATTGCACTTTACATTTTACGTTGTTTCATCATTTCCTTTTAGTCCTTTATATGTTTGCAATAGATCTACAAATTCTTGCTTTTTACATATGGTTTGCTAAAAGGACCAAGGGGATTTTATTGGCATGTCGTTAAGATCCATTTAATAGTGGCCCAAGTAGAACCCCAATAACTGATTACAATCTCTAGTATTTATGTGATTGATTATAGGTTTTCCACAAATTTAGGCTTAGAAACCCGAATTTGTTTACAAGTCTCGAATTCGATTATAGCTCTTGAATTCTAAAAGAGGCCCCAAATTTGCTTGGATCAGCTATCTGATTTAGGTAGATGCCTGATCTAATTTTTTTCAATTTTATTTATTTGTTCTTTGTCTTTTTTATTAATATTTTATTTGAGAACCTAATAAAATACAAAAAATAAAATAAAATAGCAATAAATTTAGCTTAGGAGAATCTTGTGTGTTGTGTGTTGTTTTCAAGGAAAGTGAATTGTATTTAAGCATATAACTAGTTGTATTCTATCCTAAACCTTGGTGTTTGCAAATCAAAAGAATACATCAAAACACATACCTTGTCTAGACGTAGAAACAGTCTCTAAACTTTTCTTGGTGAACCCCAAAATTAATCAACTATCACCAAAGGAGGTACGACATCAGGTGTCCCTCACATCGAGGTGTGGACTTTTGACTTCCCATCCCTATTCTAGATACAAATCCATCAACCTAAGAAAAAGGGGTGCAAAATTTTTATCCCACAAGGAGTTTCACACTCTATACCAAGGTTCAAATCCCTTGGGTGTTACCTCAACATTTAAATCAATGGCATGACCTCAACCAATTAAAAAACTTGATTTCAAGGAGGATACCTATGTACAAATATTACCAAGTGATACATGCATAGTTGGAAAAATATTGTTGTAATACCACTATGTTGTTTGATGTAATACAAGTGGGGTCAATTTCAATCTCATGTAAGCAATTAAAAAATTAATCATGATATGTTATATTTTATTATTATTAGAGCTAAATGATAAAATTATTAGCTACATATGATTGTGTATGAAATTTTACAATAGGAAACCATTTTTTCATTGCCTTTTGATATATGTTACATGAAATAAGTTGTTGAAGCTAAAAATATATAGAGAGAGACTTGAATATTTTTTCAATTGGAAATATGGGATTGAAACAGGCCCCACCAGTGTTACATCATCACCACATAGTGGTATCACAACAAAGCTTGGATATTATCCATGTATCACTTGGCAATATTTGAACCTTGGTCTCCTCTTTTAAATATTGAGAAATATAACCAGTTGAGCTAATGCCACTTGATAAAAAATTTAGGTTTACATAAGTTTTTATGAGGGATCCCAATCCCCTCTTATCGGGGTTTGAAATTGTGTCTCTTGGATGAAAACCCAAAGACTTACCACTACGGTATCCCTCATGGGTTGATAGAGACTTGAATATTTGAATGGTGATTAACATAGGATTTTTTAATAGTATATTTTACATGAAATTTTTAAAAACTTTTAATAAAAAAATTAATCATTACAAACAAATATTAGAACATGGGTTATATTGAGTATTTTACTTAAGCAATCTTCCAAGGGTGTCCTTTCATAATTTTGCCGTCGATCAATCTATGTCATCCATACTTGCCAATAAAATATTATAAGATACATAATTTTTTTTTGGTAAGTTGTAGTTGTATTTCAGAGGGTTTTAACTGGGTCCCACTCCCAGATATACAAAAACTTCATCAGATTGAAAGTACATTCATGTTGCATAATCCTCTGCCTAGGAGGGATCAGTCTACAATAGTCTAACCAATCCCGTGCAGGGGATATGTTTGCCAAAATTCCCTCGTAGGGGATGTAGAAGCCGGTAATCAGGTGGTGCTTGCCCTCGCAGGGGGTACTGAAGCAAACCAAAAATAATCCATAGATATTCACTAGAGCCCTCGCAGGGGCTGACACAGGGAGACCCAACCGGGTGGTTAGCCCAACACTAGACCAGACATCGCCAAACATTGCATCAAAAACCCCAACAAACCTCAAAAACAATGCAAAAAACCCACAGACCTGCAGCAGCTCAAGGGTCAATCTCTGTGATGTCCTCTTCAGGATGGTCGACACTCTGCTGGAGGGCATGCTTCAGAGCGGCACTGGCACTTTCAAAGGCGATGATGAAACTCCGAAGAAACATCCGAGTGAGACGGTTGGAGATGCCAGAAGTGGGGGCTGAGTCCCCGTTGAGGTCTTCAATTTCCAGAGGAGAATTTTGACTGGATTCTGTTTTGGGCTTCTTTGCCCTGGAGGACCTGCGGACAGGGGTTGCCGCTTCTTCGATTTTAGCTTTACGTTTTCCCACCGAAGGCTTCTTGCTGGTGGGGGGTGGTTTTGGATGGGGGCGGGGCGGGTTTGGAAGGGGAAGGGGTTGGCTTGGAAGGGGAGGGAGTGGGGGCGGGGGAGAGGGGATGGGTTTGGAAGGGGACGGAGATGGAATGGATGGGGAAGCAGCAACAACGCCTTTCTCGAAGGCCGGGGTGCTGGGAACTCCATCGCTGGCCATAAGCTCGCTCGAGATGGAATGAGCAGGGCTTTGGGGGGCTTGGGAAAAGGGGGGGAAGCTTGCAAAGGGGTAGCCGCAATGGGGGGATTAGCCAAAACATGATAGAAGATAATGATGAAAAGCCCCTGGTGGGCAGGGGGGTACCTTTCTTGCGAGCAACGGCTACAGAGAGACGCATAGACCGATAAAGAAACCCTGGAATGTTCATGGGTCTGTAACCCCGGATATGGTTGACAAGGGCAAGGTGGAAGCTTGCCATAGGCTTGTTGGGATCATCGTAGGCTAAGTACTGAATGAGGGGAATGGCAACAATTGGGAATGGGGGGGGAAGGGATTGACGGTCCAGCGCATGGCCATCCCACGAGAAGTTCTGGTAGTTGGGGAAGCCTTCCAACTCAGGTTCCCAACAATGTTTGTCTCGTCGGACAAGACGCCCTCCAACCGGCAGCTCTACAATCTCGCCAATCATCTCTGGAGTGACCTTGAAGCGCAGGTTCCTGACACAGACATGGTCGTTCGACCACGTGCGAACAAAGTCCTTCGTGATGTCATCCTCAGCTCCACGGAATTTTGATAATAGGGTGGTGAGTTGGGCGCCCTGCAGGTAAGCAGACGCTATGTTGTCCAGCTGGAGAGAGCTCGGTTCAAGGTAGGCCATGGTGGCAGAGGTGGGGACAGGAAGAGCGGTGGTGGATGAGGCCCATAGGATAGACTTGTAGAAGGGAGTGTCATAGGCTGAGCTAAAAAGGGGAATTAAATAGGTCGGGGAGGCGAACAGATCATGTCGGGCCTTGCGGATGGGTGACAGGTGGACGGGGGGATGCCACGTCGGGGATGGCGAGGATTAAGGGGCAGCCTAGGGACCATATCCGCATAGGTGGAGGTGAAAACTTGGGTGAGGTTTGCAGACGTGGGAAGAAACATGGAGGGGAAAGGGGGTGCGGCTGGAAACATGGCAGAGGTCACTGGCAGAGAGCGTTGGGACACCGTGGATGGAAAACCGCACTTTGACTTTGTTCGATGAGAACCAATGGGGTAGCTAATCATCAGTGGGTGTTGGAGCACACATCGCGAGGCTCTAGGATAATGGGACACCCGATGTAAATCTTGCACATTATAGAAATAATAAATCATTGGTTAGCGTGGATGGATTTGGAGTACCTACCATGGCTGTCCGACGTCACAATTTGAAGGACATCTGGCGGGAAGGAGTCTTGCCACACGGAGATGGGTGTTTGCCCTAAGCCCAAGTTGGCCAGCCTATCCACAAGCCGATTGGCTTCTCTGAAAGTATGACTGGCTTCCACCTGGCAATGCTGATTTAAAAGCTTCCTGCTTTCTTGGATAAGGGATCTGATATTCCACGGAGGGACTTTGTTTGAAATGAGGTAGCCAATGATATTGAGAGAGTCCCCTTCGACATGGATCTTGGCACATGACCCCTTGATGAGGTGCAAACTTCACCACAGGGCCCACGCCTCGGCCACATTGTTGGTCTGATGATAAATATTCTCTGCAAAAGCCATAACTATCTTTCCTCTGTGATCCCTGATCACTCCCCCTACCCCGGCCAGCCCGGGATTTCCTTTCGATGCGCCATCGAAGTTTACTTTTATCCATCCCTCAGGAGGGGGAAGCCAGTGAGCTTTGGTTCTGGGATGGATCGAGGGAGGGAGTAAGGTGGGGATGGGGATGTTGAGGGAATTGATGATGTCAGCCTCATTCTTGCTCAAGGGGGAGCTGGACCAGGGGATGAGATGGGAGTTTTCAGAGGCGAATGAGATGGCTTTGGTGGCTAAGGAGGTGGAGTTGTAACGGGTGGAAGAAAAGACCCTACGGTTGCGTTCGAGCCAAACTTGCCAAATGAAATGGTGGAGACAAATTTTCCACAGGAAAGCTACTTTGGGGTTTCTGAAGGGAGCAGGCCATTGAATGAACATGTCCAATAGGGAGTTGGGGCGGGCCCAGTGGATTTGAAAGGTGGTGAACAACTGGTCTAAGCCCTCCCTAGTGAACACACACTCTAAAAGGAGGTGGTCAATGGATTCCCAGTTGGACAAACAGAGGTGGCATCTGTTAGGGACAGGGATCCCTCTTTTCATAAGATTGTCTGTGGTGAGGACCTTGTTTTGAATGGTTGTCCATGCAAAGAAACCAATTTTTGGGATGAGGCGTTTAACCCAAACTAACTTGAATGGAATGGTGGGGACCCGAGATTTGACTAACATGGAGTGGGCAGACTTGACCGTGAAATCCCCACTATCAGTTCCCGCCCAGATGGGGTAGTCTTGGGAGACTATGGTAGGGATGATGGTGGTTCTCAGCATCTTAGACAAAGTCTTACCGGCCCGCAAGAGGTGCTCGCTGTCCTCGGGGATAATCTTCCATGTGCCCCTATCTATGTAATGCATCACTTTGCTTCCCCATCTCCTTTCGAGACTTGGTCTAAGTCTGGACACCTCAGGCAGATCCTTGAGGGGTTTGTCTTTCAGCCACGTGTCTTCCCAAAAGTCTATGGAAGCACCTGAGCCTAGCTGCCACCGTGTCCCTCTCAGGATAAGAGGTTTCATTTGGATAACACCCCGCCAGAAGGCTGATCCATTTGTAGGGATGCTATTGTCCATAAGGGTTAAGTTTTTGAGATATTTGCTTTGGACAATGGTGACCCATTCTGCTTTGTAGTTGATGAACAACTTCCATGCCTATTTTTCTAGCAGGGCAATGTTTATGTTTGTTGATCTCCTCATGCCAAGTCCCCCTAAGTTCCTGGGTTGGCATACTTTGTCCCAACTGACAAGGTGGAATTTCTTCAAATTTTTTGGGCCGGCCCACATAAACCTTTTTTGCATTTGCTCAATTTTGGAATGAACTGAGGCAGGCACTTTGAAGACTGACATGAAGTAGACCGGGATGCTTTGGAGGACTGCCATGGTGAGGGTTGCTTTGGCTGCTTGGGATAGGAGGGAGCCTTTCCAGGCAGCAAGCTTACGATTGATCCTTTCAATGACATTGTCCCACATCGATTCCTTCGGGTTCATGGTGAACAGAGGGAGACCCAGGTAGGAGGTGGGGAAGGTAGCGATACAACACTGGAGGATACGAGCAATTTTCCTCTGTCTATTACCTGGAGTGTTTAGGAAGTAACACTTACTCTTGAGATAGTTGATATCTTGCCCTACAGTAGAAGCGTAGGTATCAAGGATTCCTTTGATGGATTTAGCTTGGACAACGGAGGCCGAAGTTGCAACAATAGTATCATCCACGAACTATTGGTGAGACAAGGGGGAGAGTTGGAAGAAGCTTTGATACCTGACATGCCTCCCGAAGCCATGACCTATTTGAAAGCTCTACCCAGGGATTCAGCCAAAATGATGAAGAGGAAGGGGGATAGGGGATCTCCCTGTCTGATCCCTCTGAGGCTAGGGAAATAACCTGCAGTAGACCCATTGACCAGAACTGAGAACCAAGGAGAGGTGATGCATCCCTTTATGAGGTGAACCCAATCTGAGTGGAAGCCAAAATGAGCTAGCACTTTGAGAAGAAAAGTCCTGTCCACCCTATCAAAAGCCTTGCTAATGTCCAGTTTCAGAAACATGGCCGCTTTCTTGTTGCACTTTGATGAATGGAGGGTTTCATGAAGAGATATGATGTTGTCGATGATTGATCTGCCTTCGACAGAGCTTCCCTGGCATGGATCAATAATGAAGGGAAGAATATTTTTGAGCCTAAGAGCTAGGGATTTGGCTAGGATCTTGTACAAGATGTTGCAGAGGCTGATAGGTCTGAAGTCATTCATGGATTTGCATTGGGGGTTTTTGGGAACCAAGGCGATGAATGTGGAATTTGTTCCTCGAGGGATGGTTTTGGTTTTCTGGAGCTGCTTGATGGCATCACTCACATCCTTCCCAACTATGTCCCAAAAAGTTTGGAAAAACCTAGGGGGAAACCCATCCGGCCCAGGAGCCTTGTCAGCTTTCATGGAGAATAAAGCACATTTGATTTCTTTCTCAGAGAGGGGTTGAATCAGGGATTTTTTCATCTCAGGGGTGACCAAGGGGGGAATATTTTCAAGCAGGGCATCCTGGGCTGCAATATTGGATGGATTTTTAGAGCCCATGATGTTGCTGAAGAAGGTGGCGACTTCTTCTCGGATCTGGATGATGTCCTGAGTGATAGAGCCATCCCTTAAGGTAAGTTCTCTGATCTTGTTAGTGCTTCTATTATGCAGAGTGGAAGCATGGAAGAACCTGGTATTGGCATCCCCCTCTTTGAGCCATAGGGCTCAGGATTTTTGGTGCCAGAAGGTCTCCTCCTTGGCTAGGATGTTATGATAATCGACGAGCAACTGCTTTTCTTCTTCCCTGAGCTGGTGGGTCCATTGATCATGCTGAGTTTGCTGCTCTAGATCTTTGAGTTTGCTTAACGTTTTTGCCTTGAGATCAAAAATGTCCCCGAAGACTTCCCTGTTCTAGGTTTTCAGGTTATCTTTTATGATCTTAAGTTTGTGAGATACTCTGGACATAGCTGAACCAGGGACAGGAGTCATCCACCAATCTTCAATCCGTTGTTTCAAATCCGGGTGTTGGATCCACATATTCTCAAACCTGAATGGGGTTGGGAAGGATGGAGCCTTATTTGAATCCAATAGGAGGGGGGAGTGATCAGAGCCAATCCTGGGAAGGGGGATCAGGGATGTGTCTCCAAATAGGGGAATGGCCTATTGAGAGAGAAAAAACGGTCCAACTTAACCTGAATATGCTCAGCGCCCACTCTTTTGTTACTCCAAGTGAATTGGTGGCCACGGATTTGAATATCCATGAGTTCATTTTCAGCGACAAAGGCCTGAAAGTCCACAATGCTTTTAGATGGGGAGGAAGCTCCCCCTTTCTTGTCAGAATGGAAGAGAGGAGAATTGAAGTCTCCTGCAATCATCCATGGGAGTTGGGAGAAGGCATCCTTCATGAGGGACAGGGACTTCCACATGTTGAATCTCTCCATAGGATTATTTGGGGCGTAGATGTTGGACAACACCCAAGTGAATTTGTTTTCTTTGCAATAAAACATTATGTTTAAGGTTCTGCTGGAGCTGGAGATGACTTTGCCTTCGACCTTCTCAGGGTCCCATAGACACAATAGACCTCCTGCAGATCCCTCCATTGGGGATGAAGCCCATTGTCCAGTCTTCCAAATTTTTTGGACTACGCTGTGAGTTTTGTCAGCGTCAGTTTTCATTTCTTGAAGGATGAGTATAGAGGGTTTGTACTCTTTCTTGGCGGTTCGAGCTAACCTTTGTTTGCTCATGTTGTTAAGCCCTCTGATGTTCTAGGAGAGGATCTTCATTTAGAAACTTTGGCAGGTTTCTTGCCTCCCTTGGTGGAAATGGAGGGAGGTTTGGGATTTTTTGTTTCATCCTTTGCCTGCGTGAACAAGGCTGAACTTAGGGTTAGTTGTACTCCATTGGCAACCTGGTCATCCGTGTCCTTCTTGCTTTGCTCATAGGTGGTGGGTCGACCTCTTTTTCTTTCACCCCCTGTATCAATGGGGCCTTTCCTACTTCTGGTGATGATAGAGCTAATATCTATCCTGGACTGAGTGGGACTGAAAGCATCCTCCTGAGAGTCGAGGTTGGATTCGAAAGGGGAAAGAGGTTCTTCCGAGGGGAAACCAGCTACAGAATGGGGGGAGGGTTGATCTACAGCAAGGGGTCCAGGAGGGGATCGGCCTGGGATGGGGGTGGTGGGGAGGAAAAGGGGATGGAAGGCCCAGACCTGGAGGGAGAGGGATGAGGGTGGGGAATGGTGGAGGGTTGGAGCTCAGGGAGGGAAACAGAGGGAAGAACTTCATCATCAGAGCCGCTTAAGGGCCCAAATCTATTGGGAAAGGCGAACATGGAACATACCTGGCCTGCAACTGAAGAGGGGTTGGTGGACGGAAGGTCCTGGATAGCGGCCTGCTTTCCTTTGTCGTTGGTCGGTCTGCGATTACCAGGTCCTCTGGATCGGTCGAAGCGTTCTCCCGTCTGGTGCTACTGGGGAGGGGGGACCCTTAGAGCTTGGTGCTTCCTGCTGGGGCTTGAGGGATGGGCACTGAGCTCGAAGGTGTCCTTGGGTCTTGCATTCGATGCAGAATGCTGGTTTATTTTCGTACTCGATAGCTTGGCACCAGTGAAAATCCCCATAGATGAGGTTTAGGCGGGTTGGAAGTTGTGAAGCAAGGTTGGCATTGACACAGATTCGAGCATAGGCCATGCGGGACCTGGCTTTAGTTGCAGGGTCAAGAGCGACCATGTCCCCGATGTATGTTCCAATCCACCCTAGGATGTCCTCGTGGAAAAACTGGATGGGGAGATCGGGGAGGCGAACCCAGATTGGAGCAATATTGATATCCTGGGTCTGGGGATTGAAATCTTGCTTCCATTTTGTCACAAATAGACTTTTCCTCCCATAAAACCAGGGGCCCCCGATGAGGATTCGGGCATAGTCATTCTGATTGTTTAAGCATATCAGGAAGAAACCCCATGAGAGGGCCACAATCTGAAGGTTCCCTATTGTGCGCCATTTGAATCTGGCCCATCTTCTTATGGATTCCATGTCAGGTCTCCCTCCCACGAACTTGTCGACCAGGGAGAGGGATTCTGAAGAGAGTTTGTCTGCCATGAGAGAGACTGGGAGGACCATATTTTCCCCATTGGTGATCACGGGGGGATGGTTAGGGTTACCAGAGGGGCCGGGTTTAGCCGTCCCTAATACCTTCTCCAGGTAAGTTGTCCCGCCCGGGTCCGGGTCGGGGTTTGTGGGAGCATCCTCCGAGGGAGGGATCTCGCCTTGCTCCAGATCCCCAGAAGGGGCTTGGGGAATCCCGCTCACAGTTGCAGAGGGAGCTGTGGACGCCATTTTCCATAAGATACATATTTTAAGTATCTTCTAATTTTTAAATTTAAAAAGAAAAGGAAAAAATACAATTCTCAAAAGTAACTAAAATAATTTTAAATGAAATGTTAATTACCTTATTTAATAAATTAAATAACTTATGGATTTGGAATATTTAAGGGGAAAAAAGTAGAAGGAAATATGGTAGGATTACAAGGATAAGAGAAGAGTAGGGAAGATAGAAAACTTAGGAAATGAAAGGATTGCATGGGTTAAAGGAAGGAAGAAAGAAGGTTAAAAAATGTTAAGGATTGCACTAAATTAAAAGGAGTGAGCAAATATAATGCTTCCAATAATGCATAAGAGAGAATAAGACCATAGTTAATTTAATGAAAAATTTACTAGAATAAATGAGAGGGAAAAGGATGCTCTACCTAGAATTAAAGAATAATTTTTTTTTATTTTAAGAGTCTTACATATATCCATTTTGTCTATGTGCATTATATGAATTACCCTATAGACTTTCTTGTAAAGAAATATCCTATGAGGTCTTCTATACTATAGATGATGAGGCCAGAAATTGCCTCACTCATAGACCATTTTTGAATATTTTATAAACTATTTGATAGACCTTATGCTATATTTTTGTTCTAATTTTGATGATGGAATGCATTATGTATTACTATTTACATTTTTAAATATTCAGGAGCATAGTATTCTTTTTTGACCATTTTCTGTATTTTCTGCATTATTTTAGCTGATTTACTTAGCAAATAAACATTTATTTTGAATATGCAATAATGTGTGTTGATGTGTATTCTGTTCTGGGATTATTTTATTTTTTGCCTTACCTTCTAACCTGTTCAAATTGTAAAAAGGCACCAAAACTTGTTCAAACTGGTATGACTGTGCAGAAAACAGGGTTTGACCATACAAATTCTAGCCAGTTGTGCATAAACAACATGGCTTGCAATTTGTCAATGCCAACACATAAAACTTATGGAATTTATCTTTTGAGGACTTAAGAAGACTAATAAATTGATCAAACCCATTATCCTAAGCAATTGATGTATGGATAAGCGTCATAACTATTACACTGCTTGATATTTCGGAGCAGCTTTGGAATGAGCGGAGTAGGACCAGTTTTGGTCAAAACCATCAACAGAACGGTCCAAAAGGTGGAAAATAGAAAAATGAAGATGGATAAAGTTGTATGAGAAGTTTTCTCACCCCTTACAATGCATTTCTTCTAATGGATTGCATCCATAAATTAAAATGGATAAGCTGCAACTGAATAATTTCCTACATTTTAGGAAGACAACTTCAACATAGTTGTTGAATCCCTGAAAAGCAGCAACAGAACGAATCTACATATGTAACATAATAGTATAAATAAAAAGCTCCCATTTTGGTTGAGCATGTATACTTTTGCATAGAGGGATAGGGATAGAATAGTTGCTTCAACTATAACAGAGCAAGAATTCTACAGGATTTTTTCTGCATTGTTGCAATGTTATTTTAAATTCAATAAAAAGTGCAGTTTCTCTATACAATTAGTTTCTTGAGTGAATGAGTGAACATTAGATATCTTAGAACAATCTTCTTACCTTATTCTATATCAAGAAGCAAAGGCCCACTTCCAGGACCAGGAGATGTATCAGCTTTTGATAGGTTTTCTATTCATTTCTTACTACAACAAATTAGCAAAAACCTGACAATTTCCATTTCATTTGTTAGTTGTGTTGTAAATGTAGATGCAAGATAGCTGATCATATAGCATAGGATTTTGAATCTTACAACATTTTTGAAGTTTCTCTATTTTCAGCAGTTATTTCCAATTTTTAGCATTTCCATTTGTGTTAATTGATTTCTAGTTGTTTCATTTTTGCAACATTTTATTCTAGCCTTTTAATTTTGTTAATATAATTAGGATTTAATTTATGTAAAGTTGTTATTTTTATCATAAGTATCATTTCTGATTTTAAAAAATTAAGTAGTTTCAATCTTCTACAATCTTTCTATTATTACAATTTTGTTTTAGCAAATGTAATTAGGAGTTCAATTTAGTTCGTAGGATTAGAGGTGACACCAGAAACCCCTAAAATTGATTGATCTCATCAATAAATCCATTTCATGAGTAGACTTACCTTTCAATTTGCTTATCCCTGCTATCGCATACAACCATTGGATACCGCCCTGGATTGACAATTATAATGATTAAATGGTGTGATTTATGACACCTCATTTTTGGCACCGTTACTGAGGAACCAAGGTGTTGTTAGGAGAAGTAAAGCAGACCAAGAATTGTTATTTGGATACAAGTAACAGTTCTTGGAAACTTGTACTTCAGTTCATTCAGCAAATGAGCATGAATGCATAGGCCAAGAGACGAAAGAGGGAGGTTTATCAAAAGAACCAGCTCTTTTCTAGAAAGACATTCTTCACAATCATACTTGCCTGTGTATGAAATCCTTGAACGACTTAAACGAGAATCATATTCTTCATCAGCCAAAATCTTGGGACCTTTAGAAAGAAGAACTCTTAGAAGCACTTGCTTCCAGAAATCCCTCTAGACCTAGTCCATCTGAATAAATTTCAAAATTCAAAAGTGAGGAGGACACTATGGCAGAAGAACGTGATAGGGATGTTATAGTTCTTGGTGAAAACCCTACTAGGACTTTTGAATATCCTATTAAGCTAAATCCTACTCAAAATGCTCCTATGAAAAAATTTCACCTTCTGTATTGCCAACCTTTAGGGGAATTGTCTTTGAGGATCCTGACCAATTCTTGTTTGAATTTAAGGTTCTATGTCAGACTTATGACTATGTCAATGACAACCAAAAACTAAAGTTGTTTCCCTCTACACTTAAAGATGTAGATTTACATTGGTTTATGAGTCTTGAAATTGATTAAATATGCACTTGGAAACAAATGGAAACTATATTCTTGGATAAATATCAAGAATATTTTAGAGTGTGGAATAGAAAGGATGAATATCACGATTGTCCCTTAAATAGAACTTTTATCTCAACTATTTGTGGTATTTTTTCAAAGGGTCATAATGATAAATGTCATCTACTGCCTCAAATCAAAAACGTTTTGGAAACCCAAACTGAAGAACTTAATTTTATTAGACAAAGGCAAGGAGGCAATTTTTCACATTATCCAAATGCCCCTCGTTTTCCTACAGAATGGGGAAAAAATCCTTGGAATGTGCCATGGGGTTATGCAGAACCACCCTCACAACCTTAGAATCGGTCTTGGACAACTCCTCAAGATTGTTCACACTCTATATGGACAAATCCATCAGTTAATCCACCTTGGACACAAAATCAACAATATGGGCAAAGATGGGGGTAGTAGTACCCATCATATCAAGGGTAGGAAAGATATCAAGGCCAAACTCAAAACCTGTTGCTTGCTCCTAATCATAATTTTTAGGGAAAAATGCAACCACAACAAGCATCACAGGTAAAACAATCTCCACTTCCAGCTCAGCCTATGGCTAACCTAAATAATACCAAACAAGCAGCCCTTGTTTATGGAGTTGATTCTAAAGAAACTATTGCAATTCATACCCTTGATTGTAGTAATATCCAATTGTGTTCAGGGAAGGTTTTACCTGACCCTGATCCACCTACAATTGAAGAAATTTATGGAAAGCAAGATTCTCCAAGTCCAAAACAAGTGTAAACAAACAAAGAAAAACCAAAAAATGAGCAAGAAAAACAAGTACCCCCTATAGGTATAATACCATACCCTAAAAGGTTTGATCATACTGTAATTATCCCTAAATTAGAGTTAGTCACAGAATTGAAGAAAATGACTATATCACTTCCTTTGTTGCAAGTAATAAAGGATGCGCCATTAATTAAGAAAACCATTCAGGAGTTGTGTATTCAGAAACCTGGTAGAAAGAAGAAGTATTTCCCTAAAACTATTCAAGTAGAAGGAAAATTGGTTGACCTGTTATCTGGAAAACTTGTTCCTCCAAAATATAGTGACCCAAGAAGTCTAGTTGTTATAGTCACTATTGGTCTAGTTCAAATTCCAAATGTGTTGATTGATCTTGGTGCTGTAATTAATGTAATGACTAAAGACACAATGCAAAAACTACAGCTCAATAATCTCAGTCCTACAACTACAGTTTTGGAGATGGCAAATAGGTCAGTTGCCAAACCAGAAGGAATACTGGAAGACATTCCATTGAAGTTTCTTCTTGGGAATATCCTATAGATTTCCTAGTATTGCAGCCTAGAAATGTAGTTAGTGGCTATCCCATCATTCTAGGAAGGCCTTGGCTTGCCACTGTAGCTGCTTTTATAGATTGTAGATCCGAGGAAATGACCATTTCAAATGGCATTGATCTCAAAAAGATTTTTCTTTATCCACCTGTCCAACCTTCAACCAAATTTTCTAGATAAATATGGTTTCCTAAATTTGATGAAGAACAGGAAGAAATTGTTTCCACTCTGGCCACAATAATAGTAAAGTAACACATTGAGGAAATCAATTCACAAGAAAGATAAATTGTTGAGGATGAAACTGTCCTAGTTGAGACATTACAAGAATAAGGACTTAAAGATGATCAAATCATTATTCATCGTTTATTGTGGAAGGATGAAGAACATACCTCAGAACATCTGTCATCCATTCCAATACAAGAAAGCTCTTTCACACTGCCACATGGATGGTATCATCATCTTCTTACCTCTTTCACATATCCTATGGAAGGAATGATTCCATCAGGTGTTACTTTTGAAATAGAATCCAGAGTATTTCATACTTTGCAACCACATCACTGTCCATTTAATTATTTGATCAGAAAGTATGGAGCAGTCAAATCCATTCATCCAGGTATTAAACAAATATAAGTACATCCAGGTAAAATTATGAATATTAATAGCTAGTTGACTAATGAACAGGAAGCAAAGTTATTTGTTGTCCTACAAAAACATGTTCAAGCTTTTGCTTAGAGTTATAAGGATATGACTGGAATTCACCTTGATGTGTGTACATACAGGATATACACTAAAGATGTTAAACCTATGAAACAACCTCAAAGATGCTTGAATCCTTCTCTGAAAGATATTGTCAAGGAATAAATTGAAAAACTTTTAGATGTAGGGTTCATTTACCCAATTTCAGATAGTCGGTGGGTCTCTCCATTGGTTATTATTCCAAATAAAATGATAAAATGAGAGTGTGTGTAGACTACAGAGAGTTGAACAATATCACACATAAGGACCATTTCCCATTACCTTTCATAGACCAAGTGTTAGATACCCTTGCTGAAAAGAAATTATTTTGTTTTCTTGATGGATTTAGTGGATATAATCAAATACAAGTTGCACCTGAATACTAATAAAAAACTACTTTCACATGTTGTTGGTGAATATTTACTTATAGGGTCTTGCCTTCTGGTTTATGTAATGCTCCAACAACCTTTCAAAGAGTTGTTTTGGCCATATTCTCTGATTTAACAAATGAAAGTGTGGAAATTTACATTGATGATTTCACGATATGTGGAGAAAATTTTGATTATACTTTAGAACAGCTTGAAAAAGTTTTAACACATTGTGAAACATACCATTTGTCTTTAAATATTAAAAAATGTTTTCTCATGATGGATGAGGGGATTGTCCTTGGTCATAATATTTCTTCTCATGGTATCAAGGTTGACCCCAAGAAGGTGGAAGTCATCAAATAACTTCCTCCTCCAAAAACTTAAACTAATGTAAGAAGTTTTTTGGGACATATTGGTTTCTACCGTAGATTTATTACAAATTTCAGTACCATAGCCAATCCAATGTTTGCATTACTGAATAAGGATTCTGAATTTACTTGGTCTACTGAATGTCAAAAGTCTTTTGAAGCATTGAAAGAAAAATTAACTCCCCCTATGTTGAGAGGACCTAATTGGGATCTGTTATTCCATATTCAGACTTATGCTTCCAATAATGCTATTGGAGAAGCACTAGATCAAGTTGAAAATGGAGAACATTATGTCATTTGCTACATTAGTAAAAACTTGACAAGAGCTGAAAATAACTACACCACTACTGAGAAGGAATTCTTGGTTGTGGTATATGCTATTAATAAATTTTGATACTATATCATAGGATGTCAAGTGTTCATCCACACAGATCATGCTGCTATTAAATACTTGATGAATAAACCTTTTGTTAGTGCAAGAATTATCTGCTGGTTAATACTGTTGTAGGAATTTGATATCACCATAGTTAATAAACCAAGGAAGGCTAATGTAGTAGCAGATTTTTTGTCAAGATTGCCAAACACAAACATAAGGGAATTAGTTGAAGATGCTTTTCCTGATGAAAAATGTTTGCTATTTCTATACAATCTCCATGGTTTGCAAATATAGTTGATTACTTAGCTACAAGAAAAATTCCTCTTCACTTCACTCCTAAACAAAAGAAATAGCTAATCAAGCAAAGTGCTTCCTTTAAATAAATAGGAGGTCTACTCTTTAAATGCAATCCTGACCATGTTCTATGTAGGTGCATCGAGAAGGATGAAGTGTATGATATTCTTTGTGCATGTCATGATGAACCATCTAGAGGGCACTATTCAGTACAAAGTACAATTCAAAAAATCTTGGGTTCTGGCTACTACTAGCCATCCCTACATAAGGATGTAAAGAAATATGTTAAACATTTTGATGCATGCCAAAGAATGGGAAAGCCTACCTATACCAGTGAAATACCATTGCAACCTCAAGTAGGTATAGAGCTATTTGAGAGGTGGGGGCTAGACTTTGTAGGACCTATTGACCCACCTTCTCAAGGGAAGGTGCACATTTTGGTATGTACTGATTATGTGACTAAATGGGTAGAAGTGCGAGCTTTCAAGCATGCACGGGAAGAAAAAGTTGTTGATTTTCTATATTCTCAAATTATTTTGTTTTTTGAAGCCCACCACACTATTACCATAGATCAGGGACCTTAGTTTACATCAAAGGTTGTTGAATCCTTCACCAAACTGTATGAAATCAAGCATAGGAAATCCTCACCTTATCACCCTCAGGCGAATGGTCAAGTTGAAGTAACAAATTAGAAACTGGAATGAATCTTAACCAAAGAAGTAGCTTCCCATAGGATAAATTGGATGGATAAACTACCTAAAGCAGTTTGGGCTTACAATACTACCTAGAAATCTACCACTAGATTTACACCTTATGAATTGGTTTATGGTAAAAAGCCTTTTTTACCTATTGAATTTGAATTACTAACACTTCGAACTGCTTTGGAAGCTGGTATTTATTTGTCATAGGCACAAGAAAACCAAATTGTGCAACTCAATGCATTGGATGAACTACGAATGGATGCATTGCACTAGACTGAGATGATTCAAGCACAGCAAAAGTTGTGGCATGACAGCCACATTCATCAACAAAAATTTTAGCAAGGTGATTGGGCTTTGTTGTTTGACTCTCATTTTTAAGACTTTCCTATGAAGTTTTAGATTAGGTGGCTTGGACCATATTAGATCGAGGAAGTGTTTGAAAATGGAGTTGTTCACCTTTCACCCATCGATGATTCATGCAGAAAGTTAGTGGTTAATAGGCATCGTCTTTGGATATATCATAAACCACTAAATAAGGATCAGTTTCTAAATAAAGTGGAGCAATTGTATGTAAGAATGTTGGAAGGAACCACTTATTCCATAATAAATTCATCAAAATAAAAAAATTATTAAAAAAATGATAAAAATGATAAAAAAATGATAAAAAATGAATAATTTTGTAAGTGAAAACCTCCTATGAGGCACTGTTGAATTGGCTTGCATGAAAACTGGTTGTCTGACATGTTTGCCTTGTTATATTCACCATAATCATCCCATATGTTCTCACAAACCATTATTTTCTTTGTTCTCAGAACTGCACATGTTTAATTCAATAGAAGAACCAACTAGTAGTCAGCAGAAACAACCATATGAAAAATGTAGATAAGTGGTTAAATTAGGTATGTGCCCTTTATATTTTAAGCATTGTATATAGTTAGTATATAGTGTGTAAAGTCACTAATTAGTACATAAAGCATTCATAATGTTTGATCCAAAAGGTATCCATCTAGTCAATGAGAGATAAAACATTTTAGGTTGTTTTAAGGGGATGAAGGAAGCAGATAGAGTTGGAGAATTACAGCTTAAAGGAGCTTCAGAATGATACGATTATCTAAAATGAGAATACCATTTAGCTTCAAAATGATGAAATCTTTGAAATGAAACTATTTTTTGTAAACAAAAGTAGCATCAAAATAAAAAGGGTTTGTGCTCCAAAATGAGGAAGGACTTTTGACCTTCGAAATAAAATAATGTCACACGTCGAAATGAAAAATAAACTTCAAAATGAGCAAGGCCATAGGAGGAAGTGTCACGTGGCACAAAAGTACATTAATTTTTTCGTTTGGAGTTGGAAATAACAAATGAGGGCACACATTCCAAGCTACATATTTCAAGGCTGCAATGAGAAAGAAATCATAGGAATCGTTGCATGCTTTGCAATATGTGAAATCATGGTCACATGCAACAAGGCACTTTGATAGAAGGAAACTATGCATGTTGTACACAATGGAGCCAACAATTAACTGCCACCTTAGCGAGCCGCAACCACTTAATCACAAGCAACATAAAAAGATAAATCACGTTACTATAGGGAATAGGAGTCTGCCACGTGACAAGTTAAAGGGGATTTAATTTTTTAAATACTTTGACACATTCTGAAGCTGGTTCCTGCACTGTGAAAATTAAATTCCATAGCCACAATATTATAGCCCCTGCAGACGCAAATTGTTTAGACCAAACCTGAAAAACAACCTATTCCAGATGGTTGAGAGAAAATAGAGCACAAGGAATTAAAAATGGGGGGAAAGAAGAATAAAATTGAGCCAAAAAATGTAGACTGTCTATGGGGATCCTTAGTCACTTCATATTTTTACAATAGGAGGATTGATGCCATTTTTGTATAAATTTTATGGACACTTTGATGAATTGGCAACAAATTTTGCACTCTCAGAAACAACCAGGCTCACATTAGCAGCATGGCAATCTATGTAACATCAAAAATCTTAAGCCACATTACTGAATTACCTCTACAAGGGTTACAGATTTAAAAAACTGGTAAAAATTCCCTAAGTGAAATAGTTAACCAGTTTAAGGAAGAAGGGGATAAACCAAATGAGTTTTTAATGAACAATAATGTCTACAAAGGGGTTAAAAGAACTAGTTTACAACATCCTTGGTAAACCTCTGTAACCAAATCATCTCTTTACTAGCCTCTATAACAACAACATACTCTACTTTTATTGTTGAAAGTGCAACAACCTTTTGTAATTTTGAAATCCAACTTACTATAGTTCCACCAATAGTAAAGACATAACTTGTGGTACTCCTACTATCTATATCATTTACCATGTCTACATTAGCATATCTATATAGAATAGTGTTGGAACCTCCAAAACATAATGTCTAAGTGATAGTACCTCTTAAATACTTAAGAATTCACTTCACTGCCTCCCAATGCCTTTTTCCTTGGTTGTTCACAAATCTGCTTACAACTCCCACTGCATGTGCTATATCTGACCTTGTGCACACCATCGCATGCATCAAATTGTCAAATCTTTATGAATAATGAACCTTGGACATGTAGTCTATCTCCTCTTGTGTCTTAGGATACATCTCTTTAATCAGTTTAAAATGATTGGCCAGAGGTGTACTAACAGGTTTTGCATCCTGCATATTAAATATTTTCAACATCTTCTCAATGTACTCATCTTGATAATATTAATTTATGATTTTTCCTATATCTTGTTATTCTCATACCAAGGATTTGCTTTATAGCACCCAAATCCTTCATTGCAAATGAATTTGCTAATTTTCTTTTGAGCATATTTATATCTTGCATGTTAGACCCTAAAATAAACATGTCATCTACATACAATAACAAGATAATATAGTTACCATTATCTAATATCTTAAAATAAACACAATGGTCAAAATAACATCTACTATATCCTTATTATGTCATAAACCTATCAAATTTTAGATACCCCTACCTTGGAGCTTGCTTCAAGATATACAAGCTTTTTTTCAATTTACATACTAATTCTTCCTTTCCTTTGACCTCATACCCATGTGGTTGCTACATATAAATATCTTCCTCAAAATCCCCATGGATAAAAGTTATTTTTACATCTAATTGTTTAATATGCAAATCTTCTACAACCACTAGACTTGAAGTCATTTTAACAATAGGAGAAAAAAATTCATCTTAATCTATACCTTATGTGCAAACCCCTTTACAACAAGTCTAGCCTTATACCTCTTTTTACCTCCATATTCTTCCTTCACCCTATAAATCCACTTATTCTACAATGTTCTTTTTCCTACAGGCAACTGAACCAAATCCTAATTATGATTATGTACCAAAGAGTCCATCTCCTCTTTCCTGACTTGCTCCCACTTCTTTATGGTTTCTACTTGCAATGCTTCATATATTTTTGATTCACCAAAATCAATCAATAATACATAATACAATGAAGGAGAGTAACGATCAGGGGGTCTACTTAACCTGGTAGATATTATAATAGTACTTGCAGGAGTTTGAGGTGTTTGTTGCTGCTATTGTTGAATATTTTGATTTTCTAGCACCTTAGGAGTTTAATTTTCTATGATTTCATCAAGCATTATGTATTTTGTGTTTGTGTTTTCCTATTTCTTTCTCTGCAACTGATCTTTATACATGACCTTATCATTGAATACCACATATCTACTCCTAATGATTTTGTGATTTTTATAATCCCAAAAGTGATAACCAAAATCATTAACTCCATATCCAATGAAAGTACACTTCTTAGACTTTACCTTAAGTTTTGTTCTATTTTCTTAATCAATATGAACAAATGCTTCACAACAAAAAGTTTTCAAAAATAAGTAGTTAACGGGTTTACCTAACAATGACTCTTCTAGAGTACCACCATCCAGGGAACTTGAAGGTCCTTTGTTTATCAAGTAAACAACAGCATCCACAGCATCTACCCAAAACTGTAAGGGCAATCTTGTATGTAATCTTATACACCTAGCACATTCCATGATTGTCTTGTTCATCCTTTTTGACACACCATTTTCTTGTAGTGTTCTTGGAACCATATTCACTCTACGAATCCCATGGTATGAATAGTAACTATTAAACTCCTTGCTATAGTATTCTCCTCCATTATCTTATCTAAGACACTTCAACTTATTTTATGCTTCATTCTCAACCAAAGCTTTCCATTTCTTAAAAATATCAAAGACATCATATTTTCTTTGAATACAGAATACCAAGTTTTTTTTAGTTCCATCATCAATAAAATTAACATAATAATAAGAGCCACCAAGAGATGATACTTGATATGATTTGCTCCAAAATACACTACAAACTGTGCAAAACGGAAACTGCATACCTTAGAATAAATTTGCAACGTCTTCTAAGAATGTGGCCATTTTTGGCCTACAAATCCCATATAACTAATTCAAAAAAATGATATACTTGGATACCCCTCTGGCCATATTAGTTTAAAAATAGCATAAGGCTTAACATTTTTATCTTTCTCTCTTCATCGTGTAATATATTTGATTCTTGTTCAAGACTATCCTTCTCATTGTTCCTTATATTCTCATATTTCTTTATCATTGTTGAAGACTACCAGGTCTATGTTATCATATCTAGTCTCTACTTTTATTTGATTAAGTTATCATAAACATCCTCCAAATCCATATGCTTTGAGTTTTTATCATACTCAGGCCTTCCTCTCTTAACTCATATGTTGGATCAGAAAAGAACTACATATTTCATTTATTTTTTTCTCATTGATAAATACATCTAACTAGTTAATATTAGGCAATATTGGTGGTAACAACAAACCTATAATAGGCTAGTGGTTATGATAAATATATTTTCCTAAAAATACAATATTTCGTATAAAATTGTGAGCTTGCTTCTAGACCCTATCTAGGTGTGTTAAATATAGCTCACTAAATAATCAATTAATAGAATAACAAGCTAACATCCCCACTTATTACATTAGTTGATATGGAAATTATTACTACCTCGATTAATGTAGAGGAGAGAACAATAAAATTTAACTCTAAATTTGGCTTTGCCTTCAGTCATTACCACCATTTTAGCCTCTAGGTTTACATCTAGATCATCACCTCTGGGTCTACCTTTATGTCATTGCATCTAGGTCTACTTTTGGGTCATCGCCTCTAGGTCTGCCTCTGGATCTATCTTTGGGTCATCAACTCTAGGTTTTCCTTTGGGTCATATTTGGAGAAAAAAACCTTCTTTTGTAGAAACCATTCAACATTTTCTCCCATTGTATGACTTATGTCCATCCATAGTTAACATGGATCTTATTGGTTATTTTCTCTTTATACCAAGAATTTGTCTAAGAGTGATTATGACCTCTAAAAATATTACAAGGATGTAAAATCCAACACCTAGCTATCACATCTCTAAATATTTCATATTATATTTATTTATGTTAATTGAATCTACATCTTCATATCCTTTAGTATTGTTGTTGTTGTTGTTGTTGTTGGTTCAAGTACTGTGTTTTACTATTTTTGTTATAATTACCACTTCATGTCTTATTAGAGGTATGAATTATCGTTATAGTGAATAGATTTTAGCATACACTTTTTTGGTGGTTTTGAATGTAATGATAGTGATGGTGGTATAGATAGTAGGGACTTTCCTAATATACCATTATATATTGTATCCTTCACCTATAACTTGCTCTTATAATTGCATTGTCTTGTGTGGCCGAAATGTTGGTCCATAAGGCTATGCCCCATTGCTCTTATCAAAGTCTTTATCTCATGGTCAATATTAAAATGACTATACAATTTTGATTTATCTTTTATTTTATACTCATAGTATTTGATGCATCTATACAATTCTATTTGTGCTTCAGAATTATTGTTTGTAATCTCTTTGTTACCACCTCTATTGGATCCTAAATTAGATTTTTTCATGTCCTAGTATGGCATCCTCATTAAATAATACTCCATAACTATATTTAATGGCATCATCTTTACCATTATACTCCAATATAATTGCATCATCTATGTATCCATATCTCCTCTAGTTTCAAGTCAGTTAGGTTGTTGTAGTATCTCAATTACTACCTTCTAAGTTTGAGGAATTAGTCATAAAAAATGGATCTTTGAAAACCTAGGAACAACATTCTAAAATAGCAAAAGTCTACAAAATTACAAAAAAAATTGATTGTCTCCAATGTGGGCCAATTCATTTAAGTAACCATTTTCTCATAAATATATACCAATTAGCTTACAAGAATGATTCAATCACAAAAATAGTTGATTGGCTTGTAAGAGTAATTCACTCACAAAATGGATCAATATACTTACAAGAGTGATTAGCTCATAAAATGGACTGATTGGCTTGTAAAAGCGATTCATTTACCAAAAGAGATTGATTGACTTAGGAGAATAATTTTTTTAGTAAAAAGTATCGTTCAACTCATAAAATGCAAACAATTCCCTCATAAAAGGTAAGCAGTTTGCTCATCAAATCAAAGTGAATTACTCGAACATTCAAAGGTAAAATATGGCATAGATCCCAAGGTAAATCTTTTGAAAAGTGATATTTGACATGTAGCAATGTAGTAAGTTATTTTGGAAGCCTTGTAAGCCTATTAGAGGCATGTAACATTTAAAGATATAATATTTTGCTAAAATTGCCCCCAAATATTTAGTTTTTCTAATGGTAATTATTTCTCATCCCAAGTAACTCAAGGGTAAAATTTTATTATAAATAGGTGTTAAAGGCCTTGATTGTATTTGTATTTTGGCCATGATAATTTAAATCTATATTCTATGAAACCCACATTGTGTTTTATACTCGTGAGGTTGTAAGAGATTGGAAAGTCCTTATGCATCCTATCACTAGCACCAGCCTCCTACTTTGCTAAGTGTGCAGTGGTTGTGGCACATCCCTTCTAGGCCATCTCATCATTTTCTTATCAATTTATAATTATAAAAATGTGTGGGAATTGATGTTATTTTACTTATCATGTGTTGATTGATAACCCGCTATCCTCACTCCAATTTTAAAGTCATATTTGCTTTTAATTACTTGTATTCTAAACTTACAATTTTACTTTTTGCATTTTATTTCTCATGCATTTTTCCTTTTGTATTTTATTTTCATGTAATTTAGTTTAGATTAGTGATATCCATGATGATAGTAGGGAGTCATCCTAAATATAGAGGTCAAAAAATTTATTTGAAATCTTGTTCTACCTTATTGAAACTCGTATTGGGAGCACAATCCCTAATTTAGAAATTGGGATAATTCTTGGGTTTAACATAGTTTCTAGCATGCTCAATGGGACATAAACCCTATTTTCCCATGCCTTTGAATTAATTTTCTCTATTTTCATAACAAAACTAGATTTGTCACAGATGCAACAATTGGCTCAAAATTAGGAAATGTTTTGACTAAGTCAATATTAGCAATTGATTTACTCTAACATTAAAAGCAACTAACTTGATTTCAAGAAAAATTTAAAAAAATTCCAAGTTCTCAAAAGTGAGTAATTCACTCAAAAAAATTTATCAATTCACCCTGACTTAGCCAGTGATTCACTCAAAAAATGCATTTTCATAAGTCAAATGTAGAGTGATTTTCCTATGCTAGATATTGAATTTTTTAGGTCTAATCTTAGTTTGACTTAAAAATTGATCAATTTTTTACTATTCATGTTCAAATTTTATAATTACTTTATGAATGGCAACTCCGTATTGAACTTCAAATATTTTAATTTTTTATAAATATGATGACTTCAAAGGTATTCAAGCAACATAAAAATCAAATTTGACCTTGTATGTGCATCTATCATAGGCTAAAAGTACTTAAGGCATATTATAAGTTATTTTTTGCCAAAGCCTAAAACAAGTGATATGTTAGGATTAAATAATAAAACATGAGCAATAAATAAATGTAAAAATAAAACATAGAAGAATACAATAATACAAGAGATATAGATTTACATGGTTCACCCAATATGGGCTATGTCCACGGAGAAAATAACCAAGCCTTTTATTTCATCCAAAAAAATGAAGGGATACAACCTACAACAAATCCGCTATAACTTCCTCTTCTCTCTATCATCATCAATTACAATATGCACGCTATTCAACCACCATGCAAAAACCTCTTTATAAAATATATTTACAATTTAGGACAAAAATACCCACCTAAAATCCATCATTCAATCTATGATCTAATAATAAATGGTCAAAATTTACAAAGGGAAAAAACATCTAGTTTTAGTCCAAATTTACTTGTGTCGCTACCCCCTTGGACCCCCCAGTGACACAAGTAGGGGGTATGCTGCCCCCTACACCCCCCTTCATGGAGTGGGTCCAAGTTCATCTAAAAATAAGACCTCTAAATTAATTAGGCTCTAAAAACTAACAATCTCCCACTTGGAGACTGATCACAGTAACTTCACCGCTACTGCACCTACTGGACTATGCTTTAAATTTGGACCTGGAAATTTTATCACCATTACTATCATGCTTGAATATCAACTAAAACTAAGCAAGAACTCAGTTTCTTCTTGGTTACTACCTTTGTTAACATGTCTTTAGGATTCTCGCAAGTGTGTATCTTTTCCAGCTTCAACTATCCATATTCTAAAACAGATCGTATGAATTGGTACTTGGTTTGTATATGTTTAGTCTTAGAATGGAAGGCTAAGTTCTTTGTAATATGAATGGCACTCTGACTCTAGCCTCTGTAACAACAACATACTCTACTTTTGTTATTAAAAATGCAACAACTTTTTGTAGTTTTAAAATCCAACTTACTGTAGTTCCACCTACAATAAAGACATACCATGTGGTACTCCTTCTGCTATCTATATCATCTACCATGTCTAAATTAGCTTATCCCTATAGAATAGTGTTAGAACCTCCAAAATATAATTCCTAAGTGATAGTACCTTTTAAATACTTGAGAATCCAATTCACTGCCTCCCAATACTTTTTTCCTTGGTTGTTCATAAACCTGCTTACAACTCCCACTGCATGTGCTATATCTGGCCTTGTGCACACCATCGCATATATCAAACTACCAACTACTAATGAATAAGTAACCTTGGACATGCAGTTTATATCCTCCTGTGTCTTAGGATATATCTCTATAATCAGTTTAAAATGATTGGCCAGAGGTGTACTAACAGGTTTTGCATCCTGCATATTAAATCTTTTCAACACCTTCTCAATGTAATCACCCTAAGATAATATTAATTTATGATTTTTCTTGTCTCTTGTTATTATCATACCAAGGATTTGCTTTGCAGTATCCAAATCCTTCATTGCAAATAAATTTGTTAATTTTATTTTGAGCACATTTATATCTTGCATGTTAGACCCTGCAATAAGCATGCCATCTACATACAATAACAATATAATATAGTTACCATTATCTAATCTCTTAAAATAAACACAATGGTCAAAATAACATCTACTATATCCTTGTTATGTCATAAACCTATCAAATTTTAGATACCACTGCCTTAGAGCTTACTTCAATCTATACAAGATATTTTTCAATTTGCATACTAATTCCCCCTTCCCTTTGACCTCATACCCCTATGGTTGCTACATATAAATTTGTTCCTCTAAATCCCATGGATAAAAGTTATTTTTACATCTAATTGTTCAAGATGCAAATATTCTACAACCACTAGACTTGAAGTCATTTTAACAATAGGAGGAAAAAATTCATCTTAATATATACCTTATGTGCAAACCCCTTTACAACAAGTCTAGCCTTATACCTCTTTTTACCTCCATCTTCTTCCTTCACCCTGTAAATCCATTTATTATGCAATGCTCTTTTTCCAGTTGGCAACTGAACCAAATCCCAAGTCTGGTTATGTACCAAAGAGTCCATCTCCTATTTTTTGCCTTGCTCCCACTTCTTTCTAGTTTCCACCTATAGTGCTTCATATGTTTTTGATTCACCAGAATTAGTCAATAA
Organism: Wollemia nobilis; assembly: GCA_028583015.1. Lineage (NCBI taxonomy): Eukaryota > Viridiplantae > Streptophyta > Pinopsida > Araucariales > Araucariaceae > Wollemia > Wollemia nobilis. Next base: position 3,485,652 of record JAQPPZ010017259.1, on the reverse strand, counting down.
TACACAATACAGAGAAGGAGAGTAATGATCAGGGGGTCTACTTAACTTGGTAGATCTTCTAAGAGTACTTATAGGAGTTTGAGGTGTTTTTTGCTACTGTTGTTGAATATTTTGATTTTCTAACACCTTAGGAGTATAATTTTCTATGATTTCATCAAGAATTATGTATTTTATGTTTGTCTTTTACTATTTCTTTCTCTGCAACTAATCTTTATACATGACCTCATTGAATACCACATCTCTACTCCTAATGATTTTGTGATTTTCATCATCCCAAAAGTGATAACCAAAATGTTGGCAATTTTGGGTACTTTGGGTACATTGCCTTTGCTCAAGTGTATAAGTTGTCATTGATGTCAAGAAGCTTTTGAAGGAATTTGATTTGATGTCAAAAGAATCTAAGTTCAAGGAAGGGTTTTTGTGAAAACCAAGGTAGACAAAATAAAAGGTTTTATTTAAAACCATGGACAACAGATTTGAAATGGGTTTTTCTTAAAACCCAAGTTGGCTTTTTGTTTCATTGAAAAAGGTGCCCCGATGATGGAGATATTTAATTTTAAATATTTAGTTTAAATTTTATTTATTTAAAATTTAAATTAAAATTTTAAAATTAAATTAAAATATTTTCCACCGACGGAAATCATGTTAAAAAGGGTCGACGCTTTTATTAAAACATATACCTTATATATAAAGGGAGCAAATCAAATTTTGGTTGGTGTGCCATTGTTTTAATATTTGAAAATGCTAATGATGCGATCGGAAATTTGATATGACATTGGAAGGTGCAGTTAAAGAAGGGACGAACAATATCATTTTTCGAGCAAGTATAGAGCATGTGATTCAAAATTTTCAGCGACATGGCAGTAAGTGAGGGTTACATAATTTACGAAAGGATAAAAAGAAAATAAGGTTGCTATTCGTGTTTTTCGTTTCCATCCGATAGTGTGGAGGAGTCGGTTGCTTGTTCGAATGAAGGTGCTGCGATCTGGGAGGTCCTAAGGTCAAGTCGCAGCGGCGTTAATTTTTTATTGTTGGAAGAGGACGAAGGAGTTAAATAGGTTTTTGTCCATTGTATTCTCATCCAAGTGGATAGCGCAGGTGGTCGCGGACGGTTTTGAGTTGATGAAGGTTGGAGGGTCAAAACCCATCCGCACCAATGTTTTATTTTCAAAGGTATGACTCAAAGTTTCTTTTGTGATTAAAGTTTAGAGAAATAAGTTTTACAAAGAGGGAGTCATAAGGCTTTGTTTAAACTTTAATTTAAAGCTTTCAATTGGGAGTTATAAGAGTTTAGATATTTGTGAAATTAAAAGGTATTTTATGTTAAAATTAATTGGAGAGGTATAATAAGTTGAGTGAGAGGAGTAATAAGGTGTAATTGTGGATTTACATTACATTGTGAGAAAGATTTATTTTCTAACCTTCTTGAGATTGGCATAGAAGTTTGTTGTGGTTGTGGCAGATGTATGAGACCCCTTCATCATCAAGAAAAAGGTATGGGCACATTCTTCTTATGAGTATGATTGGTGTATGTTTTCTGAAATAAGGTTGGAGTGAAAAGGTATTCTACTAGGTATCCTAATGGCTAGGTGTAAATCCTATTTTCTGGTTTGTTGAAGACTACTTATGCATTGTTATCCTTAAGGAGAGTTTTTGGTGAATGCATAATTTCTGGTTTGAGATAGTGGAAGCTTTGTGCACTAGGGTTGATATTTGTGAGTCTTGCTACTTGCATTGAGATGGTGAAACCCTTAGTTGGCTGTTTTGATATTAATGGTTGAGTTGCTTCCATAGAGGTTGTTTTGATCAAGTTAGTGCTTTACTTGATACATGATTTGGGCTTACTCCATTGAGTTGATTTGAGCAAGTTATTCTTTGCATTTGGTGAAATTGTGTTGGTGGTTGTTTTGTTCAAATATCCTTGGAGGGAAAAGGATTTCTACTTGTTTCCTTTTCTTGTGATGATTGGTTGAATGCTTCAAGGTTGATGTTGAGTTGAATGGTGTTGGTTGACTAAACCTTGTTTGATGAGCATTGTTGTTGAAACCCTAATTGTTGGTGAAAAGAACATGAGTATCATTGTTATATGAGATATTGCATGGTTGGCAATTGTTGGGTTGTGTTTCATGTTCTTGAGAAAAGCATACTACATCTATCTTATTCTGTTGAGATTGAGATTGAGTTGAGATTGATATTGGGAGTTAAGTATAGAACATATTGAGTCTCTAACAATTCTCTTTATGCTTCTATGAGGTTGATGAATCACATTGGGTCTCTAAAAATTCTCTTTGTGGGTTCATGCTAAGCAAGTTTTTCTTGGTGAGCTTGCTGAGGTTTTGGACAGGTTCCGGTGGGGACTTGTGAGCAGGTTTTGGATAGGTTTCGGTGGGGACTTGTGAGCAGGTTTTTGGACAGGTCCTAGAAGAGGACTTGTGAGCTGAGTTTGATAGTTCTATCAGAGAACTTGAGGACAGAGGTGCATTGGTTCTTTGAGAAGAACTTGAGGACAGATTTGGCAAGTCTTTGAGAAGGCTTGTGTGCAGAGGATTGATTTGTTCAAGTGTTGGACAGATCTGACAGATAGAGGAAGACTTGTACTAGACCGACTGATTGTGTTTGGTACAGGTTGCTGAGCTGCTGTGGACGTGATCATAGAAGGCAGAGGTCTCTTAGGCTAAGCATTGAGGACAGGAGGTCTTCGGTGGAAAGGAGTTCCACATGCTGGCAAGAGGTAGAGGCAGTTGATCTTCTGAGGGATCATTTCCAGAGCAGAGGGGAAGGTATCTCCTTTGAGCAGAGGCTCATAAATTCATATTGGGGGAAGGTATCTCCTTTGGGCCGAGGCTCATAAACATTGTAATTGGGAAGGTTTCCCAAAGAACTTTGAGATAACTTTTAGAGAAAAGTTTTGTGGACGTAGCCCGAGCATTCTGGGTGAACCACATTAAAATTGGTGTCACTTTGTGGATGATATTGTGCATTGTTTTGATATTGCTTTGGGTATATTGCTTTACTATTTTGAAGTATAAAGGAAAAAGTAAAAAGAGGTCTTATACTGTTCACCCCCCCCTCTCAGTATAAGCTTGTGTTCTTCACAAAATCATTAACTCCCTATCCAATGAAAGTACACTTCTTAGACTTTGCCTCAAGTTTTGTTCTATTTTATTTATCAATATGAACAAATGCTTCACAACCAAAAGTCTTCAAAAATAAGTAGTTAACGGGTTTACCGACTCTTCTAGAATACCACCATCTAGGGAACTTGAAGGCCCTCTATTTATTAGGTAAACAACAGTATCCATAGCATCTACCCAGAACTGTAAGGGCAATCCTGCATGTAATCTTATACACCTAGCACATTCCATGATTGTCTTGTTCATCCTTTTTGATACACCATTTTCTTGTAGTGTTCTTGGAACCATCTTCACTCTATAAATCTAATGGTATGAATAGTAACAATCAAACTCCTTGCTATAGTATTCTCCTCCATTATCTGATCTAAGATACTTCAACTTATTTTATGATTCATTCCCAACTAAATCTTTCCATTTCTTAAATATATCAAAGACATCAGATTTTCTTTGAATATAGTATCCCAAGTTTTTATAGTTGCATCATCAATAAAATTAACATAATAATAAGAGCCACTAAGAGATGATATCTAAGTTGGTCCCCATATGTCTGTATGCACAAGCTCTAACTTTTCACTCTTCTTTTATTTCCCAACTCTGAGAAATCTGACTCTTTTCTATTTTTTATAAACACAATGTTCACAAAAGTTTAAATCAACTTGCTTCAAACCTGGCAACAAATTCCGAGTGGAGAATATGCATCCCCTTCTCACTCATGTGCCCAAGCCTATGATACCACAAAGTTGTATCTGCTCCTGTAGAAGCTAAAGCAATAGAAATATTAGTATTACCAGTACATACATACAACATACCTTCCTTCTTTCCTTTTGCTAATATCAGTAATCCTTTAGTAACTATTGTGACTATTTCACAACTTTCCCAATTTGGGGACCCACTAAAATTTTGAAATTTTTGATGTAAAGTTTTTGGTTTACATAAATAGATGATTGATGAGGCTTAGATTTAATGTTTTTTTTTTATGTTTTATTGATTTTAATATTGTAATTGTTTTAATGTTTTGTTTGTTTAAGTGTTTAAGTTTAAAATGTTGATTATTTTAAATGTTTTAAAATTGTTTTGGGTAAAATATTTAAAAATATAATTTTTAAAACATTTAAAATAAAATTAATATATATTTCTTGAAAATATTTAGTTAAAAAATATTTTTTTTGTTTTGTAGGTTTTCAAGGTAAGTGACATAGTTTCCAAGGCAAGTAGACCAACAGACTCAACACAAGTTAATCAATGCGATCAACGCCCGATGTGATTTTTGAGATGGTTAAAGAGGTGCAATATAAAATAGCCACCTAGTGGCTTGGCTGAATCTAAAGTGATAGGGGGCCTTCGTGTTGATAAAGCATATATTGTGTAGTTGCATGTTACATGTGGGATATATGGATTTTGAAGGTTTCTTGTTTGTGATAGCTTGAACGCAAATGAACAATGCAAAAAAGAGGTCCATTTTGGTAAACCTGTTGATAAGCCACAGAAAAGTCTTTGAATTGCTTACCATTTTGACAAGGAATAATCACTTTGGAGATTTGGCAGTGTTTGAAAATCTCATTACTCTTGACAATAATCTACATTTTCCACTAGTGGGAAGAGCACAAGGATTCTACTTATACAACATGAAAGCACCTTCAACTCATGTTTTAGATTTATTTTTATGCTAAACTCTACTCATCATAATGACATTATAGTGTTTCTTGGAGCAGATCTGATTCTGACTAATTACATAGATATTTTTGTTGTGGGTAAGACAGGATATTTCTTGATGGTGAGAGAAATTTTCTACCATTAGCATTGACACATTTTAAGGAGATGTTTATTTTTATTTTTGGGAGAATATCACTCTCTACGAATGTTACTAATCGTTATTGGTATATTTTGTAATAGAGATAGATCGGTCTAATAATGTTAAGATTAACTTCCAGACAGACGGTATCAATCCTGATTTCACATGCCCAAGAGATAATTAACAAAATTCGGTCCAACACTGCACGTGATTCTCCATCATCTATCTTCAGTACAAAATTTTACAAATAAAATAATACATTGGTGATGCAAATGTTAAGATGATGATCATTGGATTTGAATTATGCAACTATTGATGCAAAAAAGAAACAGATACTGCTAATTTTTATTCAGTATTTGAGATATTAGTGTCACTAGTTTATTTTTCAAGTAAATTATCCCCAAAATTATCATCAGTGGTGGATGGAAAATCTCATAGATTTCAAATGAACCAAATATGTTGTTGGAGAAATTTTGATGGACTCAACTTCTATTTTTGGAGGGGAAAACTTACTCAAATATCTATCAAATAACTTTTTCAATCTAGAAAAAGTGTTCAAAATGATCCTTCTTGGGATTGGTGAAATTTAGAAGCATCATTGTATTGTCTTAGAGCCATAACAAGGATAGTTTCTACATTAGAGGTAGTTATAATTCCCCAAGTTATGGACATGCTACTGAAGTTATTCACCCAGACTCAACTTCTCCACATAGTATGTTGAGCATTGTGGCATATTCAAAATGGTTGGGTAATGCACCAAATGAAACCATAATTATATGCCTACCATTATAAAGTTTTTAATAAAAGGTATGACCATCTTTGTTCCTTTACAACAAGTTACAATACAACAAATACAGTTATCTCAACAGTTGGGTGTAAATTTGTATACTATTTCTATTGATAATTTTCAAATTTGTGAACCACCTTGAAGTAGTCATTGATGTATTTCAAAAAATATGGCCTACATTAAAGTATTGTTTACCCAATGGGCTTGGGATATAACAACAATGGAGTGGTTTTGCAGGGCATGCAAGTATGCAGTGAGAACATGTGGAAATTCCATGGCTATTATAATGGGTGATAGGCTACAGGAGGTTCAAATGCAATATAAAGTACACCATTAGTCTTGCTTTCTTTATTTTTCAATTGAAGTGTTAAAGGTCTTTGATAGTGACCCATCATATGTAGTGCATAACGAGAGCATTTACATCATAGATAAAAGAAGTCTTGGTAGGATAAACATTTGTAGCTAATTTCAGTCACAATTCTTTAACATCCATGGTATGTATAAGTTTCAAAGTATTTTTGCATAAAAGTGATAATACACGATGCCATGGAAAATGAGAGATCAATGAAAATAGTGATAAATTAGAATGCATTGTATTTTCTCAGTAATCCAGAATGTAGCAGTCTCAATTTTAAAAAAACCATGGACAGCAGTATTGTTTTACATTGGTCATGTTTCAAAAGCGGGATGGAATTTTAATGGTTTAATAAATATAAATGTGTCAATGTATCAATGACACAATAGAGCTTGTTAAAACAATTATGAAATACATTCACAAACCTGCTATGGAACAAAACAAACGAATTAAAACTGAATGAAATTTAATTTATAAATAATCTTGTAAATTCAAAGGAGAGGGTTGGATGATTTGGAAAAGAAGGATGCATTGAAGAAGGAAGAGCACAAGAATAGCCAAAGGATCCTCCTAGGTTACATAGAGGGTTGCACTACAGAGATTTCTGGAAGGGCAATATTGTAAGATCTGAATAAATATATCAATTTCATTTTGTTAAAGCATGCATGTTGATGGTGTTTTATATATTTAATGATTTGATATGTTTTAAATATTTATTCCTTAGAAGATAGCACTTAGTCTATAATTGGATTGGGTTAATGTTGATCGATTTAGATTGGGTTTAATTACATAGAAGCTTATCTTTCTATTCTATAACCTGTAGTCAAAATTCCATTTTTTTTGTATCCTAAAGCTTTTTATTTTATTTTATTTAAATTTCAAAATTCATGGGAGTCACATTCCTAATGCTATAACCTAAATTTAATACTTTATCATTAGGAAATAAAATATTTATTTCACATTTCAATTTCACAACAATTTACATTTGGAAATAAACATGGTATTTTAATTAAATGTTCAAATAATTTTCATGAAATTTTAACCTAAAATATTTGAACATAGTTTAATTAAAATTATTTGCTAAAGGTTTTAATTAAATTTTACACTTTATAAATTCAGATTTGCGCAAATTACTAATATTATAATTAAAGAGTAAACCTTATGAACATCACATTTAATGATTGTAAATCAAATACCTAAATCCAGATCCCTTGTTAATGGTTATGTGCACCTTGAAGTAGTTTCAGCATTATATGTTGGACTTTGATAGCATTGTATTCCTACGTAGCTAATGTTAGTCTGAATCTAAGATTAGTTGAGTGCAAATAGGAGATAAGTCCAAGTGTGCTATGTTAAGTCAAAACTATGTTAGGGAGATTTGGTTATGGGAATAAGGTTGAGCAACCTATGATTGTGCTATGTTCACACTATATATTGTAATCAGATGCAAGTTTTTATAAATAATTAGAATTCCATCTCATTGTGGTATCAGAGCCATTGAGAAAGGTTCAAACCCAGTGGATTGTCCATCACAAATATTGTGAGTTTAGTCCAAAATTCAATTATTATGTTGAGGAGTGCTTGTGGTTTGGTGTAACACTACATAAGGAATGTTATGAGACAGCGAGTGGAATTTTCCAGCATTCGTTTCCTGATGCGCTTTAATTTCAATGCGAGAAGAATCGTGTATGAGAAGTCATGACAATTTTTTGTGAAAGGAGACATCTATTGCCAAGACGTGATGATCTGTGTTGCCTGTGCAATTTCTAGCAAGGCATGAGGAGGACGTCTATTTCCAAAAAATTCAAATAGACATAGGTCAAATGTGTAGATCTCATGATTGTGTGCAAAAACATTCTGCATAAACTAAGCTAAGAACGAAGAACTTTCTATATGCGATCATGGAGGATTTGTCTAACATGACGTGACATCATTCTGTGATATGCAAATCACATATTGTTACATGTATATGAAATTCTCCTGACACCTGATGTGATTTGTTGTTGATCCTGATCATTTTTTATTTTGTTTGGTCTGCACTACAAACGTAGGATGGGATCGTGATCATTGTTTATTTTTTTTGGTCTGCACTGCAAATGGAAGATGGGATCAGTCTATGAAGGAGTCATCAGCTACAAATGCGTGAAGGATCTAATGAGGTGTAATCTGTGTGTGAAGGAGTCATCCATGAGTATTATGATAATACATATTTTGAGTGAGTTGATCAAGGAGACGAGACAGTGCATTGAAAAATTATGAATATTCAGTGCAAGATTTAGCGTAGAGGAAGGAACCTACATTATTGTATTTGCATCACACTATTAAATTCTTGTTGTGCGCTAGATGTATTGAGAATTGATGGAAGTCATAGAATTTATGTAGATTATGGAGAGCTCATAGAAAAGGCCGGTTACAACTATTTAGTGGACAGTTATAAATCTATTGCTAAGCTTATTTTTTAGACTGTGTGGAAGGTTGTGTTTTGAAGGTTTTGATGTTCTAAGAAGTGTGGAAGGTGGCCAGTAATTTAATTTGCTACCCAAAAGTAATTTCATTTTTTGACCAATAATGCCTGATCTGTTGTTGGAGCTTTGCATGATTTTTTTGATTTCTACGTGATTCATGTTGTGAGGAGTTGTGTATCTAGAACATTGTTTTAAACTACGATTCATTAAGAGAATACTTGCAATCATCACTAAAATTTGCAAGCTTTGTTGGATACTAAAGTATTTTGTGAAATAATTTCCTACTACTGTGAAAATTATTGCTGCAAAGTAAGATAGAAGAGAGGTATTTTGTGAAATAGTTTCCTGCTTTATTGTTTTTTGTTGCATTAGAGGATAGAGTAATAATTTAAATGGCTACCAATAATAATCTACCCATTCCTGAGTTTAATGGGTTAGATTATGAGTATTGGTCTATCAAGATGAAGACCTTACTCATTGGCAAAGGGTTATGGGATATAGTAGAAGAAGGCTACACTGAACCTGCAGATTGGACCACCTTGAGTGCAGCTGATAAAACTAGTAAGAAGGATGCCCAAAAGAAGAACTCTTTTGCTCTCTACCATCTCCAAGCAGCTTTGGAGAAAAGCATCTTTCCAAGGATTGCTTCTTGTTTAACAGCCCTAGAAGCATGGAAAGCCTTGAAAGATAGCTATCAAGGGAGCAATCAAGTGAAGCAAGTGAGGCTTCAAACCTTGAAGAGAGATTTTGAGAATCTCAAAATGCAAGATGATGAAAGAGTAGGTGATTATTGTGTTAGAGTGAAAGCAATTGTAAACAAAATGGAGACACTTGGAGAAGACATAAAAACTGAAGTGGTTGTGAAGAAAGTGTTGAGAACACTTCTTCATAAGTGGAATCATATTGCTATTATTATTGAAGAATCTAAATATTTGTCTACTCTAACATTTGATGCACTAATTGGTTCTTTGATGTCCCATGAAGAGAGACTCCAAGGTTCTACATCATCAAGCTTTGGAGGTGATGAAAAAGCATTCTCATCTAAGGAAGGTGAGACTCATGGCAATGCACAAGGAAGAGGACAAGGAAGAGGCCAAAGGAGAGGCAAAGGAAGAGGAAGAGGTAGATCAAGAGGTGGCAACCAAGGAAGAGGAAGAGGAGGTGATAAATCAAAGAAAGCTTGTTACAATTGTGGTAAGCTTGGTCACTTTGCTAAAGATTGTTGGTCCAAGACTTCTCAAGAAGGGAGAGGTCAATATGGAAACTATGGAGAAGAGGAAGGAACTTCAAATTTGTTCCTCACCTATGGAAAATCAGATCAAAATCTCAATGAAACTTGGATTTTGGATACTGGTTGCTCAAATCATATGAGTGGCAAAGAAGAGCTATTTGCTACAATGGATTCCACCTACAAGTCAAAGATCAAATTGGGAGATGACAAGGCACTACAAGTTGAAGGCATGGGAGCCATGGAGGTTCCAACAAAAGAAGGCACAAAGAAGGTAAACAATATCTATTACACCCCCAAACTCCAACATAATTTGCTTAGTGTTGGATAAATCATGGAAAAGAACTATAGGCTTGTTTTTGAAGATGGAAAATGTGTAATTTTTGACAAAAACAATTGTAATAGAGTTGTTACACAAGTACCTATGACAAAGAATAGGTTATTTCCTCTTAAGTTTGGGGAACAAGGAGGTGCTCAACTTGCTAGTGTGGCCATAGAAAATCCAAGTGTGCTTTGGCACTTGAGATATGGTCATCTTAATTTTGTAAGCTTGAAGTTGTTGACTTCTCAAGCTATGGTGTGTGGATTACCAAAAGTTGAAGAGCACAAGGAGGTGTGTGAAGGATGTGTTTTGGGAAAGCACTCAAGAACAAAGTTTCCAAGAGGACAAGCATGGAGAGCAAGCCATCCACTACAATTGGTACATTCGGACATTTGTGGTCCAATGAATACCAAAAGCTTGGGTAACAATTCTTACTTTCTCACTTTCATTGATGATTTCTCTAGAATGTGTTGGATTTATTTTTTGAAAACTAAAGATGAAGCTTTTGAATGTTTCAAGGATTTCAAAAATAATGTAGAGAATCAAAGTGAGTATGTTGTAAAAATATTAAGGACTGATAGAGGAGGGGAGTTTTGTTCAAATGCATTTCTCAAATATTGTAAATATTATGGGATCAAAAGGCAATTAACTACTGCCTACACCCCACAACAAAATGGTGTGGCTGAAAGGAAGAACCACACTATTGTAGAAATGGCTAGATCAATGCTTCAAACAAAGAAACTCAGTAACATGTATTGGGTTGATGTTGTTAGGACAAGTGTTTACATTTTGAATAGGAGTCCCACTTCTAGTTTAGATGGGATAACTCCATATGAGGGATGGTATGGCAAAAAGCCAAATGTAAAGCACTTCAAAGTTTTTGGTTGTCTTGCATATGCACACATTCCTGATGAGACAAGAAAGAAACTTGATCCCAAAATTCAAGCATGTATTTTCATTGGGTATTGTGAGTCTTCAAAGGCATATAGACTCTACAATCCAAAAACACACAAAGTTGTAATTTCTAGAGATGTGATTTTTGATGAAGGGGGAGTATGGGGTCATCAAAAACTTTTTGTTGATGATGGATCTCAAGATGCAAGCTCCTCTCAAGTGCAGCCCATTAATAAAATCAGCATTGGAAATCCTCCTCCAAGTCCAAAGAAGAGTTCTACTCCAAGTACAACAAGTGCTACTCCAAGTTTTTCTCCACAAAGATCAGCAAGTTCTTCTCCAATGCCAATGGAAGTAGATTCACCATCAAGAGGTAAGAGAACACTTCAGTACCATCCCTCCTACCAAATGATGGACAAGAATTTTCAAAGAAGATACACTAGAAGCCAAGCTAGTGAAATGAATGAAGTCTTGAAAAGACTTGAAAATTTGCACATGTATGGTGATGAAGACTCTCAAGAGCCTAAGGGAGATGTTGTAAACTATGCTTTAATGACTAGTGTAGAGCTAGAGCCATCTAGTTATGAAAAAGCATGTACTCATGATGTATGGCAACAGAAGCCATGAAAGAGGAAATGACCTCTATAAAAAAGAATGACACTTGGGAGCTAGTGGAGCTTCCTAAGGGCAAGAAATGTGTTGGATGTAAATGGGTCTATAAGACCAAGTTCAATGCTGATGGGAGCATTGAAAGACACAAGGCAAGGCTAGTAGCAAAAGGGTTTACTCAAAAGTATGGGATTGACTATGAGGAAACCTTTGCTCCTGTTGCTAGACAAGAGACCATCAGACTAGTACTTTCCTTGGCTGCCCACAAAGGGTGGAAAATTCAACACATGGATGTTAAGAGTGCCTTTCTCAATGGGTACTTGAATGAAGAGGTTTTTGTGCAACAACCTCAAGGCTTTGAAGAACAAGGTAAGGAGAACCTTGTCTACAAATTGAAGAAAGCATTGTATGGCCTAAAGCAAGCACCAAGAGCATGGTACTCACGCATTGATGGCTACTTTCAAAAGTATGGATTCACTAGGAGCAAAAGTGAACCTACTCTCTACTACATGAAACAAGGTAAAGACATTCTCATTGTGTGCTTATATGTGGATGATCTAATATTCATGGGTAGTAGTGATAAAATGAATGAGGAGTTAAAACACTCCATGATGAAAGAGTTTGAAATGAAGGATCTAGGTTTGATGCATTACTTCCTAGGAATGGAGGTACATCAAACAGGAAATGGGATCTTCATATGTCAACATAAATATGCTCATGACATGATAAAGAAATTTGCTATGGAGCAATGCAAGTCTGTTGCAACTCCAATAGGTCATGGGATACAATTATGCAAAGAATATGGAGCACCAAAAGTTGACAAGACCACTTACAGGAGCATGGTTGGGAGTCTAATGTTCCTCACCAACACAAGACCGGATATTCAATATGTTGTTTCTCTAGTATCAAGGTATATGGCTGATCCATCTGAACTTCATCTACAAGCAACTAAAAGAATTTTGAGATATGTAAAGGGTACATTGGATTATGGGATCCATTACCACAAATGTAATGCTGTAAAATTAGTTGGCTTTAGTGATAGTGATTGGGGCAGCAATATAGATGATAGGAAATCTACTTCAGGGAATTGTTTTAGTCTTGGGTCAGGACTAATTACTTGGAGTTCCAAAAAGTAAACTGTTGTAGCACTATCATCTACTGAGGCTGAGTACATAGCAATCACAAATGCTAGTACCCAAGCCTTATGGTTGAGAAAAGTTCTTGAAGAAATAGGTGAGAGACAAAGTGGTCCTACCATATTGTATTGTGACAATATGAGTGCCATCCAATTGGCACATAATCCTATCCACCACAGCAGGTCAAAGCACTTCGACATGAAGTATCACTTCATTAGAGACATGGTGGAGAAACAGGTGGTTGAGCTAAAACATTGCAGCACTTTGGACAACATAGCGGACATCTTCACCAAAGGAGTTGCTAAAGCTCAGTATATAAAGCTGAGAGACTGTCTTGTCAGCCCTCTCAACTTTAAGGGGGAGAATGTTGGACTTTGATAAGCATTGTATTCCTACGTAGCTAATGTTAGTCTTGTTCTAAGATTAGTTGAGTGCAAATAGGAGATAAGTCCAAGTGTGTTATGTTAAGTCAAAACTATGTTAGGGAGATTTGGTTATGGGAATAAGGTTGACCAACCTATGATTGTTCTATGTTTGCACTATATATTGTAATCAGATGTAAGTTTTTATAGATAATTATAATTCCATCTCATTATATTCATATTTTATCACACTTCAATATTTTCACAATTGTTAAGCACATTGTAACATAGAACCTTGGAGAAAACTAATTGTGTTTCTTTGCAAGAGAGGGTTTTAGCATTGAAATCCTAACTGTGAGTGTAGTTTTACAACTGGGCAAAATTATCACTCAATAAAATTGGCGCCATAAGGAGGGCATGAAAGATAACATAGTTTATTTTCAGCATTTGAAGTTGTTTGAAATTTTTCAGTTTATGTTGCATTAGTGTTGATCTACTGTAAATTCAAAAATTTGGTCATGATTCAATTGTTGTGATTTTTTTCATACATAGCTTTGCATGTTGAAACTGGTTCAATGGCAAAAAATTATTTACGACATTATAAGCATGATGGAATGAGTACGGCTGAGGAACGTATTCAGGCATACAAAAACACTATGGTTCATTTACAAATTATGCATGAAGATGTTATATGTAGAATATTTAAATACATTTTATATGGTTTTGCTTATGATTGATTTATTAATTTACCTACAAATTTTATCACTTCTCGGGATCAACTAGAAGCAAAATTTCTTGAACATTTTGGAAATTTGGTCGTTACGGATATGATAGCAAATCAGTTTGCATCTATATGTAAAGAATATAATGAATCCATGAGTCAATTCAATGATAGGTTCCATAGGTTGTATATCGAAATAGAGATATATTACATCATTTCAGAAGAATTAATTCAAATATACTTGGAGGCCTTAGACCCCTTTACTTCTACATTCTTAAGGAGACATCTTAAAAATCCATCCTTGTCTAGATCCTACAAGAATGCAATAACCATAGAACAATAGTGGATTTTTAAAGAGGTTGATGTGAGTCGATTATCATTACTTAATCCTAAGGCTTAAAATTAGATACCACAAATGGGTCAAGTTGATGCACAACCTTATCCTATGATGAATTGTTGTCCAACTGATATGGATTCCAACCAATACCAACCATCCAATATGGTACCCTTTAATCAAATGATGTCTAATAAAAGAGATAAAATTGATGGTCTAAATTTCACAACCACCTTATATGCCATCCAAAATGAGGTTCATGTTTCAAAATTACTACCCATCAATGAAGATTGTGAGGATCAAATTAACCAAAGTGTAGATATTGTCTTAGTTTTGGAAACATATGAACCTTCAGAAATAAAAATCTTAGAGTCATTATTAACAAGTGAGGATTGGGACAATCGTAGAAAGAAGAATACAAGAATTGATCCCACTAAAGAAAATCTTGACCCACCAAAAGATGAATTCTTTGAATTTGAGGAAGATGAATTCTTTGAAATTAATAACGATGAATATCAGGAAGATGAATTCTTTGATATTGAAGAGGATGAATATGAAGAACCTAAGGATAACATGAGCGAGGGGATAGAAACTTATCAAAAGTTTCAAAAATATAATGATTATAATATTCTGGATCAAAAATGGGAATCATTCACTTCTTTCAAAATTCCTAAAGAAATTTATATTCCACTTGATGTTGATATATAGGAAACTGAAAGCCTTGTTTCACTTAAGGATTTTCAATACCCATACAACAAGGAATCAGTAGGTTTTTACCTCAGGTGATTGATGAAGGTGAATTTAAAAAGGAATCTATAGATATATCTAAAGATTACATAGACGATATGGTTGAATTTTACCCCTTAGCTATAGAATATAATTATTATAATTATTGGGAAAGATATGAGAAATGTATTTCTTTTATACCTTTTGATAAAAAAATTCTTCATCTGATATGCAAGACACTAAAGTTGCTATTTTACATGAAGAGCCTACAACTCCTGTATAGTCAGAGAATCACATGTTGTTTGAAGATATGATAGAATCTCATCCTTTGATTTTAGAATATAATTATTATAATGGTTGGGATATGTATGGTGAATCATTATTTTCTCATAATCCTACTTATGAAATTTTCAATTCACTTGATATGCAGGATGTTGAAAACTTTATCTCACATGAAAATCTTGTAATTCTTGTACAATCATAAAATGATGAGTTACTTGCAAAAATAGAAAAGGTTCCAAAATTCAATCACTTAAAGTATGAATTTATTGACCACCTTGCTGAAATTGAAAAGGAAGAAATGGTAAATTTTTCTTATAACTCATTTTTTATGGATGAGGAAGAGGTAAAGTCTTCTCTTTTACCCTTGACTACTAAAAATTCAGGTACAAATTTAAATGGTTGTCTTGGAGTTTCAAAAGAAATATCATTGGTGGTTAACAAGGAATTAGAATCAATCTCTATTCATCCAAATGACAAAAATTTTCCTCTATTTGAGATGGCACATGTAGTTAATTAAGGGATATTTTTTATTTAACACATCTCTTGAATAGCAAGAGTCATGGTTTGAAAAGGATGGGAAAATGTTTAATTGGATGCCTAATTTTGGTGTTTTTGAAAAGCAAATGTTCCATTAAGATGAAGGACTACAAGAGGATAGAGACCATGAGGAAAAAGAGGAAATTACAACTGCTCACCAAGTTTTGGTAAATGCTACTCATGATATGTTGATTATGGATAACAAGGTAGAATCTTCACCTTTGTTATTGGCCATGAAAATTCTAGGTAATAAGTGGTATAATGTTCCTTTGGATGCTCATGATATTGATAATAAAATATCAAGTATTGTTGACAAGGAATTGGAGATAACTCCTAAATTTATTGCCATAAATAAAACGAAATAAAACATGATTGAAGCTTTGAATCAAGTCCATAGGCAATTAATTATTGAATCTAGGATACAAACTTATAATGATCCTCATTCAATATATATCTTAGATGCTTGTAAATTGTTGCATACGTTTGATTGGTCTATGGAAGATGACTTGGCTTTGAAAGTTTTAGAAATAGGCCCCTACTTTCAAGACCTCATATTTGAAAAAGAAAGCCTAATTCTAAATCATAAATTGAATTGTGAAATTTGTATTTTAAAGAATAGACAAGAAAGAATTGAAAATCAATCATTGTCTTATCATTTTGATGAATTGAAACTTCACTATGGGATTGCTAATGAAACTAGATTAAAATGGTGGGGTGAAAGAGGTAAAATGAGAATTTTTATTTTGTTTGGACTAATATTATTTTGGTTGGATTCCTATAAATTTTGGTATGCATATAAGGATAGATGTCTTTTAAATTGTGAAAATTTCGTTTGGAATCCAGGAAAATGATAGCCTAAATTTTGGCATTATCTTGTACATATATTGTATATTTTTGTACATAGTGTTTTGGTTTTGCAGTTTTGCTTGTATATAGTTTTGTTGCTTTTGTTTTGTTAGTCATCACCTATTTGTTGATGTTCATGTTGTTCATGAAATTTTGATTTGTTTTCATTTTTGGTTTGCAATAAAACTGAATTATGCCAAATTTTGGATTTTGGTTCATGTTCCCATTTTTGTTGCTTAACTTTTTTAAAATTTTTAATTTTTTTCCTTTGATTTAGGGTAATGTTTTGTAATTGCAATAAAACTCCTAGTTGGTTTGTTGGTGTTTGTTCCTGTGTCATGTAGGATAAATTGTCTATTTTGAAAACAAATGAAACTTGAAGAAAAGAATTAAGATTGTTTAATATTTATCCTTATGAATTTGGATTAAGATAGTATAAATTTGGAACAATGAAACCATTTTTGCAAAGGCTCCATAGATAATACATCCCATTAAAAAGGAATATTCTTTGAAATTCTGAAGGATGAAGTTATTCCAGTTTTTCCGAATAAGGTGAAAATCCAATATACTCTATCTTTAGCCTTACTTGATCTCTAACCCAGGTGGCAGGTAAATTTTGCAAAGAAACATAAATCTTGATATAAAAGCAAAGTAAATACAATGGAAAGTAAAGTTAAAATTAGTCACAATAGTCTAGATAATCTTCATTGGGGCTATAGACACCTTACTGGCAATGGAGCTATGTCTAGACAAAAATAAAGAAAAGAAGCCAAAGCAACATTAATCCAATACTTGGGTGATTCAGATAACCTCTACCGATACTATAAATGCTTGGATGGCAGTAGAGCAAGGTCTCAAAAGAGAGCAAGGTTATCTCCACCGAAGCTACGAATGCTCAGCTGGTAGTGAAGCAATGCAGAGGCACATTATAAAAAATGAAAATTCTATAGCCTAACTGCAAAATTAATAATAGAATCTAAATTGTTTTAGGAATATAAAATGAATCACAAGGCACACACCGAGAAAAAGCAAATATTTTAGTTGTTCCATTTTGAAATTGTCTATTCACATTCTTTGGATATTATTAATGCTTATTTTTTTTATTTTTGGGTTTTATTGGTTTCAAATCGGGTTCTTAGTCCGAAATGCTTAGGAGCATTTCCTAGCAGAGTCACCATTTTTTGTGACCATTTCACAACTTCCCCAATTTGGGGACCTACTAAAATTTTGAAATTTTTGATGTAAATTTTTTGGTTTGTATAAATAGATGGTTGATGAGGCTTAGATTTATTGTTTTTTTGTTTATGTTTGATTGATTTTAATATTGTAATTGTTTTAATGTTTTGTTTGTTTGAGTGTTTAAGTTTAAAATGTTGATTATTTTAAATGTTTTAAAATTGTTTTGGGTAAAATATTTAAAAATGTAATTTTTAAAACATTTAAAATAAAATTAATATATATTTCTTGAAAATGTTTAATTAAAAAAATATTTTTTTTGTTTTTTAGGTTTTCAATGTAAGCGACATGGTTTCCAAGATAGGTAGACCAGCGAACTCAGCTCAAGGTGGTCAACGTGGTCAATGCCCAATGCAATTTTTGAGATGGTTAAAGAGGTGCAATATCGAAGAGCCACCCAGTGGCTTGGTTGAATCAAAAGTGATAGGGGGCCTTCATGTTGATAAAGCATCTATCGTGTAGTTACCTATTACATGTGAGATATGTGGATTTTGAAGGTTTCTTGTTCATGATAGATTGAATGTAGATGATAGATGAGATTGATACAAAAATTGAATTGGATAAATATGGATACAATGCATGGTTAAATATCACAGCAACATTTTCTAGATGGTGTCACACAATGTAGTGCTAGCTTCTAGATGGTATTTCAACAAAAAAAAATTGAAACAATCTAGAAAAGAGGTCTAGTTCAGTAAACCTGTTGATAAGCCACAAAAAATTCTTTGAGTTGCTTACTATTTTGATGGAGAATAATCACTTTGGAGATCTAGATGTATTTGATGATTTCATTACCCTTGATAATTATCTACACTTTCCATCAGTGGGAAGAGCGTGGGTATTTTACTTATATGACATGAAAAACACCTTCAGCTCATGGCTTGGATTCATTTTTTTGCTAAACTCTACTCATCATAAGGGCACTATAGTGTTTGTAGGAGCAGATCTGATTTTGACTAAGTACAGAGATATTTTTGTTGTGGGTAAGATGAGAGATTTCTTGATAGCAAGAAAAATTTGCTACCATTAGCACTGATGTGTTTGAGGAAGATGTTTATTTTTATTATTGGGAGAATATCACTCTCTATGAGTATTACTGATCGCTATTGGTATGTTCTATAATAGAGGTAGATCATTCTGATCATGTTAATATTAACTTCTAGACTGACAACATCAATCTTGATTTCACACTCCTAAGAGATAATTAACAAAATTTGGTCTAACATTGCACACGATTCTTCATCATCTATCTTTAGTATGAAATTTTACAAAGAAAATAATACATTGGTGATGCAAATGCTGATATGATGGCCATTGGATCTGAATGATGCAACTACTGATGTAGAAAAGGAACAAATACTAATAATTTTTCATCCATTATTTGAGATATTAGTGTCACTAGTTTGTTTTTCGAGTAACTATCCCTAGAATTATCATCAGGGGTGGATTAAAAATCCCATAGATTTCAAATGAACCAAATATGTTTTTGGAGAAATGCTAATGGATTCAACTTCTATTTTGGAAGGGAAAAACTTACTTAAATATCTATCAAATTACTTTTTTAATCTGGAAAAATTGTTCAAAATGATCCTTCCTAATATTGGAAAAAAATAGAAGCATCATTGTATTGTATTAGAACCATATCAAGGACAATTTCTACATTAGAGGTAGTTATAATGCCCCAGGTTATGGACATGCTACCGAAGTTATTCACCCAGTCTCAACTTCTCCACATAACATGTTTGAGCATTACAGCATATTCAAAATGGTTGGGTAATGCACCAAATGACACCATAATTACATGCCTACCATTATAAAGGTTTTACTAAGAGGAATGACCATTGTTGTTTCTTTACATCGATTTCTAACACAACAAACATAGCTCTCTCAACAATTGGGTGTAAATTTGTACACTATTTATATTTATCGTATTGCAAATATTTTCATATTTGTGAATCACCCTAAAGTATTCATTGATGCATTTCAGAAAAAGTGGCCTACATTAAAAGCATTTTTGGTCCAATGGGCTTGTTATATAACAATAATGGATTGGCTTTGCAAGGTATGCAAGTATGTAGTGAGAACATGTGGAAAGTCTACAGTTGTTATAATGGGTGATAGGCTACAAGAGGTTCAAATGCAATATAAAGTACACCATCAGTCTTGCTTTCTTTATTTTTCAAGTAAAGTGTTAAAGGTATTTGATAGTGACCCATCATATGTAGTGTGTAACGAGAGCATTTACATGAGAGATAAATGAAGTCTTGGCAGGATAAGCATTTGTAAGTTTCAAAAAAAAATTGCATAAAAGTGATAATACACGATGCCATGGAAAATGAGAGGTCATTGAAAATAGTGATAAATTAAAATACGTTGTATTTTTTTAGTAAGCAAGAATGTAGCAGTCTCATTTTAAAAAAACCATGGACGACAAGATTGTTGTACACTGGTCATGTTTCAAAATGGAGATGGAATTTTAATGGTTAAATTAATATAAACATGTCAATGCATTGATGATACAATGGAGCTTGTTATAAAATAGTTATGAAATACGTTCACAAACCTGTTATGGAACGAAACAAATGAATTGAAACTGAACAAAAATTAAATTATAAATAATCTTAGAAATTCAAAGGAGAGGGTCGAATTATTTGGAAAATAAGGATGCATTAAAGAAGGAAGAGTGTAGGAATAGCCAAAATAACCTCCCAGATTACACAAAGGGCTACACTACAGAGATTTTTTAAAGGGTAATATTGTAAGATCTGAATAAATATATCAATTTTATTTTGTTAAAGCATGCATGTTGATGGTGTTTTATATATTTAATGATTTGATATGTTTTAAATATTTATTCCTCAGAAGATAGCACTTAGTCTATAATTAGATTGGGTTAATGATGGTCGATTTATATTGGATTAAATTCTAGAGAAGATTTTGTTTTTGTTCTATTTTTTTATTGATAATTGGGTTTTGAAAGGACCCTAAAACCTTTTACAAATGGGTCAAAGATAGGGTCTCTGCAGGGATAGGGTATCCACAAAAGATCCAGGAAACAATCTTGATGGGACAATCTCACAAATTGAACAACAGGATCATCTCACGCAAAACAAGCAAGGAAGATTGGCTTATGGGATCTCGGGACAAGTGGAAAAAAACTTAAGAAACTTGGCTTGTGGTAGCTCAAGACAATAAAAAAGAGAAGACACCCATCTAGGATGAGAAAACTTGACAACAAGCATAAAATTTGCAAATTAAAAAACAACACCCTACCCAAAAAGTCCCAGGAAAAGGAAACCAACTGGCACAGTTTGAAAACAACATCCTGCTCAAAATAAAACAACCCAGGATGAAAATGGATCCCAGAAAACTAGCTGGGAAAAACCAAAACCTACAAGAAAGAAAAAAACCCATCCAGGAAGGCACGGGAACAACCAAAAAATGAAGAACCCATCCAGGAAGGCATGAGGAAATCCTAAAAAATATAAACCCATTTACTAAGGAATAGGAAATCCTAAAAATGAACAACCCATCCAAGAAGGCTTGGGACTGGCCTGGAGGAAAATATCCCATCTAAGAAGGAACAAGACAACAAGGAAAAAAACCCATCCAAGAAGGTACGGGACCAGCCTGGAAAAAGGGCAAGCAGCCATGAGAGATTGCATCAGGTGCTGAGATCTCACTACAAAGGACATGAAAATAACAGCAGCAGGCAAGAGAACCCCGAACATCAATCCACCATGGCACTTCAATTCAGCCCCACAAACTATCAATTCACAAGAAATCTATGGACCTCAACACCCACAGTAGCACATGAAATATAGAGTCCCACCCCAAAGGCTATAAAGATGCAATAGGAAGAGGAACCACATAAAACCCAAGATAGACATTGAACCCAACTTCAGAGGGCCCACACCAACCACAATCAAGATCCACTCAATTATAAATGATAAAACTGTGGTCCCACCCCAAGGCTAAGAAATATATAGAGAAAACCCCAAGCTGAGATAGTAGGACCAGATAAAGTAGGAATTCCTTTAGATTTCAAACCCAAGAATAGAGCCAAGAAATAAACCAATGGTAAATAGGAAAGCACAGGCCCCTCCCAAAACCAAAAGGATCGTTGGGACAGTCTCCAAAACTCTAACTCCTGATTCAAGCCACCTAAAATCTACCACCAATGAATTCCACTATGGAAAAATGTAGGGACAATCCAGCCAATCTCTAGCAATTCTGTTGGGATAGGGAAACACCACCTGGAAGGCCCCAGGATGATCCCATAATGGATTAGGAAGCACAACAAGGTTGACACAGGGTCATCCTTGGCTGGGAATTCACAGGATGGGAGGGGGAAAGTAGGGAATTTGGAACAGGGTCCTCCCATCCAAAGTGGAAGGCCTCCCCACTCCCCCCAAATAATCCTCCTCTATTTTTGTTTTATAACCTGTAGTCAAAAAAAAAAAAAATTTGTACCCTAAAGCTTTTTATTTTATTTTATTTAAATTTCAAAATTTATGGGAGTCGCTTTCCTAATGCTATAACCTAAAGTTAATCCTTTATCATTAGAAAATAAAATGTTTATTTTACATTTCAATTTCACAGCAATTTACATTTGGAAATAAACATAGTATTTCGAATAAATGTTCAAAAAATATTTCATGGAATTTTAACCTAAAGTATTTGAACATAGTTTAATTAAAATTATTTGCTAAAGGTTTTAATTAAATTTTACACTTTATAAAGTTATATTTACGCAAATTTAATTACTAATCTTATATTTGGAGAGTAAACCTCATGAACATCATATTTAATGATTGTAAATCAAATACCTAAATCTAGGCCCCTTGTTAATGGTTATGTGCACCTTGAAGTAGTTTCAACATTATATTCACATTTTATCACATTTCAATATTTTCACAATTGTTAAGCACATTGTAACATAGAACCTTGGAGAAAACTAATCTTGCTTCTTTACAAGAGAGGGGTTTAGCATTGAAATTCTAACTGTGAGTGTAGTTTTTCACTCAATAGTAACCTTATACGAATTTTTTGAGGATATAATTGTACAATATTCATTTTCCAATTGCATTATTGAAATTAAATTTCTTCTCAAATCAAGAATATGCCTTATCTCTTTTAGCAACCATTGGTTTCCATTTGGTAATTTTTTTTTGTATCTTATCCATTCCAACAATTTTACATGGTTGATCATCACCTAAATAAACCTGTCCAAAATCACCTTTAACATAGTCTAGAAAATATTTTCTATGGGGTGTGTCATGATATGAAGCCCATGAGTCTAGCACCCAAAAATCATTAATATTATATAATGAAAGAATTAAAGCATATTGTAACACATCACCTGCTACATGTGCAACTTGGTTATTATCCTTTTTTATCTCCCTTTTTATCTTTTCAAGACTAGCAATCTCTTTTCAGGTGTCCTTTCTTCCCATAATATCAGCATTCTAGTTGCTTCCCTCTGGATTTAGATCTACCTTTCTTTGACTTTCCATGATTCCCTATGCTTTTTCCTTTCTCTCTTTATCACCCCCTATTCTCCATAGTCAAAGCATTACTTGATGTCTCACCTATACATTTTTATCGTATTTCCTCACTCAGGATAACATCAATAACATCATCCAACTTTAAAGTATTTGAACTAGAGATAAAATTACTCACAACCATGACCAAGCCATTATAGCTTTCTGGCAATGAGCACAAGATCAAAAGAGCTCTAACCTCATCATCAAAGTTTACTCCTACATAACTTAATTTATTGGTAACCATGTTAAATTTATTTAAATGATTACTAACAGACCCACCTTCTAACATCTACATATTATATAAATGTTTCATAAGAAATACCTTGTTAGAAGTTGAGGGTTTTTCATATATTTTAGCCAAAGCCTTCATTAGTTCTTTCATTGTCTTTTCCTTTGAAATGTTGAAGGCCATCGACATTGCCAGGCATAGTTGTATTATTCCTAATGCCTTTCTATCAAGAAGTTACCATTCTTCATATGATAGCTTTGTCAAGTTCTTTGCTATTCTGCCTAATGGTAGGTAAAAATCCTTTTGATATAGATAGTCCTCCATTTGTATCTTCCATAACTAAAAAAAATACAATTATACAAGAGACACATATTTATGTGGTACACCCAATATGGGCTACGTCCATGGAGAAAATAACTAGACCTTTTATTCCATCCAAAAAAAATGAAGGGATAAAACCTACAACATATCCACTGTAACTTCTTCTTCACTCTATTGCCATCAATTACAATATACGTGTTATTCAGCCACCACATGAAAACATTTTTATAAAATAGAGTTATAATTTAGGGAAAAAATGCTCATCTAAAATCCGTAGTCTGATCTATGACCTAATAATAAATGGTTTATATTTACAAAGAGAAAAAATATCTATCTTTGGCCGCCCCTTGGACCCCCCCAATGACACAAGTAGGTGGGGTGTTGCCCCCTACAACCCCCTTTGTGGAGTGGATCCAAGTGTGGATAGAAACAAGACCTTCAAATTAATCAAGCTGCACAACCAACATGATACACTCATAAAATTCACATGATTTGTACCAAGTTTGAAAAGTTCTTCACTAGGAAATACATGTTCCTCCCTCCCTCCCTCATGAAAAGGCAATTTACCCCAAGCAATCCACTTTTTTTTAATAGATTGAAAATTTGGGGGTACATCAGGGGCCACCCTCCCCATGAATCGAATGAAGTTTCTACTAGGAGAGCCCAATGCCTTTTACCATTGTGGTGTCCCTATTGGTACCCCCTAGCAATCTACTTGGATTAAATTTTAAGTTAAAATTGTGAGCAAATTGCTCAAAAATAGCAAGTAAACCATCTACATTTTCAAAGTGAATCACTTTATTTATAGCATTTTGTAAAATTGTGCCCCACTAACCCTAAAATTATAAGCAAATCTCTTAATTTTTGTAAGTGAATTTCTCAACAACCAAATTTTTGAACTTTTACAAATTTTGACCCCAAAAATTTGTCTATGTAGGTACATACACTAGAGGATCTAGTATGATTATTTGTGTTATAGTGACTATTACAAACTCTAGAAAAATCAAATAAGCAATTTATTTTACAAAAAAATCCAAAAATTGAGGTACTACCCTAAACCCCACCCATTGAACAAGGGGAATCATATAAGCCCCACTCCTATATTTGATATATTTAGACTTTGTGTAAAATTATGGAAAATCAACTATGGGGGAACCCTTAGATAGTACAAAATATATCATGAGATCAAGTCCTCAAATACCTTAAAACTTATATATTGCCTAAGGTTAGTAGCAATTTCTATAGAATTTATAACCAAATATTTGACTACCTCCAAACCAATAGGGGGTTCATTAAAAACTACCATATTAATAACCTCCTCATTATCCTCCATATACATATCTTTCAAACCCTCTATACCCATATCACAACTATGCAATGTACCCCCTCCATAACAATAGTATAGTCAACCTCCTCAACAAAATAATCAAGAAGTGTCTCGTAGGACACAAAACCAATTCTCTGATTGGACCTACCAAGGATGGGTAAATTTGGTGGCTTATTCTCCTATTCCTTTAGTAGCTTTGAAAGCACTACCTCATTTCAGTTGAACCTCTTTTCTCATTCCATAAATCATTCATAAAGCATACCTCTTGATAAATTTGGATTTTTTTTTGCACTAGTGGATTATTCTCCTATTTTTTTAGTAGCTTTGATAAAATTGGTGGTTTTTTCTCCTATTCCTTTAGTAGCATAATTTATGGAATGAGAAAAAATAAAGTAAAGGATGAATAAGATCATGGATCGGTTGATCCTTAAATACAGAATCAAAGTCTATAGAAGAATGTGAAGTATTTACTTTTCCATTGGAAGGAGAAGAGTTTATAATAAAAGCAAAAATAAAGTCAATTGAGTCCACTTTTGAAGATGTCATACATATGGGGTTCACAAGGGAAAATATACAATCAGATTATCAAGCATTAGTGCCTCCCTCAAATGATGAATTTGAGCATACAAGAGCAACAAAAATAGGAAATAAGCCAAAATATGAAGAAAGAGGCAATACTAAGTCTAAAGAATTGGCATGCGAATCATCTTTCATGAAAGCATTTAATATCTCAATGAGGAAATTTTAGAAAATTGTCAAGTTTTTGAGATTTTTTGTGAGATTCAATTTGCTACAATCCTTAAGGTACCTAAAATTGCTTAAATTCATTTTTCTATCTAAGATGTCATCATGTATGATTCTCATAAATCATCAAAGAGTGATAAAATATTCACTTTCCCATAACATGAGACTTTTAATTTCTTTTTGGGGAGAGAGAATTCTATAGCAAAAGTAGAGGAGATCAAATAACTATAATATGAAATTTTATACAATAGGATGGAGATAAAATAGAACAAGAAACTAAGGCAAAATATGAAGCATACAATTCCATCTTAGAGAAGGATAAGCTTTCAAGGTGTATATAAACCTTACCCCATTTTGTGAAGTACCCCTCTCTGGTGATGAAAGCCCTAGAAATAGAATGTGTTCAAGTAACTCTAGATATTTGGGCTACACTAAGAGATAAAGAGGTCATGACCCTAAAATAGGATATTTTCTATAATCTTAGAAAGTACAATTAGGGTAAAAATTATACTCCAATAGGTTGATGCTTTGAAGGATAACATTGAATTGGTCTGGAGATAACAACGAAAGGAACCATTATTGTTGAGTGATGTTGTGTTACCTGTTAGAGAAAATTACATTATTTGGTACACACCTCCATGGTACCTTTATGCCAAAATTGTAAATATGTGATACATTAGGATGTGAGTCTATAGTTAAGGATGTGATTTATATTTCCCTTTATGTAAGTGTCTATGTGTAGGATGTGCACAAGTATCATGTAATTATATGTTTAAGTGTGAAGAGTGACAATGTGTACAAGTGTCATATAATAGAGTGTGTAAGAATGTACAATGCGTCATATAGTAAAGTATGCAAGTGTGCAAATAAGAGTGTAAAAGTGTTATAGAATAAAGTTAGGAAATAGAGAGTAAAGATTCATGTATACAAGTGGTAATATGAGAAGCCATAAGACATGTGAGAATTTATCTTATGCATGGAATAGGAATAGATGCATCTCCCAAATATGTGAGGAGAGCAATAGTCAAGTATTGAAGAGTCATTTTTGTAAGGCTATATTAGAGAGACAAAGCCCCATAAAATGTAACTCAAGTGAAGAACATTCAATCAATAATAATATTGAAGGTTGTATGCATATTTAAAGCAATTCTACTATAATTTTTCTTCATACTTTT
The DNA here is from genome assembly GCA_028583015.1 of Wollemia nobilis. NCBI lineage: Eukaryota > Viridiplantae > Streptophyta > Pinopsida > Araucariales > Araucariaceae > Wollemia > Wollemia nobilis. The sequence goes on along the minus strand of JAQPPZ010017259.1, from coordinate 3,458,544 downwards.
TGCTTGAATGACATAGGTCATTCTATATTATTGTTATAAATATGAATATTTTTTAATTAATATTGGCCTCATATAATGAATGCTCAAATGTTTAATTTTTATAGTTAATCCTAACTATTGGGACCTATGACAATCTAAATAAAAAGCTAATAGTGGTATCAGAGCCACTATCTCTATATTCTATCCATTTTTTATAGTCATATTCTGAACTACTTTTATTAGTATCTATCGCGAGCATCAGGAAATAAGTTTTGGTGTGAATTTAAAATTAATGTCTTTATCTTTAAAGAGCTTTAACTATTGATTATCCTTTGAAGCTCATATAAGTTTTTGAGTTTGACTCAAAACTATTTATTTGATTGTTTCTTGATTTTGAATATTAATGTTGGTAAGAGTTAATATTATATCTTTTGAGAAAGAAGTAGAGAATAGCAAGGTTGAAGACAATAGAATAAGTCTTTGACTATGAGAAAAGAGTGGATAAATTTGAAGAGTTTTCAAGGACCTTGAGTCTCATTCGAAGTTGACAAATATTTTCTTTGTCAACATTAGATAAAGAATAAATATATCTTTCTAGAAAAGAAAGATCAGATAGAGTGACAAAAGTCACCAAATTAGAAGCAACAGAAGAAAAAACAAAAGTGGGAGTTATTGCAAGCATTCCAAGGAGAATTCATCTAAAAGAAGGTTGCCAAAGGGTTTATCCATTCATAAGCAAATTGGGTGAAGACAAGGATTCTATTTGATAGCAGTGTTGAAGTAGCATTGTAAGATTTATTTTGCTAAATAATAAGGTAAAAATATAAATAAATAAATAAAGTGGTGAATACCACTAAATATTGATTTGGATAATCTTGTCCAAGTTGGCATGAAATATTCATATTCGCTCTAACAAAAAATACTATAATATAACACACTTTATAATTTTTATCTAGAAAAATACCAGAAGATAGAGTATGTAAAAAATCTATCTAAAGAAATACTAGAGGAGAAGCACCATCATAAGAGGTTCAGTCTGAGAAAATCTTAGACCAAAACATGTAGAGGACAAGCATCATCATCAATATCTGTAGAACACTAGAGGAGAAGAAAGCCATATGGAGAAACACCATATGAGAAGAAAGTTGTCTGGAGAAATACCAAAGGAGAATTATTAAAACACCTTTGAAAAAATAACAAGGAATGGCTCTGCTAGGGTTTGATGCAATACTGGCTGTGCATTTTTTGTAAGGGTTTTAGTGGGAAAATCTTGTCTATTGCATTAACACCACCTTGAGGCGATGTTAATTCACCTATTTTATTCTCAATGGCAATGTTAAACTTTCAACCTAGAGTGCATTCTTTACAGTTTTACCTAAATGTTTCTTTTTTGCATAGCTTTAGCATGAAAGCTCATATATGTCATATTTAGAATTTGATTCCTAGACCTGATGGTATTTTTGGAAGTATTGAATGGTGGAATGTTGCCATTCAATGAACCACTAAGGTGTTGCGAACTCTTGGTGTTGAAGTTACAAAACAACGAAAACAGGCTAAGTCTACCTTGCAAAGTGAGCTATCCAAAGCCTGTCTTAGGCTCTTTGGCTTGAAGCCTCTCCTTTCAACTATGTTTCTCAATCCCAAGTTTCTTCCATTTGGCATGAGCTAAAAAAGGTTTATTTATATGAATCCAAGGGGGCTCAATTACGTGCTCGAATGCATTGGCTCAAAGTGGGGGACAGAGTGACCAAAGAATTTTTTCAGCACCTCAGACCTCCTGCTCAACATTCTTAGTTTCAAGCCATTCAAGTTGATGGGTAGAGATTTACAGATCTTTCAGACATTGTCAAAGTATTTGTTTCACATTATCAAGGTGTTTTTGCTTCTCAACCCCTTGATGATGCTAGAAGGCAAGCTCTTGCTGATTGTACCGTTGTTGTCCCCAAAAAGCTTTCTCCTGAGCAAATATTATTTTGTGACACTCCTCTTTCTCTGGAAGATCTAAAAACTACCTTGTCACTTATGGCCAATGATAAGGCATTTGGGCTTGATGGCTTCCCATGTGAATTCTATAAAGAATTTTGGGATATGCTTGGTTCTGATCTCCACAAAGTTTATCTTGAAGCCCTGCAATGTGGTTCACTGGGTTCCATTATTAACAAAGGCAATGTTAAATTTATTTCTAAGTCTGGAGATCCTGAGATCATCACCAATTGGAGGCCGATCACCCTGCTTAATGTGAGCTACAAGATTATTGCTAAAGCCCTTGCACTTAAGCTTAAATCTATTCTGCCTTTGATTGTCAGACCTGAACAAACTGGCTTTGTTAAGGGAAGATAAATTCTTGATAATGTTCTTGATGTTTGGGAAGGTATGGAGTGGGAAAGAAATTCTAAACAAGATGCTTTATTAATTAAGATAGACTTTGAGAAATCCTATGATAATATGGAGTGGTACTTCATAACTGCCATGCTTCAGGCTCTAGGTTTTGGGCCAGTATTTGTGAGCACCATTCTTATGTTATTTCAAGATGCTTCAGCTGTTCTTACCTTGAATAATAGTCAATCTCAATCAATTTCTCTTGGTCGCTCTATGAGACAGGGGTGCCCTCTTGCTCCATCTCTTTTCATTCTTGCTACAGAGGCTTTTGGCTATTTTTTGGCCCATAATATGGATCAAGGATTAATCAAGGGTATTGCTCTCCCTAATTTTGACCGTTAGTTGGTCAATGGTCATTTTGTAGATGATTCCTTCTTAACACTTCAAGAAGATGAGCAATCCCTTTCCTCGGCTATTAGTTGCTTAGAGGTGTTCTGTTTAGCCTCTGGTTCTTCTATACAATGGAAAAAAACATCCTATTTTTGGCAATCTCAATCTCAATTGCCACACTGGTTACATCAATTCCAATGGACTTGGATTCATCCAGGTGAGGTGTTTAAATTTCTTGGAATTCCTTTTGCATTTCATGGTTCCTCTGCTCAATTTTGGCAGTATGTTATTGATAAAGTGGAAAAGAAGCTTTCTTATTGGACTAGTAAGAAACTTTCTCTGGCAGGAAAATTTCAGATTTGTTCTAAGGTTTTAGCCACTACCCATGTCTATTATTCATCTTGTTGGGTTCCATCCAAATCTTGTTATAAAAAACTGGATAAGCTTCTGAGAGACTTCTTGTGGGCCAAAGACTCTGTCAAGCAAGGTTTTCATCGGGTAGCCTGGGAAATTTGTTGTTTGCCCAAGGATTGTGGAGGCATGGGTTTGTTTGATTGTCACCGACAAGGTCTTGCCCTTTGTGCTAAATGGATCACCCGATATTTAATTGGGGATGAATCTTGGAAAGTGTTGGTCAGGCATTGCATTTCTTCTGGTTTGCTTCAGGGGAAGAAAATTTGGAAAGGGGTGGGATTGCAATCCATTCTTACTGCCCCTGTCCCTATTAAAGTTAAAGGTTCTTTTGTCATTCAAAGTATTTGGAAATCCTGGGAGGCCTTCAAACCCTGGCTTAGTTGGAAAGGGAGTTTTCGCAAAGCAGGTGCCTCTTTGTCTTCCATGAATATTTGGTGGTCTCCTGTTATCACTTGGCAAGGTTCTCCCTTAGCTCTGGTGCAGTGGGTCAGAGCGCAGAGGTTCTATAAGCGTGGTATTGCTTCCATTTTTTATTTCTTCTCCCGACATGCCAGGTGTTGGATACCCTAGGAAATTTTTCATCAAATTCACAATTTAAATCCTAGTGATAGAGACACTTATGAGGTGGTTATTGATAGTATTTCGTTTTCTATTTGGAGCAAACTACATAAGCATTTTCAAAAACCCTGGTGGTCAGATTGGTGTTGGCCTGGGGAGCTTCCTGTTTTGCAATATAAATCTCATCTTGGTTACAAATGGCTCACCCCACAAGTTCCAATGGTTGATAAGCTCACTCTGAGATGGAATTTAGTCTCTCTTCCCTCCCAATGGAATAAGAGGTTTCGGATTGCTTGGGCTACTTATATTGAACCTAAACAAAGTTTTTTTGCTTGGAGTCTCTTACATCAAGGGTTACCTATTGGCAGTAGGCTCAAGCATCTGGGTGTTCATAATCTCATTTGCCCGGTTTGTGGACAAGCGAAAGATTTACTGCATGTTTTTTGGTCTTGTGATCGGGCTCAGTCAGCTTGGGAGTGGCTTCTTGAATTTTTTAGACCTTTTATGCAGGAGGATTTTACTTGGGTGCATGCTATTTTGGGTGACCCTATTGCTTTTTCCTTCAACTTGGATGTTGTTTGGAATATTTTTAGAATTGGTACCTTGTTTTATCTATGGAAGTCCTGAAATAGAGCTATTTTTTCTCAGCAAGATGTCGGACATGTCTTCTCTGTTGCTGATAAATATGATATATTCTTTGATTGTTGGTTACAGATTCAAGTACAGGTTAAAAAAGTATAGGTGGAGCTGTAGTACTTGCATACCCTCATGGATCATTGGGGGAATGCACCCTGCATTATGAGTCATGTGCATCTTCCTTCCCCTTCCAGGTGGCAGTAATTTCTCGGCTTCTTTCTTTTTGAATGCATATTTAATATTGTTTTGGCAGTTGTTATTGGCAGTTTGTGGGCTGTTTCTGACACTCTTGTATACTCTTAACCACAATGGTTAATGTATTGGTTTACGAGGTGTGCTAATCCCACCCACCCTTTTTTGTATGATTAAACATTATTTTATTAATATAATGGCTTTTTCATCCAAAAAAAAAAAGAAATACCAAAGGAGAAGCACCACCATAAGAGGCTCCATCTGGGGAAATCTTGGACCAGAAAATGCAAAAATCCATCTAGAGAAACATGAAAGGAGGAGCACCACCATAATAGAACCATACCAAAATAAGTAGAGAGCCACCTAAATACTAAGGCTTGGATATTAAATTTATTCAAGCAAATCATATTCACTTGAGAATATCAGATACGTTGCACCTAAATTCCAAGTGGATTACATTCACTTGTGAGTAGAATCTATGCATGATAGACATTAGAGTTGAGAACCAAAAATGAGTGTAGTTGTTTTAAAATAATTTCAAATTCTACATAGTAGTTAAAGAAAAATGCTCAAATCAAGACATGCATATTTTAGCGATAAAATTAGGGAATAAAGTTGGTAAATTAAGGTAAGAATTATTATCTTAATATTTTGTATTCAATATTGAGCACTTGAATTCCTAGGTCATTTGAATTTGATTGAAGACTTAGGAAATTTATTAATTGGGGAGATATAAGGATTTCTACCCCTAATATTATTATAAAATTTAATTTTTTGGTCTGAAATTTAAAAGGATTTGATTTATTTCAATTGTGGAAATAAAAGGAATACAACTAAAATGAAATTTATTTGATTGCAAATTAAAATTTAATAAAGTTTGAAGTTTTGAAGAGATTAGTTTTTCTACTCCAAAAAGCAAAATTAATTTTTTGATAATTAAAAAACAAAATGATTGATTGAATTTAGGACCTATAAGGTTTCCAACTCCAAAGTAATTTGAAGATTTAAGACTTTGGATAATTGGATGATTTGAGTGATTTAGACTTTGGAGTGATAAATATTTTCAACTTCAAAGAAATAAATATAAAAATTAAAAAAATTAATGAGTTTCATTGTGTCAAATAACAAGATATTTCTTTCAGAATCTAAACTTTTGAAATAACCTAATTTTTCTTCATGGAAAACAAAATGAGATCAATTCTCATTGAATAAAAACTTTGGGAAATAGTGAATGGAATAAAGAAAAACTTGTTGAAGATGAAAGAGAAATACAAAAATTTGAAGTGATGCTAAAGAACTTATGTTGATTACATTTGTGATAATTGATGAAAGACAACCATACTTAAGTGGAGTATAAACTTCAACAGATTCCTGGAATAAATTATGTAAAATATTTGAAAAAAAATAAAAAACTATCTTAAACTTACAATCTCAATTATATTCATTAAACGTTAATAGTGGAGAAAGTATAGAACTCTTTATTTGAAAGGTAGTAGATATAAAGGCTAAGCTATTAACATTGGTATAAAATTGGTAGACAAATTTCTTGTTCAAATTATATTAATAGCACTACTAGAGAGCTACAAACATTTGGTCACTTCACTTCAAGTGGTAAGGAAACAACCTTTGATGAATTAGTCAATATTTTTCAAGAATATGAAGTAAGAAATTTAGTCAAATATGAAATGACTAATAATGTTTTGATATCCAAGGAAAATTTAAGTAATACTACAACATCATCAAAGTCTCAACCTAGATGGAAACAAATATTCTATCACATATGTAGGAAAAAGGGTCATATAACATTTTTTTTGTAGATATAATTCTTTGAATCAAGGGAATCAAATTAATCAAGAAAAACAAATAAATAAACCTTTTCAAAATTTTCATTTAAGGTAATATCAACTTCAAGATTGATATGATTAACAACGATAGCTACAATCAAGAAAAGAAAATCAAAATGACAATTTAGTCCAGTAAATTTGGAAAATTCAAGAAATAGAAGAATCCATAGAAAGAAATGAAATTATAACTCTTACAACAAGAATTATGGTTAAAGATCAAAGTGAAGATAATTATGAAAAGGATAAGAATGGAATTTATTCAAAATTTACTAATAGCACTGATAGGTAATAAAATAGGGAATGAAACTTTAGAAAATAGGAAATAAATCTGAGGAACAACAAAACATGATCAAGACCAAGATAGAGAAGAACAAAGCAAATAAACAAAAAAATAAGATCAAAAAGAATAAAAGAAAGATAGCTAAATAAAATAAAAAATAAAAAAGATAGGTAAATGCCATGATTCTAAACAGGTATAACAAAAGGACTAGAGCAAGAATAAAATATTGAAAACTAAAGTCCTTAGTAACCAAATAATGTAGTACAAGGGGCGTTAGAGAATATTACATTATTTGCCACATACCTCCATGGTACCTTTATGATACAATTGTTAATATGTAATAATTCTATAGTTTAGAAGTGTGATTTATATTTCCCCTTTATGTGTCTATGTGTAGGATGTGCACAAGTGTCATGTAATTATGCGTGCAAGTGTGAAGAGTGGAAATGTGCAAAAGTGTCATGTAATAGAGTATGTCAGAATGTGCAATATATCATTTAGTAAAGTGTGCAAGTGTCATAGAATAAAGTGTGCAAATAGAGAGTCAAGAGTCATGTATACAAGTGGCAAGATGAGAAGCCAAAAGACATGAGAGGACTTATCTTCTGCATGGAATAGGAATAGATGCATCTCCTGGATATGTGAGGAGTATAATAGTCAAGTATTGAAGAGTCATATTTGTAAGTCTATATTATGGAGATAAAACTCCAAGAAATGTAATTCAAGCAAAGAACATTCAATCAACAATAATATTGAAGTTTGTATGCATATTTTGAGAAATTTTATTGTAATTTTTCTTCATGTATTTTGCATGAATGACATAGGCCATTCTATTAATATTCTTTTTTTTTTTTTTTAAGCGAAAAACCCCTTGCGGGGCCACCTTGGTCTAAGAGACCACGAACGAGGGGTTCTACACCGTCAAAGTCACCCGGGGGTTGCACCCGACCCTGCCCGCACCAACATTATCAATTGGATTTTGGGTACCCAATTCAGCTTTTTGGTAGGGTGGAGATTTGAACCTGGAACCTCCCTTGGAGGATTGCCCTCTCCTCTCCAACTCACCTACAACACCTGGGTAAACTAATTTATAGTGTAAAACACCTCTTTCGGGGTGCCACTTTCAACAGGTTGGGCATAGAAGGAATGGAGCCTTGACATTCCTAACTATACCATATATATGCAAGATGGAGACAAAGGGAATGGAACCTGGGTCAGCCTCTACCAGCACCCAGGGCATTTACCACTGCACCACAACAAGCAGATCTATTCATATTCTTTTTATTTTATATAAATTTTTGTTAATTAATTTTTGCCTTATATAGTGAATCCTCAAATATTTAATTTTTATAGTTAATCTTAACTATTGGGACCTATGACAATCTGGCTAAAGATCCAACATTTTGGAGAATATTACATTATTTTGTACATGCTAATGTACCTTTATGGTACAATTTTAAAAATGTAATAGATTAGAATGTGATTCTATAGTCTAGGAGTGTGATTTATATTTCCTATTTATGTAAGTGTCTATGTGTAGGATGTGCACAAGTGTCATGTAATTACGTATGCAAGTGAGTTGCAATGTGCACAAGTATCATATAATAGAGTATGTAGGAATGTACAATATATAGTAAAGTGTGCAAGTGTGCAAATAAGAGTGTGCAAGTTTCATAGAATAAAGTGTGCAAATAGAGATTCAAGAGTCATGTATACAAGTGGCAATATGAGAAGCCATAAGACATAAGAGAATTTATTTTATGCATAGAATAGGAATAGATGCGTCTCCTAGATATGTGAGGAGAGCAATAGTCAAGTATTGAAGAGTCATCTTTGTAAGGCTATATTATGGAGATAAAGCTCCGTGAAATGTAATTCAAGCAAAGAATATTTAAGCATTAATAATATTGAAGCTTGTATGCATATTTTGAGTAATTCTATTGTAAGTTTTTCTTAATGTACTTTGCATGAATGGCATACCATTCTATTCATATTATTGTTATTTTATATGAGTGTTTGTTAATTAATATTGGTCTCATATAGTGAATGCAAAAATATTTAATTTTTATAGTTAGTCCTAACTATTGGGACCTATGATAATATGGTTGAAAATCCAATAGTGGAATCAGAGACACTATCTCTAAATTCTATTCCTTTTTTATAGAGTTATATTCAGAGTTACTTCAAGTAGTATTTATTGCTAGCATTAGGAAACAATTTTTTGGTGTGAATTTAAAATTAAAGCCTTTATATTTAAATAATGATGAGCCTTTGAAGCTCATATGAATTTTTTAGTTTGACTCAAAATTATTGATTTAATTATTACTAGATTTTGAAGATTAACATTGGTAGGAGTTAATGTTCTATTTTTTGAGAAATAAGTAGAGAATAGTAGGGTTGAAGACAACAAAAGAAGTCTTTTACTACAATAAGAGAGCATACAAAGTTGAAGGGCCATAAAAGACCATGAGTCTCATCCAAATATGATGGATGTTGTCTTTTTCAGAATTAGACAAAGAAGAAATATATCTTTTTGGAGAATAAAATTTGGATAGAGTGACAAAAGTCACTGGATTAGAAGCAAAAGAAGAAAAAGAAAAAATAAAAAGTCAGAGATATTATAAGCAACCCAGGGAGAAGACACTTAAAAGAAAACTACTAGAGGGTCTATCCATTCAAAAATAAACTAGGTGAAGACAAGAATTCCATTTGATAGCAGTGGTAAAGTAATGCTATAAGATTTATTCTGCTAAATAAAAAGGTAAAAATATAGAAAAATAGTGGTCAATAGCCACCTGTTGGTCAAATATCTGTCTAATCAACACAACTATGTTTGTACGCCCTAGATATGGCCAATATTTAAAGGCTCGAGGAAAGGCATGTCCTCTATGCCAATCTCCAGAGAGGGTTGGTTCCCTTACTAATCCTAAACTGATTGAAGCTAGGAATGTGGGAAAGAAATTGGAAAAATAACATAAATAAAGGGAAATATGGCCACAGGTTGGAATGTAGGATTTGGGGTAGACTAGTAGCAATAATTCCACCAAGTGTTATAACAACATGTAACAAAAATAAAGTAGCAGAATTTTACTTACACCTTTGCAGTAACAACCTCCAGATTGCATTCCAAAACTAACTCATTCACCAACATTGTTTAAAATCCAAAAATATAATTTTAAACTCAACAACGAGAATATGAGCATAAACAGAACTGCTTAAAACAAAAGGAAATCACACACATAAGAATACTTGCAAATTTTAGAAGCTAAGTCTCTTCTATTAATGTACAGGACTTAGAAATTTTTCTTGCAAAATGTCCAACCTCCTTTACAATAGGAATTTGATTAGTATTTATAGAGGATTTCACCTCTTTCATTAAATACACATAAGAACAAAATGATCACATATTAGGAACAAGAGTGAGGAAATTCCTCTTTGGAATCATTAAAATCCATCCTTTTAGGGCAATGATCCATATTTCAAGGGAATATTCCTAGGAAATCAAAAAACTTGAGCATCGATGCACTGAGAATTAGGAGATATTCAATATCTTGGAAACACACTCCCACCTTGGAAATCATGAAAAACACCCCCTGTGCTTCTATACGACTTCATCCTTCACTTGGGATTCACTATTTGAGTTACTCGTGACCACCATTATTTAATGCTTGTAAAAACTTGCTTTGGGCGCTCCTGGCAGCTCTATTCCCATAATCACTTCACCCTTTCACTTTTAAAATTGGATCCACCCTTCAATAAAAATCAACTTCACCCAATCATTTGTCACCCAATATGCTCGCATGATTTCCTTAAAAATACGTTCACCCAAGGGAGGGGCGAACAGGATGTTCACCTCTCAATAAGAGCGAATGTGACAACATTCTATTCTTAAAATACATTCACCCATTGGAGGGATGAATGGGACGTTCGCCCCTCAATCAGAGTGAACATGATTGTGTTTCAAGGTTGGGGTGCGTTCACTCATAGGGAGGGCGAACGGGATGTTCACCCCTCAAATGGGGTGAACATGACTTTGACTCGTTGTGATCTTTTAAAATCATTGAACCTTTCTTTGGTCACCTTTTACTATTACGTTCGCCCCAACATGGGGTGAATGCGATCTTTCGTCCCATCCTTGGGGTGAACACGCCTCCATGTTTCTTTGCTCTTTCGATGCCTTTTGAAAATTTTCTAAGTTCTTCATCTTGACTTTTCTTTCCATTTTGTAGGCCCGAAAATGCTTTGATTTTACAATGCACTTTGAATGTAGCAGATTTGAATCCCAAATGAAATTTGCATTATTTTTTAGATATTTATAATTTCGATGCAATAAATTTTACATTTACAAATAAAACAGCAACATAGTAAATTACTTTCATATTAAATATTGCTAAGTTCAATAAAAAATATTCTTAAAATATTCCAACAAAATTCCCAATGTGGCATAGTGTAAAATTGCCAACATTTCTAGCAACTCACGGGGTATCCAGCTTGCATGGATGCAAGCGATCCTAGGCCTTTATCCATTGGGCTATTAAGGAGTCTTCTTTCTAGCTGCCTTGGCTGGCACCTTTGCTGATGTAGTATATGCCTTTTGATGTACCTCCTCCTCAACACGCTCCTTCTTGAGTTATATCCATGGCGCACAACTTCCATGGCAAACACATGCTCTGTGTCAAAATACGGCAACAAAAATGGCTTACCCATGAAACCAAAAATTCTCACAACTACACCCTAGGTAAGTAGAAAAATAGCATCCTTTTCCTACACCATAATTGCATCCTTTAAATTCCTCGGCACTCTTTCACACGTATCGTAAAGCAACTCTGTTTTCGGTCCCAAAAACCAACTATTAAAGTTGTAAAATGACTCCCTTCTTGACAAAATGGGAGTCCACATATAAATTGGCAGGGGTTCATTTTTCTCACCCACCTACGTTACTACAATAAAAGAGAAGTGTCATTATAGTTGAAAAAAAGAAAAACCATACCAAAAATGATATGTGCTTAAATGATCTTGACTCCCCGGTCTGCATCTTCTCCAATTAAAATTTTAACCTCCAAGAAATAAATTTAGCCCAATAAAATAAAATAGGGTTGTTGCCTTACCTCATTGCTGCAAGAGAATAAATTTCAACTTTGCAAATACATTGAGTTAAGGCCACCTTCCATTGATGCACAATCCTGTTGAAAGGCAACCTAGTGACCCATGCCAACATCGAATATATATCCAAGCTCTTGAAATATGACAGCGACTTTGGAAAATTGGGAAGCTGCCCCATTGATGAATCTTTAATTAACTAAGTCTCCATAAATTAACACATTGTCACCTTGGAGACATATCTATCTTCTTGTTCATCAGTATACAGTTCTTTATTAACTACATATGAAGGGGCTTCCATCCACAGATAAAATCTTTCCAAACCTCATCTGAAGTGATGGTGAACAAAATATCTCTTCTGGAATTTTTGACAGCTCTAGTGAATGGATCATAGAATTGGGCAATGAATTGCACCAGCTTGAGGTATGGATGAACAGGCAGACATAAATACCAGAATAACTGTGAATGATAGGGCACTATCAGCCAACTGTTTGATGTTACTCCTTGGTTCATCGTCATTTCTACATCTTGCCTTAACCTCTCCATGCCTTTGTGGGTAGTGAGGCAGTCACCAATTTCTGCCATAGTGTCCTCGTATGGGTCCAAATTGACATAATCATTTTTTTGAGCCCTTTTCACTCTAAAGCCTCCTTTCTTTTTTGACTTCTTAGGCTCTGTAGCCTCTGTAACATCCTTGGGATCCTTGCTTCGCTTTCCCATTCTCTTTTTAATCTGACAAATATTTTTAGCACTCTCTGGACTCTTCTAAAACTACAATGTGAAACACAGCAGTAAAAATTTTAAAAGAAAAATAAACAGCGGGCTTTTTACCTCATCATTTATATAGAGCCCTCTCACAACTACCACAATAAATGTTGAATTAATTTTTGGCACTTTCTTGAGAATGTGGGTATTGATCCGCTATCTTGGCACCATTACCAATGTTTCAATGGTTTTTCTTTTATTTGCTGCCAAATATTCTTGGAAAAGAGTGCCCTTTTCACCATGTAACTTTGTTGAAAGTTGTGCCCTGGTACCTAAAGCTTGTTCAAAAAAATAAATCAGTCGCTTACCAACCAATGATAAATATTTGCTACTCCTTGGAAAAAATAAACATTCTGCACTATACATGTTTTAAATTAAATTCCCTTTTACCTGTACTCCAGCTCTCTGATCGTTGACATGTCTCCAAGGGCGTGATTTGCTTTACAGAGTGCTTCCAAAACTAATGCAACTACTCCTTTCTTTGGCAAAAACACTTTTGGATGCTGAGAAAATTCATCCCCTTTCTTAACATCTTCAGATTCAGAGCAACATATCTCCATTTTCTTCATTCCAGGGTGCCTTCGAATTATTTGGAATCCTTATTGCGAATACCCTCCTTAAAAAAAATTCCCTCTTCAAAGTTTTCACCCATATTTAGAAAAAAGTCGAAATTATTTCTCTAAAATAGCGTCCTCTTTTCTTCCTTTTCTGATCTTTTCCTTTTTGATTTTTCCTTCTAAAAGTGCTCATTAAAATAAATAATAAGGCTTAGAAAACAAAGTGCATGAGCTTTTCTCCATTTTCTTCTCTCTCTTTTTTTTAACATATACAAAAAAATAAAATCTCCATCGCATTGCCCGATGCATTCACCTAAAGCAAGGGCGAACGGTCTTTTGCATCCATATTCTAGGGTGAATGCACTATGGATTCTGATTTTGTCTTCACCTCAGGATATCCAAAACATCTTCACCCCATCCTTGGGTCGAACGATCATGTCGCCCCTTCTTTAGGCAAACACGACTTGCACACATCATTTTGCTTTACGTCCGTTACTTTCGCTGTGATATCACCAACTTTTTTGCTTTATCCCAAAGGTGAGTGTCATCATGCTCATCACCATGGGTGACCGAGATCTTTTGAAAATTCCTTTGTTTCTTTTTATTTACTCCTATGTAGGCACCTGAGGTATTGTATTTTGCTTTCGAGTAAAAACGCCTGGGAGTATCACTATCTTTAGGAGAGAATGCAACCTTGCTTTTCAATGCTTGATTTAATTCTCAAAGGGGGCACTTTCTAGGAATCATTCAACATTATATTTTTTTATATTAAAAAAACATCAATAATTAAAATCAAATAACACACTAAAAATGATATTTACATCCCTATTTTTGGTGATGCCAGGCTGCATAGCCACCCAAAAATTGGATCTGATCACAACCCTATAATTATGGATTGTTCCCGACCCCAGAAAACCTTTAAAACCCCTTTCAGGTTTGAAAATATGTGGCTCACTCATCCAGATTTAGGTCGGTGCATTCAACAATGGTGGCAGCAAAACCTTTGTCCAAACCCCCTCTTGAATCTGTTCCTCAAACTCAAAGCAGTTAAACTCAAGCTAAAATGCTAGAACAGGGAGGTTTTCAGAAACATTTTTAGTGAAAAAAAGTTTCTACTGGATGAGCTCAAAAGGGTGGAAAATATTATTCAGGAAGGGGATCAGAGGGTTGAAACTTTCATGGAAGAAAAATGCCTCCTTTCAAACCTTCACAATGTTTTGGCTAAGGAAGAGTCCTATTGGAGACAAAAATCCAGAAGCCTCTGGCTCAAAGAAGGAGACACCAACATGAAGTTTTTCCATGCTTCCACCCTACGCCACAGAGGTTCTAATAAAATCTCAGAGTTGACCAAGGCTGATGGTACCATTGTCTCTGATATCCATGCCATCAGACAGGAAGTTGTGCACCACTTCCAGGAAATCTTAGGTCCAAGTGTTGACTGCCACCCCCGCACAGCAAGTTCTCTGCTTCAGAACATTCCAATGTTGGTGTCTAACTATGATAACGAGAAACTACTCCAACCCTACACTGAAGAGGAGATCAAGGATGCTCTGTTTGCAATGGAACCTGACAAGGCTCCTGGTCCTGATGGCTTTCCACCCCAATTTTTTCAACACTTTTGGGATGTCGTGGGCCCTGATGTTGTTGTTGTGGTTAAATTCTTCCAGAGAGCCAAAAATATGTTGAGAGAAGCCAATTCCACCTTCATTGTTTTAATTCCCAAGTCTAATGAGCGTGCTTCCCTCTCCGACTTCAGACCTATAAGTCTCTGTAGTGTCATCTACAAACTTATCACCAAAGTCATGGCAAACAGGCTGAAAGACATCCTTCCATCCATCATTGACCAGTGCCAAGGCAGCTCGGTCAAAGGCAGATTCATTGCTGATGGAGTGATAACCGTCCATGAGTTGGCTCATTCGACTTATAAAAACAAAAAACCCAGTATGTTCCTTAAGCTTGACATGAACAAGGCTTTTGATCGGGTTTCATGGAAATTCCTGTTTGAGGTCCTTGAGAAGTTTGGGTTTCACAAAGAATGGGTTAAGATGGTTCGAGAATGTATCTCTACTGCTTGGTTCTCTGTTCTTATCAATGGTTCACCTGTCGACTTCTTTCCAAGTTTTAAAGGCATTCGTCAAGGGGACCCCCGTTGCCCTTCCTCTTCATCATTTTGGCTGAAACTCTTGGAAGAACCCTTACTGCTGCCTGCAACAGTGGACTCGTCTTTGGGATCAAACCTGCCTCAACTACCAAGGCCATTTCCCATCAGCAGTTTGTGGATGATACTATTCTTTCCTCTCTGGCTTCTGTCCCTGAAGCAAAAATCATTAGGAACATCCTTGACTCTTATGAAGAGGCGACGGGCCAGAAAGTCAATTATTGCAAAAGCAAGCTATACTTCCTCAATACTCCCATCCACAGGAAAAATAGGATTGTTGAGATCCTTGGGTGTATCATTGGGAGCCTTCCAACTACTTATCTCGGATTACCGCTTTTCCATGGCAAATCGGTCTCGGCTATGTGGAACCCTGTTCTAGATCATCTCAACAAGAAACTTGCAGGCTGGAAAAGTTCAATGCTTAGTCAGGCAGCCAAAGCCACTCTGGTCCAGGCTTGCCTACAAAGTATTCCTGTTTTTTTCTTATCTATCTTCAAAGCTCCAACTTCCATCTGCCAAAGAATTGAGCAAATTCAACGTAGATTCCTTTGGGCGGGAAATGAAAACAAGAACAAATTTTCCCTTGTTGCCTGGGACAAGGTTTGTTCCAAGAAAAAGGATGGAGGTCTCAGCTTCAGGGACATCAAGCGGATGAACATGGCTCTCATTTCCAAACAGTCCTGGAGACTTACCATCAATGAAAAAGCCACCTGGATTGACATCATCAAAGCTAAGTACCTTCATCAGGTTCCCTTTCTTGGAGAGCACAACCTTCCTGGCGGATCTCATTTCTGGAATGGTGTCACTAAATCTAGGAAGATCATCATGGAATGTTTAAGGTGGTGTCTTGGAAATGGATTGGCCATTCATTTTTGGGATGATCCTTGGATCCGTGACAAACCTCTCAGTCAAGATCCTCATCTTGCTATGCTCAAGACGGTGACCGAAGCTACCTTTGGAGATAAGGTGTGTCATTTCATCAACCCAGGTACTACAAGACCCGAATGGAAACAATTGGCTTTGAATGGGCCTAGAATTATCATCGAGGCACTTAGGCGGCTTCAAAACTTATTGAGGAGCTGCATAATCCCCAGCTCTCACAAAGAAGACTCCATGGTTTGGAACCTTGAAGATTCTGGGCAGTTCACTGTTAAATCTGCCTACTACAGCCAAGAAGCTCCCAGTGATGGCCGTGACTCCACTAATCTGGTCTAGGTTCCCAAGATCATTCCCAAGGTTAAATTCTTCTGCTGGTTGGCCATCCAAAACAAAATCCTCACCACTGACAATCTGATAAACAGAGGGCTTCTCATCCCCAATTGGTGCATCTTGTGTAAAAACGCCTGTGAGTCTACTGAGCATGTTTTTCTGGAATGTCCCTTCTCCCTTGCAGTGCTCAACCATGTTTTCAACACTTTCACCATCTTCGTAGCCCTCCCTCATTCCATTCCCCTCCTTTTTCAATAGTGGCCCCGGCCCTTCAAAAGCAGTCAACTCAAATTCATGTGGCAAGCGTGCCTTCACATTTTCCTGTGGTAGATTTGGCTTGAGAGAAATGCTAGAATTTTTCAAAACCTTGCCAAGGATAAGAAGATTGTTGTTGCCAAAATCTTGGCCCTTGCTACGGAGAATGCCTCTCTCGTCTCATCGTCCAAACCTCCCCCTCCTGGACTTGAATTGGATCTAGCAAATCATTTCAATCTTCTCAATTTTTTTGCAACACCCCGCACTTCTGTTGACAGGTCTGTTATCAAGTGGGTCTTACCTCCTTCTGGGTGGCACAAGCTCAACTTCGATGGTGCAGCCAAAGGCAACCCTGGAGCGGCTGGCAGAGGTGGAATTCTTAGAAATCACAGAGGAGAAATAATTTTGGCCTTTGCTCAGAACTTAGGAATTTAGTCCAACAATATGGCCGAGGCTTGGGCCTTGTTCCAAAGCTTGATTCTCTTGGAAGGCTTGTCTATCAATAAACTCATCATAGAAGGAGACTCATTGCATTGCATCAACTAGCTCAAAGGAACCTCTGTGCCTCCCTGGGCCCTTGTTTCCATCTTCGATGAATGCAAGACACTAATTGGTGTCTATCCAGAATTAATCATTCAACATCAATACTGAGAAGGAAACAAAGTTGTGGACTGGCTTGCTAATAAGGGAGTTGACGCAACAGACATTCAGGTCTAGAGAGATTCCTTTCCAATCGGCCTAAGGGACATTTCTTCAAGTTCCAATGTTTGCACAATGTGAGTGGGTCACTGGTCTTCGGGTTTTTCGGCTACGTTTTGGCATCTTGGAGCGTTTTCGCGTCATTTTTCTAAGTTGGTTGCAAAATTTTAGCTTGTTGTGTTATCCTTTTTGCTCAGGCCGCGAGGTTGCTTTTTGTCGTGATATCGCGACACCTTTCTCTCCCTCTGGTGCGGTCTTCCAACTTGTCGCGATATCACGACACCTTTTCTCTCCGGGTGCTTTTTTGCAAACTTGTCACGATATCGCGACACCTTTTCCCTTCGGGTACTTTTTTGCAAACTTGTCGCGATATCGCGACACCTTTTCCCTTCGGGTGCTTTTTCGCAAACTTGTCACGATATCGCGACACTTTTGGCCTTCAGGCGCGGTCTTGCTTTTTGTCGCGATATCGCGACACCTTTTCTCTCTCCATCGGCGGTCTTCCATTCGATCGCGATATCGTGACAGGTTTTCTCTCCATCGACGGTCTTCCTTTTGGTCGCGATATCGTGACAGGTTTTCTCTCCATCGGCGGTCTTCCTTTCGATCGCGATATCATGACAGGTTTTCTCTCCAATGGCGGTCTTCCATTCTGTCGTGATATCGTGACACTTTTTCTCTCCGGGTGCCTTTGCGCAAACTTGTCACGATATCGCGACACTTTTTCTCTCCGGGTGCCTTTGTGCAAACTTGTCGTGATTTTGCGACACTTTTTTCTCTCCAAAGGCGGTCTTCATTTTTGTCGTGATTTCGTGACGCTTTTTCTCTCTCCAACGGCGGGCTTCCAGGTTGTCGCGATATCGCGACCTTTTTTCTCTCCAACGGCGGACTTTCATTTTTGTCGCGATATCGCGACATTTTTTCTCTCCAACGGCGGTCTTCCTTTTTGTCGCGATTTCGTGACACTTTTTATTCTTGGCAGCAGGCTTCCACTTTCATCGCGATTTCGGGGCTCATTTTCTATTTCGGCTGCGGTCTGCATTCTTGTCACGATTTCGTGACACCTTTTCTCTTCGACAGCGTTCTCAATTCTTGTAGCGATTTCGCGACTCCTTTTTCTTGTCGCGATTTCGTGACTCTTCTTCTTGACCGGCTCCAACCCTGCAACTTGTCGCGATATCGTGACACTTTGCAACATGTCGCGATATCGTGACTTCTTCCCTTCTTCGGCTCCGATGGTGATTCTTGTCATGATTTCGCGACTTATTTTCCCCCTTCGGCTTCAACGGCGCTTCTTGTCGCGATTTCGTGACATCACCATTTTGGTCGTGATTTCGCGACACCTTCCCTAGGGTGGAGGTTTGCCAGCATTCTATTCCTTTCTTCTTGGACCACCTCGATCGATTTGGATTTATTGTAATCTCTCTTGTACAAGGTTCAAGGACCTTTCAAAACCCTTTCTACCAATCAAAAAAAAAATGATATTTACATATGTACAAGTGGATACCTCCTCAAAACATCATCATTGAATATAGGTCTTCAGATGAAGACCATTTACCAAAATAGGAAGGTCACAACCCTCCAGATCATGAATATAGTAAGCATTTGCTGAAATTACTATAACAATTTGAAAAGGTCCTTCCCAGATAGCATCAAACTTGTGTTTTCCTAGCTTGGCCTTCTTTTCGTTCCATTTTAAAACCAAATCTCCCACTTGGAAACTATGTTCAATTGTTTTCTTACTGAACCACTTTTGCATTTCTTTTGTGTGCTTAGCAAATACTCGATAAGACTGCTCCCTATCCTTCCCTAACTGCAACAACTATGCCAACCTTGCACTCATAGGATCGTATTCCTCATCTTCATTCTGGAATAACTACAATATTTGAAGAAGCAAAAGCTCAATATGAGTGGAAAGAATAACTTATTTCCCATAGACCAAGGTATATGGAGAAGTTTTGATAGATTTGTTCACTGAGATACTATCCACCCAAAGCGCTTGGTTCAACAGCAAATGCTAGCTTCTCTTGTTACTGCCCATAGTCCTTTTTAAAATTTGCAACAA
Source organism: Wollemia nobilis (assembly GCA_028583015.1). Taxonomy (NCBI): domain Eukaryota; kingdom Viridiplantae; phylum Streptophyta; class Pinopsida; order Araucariales; family Araucariaceae; genus Wollemia; species Wollemia nobilis. Next base: position 3,439,124 of record JAQPPZ010017259.1, on the reverse strand, counting down.
ATTTTTATTGGTCGATTCGGCCAACCCATTCCCTTGTAGATAATAGTTGGACGATGTATTCAAATAAATGCCATATTTGCTAGCTAACTCTATAATTTTAGCCCCAATGAATGGAGTGCCATTATCAATTATAATTGAATATGGTATGTCAAATCGAGTGATGATCCCTTCCAGGAAAGAGATAACAGTTGCTTGATCAGTCTTCTTGGTGGGAATGGCCTCCGCCCATCTAGTAAAATAGTCAGTCATCATTAATATATACTTGTGCTCTACGAAAGAGTGGGGATCAATGACTCCGATGAAGTCAAGATCCCACTGTTGGAAATGTGCTTCCACTTGAATTGGACATAGGGGCAGAGCTCCTTTTCTTATTCTGCCAACGTACCATTGATATCTATCACAATGCTGACTTACTCTATGAGCATCGGTGAATAAAGTGGGCCAATAGTAGCCTGCTCGGATAATATTTAAATTCATATGACTCCCTACATAGTGACCACTAGATAGTCCATAGTGAAATTCCTCCAATATTTTCTCCTTCTCAGAATATTTCACACACCTGAGAAGAACTTCGTCAATATTCTTAAGATACAGTCCATTTGGTAATAGAACATACTTGATCACTTGCAGCCTGAACCTTTGATGTTGTGAAGCATCAAGGTGAGTTGGACATATTCCAGAAGTAAAATAGTCAACTAGCTCTTCTGTCTAGTCATGGTCATTCACAGTATAATTTACGTAAATTCTTTCACTAATGTCCTCATTCACTGCATCTAGCATCTCCAAGGCAACACATTTGGCTAACTCCTGACATAGAGCTCATCCACAGACTTGCTTTGTTGGTCGGATCTCCATATCATATTCTTTAATTTTTGAGACCCAAACTGCCCTTTTATTGCCTAGTTCTCCTTAGAGTATAAAATTTTGAACATCAAGATGTATAACATAAACAACAATTTTGCTCTGGGAAACAAAGTGTTGGAATTTCTTCAACGATTTCATCACCGCATACACTTGTTTCTTGATAAAATTGTACTTCTCTTGATGTGGTGCAATAACTTGGCTCAAGAAGGCAATTGGTTTCTCTTCTCTATCTTCTTGCTTCTGTTTCAACACTACAACATAGCTTTCTTGCTCACCCACTACATAGAGAATGAAATCTTTTGAATAATAAGGATTAATTAAAATTGGAGCTTGTGTGATTATTTATTTGATTTCTTGAAAATATTATCTCCTAGCCTCCATCCACTTAAATTTAATATTCTTTTTTAAAAGCTCAGTCATGGGCTTCACAACTTGAGTGAAGTCAGAAATAAACTTGCAAATGAAATTTATTTTATCGAAGAAATATTGAAGGTCCCTTCTGTTAGAAGGCAACGATAACTTCATGAGTGCTTCAGCTCTTGCAGGATCGATTGCCAATCCTTCTTGTGAGATCACATGACCCAACAATTTTCCTTCTTTAACAAAAAAGATGAACTTTTTCATATTAATAGAGATCCTAAACTCACGACACTTCTTGAACACCTACCTCAAATGAGCAACATGATCTTCTCTGTGATGCGAAAACATAGTCATATCATCAAGATATATCACAATAATTCTATTTAGTAACTCATTGAATGTGATGTCCATGTCTCTCTAGAAGGTAGCACCAGCATTTGAGAGCCCAAAGGGCATATGTTGGTAGGCAAATGTGCCCCACTTGGTGGTGAATGCTATTTTATATCAGTCCTCATCCTTCACCTAGATTTGATTATATCCAAAGAATTCATCTAATAGTGAGAACCTCTATGCACCAACAACCACATGAAGAATTTGATCAATTTGTGGCAAGGGATAATGATATTTTAAGGATTCTTGGTTCAGGTTGCAAAACTCGACACACAACTGAATATCTCTATTCTTCTTCTAAACTAGGACTATATTTTCCACCCATGTTGAATGCTTGATCAGATAAATTATCTTTACCTCCAACACTTTTAGCAATTCTGCCTTCATGAGCACTTCAATTTTGCGATTAACAAGGCATTGCTTTTGTCGAAAAGGCTTTACCCCTCCTACAGCTCTATGGTATGTTGAATCATGTTCTTGTCATATCCCTTTAAGACCTGATAGATCCATACCATGATGTTAGGGTATTCATAGCACAAATTCTTAATGCCCTCTAGTTAATCTAGCACACAATCGATTCTAATTTTGATAACCTTTTTAGGTTCCAACTGTAATTCCTTGTATTCCCTTATGTCTACCTTAATTCTATGCTTTTCAACTCTATCATTTTGATAAAATAAACTCTCCATCAAGATTAAACCTCTGGGAATATGGTTATTCTTCAATTGAATCATTCCTTCTTTCTCTTCTTTAGCAAGCACTCTATCATCTACGCTAGCAGCTTCCCTAAGTAGAAAATTGACTATTTGTTCATCATTGTCAAATACTTGCCAATGAAGATTCTTATCCAGAACTAAAGGTCTATAGATTACTCTAACAGTCTTGTGATTCTAGACCACTTGCTCCATGGGATAATAATTTGCACCAAGAGAGGCTAAAATATCTGTATGTTTATTCTGCTCTTAGGAAATTGCTTGAATGTTCAAAGTGGTGAAATATTCAAATAAATCCCAAACCCTGTTGTGATAGGCTTTCAGGTAGTATTGTTTTGACAAACACCTATTAGTGGTCTAGTTGAAAATGAGCTCAGAGTCACCAAAAATGTGTAGCTATTTAATGCCCAAATTTTTAGCTTTCTTCAATCCAAGGTATAATTCCTCATATTCAGCTGCATTATTTATGCAAATCCAATTCAACCTATAAGAATAAATCTTTTGAAACCCTTTAGGGGAAATGAATACGACACCAGCCCCTACACCATTCTTACATCTGACACCATCAAAATATAGTTTCCATAACTGATCCGTGTCGAGATCCTAGGAATCGGGGACTTCTTCTTCAGTTTTCTCGAGCTTAGTTATTGAATAACAACCACTATATGTTTTGATCATTGCATTAAAATATGTGAGAAAAAACTCATCTTCAAGGTAAAGTTCACCCAATGCTTCTTCCATCAAATCAACCTCTTCTAGGTCCTCAGTCATTATGTTTACTGCACCTGGAGCTTCTTCTTCTTCTAGGTCCTCAGTCCTTTGAATGGTATCTCCAAATACGAGTAGTCTAAGGAAAGATATCCTCTCATCTTATCTATGAACTCCCTTGAGAGGAACATGCTAACGTATAGCTCCAGGTTAACTACCACCACTTCCTAGATGACCATGATTTATGGCATATTGTGAAGGAAAATGGGGATGTATTTGATTACTCCCACTATCTTGACTAGAGTCCCATCCAGCTATAACACTCATAGGCTACTACTTGGTATATTCCATCCCCATCACTTCACATACTACCTGTGGCATGATAGTAGTGGTAGCTCTAGAGTCAATCATACAGTTGTGTATAATCCACCCTTCCATTCTTAGTGACAAATAAAATGGGGGCGGTCTATTCTATCCTATCGCTGAAGTTGGTAGCGCTTGTGCTAGGACTGTTTGAGAAGGATACTTCTGATCTTTAGCAATCTTCAAGGACTCTTGCAATAAGTCAATTTTTCTCGACGGTTGTAATGCATCATACAAGGTAACTTTTGTAGGTATATTCTTCATTTCTTCTACAATATTGTAACTTGGAACGGCTGAAACCTTCTCTTTTGTAACCCATTCATACTTATTCTAGTACTATTGAGTAGCTTCTACTATTTGTCTCTTTGTCAATCACTCCTTGGCCTACTCTTTTGTCTCATTCGGTGATTGAGTAGTTGCTACGGGTTGTGAATTTGATGCCCTAGTTTACATTTTTTTTAGCTTTCTTAGGCAATAAATCTCTAAACTTGACAAAATCCTGCTTCTTAGTCCTTACACCAGGCGCTTTCGCTAGAGATTATTGTTTTTCATCCTGCACCTTTGGCTTTGTAAGCACCTTCAAAGCTTCGAGCTCAGCTGGATCTACCATTACTAGCTTCTTCTTGGATCTCGTAAGAACCAAAACTTACTCCAAATAAGGCATCATAAGATTGTGATCAGCTTCCCTGATCATATTGACTTGTCCACCAGCTGAACTCTCTGCTAGTGTTTATACATAATTCATATGCACCATGCAAGTTTCTTCTCAATGAGGATAGTTGCATGTCGAACACCAATACACCTTTTTTGTTGTGCTAGTTTCCTCATTTTCTAGCACTATCATGTTTTTCTCAAGGCCTCTATTGGTAGATGCTTGAACTCGAGTAATCGATGGAGTTTGAAATATTCGTGATCAAAAATGAGCCTTGGCTTACTTTTTTCTCACCATTGTAAGTTCATTCAATATAGTTCTTAAGCTTGAGTTATTATAGTTTACTTATTGCAATAATGTTATAAGAGGATCAAGATTTGAAGATGTGGTTGGTGCTGGCAAGGGTAAAGGTGCTTGTAGCACAGGTAACGACAACGGGGTCAGAGGTGCTAGCAATGCTAGGAAAGGAACAAGTGTTGGCAGCTAGGGTACTAATTGATTTGGTAACTGTGGAAGACTTCGAGTTGGGCATTGTGGGGTAGGGATCAGAGCTATATGAGGCAGGCTTGAACTCCATGAGGGAACTAGGTACATGGAAGGCATTGGTTGCAAAAAAATACTTTAATACAAATACTACGGGAGATCAAGAAGAATGGGCATAGTCATTTTTGGGGGAATCCTACCTACTGTGATCAAATTAGATTTGGCCTTCTGGGCTTGTGTTTACAAATTTGGGAATGTAGTCACATTTGCTTATCAAACAACCATACTGATCTTAGTGTTGAATGCCTTGAGGTAATAGAATGTAGCTTTTTCATGTGTAGGCCGTAAACCATCAGGAATTCTCTACCAGCTTCATGTGAACCTGACATTGAAGTCAACTATATCTTCCTATGGATGTCTTTGAATCATTAGTAATAGTTCCCGGTTGCAACGATTGGTACCAATACAATAATTTTCCTCTCAACAACAATACTAGCAACTTTATGATTACATATTTATCTGTTATGTCATGGATGGTCACCAAAGAAGCCACATCTTGAATATGCTCATATGCAGTTTTACTAGTACCGTAATAAGTCAGCAAAGCCTTCAAAGTGGCTTGGGGGATCAGATTTTGTGCTTGCAAGTTCAAATCTCCTGAGCTATTCCATGTTGGGAACTACCTTGGTGGAGGATTTTGAGCCATATGGACTGGTATATGAGGTTTAGTGTGAGGAAGGCTCATGGTCATGTGAGACAGAGGTTGAGAAAAACTCATGGTGGTACTCATTGGGCCTACAAGAGCGAATAATATGCCAGCTAATCATGAGGATGTGATAGATGGCATATGAGATATGTGAGGTAATGAGGACGTACACTGAAAAGTGGCTAATTGATGATATTCCCCTAGCATTTGAATATCAAGCTCATAGAACTCAATTTGATGATCTGGATTTTTGGCCTTTGATCTTCTATTCATGAGACATAGCTTTTGCTACCCTCATGTTTGGAGTATTTTGAGTGAAATCGAGTTTCCAGATGTTCTAATTTCATAGCTCAAAGGTGAACATCAAACCTTAATACCATTTGAAGTGGAAATTTTGAAGTCCCACCGAGCGTACCAAAAATTGTTGGTCAAATATCTACCTAATCAACAAAATTATGTTTGTGCACCCTAGATACAACCAATATTGAAATGTCGAAGGAAAGGAATGTCCTCCATTCCAATATCCAGAGAGGGTTGGTTCTCTTACTAATCCTAAACTGATTGAAGACTAGGGATAAGAGAAAGAAATTAAAAAAATAATAGAAATAAATGGAAATATGGCCATAGGGTAGAATGTAGGATTTGGGGTAGACTAGTAGCAAGAATTCCACCGAGTGTTATCACACCATGTAATAGAAAGAAAGCAGTAGAATTTTACTTACAAATTTGCAGTAACAACCTCTAGATTGCATTCCAAAACTAACTCATTCACCAGTAATGTTTTAAATCCAAAAATAGAATTTTAAACTCAACAGCAGGAACATGAGCATAAACATAAATGCTTAAAACAGAAGGAAATAACACACATAAGAATGCTTGTAAATTTTATAAACCAAGTCTCTTTTATTAATGTACAGGACTTAGAAAGTTTTCTTGCAGAATGTCCAACCTCCTTTACAATAGGAATTTGATTAGTATTTATAGAGGATTTCACCTCTTTAATTAAATACACATGAGAACAAAATGATCGTAGATCAGGAACAAGAGTGAGAAAATTCCTCTTTGGAATCATTAAAAATCCATCCTTTTGGGGCAGTGATCCATATTTTAAGGGAACATTCCCAAGAAATCAACAACTTGACCGTCGGTGCACTGAGAATTAGGATATATTCGATATCTTGGAAACACACTCCCACCTTGGAAATCATGAAAAATACCCCTTGTGCTTCTATATGACTTCGTCATTCACTTGGGATTCACTATTTGAGTTACTTACGACCACCATTATTTAATGCTTGTAAAAACTTACTCTGGGTGCTCCTGGTAGATCTATTCCCATAATCACTTAACCCTTTCGCTTTTAAAACTGTAGTCGCCCTTCAACAAAAATTAGCTTCACCCAATCATCTGTCGCCCAACATGCTCATGTGATTTCCTTAAAAACACGTTCATCCAAGGGAGGGGTGAACAGGATGTTTGCCCCTCAATAAAATTGAATGCAATAGCATTCTATTATTAAAATATGTTCACCCATTGGAGGGGTAAACGATACGTTCACCCCTCAGTCAGGGCAAACGTGATCGTGTTTCAAGGTTGGGGTGCGTTCACCCATAGGAAGGGTGAATGGGATGTTTGCCCCTCAAATGGGGTGAACGCGACTTTGACTTGTGATATTTTAAAATCGTTGAACCTTTCTTTGGCTGCCTTTTACTATGACATTCACCCCAACATGGGGCAAACGTGATCATTCGCCCCATCCTTGGGGCGAACACACCTCCATGTTCCTCTACTCTTTCGGTGCCTTTTGAAAGTTTTCTAAATTCTTCATCTTGACTTTTCTTTCCATTTTGCAGGCCTGAAAATACTTTGATTTTATAGTGCACTTTGAATGTAGCAGATTTGAATCCCAAATAAAATTTGCATTACTTTTAGACATTTATAATTCCGATGCAATAAATTTTACATTTGCAAATAAAATAGCAACATAGTAAATTACTTTCACAATAAATATTTCTAACTTCAATCAAAAATATTCTATCAAAATATTCCAACAAAATTTCCAATGTGGCATAGTGCAAAATTGCCAACACCACAAAATATTAATTTATAGAATCTTGTCCATGTTGACACCAATATTCATATTCGATCTAACAAAAAAGACTAGAAGATAGTGCATTGTATGCTTTTGATCTGGAAAAATACTAGAAGATAGAGCACGTATAAATTTTATCGAAAGAAATACCAGAGGAGCAGCACCATCATAAGAGGTTGGTCTACGGGAAAGCTTGGACCAAAACACAAAGAATTACTAGATGAGAAATTCCATCATAAGGGGTTCGATCTAAGAAAATATTGGACTAGAATACGTAGAGGAGAAGCATCATCATTAGAAGTTCGGTCTAAGGAAAGCTTGTATTAGAACATGCAAAAATCCATCTAGAATAACACTAGAGGAGAAGAAAGTAATCTACAAAAACATTAGAGGAGAAGAAATCCATCTAGAGAAATGCCAAAGGAGAAGTGCCACCACCAGAAGAGGATCGGTCTAAGAAAAGCTTATACCAGAACATGCAAAAATTCATCTAGAGAAACACTAGAGGAGAAGCTCCACCATTAGAGGTCCAAACCAAAATATGTAGATTGAATTCATCCAAGAAAATAATATTCACTTGAGAAGATCAAATGCGTTGCACCTGAAGGCTAAGTGGATTACATTCATATGTAAGTAGAAGTTGTGCATGATACATTAGAGTTTAGCACCAGAGTGGAATGGAGTTGCTTAAAAAGTGTTTCAATTTCTATGCAACAATTAAAGAGAAACACTCAAATCAAGACGTGCATATTTTGGCAGCAAAATCAAGTAATAAAGTTGGCAGGTTAAGGTAATAATTATTACTTTAATATTTCATATTCAATATTGAGCACTTAAATTCTTAGGTCATTTAAATTTGATTGAAGACTTAGGAAATTTATTAATTGAGAAGATATAAGAAATTCTACTTCTTAAGATTATTTTTAAAATTTAATTTTTTGGTTCACAATTTAAAAGGATTTGATTTATTAAAATTGTGGAGAGAAAAACTTGCAAATTGAAATTTTGAAATTTGATAAAGTTTAAAGTTTTTAGAGAGAAGTTTTTTTACTCCAAAAAGAAAATTGAATTTTTAAATATTGAAAATTAAAATTTTGATTGATTGAATTTGGGAGCCATAAGGTATCCAACTCCAAAGGAATTTTAAAAATTTATTTAGGATTTGGAGACTTTGAATATTAGATTGATTAAAGAATTTGCAAATTAAAATAGATTATTTGGGAGACATAAGGTTTCCTACCTCAAAGAAATTAAGTTTTTTATTTTGCAAATTTATAATTTGAAAATTTTGAAGAAATAGATAGATGGAAAAGAAGAATGGATACATCACAACATTCTTATAATAGGATAAATTTTCAAAATTCATGCAAAAGGCCAAATCCCATGAGAGGAAGATTTCAAAATCAAAGGTCTTATCAAAATAATATTTTGAATTCAAAGGACCAAATAATAGAAGAGATTTTCAAAACTTCTATCAAAGATATGAAATAAAATTATTTGAAACCCATCAAAACATGAGGAAATAAAATGACACATGGTATATAGATTTAGGAGTTAGTTATCATATGACTAGAAACTTGCATTGGTTTGAATCTTTGGAAGTCATACCAAATGATCCACTAAGATTTGTAGATGGTAAGATTTATCATGTTCATCCAGGATGGTGTGCACCCTCAACCTATCTTCCTACCCCAATATTCAAATTCGACCCACTGTGGATAGGTCCTTGGTATCTTGGACCCCACCCCCATTAGGTTGGCTTAAACTTAATTTTGATGGGGTAGTAAAAGGCAACCCCGATAGGGCCAGTTGTGGAGGAGTGATCAGAGATAATGAAGCCAGAATTATCCTAGCCTTTGCAAAAAATATAGGGTGTCAATATAACAACTTCATCGAAGCTAAAGGAGTGTTTCAGGGATTGGTGGTGGCAAAAGAGATACATACTCAGAACCTTATTGTGGAGGGGGATTCTCTCAATACTATTAATTTCTTAAAAGGGTCTACTCACCCACCGTGGAACATTGCAACACTTATTGAAGAGTCAAAGGCTATTCTCCAAAGCTTCAACAATGTTGTGGTCCAACATGTCTATCAGGAGGGAAACAAAGTGGCCAACCTCATGGCCAATCACGGGCTTCTACAAGAGACCCTCATGATATGGAAGGGACCTTTTCCCCAATGCTTAATGCACACTTGTAAGTGCCAAAGACAATATATCCTATGCCTAAACTTGTCTGATTTGATGGTCACAATGAATGGTTATGGGTATTACCTATCTTATTTTTGACCTTGGGCCCTTATGTAGTTTTTTTTGCTTTTTATTTCTAGTTTGACCCTCTTTTGGTTCGTTGGATGACTATGGAGATTACCCTTCTAAGCTCTAATTTTTGGTTTTATGAAAGGTGAAAGCTCTTCCCTTGGAGGGATTCTTTCCCTTTTCTGGTTGTAATGGTTTGGGTATCCTCTTAAAACCCGACTATCAATCAAAAACATTATGTTCAAGGATCTCAAAAAATTATACCTAGCATATCATTTTTATATTTTGTGCTAGATGATGTTTTATATGTTCTAGGGTTATCAATTAATCTTATCTCAGTTGCTCAATTAGTTGAAAAAGGAAGAATAGTGGAATTCAAATTCATAAATGGAAATAGAAAATGTGTCATAAAAAAATAAAACAAAATTGAAGCTATGGGTTCCATCAAAGATGAAATATTTTCTCTAGATACAATGGGTTTCTCAAAAGGAATATTAGATCATCTTTGTCACCAAAATAGATTAATGATGATTTGTTTGATTTCTCCAAGAGATAAAAAAATAGGAAAATGGATCAGAGATAGTTGAAGGTTGTCTAGCAAAGACAAAAGATAGATATAGTGAAATAAGAACAAGAAGAGTAGCAAATGGAAGATCAAGCACAATGCAAAAATTCCTAATAGTACTAGAACACAAAGATGAATATTAAAGACTAAAGTCTTCAATAACCAAATAATGTAATACAAAGAGGTTTTGGAGAATATTGCATTATTTGGTATATGCTAATGTACCTCCATGGTACCTTTATGGTACAATTGTAAATATGTAATAAATTAGGATGTGAGTCTATAGTTTAGGAGTGTGATTTATATTTCCCCTTTATGTAAGTGTCTATGTGTAGGATGTGCACAAGTATCATGTAATTATGTGTGCAAGTGTGAAGAGTGAGAATGTGCACAAGTATCATATAATAGAGTGTGTAGGAATGTGCAATGTGTCATAAAGTGTGCAAGTGTGCAAATAGGAGTGTACAAGTGTGAAGAGTGACAATGTACACAAGTATCATATAATAGAGTGTGTAGGAATGTGCAATGTATCATAAAGTGTGCAAGTATGCAAATAGGAGTGTGCAAGTGTTATAGAATAAAGTGTGCAAAATAGAGAGTCAAGATTCATGTATAAAGTGGCAATATTAGAAGCCAAAAATATGAGAGGATTTATCTTATGCATGGAATAGGAATAGATGCATCTCCCAGATATGTGAGGAGAGCAATATTCAAGTATTGAAGAGTCATATTTGTAAGTATATATTATGGAGATAAAAATCCATGAAATGTAATTCAAGTGAAGAACATTCAAGAATTAATAATATTGAAGCTTGTATGCATATTTTGAGCAATTATATTGTAAGTTTTCTTCATGTATTTTGCATGAATGACATAGGCCATTCTATTCATATTATTATTATTTTATATGAATGTTTTTTAATTTAATATTGGCCTCATATAGTGAATGCTCAAATATTTAATTGTTATAGTTAATCCTAACTATTGGGACCTATGACAATCTTGCTAAAAAGCCAAAATTACCTGTTCGCATAAATTTGGTTATCAAAACCAAATATTACCATCAAATTTAATTATGGAATGATATAAAAGGTAGAGAGGTTATCATAGTTGGATAAAATTCAATTCACACCCATAATTCCCACCACTTTATAAGTAAAAGGAAGTGTCAGTTCCAAGATAATTAGCATTAAAAGGCAGATTAGGAAGGAATGATAAGAGGAAATTTTGTTTTAACTTCCCAAATCATGACACCCACTCAAGGTTTTGATTTTTTTGGTGAATAATATCCCTATGAGGATCTAAATTGGGGAAGCTCCCTTAGAAAATTCCCCTAATATGTACCATTAATGTTATTTGACTTACTATATTTACATAGGTGTTAGAAAATCCTAAGTTTTTTATATTAGAAAGGTGAACACCTATTTTCCTAAGACAATGAATGGGACTATAATTCACTCAAAGAGATAGTTATTTGTTTTAATAAATTTTCTAAGCCAATGAATGGGACTATTTTTTACTTAGATATATTATTATTTGTTTTAATGAATTCCCTCTTCTAATTCCCCTTCAAAAAAAAGGAAATAAAGAAATATAAAATTGTCATTTCTCTTAGGAAAAAATCTCACAAGAGACACTTGGGTCCCCATTTCTTTACATCCCTTTCCTCTAATATTGGTTGAAGATATTTCTAAGATTAGTGGTTTCTTCCACAAAGCTAATAAAATGAGATACCAACCTAGAAATACAATGATAGCAAGGATATTTCTAAGATCCATACTATTTTAGGGTAAGTAAGATTTTTTTTTTTGACCCTACAACCCAATGGACAGGGTAGAATATAAGACAACCTTATTGATAGTATAGTCTTATAAATGATTGTCAATATGAGGGTTGGTAGAAATGGTTCAATCCATGAGACCTTTGATGACTCAAGGAAATGAAGTACTAAAGGATAAAAATAAACTATAGATAACCCTAAATAGAAGGGATATAAAAAGGAAGGTTTACAAATAAGAAAAAGAGTGGAAAAAATGGAAGTCACTATTCTAAAAGTATAAATTTATTCTACCATATTTTCTACAACCATCTTCACTTCATTTTCATCCTCATTTCTTATACTTCTCTCTTTATTTTCTCTTTCCCTATTATTTATTCTAATTTTAATTCTTTAAATACCCTAATTTCTTATGTTGTTCCCATCCCACCACTAGTGAGTGTATCCCTAGTCTCAGGGTCACTTGTAGGTTTACTTGTTCAAAATGTAGGATCATTTCATATGTCATCTCCACTTTAGTTTTTATGTAATCTTTCATATCATCACCTACTATCTCATCCATCATACACCCATCCTTTAGCTTTCCACATCGCAAGTGTTATTTTGTCACCCCATGTGTCATCATTCTAATCCCCTTCATCTTTCATCATCACTTAGTCCATACCATCACCCATGTTGTTATGTCAAACTAGTATCATTGTATTCATTGGTCCATTGGTTCCTATAGATACAATGATACTCTTCCCCTATAGCAACAAATATTTTCAAATTTAATTTGTACTATGAAGGAACATCTTAACATTGGCATCCATCAGTCATTCTCTCACCTAGTGAAAAAGGATCCTTTAAGATAACAGATAAATAGTAAGTATCAAGGACTATTTAAGGGACAAGAAAGTAGATTGATAAATATAACACCGATGAAAATATATTCTACAACATCCATGAACCACCAATTTTGGATGATGAAAAGATGAGGGGAGTTATTAGTCATCAAGGTACTTTCCATACAAAATATAAAAGTCGATATCTCAAACGAAAGGGCAAGTCAAGTCCCTTTGAAACCAAGTGTGTTAAGGCTCACTTAAAATTCTTTGGATAAATTCCTTCCATGCTAAGGTATACCCCGCATATCTTAATAAATGCAATATATTGCTCTTCAAAAATGGTAAGGTAGATGGAAGAGGAGCTAACATCCAAGGTAAAGTACACTCAAGAAATCCCTATCCAATAAAATAGATGAAGAAGATGTGTAGTTCAGATAAATATATGATAATAATGTAGTTGAAAGATATACTTTACATGCAAGAAGAGACCCCAATGATGCAAGTAGCCTATGATGATCTTGGAATGACAAGTAGAAAATTGAGAAATAGTATGAAATAACAAGTAAATGAGGGATTGTGTAAAGTAATCACTTATCAAGGACAACCTCATATATGATGTCAATGCCCTTGATGAATAAATCCAAAGTGGATACATCTATGAAAATATTTATAGGTTCTTCAAAGGCTATCATTGGACCAAAATCCAATTGAGGAAGCCAATAAATTATATAGGATCAAGGGAAGAGCCCCTTGTAGGATTAGTATGAGGAATTCATATCAATCACCAAAATATAGATGATCAAGATGAATTCCTCATGCACTAATTGGTAGAAATATTTTAACATGTTACCCCAAAACCAAACAAAGGTGACTCGTAGTTTTATAGTTTTGCAGCAATGATTCTAATCTTTAAGATGGCATACCAGGATAAGGCAATATCTAGGATCTCTAGCCAGTTGATCTTAAAAAACTACAAAGTAACCATAAATATAGTATCTCATCTACTACCTTCTATTTCTAAGAAATATGTTATTGAAAATAGAATTTTGCAAACCCGAGAACATTGCAAAATAGCAAAAGTTTATAAAAATGATAGAATTTGGTTGTTTCTGAAATGGGTTGATTTGTTCAAATTTTGATTCACTCACAAATATAGATTGATTATCTTGTAGGAGTAATTTTCTCACAAAAATTACCAATTGACTTGTAGGAAAGATTCACTCACAAAATGGACCAATTTCCTAATAGGAGCTATTTGCTCACAAAATGGATTAAGTGGCTTGAAAGAGTGATTTGCTTCCTAAATGGACCAATTAGATCAAGAGAGTTATTTGCTAAGAAAAAGGTATCAATATGCTCTAAAATATGAGCAATTTGCTTGTCAAACTTGATCAAATTTCTCAAACAATCACAAGGTAAAATATGGCATGGATCCTAAGGGAAATATTTTGAAAGTAAATTTTTGACATTTATTGGCACATTAAGTCATTTTGTAAGCCTTATAAACCTATTATAGATATTATTAGAGGAATGTAACATTTGTAGGTGTAACATTTTTCTAAATTTACCCCTAAATCTTTACTATTACTAAGGGTAATTGATTATCATCCCAAGTAACTTAGGGGTAAATTTACTATAAATAGAGGCCTAGGACCCTCAGTATTCATATTTTAACCATGAGAATTTAAATATACTCCATAAAATCTTCATTTTTCTTTGCAATCATGAGTTTATAATAAATTGGTAAGTCCTTATGCATCCCATTAGTGGCACCGCCCTCTTAGCCCATATTGTCATTTGTTTATGAATTTCATAATCAAACTAATAGGTGGATGTTGATGTTACTTGACTTCTCATGTGTTGATTAATCATACAATATCCTTAATATGGTATAAAATTCAAATTTGCTTTCAGTTTCTTGCACCCTAAACTTCTCATGATATTGCTTTCTACATTTTACTTTTCATGCATTTTCTTATCCATGTTTTATTTTCATGCAATTTAGTTTAGGTTAGTGATTTACATGAGGATAGTGGGGAGTTAACCTAAATTCAAAGGTCAATATAAGCCATTGAAAATCCCATCCAACCTTGTTGATTCTTGGATTGGGGGGATAAAACCTAATTTAGAAGTCAAGGTAATTCTTTGGTTCAATAGTTGTATAAGTGAAATTTTAAAAAATACCCCCAGTATAGATAAACTAAAATTGTTTTAATATCAATCACATGTATTATATTTCCAATTGAGGTTATGATATAGTAATACCAACATATTCCATATCCATACAAATATCATATTTTATCTTCTCATATCTCTTAAAGGTATATTATAGTGGTCATACTAGCAATGATAAAATATTATTCATACCCTTTTAACAATACAAATGGGAGAAAAGAATGAGGTTCCCTATCCCCTATACTAAATAGATCTCAATAATATCTTTATTCATCTAAGGTTTCAATCATTTATGGTCTAATGTACCTTGGATATGACCCACACAATCATTTATTATCTATACACAAGGATTCCTATAATCAGTGTTGGACCCTTAATCAATAATATACCAATATATATTTCTTGTAAGGTCACCATAATTTCTATTATATCCTTACCTAATGCTCCATATAATGTGTTTGTGCAAGAATCCTAAGTTTTGAATAACTTCCTATCTAGTGCTCCATATAGTCTTACAAAGATTGAGCCTAGCACCTCACCTAACCCTATCTTTGATAATATTTATTAATCAATTAAATATGATTCCTAGTTCTTTGAACTATATCAACACTCTATATACACACCCACTTATAATATACACATCATGAAACCCATTGTATATGTTCCCCACATTGTCTATGTCCTTGGACTCTTGTCTATTCACCCTTCAAATTGAAATCCAATAATATTTAGAATTTTAGCTTGTTTTGATGCTTGGATCACCTTTTTTGTTTCAAGATCATTACTATTTGGTGAGGATAAGAAATTCTAATTTGACCCCATATTTTCTTTGTTACTATTGGCCAAGATATTAATATTTTATGAACATCACAATTTTATCATGTTTGACACAATATTACCAAGATTGCCTTATTTTTTGCATTCTTGATTATTTTAATAGCAATGATTTGTATCCTTTGGTCATTTCATTGT
The DNA here is from genome assembly GCA_028583015.1 of Wollemia nobilis. Taxonomy (NCBI): domain Eukaryota; kingdom Viridiplantae; phylum Streptophyta; class Pinopsida; order Araucariales; family Araucariaceae; genus Wollemia; species Wollemia nobilis. Next base: position 3,423,220 of record JAQPPZ010017259.1, on the reverse strand, counting down.
TTGGGGTTCCAATTTTTTTTTTTATTATATGTACGAAGGAGTTTTGAAAGGATCTTCAAACCTTGTACAAAAGAGACTAAACCTCGCTCAAAAAGAGGGAGCCAAAATTACTTACATTCGATAATAATTAAGGAATGGTTATTGTTTGGGGATCCAAATTGCCTATATTATTTTTGAGTGATTTGGTAGAAATCCATCACTCAAATTGATGCTATGATATTAGATTTATCTCCGTATTCCTACAACTATGATAGTTAACACTACTATGTGTAATAATGTTTAAATTCAGTTATTTTTTGTTTTAAATCAAAAAACAATAGGTTGAAAGGCATACTTATGTTGTACCAAATTCCAAGCTTGTGAAATCATAAAAGGTGGTTTAAATTAGGTAGTATTGTGCATGAAAATAAATTTACCGTTATACTTTACTATCTAATGAAACATATATATATATATATATATATATATATATATATATATATATATATATATATATAGTTTATATATATATATATATATATATATATATATAGTTTAATATTTTTATTTTGAAATCATTATTGAGGTTTGAAGGTCAAATAGTGGGGTATCACTTTTAGGGGTATTGGAATGTTGTGGATGCATTGGTAGACTTCATGTTTTTTCTATCTTATCTAAAGGCACATTTTTTGCACTAATTTTTAAGTCTCATAGGTATTATTGAATTTTTTTAATATTTGAGATATGTTTATGAATAATAATATTCACCATAGTAGGCATCAAGCACATATTTTTATGGGATAATTTTTTCCATATAAAGTAGCCAAAAATTAATTCATCACATTTATTTTGTATTTATTTTTTCAACCTTTTATTTTTCTTTTGTTGTTTTACATTTTTTTCCTAATTTGCCACACCTTGTTATTTCTATTAGTATCACATGTGGAATTTAAAAGTGATAATATGTGTCTTAAAAAAGTAACATTTATCATACAAGTATAGGATATTGATATCCTAAAATTAAGGGCAAAATATGTTTTGGTAGTCATGTGGGACAAATGATGCTCTTGTGTGACACAATGATTTTTATAGTCCTAAAAAAAAATCCAATTCTTATGTAACATAACCTTATTTTATATTAAAATAAATTATGTTCTATACCACAAAAAGGTCTAATAGCTATTAATACTTTTTCCATGTTATCAAGATATTTTTTAATAATATATTTTTTCAATTGGTTATATGGTAATGAAATGGGTCCCACCTGTATTATATCATCACCACATAGTGGTATTACAATCAAGCTTGGGTATTATCCATGTATCACTTAACAAGACTCAAACCTGGGTCTCCCTGAATATTGAGAAATCTAATTGGTTGAGCTAATGCCATTTGATATTTTCTTAATAGCATGTTGACTCAACTCTTTTGTTGTTTATTCACATCTGGATTTACACCAAAGGAGAGTGTGAGTGAGGACCGATCTCACCTTCAAAGTTCTTGTTTTAGTTCCTTTGATAAATTCAAAGAATGGAGGTTGACCATGAAAAAAAGTTAAGTAACAAGAAATTATAAAATCCCTAACTAGAAGTAAGGATGACCCAATTAGAATCAATGATGCCCAAATTAAGGAGAAAAAGGAAGAACAAACCTATGTTAATCTTTGTGTAGGTGGTAAATGTATCACTAAAAGTTATTACCAAGGATAAGATGATCAAGCATGATATATAGTGGTTCAATAGATAATGGCTAGTTTTTTTAAGAGATTAAAAAGTGGATAAAATAGAAGTGGGGATTGATCCAAATTATTCAATAAGTTTTCTTATGAAAGGATTTTTTCTCATCATCTTCTTCATTTTGGAAGTCAAATATTCAAAAAGGGATGGAACCACATGGTTTAGAGGGACAAATGGCTTGTAATTTAGATTATGGATTCCATATCAACTTGTCAATAGTTAACTTTTAAAGAATATTGATGATACTTTAGATTAAATAGTCCATAAGAGGACAAGTACTAAGAAGGGAAAGCATGTTGTGTATACCTAGATATGTGTGGCCATGGATATTTGAAACATTTCCTGAAATTATTTAAGGTTAAATTAAATCAAGAAAATGGAAGTAACAAGTATATTATGAAAACATTATCTTTTAATGTTGCAAATGTTATGAGACTAGATACATGATAAGATATTACATGAAAATGGTTAAGAAAAAAATAAAAAGTTTTTCTCATGAGATAAACTCAAATATGACACAAGTAGATCACGACATAGGAGAGTTTCCAACCCTAAAAATATGGCAAGGAAAATCTATCTACCTCATCATATGACAAAGGCATCCATAGTTCATTTAGAGAAAAAATTGGAAGGAACTAACAACACAAGGAATGATGAATTTAAACATGCAAATTCAAATTCATAAGGAATTAAAGGTTCAAAGAATTATATGAAGGCAAATGTAAAATAAAGAATGTGGAATATAACAAGTATAAGATAGATAAGTCATGTACATGCTCCTCAAGTAGTAGAAAATCATCTCTTGATAATAAAAATAAAAGTAGTATAGAGTTTTTCCCTTGCACTTTAGGGTTCCAAGGGAAGAAAAATAAAGAAAGTAGCATAAAAGATATGCATTATAATTTATGATTTTAGGGCACATAAAAAATAAATATTGTGGAGGATGGCCCTTACATTTTAGTGTTTTGATGGTAGCATACAAAAATATGTTTGATAATTTGATAAGTTGTGATATAAGGAATTGATGTAATTAGAATTACCTAGTCCCAAGTATTTCCATTAGAAGAATAATTGGTCACTTGAGGTCATCCCAAAGGCCTCAACATTCCTTTGGATAGAAATACAAAGCATAATTCTTATAGGTGACAATATATAAAGAAGAGGATATCATGGATCTTCTAGGTATTACTTGGATAATAAGAAGCTAGAAAATCGTTTAATTTTTTGCTATCCCTTTGCTTTTTGGACCTTTTTTAAAAAAAAGAATACATTGGCTAGATCCATAAATAGATGAAATGCTAGATTAATTATTTTAAAATTAAAAGCATTATGTTTTTTTATAGAGGATTGGTCCTATCATTATTTGTTGGAATATGTAGCTTGAAAGGAACAACAAAATTATTAAAACCAAATCATAAAATTATATCCAAGTCTAAAATCATAATATTACCTCTTTTGCAAAATTTTGACAATCATGTTGCTCATTATAGAAATTCTAAAGTGTGGAAAATGATACATAGACTTTCTAGCTACCCATATAAGGGTCATCCACATGTTGCTCATCATGGGAAGTCTAAAATGTGGAAAATTATATATACACTTTCTAGTTACCTATATAAGGGTTATCCATGGCAATGAAGCTAACACAGAGGATCAATATCATTTTGCGATTAAATGAAATCATCTAGAATTTGGATTGATTAAAATTAAATTTAATATTTTTTTCAATCAAATTGATGGATAGTTGATGAATTTAGTGTTATTTAGAATAACGAAGGCAAAATTCTCTTCACCCACTCAAAATTATATGGAACCTCAACCAACAACTATGCTAAGGCTAGGACACTTACTACAAGAGTCAATATTTTCATTGGAAAATAAAAATATATATTTCAATCAAGGGAGATTCCAAGACTATTATTAATGTTATCAAAAAATGGATGTGGGTTTAGAATGATAAAATATTATTTTGATGTCCATCAATTACAAATGTAGGTAGTACGTTAGAAATATCAGTGTATCTACAGAGAAGAAAATAGGGTAACATATAATTTAGCTAATCATAGTGTTGATCTTTATTTTGATAAAATTCATATTTTAGAGAATAATAGCTTATAGAGATTTTGCTCTCTTAATAAAAATGATATCAAGAAGTTGATAGAGAAAATATAGCAATTTAAAATATGAAGAATATCTTTGATAGAAATGTAGTTTGAATATATTTTAATTCACCTAGATAGTAGACATAATGTTGGATATTTAGATAGGAGTGGGTCCTAGTAGAAGCCATGTATAGCTTTTTTAAAGGAAAAAAAAAAAGATGATTAATAGATCATGTTCTCATTCTTTTAAATGATGAATTGTACTTTCATAAATGCACTATCCAAAAAACTTTTAATCCTTTTTTTGTGGAATTTTTACCATATTATTGTTTAAATTTCTCATTGGTTGAGATTAGTTAGATTTTCTATTCATATTGTCACTAGCACTGATATTACACATCTATCAATATTATCAAAAGCATTTACATATTCCTATTAGAGGACCATCATGACAATAGAGATTAAGGCATAAATTTGTTCTGATTTGAAACACAAAATTTTGACTAATCCAAAAAGTCAAAAATTTTAGTTAAGGAAGATCATGAAAGAGGGCAATTCAAAAATAAAAAATTATAACAAACCAAAACACAAAAATATATATATAATAAAAATAGCATGATGATTTTATTGCTAAGAAAATAGAGTATGATGTGTTAGCTTTTGAAGCTTTAAACTTAAATGAAATGCAACCACAAGTATGGAAATAAGCATTCAATGTTATAACTATGATGATAGCTAAATAATATGCATGAAAATATGTTAGAAAACTTGATACAATGCTCAAGAAATGCTCATAGATGAAAGCTTACGAAAATATACAATGCTCTCTAATGGAGGTCACAACCTCTCCATATTTGCAAAATGGGTCTACATTGTAACTACAACTACTCTACCTAAACACTCCAAAAACCTCTCACACTTCTACTCTATGAAGGCCTATTTATAATGAGATGCAACTCTTTGCCTTCAATATTCCTATGACACCTCACTATTATATTCTAAGGACTCATGTACATGTGGACTACATGCACGTTTACATCACTGCATATTCTAACACTTGTGCATTTATTGCATTGTTTTAATAAAGTACTTAACTCCTAATATTCTCCTAATCTAAATATGTAGCCATGATGGTACATTATTAAATAATTGTTGGTCACGAATCCACCTAGTTACAAAGTCTATGCCTTGTGCAACGTAGACCTAGCCAACATTGAAAGGCTAGAGGCAAGAAATGTCCTTCAGACCAATCTCTAGAGAGGGTTGGCTCCCTTCCTAATCCACTTGGTTGAAAGTTTAGGGTAACGAGAAATAAATAGGGAAATACTATGATTCATCAATATAGGATGGGGATAGATTAATAGCCAAAATTTCACCAAGCAATTAGCAGTATGCAACAGAATCACAAGCGCAAAAACTTCCAACATTTAAGTAGGAAAATAACCCCAAAGTGCATTTCAGTGTTCACTCCCTCACTAGCAAAGACTAAATTCAGAAGCAGAATTTAATCACAGTAAATAATGGAAATAAAAGCCTTCATAAACAACACATAGAAAATTATCAAATGCAAAATCACTCAAAGAACCAGAAGTCGAAGCCTTTCTATTGATGTAGAAAACTTAGAGTATTTTTCTGCAGTGTCCATCCTCCTTTTAAAATTAAAAATGATTAGTATTTATAGAGGGTTGCACCTCTTTCATTTAATGCGCTTACAAACAAAATGTTGGTAGATAAAAAACTAGTGAGAACAATTTCCTCCTCGGCATCAGTGATATTTTGGTTAAGATATTCTGCAAGGAAACCATGATCCGACTTTGGTGGGAGAATCACACAGAGAAGTCAGCATGATTAAATGCTCAAAAGCAACCTTGGAATTCGATGCACTAGGACATAGCAAAATAATCTAAAAATTGAGCATTTGATCATTGAATTCACTTCACCTCATGCCTTGGGAATCCACTTTCACTAGGAAAGTCCATCGAGCATTAAATCTGCTTTGAAAATTAGCATGGTCGATAGTTAGTGCATTGGAAATAAGTAAGAATTGTCTCTGATCTCGCAATATTGAAGCAGACGTTTTGGAAGCACTACTTGCATTGCTCCAAGAATTAAATTATATCTTTATTTACCTCTTTCCTAGAAAATCTACAAAATCACACCTTTGGAAGTAATGTCTCTATGAATTAAATGTTAAAGAATTGATTTCGCCCAAGAGCAAGGTAAAACAACATTTTTGGGGCAACAATGGGTGACAACATAGCTTGATTCAATATCTTCAACAATTTCATCCATCACCCATTCTTTTTTAGCTATTTCCTTCATTTTCGTCTTAGAAGTGGGCGATAGAGACTTGTGTTCCCTTGGGGAGGCGATATCACCCTTAACTATTTTTTCCTTCAATGTATTGCATGGCATAACTTTTCTACCCGAAATCGAGTTTTAAAAACCTCATTCGTCCCTTAGGGAAGCGAAACCACCTGGCACCTCCCAATAGGGGTGACTTCAATTTGATTGTGTCCTGAATTTACATTATGCACTTTACTATTATTTCTACCCAAGTCGTGGATGGAATCATCAATCATATTTGAAACGGGTCCCATATCACCATTTATTTCCTCCCCATTTGAAAAATATTTAAAATTCCCTTTCGCCCCAAAGAGGGGCGATAAAGACTTTCACCCCTCACTTGGGGTAAAAGTGCTCTCTAAATTTGTTGCAATGCATTCACATCGGTTTTGTGCCACATCATTTTTAAAACCTTCTTCAAATCATGTTTCACCCCAAGGAGGGGCAACAGGGACTTTTGCCACTCTCATGGAGCGAAAGTGCTTTTTAAAATCCTGCCTTGATTCATTGGCACATGGCCACGTAGCACCACTTAACACTTTTTACGATATGTTTCACCTAAAAGGAGGAACGAAAGGGAGTTTCACCCCCACCTGGGGTGAAAGCACGTTTAATAATCTGCGTTCATAAATTGGCATCCAACCCATGAATCACCTTCTAAAATTTCCATTTATGTTGTTTCACCCCAGAGAAGGGCGACGAGGACTTTCTCTTCAACTCAATTGGTTCTCGGCCCATGAAGCGCCACTTCTAAATTTCTTTTAAATTTTATTTCACCAAAAAAAAGGCGACAAGGAGTTGCGCGCCTCTCTTGGGATGAAAGCACCTCCATTTCCCTCTTCAACGTAGCCACTTGCATTTTAAAAATAACTTTCACCCCAAAGAGGGGCGATAAGGGTTTTCACCCCCCAATTAGGGTGAAAGCATTCTACTTCCTCATTTATAACTTTGAACTTTAGCTCCCTTTGCTCCATCGGTGAATTTACTTTTTCAAATTAAGTTTTACCTCCAAGAGGGGCAAAAGGGATTTTTGCCGCTCAATCAAGGTGAAACTTCTTCTCCTCTTCCATTCAACTTATTTTTGAATAATCATGATCTTCATTGCATTTTTTTGGGGCAAAACTCCTCTAGAAGCATAGATTGGGGTGAAAGTGCCCAACTTTGTTGCTTTTCTTTTCTGAAGCACGTCTTCCTCCAAAATTGATTTCTTGCCAGCACTTTTGTTGCTTAGATATTTTTAAAAAAATTCTTCGTTGCATTCATAATTTCCATTTCATTTATAGTAATGAAATATTATTTAAAATAGGTAAAAATATAGTAAAATGAACAATAAAACTATAGTGCCTTCCTTGAGTAAATTCATTAAAACATTACAATTAACATTCAAAAAAATTGCAATGTGGCGAAGTTGCAAAACTGTCAATATTCTTGGTGGCTCGAGGGATATCCAGCTTGCATGGATGCAATCGACCCCAGGCCTTCATCCATTGGGCTTAAGAGTCATCTCCATTAGGTGCATCAGACTACCTACTACTTGCTTCAACATCCTGCTCCTCGGCTTGTTTTGTTGTAGCTTCTTCTTCCAGCTCTGAAAGGTGAGCAACTATAGCTTCATACACTGCAGCATCTTCGGACCAAGCATCTGCAATGACCAGCTCCAAATCATTAAGCGAATCCACAAGGTACCTGAAGGTCTCCACTTGTTCCATATCAATGTAATTTACCCGTTGGCTGAGCTCTAGCAAACTGAATTCAATGCGCATCAATTTTCTCATTAGAGGCAACACATGATCTTCGGTGAGAGGCTCATCCCAATCATCAACTTTGGAGGCATCATCAATGAAAATCACCCAAACTGCCTCTAGGTTCTCCTTCGATAAAATGTTCCCTTGATCATCAATGAATATAGGGAAACCATTTTCAGCTATTGTATTAAAGTAGAGCTTTGAAACTCTTCTTTCCTATCTAAACACATCCAATAGCTTGCGAGCCTCTTTTACTTGGTCCAGCTTTGAAAAATATTGGTGCAATATGACCTTGGCATTTGCCCAAGCTTGAGCCATGTCTCTCATAGGGTGAAATTTGATATATGTTCTACTCAATGTATGCATTTGTGTTGCCTTTACCAAGAGAGGCTCCAAGTAGTCTTCACCATGTTCCACTACATCAGGCCATATGATACGATTATATGTATCTCTTGAAGTTACATGAGGACCTATGTCACCTTGGTCACCATAGTATTACAACCAACAACCAAATGACTGCACACCTCCTTGACTTTTTCTTTTATCATAACGATTACCTGCATTGCTTTTGTAGCTAGTTGATCCTGTAACTTATAGAGTTGACCCTCCAATATCTCCACTTGTTGCTCTACTCCCCTTTTAGCCTCTTAATTCTTCTGGATCATCTTCTCCAACTCCTCTACCCTTTTCTACCAACAAGTTACATTTGACTATGCAAATTGCAACTGTGCTTGACTTTTCACCAAATATTCTTCCAAGTTGGTGATCTTAGCCTCAGCCTCAAAGAAGCGATTCTTATAGTGTTTTTCATGTAGGAACAAGGAGCTCATCTCTACTTGAATGTTTCCCACCATATTTGTGGTATCGAGCTTTGTGAGGTTCTTTATGAAGATCTCATAAGTATAATTTTTGGGCATCATCTCTCCCTGAGGCTTCTGGACCTGGGGAAACATCTTCATTGTATGGGCCTCCATAGCATTGGGATCAAAATAATTCTTCTTCAAGGACTTTGCTAGCACTATATCTTCTCTTATTTTTTGACTCTTCAGCCACTGTGATGAACTCAGATGAGCTTGGCTGATCTTTACTACAATGGGCTATTCTTGTACAGTTTCTATATCTAACTCAGGCAGCACCTGCAGCTCCAAAAATGGGGTGAAAAGGAAACGAGTCGATTAATATTTCATCTTGAGGGAAGTGGAAACTAGAATAGTGGGAATGATGGAGTGAATGGAAATGGTGGCAGAAATAGAGGCAAGGGGTTCAGCCATAGTCACACTTACTCAAGGAGGAGCTTGTGTACTTATAATAGTAACGAAGGTTATTGGAATGGATGATACGAGAAGTGAAAATGGATTTAGAGTGGATGCGAAAGAACTAAAAGCAAGGGAAATAGAAGAAGTAAGAATAGAAGTGAGAGCGCTGGTGACTAGTGGTTGGAAAATGGGAAATAAAATTGAAGTGGAGGGCATGCCAAATGAAGGTGATGCAGAAGTGGAAACTAGGGAGAAGTAATTATCACCAACTGCTCAATAAAAGGAGGAGAAATAAATGTACCTTCGGGCTCTGATGCTAGTTGAGCCGATGAGGATGAAGGTGGTTGTTCTATGGGCTCCTTCTCATCCTGGTCCTTCGACTTGGCCGTAACGTCCTCCTCAAGATCTATAAGTTCGGCACTCTGGACCAATGGATCTATTTGAACCAAGGGAATAGCTTCTAATACTTCTATTTATTTAGCCGAAACCATGGGATGAGGGTTTGATGAAACTGCATCGGTTCTTTGCTTCTTTGAAATTTTTATAATTGGTAGATTTTCTCGCTTGTTTTTTGCCTTACACTACAATGGCTTCTCTGGAACTTGTCCTTCTTCCTCGAGCACAAGTTTCACTTCTTGAGACATGAGGTGCTATTTTTCGCCCACGCTCTCCTCACTGCTGGATTTATGCAAGCTTTAAGGTACAATACCAGCAAAAGTGATTAGCTAATAACTAGTGTAGAAGTCATCATAAGTGTCCAAAAGTGCTTCATCCATTACTAGGCCATATGGTGACCCAATTTTTCTCAGCCCTCATAATCCACTAGTTTGTAATTTTTTCCTCTGACCAACCCAAAAATTGTTCTTTCATTTGAATAAATAACCTTGGTAGAGTAATTTGATGCTTATGTATGATAGGGTTATATTCAACCTCCATCTCATAGAAACTGTGCCAATATGGGAGTGACATCATGTTCTCAATGTACCACTCTAAGTCATACCCCTCTAGATTGTTTTGGTGCTTTTCAATATCAAGCCTTGGAAAATTATGAAAGCTCTTGACCTTGATCTGTTTAGCAAAGAGACCCAAAGGATTGTACTTTTATTTCTATGGCAACTCCACCATTCTGATGTCATAGAAAGTCTTAGTTATTAAATGATTATGGCCCACCTGGCTCACCTCGATGCCTCCAAAGTGAAAATGCATATTGTAGTTTTCTTTCTATATCTTGCCCCATACATGTTATTAATAAAATTATGTTTCTATACAACCTCTAAAGCAAACAAGGACCCTGTGGAAAAATATGGGAGCATAACTGGCTTACCAGTATAATCAAAAATGCGTAGCACAACTTCCTGTGTCAATAAAAATATATCGCCTCTTTGCTTTGAGATGATTTCTTCTCTCATAGCCCTGGGTACCCTCTCACTTCTACAAAAAATCAACTCGAGGGCAGGGCCCACAAATATACGATTGAAATTATAAAAGGACTCCTACCTTGACAAACTAGAGGTCCACAAATATACTGGTAATTTTTTATTCTCCTACTTGCAATGAAAGAGAATTTATTGTACATGTGAAAGAAGAAATACCAAATCAAAAAGGATGTGTGCCAGAATACCTTTGTTTCTTTGCTTTGCATATTTTCCAGCTGGGTATGCATTCTTCTGGAAATATAGTCACTCCATTCAAATAAAATGGAATTTTTTTTGTGGTCATTGCAAAGAGAGCATATAATTCCACCTAGGAGATGCACTGCACCAACGCAGCCTACCATTTGTGCACTGTAGAATCTGATGGAAGACCAACCACCCAATCCACCATAGAAAACAAATTCGAGCTCTTGAAATTTTTCAATGGTTTTGGCAACATTGGCAGTTCACCATGCTGGTGCGTTTTAATCAACTATGTCTCCATGAATCGGCACAGCATCACTGTGGACTGATATTTTTCTTCTTGCTTGTCAAAGTTCAATTTATTGAAAATGAAGTTCGAAGGAGGAGTAATTCCACAAGCAAACACCTCCTGAACTCCCTTTCGCATTCTCCACTACCCTGGTTTTAGGATTATAAAATTTTGAGATAACCTCCACCAATTCTGGGCAATAGTGAACTGGTGTGCACAGGTACAATAAGATATTGGTGTGATAAGTGATGGTGAGAGGACTCTTTGGTGTTAACCCCTAATAGACTACAACATCTACATCCTGGCGCAATTTCTCAACGTCCTTATTCATAATAATGTATTCTCCCACCTAGACCAATGTGTTAGAATACAGATCCAAGTCAGCATTTTCATGGTGCCTTGCTTTCTTCGACTTCTTGCCTCCCTCAGCATTTTTTTGTACCTTCTTTGGCTCTTCAATGCCTTTTGATGTAGCAGCTCTTTTACCCATCTTCTCTAGTATTCAAGCACCTATAATTCCTGCACTCAATTCAACCCAATGTAGCAATACTTCAGAAAATAAATAAAAACGTTTACCTCCTCTCTACGGATGCAACAAATTTATAACTACGCCTTCATCAATCGGATTAAATGCACATGCTGATTTTCAAATAAGTTAGGCGAATATGCATTTTGAGCTTTGTGTCGGGCATAATTTTTAATAATATTTAACTATCTTCAACCTTATATTGCCCAAAATATTTCTCGATTATTGTGCTTCGATCGCCTCCAACCTTGAAAAGTGCTCCATGAATCTCAATGGGCAACTTCAAGAATTAAAACTACCAAGTATCAATGAAGGGTGTGCCTCGAGATAAAAAATAATAGTTTGAATGCTTAAAAGCTTCAAAACATCATTCTAGGGTGAATCAGGTGAAATTCAACTGTTCTCGGGTGCACTTAATTTTTTAATAACGTCAAAAGCGCTTTGAAATCATTACTACCAGGAAAAACCTCTGATAGGCGTGCTTCCTTCTTCTTTGGGTGAAAATAATTCACAACTTGAGCTTCCTTCAACAATCTATGCTCCCGAAATCGTCTCTTCCTTTACTTTGGCAAAATCATATGATTGAATGCCTTTTTAAAATACTCCTCTTCCTTGATTTTGCCCTTAAAAAGCGTTTTTTTAATAAAATCAAGCTTTTAACTGAATTGTTGTTCTAGAAAAGCAAATTAAATCAATTTTGCCCTTTCGCTAGAAATAAAATCTTAACTGGAGTTTTTCCCTTTTGCATGAGGTTTTATTTTCTGTTTTTTTCCGCTTTTAGAAGTTGCACCTTTAAAATAGATTTTCGCCCTTTTTTAAGTAAAAATGCATGGTAAAATGACTTCAAAAAAAATTTAAAATGAATTCGCTGCTTTTTATCTATTTTTTTTTCTTTTTCACCTAAAAAACGGGTGAATATGACTTTTGCCCCTCACTAGGGGCGAAAGTACTCTCTTTTTCTTTTTTCTTTTTTATTTTTTATTTTTATATTTTTTTGAATATATATATTGTTCTCTTGTCTATTTTCCCCCTTAACTGCATCTTTAATACCAATTTTTCAAAGTTGCTCTTTTAAAGCAATTTACTTATTTTCGCCTAAAAACATGAAAAACCCTTTTTCAGGGTGAAATCAATTTTAACTCCTGAAGATGTGCTTCCAGGAGAATCTACTTGATTGGAGGTAAAATAAGACCATTTTCTTCTCTTTTTTTATATATTTTTACATAAATCTGAGTATAACATATTTGAAAAATAAAAGAAGAAAATTGTACATTCAGATGAAGACCATTCACCAAAATCAGTAGCTCTCAGCCATCCATATCCCAAATATAATAAGCATTAACCAAATCGCTCCTGAAATCTGGAATGGGCCTTCCCAAATAACCTTGAACTTATGGTGTTTGCTAGGTTTTGCTTTATCTGAATTCCATTTAAGCACCAACTCTCCGACTTTAAATGCCCTTTAGAAGGTCTTTTTTTTTAACCACTTCTATGTTGTTTTTGCGTGCTCCATGAAATAATTATATGCTTTCTCTTTTTCCTCTTCAAGTTGTAAGAGCTATGTTAGTCTCATGCTCATAGGATCAATTTCATCACCCTCATCACTAAGCAACTACAAAGTCTGGAGGACTGGAAGTTCAGTATGGGTAGGTAAAATTGCTTCCTTGTCATACACTAGGGAATAGGGAGAAGTTTTAATGTACTTCTTAATTGATATGCAATCTTCCTAGAGAGCTTAATCCAATAGTAGATACCAACTTCTTTTATTGCTCCCAAGTGTTATTTTTAATATTCAAAGCAGGTTCTTGTTTGTTGATTCAGCTAAACCATTTCTCTACGGGTAATAATTGGAAGATGCTTTAAGATAAATTCCAGACCTTCTTGTAAATTTAGTAATCTTCAATCCAATGAATGGAGTCCCGTTAAAAGTCATAATGGCATCTAGCACACCAAAATAGGTAATCAGCCCCTCAAGGAAAGAGATGATTTTTTCTTGGTCTGCCTTCTTTTTTGGGATGGCTTTCGTCCATCGAGTGAAGTAGTCCATTGCTATCAAAATGTATTTATGTTCTATAGAATAATTAGGATTTATGATCGCAATAAATTCTAAGCCCCATTGTTGAAACGGAGCTTCTACCTGGATTGGATGTAAAGGCAAGGATGCATTCTTACTCCTGCTAAAATATCACTGACAATTATCACAACTTTGACCTACTTTGTATGTATCTGCGAAAAGAGTGGGCCAGAAGTATCCATCCTGAATAATTTTCAAGGCCATAGGCCTCCCTGCATAGTGTCCACCAGACAAGCCAAAGTGGAATTCCTCCAAGATTTTCTATTTTTTAGAATTCTTAATGCACCTAAGGAGTACTACATCTATGTTCTTGTGTAATAAACCACTTGGCAGCAAAATATATATGAGGACTTGTAGCCTAAATCTTTGCCTTTGAGAGGAATTGAGGTGAGATGGAAACCTTTCGAATGTGAAAATTTTGACAAGGTCCTCTATCCAGACACGATCACCTACTGCTTGGTTAGCAAGATTACTCTCACTGATAACTTCATCATGTAATGGCACCGACAACTAAGAAGTTGCACTTTTAGCCAACTCTTGATAGAGTGCCTGATCGTGAACCAATTTGGTTGGTCGAATCTCTACATCATACTCTTGAATCAGGGAGACCCATCCTGCTCTTTTCTCCCCAAGCTCTCCCTAGATGATAAAATTCTTGACATCTGGATGAATAATATAGATAATTGTCTTACGTTGTGAGATAAAATATCAAAATTTCTTCAGATACTTCATAACCGCATAAACTTGTTTTTCAATAAAATTGTATCTCTCCTAGTGCGGCTGAATGAATTGGATTAGAAAATTTATAGGTTGTTCATCTCCATCATCTTGCTTTTTTGTAAGCACGGTAGCATAACTTTCCTGCTCGCTTACTGCATAAAGAATAAAATCCTTAGAATAGTTCAAATTAATCAATACTAGTTCTTGAATGATCCTCTCTTTAATCTCCTGGAATACTTGCTTCCTCTTCTTTGTCCATTTGAAGCCTGTAGTTTTCTTTAGGAGTTCAGTCATCAGCTTCACCACTTGGACGAAGTCGACGATGAATTTTCGGATAAACTTGATTTGGTTGAAAATGACTACAAGTCCTTATTTACTGGAAGTGGCAATTTTAAGAGAGCTTCAGCTCTCACAAGATCAATGGCTAACCCATCCTTTGAAATCACATGTCCCAAGAGTTTCCCTCTTTGACAGTGAAGATAGATTTCTTTGGGTTAATAGAGATGCCAAATTCCTGACACTTTTTAAACACCTTTCTCAAATGAGATACATGCTCTTCCCGAGAAAACAATCATATTATCAATGTATATAACAATTATTTGGTTCAGCAACTCACCAAATACAATATCCATTACACTTTGAAAAGTGGTACCAAAATTTGAAATATCAAAAGGCATTCGTTGATAGGTGAAAGTGCCCCACTTGGTAGTAAATGTTGTTTTATGTTGGTCCTCATCCTTTATCTAGATATGGTTATAGTTGAATAAACCATCAAGCAATGAAAATATCTACGCTCCAGCAACAACATGGAGGATCTGATCAATCTACTATAAGGGATAGTGGCCCTTCAAAGATGTTAGGTTCAGATTGTAAAAATCTACACATAGGTGAATATATCTGTTCTTACTCATACTGGAACCAAGTTCGCCACTTAAGTCAAGTGTTTGATGGGGTAAATGATTTTCAACTCCAGAATTTTGGTTAGTTTTTATTTCATAAGCACTTAAATCTTCAGATTAACATGTCATTGCTTCTACCAAAAAGGCTTCACCCCTTCCTACAATTCGATGGTGCACTAAATCACATTTTTATCATATCCTTTCAAATTGTGATAACTCCATGCAACAATGTCAGGGAATTCAAAGCACAAATTCTTAATGTCCTTGAGCTCTTATGGAGAACAATCTATCCTAAATTTAATTATCTTGTCAAGCCCCAACTTCGGCTCAGTATACTCTTTTTTTTCCACCTTGATCCTATGATTTTATGCTCTATCGCTTTGATTAAAAAGGCTTTCTAATGTAATCAATCCTTTCAAGATGTGATTATTCCTAAACTGAATCAAACCTTCTGCTTCATCTTCATCCAGTGTCCTTCCCTCCACACTATCGGCTTCTTTAATCAAAAAGTTTACAATCTGCTCATCATTGTCAAAGACTTGCCAGCATATGTTCTTGTCTAGGACTGAAGGTCTATAAATTAACCTTACAATCTTGGGCTTTTGTACCACACTCTCAATAGGAGAAAAGTTTGCACCAAGGGATGCTAGGAGATCTACATGCTTATTTTGTTCTCGTGAAATTGCTTGAACATTTAATGCATCAAATGATTAAAACAAATCTCATACCTTATTCCAGTACACCTTCAGGTAGTGCTACTTGGAAATGCACTTGCTAGTCACCTAGTTGACAATCAACTCGAAATCTCCAAAAATTTATAGTTGTTTGATCTAGAGCTTTTTCACTTTCTTCATGCCCAAGCACAATGCTTCATACTCGGTAACATTATTTGTACAACTCAAAGTCAACCGATATGAATATGTTTTTTGGATTCCTAAAGGAGAGATGAATACTACTCCTACTCTGGTACCATTATTGCACCTGGCATCATCGAAGTACATTTTTTATAATTTATAGGGGATAGAAACTAGAGTATCAAACACCTTCTCTTCACCCTTCTCAGGCTTAGTGATGGTGTAGCAGCCAATCTCGATCTCCATCATTGCATTGAAATCAAGCATAGAAAACTCATCCTTTATTCGAAGCTCATCCAAATCTTCTTCCATCAGATCCATCTCCTCCAGCTCTTTAGTCACCATGTTGATCGAGTCTACAACTTTTTCTTTCTCTTTAATATTTTCGATATGATATGTGGAGGGCTTCTCATTGTAAATGTGTATCCTCCTCCCTTTGAATGGAATCTCTAGGTTATAATAGTCTAGAGACAGGTAACCTCCCAACTTAGTTGTGAACTCCCTCGATATGCACATGTTGAAGTACAACTCCAAGTCTACCATAGCAACCTCTTGAATGACGATAATCTATGGTATGCTATGTAAGTCAATTGGGATATCTTATAGACTCACAGTTGTCTACTTGTCCTTCATGAATTTCAATAATTCCTACAATAGATCTACTTGTCTAGGCAGTTGTAGCACATCATAGAGACTCACCTTAGTGGGAATCTTCTTAAGTTCTTTGGCGATATTATATGACTACACATTGGGCTCTCTTGATTCACCAACAGCTTCATATTTTCTTCGATATTATTGGGTAGCTTCTACTATCTAAAACTTGGACAAAGATGGGTACTTGAGCTTTTCCTTCGCCTGTTATTTTATTTCTATATGTGCTTGTGTAGCAGAAGTTTGTGAAGTTGATGTGTTTGCTTACATATTGTCCTTCATCGAGGTAGGTAAAGATCCTTCAGTAAGATAGGCTCATATGCTTTTAAATGTTAGCACAAGCGCTTTTGCTTAAGACTACTTTTTTTCATCCTACATCTTCTACTCAATGAGCACCTTCAATGGCTCCATATCTGCTGGATCAATAATACTTTCTCAATAGATGGTACCATGAAGTTGTGATCAATTTTCGTGATCATGTTGACTTGACCACTAGAAGTGCTCTCCACCAAGGTCTGCACATATTTCAAATGAACCATACAATTGTCTTTGCCATGAGGGTTGTTACAAGTAGAGCACCAATAGGTTCACTTTGATGTACCAGCTTCTTCATTAACCAATACATTTGTATTTATCTCAGCACCTTTTCTAGTTGAAGTTGCTTACTCTCTAGTAATCGAAGGCATTTGAAATATTCTTGATCAAAATTCATCCTAAGATTGTTTCTTCTTAATGGATATGATTTCATTTGACATTTTCCTCATTGTTGAATTAAGTGATTGCATCTCCTGCAATAATTTCATGTGGGGATTAAGATTTGAGGGCACTGGAGGTGCTGGCAAAGGTAAAGGTACTGGAAAAGAATGTAATATTGGAATAGAAGGAGTAGGTAGTTGTGGAATAGTTAGAGTGGGTAATTGCGATACTGGAACTGATGTAGTTTGAGGTGAACTCGAGCTCCATGAAGGAACATGATACATAGAAGGCATGGGTTGTAAAAATGCATTAGAATATAGATGTTGTAGAAGATTAGGAAGAATAGGTATTATTATCTTTGGAGGCATATTATCTATGGCAATAAGATTCACTTCGGACTTTTATGCCTACGTGTACAAATCTAGAAATGTGTTGACATTGGCTTGTCGGACAGCCATACCAATGTTGGAGTTGAAAGCTCGAATATAGTAAAACACGTCTTGTTCATGAGTCGGTCGGAGACCGTAAGGGACTATCTACCAACTTCGAGTGAACTTGACATTGAAATCCACTATTTCCTCCTGTTGATGTCTTTGGATATTTATGAATTGATGTAGTAAGGAAAAAGGATCAGCTTACTCATAGAAATTCTTAATCAGCAATTCTTCTAACTGATTCCATGTGGTGATAGTAGCAGGTGGTAAGGACCAGTACTAGTACAACAACTTTCTTCTGAGGGACAACATGAGCAATCTTACCATAATTTCCTCATCTACAATGTCATGTATTATCGCTAAAGAAGCCACATCCTGGATGTGCTCGTAAGCAGTCTTACCTGTACCATCATAGGTGGGGCCTTCAATGCTACTTGAGGGAGTGGGTTTTGAGCTTGTAAATTCAAAGATCCTAAGCTATTCTAGGTTGGAAACTACCTTGGTGGTGGCTATTGTGGTGGTGTATTTTGATCCATGTGGATTGGCGTGTGTGGTTGGGGAGGTAAAAAACTAGTAGTTGTACTAGTAGGACTCGAAGGAATGGAAAATACACTAGCTAACTGAAAATATGTTGTACTTGATGGGATAGCTGGAGTAACTAACCTAGGGTGTTCTCCTAGCTCTTAGATGTCAAGTTCATAAAACTTAACAGGCTCTTCAAAATTTTTGGCCTTCGATCTTGTAATCATGAAGAAGGCTTTCACTCACTTCATATTTAAAGGCTTCTGGGTAGAGTTGAGTCACCAAATATTCTAATAATACAACACCAAGTGAACATCAAACCTTAATATTATTAAAAGTGGAACCTTTTGAGAAGTCCCACTGAGCATGCCAAAAATTGTTGGTCATGAATCCACCTAGTTACAAAGTTTATGCCTTGTGCACCCTAGACCTAGCCAACATTGAAAGGCCGAAGGAAAGAAATGTCCTTCGAACCAATCTCCAGAGAGGGTTGGCTCCCTTCCTAATCTATTTTGATTGAAAGTTTAGGGTAACAGAAAAGAAATGGGGAAATATGACTATGAGTCGAAAATATAGGATGGGTATAGACTAACAGCCAAAATTTCACCAAGCAAATAACAGCATGCAACAGAAACACAAGCGTAGAAACTTCTAATAGTTATGCAAGAAAATAACCCCAAAGTGCATTTCAGTGTTCACTCCCTCACTAGAAAAGACTAAATTCAGAAGCAGAATTTACTCACAGTAAATAATGGAAATTAAAGCCTTCATAAACTACACATAGAAAATTATAAAATGCAAAATCACTCGAAGAAGCAGAAGTCGAAGCGTTTCTATTGATGCAGAAAAATTAGAGTATTTTTCTATAGTTTCCATCCTCCTTTTACAATGAAAATTTATTAGTATTTATAGAGGGTTGTGCCTCTTTCATTTAATGCGCTTACAAATAAAATGTTGGTAGATCAAAAACCAATGATAATAATTTTGTCCTCGACAATAGTGATATTCTGGTCAATATATTCTACAAGGAAACCATAATCCAACTTTGGTGGGAGAATCACATAGAGAAGTCAGCATGATTAAATTCTCAGAAGCAACTTTGGATGTCGATGCATTGGGACGTAGCAAAATCATCTAAAAATTGAGCATTCGATCGTTGAATTCGCTTTGCCTTATGCCTTGGAAATCCACTTTTTCTAGGAAATTCCATCGAGCATTAAATCTTCTTTGAAAATTGGCATGATCGATAGTCGATGCATTAGAAACAAGCAAGAATTATCTCTAATCTCGCAACATTGAAGCGGACGTTCTAGAAGCATTGTCTGCATTGCTCCAAGAATTAAATTGTCTTTCTTCACCTCTTTCATAAAAAATCTACAAAATTGTGCCTTTGGAAGCAATATCTCTATGAATTTAATGTCAAAGAATTGATTTCACCCAATTGCAAGGAAAAATAACATTTTCGGGGCAGCAATGGGTGACAACGTAGCTTGATTCAACATCTTCAGCAATTTCACCCATAACCCATTCTTTTTTAGCTATTTTCTTTATTTTTGCCTTAGAGGAGGGCGATAGAGACTTTCGCCCCCTTGGGGAGGCGATATCACCCTTAACTATTTTTTCCTTCAATGTACTACATAGTGTAACTTTTCTGCTCGAAATAAAGTTTTAAAAACCTCATTTGCCCCTTGGGGAAGCGAAACCACCTGGTGCATCCCAACAGGGGTGACTTCAATTTGATTGCGCCCCAACTTTGCATTGAGCACTCGTGGATAGAATCATCAATCATATTTTAAATGGACCCCATATCACCATTTATTTCCTACCCCTTTGAAAAATATTTAAAATTCCCTTTCGCCCCAAAGAGGGGTGATAAAGACTTTCGCCCCTCACTTGGGGTGAAAGCACTCTCTAAATTTGTTGCAATGCATTCACATCGGGCCCATGCCACATAATTTTTAAAATCTTCTTCAATTCATGTTTCTTCCCAAGGAGGGGCGACAGGCACTTTTGTCCCTCTCATGGAGCGAAAGCGCTTTTTAAAATCCTACCTTGATTTGTTGGTGCAAGGCCAAGTAGCACCACTTAACACTTTTTACGATATGTTTCACCTGAAAGAAGGAACAAAAGGGAGTTTTGCCCCCACTTGGGGTGAAAGTACCTTTAATAATCCGCATTCATACATTGGTGCCTAGCCCATGAAACGTCTTCTAAAATTTTCATTTATGTTATGTTTCGTCCTAGAGAAGGGCAACAAGGACTTTCGGCCCTCTCATGGGATGAAAGCGCTTTAAAAATTCTTTTCAACTCAGTTGGCGCTCGGCCCATGAAGTGCCATTTCTAAATTTCTTTTAAATTTCATTTTGCCAAAAAAAATGGTGACAGGGAGTTGTGTGCCTCTCTTGGGGTGAAAGCGCCTCCAATTCCCTCTTCAATGTAGTCACTTGCATTTTAAAAATAACTTTCACCCCAAAGAGGGGTGACAAGGGTTTTCGTCCCTCAATTGGGGTGAAAGCATTCTACTTCCCCATTTAAAACTTGGGACTTTCACTCTCTTTGCTCCGTTGAGCGAATTTACTTTTTCAAATTAAGTTTCGCCTTCAAGAGGGGCGAAAGGGATTTTTGCCCCTCAATCAGGGCAAAACTTCTTCTCTTCTTCCCTTCAACTTATTTTTGAATCATCTTCATTGCATTTTTCTTGGGTGAAACTCCTCTAGAAGCATAGCTTGGGGCGAAAGCACCTGACTTCGTTGTTTTTCCTTTCTGAAGCACGTCTTCCTCCAAAATTGATTTCTTACTGACACTTTTTCTACTTAGATATTTTTAAACAAAATTCTTTGTTGCATTCATAATTTCCATTTTATTTATAGTAATGAAATATTATTTAAAAGAGGTAAAAATACAGTAAAATGAACAATAAAACTGTAGCACCTTCCTTTAGTAAATTCATCAAAACATTACAATTAACATTCAACAAAATTGCAAAACTGCCAACAAGAACCTAATGATGTAATATATATTCTAACACAATGAAAGCAATCTATGAGAAGAGATGTGATTATATAGCATTGCATCCATTACTCATACCTTTTAATAGTCAAGGATGCATCTCTCTTTATACAAAAATTGTTATGTTGGAAATCCACCATATTGAATATGGAAGGTCACCCATACAAAAATGTGGTGGTTCACCTTCCATGATTACGAAGTGCATGTTAAATAAAAATTACATATATATGACTTATCCTTTTTATTTTTTGTCCTATGTTGATGTTTCAACATAGCTAGAGATGCATCTTGGTTATGAAAATCTAAAAATAGAAAATTATTGTTTTTATTTAGTATTTTGTTTTGCATTAATTTGGGCCTGTAGGGCATTTTTCCACAAAGTTATTGTCAAGTTTTTTTGTGATAGAGTTGCATGCTAAAATTGTTGTTCTCTGTCTCTAATTTTGGATGCTTGTTGAATGGATCAAAGTAGAGTGTCAAGCACAAAAATATACCCCTAACAATGTAGTTAGGATCAAAACAATAGATTTTTGGGCATATTGGGCATCAAGCCAAGCTCCAAAAAAGGTCACATGACTAGATCATGTTCCCTTAAGTTATCAATTAGATAGAATTGTTAATTCATCACACCATGTTAATTCAATCATCATACAAGAATTGAATACTATTGTTCCTTAGTGCTTACATAGATTTTAGGTTTCCTACTTTTGATTGGATTATTTGGCTAAGTTTTTATTATTCATAATAGATTTGGTATTACCTATTGTTATGTATTGTTTCTCTATGATAATTGTTTTCCCTTATATTTATTAACATTGTCATTGCTTTATTTGAATCTTATTTTCATATTTATGTTTGTATATTTGTTATATTAGATTCATAAAAAGTATGAGGTTCTAAAACAAATGATCTTTATCTCTTCCATTAGTCCTAAAGGTCCTAAGGCTTTTGGACTTATTTGGATATCCCTAATGACATGCATTACTATACACCCTTTTAATGAGTCTCATTTTACAAAGTTGTCATCATGCGTTCAATCTAAATTTAAAAATATTATGTCATCATGCTTCATCTCTTTTATAGCTAAGAAAATATTATGATAAAAGAAGGGGAAAACAATTAATGTGTGACATCTACTAAAATAATTGTGGAACCAAATTAATAAGCTACAAGTTTACTATAGTGGTAAGGGCTTTGGCCTCTCTTTGAGAGATCTAAGAATCAAACCCCACTCATTATGAAGGGATCAGGATCCCTCATAAAAACCCTGTGTAAACTCATTGAAAAAATATATTAAGACCCGTGAGGGATACCATAGTGGTAAGTCCTTAGGTTTTCATTCAGAAGATCCAAGTTCAAACCCCGGTAAGAGGGGACCAAGACCCCTCATAAAAACCTATGTAAACTTAAATTTTTAATCAAGTGGCATTAACTCAACCATTTAAATTCCTCAACATTTCAAGGAGACCCAGGTTCGAATCTTGCCAAACGATATATGGATAATATCCAAGCTTTGTTGTAATACCACTATGTGGTGATGATGTAATAAGGGTGGGACCTGTTTCAATCTCATATAACCCATTAAAAAAAATTGTGAAACCAAACCTATCTTAGCTGTAGAGCAAGGCATTCTCTCTTTCCTCATTCTCATTGTTCAATGACATCCTTATCCTCTATAAAAATTAAAATCCCTCTTTGATGCCCACTATTCTATGAATCCAATAAAGACCTACTTAATTGTTTACACTTTGCATGCATTTTATGATTTTAATAAAATATCTAACCAAAGGAAGCCATCAACTAGTGAATTATGTCCTCTATTTCTACTAATATAAGCAAAGTAAGGGTTGATCAAGTCCTCAAGATCTTAATGTCAAAGCAACAACTAATAGACCTCAGTACCCCTATACTTTTTACTAGATATGTTGTCGGCATAATAGCTTACGACGTTAAAACTACTCATGGTGCTAACAACACCTATGGCACCAACATTGACTTCAATATTATTTTAGTATGCCATCATCTCTAATTTGGTGCCAATACCTATGGCACCCATACATCTCAATATAAATGTTTGTGGCTCCGTTATCCCATGCCACCACCTCACACCAGTTTCTAGGTTGAGCATTTTTCCAATGTCAAGTGTCAAAGTTTTAACTACCCAATCTTACCTCTTGTCACCTTGATAAGTACAGTCATCACGAAAAGAGATGTATGAATGGATCTCTAGTTTTTTCTAAAATTGCTACTTGATAAGTTGGAAGCCAAACTATTTTTTTCAACTATTTTTGTAATTGTTGTACATCATATATATAGCTTATGATCATAGTATAAGGTTATGTGTTCAATTCAATTTGATTCTAACTCTTAATCCTCTCATGCACGTATAACTTATCCTTGTAGTTCTTCTAATATTTTTAATGCTACTTTCATTAAATAGGAACGGTGTATATGTACATCATGCACAATAATCATCATATAACTAAGCATTTTTCTATTATCGATTGTGCTACATGAGTCTTATATTTGTAGTATTTTTACATTTATATTTTATATATATTATGTTTTCTTATTTTTTTAGGGATATTTTGCTATGCCATGTTTTATTGCACAAATATAAGGTATAACTCACTTGGCACTAGAATCTAGTTTGAGGGAGTTGTCCTTTGTACGACTGCCACATCTTGGGATTCATGGAGTAGATCTTGTATTAGAGCAAGTTTTGATTTATTTCATAACTCTTTTATATCTTGTTTAAATTTGTTTTACAGGGGTTCTTCCCAATACTATATCCTCCACTACATTTCATTATTGGATGTCTGCTCATACAGACTTATTAATCGAAATATGTCACAAGTTCCACATCGAAGTACCCTAATTAACACCATAGTCATAAAACAATGCTCAAGATGGAGAAGTCATATTTGATAGATTCCAAGCCTCAAAACATTAAGAAACTCATTGGAGGAGCCATGGAGCAATAAAGGAACATCTTATTTGAGTAGTTTTGAGATCTCGTGATCAACATAAGAGCAACATCTTCAAAAGCCACACAATCCACTCAAGGTACATACCAACATTAACATTCTTGTGTTCTTAGATTGGATCAATATTAGAAAGTAGGATACATGGATCCAATAGCTATAAGTCTTTCTCTCTGTTAATTGTTTCTCTAGAACTAATAAGATTGTTTTTACAACCTTGAAGATGTCAAAATCAATTGTTTGTTGATGGGAAACCATTAACAAGAGGCTTGAAAATGATGAAGATCTTGCCAACACCTCGGCAACATTTGTTAGACTAGTTCACACTTGTTTCTACTCATTGCACCATTACGAAGATAAGTACATGCATTTCTAGCAATTGTGCCAATGTCAACATCAAATTGTCTAATAGTACACTAACTTATTCAATGAACTTCTCAATCATCTTTGTATTGACAATAATAAGAAGCATCAAGATATTTAGTTTTTTAGTGGTAATCATTACCACATCCATTTAGAAATAAAAATTTTGCTTATCAATTACTTAGCATAAGTGTTCCTTTTAGCAACCAAACTAGAACAAACATAAAGATCTAATGTGTAGATCATACGAAGGTGTTGTCAATACCAAATCCAAAGCCACTTGTTGCATGAGCACCTATAACACCATTTCCTAAGGGTCTTGTGATGCCTTACAAGCCTAAGAGTCCACCTAGGGCATAGGACAAAGGTAAGTGAAGGGTGGGAACTAAGCGGCATAGCCATGATAAGACTCACACTCGCTATGAAACTAACATAGAGCTTAATAGAAATATTTGGTGGTATAGCCATAAGTCAACAAATATGAATTGATACCAAAAAATAAAGAGGAAGTAGATGCCACCTGCCTAAGAACTAGAACCTATACGATTAGTAGACCTTGACCTCTATCATTTTTTAAGGAACAAGGGTGTGTATTCCTCGCCTATTTTTGGTACAGGGAAAGCCTCTTCATATTGTCATGAAATTAGAAATCAAATGAACATCATTATACAATATACTATCAAATGATTCTACTTCCAAACTAGAGCACACCCACAATCCTATTCCCTTGATTGAATTCACCTAAAAAGAGTAGATATTTGGGACCAATACACCCTTAAGTTTGAAATTAGACTAATGTGCAACATTATCACATGTAATGTGGAATTATTGGACATCTAAAATGTCCTACTAAGGAGGCCTTATTGCTTAATCATTAGGTGACCTACCAAGCTTCTCCACAACAAGGGTCTATGTGTATCAAGGAGACAACCTACCATGTACCAAAGTGCTATCTTAGAAGGTAACTGTTATTTTAGAAAGCATTGTAATAAATTCATTTCCCATTCTCAAATAATTATTCTTCTTATAGTTTGACCAAAGAACCATGGCATTAAAATGTTTTCCCTTTCCACACGCAATGAAGTTCACACAAGACAAACTCAGTAGATGGATGCCTTGTTTCTCCCATACTCATGTTTTTCAAGGCCCCCAAGGAGTGTTATTTCATTATTTCGTTAAGAATCAGATTGACTTGATCCTTGGATCGTCATTGCCCAACAGTCCATTATAATAATATTTGTCAATCCAAGAGAACGATGAAATTAGACATCAAACCAAGATTCTATTAATCAAGGCAAGATTAAACATGGAGCATGGTGCCTGTGCATTGACTATAAATCATTAAGCAAAATATTGATGAGGAACAAATATTTAGTACACTAAATCAAATATCTTCTGGACTAGCTCTAGGAAGCTCGATACTTCACCGACCTCAAATCAGACCATCATGAAGTTTATGTCAACCATAAAGACATTTAGAAAACATATTTCAAGATCAAGGAAGGATTGTAGAGGGGGTTGGTTATGCCTTTCAATTTGAGA
The DNA here is from genome assembly GCA_028583015.1 of Wollemia nobilis. Taxonomy (NCBI): domain Eukaryota; kingdom Viridiplantae; phylum Streptophyta; class Pinopsida; order Araucariales; family Araucariaceae; genus Wollemia; species Wollemia nobilis. Next base: position 3,396,877 of record JAQPPZ010017259.1, on the reverse strand, counting down.
AATGCACCTACTACATTCTTATGTCTAATGAATGATCTATTCATAAGGTCTTTTTCATCATCTACTTAGATGACATCCTCATCTTTAGCAAGACATCGAAGGAACATCTTCAACATATGCTCCAAGTCTTAAACACCCTATGCAACGTAAGTTGTAGGAAAATTTAGTCAAGTGTGTCTTCACATCATAGAAACCTCCTATCTAGGCTACATCATTGACTATAGAGGTACACATGTAGACCGAGAGAAGATACACATAATCTAAGATTGGCCTATTCCAAAGAACCTAACAAAGCTTAGTTGGGCCTTGAAAACTTTTATTGTTAGCTTGTTCTTGCATTCTCACGTGTCATGATCACTAACTAAAGGATGAGCAACAAGATGGTCTTTTGTTAAAATCAACAATAAGCATTTGAAAAACTTAAAATACCTTTGCTCAACACCAATGCAAGCCATGTCTCACATGATGCAATTCTTTGAGGTTGACGCATCCAACTATGACCTTGGAACCATCCTATTTCATAATGGGCACCCTATTACATATCATTCTCAAATAGCCAGTAACATAGTCAAACACTTTTACACCTATGAAAAGAAACTATGAACCATTGTTCAAGTAGTTCGATAGTGTTGTCAGTATATCATAGGTAAAAATCCATTGTTCATTTTGATCATAGGCTTTTGTAATTCCTACAGAACCAAAGTAAGCTAGAGAATGCATATCATGTAAAATCAATGATATTTAATAGTTTTACCTTTTGGTCAAGCATTGCAAGGGCAAGAACAATTAGGAAGTCAATAATTTGAGCTATCCTTTAGTTCATGTGCTACTAGTAGTTATAGACACCAAGAGTAGCAACCTCAAAATATTGAAAGACCTTATAAGCCAGTGACAATAACTTTACCCCCATATATCAACAATTGATGCAGGGCAATTCGATGCCATAACATCAACTCAATTATGGGTTATTGTACCATCTAGGAACGCTCTATGTACCTTCCATCACTCTACACTAGCACATAATCTAGGAAGCAAGCTACTCCAAGATTGTTGGGCACCTAAGCATTAGCAAAATGCTTCCAACAATATGGTACTTTCATTGACCTCACATGTGCTAGGAGTTGGAGCTCAACATCAAGTTTTGTACCATGCAATACTGCTAGGTCCTTCCCTTGGCATGGAAGTCCATCAACATATGTTTCTGGTTTTCCCTCCACTAAGCATCAAAACAATTGTGTTCATTTATGTAGCCAAATTATCTAATGTGGTGACCATAATTCTTTGCAAGAAGAGCATTGATGTGTTATAAACCTCTAGATTATTCCTTCAACATGTATTAATCCACTTTGGCATCTCAAACTATTACGTTTGATCATGATCCCCACTTTACTAGCAATTTCTAATGCCATCTCTAAGATCTACTTGAAACCAAGTTGCAATAATCCATGACATTCTAGCCTTAGACTGACGAATAAATACAAGTGGTAAATTGAACATATGCTTAGGATTTACAATTATGATCACCCTCACACACGGGACAAAAGTCTACCCTACATCTAGCATTCCTACAACAAGACTCAACACGATTCCACTCGTCATAGTCCTTTCTAGGCATGTTCTAGATTCATCCTAACACACCAATAAATGTGCCTTCCACATTCCTAATATGATGGCAACATAGGCTAAGGAAGTCGACAAGGCTAAACACTTTTTACAACACATACAATGCTTACAACAAGAGGTTCATGAGGTGATTAGGAATAAACAATAGAAATACAAGGAGCATCACAATCAATGATGCACTCACACATTTTAAATTGGATATTGAGTTTAGCTCCACTTGACGAAGGAATATTTGTTCAGCCCTTTATGAATGATCAAACTTCTACTTTGTAGTCCATGCACAGTAGGTGAGAATGCTTTCATCTTGATTTGCATGGCTACTTGGGAATGCATCCAATGTTCAATTTAGAACTCCTTAATCCATATCATCCTCATTTATTAAAGCCGATGGTGGTACAACATCTTATAAATCTAAATCCCACTAGTACATGTTCCTACAAACTAAATGATTCATTTCATTAATAAGTATACACGTCAAGGGACGTAACCTGTTTTGAATTGTTAAGAGTAGTCAATTTACTACCCCAATTCAAATGATACATAACCAACTCAAACATTTGTTTTGTCATTTTGAGGTCATCATGATGGGGAACATCCCTTCCCAAAGGGAACAAATGATCTTAGCAAAGCAAAGGTTGCTTAAGTCCTCAAGAATATTGGTGCCAAAGTGACATCAACTAATAGACCTTGGTGTCCTTTTGAACGTTTTACTAGATGAGCTAACACCATAATAATTTGTGGTGTTATAACTGATCATGGTGCCAGCACTACCTTTGATATCATGCTTACTATGTTGTCATCTCTTTGTCATGCCCTTAATGCCTATGATGCACATAGATCCAAATAGAAATATTTATGGCACCAATGTCTCACATCACCACAAAACGCCAAATTCTACATGGAACATCTTCCAAACACTAGTCATTAATGTTAAAGCCACAACTATTTTATGAAGTTGTTATGCAACTATTTTCTAAAATGCTTCTTGACCAATTAAAAATTGAACCATTTCCTTTTCCAATTGTTTTATAATTGTTGTACATTATTTGTATAGCTTAGAAATATATTTTATCAGTTCAATATTTTTGTCTTCTAACTCACAATCCCTTCTCTCCACTCCTATAGACCTAGTTGTCTTTGCAATTCTTTTAAGATTTTGTTTTGTCACTTCTTTCACCACTCAAGAACAAGGTGTATGTGCCTCAAGCACAATACACCTCATTAAGCATTTGTATTGTTATTGACTCTACTATTTGAGTCTTGTATTCCAAAGTTCATTTACATTTGCATTATCTATAAATAAATTTTCTTCGATATTATGGAGAGGTTCTACAACACCCTATTCTAATATAATCGAAAGCATAAATTACTTGACATGACAAGTTGGTAGTTGAGTTGTCCTCGATGCCACTACGACATCCTAGGCCCATTGGTGTGAATCATTTACCATGCCCTTTTATTTTCATTTGTTGCAAACAAAAAGGTAAGATCTGAATACTAAACTTTAACCTCTCTGCATTTACACCTTTCACCTAGATGACGTAAAATCTTTATAAAGAATAAACATTTTCATTTACTCCTAAAATTTACAATAGTTCATGTAATGCATTGAAATTTTTAAATCCTAACTATTTTAAAATACAATTCAAGCCATGCCCATTTCTTTTAGTTTGCATTGGCCCAATTGTGATAATAGAATGGTGAAACTGTAAAATTCATGTTTCCACAAAATTTGTGCAAACAAAAACTCTAAAACCCTTCTCAATTTGGAAATTCCTTATCTTTATAAATGAGATTCACTTTAATAAACCCCAAATCATATTCACATGACAAAAAAGATAAAATGACAAAAGAGTTCAATAGATGGTGATGACTAGAAAAGAGGATCCAAAAGCAAAGAAACTTTGTCCAAATAATAAGTAGGATTTAATAGAGAAAATGCTACATTAGAAAAACTTAGCCCAAATGATTTTTGCAATGTCCTCATCCTATAGCAATAGTTGGCATAAGTTCAAAAGAAAACTATTTATTGTAATCATGGGTGAACCTTAATGATTTCATGGCATTAGTTCAATCAATTAGATTCCTTGACTTTCAAAGGTTAGAATCCTTGACTTTCAAGAAGAAGACCCAGGATCGAATCTTGCCAAGTGATAGTTGCATTATTGCCAAGTTATTGTAATACCACTATATGGTAATGATGTAATTTGGGTGGGACATGTTTCAATCCTACATAACCCATTGAAAGAAAAAAGTCATGGAGTCGAAAGAGAAAACTTCTAGAAAAAAGAAAGAGAAATAAAATGGACTCCTCCCAAAAGTCTTCTAGAAAAAAGAAAAGAGAAATAAAGAGAGTTGCAAAGTCTTGCAAAATATCCGATTCACATTGCATTGAGTAATCACAAACTTGATTACTTTGAAGCACTTGGGTTAATGCAAGGCAAATCATTATAGCTCATGACAATGTGCAACAAGAAATGAAAAAAAAAAATGTATTGCGTAAGCACCAACTACAATAAAAGTATAAATCGTAATAGATAAGTTATCTGTAGTGAAATATATTTAAGACACATCACACATCACAATAAAAAGAAATAACATGAAGAAGCCATGAAAAATAAATAGATAGAAAGCATAAACTTTCTTAAAGTCACCATGTGAACTTTCAATTTTAATTATTTAAATAGTAATAAAAAATCATTGAAGATAAGCGGGAATAACATCCTCCAAGCAGACGCTTTGTATTTATGCTTTAAGAGAAGTATCTCAAATACAAAAGCTCGACTAAAACATAATTATGTTGTATTATTGCATCGTAAGGAATAAATCTGTCCCAGTCGCCTACTCTTGAAGGCATATTAACTCCTACAGGATACATCTAACCACTTAGACTAATAAAACAAGAATAAGACATCATTACTTTTTAACTTACAATCACAAAGAGCCACACATACCATGCATGTTACCTTAACGAATGGATGATTTTTATTATTGCGGGTCAATAATGGATATTGCACTTGCCGACCAATCTAAAAATATTTGACATTCAGCGTAGGTTATTGTGAATTTGTATAATAAATTTCCCTAATTTGTTTGGCAAAACCTCAGTGCAATCACCCTTCTCTGATAGATAATTAAGAACGTAATGTATTGAATCTAACATGACGAAAATTCTGAATTTGCTGTGTCTAAACAAGCTCAATGAATGCATGAGCTTGTATTGTTTACGCTTGATATTGACTGTACAACTAACAAGAAAAATTATCAACAAAAGGAGAGCAAACATTAAATTCACCACAGGCTTCAATAATTTCAATAATTGAAAAGCCCAATTGCCTTTGAACTTTATAAAATGATAATATTCCGAGTCTTCATCTATTTATTTTTGTTCTCCTAAAACAGCCTCAACCATTGCTGTCGATGGCCTTCTAAAACTGCATAGTTATTCCAGATGGACTCGAAGAATAACTGAAGAATTTCCATGATTGGCCTGATACGTATGATGCTTATATCAAGATGATGAGCCTGGAAATTATTAGAGAACAACTTATGTAATGACAGATTCAATGTTAATTTACAAGCTGCAACTGGCCAACCCAAACTACATGGTTCCAACAATCTTCCTTCTGCTCAACTATGGCAGGCAACTAAGATTCTAGGACTTTGGTGTAGATACAACCTCTGCGCTGCTGCTTGGAGGAGTTTGGGGATGTGGGGAACCGTCCTCTCCATAATCAAATTCTGAAGGATTGAGTTTCCCAACTCCTTCCCATATATTTGCTTTAAAAAGTTAAGGCTAAGAAGAAAAAGTAAGCATTGCCATAAATAATATAGCGAAAACAGTATTAGGTGGATGTCAGGATACATTCAGTTCTCCAAATGTCCGTTATGCCAACCCCGGCATCTGACGTAAGCCAGTAATCAGCATCCGTCTGCCATCCCACAAAAGCATTTCAAATCAGTAACAAAAGTCAACCTGTTTGACCAAGTAAATCTAGAAAAACAGAATTAATACTGCCATTAAAAGATATTTACATTTTCATCTGATGGAACTATCCTCATGATTCCACCAACAATATCTTGAGCAGTACTTAGATCAGAACACTGCATGTCATGACCTTGCTGCTCCATTTCAGTCTCTTGCAGAATAGACATGGGTGGGTTTTCTCCAGGACAAGGCATTGCGGAGGAAGGCACCATTGGCATATCACCTGGACTCATCTCCTCAAACTTCCCTTGAAATCGACTGCATGCCAAGTCATGGTAAGACTTTAAGATAACAAATAAAATTAAAATATTCTAAACACAAAATTCTGGAAGACATCGTAAATAAATACATGGCTGTGCTTTGCTTTTAAGCATTTACTGGAGCAATTCAATTGCTTAAATCTTTACAGAAATAATGGGAGAAAGCAACTTTGAAATCACCAATAACGGGAAAAAATATCTTTGGAACAAGGTTGAAAACAGTTAGAATCCTTCATATCATTAGACAATTTATTATCTCAAACTATCAGGCAGACAGGGAGACTATGTAACATTTAATATCAAAGCATTTGTTTTCTGTAAAATAATGGAAATTTGGGAGATAGATGAGATACTCGTGCATTTTCTTAGTCCTATCTCTACTGATGATAATCCTATACCAGTTGTGCACAAATTGGCCAGAAAATGCAAATATGTACAGATGCAGAGACTTGCATGTGCTCTCATACACCTTACAGATGAATAACAGTATAATAGCTGGCTGTAAGAATAATCAATGGCACCTGATGGCCAGTAGTAGTCCTAATAAGCAGCTTTTTAATGGTGGTTTGCAGATTGCAGGTAATTGACCATCCGGATTTACTGTTGAAATAATCAAGATCCCTGCAGGTATCAGACATGAGATTTTCCAAACCAATGCAGAGAGAACATTCAGATACAAGGTTATAAGAGGAATTTGTGGTGAACTCCAGAATTCCGATCACCTTACGTGATTGGAATTCACTATATGAGGCACAAAATGCAACACTTCCAAATTTACGAAGATGTAGGTCAAGCAATAACAGTAAACCCAAAAAATATCTTGTTTTTAGGCAATACCTAAAGAAAGTAAGGACCTAAATGTTAGAATGTGTAAACCTGCTTGTCAGGCCCTTTAGCATCTTTTGTAATTGATCTATCAATCAGATTTATTTAGGCTACTATAAATATTTTCCTATGATTTTATTAGAGTAGTTGAAGGTTAATCTTTTATTGCTCACTGCCTTGAGCCTATATAAAAGTATCACATCTACTTATTTCAATAAACCCATCATCGCTTATGTTATTCATTCCTCTTAAGCAAAACATTCTTTATATCATATTTTCTCTCTTCTTTTGAATGTTTTGTACTTTGGAATGTGTCTAATCTCTGACATGATTATTAAAAAATAAGGTCACAAGGCTTAGGCCTTGTAGCTCGTCTAGATTTCCAAGCAGTTATGAGAGACTTCTGCAAAGCAAGAAGACCATGATATTGTCATCTGCCCCTCTAAAGGAGTCATCTGAAGGATGTGGGCTTAACTTGCGAGTTGGAGAAGTGCTTCAAGAGCTTACCAAGGAAAAGGAACAAAATTTGGGATTTTTTATAGATTTATCCAAACTGTTACACCTGGTGATTGGTGAAGACTCAAGAAGCCTATGATTCAAAAAAAAAACTAATAAATCTTCCCCATTATGCAGATATTGAAGTTCTTTTCAATTTCCTTTTTTTTAAATCTCAAGCACTAAGCAGAATTTCACAAATTTAATTCTAGATCTTAGAATCTATGAAAATAATTAAAGGGTGTCCTTATTTTGCACTTGGCAAGATTTCTTCGTTTTCCTCCTAAAAGCAGTCACCAATTTAATTAAAAAAACTATATCGTAGTGCCCAAAATTCAGAATTTTAAAATTCTAAAATTGTTGTGGAAATCCTTCTAGAATAACCTGTGTAGACAAAACATATCAAAATATCAACATTTTGAATCAATCTCTACAAGGTGTTGAAATTTGTGTAATCTGATCTTGTTTAGGCCAAGGCCAAAAGTGTGATGAGGTGCTTATGAGCACCATTTATGTAGCCTACGGGCATGTGATTATGTAAGCCTATGAGCATTCATCTTCATCATTTATGTAAGCCTATGGCCTCTTTCATATTTCACCCTTAGTGGTATTGGTTAATCCACCTTTATGGTTAGGGTAATTTATTATTATTTTATTGTAAGGTAACCTCAAGGGCAAGTTTATGTCGGCTTGAGATTAAACTCTCATTGAGGATTTGGTATCTCTATAAATACCCCTCAATGAGGATCCATTTGTGTGATAAGTGTGTATAAGGTGATATATTAGGGTGCCCATGGGCACCCACCTTCTACTTCTCCTTGTCGTCTCCCTTCATCTCTTTATTTCATTTACAATTGCTATCTTTTAATTACTTCTTCTTTTCCGCATACGATTGTGGTGAATTCAAACACAAGGTTATATTTTCGGTGTTCTACAATAATCTTCAAGATACCTCATGATAAAAAGAGTACAATGAAATTAGATTGGCATTAGCTCAACTGGTTAGATTCCTCAACTTTTAAGGAGGAGACTCAGGTTTGAATCTTTCCAAGTGATACATGCGTGATTGCCAAGCTGTTGTAATACCACTATGTGGTAATAATATAATATGGGTGGGGCATCTTTCAATCCCATATAACCTATTGAAGAAAACAAAAAAGAGTCCAATAAAAACCACTTAAATAAGCTGTCAAGAGGGCCTGAAAGTGGGAATATATAACTCGATATAGATTCATTTCTAAAACATGAATAGTACCAGTATATCAGAAAAAACAAATTTGAACTGAAATTTTTAAATATTTCATGCAATACTCCTTGGGAACACAAGCATCCTCTAGGAACAGTTTCAACAAAGTTTGGTGGTTTCCAAATGGTTTTCTTAACAATTTTACGAGGAGGCACTGCTTTCACGCTCATAAGGAGGAAGCACTTTCAAAATCAAACACTCCCATCTCTTCTCACAAGAGCTTAGTTGGAGGTGTATGTCAAACTTAAACTCCCTTTTGAGTTCAAGGTGTCTTTTGACTCTTACTCCCCTTAAATGCGGTTTTTTCCTGAGGTTGCCTATCCATTAGAAAACTTAATCGTGGAAATGCTTCCATGGTTTTGGACTTCAACTCAACTGAAGTGAAGACTTGCCTTTAGAAATATAGTTTTATAGTTGGTGTTATGTTTTGGTCACCACTGAATTGGTTGGGCGGTCTTCTTCCCAAAAGTAAGGGATCCACATGGAACTCTTCTACTTTTCCACTCTAGGTGCAACGTGAATTTGTTGACCTTGTTCTTTGATTTTGATGCTTGCTACAACTGTTGATAATCACTTCATATCTTATTTGTTTTAATTCTTTCTTTGTTGTGTTGCACGATGCAATATATCTCCAAATCTGATTTTGAAAATTCATCTACTTCTTTCACATCTTGGATGTCAAGTGGATGCGATGCCTCTCTTGCAGCTCTTGCTTTGGCCTGTTGACCTTACCTTGGGGTAGTACTCTCACTTCCTCTATGTGTGGGGCGTGATACATCTTTCCAAATCTATGTTGCAGAAAACTCCTAGAATGCCCTTGTTCCCCTTTTGAAAATTCAGAAAGTTATAAACTCCTTGGGAACTCCACAAAAACTAGTAATCTTGACTTCTCACATTTCCTTGTGTTTTTAAGAGATGTTTCCAACATTTTCAAGGGTATTTCCAACATTTTTGTCATTTTGAACCAAATGAAATGTCCAAAGTTGGGGGATTTTAATGTCCAAAGTTGGGGGATTTTAGAGGTTTTGGGGGTACTGCACAAGAGCCACATGGAACACACATGACCCACTTTAATAACAATAAAGTCACTACAAAAAAAACTCTAAAGTAAGGAAAAAGGGAACAAAATTAATGATGGCTTGAAAATAATTATAGGTTGGGACAATGAATCCTGAAAATCTAGAGCAAACAGCAAGGTCTTTGACAACAAAGAGGAATTGAAGCAAATATGTGTTCCCTCACTTGGTGAAGCAAAACAGGAAAAAATTAGAGAACCTGGTTTCTTGCATTCTAATATTTGTCTTGTATCTTGCAAAAAAGAACGGTACACAAGAGGGCAAACAAAATATTGGAATGTGGATCCTAAAACTACCAACTTAGTATTTCCATGGCTGCATCGGATCTTGAAGATGATGAAAGTCCTCATACACGTTGTTGAAGCCACAGTAGTTGGGTCTTCTTTCAGTTTTGGCACTGATTTTTTTACTTTGAAGACTAAGAACTAAATTTATAACGTATCCCTTGTAGTTTCGTTTTGCATGACATGAATAGCCTGATCTCTCTACAAAATTTAATTAAGTAAATGTGTTCTCCCTCCATTTGTGATCTCCTTCATTCAATTTTGTCTACAGATTATATATATATAAAGAGAAATTTTCTTTGTTGTTTTTGAGTTTCCAAAAGGTATGAGGACTTGTTTTTCCTAAGGCATTTCCATTTCAAAATATTTAGTCACTTGAATGCTTAATCTTCTTCTTTCATCCTTGGATGTGAGGTGTACTATGTTTTTTGCCATTGTTATGTTTTTTTATGAGGGTACTAAAGATGCATAAACTGAATTGGTTGTTCTTGAAAGATCTTGCTATTATCTGACTTTCACCTATCAAAGCATGTGGGATGAACTCTTTTAGGCCCTTTTAAAAGCTTTTTGAGGCTGTCATTGATTTGTCATGCTTGCTTTAATAGTCATATGGATGGAATGAGTGTTGGCATACTTGCACCAACTCAAGATGTGCATGTTTCATCCTCCTTCCTGCAAAACCTGATGTAAATAGACATGCCACACACATGGTCAGCTAACACAAAAATATTTTTGCTGACTATGACTAAAATAAAAGTGGGTTACAACCTCTTTGGGCGTGCATTCTTCCTTCCCTTTCCATACTCTATATACTACTGCCCAAACTTCCCCTTCCATCAGGTTATTTGCCTCTTCCTTGGAACCCACATGTTGCCCATGCTTTCCAAAATGTGGTAATGTTGACGTACAACTGCGATAGAGTTTCACATGCAAACAAGTGATCTAATGCATTTGTTGCCTCTTGCAATGAGTGTAACAACTTTTTCCAATCTCTTCCAATGTTTTTGGGAACTTTTTGTCATGCTTCCCACACATACTGCTTCCTCTTTCCTTCTTGGATGCCTATAATAGTTATTTACAGTCAACGGTTAAAGTTTTTCAAGTTTGTTGCTGTTTTATTTGCTTTCCCAAGTGGTTTTGCTACCCATACTTCATAAGTGGAAGTGTCATCCTATTTGCTTTTTCAAGCAAAAAAAAATTCCTTCCTTGCTTTCTTTTGTCCTCCGACAACATTGTTTTTCTTCCACATGACGAAGACAACTCTTTCATTGTCGACATGAAAATCTTGCAAATTAATTTTAACAAGTTTTTTCTTGCTCAAACCAAAGAACCTATGAGAAGAACTTTTACCAGCTTTACCTTGCTTTGATGGTCAAGCTAGTTTGGAGGAGATGGGTCTTCCTTTTTCCCTATCTAGGAGAGCTTTCCTCTACTCTGATGGCTCACTTTAGAATGTGCATGCACCTTTTACTCCTTTCTGTTAATCTTTGGCTTCCCTTTTCTCATTGCTTTGATTTATCTCATGCACGAGGACGTAGTTGTGGCTAGAACTTCCAACTTTGCTTCCCAGTGCCCACTTATGTCACCATGTGTACAAAAAAAAAACTGATTTTGCCTTTAGACTATGCTCTTTCTTCGTCTTGTTGTCTTGCATCTCTTTTTCTTGCCTTCTCTACCTTTTGCCCTTCTGTTGGACTCATAGAGTGATGATGACAACATAGTTTCTTCTTAAAACATCATTGGACCTTTTTATGAAAGATTGTTTCGTCGAATAACTAGCAACACTGTTTTTTTCACAAAATGAGCATGGATGGAACTTCCAACATGTGTGTACTATATGACCTGTTTTCTTACAAGGTGATCAAGTAATAGAAGAATGCCCTATATAGCTTGTTTTCTTTTAGATTAAGCTTGCTTGATGTAGGGCATTGCTTGAATGCTGCCCAATTCTTGATATGGTTTCCTTTGCTTCTTGTGAAACATGTATATAGTTTTTACCTCATCCATTTGGATGATGCATTCTCTTTTGAGATGCTTGAGATTACTCCTTGATGATTTTCCTTAAATCAAGATACAAGCATTTGAGAATCAAGGATGCAACGGTAAATCACGGATTTCTATTAGCAGCATGGTTGAAGGAGAGGACCTCAAAAAAATAGCAAACGATCTTTATATTATTCTTCAAGAGTTTTAGTTTCCCATTTTTATGCGGAAGGATGAGTTGCTTTCAATTCTATCAAAAGATGATGATTACTTGATCAAGTTTGGATGTAAGGCTTCAGAGCAACTCCCACAAATTTCCCTTGGAAGAATGTTTTGTCACTTAAGGCCCTAGCTAAGGCCTCAACAGTCAACTGGTTAGCAGCCCAAAGCAAAATTCTTAAAGGTGAAAGTCTACAAAGAAGAAGATATCATGGACCTTTTCAAGTCTGCCTTGTGCAAGAAGGATTTAGAAACAAGCACTTGAGAATCAAGGATGCAACAGTAAATCACGGATTTCTATTAGCAGCATGGTTGAAGGAGAGGACCTCAAAAAAATAGCAAATGATCTTTATATTATGCTTCAAGAGTTTTATTTGCCCATTTTTCTGCGGAAGGATGAGTTGCTTTCAATTCTATCAAAATATGATGATTACTTGATCAAGTTTGGATGTAAGGCTTCAGAGCAACTCCCACAGATTTCCCTTGGAAGAATGTTTGGTAACTTAAGGCCCTAGCCAAGGCCTCAACAGTCAACTGGTTAGCAGCCCAAAGCAAAATTCTTAAAGGTGAAAGTCTACAAAGAAGAAGATATCATGGACCTTTTCAAGTCTGCCTTGTGCAAGAAGGATTTAGAAACAAACACTTGAGAATCAAGGATGCAACGGTAAATCACGGATTTCTATTAGCAGCATGGTTGAAGGAGAGGACCTCAAAAAAATAGCAAATGATCTTTATATTATGCTTCAAGAGTTTTATTTGCCCATTTTTCTGCGGAAGGATGAGTTGCTTTCAATTCTATCAAAAGATGATGATTGCTTGATCAAGTTTGGATGTAAGGCTTCAGAGCAACTCCCACAGATTTCCCTTGGAAGAATGTTTGTTCACTTAAGGCCCTAGCTAAGGCCTCAACAGTCAACTGGTTAGCAGCCCAAAGCAAAATTCTTAAAGGTGAAGTCTACAAAGAAGAAGATATGATGGACCTTTTCAAGTCTGCCTTGTGCAAGAAGGATCTAGAATCAGCAGATCATTTACTTCTTCACTATTCTTTGCTTACACCATTTGGGGACAATTTTTCAAAAAGAAAAAAAAAACAGAATACAGTGGTAGCTCCATCAACATTGAAAGAGTTAAAAAAATGTTGGATTAATTGATTCAAATATAAAGCATTATGCATCATGCGGAGGATTGTACATCCCAGTATTTGTTAGAATCTATGGCTTGAAATCATAGAATTTTAAAAAACAAATCTCCAAATCATGCCCAAGTTTAGAAGTGCATCCTTGACTCTCTTGCATATGTTTATAGGCATGGAACTCATCATGGGAAGTCTCAAGTGTGGACAAAGAGGTGCTAGCCTCTTTATTAGATTATGAGTGTATATGCAAGGATCATCTATGACAATGGAGTTAACACAGATCTGCATCAATCTATGGTAAAATGGAATGTGCTTCCAAAAGGAAATCTGGGAAAAGTTGGAGGAGGTGGTCGTTTTCCTAATAATGAAGGCAAGATTCTCCTCACTTACTCAAAATAATAAGGAGCTTCAACTAACAACTATGCAGATGATAGGGCACTTCTTACCGGGATCAAGATTGCCATTGAAAAGGATGGAAACATATTTCAATTGAGAGGGATTCACAAATTATTACTCATGCTATGAAGGAAAGTGGATGTGGAAATTGGATCAAAATAAAATTGTTTTTATGCCCATTACATTTTGTTGGAGGCGGTATCTTGGAAATGTCAGCATGTCTATAAAGAAGGAAATAAGGCACCAAATAATTTAGCCAATCACCGTACTGATCATCATCCTGGTAAAATTCAAATTTTAGAAGGCAACTAGCTAAGGGATATTTTATCACTTAATGAAAATGATATGAATGATTTGATTGTGGAAATATAGCAGTTTGAGGAAGATGCAGTTTATCTTTGCTACAAAGGCAGCTGAAGAATATCTTTGATAAAAAGGCTAGCTGGATATTGTCTAATTGACCTGATAGCAAATGTAATGTTCTGTTATTTTAATTGTAAATAATATCATATTATATTATATGGCATAATCTACATTATTATGTAATTGTGCATTATATTATATAAGATAGTAATGTATTTTAGATTATATAATGAGTAAAAGATTATATGCTACATTATATAATACAACAAAGCACTTGACATATATAATATTAAGCCTTTTGGTATACTATATATATATATTATGTTTGTTGTATAATATAGCAAAATTCTTAATGTTAAATATGGGTCCTTTATAACGCAATATAATATGTATTATCATGAAAGGCACTAATCTATCGAAAGCATGGATGGAACTTCCAACATGTGTGTACTATATGACCTGTTTTCTTACAATGTGATCAAGTAATAGAAGAATGCCCTTTATAGCTCGTTTTCTTTGAGCTTAGGCTTGCTTGATGTAGGGTATTGCTTGAATGCTGCCCAAATCTTGATATGGTTTCCTTTGTTTCTTTTGAAACATGTATAAAGTTTTTACCTCACCCATTTGGATGATGGCTTCTCTTTTGAGATGCTTGAGATTATTCCTTGATGATTTTCCTTAAATCAGGATACAAGCACTTGAGAATCAAGGATGCAACTATAAATCACGGATTTCTATTAGCAGCATGGTTGAAGGAGAGGACCTCAAAAAAATAACAAATGATCTTTATATTATGCTTCAAGAGTTTTAGTTGCCCATTTTTATGCAGAAGGATGAGTTGCTTTCAATGCTATCAAAAGATGATGATTACTTGATCAAGTTTGGATGTAAGGCTTCAGAGCACCTCCCACAGATTTCCCTTGGAAGAATGTTTGTTCACTTAAGGCCCTAGCTAAGGCCTCAACAGTCAATTGGTTAGCAGCCCAAATCAAAATTCCTAAAGGTGAGAGTCTACAAAGAAGAGGATATCATGGACCCTTTCATGGATCTAGAAACAGCAGATCATTTACTTCTTCACTGTTCTTTGCTTACACCTTTTGGGGCCAATTTTTCAAAAAGAACAAAAAAAAAAAAACAGAATATAGTGGTAGCTCCATCAACATTGAAAGAGTTAACAAAATGTTGGATTAATTGCTTCAATTATAAAGCATTATGCATTATGTGAAGGATTGTACCTCCCATCATTTGTTAGAATCCATGGCTTGAAAGGAATCATAGAATTTTAAAAAACAAATCTCCAAATCATGCCCAAGTTTGGAAGTGCATCCTTGACTCTCTTGCATATGTTTATAGACATGGAACTCATCATGGGAAGTCTCAAGTGTGGACAAAGAGGTGTTAACCTCTTTATTAGATTATTTGCATGTATATACAAGGATCATCTATGACAAAGGAGTTAACATAGATCTGCATCAATCTATGGTAAAATGGAATGTGCTTCCAAAAGGAAATTTGGTAAAAGTTGGGGGAGGTGGTTGTTTTTCTAATAATGAAGGCAAGATTCTCCTCACTTACTCAAAATAATAAGGAGCTTCAACTAACAACTGTGCAAAGGATAGGGCACTTCTTACCGGGATCAAGACTGTCATTGAAAAGGATGGAAATATATTTCAATGGAAGGGGATTCACAAATTATTACTAATGCTAATGAAGAAAAGTGGATGTGGAAATTGGGTCAAAAATTAAATTATTTTTTATGCCCATTACATTTTATTGGAGGCAGTATCTTGGAAATGTCAGCATGTCTATAGAGAAGGAAAAAGGCACCAAATAATTTACCCAATCACCGTACTGATCATCATCTTGGTAAAATTCAAATTTTAGAAGGCAACTAGCTAAGGGATATTTTATCACTTAATGAAAATGATATGAATGATTTGATTGCGGACATATAGCAGTTTGAGGAAGACAAAGTTTGTCTTTAATAGAAAGGCAGCTGAAGAATATCTTTGATAAAAAGACTAGCTGGATATTGTCTAATTGACTTGATAGCAAATGTAATGTTCTGTTATTTTATTGTACATAATATCATATTATATTATATGGCATAATCTACATTACTATGTAATTGTACATTATTATATATAAGATAGTAATGTATTTTATATTATATAGGAGTTAAAGATTATATGCTACATTATATAATACAACAAAGCACTTGACATATATAATATTAAGCCTTTTGGTATACTATATGTGTGTGTGTGTTTTGTATAATATAGCAAAATTCGTAATGTTAAAATATATGAGTCCTTTATAAAGCAATATAATATGTTATATATGAGTCCTTTATAAAGCAATATAATATGTTATATCATGAAAGGCACTAATCTATCGAAAGCTGAAGCAATGGTTTATTTTGTGCTAAACCTCCACAAGCTTGGCCCTGTTATGGCCAAAATCTTGCCCAATAGAGGACTCAGATTAAGTTTCTAGTCTTTATTTAGACCCTCCTCCACCATGCAAACTGATGTGCATTGATTTTTTTGCTTCAAAAGAGCTTATGGAAGAAATCTCTTGCTTCAATTCATTCAGACTTTGAGCATGGCAGATCTTGGTTGTCAACAATGCTTGCTTACACAAGTTTTACCTGTTCCTATTTGATTATATTGCACTGCTGGTAGTCACAATGGCATTCTCTTTCATTAAGTGTACCAGTTGAGCCAAAATGCATACCAAATTTGATGATTTTTAAATAGGAATTCTAGCAAACCAACAAGTGAAGCCATCATGGTTGTACTCGCCACATAATTCACATGGATGAAAATTCCAACACTTCTTAGATCCACGATCCTTTCTGCCACAATGAGTGCACCCATCTCCAAAACCAACATTCATGGGCCTTTGTTTGACCTCAAAAGGATTTTTAATACCATGGCCATGTTTTCATAATCCTTGTTCATTATAACCCATTTTCTTTAAGAACTTAAAAAAAAAATCCTTTATTATGTTTCTCAAAACAACGTAACGGATATGAACACCTAGATTTTTGAAAATAAGACAAACTCGCTTCTGTTTATGTCTAAGCTTCTTGATGATATTGTTGTTATTTTTTTTACATTTTTTCAATTTCATCTTGTCTTGTCATCAATTTCTGTTGAATTTCTTCAAAAGCTACTCCTTGATCTTTTAATTCTTGTTGTATATTTTTCATAGCTTAGTTGCATATTTCCCCTACTTGGTTTAGACCTTCCACAATAGGGTCTCCAAGGGAAGAATATTTTGTCTGCAACTCTATTATTATGAAAATTACAAAGCTGAGGGTTTCTTCCTTTTCCTTGAAATCTTTAATTTTTTCCCTTTAAAAGCCTCACCTCTTCAAGCAATTGTTGATTATATTCCTCAATATTTTAAATTCTTCCAATTTCAAATAGGAATGAAAAATAAAATCCAGGCCCTAATACTTCCAATGCAAATTGTCGATGGAATCTAAATTGGCTATAATACCAATGGTCCAAGGCGAATCAGTATCACAATGCACAATACAATAACTCAGGAATTAATGTGTTGTACCAATAAAAGCATTTAAAATCACTAACTTGAGAAGGATCAACTCATAATTTGACTATGGAATCAAATCTGTTATACATGAAATTGGAACACACAAGACTATGATATTTCTATGTAAAACACTAAATATAACGGAACTAAACTAAATGCACAAGGAAAGTGCAAGGTACAACAACAAATGAAATGTGTTACTAAAATATCTGTAACAAAAGTATGTGATGTAATATTGAAGCTTGGAATGGCAACTCCAATAGATAGAGGATTCATGTGCTCCAATGGGATATAAGGGGATTCCTTGTGGGGAAGTGTGGTTCATGAATGCAACCTGCAAAAATGAGCATTGATTCCAAGTTCGGCCAAATCTATTACAGGTTTGGTCCTGTTTCATATCCAATCTCTTTTTTTTTTATGGACATATCAGAATGTTTTAACCAAATAATGATACAAAGATAAAATTCACAATGAAATCAATATTATTTGAGAGAAATTCAACCATAGATAAAATCATGGTCAAACAGAAGCAAAAAGATGCCATAAAAGCTTAAAAGTAAAATAAAGTTCGATCTATATTCTTGTCACCTATAAAATTCAGTTTGTGTGCCTACCTTTTCAACTATCCCAAGTTTGGCCACTTGACTCCCTTCTGTCTTTGCATCTCACATTTGTCTTACTTAATTAGCAAGGAAACTGATTTCAAACTAGCACAAAGCACCATAAAGCCAACCCAAAATGAGCCTCACTCATGGAGTCGATGGTCACAAAATCAAGGAACCTCCATTTGAATATCATGAGCCCTTCCTCATTCACACAGTCGTGTCCATAACAAATTTTATATTCATTTTTTTAGAAAACATATCCAATGTTTTTATTTATCCAACATGCTTTTTCTTAATATATGTGGGCATGACTTTTATAAATTTTAAAGTTTACATTGAATTTATTTATTTTTATAAAATATTTTAAAGTTTTCATAAAAGTTATCAATTCATTAAAACTTCCTATTTGAGTTTGTATATGCAATCAATGATTTAGATACAAAAAAATAGTACTATTATGCCAAGTTATATATTTTTATAATGTTTGTTACACAATTATATTTTATAATTTAGAGGACATTTATATAGTTTTTTTTTTTTTGAATTTACATGGTGGAATCAGTAGCCGCCACGAATCCGGGCAGGCTGTCCAACTTTTATGGCCACCACAGTATTCTACGTTGTCCGCCTTGGAAGCCGCCACACAGATCTTCGCGCAGTCCGTCCCTATAACCACCATGCCACAATCATTTTAAACCTTTTACACCGCTGAAAGCACCAAGAAAGGGACAAGCGTTCAGTCCGGCAAGACCCAAGATTTGAACCTTGGACCTCCGCTCCCCTTACGGGGTTTGGTCGGACCAATTGGTCTACACCTCGAACCTTGGACATTTATAGATTTTATAATTATATCAAATGATCTAATATTAATATGTTCTAATATTGTAAAGTTATATGTATATATTGAACTTAACGATGAAATTTACAAACGACTTTTAAGTTTCAATTGTTTTTACATTTTATCTTTGTGAATGCAACACATTCAAGACAAACATTTTAGATAGAGATCATTAACACCATCGATTTCAACAACTTGTAAATGCCATCATATATTTTGATAAAATTAGATTGTAATATTATCTTTTGGGGACCCATGGGGTTGAAATCCAACTAGCCAAAATGTTGGCTCCCAAAGAGCGCACAAAGGTTTAATCCCTATGGGTACCATGATGATATTGTTTGTTGCAATTCCATTACATGGTTTATTGAAATATTGTGGTAACACAATCATGAGTAATAGGAGTGGGCCTGTTTCAATCTCATATAAATCTACATAGTGAGGCCGAGAATGTGATGGCACAAGGACAACTTATTTTACTAGTTTGTGGCGCTAGAAATTTATGCTTTCAAATTGTGCAATAGAAACAAAGCACAAGAAGATATTTTTCACATGAACACAACTTTATTTACAAATAATGCAAATGCAAATACACAACAAAATACAAGGATGATGTAGCCATGTAGACAACAATTTAAATGCTTAGTAAATGACATGCATGGCACTGCAAGGCGTAGCGCTCTTTGTTCCATTGCAATGAAAGAAGTAAAAAAGTAAAAGCCTAGGCTCTACAAGGACAACCTCATTTTGTCGAGTATGACACAAAGGGAGGAAATTGGAGATTAAGATGATGAATCAAGAGAGGGAGAATGAAAGAAACAAAAGAAGCAATAGCCTAAGACAATCCTAATCCATATACAAATGTACAATATTTACAAGTCAGTTGGAAGGAAAAGCAGTTCAGCTTCCCAACTAAACAAGAAAGTTGGGCACCATGATCATCAATTTCGTGAACCTTTCAACAACTACGAAAAATGCAGTCATGTTGATGCCTTATAGTTGGTAAACTTGAGATATAATCCATGTTGATGGATTCCCAAGGTCTAGAAGGAACTGGCAATGGTGTGTACAGCCTCAGCTTCTTATTGGTCAGCTTCACAATGCTAAATGATGCACAAGGATCTAACATAGAGCTCCACTTCCTAGAGCATGTGTCCAAAATATTATTGCAACACCACAATTGGCACATAGAGCTCCACTTCTTGGAATATTGAGCTTTCCAGATGAGCAATTGGCACAATGTATTGGAAAGAACACGAAGCTTTCCAATACAATACAACAACCTATCCTAAAGATAGTGGTTTGGTGCCGACTTACCCAGTAACAATTGCTAATGGATGTCAACAAATTCAACGCCACTTAGGTATAGTGCTTGCCAATCATTGGCGTCATGCTCTTTGGTGTCTAGAACTATCAATGGTGTCTACACCAATGAATGGCTCAAACAATCTATCAACCGGTACTCCTTGCTTTTGCGATGTTTGACCACAAGGTGGAATTGCTGCAGGTAAGTCATCCATTTCCTGTGTTGTGCATTCTCCAACTTACTCTATGAGTGCAAGAATTGTAAAGCCCTATGATAAGAATGGATAATAGTCTCCTTACCTATTATGTAGTGGCACCACTATCGAACAACTCGAACTATGGCATACAACTCCATGTACGTTGAGTAGCATCATGTTGTATCATGATGTGTCTCACATTGGATGCTAATTTTGGATCATGATGGCACCAACTGAGTAACCCAATGCATTAGTCTCAACTTCAAACAAGCAAGCATTGGCACTGAACGAAGGTTTTGCTTGATCTCATCAAATGCCTACTGTTGTTGTGAAGTCCATTGAAACTTCACCTTCCCATACTTTGCCTGATTGAGAAAAAATGAAACATGTGAAAAACATGTACAAACTTGCAACAGAAGTTGGCAAGTCCCAAAAAACTTATGAATTCCATCAAATTCTTTGGGGTAGGCCACTCTCGGATGACACGGACCTTCTTCACGTCAATGTGTGTGCCCTGGCGATCAATGATGCAACCCAAATAGGATATCTCTATGACACCATAAGTCAACTTACCCAAGTTGGCTTGAAGCCTATCTTGATACAGTGCCCACAACTTGGTGCATGTGTTGTAGATTCTCCTCCCAAGTTTTGTTGAATATGAGGATGTCGTCCAAATAGACAATGATGAAGGACCCCATGCAATGGCACAAAACATCATTCATCAGGCACATGAATGTCGGGGCATTCGTCAAGCCAAAAGGCTTGACCAACCACCCATGCAATCCCTCTTTGGTCTTGAAGGTCATCTTTCATATGTCGATGGGGTCAACAAGAACATGATGATAAATTCATTCAATCAATTCTTACCTTGCTTAGTTAGCTCTTGAATTTGCGGCTTGATTTCATTGTTCTCCTAGACCGATTGACAGTACAGTGGATTGTTGGGTACGGTTAATCCAAGGACCAAGTTGACTTGGTGCTTCATTGAGCGACGCAATGGTACTCCTTAGAGATCCTGAAAAAATAGAATATAGACAAATAGACAAATAAGAGCAACCATTTGCTAGTATTATGTTGAACAAGGTACAAATGGCACAAGAAGGCTAATCTTCTTGGCACCCTATTCTCAAGTTGAACCATCAACAAAACAAACTTCTATGCATGAGAAATCAGTTTCTTATACTATATTGTTGATACCAACATCACCTTCTTTTGAGATAGGCATTTTGGTTTATGACACGTCATTTCTTTGATGTGCATTGACTATTGTTGTGAACAAGCTTGATATGTCACTTGGGCAATCAAAGTGGTATGGTTTGCCTTACAAGACATCACAAATGTCCAATAGCACTACATCACAATTGGCTGAGTCACACATTGGCATGTTGTCCTACTCAAGGTTGCATTGGCATCAAACCTCTATGCCTTTACCCAAGCGAAGCCAACCTAGTAAGGTTGTGGGTGTGTCATTTGGAATCCTAGGGGCTTGACTATGTTTTATATCAATGATGATGTGGAAAGGCTTACCCTTTATTCAACATAGGGTGCGAAACAGGCACTTTAAATTTTTATAAGCATCAAAGGTTTGAGACATTACCATCTTGTTGAGTTCTGGTGCTCATGCATGTGGTGTCTGATGTCTCTTCACCTTCTTATGTAGAATTATAGATTTCGACCTCTGGCTGCACCACTAGTAACTTCCACTAAACTTGACACTCAACATCACTATGAGTGTGAGTTTTGTGGTGGTTGCACCACTTGTCACCCACCTCCAATTTTTGTTTGTCCTTTGTTGTTGGAGAATTATTGGGCTTAGATAGCGTTGAGATGCCTTTGGGCATTGATGTAGTAGCTAGTCCTACAAGTAGCGGTTTGGATTTTGGTGTCCTCAACATCCTCCAAGAAGCTAACGTCTAACCTTTCTGCTTTGCTAGTGATTTCACTTCCAATTTTAGCATAAAGTGGGATGCTTGTGACAAGAAGTCCACTTCAAGGAACTCCATCTCCGAACGAAGATAGTAATGGAGCCCACTAGCGTACTTCAGGACATCCATTGTCAATACATAGCCAACTAGGAAGTTCATTTAACTTGTCAATGTACTATTGAAAGATCGATCTCTTCATTGGCATGATTATTGGAAATGCATGTACTCCCCCACATAGAGATGCATGGGGTAGAAACGGTCATGCACCAATTTCACAAACTTTGTCCAGGCCATGATGGCATTTCCTTTGTCTGCAACACACCGCACTACGTGACCCAAGATGTGGTGGCACGAAGGACAACTCATTGAACCAACATGAAGTGCCAAAAAGTTATGTTTCATAGTTGTGCAACAAAAAAAAGTCACAATAGAATCTTTCTCATAAGAATGCAACTTTATTTATAAAATATTAATACACTACATAATACAAGGGGCATGTAGCAATGTTAACAACATTACAAATGCTTAGTACATGGCATGTGTGGCATGAGAGGGCATGGGGCACTCTACTCAAATGCAATGAAGTAGCAAAACAAAAGCTTATGCACTATAAGGACAGCTTGAGTCTAGACTCTAGACTAAGAAAGGGAGGAAAGTAAAGATCAAGATGACAAAGCAAGAGAAGGAGAATGGAAGAAACAAAAGAAGCAATAGCCTAAGACAATCCTAAGCTATATACAAATGCACAACAGTTAGAAGGCAATTGGGAGGCGAAATGGTTCAACTTCTCGAATGATCAAGTAGTAATTTCAATGGCAATTACAAAAAAGTCCATTTTGCTTCCTCTACATCTAGCACCGGTCTATGAAATGTCAAGTGGCAAGACTAGACAAGTGCAGATGTGTCCCTAACACATCGCACTGGAATGATGAACATTGTGCATTGTGGGATTTGGCAATAACATTGGTTGACACCATAGGTCTATCTATGCCAGGTTGGTGCCAAAGAGGTATGACGCCATAGGCCAGGTTTGTGCCAAAGAGGTCTGACGCCAAATGCCAGGTTGGTGCCATAAGGAAGTCTGACAACACATAATAGGAATGGTGTCCACCTATATAATGAGAAGTCCAAATGGGTGCCATGGCCTACAAGCTTAAGGTGTTGTGATGTCATCATCCTTGGGACCTTGAGTAATACCTGCTTTGCTCAGACCACATATAACCATTAAAGAGGTTGGCCAAACATTGGTAACATCAACCCCTAATCCGGGCAAGGATCCAAGAGAGACCGTCAATAATTACAGGTGTGAAAATCTCAAAATTAATCAAAGCTTATCACAATAAACAAGAGCAGCACACAGCACAGTGGCAAGCACACCATTGATCTAGACTTCTCTTTGGCTGAAAAAGCCACAAAACTGAGGGGAGTCTCTTCTGTCAAACTTCACCCAAACCACACCAGTTCTTGTCCAATTTTTGGCCCACAATTCATACTGCATGATCATGGGGGCATGCGCACCATGGATTGAATCCAAGCCCTCATTGTGGCAATTGCTCCACCTTACCACTAGACTAGGCATATTCGACTATATTTTAATACTATTTTTAAATCACTTTAAAATATATATATATATATATATATATATATATATATTTGGACTATTTGAAATAAACTGAACCTTTTTGAAAAAAAAATTAACCTTTAAACTTTTTTGGCCTTTCAATCAAACCAAGCCACCTCGACCTAATAACTACTAAAATGAGAATCCTCACCATGCTTTAAATTCAAAATGTAATCTCCGCTTTTGCACTTTGTTGTAGAATTCATTTTTCCAATGACTTTTATTGTTCTTGGCCTTTGGTTGGCTTCCAACCCTTCATCATTCATTGATTCTTCATTCCCCAAAAGTATGATGAGATTGTCAACACATGGATTCTTCATTCCCCAAAAGTATGATGAGATTGTCAACACATGGATTCTTCATTGTTCCAGCAAACAATTGTAAAATCCAACATTTTCTTTAACGATCTTCTCTCAAGTAGAAGGATCACTTTCTAAATGAATCTCTTTAAGCTATCAAAGTATGGATTTCTGTGATCCAATCACAAGCTATTCAAACTTGAATTATTCCCCTGGTGTCACCTCCAAAATTGGATAAAATGTGCTTCAAAAGCAATCAATGTAGATAAAATAAATAATGGTGGCGATCTCCAACCTACAAAAGTAGAACCACTGCAAGGCTTATTGATTAGTTATATATATATGCATTATAGCAGAATCCATACAAATCTGGGTTCAAACCTGATTTTTCAAGACGTCCAGCTTGCTGCAATCCAATATAGACCATCTGAGTCGGTAGATGTCTTAAATTTTTAATGGATTTCTGGTTGCAGATAGCTACATACAAACATATCGATCAAGGCTTGTTTCTTTAGGAACCAGAGCCTCACATTTCTGGTTGCAGATGTTTTCTCTATGAGGAAGCTCATTTTTAGAGGATTTCTCTGTTTTTTTATAACATTGTTCAGCCTCACTGGGAATGTTGGCTTAAATAGGGCTTTGCATGCTGCTTCAGGAATTTCACCAGGTCTTCTCGTCAGTTAATCTCAGGTACTTGAAAATGCAACTTTTAGAGTCTTTTGTGGGAGATAGGAGGAGACCATAGTCAACTCTGTGAGGAGGCTCTTGAAGAAGAACAGTGTATGTTGCAAAGGGCACAATCTGAAAGAAGCTTCCAAAAACTCTAAGCAATGTCAATATCATATCTCCCACCCAATGCCCACATTGTGTATTGCATTGCAATGTAAAACAAGACCTAGAAGAGTTTTGAAATGGGGTTGCTAGCTTCTTTACATTTTTATGAGATGCTAAAATCCACTTTTTGCAGACTTGACGTTGGGAACAATGTTATGTGATTATAGACTCCATTGAAATAATAACATATCATATTCATCCCTACATTTCCTGTATTACACTCAAAGATATTGGCTTTTAGTAACTACACTAAGCACACAAATCAAAATCTGGAACGTTTCATTACCACATTTCATATATGTCTCAAACAACATGACAACAATATTTTAATTTGGCAAATCTCCCACAATGAACTACAGTCAAACAGAAATAAAGATCTGCTTATTTTACTGTTTTATTATCCTCTAACAGGCATATTCCTATGATGGAATTTCATTCCACATTAATACCTCCTTCTCTAACATGCCTGTCAGCAACCTCAACGAACACAATCAAAAACAGTTTAAAACAACTATATTTTCCGATATACCAGGATAGAAAACTCTCTTCTCCATGTGACATAAAGCTCATATTTTAAGGTATATTTTCAACACTCTAGCTTAACTACAATGCTAGTGAATATAGAACAGCAACTTCTTGGCAATGAACATTTGGAGCGATTTATCTACGTCTCCCAATATTAATCAATCAACACAATTATCCGAATGTTTAAGCCAAAGGAAATTAATCGAATTAGAATAAATCAAATAAAATGTCTCGCCACTCAGGGTGGGCACGTCCCCGCCTTGAAGGCCTTGCGAATAGCACAGATGAATGATAAAAAATAGAGATGATGAAAAATAAAACACATGGATCCTATTGTATATAGACAATAATCAAATAAGTCATTCTGAAATATAGTCGTCGGCTATATTATAATTGGAATGTAGCATGACTCCCCTCCTCGGAAAGCTTTGTCCTCAAAGCTGGAAATGTCTGGAAAATACTGTCAGGTTCCCATGTAGCATCTTCTTCGGGTAAGTCCTGCCATTTGATGAGAAATTCTTGGATGTGACGAGATCTCAGTGTGCGTGTTCTGGTTTGTAAGATTGCTTCTGGCTGGAGATGTATACGCCCTTCTTCATCCAATACTGGTAATTCGGTTTGAGAGTGTACTTTCTGACCGATCACCTTCTTGAGACAAGAGACATGAAATACTGGATGTATTCGTGATGAAGGAGGCAACTCTAATTGATATGCCACTTCTCCAATGCGACGTATAATTTTGTAAGGACCATAAAATCGAGGAGCCAACTTCTGACTAGACTTGATCTTCAATGACAACTGTTTGTAAGGCTGAAGACGCAGGAACACCATATCACCGATATTGAATGTCCTTTCCGAACGATGCATGTCTTGTTGTTGCTTCATGCGATTTTGTGCTTGGACCAAATTATCCTTCAGAATAGTGAGCATTGATTGTCGCTGCTGAAACCAATCACCTACTTGGGCTACTTTGGAGGATCTTGGTACATAATCAGCTACTGTTGGTGGCTTAGTTCCGTACAATGCTTCAAAAGGAGACATCTTGATGGAATAATGGTAAGAAGTGTTGTACCACCATTCTGCCAATGATAACCACTGATTCCATTGATATTGTTTATCTTGAACAAAACATCTTAGGTAGGTACCCAAACATTTGTTAACTACCTCTGTTTGACCATCTGTTTGTGGATGGTATGCGGAAGACATATTTAATTTGGTACCACTAAGTCGAAACAATTCTCTCCAAAAATTGCTAGTAAATATGGGATCACGATCACTTACAATATTTTTGGGCATTCCATGTAGTTTAAAAATTGAATCCATAAATACCTTGGCCACTTTGCTTGCTGAAAATGGATGTTGTAAAGCCTGAAAGTGAGCATATTTGGAAAGGCGATCAACTACCACGAAAATTACTGTTTTACCTTCCGACTTAGGAAGACCTTCAATAAAATCCATGGAAATATGTTCCCACTAGCGATCCGGAATAGGTAACGGTTGAAGCAACCCTGGTGATTTGACTGTTTCTCCCTTATTGCGTTGGCACACTTCACATTCAGCTACCCATTGCTTGACCTCTGCTTTTAATCCTTTCCAACAAAAGGATTGTTTAACCCGCATGTAAGTTTTCAAAAACCCTGAATGTCCTGCTGATGGAGAAGCATGTGACTCCTCTAGAATTTGTACTTTGATTGGTGAATTGTGAGGGATGTAAATGCGACTCTTCTTACGTAATATTTGGTCATCATATGTGAAAAGAGGGTATTTAGAGGAACCCATAGATAATTCTTGAATTATTTGAGTTGTTTCACTATTGGACAACCATTCTTCCTGCAACTGAGACACCCACTGTGAACATGGTCCTGAAATGGCATTAATAACTACTTCATCTTCGTATTTTCTAGATAATGCATCAGCTGCCACATTTTCTTTACCTTTCTTATATTCAATCACAAAATCATATCCCAACAATTTAGTCAACCACTTATTTTGTTCGGGATAAGAAAACCTTTGTTCTAGAAAATGCTTGAGACTGTTGTGATCGGTTTTAATAATAAAACGGCTATTGATTAAGTAATGCCTCCATTTTTCCACTACGTGTAGAATAGCCAACATTTCTTTTTCATAGGTAGATCTACCCAAATTCTTCCCTGAAAGTTGTTTACTTTCAAATGCTAAGGGGTGACCCTCCTGCATTAGAACTGCACCAATACCTGTTCCTGAGGCATCACATTCAATGACAAATGGCTTTTGAAAATCTGGAGTGGCCAAAACTGGAGTAGTACACATTGCCTCCTTGAGAGCCTCGAAGGCTTTGGTAGCTACTTCTGACCATTGAAAAGCATCCTTCTTGGTGAGAGCCGTGAGAGGACCCGCAATTTTACCATAGTTACGCACAAATTTGCGGTAATAGCCAGTGAGACCCAAAAAACCACGAAGTTTCTTGATGGTTTTAGGCAAAGGCCACTCTTGTATTGCCTTAATCTTATTGGGATCCACCTTAACACCTTCGTGAGATACTATATGACCGAGGTACTCAACTTCTTGAACACCAAAGGAGCATTTAGATCGTTTGACAAACAACTTTTCTTTGCGTAGGATATGGAGAACTCTGTCCACATGTGCTAAATGATCTTTCCATGATTTACTATAGATGAGTATGTCATCAAAGAAGACTAGAACAAATTTTCGTAGGAATGGACGAAACACCTGGTTCATGAGACTTTGGAATGTAGATGGTGCATTAGTGAGACCAAAGGGCATGACCAAGAATTCATAATGACCTTCATGAGTTCGAAAAGTTGTTTTGGGGATATCTTCTTCCCTAACTCGGATTTGGTGAAACCCTGAACGTAAGTCTAATTTGGTAAAGAATTTGGCACCATGTAGTTCATCTAGTAAATCATCAATGACAGGGATAGGAAATTTATCTTTGATCGTGATTTTGTTGAGAGGGCAAAAATCAGGACACATACGCCAAGAATTGTCTTTTCGAGGAGCTAAGACTACTGGTGAGGAGTAAGGGCTCGTACTATGACGGATGACACCATGGTCTAATAGCTCTTGGACAATCTTTTCAATTTTTGTTTTTTGGGGTTGGGGATATCGATACGGATGACCATTGGGTGGAAGACTACTAGGCACTAGATGTATGGCATGGTCATGAGATCTTTTGGGGGGTAATCCTTTTGGTTCTTGAAAAACCTCCTCATAGTTAGCCACAATGATTTGGAGATCATCTTCTTTGATTTCAGGTATATCTTGGTCTAATTTCTCTATGCAATTGATTCGGGCTATGAATCCCCCACCATATTTTCTTAATATATTTTCCATGCTATGTGAACTTACAACTTTTGATGGAGGTGTGGGTAGTCCTTGAAGACGAATAGTCCTCCCATTGGCTTGCCATTCGACAAAGCGATGTTTGTGGTTAAAACCCACTGTGGTTTCCAATTGTTCCATCCATGCAACGCCTAAAATAACTTCCGAATTTCCTAATTCCATAACAAAAAGAGGACCTTGCCAAGTATACGTACCCATTTGTAATGAAACCGAAGATGTCTTACCTAGACATTGAGAAATTTCCCTGCTTGCAGTTCTGACTTGAAACCGATCTTGATTAGAAGAGAAGACGTGCAACCCCAATGTCCTTGCAAGTTTTGCATCAATGAAGTTGTGAGTACTTCCGAAATCAATTAATATTGTCACCCTCTGTTTTCGAATGAAACCTGCCACCTTGATTGTATGGTGAGAGGATAACCCCATGAGAGCATGTACTAAAATAGTCATGGTATCCTCCTCAGCGACAACTTCATCGTGTTCATTTTGGTCCTCAACTGGGAGATCCTCTAGTGCGTCATACTCCTCTATTTCTTCTTCTTCCTTGTCGGCATATTCAATCTGAAAATTTTGTCGTGGTGTACATGCTTGGTCTTTTTGATGTTGAGTGCGACATTTGTAGCAGAAGTACCATGACGGTTGATCATTTCTATGGAAAGAGTTGTTGCGGAATGGAGGTCGCCCATATGAATCACGTCGTGTGGATGGGCCTACGTGCGCCTTTGTCTCCGCCAAATCAGCAATCCTTATACACTCATCCAACTTGGATGGATTGTGTAGGTCTACTTCAACTTTAATATGTGCTTTTAATCCATTTCGAAAAGTCGCTACTACCACGTCCTGTTGTAGGTCTTGTGCATAGTGAAGCATACTGGTGAATTCTAAAATATAGTCCCCTACTGATCCGGTTTGCTTAAGTGACAACAATCGTACTGTGTATGAACCTGTGGGACCTTTGTCGAATCTGTGAAGAAAGGCTTTTTGAAAGTATCCCAATATAATGCATACTGGGGATCCTCACGTTTATACCATGTAAACCACTGATAAGCTTCAGTGCCGAATTTGGTTGCTGCAAAAGGGACTTTGTCCCCTTCCTGGAATTTGTAGAATTCTAAGATGCCTTCCATTTTTGCAATCCACCCGCGTGGATCCTGGCCTTCAAAGGTAGGCATGTCAATGCGTGGATAATTGACTCCAGTTGGACCTCTTGGTTGGGAGTGAACATTGTTTCTATCTTGTTCCTCGTTACTCCTCTGTCTCTGGTTGTTATTTTGATAAGGTCTGTTAAAACCTCTTTGTTGCTCCATATTTTCTTCATTACCCCCATCCTCAATATTTTGGTGACCATTGTGATTCAGGGACTGACTATTTTGACCTCTATGGTGTGTATAGTCGTCATAGTAGACGTCCGTACTCCAGTGATTGGAACTAGAAGGATTTGGTTGGGGCGGTTTCCTAGATGCGTTGAAGCTTGCAGTCATCATCTGAAGATTTAATATTAAATCTCTTAACACATCATCATTGATCAATGGACGATTACTTTCTACTTGGGTGACGTTTTCTTGTGCAGAATCTGGAGAGGTATTGGATGCCATTGGGCTGACCACTGGATGACTCGGATTAAAACTACCAATTCCGAAAGGAGAAGGAGAATTTTTTGTACCTTGGCTTCGACGAGCTCTTCTTGCGTTGTTGTTGGGAGTTTTCGAGCTTGATAGTCGACCATCAGATCCTTTGGTCCAACTTCTTCTCATGCACCTTCCAAAATCTCTTGCTTAGGAGCCTTTGAGCTTCAATTTTTTGCAAAAATTTGTTAAATTGCCCAAAAATTTGGTTTATATTCCGCCTAATTGTCACTCCAACTGTGATGCGGATTTGAATTTTGGCTCTCCTTGTAACTTTTGAGTAGCAACTTTTTTTTTTTTTTTGACAACTTTTGACTAACAATTTTTCGACAACTTTTCACCAACAATTTTTCGACAACTTTTGAATAGCAATTTTGCGACAACTTTTCACCAACTACTTTTTTTTTTTTTTGACAACAATTGTTAACTACTGTGTGACCCGTTGACCTGAAATTACGACAGACGAAGACTGACACAAAAGATTAGAGACGACCAACGCGGACCAGCGAGACCAACGCTAAAGACTAGACACGACACGACCAACGAGACCGCGACACGAAAGACTAGACACGACATATCCAACGAGACCGACGTGGAAGGCTAGACACGACACGACTAGGCGGGGATGGTGAGGAGACGCGACACTCAGAACACGCGACTAGACACATGGAACAATCTCGAAACACTCTTTATTGGACTAAGCACGAGACCACAGAAACAAGGCAACAACAACTCGGACCAAACACGTGGACAATCTCGAGACAACACGTGGGACTTGGATAAGCGATGGTAAGGTTATTCACATGCAAGGCGTAAGGAGAGCTATGTGTGACCGAAGTCACACCAACGGAGGTGCGCCCTTTCGTATTTAAACTCCTTTGCGCCCAACTGACGATAGATGTGGGATAATCGTTCCACTTAATTTTTTTTTTTTTCCAAAAATTAAATTTATACGACGCTAACCTTTGTTTTGTGATTTAATAATCACGTCTGGTTGGTCGGATGACTCCCACACAGCACTGCGGATTTCTGCGGCGATTTTAAACAATATACGGTGCGATTTGGCGTGATTGCGTGGTTTCCTTCCAATGATAACCTCCCCCCGCGGATTTGGCTTTACTTTGTCCTCGAAAATAGCGGCGAACTGATGGTTGGTTGTCCATTGTTTCCCGGCCAATTTACTGTTGATTAACTGACGTTCTCCTGGCCAATGTTAAACTGTCTGCTGCCCTCGATACGACTGCGGTTAACCGGTTTAAGCCTGCGAATCGATCTATCATTGGAGGAATTTTTGTATCCTGGACGAATGGTTGTATTGGACGCCGATTTAGGGTTACGCTGATTCTAGTTGTCCTTGAAAGCGCGGAATCTCCGAAGTGTCTTTTGTTAATACTGCGGAAGCTTAGTGTGTGGACGACTGCAATCTGCTATCTCCCCAAGCCCGTGGGAAAGCTTGATTTTGGATACCACTTGGAGCGATTTATCTACGTCTCCCAATATTAATAAATCAACACAATTATCCGAATGTATAAGCCGAAGGCAATTAATCGAATTAGAATAAATCAAATAAAATGTCTCGCCACTCAGGGTGGGCACGTCCCCGCCTTGAAGGCCTTGCGAATAGCACAGATGAATGATAAAAAATAGAGATGATGAAAAATAAAACACATGGATCCTATTGTATATAGACAATAATCAAAGAAGTCATTCTGAAATATAGTCGTCGGCTTTATTATAATTGGAATGTAGCAACATTGTTGTAGCTTCTAGAAATAAAATTTACATGAGTTAAACTTCCAACAGAAAATGCTTATCTATAAAAATATTTCTTATACCTTACAAGATAAACATCAATTGGACCCATTGTGCTCTGTAAATGAATTTGATAACGCCTGTGTGGATAATCGACATGCTACAAAAGTTACCAACAACATCCAAGTTTCAGATACTTTGTTATGTAGTTGAACATAAAGCTACAGAAAAGTATTTGAAGACAAAACTGACCTCATCAGGGTCTGGAACTTCAAGAGTTGTTCCAATAGGAGCCTTAATTGCTATAAGAGTTTCATTCTGCGACCAACAAGAATATATTAGTTTCCACAAATAGAGAAAGTCTGTAACACAATATGTGAAAATGTCAACACAGAATATGAGATTTTTCCCTTGACCTGAAAGCAAGGTAGACTCTTAATGTCTTCTTCTGTAACATAGAGCCACCTGAAATAGAATTAAAATTGAGTTTGTGTTAAGTGTGCCCTCAGAAGTGTATGATCATCTTGACCTCTTTCCCTTCAACAGAGAATGAGCTTGGAATTCATTATAATTCCAATTACACATAGCAAAGGACAATTAAATAACAAATATAAATCATTAAGCAATAAATTGTTAAAGGAGAAGATTTATGAGCATACTTTTGATTATTGTCGTCCTCACTGAAAATCTTTAACCTTTCCCGCATGTCTCTGGAAAAAAGCATCTTATGCCATCTTAGACTTCTTTACATAGATCCATAAATGAAAATATAAATGAATTCCATAAAAAATCAAATTATAAGCGCTCAAAACCCCTAAGAATGAAGCACACTAATAGTTTGTTATTTTCATCTAGACTTCTCTCTTCACTAAAAGTTACTAAAGATTAATGATTTTAATTATACCTTATCTTTTCATCTAGACTTCTCTCTTCAGTATATAGATTATCAAGATCAGCCTGCAAAGCAAAGGAAAGTCAACTCAAAACAAGATTGGAAGAAAACCAGCCCTACAACATGTCACATATAATGCTACCTAATATTTTAAAAAATCTGTCAAAAAAGAGAAGGAAACAATCTAATGATAAGACATATACACTGTCTCAAAACATCAAGCAAAAAATCCTATTGCATGATAAAAACCAAAGGATCAAAAACAAATATTGAATTTGTCATATCACAAACGGTTATAAAGATTCAGAAAATCTGATAAACAAATTTCTAGAAGACATTATCCCTACATTGAAGAAACGACTATTGGAAAAATCATATTATCAAATTTGGAGCAATCTTTGTTCATCTCATCTTAGATAGCAAAAGCAGTGCTGAATGGTTGCATGTACCCAATAGTGTTTAGGCCATACCTAACATGCACATAAGATACTCTTTTTATCTAATAGCGGTACT
This sequence comes from Wollemia nobilis, assembly GCA_028583015.1. Classification (NCBI taxonomy): domain Eukaryota; kingdom Viridiplantae; phylum Streptophyta; class Pinopsida; order Araucariales; family Araucariaceae; genus Wollemia; species Wollemia nobilis. Next base: position 3,363,153 of record JAQPPZ010017259.1, on the reverse strand, counting down.
AAAGCCACTATCATACTGAGCCATGAAGTTGGAAGATTTAAAGTTCAAAGGACAGGAAAGTTGCAGGATTCTGTTGATCATTGACAAACAATATCTTCTAGCATTTGCAAAAGCACTACAACCTTTGGGGAAATAGAGTTGCTTTCTTTTTATAAATGGATTACCATTAACTTGCTGTGTTTCTTGTTAGAACTCAATGCTTCGATGATTGTATTATGGAATGATGGGTATTTAGTACATAGGATGCCTATTTTAGACATAACAAACCTTCTACCAAACTTGCAACTATCTTTGTCCCATACTACATGCACATACCTTGTGAGGGGTGGTTATACCCATAGTTGAGAAAATCTGCAAAAAATCTGCAGAATCCCGATTTTTGACAATTTTTTAAAATGCCAATGCCCGATGCAATCAGCAAACTCTCGGTGATGCAAAGATTTTTTGAAAAAATCAGCATCACCGATTTTTTGCTGATTTTTTCAAAAAATCTGCAATTTGTTTTTTAGGCTGTGGCCGATTTAGGGTTTTTTATGCAAGCCCATTTTTCAGCTGTTAATGTTTGAACTTTGAATTTTAAATTTTAAACCCAAAACCCTCTATTTAAATAAATATTACTGCCTGATAACTATGTATGTAAGCCCATTTTTCAGCTGTTAATGTTTGAAACTTTGAACTTTGAAGTTTAAACCCTAAACCCTAGGCTAGGCCCTAGGGTTTTGGGTTTAGGGTTTTGTTTTTTTCTCCTCTTTTTAAGTAAATATTGTTGCCTCCCATTTTTCAGCTGCTAATGTTTGAATTTGAAACTTTGAACTTTGAACTTGAAGTTTAAACCTTAAACCCTAGTCTAGGCCCTAAGATTTTGGGTTTTGGGTTTTTTTCCCTCCTCTTTTAAAGTAAATATTGCTGCCTGATAACTATGTATGCAAGCCCATTTTTCAGCTGTCAATGTTTCAATTTTAAACCCTAAACCCTAGCCTTTTGGTTTAAGGTTTAGGTTTTTTTTCCTTTTTTTCAAGTGATTGTAACTTTGTTGTTACTTGTTTCCATGTGCAGGCATATAAAAAATGAAACCTTTTTTTCCTTGTTGTTACTTGTAACTTTGTACCTTTTCATATTATAAGCAATACAAGATGTGTTTTGTCACTTTCATGTGTACTTAAAGCTTGAGCCTTGTATGATGTCTTGACATGAATTATTGCTTTTATTGCAATATTTGATTTGCATAATGTTAATTCATTGTAATATGCATGAAAAAAACTTTTTTTCAATGAAAATTTTCGTTTTCTTCGGTTTTTTTTTTGCCGATTCTTTCCCTGATTTTTTGCCGATTCCCGATTTTTAAAAATGTCGATTCTTTGTCAATTCCGATTTTCTCAACTATGGTTATACCACTTGACTTCTCACATAATCTATGATGTAATAACTCCTAACATCCCCCGCCCCACCCCCCCTTATTACATCATAGTCATAGCTCTATGTTTAGCTTATGACCAAAGAATAATGTTTAGGGTGTTGTTAGAATTTGAGAGAGAAGTTTCCCCCCTTAACGTAGACCTACTACTTTGATATATGTTTAGCTTATGACCAAAGAATAATGTTTAGGGTGTTGTTAGAATTTGAGAGAGAAGTTTCCCCCCTTAACGTAGACCTACTACTTTGATATTTAGGAGTGTCGGGCCACCGTTCATGCACTCCTAACACATTTTTACTTATTCAATGCTTATGCAAGAATTATGTGTTTTCTTCAGTGCAAAGGATCTTCATCAAATATATCAGTTGTTGATGAGATCAAATGTTCTCCTGCCATGTAGACTTGTTGCCAAATCTTGTCTTGATCAATATCTTCTATTTTGGTGCGATTAATCACTTCTTATCTTTTCTTCCTTGTCATGGCTTCATTTAATTGATTAAGCATTTGCTCGCAATGCGTGATGTATTCTTGCTTCCTTTGATCTTCAATGTGATGTGCTACCATGCATCCTATGTCGATCATTGAATTGATTGGTTTCCAATACTTTTTGTGTGTTGTCATATCTTCTATACAAACTAGTTTCCATTTCAAGTTTTGATTGTCTCTTGATGTAGTGAGATCAATCATTTTTTGCTTCTTGGCATTGTTCATTTGAAGAAGATGTTTGTGGAAAGCAATGTATTCACACTTTCTTTGGTGTGCTATTGATGGTTGAATTTGTCGCACTGTTTCGTCATTTTCTTTGTTGTTTCTACTTCAAATTCTTCTATGTATGGTCAAGAATTGTATTCTAAGTGTACATCTTCACTCTTAGGTGCTTGGCTCTTGATGTCCCCGGTTACATTTAAATGGTCCCAATTTTTTTTCTTGTTAGTTGTTTGGAGTCATACCATACATCATTGTGTTATCTCAGTTGTACTTGAGCAATATACACTTGTTCTTCTTCTTCTTTAACTTGATTCTCTTCGGCTACATTGTTTTGTTGTGTTGTTCTCCGATTTTGTTTCTGCTTTTCTGAAGATGACTTGTCTTGTTGTCAGTTCATCTCTTATGAAGGTGATCCATTTTTTAATGGATTATGCCAATATTCCCTCACAATGTGACTGTTTCTGCCAAAATGTTTACACATCCTTTGCGTGTGAAAAGTGTTCCTTTGATAATCAGTTCTCCGATTCTAATATATTTGAAAATTGTTTCCTTGTTGGAAGTGTTGTGGAGGTCTCATGTCTCTTCTGAATGGCTGCTCCCCTCTTTGACTTGTAAGAAGTAATTGTTCTTCTTCATCTGTTGTATGTGAGGCCTCTACTTTCTAAAGTAGGTTCACCAGCTTTTCAAAGCTTGGTGTTTGCTCAATAATATTTAATGTAGTCACAAAAACATTGTACTTTGATGGGAGAGATCTCAAAATAATTGAAACTATAGTTTCATCAAATACCTTTTCTCCTAATGCTTGTAATGATGCTCACAACTCAGCTATTCTCCTCATGAACAATTCCAATTTCTCTCCACCTTTCATCTTCAAACAATGGAGCTAGCTCTGGAGGAATAGAATTTGATTTTGATTCTTTGCTTCAAATACTGTTTTCAGCTTCTCCCATGCTTTTTTTGTTGTGGTCAAATCCCTAATGTATGCTTGGACCTCATCTGCTACTCCAAACATGATGATTAATCTTGCCTTTCTATTTGCCTTGTCGAACTTTATTTGGTCTTCATTTGTTTCTTCCGAGCGAATAGAGATCTTGTCTACAACTTGCCATACTTCCTCAAACTTAAACTACATTCTAAGTTTGGTTTTCTAGGCAACATAATTGTTTTCCCTCAACAGTTAAGAATCTGGCAACAAAACCTTCAATGCTCCACTCGCCATAGTAAACTTTTACAAAATTTGAATATTCTTCGTTCACTGAGTTTGCCATGCTTCAAAAACACGAGAAAAAATTGTCTCGCGAAGTAAGGTAGAGGGAATTCTTCTTACTCCATGGAATATTCCTTTCTTTAAAATATTATATTCACCCTTTTTTATTTTTTCCTTTGTTTTTTAAATTTCTCCATGTGTGCACTTCTCCTTTGTCGACGTGCTTCTATCAAATTGAATTTCTTTCAACCTTTGAAAATTACGGCAAAAAATTTATATGGCACCTTGATAATGTCTAATTGTTGCGCTTTTTTCCTAAACATCGCAAAATGTTGTTGATCGCAATTATCTTGTTTCAAGGATGCTTGTCACCCGATCGTCACAATGTTGGCCTTCCTTTCCAATGCAATGCTCCTTGGTGACAATTTATATCTTTCACAGACTCCTTGCAAGAATGCAACAATGTTGAAGTCTCATTTTGCAGTCCGGAACGTTTCTTTACTGTCTTAAACTTGCATGTTTTTGTATTTCTTTTGCAAGCTTCGAACTTGTTGTCCAACGTTATTTTCTAGAGATTGCTTTCGTTGTTTGTTTGGATTAGGAGGTTCTCTGGTTTCTTGAAGACGATTCCTGACTTCTGAAATTTGACGACAGGTATTTGTCTTAAGCAACATCCCTAGTGTTATTTGCCTTAGCCCGAAGGTTTTATCTCTTGTTTCTTCTTCCTTCTTTCACTTTTTCTTTATATAACTCTCCCTTGCTCTATAACAAAAGTGCCTTGCTACTTAGCCATTTGTTAAGTATGAATCTCACACAGGCACCTCAATCTTGTTTGTTTCAAACACCACAAATAGGTGGTTGTTGACGTGTTTTCTTCTCCAAGCTTTTCTAAAGACCACGGGCTTCTTTTCACAGTTTCCTTTGAGTAACGTCAAAATTCCGTTACTGATGCTTGCCAAATATGCACTTTGTTGTCTTGAATTTGACCTTCCATGCAAGGTTAAACTTTGATGTTTAATTCATACAATTCTTGCTTTGTTCTAATTTTAGAACGCACGTCCTTTACCTTGATATAGACAAAATGTATGTTGCCTTACCGTTAGCTCCAGTTGTGACTAAGGCTTTAGGCACTTTCCTTGCGTTGGTCGTTTATCTTCACCTTTTCCTTGCTTCTGACATTTTTTGTGTTCCTTTAGGAACATTTGTATAGTATTTTCTTCTTTGAGAGAAGAATTCTTTGGACGCTTCCTCTAAGTTCTTTCTTCAATTAGTTGTTCCAATTGGCACCTTCAACACTTTTCAACCAATCTATTGTTGGTTTTCCTTGCACTTCTCCTTTGCCTTTTTGGTTGTTCTTTTTGTGAGCTCTTTGAGCTTGTAATCTTTGTACAAGATTCAAAAACTTTATAACACTTTTGAACCAGTCTATTGCTGGTTTTCCTTGCACTTTTCCTTTGCCTTTTTGGTTGTTCTTTTTGTGAGCTCTTTGAGCTTGTAATCTTTGTACAAGATTCAAAAACTTTATAATTTTAAGGAGCTCTTAATGGCTTCCTCTTTGCTGGTTATCTTTTTGCAAACTTCTAAGAAACTTCAATGGCTTCTTTATCTTCTTTTGAAGGAGCCTCTATGGCTTCCTTTCTTGCCTTTTGAAATGGCAATTCTTCAGGGAATTTTTTTACCCTTTTTCTTTCTTGCTAAAATTGGCCTGGTTGTTTCTTGCAGGCTTGTGACCTTATTGGTCCTAGAAGGGATAGAAACCCTTTTTGATGATTGAAGGTTTTTGCCTTTGGGCAAGGTTTTTCACCCTGAAACTTTGAGTCTACCGTGGAATTTTGCTTCACGGTGACAATTTTATACAAGGTAATTTTACCCTTAAAACTTCTTTTCTCAAACTTGAATTTTCTTTTCTCAAAGAAAATGCTCTTTGGCTTTCTTTATGTCAAAGCTAGAGAAGGATCAGAAGGAGAATTCTTTCTTCCTTCAACTTGCTCTGATACCACATGTTAGAACTCAATGCTTCAATGCTTGTATTATGAAATGATGGGTATTTAAGTACATAAGATGCCTATTTCAAGCATAAAAAACCTTCAACCAAACTTGCAACTATCTCTGTCCTATACTACATGCATATACCTTGTGAGGGGTGGTTATACCACTTGCTTTCTCACATGATCTATGATGTAATAACTCCCAACATTTCTATATGAGAAAAGAAGAAAAAACTTGTATTAATAGGAATTATATTAATGTCCGTAAGTGACCAAAGTAGGTCAACAAAACTCGAATAGTATGCTTAGTTACTGGTGACACAATCACAAATATAGTATAACATATGATGAGAACATGATACAACTGGGGTTCAAACTATGTTAGAGTAAACTTTGTTCCTATGCCCCTAAGGAGATATTATTTTTTGGTGTATATCGAAAACGTTCAATGTGGTATTCAAGAATCATTGGTTTGATATTAGCCTCCTAACCTGCAATTTTCTCCACCTTCTATGAATAGAGATGAAAGCAGCAGCAAATAACGGCAATCGAAAAGGTAACATCATTAGGCAAAGGATCTGTCATGCAACGTTGAGAATGCCAAATGCATAGACACCCACACCTCCAAAAGGGAAGGTCTTACAAACACAATTAACAAGATGTTATTACACTCAATGACTCAACATACTGGAACAATTTCAAAAACAAATCAAGATAAAAATAACAAGTGTAGTCGAAAAGGTATCGTCATTAGGCAAAGGATCTCGCATGCAATGTTGAGAATGTCAAATGCGTAGAGACCCACACCTCCAAAAGGGAAGATCTTACAAACACAATCAACAAGATGCTATTACATTCAACATATTAGAACAATTTCAAACACAAATCAAGACAAAAATAACAAGCATATAGTCGAAAAGGTAACGTCATTAGGCAAAGGATCTGTCATGCAATGTTGAGAATGCCAAATGCATAGACACCCACACCTCCAAAAAGGGAAGGTCTTACAAACACAGTCAACAAGATGCTATTACACTCAATGACTCAACATATTGGAACAATTTCAAACACAAATCAAGATAAAAATAACAAGCAAGTAGTCGAAAAGGTAATGTCATTAGGCAAAGGATCTGTCATGCAATGTTGAGAATGCCAAATGCATAGACACCCACACCTCCAAAAGGGAAGGTCTTACAAACACAATCAACAAGATGCTATTACACTCAATGTCTCAACATATTGGAACAATTTCAAACACAAATCAAGATAAAAATAACAAGCATGTAGTCGAAAAGGTAACGTCATTAGGCAAAGGATCTGTCATGCAATGTTGAGAATGCCAAATGCATAGACACCCACACCTCCAAAAAGGGAAGGTCTTACAAACACAGTCAACAAGATGCTATTACACTCAACATATTTGAACAATTTCAAACACAAACAAGATAAAAATAACAAGCATGTACACACTATTGTCTTGAAGAAAATTCTTGCACCATATGCTAAACAAACTGAAGACGCCTGTCAAGGATGTTAGAATATTTGTCCAATACATGATATGTCGCAACCATCAGATGAAAATAATGTTGGACACAAGCAAGCCATATCAGACAATTTCATACAACTGTTCCAAGTAATTAAAAGATAAATCCATAATTTGCCCTGATTAAATTAAAAATAAGCTCCTCAATAAATCCATATTTTGCACTGATTTAATAAAAAAAATGAGCTCCTCGATAAATCTTTATTTTCCCCTGATTTAATAAAAACAATAGCTCATCTTTCAAGTTCACCAACATCCAAAACACATTCAAAACTAGTAGATAGAAGACTCCAAAAAACATAAATGCCTTTCTAGAAAGACAAATGCGGGTGTTGCGTGCCTGAAATCCAGAATACCATGTACTAGAGTTAATGCTGGCTTGGAGGAAAGTTGTTGACTAGGCTCCAAATCAATTTTATGAAACTTGATAGTGAATAATATAAATCATTAACTAATATGAAAAATATATCAAATAAGCCACTACCATACAAAAAATCCACACAAGGGATAAATATAGAAAATACCCTCAAGGTAGGGCAACACTAATAGTACTCCTTCAAGAATAAATTACTCCAACTGATCTCCAAATGAGAATTAGAGAGTAACTACCTTCAAAGATGAATAAAATACTCCAATACCTGATATCTAATAACTCATGGTGATATCAAGTGGCATTAGCTCAACTGGTTAGATTCCTCAATATTCAAGAAGGAGACCCAGGTTCAAATCTTGTCAAACAATACATGGATAATATCCAAGCTTTGTTGTAATACCACTATGTGGCGATGATGTAATATGGGTGGGGCCCGTTTCAATCCCATATAACCCTTTTAAAAAAAATTAATAACTCATGGTGACAATACAATGATATCCACTCCTATATAATGTTTTACTTCAAAATCCTAAAGGAAGGTAAAACCCTCAACAACTAATTAACCTTTGACTAATTGACCAAAACAGTGGACCTTGGGTTATGTGCGGTCCTTGCTAACTATTCTATAATCCCCAATGTGCCATATGATGCCATATCCTTAGGTACCTACAATGCCACCCTTCCCCCACACCCCTCACCCCAACACAACCCAAAACCATTAACATGTTTTGTCCCTTAAACATCAGAGGAAACTAAATGATATGATCTTCTAAGCAATTTAGATAGCAGGTACCAAGATTCATCATCAACACTCTAAATGAAATCTTCCCTAGTGTTTGTATTCTTTTTTTAGTCAGATTTTGTCCTTCCATTAAACCACTTTGATAGCCATAGTTGGTGTTCATTTGATTCCACACAATATACCATATTTGTTGCAGCTCTTGTTCCATACAAGTCCAGTGATTACTCCCCCCATTCTAAGTAGGCCCATAATAGTTGCTCTCCGGTTCCAAATAGGTCCATATTAGTTGCTTCTCTTGTTCTTAATACGACCAAAGTTGCCACTCTTACAATGCTCCATACCATGCCTCCAACATTGTTGCCACTTATGGCGATGTTGATATCGATTACCACTTGCTCCTCTTCCCTTGATTCTTCAAACCTTATACTTATTTTAATTTTTTCTCTTCAAGATGTTTTTTTTTAGTGCACTTCTTCAATTTTTTCTTATGAATTTCTTTTGATTTGTCACTCTTCTTTTGATTCTTTCCTTGGCTATTCCTTTTGTTCCTCCACAAGCCCTTTTCATGCTTCTATTTTGATCCTTGATCCTCATGCCAACAAATGTTTTTACAAAGTAAACTTATTTATCCTTATACCAAAGTTGGATGATTTTTGCACAATGATATTAAAAATACCCAACAAATCCAACCAAAACATATCCACAACAATATCCAAATCATCCATATCTATAGCATAAATATCTGAATGTAAGATATATTTATCTGTACAAAACTTCAAATACTCAAACCAGAATGTTTTCATCCTCAACCTTTGCATTCTTCATATTTTTTACTTAAACATGTAATTTCATACCCAAGTCAATATTTATGTAGTCATACTTGCCATTAAAGTTTATGACAACAATGAACTTATTCTTTTGCACATATTCATGAACCCACAAAATAAAATCGTTAATTGGAAGAACACTAACATCCTCCTCTTCCTTTTTCTTCTTCATGAGCTTGCTTATTGTTTTCATCACAATCTTGAATGATGTCTTGCAAACTAGCTATCGTTTTGTCTTCATTTTTCAAATTTCTCTTGCAACTTTCTAGCTCTTTTTTTACCTTCAAACTTTTTTCATTTTCTTATTTGGCAAAAAAAGCTTGTTCAATTTCCTTTTGAGTGGGATTAGAATGCTTCTCCTTCTTAAACCAAGCTATACCATATAAAAGCTTCCCCACCAGGGAGAAAATAAAGAGCAACTATCTAAGTCTTGCTATGGTTATATCTAGATTGAACCACCATTCCATATCATCAAATTCATACTCTCCAAAAATATGTTGGTATCTCAATGAGTTTCCAAATAAAAATCTAGACAAGGGTTCTAGACAAGGTTTCCCTTTTTCATCACCAATTTGAAAGAGAGGGGGAAAAAACATAAACAAGTAGATCTAAAACTCCGCCTTCAAATAGACTCAAACTGAGCTTGATTCCTTTTTTTAAATTGCAATGTGAGACAAACATCAATGTGCCTGTCACAGATAACTGAATTCACCAAGTCATAACTCCCTTAATGCTACTAAGATTCTTCATATGACCAGTTGTGTTGTAGATTTTTTAAGTGTTGAGTAAAATAGTTGAATAATTTGAATCTGATGTTTCTAATATTCTCTGCAATGATATGCCCTCTAAAATATAAGACACTTTTTTTGAAAAAATATATATAAATTCTCTACAATAAGAAACCTCTTTGGCCATCAAGTGGCAATAGCTCAACCGGTTAGATTCCTCAATATTTAAAGAGGAGACCAAGGTTCAAATCTTGCCAAGCGATACATGGATAATATCTAAGCTTTGTTGTAATACCACAATGTGGTGATGATGTAATATAGGTGGGGCCCGTTTCAATCCCATATAACCAATTAAAATAAAAATAAACCTCTTTGGCCATTGACCAATGCAATCTCCCACTATAATGAACCTTGAGTTATGCATGGCGCACACCAATTACAGCACAAGCCCAGTATTTAGTACAATCCCATATCCCTAGGTACATATCATCAATTGGGATTATGAGAAATAAGAGTCTTTTGTTCATTAGAAACAGTCCTTAAAGTGTCAAGACAACTACTTACGATAGCATGCCAAGCACCCCAAATTTTGATTTTCTTCAAATTGAACAAAAGGAAATGATTTTCTTCAAAGTGTGCAGTAAAAGAGGAAGTACGGCATTCCACTCTAAGGATAATTGCATAACAAAATTGTGGCAGCTATAAAAAGGTTGTAGGCATAAATATCCCAAGTTTCCATTTTCATGTCATTATTATGGACAAGAAGGTTATGCATTAAATCACCTTCACAAACTTTTGGAAAATAAATCACAGGTACAATCCAGAGTTGAAAGAAACAAGTTAATTAAGTAAGAGCATGGAAGACTTGATGAACAGTCCCAAAGTAACTTTGCAATACCAATGGGAATTGATTACTTTTTGGAAAATTAACCATAGGCACAACCCAGAGTTGGAAGGGGGTAAGTTACTGACTTAAGTTAAAGACTTCTAAAGAAAGTGCCCATGAGCAGTCCCAATGTAACTTTGCCATACCAACAGGAATTGATTACAGTTGGATCCTGCCATAAAAATGAAACAAGATTTGCACCTGGTTACATACTCTTAGAACTTTTGCTCTCACAAGACTCATAGACCAAGATGCTATCTTCAGTGCAAGCTTGAGGGTCATTTTCTTGTCTACTTGAGACTGTGTTGCAAGTCATTAAGCATACCCATTACCCTTGCAACACAAAAACAGGCTATTCGTGTACAGGAAAAAAATGCATAACTGGAGCACATATGTAATTGGTTCTGTGATGACAAAAGTCATACTGGGTGCACGACTTGATGAGTAGTCTCAAAGTATCCTTGCCATACCAACAGGAATTAAGTACAGTTGTATCATGCCATAAAATTGAAGCAAAATTTGCACCTCGTTACGTACTCTTTAATCTTTTGTTGTTACAAGCCTTTAAAGACAATATATTAGCTTGAGTACAAGCTGGAGAACCAATTTCCTTTTCTTTTTTGTCTACTTTGAAGTGTGTACGGAAGTTACTAAGCATATCCAATACCCTTGCAACAAAAAAAGATGTTATTCACGTAAAAGAAAAATTGCATAACAGTAGTTGGTTCAGCATAATAGCAATTGGTTCTGCCATTACAACAGCCATACTAAGCATGGCAGCAATCATAATCACTCCACCATGAAGTATAGGGAACCATCTGTGAAAATTATATATCTTAAGCAGAGATCAACAATTTCTCTATCCAAACGAGCATGTTTTGAAGCAAACAGGAGATTATTCCTCTAAGAGAGGTTGTTGTATAAGTTGGACAAATTATATGTGCCTCAAGGACATGGCCAAATTCATCTCATAAGGGAATCCTCCACCTTTAATGTAATTGCCCACATTGAGGTCAATAAAACAATTGCCAACTTATGAAAGTATATTTGTTGGCATAAGATGCAAACACATCTAACAAAATTTAAATTAAGGCATATAGTAAATGTTATAACGAAGTCAAGCAATTGGAAGAAGGGGGTTATACGCACCATTATCAATGCCTGATCAACCAAAGGTAACCATATCTGCAAACTTTCTAAGTGGTTGGCCTTGACAAGGTAATGATTATGTGTTCAGCGCCATAAATTGGTTTACTAAAATAAGTGTTGACTCTATGTAAGAAGATAATTACAGACCATGAAGCAACCTACAAGTTCTTCACTAACTACTATAGAGAAGCTTATCTGCAAACTTTCTAAGTGGTTTGACAATGACAAGGTAATGATTATATGTTCAGTGCTACAGATCATGAAACAACCTACAAATTCTTCACTAATGTATAAGTGCACTTGGGGTTCCCTTGACCCATTGCATCTAATAAAAACAAAGTAAATGAGCAACTCTTGAACCACTTTATAGGGAAACATGCATAACAAAATACAAAATTTGACCTCGTTTCATCCATGAATGGATCTCCAAATTTACGTAGTGAAATTCATGGAGGTGTAAAAAGTGTTTAACTGAATGAACTCTAAAAGAAGGATGAGAACATGACCTACATACAACACTCCTATAACAATAACACCCCTACCAATTTGTCCACATTCAAGACAAGTTTTGGCTTCTTACGACAAACTCCATGCAATGCAATGCTGCAAATGCCGCTAAGGAATGTGCAAGTTCAAAACCCAGAAAATTGAAAAATTCATAGAGGCAATTAAAAGTATACTCCAAAAAGTGTAACATCAGTTCTTCGAATTACAATTGAAGAATAGAACACCACACGACCAGCATAAGAAACTGCCCTATTTTTAGGCTCATTTAATGAGGTTATACATGTGCAAGGATAGGCATTAAGAACAAGTTAAGACGCTCAAGCTTATCAGCTATGGTCCTTTTTAAATAATGGGGCAAACACATTCAAGTTAAATTTACTTCTTTACATGCACAAGTACTTGAAGGGCAATATGGGAAACTTTAAGTTGTTTGAACCATCAATGCTTGATGAGAAAGACAACAAGCAAGTTTTACCTCTATTGAGATTCGAGAACATAGCTCGTAATCCTCAGGAAGAGATGGTTGACGATGCAGGTTTGTAGTGGTCAGTGCATTTCACGCATAACAGTGAACAAAAATACTTGTAGATTTGCCACAAGAGTCACCTTGAGAGAAATTTTATCTTCTTCTTAATAACTAAATTTTGAGGGAACAAAAACTTCCCTATCAGGAAGGCACTGTTTGAAAAGTGTCCCAAAAAGCATCCAATGTTTAGTCATTTCTCAATGCTCAATAACAAGATTATTGAATGTAAAACACCACTGAAACAAAGGGTTTGCAAGTTAGCTGAATGGAATTTGACAAACCAAATCTCCCACCTATGTACCAAATCAGGTGGCAATAATGCGAAAAATTGTCCAAATAGACACATTTTTGTCATCTCACCTATGAGGCAATTAAGTCAAAAACAAAAAGAAAAAAAAAAACTCCAAAGCTGAAAAATGTCAAATGTTGAAAAAGCCCAAAGAACATTGCATTCAACTTTATCCATGTGAGCCGGGAGCAAGTGCAAGCCAAAAGCAAGGCCTCGCCTTTTCTTGTTTTAGATATTTGGTGAAGAGTAGGGAATGAGTGCTAGGAGTGTGAACAGGTATTGAGTGCCAACAAGGATCAAGCCTCACCATTTCTTGTTCCAGATCCTTGGAGAAATTCAAAAAAAAAAGGATTCTTTTGAAGAAAAGCTAGGTAGCATGGCAAGGAAGTCATTTTTTAATGTCCTAGCTAGAAGTAAAGATGCCTTAGTTAGAGATAACAAGAAGAGCAAATCTATGGCAAACCTTATCCAAGTAGTAGATGTCATGTCACATTAGAAGTGATTATCAACGATCAGATGATCGAGCATGTCATAATAGTTCTTAAAAGCAGAGGATTGATATGTAAGTTCCATGGATACTTGCTAGGATTTTTGAAAATTCAAAAATGGATCAAATGGAAGTGGGGATTGAATTCAAATTATTTCGTGATTTTTCATCTGAAAGGAGTTTTCCTCATCATCTTTCAGATATTGAGGATAAAATAATAGATCCTGTCCCATGGTTTAGGGGAGAGATGCATTATAATTAAAACCATGGAGTAAGAATTTTCCTATGGACACAAAAACTATTGAAAGGCTTCCAATATAGGTTTTGGCTTTTTGGACTTCCATATCAGTTTGTCAAAAAAGAGGTTTTGACAAACAATGGCAATACTCTAGGGAAATTAAACTAGAAGAGACCAACAAGAAAAGAGCAAAGGCATGTTGTATATACCCAGATATTTATTGCCATGATATTTCAAAACCTTTGCCACAATATATTAAGATTACATCCGGATCAAGAGAATGGTATTAGCAAGTGGATTGTAGAAACATTGAATTCCAATTTCACAAATGTTATAAGACTGGACACATGGCAAGAGATTGAAAAGTGAGAATGATGGAGAAAGAGAAGGAAAATTTTGGGCATGTCACAAACTTCAAGATGAAGCAAAGCGATCATACCATACTAAAGGCTGAATTATATCAAGGATTTTCCACTCCCACAAAAGTGGCCAAGAAATCCCTTCTCCATCATCAAATGGCGAAGGCCATTACAGTTTACTTGGACCAACCATTAAAAGAAACCAAGGACACGAGGGATGAAGAAATACAAAGGCAAATTTTAAAAAAAAGAGGCAAAAGAGGTCAAGTTTAGTCTGGTTAAATCAGCTTCATTTTCCTCTACCAATAAAAAATCCTCTTCTTGCAATAAAAATGAAATTAGTGGAGTCTGTCCCTTGCACTTTAGGGTTTCAAGAGCAATAATAAAGAAATGAATATGAAGGGCATCCATAGAAATTTAGGGTTTCCGAGGCAAAATAAGAAAGTAATTACTATGGAGGATCATCCTTACTTTAGGGTTTCCAAGGCAACTTTTAGGGTTTTCAAAGCAGCATAGAAAAGTAATTACTATGGAAGATCATCCTTGCACTTTAGGGTTTCAAGGGCTACACAAAGAAGAAAGGGTTTGTGAGATTATTCCTTGCACTTCAGATTCTCCAAAGTAGCATAGACCTTTAGAAAATAAGTCTCACCATGAACAGCATGGAAAAGTAGAAGAGATTGATGAAGATGAAGTGTTGATGGGAATGGAAAAAGGACAGGAAGACCCTTAAAGCAAGAACAAAGACAAATATAGAAAAACAAAATCAAATATTGCTAGTGTTAACAAGAAGTGGGGCTAAGCCCACAAATAAAAATAAAATGTGATGACAAAAATGTTATTGTAGGATCCTAGTGGTATAAATAACACCACTGAACAAAAATTATTAAAAAATTACTCTAGGTTGTTATAGTCCTGAGTTTATTTTAATACAAGATACAAAATAATGAGGAAAGTAAGGATGCATTCAAAAAGATCTGGAAGTTGGCACATTGTCTAGCAGTTTGCTATGGTACCTAGAGATAGGTATATTGGGATATGATATTATATTGTATATGGATGTTATGGATAGTTGGCATGGGCCACACATAACCCAAGGTTTATTTTATTGGGATAATATATTGTAATAATGAGTTGGATAAGGGTTTAGTAGTCAGCTAGGGTTAGAGTTATACCCTCCCCAAAGTAGCATTAGATGATAGGTATATAAAAAAGCGATATTGACACAGTAATCACCATTCATACCTATGATCTTTTGTCACATATAGTGAGCATAAGAGACTTCACCCTCTCTAAGTAGCTATGAGACTTTGCCCTCTCTATTTGGCACTCCCATATTGGGAGATCTTATGGAGCTATTCCTTCCTTAAAACGTATTATTGGTGTTGCCCTACCTTAGGGATATTATCGATCTTTGTCTCATTGTGTAGATTATTGCACTGTGGAATATTACGTTGTGGTAGAATCGAATGATATTTTAGTATATTTGTAAAATATTGTGTTTATGAAAATAAAGTTTTGTAACCAATGGTATTAAAGCAACGGATCTAGCAAAGTGGGGATTGTTTTTTTTTTTTTGGATTGCAAAATTTGGGCAATTTTTTTCCAATAAAACATTTCATCTTTGCATAAAGTTGTCTGATTTAGACAATTTTAATGCCATCCCATTCAAAATTTGAAAAGCTTCGAAATGAGTAGTCATACAATATTACAAAGGAACCTAAGCAATATTGAGGAAGATACAACGTTGTGAAGCCTATCATTTAGAAAAGTAATAGTAACATTTTTTCAAATAGCATTTCTTTAAATGAAATTTAAAGTATCTTTTAGTTTGGAGTGGTGCAGTGGCAACATGGCACCAAAGGAGCAATCAGTATGGTTATCAAAGTGCCTAAGTGAATACATGGAACTAAAGGATCACTAATGTATATTAGAGTGGCACAACAACAACATGGCGTCATAGAAGACCATCACCAATCAAGATTACACTTGGATAGATGGATGATCAAGATTAGTATCAATTGTCAGCAATGCTTAGAAAAACATATCATTTGGTTTCTTCTAATCTTTTAGAAAAAGAAACCTTTTTAAGGGGGGTGGAATGTTATGGGTACCTAGGGATAGGTATATTGGGAAATAATATTATATTGTATATAGGTGTTATGGATAGTTGGCAACCAAACTTGATAAATTCAAAGAGATTTTCTTAGAAAGGATGTGAGGAAAAAATTAGGTTTCCTCTATGTAAATGGGATAGGATTTGCAAATGAAAAAATATTGAAGGGGCAGGCTTGAGAAATTGCAGACTTACGCATTTGGTATTAGGGGTGAAACTTGGTTGGAGATTATTCAAAGATCAACAAAAGAGTTAGGCAAAAATGTTACTTCAAAAATATATAGGTTTTGTTGATGCAATAAAATTGTTCAGGAAACGAACCCTACCTAGAGGCTCAACAACATGGAACTTCATATTAGATAGTTTACAATTAATCAAGAAACATATTAGATGGTCAACCAATGAGGGGAATTCTATAATTTTTTGGTCCAATGCTTGGTTGAAGCCTTATCCTGGCTAGCTCGGGCATGTTTAGCTTATAAACGTCCAATTGTCAAAAATTATATTAATGTAAGCAACAATTCCAATATTAATGTAAGCAACAATTCCAAATCATGGATTTCTATTAGCAACCTGGTTGAAGGAGAGGACCTCAAACAAATAGCAGATGAGCTTCAAAAGATGCTTCAAGAGTTCTATTTGCCTATTTTTACACAAAAGAATGAATGGTTTAGAATCTATTGAAAGATGGTGGATACTCAATAAAATTGGGATATAAGGATTTAGAGCAATCAAAATTTCCTACTCTCGATGGTTTCCTTTGGAAGAATGTTTGGTCATCTCAAGGCCCTCCCTAGACCTCAACATTCCTTTGGTTAGCAATCCAAAGAATCTTTACCATGAACCTTTCACATGTGCCTTGTGTGAGAAGGATCTAGAAACATCAAATCATTCACTTCTTCATTGTCCCTTTGCTTACACAATTAGGAGTCGTTTTTAAAGATTATGAAAATATATTGGGTAGCTCCATCAACATTGAAAGAGTTGATGAAATGTTAAATCAATTGTTTCATAATTAAAGCATTATGAATTCGATGGAGGAATGGTCTTGCCACTGGTTGTTGGAATTTCTTACTTGAAAGAAATAATTGAATTTTTGAAAATAAATCTCAAACTCATGCCCAAGTTTGGAATTGTATTATTGTTTTTGTTGCAAATTGTTTATAGACATGGTGCTCATCATGGGAAGTAGTGCAGAAAATGTGGTGCAAGCCTCTTTGTTATAGGATTTAAATATACATGGAAAGGTCATCTACGACAATGAAGTGAACACAAAGGATCTACTTCAATCTATGGTAAAAAGGAAATGTCCACAAATTGGGTTCATCAAAATTAATTTTGATGGCACTTCCCAAGGGAATCTCAGAAAATCTGGTAAAGTGTGGTCTCTTACCAAATAATGAAGGCAAAATTCTCCTCACTTAATATCATTATGGAACTTCAACAAGCAATTATGTAAAGGCTAGGACACTTCTTATAGGGTCAAAACAGTCATAGAAAAATGATGGAAGTATATTTCAGTTGAGGGGGATTCACAAATTATTATTAATGTTATCAACAAAAATGGATGAAAGGACTGGATCCAATGTAAACATTATTGTTGATTGTTGGAGGCACTATCTTGGAAATGTCAGCATATAGAGAAGGTAAATAAATAAATAAAGTAGATTCTCACGTCTAGGAGGCCATAGGCCATATGGGACATCCTCATGGAGGATGTTATTTACCTGACGTATGGTTATCCAACCATACTCCAATTACCAAAGCATGGTGTACAGACCAAACTGAGAGTGTTTCATATGGTGAATGTCCACAAGGATGTACTTCAAAAGACAGCCTGTAATTCTTCACAGTTGAAAAGAAATTGTAGTTTTACTATATGGGACATCCTCATGGAGGATGTTATTTACCCGACGTATGGTTATCCAACCATACTCCAATTACCAAAGCATGGTGTACAGACCAGACTGAGATTGTTTCATATGGTGAATGTCCAGAAGTATGTACTTCAAAAGACAGCCTGTAATTCTTCACAGTTGAAAAGAAATTGTAGTTTTACTATTTTTAAAAAGTTATCCATATCCTAGAAATTAAAGAGAAATTTCAAGATCTGTTTGCAGATTCAGAATCCTTCCTCGAAAATAGTGGCTGACTGCTTTGCACACTTCCAGGTCTTGTCTTCCCTCCAAAAATACCATTTTTTTCAAATCATGAATGTCTTGGGATTGAAACCAAATTTCCAAAACTTGTTTAGATATTTGAAATCTACATGGTTGCAGTTCGGCAGATTTCTAGGTCAACCATTTTATCCCTCAGACTTTGCAGACAAGGTTTGGGCAAACTACTTGTCCTATGTTGGAGCAATCACATGCTCAAAACTTTGTCACACAGGTATTTTTCATCAATATTCCCCCCTTCCACCACATAACTGAAATGCACCTGCAGCCCTGAAATTTTAGCAAACAGAAGGCTTGAAAGACAAGCCCTCTTTCTTCATCTACTCAACCAAGTTAAATTCTTCAACCTTCATTTTATGCTTCTCAAAGTGTTCATTAACAGTCCTTTATCACCACATTTGCTTCCTCAGTTAAGCCTTGTATTCAAGCCATAACTTCTTGCAGGCTGCATTAACTCGTTTAACAAAAACTTTGTGATCACTAAGATTGTACTTGTTAAATACAAATACACAAACCGTCTGCATGATACTTCTCTCATAGAATATAAGCATTTCTGTAGGAAGAAGAGGCAAAGTGGATTAGCATTTAACTCTTGAAGAGAAAACCTTTTGGATTTGTCAGATCCTAGCCAAAGTTTTTAAAGGACTAGGACAGGATTGATGGCATCCAGAAATTTGCAATAGAGAGGTACAACGATGAATGAACATGTGGTCTTTACATTGTTAACCACTTGATATGTTAAATCTATCTGCGTGTAGGTGTAAAGCAATGTATCCTCTTCTAAGAAGATTTTAGCAAAAAGACCAGAGAAAGTCCTCCTACACCATTTATTCTGTTCTTGGTTTTAGGGATCAATGATTTATGAGAACATAACATCCAAAATAAATACAAGAAAACAAAACACCTCCTGCACAAGATCTCCAACGGTTGATTTAATGTCCCATGGCATCTTTAATTGAAGATCCAAGGAAAGGGGCTGGCTAATCCGATTCCAATGCTGAAACAATTAGGAAAACAAAAATTTGAGGTTCATCCTTCACATGTCCATTGATTTCTTAATGAAATATGAGCACACAGGCTGGTTTTCAATCCAACAACACCCCTTAAGGCATCAGGAATGCCTTTCATAGTTCTCTTTGCTTGAAATAAAAAAAAAAAGGCATTTTGCATGTTTGTCATAAAGTATTCGGAGAACTGTATAAGTTTTCCATCACTTACCAAGTTCTTCCTGAGTAACTAAGTGGCACTGAATCTTTTGACTCAGCTCTATTTCCAGCCAAGCAAACTTATCTAGGTCAACGCTCACATAAGGATAGTGTACACAACTTTCAGCTAGGATAGATAAAGCTATAATGTTTTATGGATACAAAGTGTGCATGAGCACCAATCTCTTATAAAAA
Source organism: Wollemia nobilis (assembly GCA_028583015.1). Classification (NCBI taxonomy): domain Eukaryota; kingdom Viridiplantae; phylum Streptophyta; class Pinopsida; order Araucariales; family Araucariaceae; genus Wollemia; species Wollemia nobilis. Next base: position 3,343,489 of record JAQPPZ010017259.1, on the reverse strand, counting down.
CACACTGTACATGTACTTGAAACACACCTAAGTTACAATACTTGTGCTCTTTAAAAAGGAAATTCAGAGGGATATTGATATGGAAAAACAAAGCAAATATTGCAAGTGTTAACAAGATGTGGGGCTAAACCCACAAATCAAAGCAAAAAGTGATGATGAAAATGTTATCTTGGAATATTAGGAGAATGAATGACCCCTAAAAAAAGAGGTATTACAGAATTGACTGGTTGTTTTAGACAACATGTTTATAGAAATAGAAACCAAATAGAAAATATTTTAGCCATTCACACTGTTGACATTCATCTTCACAAAATTCAAATTTTAGAAGGCAACTAGAACAATGAGATTTTATCTCCTAGTAAAAATGATATCAAGGAGAGGAAGATGACGGATATCTTTGACAGAAAGGGAAATGAAGAGTATCTTTGATAAAAATGCAAGTTGGATATGGTTTAGTTAACCTGATAGCAATGTAACATTTTGTTGTTTTAATGGGAGTGGCCCCCAATAGAAACCACACATAGCTTATTAGGAATATAAATAAATAAGGTAGACTATATACGATAAATCAACATTCTAATTCTATGGGTGAACCTTAACATTTTGCTCAAAGGGTTTGGAGCAAGTGGGGGTAGCAAGAAGTTTCATACCATCAACCAAGGTTCCAATCCTATGGGTTAATTTTAACATTTTATCAAATGGTATAAGCTCAATTGGTTAGAAACTTCGACTTTCAGGGAGAAGACCCAGGTTTGAATCTTGCCAACCGATACATGCATAATTGCTAAATTGTTATCATAATACCATTGTGGTTTGCTAAAATATTGCGGTAACACGTTTCATACCATCAACCAAGGTTCCAATCCTATGGGTAAATTTTAACATTTTATCAAATGGTATAAGCTCAATTGGTTAGATACTTCGACCTTCAAGGAGAAGACCCAGGTTCGAATCTTGCCAACCGATACATGCATAATTGCTAAGTTGTTATCATAATACCATTGTGGTTTGCTAAAATATTGTGGTAACACAGCACGATGGCAGCCCATTTCAATTCCATATAACCAATTATGAAAAAATAAGGCAGGTTATATATTAGAACAATACAAAGAAATAATATAATATAAAGAAAAGACGTATAAGAACATAGTGGTCAGGTCCACTACAAGCCGCGACAATGCAATAAGAGATAAAAATACCTTAAGGGATGTAACTTCATCATCAACTTCTCCTGGTCTTGAAACACCAAGGCCCCTGTCATAAGCATGTAAAGACATGTTGGCTACATACTAGCAGAAACTTTTAAACTGACAGTATACCACAATGATAAAAACAGAGTCCAAATTTACTTCCAACGTATCCTGTTTTTCAGTTTTTTCTCAATCAGTCCAATTCCTTCAAGTACATTTGTTATGTCATATATTCTTCTCTTTTGAACCTGAAAACAGAAAGAATGATTAAATACAACAATATACTTCAATAGCTACTTGGAATTCAATGCAAAAATTACCAAATGATCTAAGAACAGAAGAAACAAAAGGTAGTAAACTTTGTAATCATAAGTAATTAATTAAAACATAAAATTCCTTACATCCAAAGTATCTGCAGCTTTGTTGAGGTCAAGAACACCGTCGTCTGCTTGCTTAATCAAACTGATGAACTTCTTTGTCAACAATCCTGATTTTACACAGCTTAAAGCTTTGTGACATACTCAAAATTGAATAAACAGCCCCCAAAAGGACTTGAAAGCAACACGTAACCAACAAAATAAAACAGTTCATCTAAATGAATACTTTACCAAGAGAACTGTCATAACGACAGGTACTAACAGGGGTGTGCACATTGCTGGAAGGAGAACCTAAGGAAACAAAAATAATCAATGGCATCAGCAACATTAATTATATGCAAATCCTTCAGGAACTAATAAGAATATTACATGCCAGACTGTAGGACATGTCACTGTAAACAATGAGTACACTCATAACATTAAGGAAGTTGTTGGCAATTGAATAAAGTTTTACCAATGTTTGAACCAGGTGTCTGCGGACCAGTTCTCATATTCTTAGCAAGCTTTGACCTGCTATATCGCCTGCCACCTGTGCCTGAAACAGGCGTAAGTACCGGACTATTTACTGCCTCTGCATATCCTTGGCTTGTTGTCCACTCATTGGACTCTATTTCATGGTCCTCTTCTATTTCAGCCCTTCTCTTTGCCTGCAGAATGACTCTTTTAAAAAAATAGACTGCTTGGGAATACCTCTACATTAAATTTACCAGTCACATGTTTGAAAGCAAAAAGGAAGTGTCTTATTTGAAATACTGTCAGGTTGATATCTCAATATATAATTACAAGCTTGTTAGGAGTCGCATATAATAGCATCTACAAAGTTTGGATCCTGCTACATCTATTAATACTATTTGTTTTTGGAGGTTCATGAAAAAAGCACTTACTAACATAATCGGCCCTTTTTGTTAGTGCTAAGGAAAAGAAAAAACCTATTCCCACTTTGCCTAGGCTTTTGCAGGGAAACATGTGTGTGTATAGTGAAAGACAGAAAAGAAAGACTCTAAAGCTCTGATAAGTTGGCCCTCTTGATTTCTACCTGGTAATTGTGATGCTCTTCTTTCTACAAGCTGTTATCTCCAGTGGCATATTGCTATGATGGAATTTTGTTCCACTTTAATGCCTAGTTCTCAGGCAAGCTACTTAGCCAGCTGAAATTGAAATGCCAGTGGCATCTCCTCCTTATTTTATTTAAAAGAAAGGATGTTTTAAATAAGTCAAATCATGTGCGTACACTAGACATGTCCAACTATGATTCTCAGACTACATAGAACATGGTCTTTGACAGTGTAAATGCCATTCTACCACACCATTCATGACCTAACGCAAACTACTAAACTCGTATGACTGTGCTGCATATAGACTGATACCCAGACAACCTCTAGCATTTAGTAGTACTTGTGCCCACCAATGCACTAGGAGATTTTTGCTGGGGAGTGCAAAACAGGAAGGGAGGAATTACCAAAGCTTTTCCCTCGACTCATGACCAATTAATTCATGATAGAAGTAAAAACAATTGAACAAATGCAGCATTTCAAGAATGTGAACAAACATAATCTAGGAAATGACATGGAATACTCCGACACCAGGTTTGTTAACTAGGTAAGAAGATTCTTAGGAATGGATAGATCCAAGTACGTTTCAGATTACGTTGAAGCAGAACATAAATGGCATGCAAAAAGTACCTTAGGCACCACGCCTTTGACAAACTTAATTTGAGGAAAGAAGGCCAAAAAATGTGTAATCTCAGCCAACCTCTTCGGTGCAAAGCCACATGTTCTCATCCTAATGCCCAGCTTTGTTTATAAGATGGCAAGTAGTACACCGCAAAAAAGTTTGAAAGTCAAAGATTGGGGGAGAACCAAAGTAAATTGTTCTTTTTAGGCTTTTTGAGCAATGAAAAAATAAATAAGCAGGGAATATAAGGCTGTGCAAGGCTGGCATTCTAATTTCACCTTTGATTCACAGTGGAAAAGAGGAGTTAATTTCCTGTCTTCTGGACATGTGGAGTAGCCCAGGCTTGTGGTCATGATTACAAGCAATAATGGCATTAGCTCAAGTGGTTAAAAATGTGAGCTTCTAATGGGGAGACCCAAGATCAAATCTTATTAGGCAATATAATACCACTATGTGGTTCATTGAAATACCATGTCAATCCCATATAACTAACTTAAATTATTAAAATAAATTTCCAAGCTTCTTAAACATGAAAATGAGGGCACCATAGAAGTTTCCTGCCACATGCAACAAACCCTTTATGCTAACTTGTTAAATTGTAGCATACATACTCATCCTCATTCAACAATAGGAGGATTACAATACTTTGTTGACACTCTCAAAGAGGGATATCTTCATCTCACAAGTATACCAACATCTATGTCTATACAAACAGCATCCAAAGGGTACTTGAAACATCCAAGGGTTGAAATGCACTAAAAAAAATGTAATAAATCTGGTAGTCCTAAGAGTCTAATGTAAAGCCTACTGCCTAAAAGTGAATATTTTCTAGACGTGAATAGCCAAACACCTCTTATTAAAATAACAAAAAACAGTAGCAAGGGGCCCTCCTAAATCTAAACAAATAATGATATCTTTCACAAACCTCATATTAGAAAAGAAACTAGAAAACAAGGTGCTCATTTGTGGCTAGTTGGATAAATCAAAACCAATAATCTAATCACCCTGTGGAATACAGTAGTTGGTCTCCATCAATTGCTAGCGACACCATACTCTGAACCAGCCAATGGAAATCTTATGGCCATAATATCAATAACACTAAAATAATAAGGGAAAATCATGGTGCCATCAAATTCCATAAGGCATTCTCCAAACAAAGAGGATTCCTAGCAAACTGGCCTTGACAAGGATTGAAAAACATAAAATAGATTAAGCATTGGTGACGATAGTTTGAACACTCTTACACGTGCCCAAACCAACTCTAAATTGAGGCCTCAAACCTGAAAACCATAATGAGCAATCAATTTAATAGTAGTGTCAAAAAGATGGACCTTTAAAGGGATATCCTCAAAATGCCTCAAACAACTGATGTTTGAAGATAAAAGAACAAGGCATACTCCTTAGAAAGCCATGATTTAGAAGTAGACTTAAGATTGGAAAATGGACCGATAAATTGAACCCCTCTGTGTATAAGTTGTGATCTCCATTGGATCACTTTTATAGGAAAACTAGAACTTAGCAAGACTGCCTTGGAGGTATTGAAGACAATAACCTATGGTTTCTCATATGCTTATTCTTCCCTTGTTTCTTGCCATTTTCAATCCCCACTCAAATTGTGAAACCTATTTCCTAGAGAGTCTATAGTCTCAAAGATTCCTCAAGGCTAAGTTAGTAAAAGAGTTATATCCATGTAACACCGTTATATGATTCTATGAAGAATCAAGTCCATGATTAACTACCACACACAATGCTTTCGTAAGAAATGAATTCCTGTGAAGATACTTTTTCATTATCCTCTAACATTGGAATTCATTCCCCATAACTAACTAACAGTCCAAAAAAATAAACAATTTTCAACTTAAGGCAACAAATAAGCAACACTGGGTTTAAAAGATATATTATCAGCAAAGCCTTAAGGATGCTGACCTGTTATAGGTGCAATCATTTAGGTAAATACAACAAATGATTCTAAAGAGAAATCCCCAGCATATTTTTTTAATCTTGCAATATAATTTTAATTCCATATACTTGTTTCCATCCAGATATCAAAATTTACTGTAGTTATATATGGTCATTTTAGGTAGTGATTGAATACAGAGAAGCAAAATGTGAATAGATCTTTCAGATGCAATTTTGTATTCTTAAAGAAAACACCGATTACATCCTACTAAAACACTTGAAACTAAGCTTGACTGATGTGTGCCACACTTCTAGCATCTATCAGTTAACATTTAGATGCTACAGAGTTAGAATCCCCAAAACCTTAGTGCAGTTGAAATTGTAAAGCGCAAAATAATATAGGAATAAATAAGTTTTTCTACGCATTGCCAGAAAATTTATATTGTCTATTGGACCTCAACAATGTAATTTGTTTCAATATTTTTAATAAGCAATGTATTACATTTATTCATGAAGGAGTAATTTGATAATTAGAGAAATACAATTAGGACGTTAAACCATCATGTGACATTAGCTCAAAAGGTTAGATTCCTCAACATTTAAGGAGGAGACCAAGGTTCAAATCTTGCCAAAAGATACATGGATAATATCCAAGCTTTGTTGTAATACCACTATGTGGTGATGATATAATACGGGTGGGGCACATTTCAATCTCATATAACCAATTGAAGATTCCTCAACATTTAAGGAGGAGACCAAGGTTCAAATCTTGCCAAGAGATACATGGATAATATCCAAGCTTTGTTGTAATACCACTACGTGGTGATGATGTAATATGAGTAGAACACATTTTAATCCCGTATAACCAATGCAAAAAAAGAAAAAAAAGGACGTTAAACCACCGTGAATATAATGAATAACAGGAATGCAAAAAATTATTTGAAAATCCTACTGGAATATGCGGAGAACGAAGTTTCTTCTAGTTAACGTATCCAAATTGCTTTGCTTGAAACTTGCTACTCTTCTGGCATCAAACGGCAATGACTTGGATGATCTAATTCTAATCGATGCCGTTGAAGATTTTGGTATCCACTGTGTCATTCGCATGAATGTGAGTCTAAGCATGTATGAACCTAACAAGGATGTAGATGTTTTAGCCAAGGCAGAAGCCAGTCCAGCAAAGGATGCTTAATTATAATATAATAATTTTAAATACTGCTGAGATCACTTGTGCCCCTTTAAATAAGATTTAATTTTTTTTCTGTGCAATTAAAAAATAACTGTTAATTTGCCTGCAAAAAAAAAAACTAATTTGCTTAAAATGGAAAATCAATTTTACACTTGCCTTTACGCATAGACTGTCATATGCGTTCCCTTGTAGGATTATATTAATCGAAAGCCCAACTACACTTAACACCTCGCTTAAACTCAACATTTCTTTTGAGATTAACAATCCAAAATATGCTTCCCATTTCTTAAAAGGAGGAGGTTCTCCGGCCAGCATAGAAATTAAAATTTTACGAAATGAAGAAGGCAAAAATGGTGCACACGTTAATATTTCTTACTGGTTTATACCTTAGGCCATAAATATTGCAATATTGATAAAAGTTGCGCCCACAGGGCCTGTGTACCTAAAAGCAACAAATCCTTAGCTTAGCTTAACCAGCATCGTTTTCTAGATTTGGGTGAAGCTTTATCATGGTAAGGACTCACGCGATTCCTCGAACATTGGCTTAGTCAATAAACAAAATTTACTTAAAATAAATGCCAAACTCTTGGAGATGCCGTTATTTATCTCAAGATAGACCCAAAAAAAAAAATGATAGGACTTACGGGAAAACTGTTGCGAAACATGTCGGCATTATCGATAGAAACTTTCTCTTCCTCCGTCAAGTGCCCGCCATCCACAAAGTGATGGTAATCTTCACATGGGGCGAACGCCGGCCTGTTCGATGTAAAGGGGCTCTGCCGTTTTACAGATTGAGATTGAGATTGCGATTGACATTGAAGCAAAGCCGGCTGTTGCCGCTCAATTCCATTCCAAACACCTCCCCTTTCTCTTCCCCTTCCCCTTCCCCTTCCCCCTCCACCTCCACCTCCACCTCCACCGGACATTATTAGGAAGATAATAATAGCCTGTTATTATTTCAAATAAAATTAAAAACTATCACTATCCCGACAAATTTAGATTTATCTTTATTTTCGTTTCCCTCGCTAACATCCGTGCAGCGCCGCCAAATTTGTCATCCCGCCTAAAGGTCAAATTAAACCCGGCAAGGAATGTTGTGGAGAAGGTGAGCCTAAATCTCAATCTCAACGCCACCAGTCAATATAAATTTTAGCGGATTTCTACAGATTCTATTCGGCCATCCACGCGGCAAAAACGGCTAATGGATCGAAGCTGCGCGAACAGGATGGGGCGGAATGGGATCTTACACCCCCGCTGAAATGCACGATGTGATGGTGTGTGTTGCAGGGAAGGAAAAGGAAAGGAAGGAAAAACGAATTGAGTTCACACAGATACAACATGTGAAGATGTGGAGGGAAAGGAAAAACACAAAATGGAGGTGGAGTTGGAGGTAGAGTTTGTTTGATGCAGATCGTAATAGGGAATTGGGAAAGGAAAAATAGAAATAGGTTTCATATGAAGTGAGATGAGAGGTGAGGTTCGAATGTGTCGTCGCGCCTTTTCTCCTTTCACCCTTTTGTTTTTGTGGGCGCCAACTCTCTCCTCTCTTCGATTGACCAATTTTTTAACCGTCCGTGCGGATGCGGGTTATTATTATTTTATTTTCTTCATATGTTTTATTCACCTCGCTTTCATGTAACCCTAACCTCCACTTTTCGTGTTCGTAGATTGGCGCAATTAGGTGTATATATCTATCTGCTGGAGCCTTGGAGGTCGACCGTAGCCATAGCCATTTCTATGTCAAATAATAAGAGGGACACTTTGCGACGTAATCTTGGCGGCTCTATTTCTATTTTACGTGCTGCTAATTTTCTTTTTCTATTTATAGTTGAGTCGAATTTGAATCAGTAACAGCAACTCAATGTTTAGAGTTCCGCTTTAAAAGAGTGATTTTTTTGTTTGGTAAATAGTTTCTAGTTTATTTGAGGTTTAATATCTTATATGTTTATATGGACTTTAAATGGTGGAATTTGAATTCCGTTCCTTGTTTTAATCCGTGTTTATACTTATTTGTGTAGACAGCCCACTTTAAAAATATATATATAAAATTATAAGTTATTTAAAAAATTTAAATATATTTTAATGGATTATTTAAAAAATTTAAATATATTTTAATGGATTATATTGAATGAAAATGTAAATTCATTTTTAGTATCAGTTTCAATCAAGATTTATGAATTGTTTATTGAATTTTGGGAAATGGATATCTTCAAAGTAATAGTCAACACTATAAAAGATGGATTCTTGATTATTTATGCTCGGATATTGGTCATGATTGATAAAAGTAAACCGTTCCTATAATCAATCATTCTTAAGTATGAGGGTGAGTTGTGGACCCAAACCATAGATTATGAAAAATATATTTTTTCGATGTAGAAAATGTTATGAGGTTGGGCATATTGAGAGATCATGCCCTAAGAAGAGTCTAGCAAAAACATGTGTAGAAAATCGTAAGAGAAACTTACAAATGGATATGGATGAGGATGGTTTTCAACTTCTAAAAAACAGATCTAGACAAATGAAAGTAAATAAACAATGAAGACCAATAAGGAAAGATATTGGAAAAAAATATCAATTCTTTTGAGGCTTTAGCTTTTGAAGAAAAAGCAGATCATAGCTTAGAGGATACAATACAACAAGTTCAAAATATTAACAAGGAACAATTTATTCAGTATGATCCTAATTTAGGGACATACATTCTAAATGAACCTAAGGAATGTGTCTCATCAGATTTTGAAAACTCTCTTAAAGTACCATGCATCATTCAAAAAAAAAAATATTGGCAAAAAAATGCAGTGTTAGATGTTAATACCTCTATCATTAAATAAGGAAATACCAGAAAATGAGCAAGACAAGTCAAAAGCTTCCATAGTAGAGTCAAAAGAGGATAAACCTGATGAAAAAGAAAGTTGTGAAAGACTATTAAGGAATAGAATTATAAGACCTACTCTTAATACAAGCAATACAAAAAGAGGAAAATCCTCAAATTATCAAGCGGGATTTAGGGAAAAAAGAGCAAACATAGAGAAAGGAACACAAACTAAGTTGGTTGAACTTCTCTTTACAAAACAATAAAATGATATTGGTAATTCATAGGCAGGGTCGGTAGCCCCTAATGAGACATGATTACCATCTCATATAATATAAGAGGTGTTAATGCCCCCTCAAAGCATAGGTGTATTAGGGACCTTTGTTTAAGTAATAAGCCTGATATTTTTTGTATCCAAGAAACTAAAATGACAAAGGAAGAAGTTTTCAAAACTATGAAAGCAATATGGACAAGATGTGAATGGGATGTTGTGGATTTTGAAGGAGCGATATGGGGAATTCTAACTTGTTGGAATCCTATTATAACCTCCTGTGTAACCTTTCATAAAACTATAGCCTCTTTAGTCACATGCTTCTTTGTGGATATTTGTTTCATCCTTATCAATGTCTATGGACTTACAACTTAGTCAGGTAGATTAGAAGTTTGGAGTGGGATTGAAGCCTTTATGAGAAGTAAAGACCAAGAAACCCAATTCATGATCATAAGAGATTTTCATGCCATAACCAATCTAGATGAAAAAATTGGGGGAATTAGGAAACTAACCCAAAGTATAAGAGATTTCTTAGCTTTTATACAAAATATATTTCTATGGAAGGTTGGTTTTGAAGTAGACAACTATACATGGACCAAAAAAAGGAGAGGCCATAACCTAATAGCAAAAAAAATAGTCATATCGATTCTCTCATATCATTGGCTAGATGAAGGAACTTGTGCTAAAATCAATACCTTGGCAAGGATTGGTTCAGATCATTGGCTAATAAAAGTTAAAATGGTGGTAGGTGAATTCAAAAAATATCATATTTTAAATGGGTAGATGTGGGAAGATCATCCTCAATTTATTGATAAGATAGCACAAACGTGAAATTATTTAGGAAACCGTGGGTTGTATACACTTTCAAAACAAATTAAATCAATGGCATCTGGATTAAAAGAACGAAACAATAGAACTCGAAAATGGGGAAATTTAGAGCAATGACAATGGAGGTTTTCAACAAAGTTTAACCTGCACATAATTTATAGTTAACAACCATCAGAGCACCTTCTAACCAATGTGGAGGATCAATGCACTAATCACAAGCAGTAGAGAACAATGAAAAAGGCTTGCTCAAGCCATAGATAACCCAAATTTGGTTATCTGGTTGGAAGCAGGATCCAACATTCAACCAAGATGATACTTTGGGGGCCTACGGGCCTCTTGGAGGATTATCAAGAATCCAAAAATAGAGTAAAAATATATGGTAAATAGGGACAAACCTCACATCATATAATCAAGTGAGCAACAAGCAAGGTTACTAGGGGATATCAATGTCCAGTATTCCTTCATGAACGTGGACCAACAAATCTAGGAAGCAACTCGATTGGAGCATAATGAACAGATATTGAACACAACTAATAACCCTTTTTAATTCATAGCGTAAAGCAAGGAGGAAGGTCCTCCTCCACCTTGAAAGTACAATCAATGACTAAAACGAAACAAAAACAAGATCCAAGAGATAGACCAAACAAAGGGAGACATCATGATGACAATAGATTCAAAACTGGGCAAAGCTAAAACTGGTTCTACGACACACAACCAAAAAGACCAACCTTAGCAATAAAAATGGAGGGAAAGCAACCCAAGGAGCTACCTAAAAAAATAAACTTTAAGGATGCAATCCATGGAGGACTATCCCAAACAAGAGGAAAAACAACCAACAACTTCCAAGAAAACCCTTAAGGATGTCGAAGGTCGATCCAAAGAAAATAGAGGGTTTACATGAAAGCAACAAATAGATCCTCATTAGTGAAGTTAGAAATAGATGATATCAATGAGGGAATAGAGGCTATGGAGAGGAGAGGACTAATTTGTTAATTCATGGGATTTTGACCAATCCTTGTTGCCTTCAAGTTGTGGGTAGCAAAAAACTAGAGAACAAAAGGTGAGATCCAAATCTTTGCATACCCTAATGGTTACTTCATTTTTATGTTTGCTATTGAAGAAGATAGGAAAAGTATTTTTCAAATGAGCCCATGGTTATTCGATAGGACGAGGTATTACATGAAGTCTTGGCATACTAAGTTCAAAGATGAGGAAGAAATACCATTGACATGACATGTTTGGGTCTGTTTGTTTGGCCTCCCAACAGAATACTAGAATCCAACAATATTAGCAGTGATTGGGAATTCTTTAAGAGTTTTCATGATGATTGTCGATAGTACTCAACAATTTGATCATTTCATCTATGCGAAGATTTGTGTACTAATCGACTTTGACAAACCACTTCTTTAGAAGATCACCTTACAATATGGGAAAGAAATATGGGAGCAAGAAGTAGATTACAGATGTAGAATTTATCATGAATATGACCATCTATCCAAGGATTGTCCACATAAGATTCTTAACAAATAGAGGATGAGGACTTGGCAGGGTTTCAAATCTCCAAACAAAAGAACACTAAAAAAACCAGTAACAAAGAAGAAGAACGTAATGTCACCTAACATGTTTGAAATCCTCTCTATGGATGAGTAGTTAAATGATGAGGATGATATAATGAAAACAACAATTATGGAAATACAGTATGATGAAGATAGGGAACATGAAGAAATGCAAGATGAAAACAGAATAAAAGAAACTACCCTAATTTCAACAAACAACAACTAGGAAGAGCCATCTCAACCAATAATAAACTTTCAAAGAAAGAACAAAGTAGAAAATCAAAACAATTGCAAAACCAAAGGATAAATCCAAACACCAAATAATCTAGACCCTCAAATAAACTTTACAGAACCCAACAATAGTGCCTTGGTTCTAAGTAATCACCCAATAGTCCCAATAGAAATAAATCAAGAAACAAATAAAAATATGAGGATGGATATGAACCAAAAGGAAGGATGCAAATCCAACCAACATCATCTATCAAAGGAAGGCCAAAAGTTAATTAAGGAAGGTAAGGTAACAACACTTACCCAGTTGTTCAATCCTTGTTAATAATGAATATTATCACATAGAATATCACAGGACTTAAAGGAAGTCCTTCTAAGAAATATAAAATTAGAAGAATGATTCAGATAAAGCAACCTCAACTTGTCTTTCTTCGAGATATGAAGGTATCAATGGAAGAGATGGAAACAATAGCAAATAAGATGTGATTGACCAGTAAAGTAGTATCCCCAAGCACCCAAGGGGCCTCGGGAGGAGTGGTGTGTCTTTGGGACCCAAAGGAAATTATAGTTCAGTACATGATGGGAAGCAGGGGACTGTTAACAGTGATTGCCTAAAACAAATATTCTAATCAGGTTATACTTTATATAAATATCTATGCTTCAAATACTTTAGAAGAGAAACAAATAATATGGAGGGATATAACTTTTATTAACTTATAATTAATTTAATAACCTTAGGTTAATTAAATTAACTTACAAATTAATATATAATGAAATTATAATTAAATATAATTTATTTAATTCCCAAAGGTCTATCCAATTGGTTTTAAATAAAATATCATTTATTTTTCCATCATGGGTTTTAACAAAAACCTTTATTTCTGCCATACATAATATCAAAAAGAATATTATGACACCTTCTTCATAAATCTTTTGCATTACTCCTTTTGGCCTTCTGGCGTTAGTGGAGGTTCACTTTTTGGCATCGATGACAACTTCATGCCTTGACATCAATGACAACTCTATGGACTCAAAATATCCAACAATCTCCCCCTTTGTCATTGATGGCAATCCAAATTCTTTTTACCAAAAAATTAACCTTTTCTTTGTTCTGCTCCCCCTAGGACATTGCTCCCCCTGGCTCAATGCTCTCTTCAAATCTCTCCTCTTTACTCAAATACCAAATCTCTCCCCCTTACTCAAATCTATCCCCCTTTGACATCAATGGCAAAGGGTCACTTTTGGGACTCGGGGCTAAGAATGAGTTTATTAGCTTAGCCTCTCCCCAACCTCTTCTTGAGGTGGTTAATTTTGGGGTGGGAGTATTTCTACTCCCAACAAGCACTGGTCTTTACCTTTGTCTTATTTTCTTCTTATCTGATCCTTTTGATTCCTTTGACTATTCCTTTTCATGTCCATATTCCTGTTCCTGTTCCTATTCATATCCATATCCCTTTTTTTGTTCCTATTCTTGTTCTTGTTCATACTTGATTTTGGAATGTCTACTCTATACCACTTTGTTGTGTGTCCATTATTATTACACTTATAACACTTAATGTTATTATTCCTTGGAGGTGCAAATGTCTTAGGATTTCTCCTAGTGAAGTCGTATCCTTTTCTGTCACGAACCCTGCAATTCATTACGTTGTGACCAAATTGATTACATGTGTAGCAATACCCATGGAAAAACTGCTTATTCTAAAATTTCCATTTTCCTGTCTCTCATGTGTTCTGCACTTTGAAGCCATGTGCCCAAACCTGTGACACGAAAACATCTTCCATTGAAGTTTCCTTGTCTTGACCTCATTGGTCTCTTAGTCTCTTTTAACCTATTCTGTTTTTTGTTCCATCTGTTTCTTCTTTGTGCATTGTTCCTATCCTTGTTGAACTTTATGTTGTCCAACTCATCCTCAGATGTCTCACTTTCTCTTACACTATCTTCTTTTGAATTTTCTTCTTCTAAAGTTTCTTCTTTTGAAGTTTCTTCTCCTTCAGAACTTGAGGTTGGCTTCTCTTCTTATTTCTTTTTAGTTTGTTCAAAACCAAGACCTATTTTGTTTGTTGACCTTATTTGTAACTTGATCATCTTATCCACAATCATTTAGCTCTTTCCAAACTTTTATAGCTTACTCTTGGACTTTTCTAAATCTTCCCTTAGTAGGGCTACTTCTTGTTCAATCCTTTCACATTATAAGACCTTTGCTCCTAACTTATCCTTGAACTTTTTTGTATTAGCCTTTGATTTGTCTAGATTCTCTATAAGCATTCTTCTCTCTTTATCACATTCTTAAAACTGAAACTCAAGTTTAGAGTTTTGCTTTCTTACCTTCTTTATTGTATCAAGAGCATAAATAAGTTCTACCTTGAGATCATGTCCTTATTTATATGACTCTTCCTCTATTTGTTTACTTTTTTTTGCATCTTTATTTTATTTTGAATTGTCTTATGTAGGATCACCTTCTTCTTCTTCTAGTGTCATTAGAATATTCTCTTATTGTCCTTCAAGTGTGTCCTCATATTCATCATAACTAAAACTATAACCATTCCTTGTACAACTATCTTCAAGATGTCCAAAGTTACCACATCTAAAACACTTGAGAATTATTGGTGACCTTTTCTTGACCTCTTTTTCTTCAATCATAAATAGGACTTCATCTTTATCATTTTTTTAGAAACTATTATCACTATCACTTGAGTACTTACTTGCCTTATCTGCATAGTATCTCCTCTTTTACCTTTGAAATAACTTCTTTCCTTGTCTGCTTTATCCATCCTTGCTTTTCTTTTGGTGTCGATATCTTTTTGATTCCTTGTTTCTGTGATCCTATTTTTCTTCATCATTGTTATTTAAGATTCTTGACAATAAGTTGCATAGTGACCATACTTTCCACAATTGAAACATTTAACAAAATTTGTATCTTTAAATCTTCTTCAATCCTTGTTCCTTATGCCATAATTTTCTTCTTCATCACTAGATGACTCATTGCTTGATTCTAACTTCTTACCCTTTGTCTTCTTGATTGCTTTGAAGGTTGCTTCCTTCTAGGGATTAGGTTATTTTGTTCTTAACTCAAAATTTGTAAGAATACCAAGCAACATATCTCTTGTCAAATAATCACCATCCTTTGATTCTTCTATAGCAGAAACCTTTTCACTAAATATTTTTGGAAGAGATCTTAAGATCTTATCACAAACATCCAATTCTTCAACCTTAAGTCCAAGTCCTTGCATAACATTAACAACCTCATCAACTCGAAGTAGATAAGTACTAATGTTTTCCTCATCCTTCATTCTTAACTCTTCAAGTTTTCCTTTGAGATTTTGTATCTTTGCTTTCTTGACATATTTATATCCTTCATATATACTTTACAAATTATCCCATCCACATCCTTTTGTATCTTAACAATGCATAACTTGTATGGACTCTGTTATATGCAAGCCTCACAAAATTGCATTCATTGCTTTTGAATTGTAATGTTGTATAAGCTTACCTTCCTTATTTGTAGATGGATCAACTGAGGGATTGTATCTATTTTCAATAGCTTCCCAAATTTCATTGCCAAGTGCCATCAGGTAAATATTCATTCTCATACTCCAATATATATAATCACTTCCATCAAATACTGGTGTTGAATTATCTGATGATCCATTCTTAGAATCCATTGTGTTATTTTAGGCTTTTCCTTCAAGTTGTTAAACTCTTTCAAAGTAACCCGCTATGATACCAATTAAAGAACACAAGCTTATACTGAGAGGGGGGTGAACAATATAAGACCACTTTTTACTTTTCTTTCCCAATAAATATTATGCAATGTATAGATAGAAATATCAATAGCAGTAATAAAAGCAATGCATAAATCACCACACACAATAGAGACAACAAATTTACGTGGTTCATCCAATGTGGGCTACTCCACAAAGAAAATCTT
This sequence comes from Wollemia nobilis, assembly GCA_028583015.1. NCBI lineage: Eukaryota > Viridiplantae > Streptophyta > Pinopsida > Araucariales > Araucariaceae > Wollemia > Wollemia nobilis. Next base: position 3,327,539 of record JAQPPZ010017259.1, on the reverse strand, counting down.
TTCCTAAAAACTTTCTCAATCAATCTCTTGGGAATCCTTTCCCTATTATAATTTTTATGGACCTCTGTCCAAAGGAGACACCAATACCCTTAATCAATTTTGTGGATCTCTATCCATAGGAGAACTTATTTCTCCTCTTGCTCTGGCTGGTGATATTCTAGAAGAATTGTTACCCCCACTACTCTGGCTAATGGATCTCTATCCACTAAAGATACCTATCCTCACTGCCATAGCTTAATGGAAATCTATCCATTGGAGACTGTCGTCCTCTATACTCTGTCACCTCTAAAGCTCTATCTCAAATCTATTCTAAACATAGTCCATTCTAGCACAAATATGCTCATTCTTTGTCTTTGGTCTAGCACAAACCTATCATTAGATCTACACCAAACTTTGTCCTCAAATATGTACTAAACACAATCCTTCGATCTAGCACAAATCTATCCTCAATCTTTGTCCTCAAGCCTTAACTCAAAGCTTGAATTAATATCAAATCAAATCTGCTGGATCTACTCCAAACCTTAACTCAAGGTTTGAAAAAATGAATTAATTCTGCTCTCAAGTCTTCTCAAAGTCTTATCTCAAATCTGCCTTGCAATATTCCATAAAAGCTCACACTAATCTGTCCACAAGTCCTCTCTAGAACTTGTTTGCTAAATAATTCCTCATAAGAACTTATCCAAATATGCTCCCAATATGTATTGTAATCTTCCACTAAAAATTACCCAAATCTATCCACAAGTCTTCTCAAATACTTACCTCAAATCTGCTCAACAAGTCCACACTAGAACTTGCCCAATCTCATAGAAACACAAAGATAATTGTTAGAGACTCAATATGATCTATACTCATCACAATGCTTAATCACTTTCAATCACTCTTTCAGAAACATACAAAGAATTGTTAGAGACTCAATATGATTCACATTCACCTCAATGCTCAATCACTTTCTCAAATCAATTCAGAATATAGAATAGTTTATTTTATAGAACTTGAACAATCACTTCACACATCCACTTGACTAGGCTCAACCAACTCTACTCAACCAATTACTCAATGAAACAATCCTTGCTTACAAACCCTAGTCCAAGCATATAAACCTTCACTCAAAATGTTTCCAACAATGCTTATCAACTAATCTCACATAAAAATGATACTCATGTTCTTTTCAACCTTAGTTCAAGTTCTTCACTTAACCAATGGCTTCAACAAAAATGCTTATCAAACAATATCACATAACAATGATACTCATATTTTATGACCTGGACATGTGTTCTCCCTACTGAAGTTGCTGAGTTGGCAAATTTTGATCAAAACACCACCCGTCGTGATGATTACTAAGTTTCTCATAGCCCAAGATTTCCTTTTGTCCGTGATTCATTGGGTCCATATCCAAAATCCCAAAAAATTCCAATTTGTTAGATTTTATTCATTATTCTCTTTATCTTTCTCTATAAAGGGTACTATGTTGATATTTCCAAGTTCTCCGCTGCCTCTTTCTCATGCCCCTTCTTTTTTGATAAATTTATCCTTGAGGTTTCTTGATGTCATGTTCACCCTTTTTTCAAATCATTTCGTTCTCGTGTGGAACAATGCTCAAGGTTTGATGACCTGGACAGATGTCCTCCCCACTGAAGTTGCTGAGTTGGCAAATTTTGATCAAAACACCACCCATCGTGATGATTACTAAGTTTCTCATAGCCCAAGATTTCCTTTTGTCTATGATTCATTGGGTCCATATCAAAAATCCCAAAAACTTCCAATTTGTAGATTTTATTCATTATTCTCTTTATCTTTCTCTTGAAAGGGGTACTATGTTGTTATTTCCAAGTTCTCCGTCGCCTCTTTCTCATGCCCCTTATTTTTTGATAAACGTCTCCTTGAGGTTTCCCGATGTCATGTTCACCCTTTTTTCAAATCATTTTGTTCTCATGTGGAACAATGCTTGTAATCTTACCTTTCCAAGAACCCTGTTTAAACACCTTGCCTTTCGCATTCTCCTGAGGTGTTCTGGAATGTGTATCCCAATTCCTACTGGGTTTCGTGCCTACTTTTGCCATTGGTCTATTTACGTAAGTATCACCAAAAGATCTATTTTCCTTGGGACAGTCATCTGCTCGATTATATCAACCCGTTGTCATTCCCATATTTTGTATTGTACCCAAGGTCCTAACCATCATAATCCTTTTTGCCAGGGTGTTCCTTTTTGGTCAAGAATTTCTTTCTATTTATTCTCCCTGTGGTATTATTAGCAAAAGCATAGTTTCACTCCTATTCCTTTCGATATATGCCTTCTTCCTCCCATTTACTTTCCTTCCTTAATTCCATTTGCCACCATAAAGGAAGGGAAATTTGTGTTCATTGAGCCTGAAACTGTTGAACTGGATACCATATCCTTTGACATGTTCAAGGATAAGCATGGGATTATTAATTTCTTCAATCTGTTATGCGGAGTTGATGACGAGGTTACTAAGGCTTTCCTAACTACTTGGGACAATGGTCTTGTCTCAATCCATGACGTCTAGTTTCAAATTTTCTTCGAGTTGTTGGCGGACCTAACAGGACAATATTTGGAAGGAAAAATCATCAAAAGAAACAAGCACAACTGGGAAGTGGATCTGAATCTCTTCGAGAAAAATTCACCCATCCACAAGAAGGTTAAAAAAGGTTTGGTTCATCATCACTTGTCAACACCCTAGAAAGAAATCCTTAAGCCAATAATGCAATATTTTACTTGTGATAATCCTGAGTCTCAATTATGTTGTTTTCATATTGCATTTGTCAATAATTTTTGGGATTCAAAAATGATTAATATTCCTGCTACCCTTTTATGGTCTATGGACTATACCATTACCACTAATCGTTCCAAAAAGGATGAGGCTAAACCTTGCCACCAGGGTCTTTTAAATGTCCTCTACAAATACCTCCTTCTGTAATTCCCTGAGGATAACCTCCCTACCCATGAATATGATGAGGAAAATTTGTCCTCAACCCTGAGCCCTAGAACTTCCAAATCCAAAAAAAAAGATAAAGGGGGCAAATCTGTGTCTGAGTTCTCCGCCAGGAAGAAGGCTAAAATTGAAAAAACCCTTGTCCGTAGTTCCTAGAGGCTAAAGCATAAAGAAGTCACAAAAACCCCAACGTCTACCTCTGTTAAAACTCCTAAGGACAAGTCAAATTCTCCAAACCTTATTGAAATGTACCTTCACAAGTTGGTTGTGCATGCTACTTTTTCCACCATTGGCCACTTGAATCTGCTCACCTGGCAATCGGAAAGGCAATCTCTTCCCTCAAAGAACAGTGCCATGCACTCAGCCTTTTATTTTTCTGTGACAATTTTGAGAATGTTTCAGTATTTTTCGGGGCTGAGGTTTTCGTCGACACCAAAACTAACGTCAAAAATGCTATAATCAATGAAGATGTGATGGAGATCGCTAAATAATCTTGCACTGTTGTTTCGAAGGTTAGTGCTAAGGAGACTTCCAAAACTGAAGCGAAAGATGTTGGTCTGGAAGGTGCTGCTTCATCCCTCATGCAGATGGATATCCCCCTTGATGGCTAAGGATTCTTTCTCTATTTTTTGGATCCTCTGAGGTGGAGGATCGTATTTTTTGAGATCCTTTTTAGGTCAGGAGTACTTATTTTTGGGCTCTAGCAGTTTCCTCTCTGTATCTCTCTATTTATCTTTGTTCCTTCTTATCCAAGGATGTTTTTTGAGGTTGTATCGTGGTGGATGGTTTTTTGTTTCAGCTAGTTGTTCTTTGTTCCTTTTGTCTGTTCCTTTTTTATATTTTGATGTACAAGGCATTAGGGCATCTTTCAAATGCCCTGGTTTTAATAAAATTATTAATCTACCAAAAAAAATAATGATACTCATGTTCTTTTCAAACCTTAGTTTAGGTTCTTCACTTAACCAATGGCTTCAACAACAATGTTTATCAAACAAGGTGTTAACAACAACTCTTTATTCCAGAAAACCTTGAAGCATTAACTCAACACACTTAATAAGGAAACCTAATTAAGTCCTTTTCACTCCAAACTTGTTTTCCATAAAACCAACCAATCAACTCAACTATGGAAGAATGTGCCCATACCTTTTATTTGATGATGAAGGAACCTCAAAAATCTACCACAACCAACAAACACTTCTTTGCCAAGCTCAAGAAAGTTAGAAGATGATAAACTCTCTCAAAGATACAATGCAAATATCAAAACACACATACACCTTATCACTCCATATTGAATAAAGCATCCAACAACATATACAAAAATTAACCAAATACACCTTATAATCTCCCAGTTAAAATAACATCCAACATCAAAAATAATGTCAATACAATCACCTTTTCAAAATAACTCAATGGCAAGAAATCCTCTCAAAATATAACCAACACTTTAATTCACTTATTTCTCCAATTAATCAAAATAATGATGAAATAAAATGCCTTTTATTTACCCCTTTTAACTCCCTAGAATCTTATGTCAAACCTTAGGCATTATAAAATATAACAAAAATTTATTACCTCCACCTTGGTGAGACTCGAACCCTTGATGTCGCCTCCTCGTGCATCCTAGCCATGGTCTTGGCTACCACGTGCGCTAGGCGCTCATTTAGGGAGCAAAGAGCACCACGTGCTCTATATTCCTCCCCTTTTGTGCCTAAGCCAAAAATCATGCATCGCTTCCTTCGACGCTTCAAACACAACACACCAAAATGTTGCTACCGTGAATCGATCACGAGTCACTCCACGCCCAAATACCTTAGTCCTCAACCACTTGCCACTAGGCCACACTACCTAGGTGGATGTGGGATTTTAGCTCTCGATGATCTTATCCCCTTTCATTGGCACCTAAGACAAGAACCTTGTCTTCTTCCTTGCATGAATTCTCTTCAACACACGCTTACCTCTTTCTCTTATTCGAACGAAGGATGATTTGAATGCCACTAAGGCATATAGTTTATATATCATTTGCCACCTTTAAACTTGAACGTCGACATAAATTTAATTGCCTTGCAACCCTAACCTTAGGGTAATAATAATATTATTATAATTAATTTAATAATCATAGGTTAATTAAATTAACCTACAAATTAATATATAATGAAATTATAATTAAATATAATTTATTTAATTCCCATAGGTCTATCCAATTGATTTTAAATAAAAGACCATTTATTTTGCCATCATGGGTTTTAATAAAAACCTTTATTTCTGTCATATATAATATCAAAAAGAATAATATAACATCTTCTTCATCAATCTTTTGCATTGCTCCTTTTGGCCTTCTACCGTTAGTGGTGTTTCACTTTTTGGCATCAATGACAACTTCATGTCTTGACATCAATGACAACTCTATGGACTCAAAATGTCCAACACAAACAATTAATTAAGATTACCATGGTAAAAACATATAAGATTTTTTTTAAATATTCATGAAAAAATCAATAATATGCTATTAAATAAGATCTCTTTTTTGTTTGTTATGTCAAATATGCTTATGAAACTTAGAAGGTAATTTGTACTAAATCTTGGAAGAATGGTCAAAGGATCTAGTTTAACCTTTTGTATGATCAAGTGATGCTACTTTATACTTTTTTTTTTGCTTGATAAAAAGGGGTTGTACTCGGGTCCCCCACCCTTAGCAAATTAGATCTCTATTATTTAGAGCTTGAGAGGTTACAAATAGATACACTTCTCATCTCAATTGAGATGCTATAGTTAGAAGCCTACATCATTTTACATAAAATGTCTGAATTCTTGATTTTCAATTTTTGAATCTTTTCAAATCTTTGTATGAATACAATTACTCCAAAATTTAGCATATTTCTTGACATTTTCCTATAGCAGCCTTCACAATGCCAAAACTTCATGTCTACTATATATGTCTTGCATCTTAGTAGAGTAATATTTCTAGAACATCGCACTGACATAGTCTGATTTACCAAATTTGGATTGCTAGTTTCCTTCCTGAAACACATGTGCAACAACAAAAATTATAATAAATAGTCTAAATGAACACACATTATTGTTACAAAATAAAATAGATATTACCAATGGAAAATATTAAAGTAAATCTTAATCATTAAATGATTTAGGCAATCAATAATTTTTGTCAACTTCAACTAAACTTTATACTTCCTCTAACCATGGAAAGGATATTTTAACTTCACGATCCTCAACCAAAACCCCTCTATTGGCTAGCTTATCTGCACATTTGTTTCCTTCCCTTAATATATGTGTAAACTTGATTTCTTCAAACTCTTTAGCAAGATCTTGAATTTCCACAATTATCTCTTGTATGTTCCATGGAGCCTTTGCTTTCCTCAAAATTACATTTATTACTATGAGAGAATCACCTTCCTCCAAACTTTATTCCATTTCATTTGTTTACGTATTTTTAACCCTTCTAAAGCTGCCCAAGCTTCGACTTCATTATTTGTCTTAAATCCACAATTGAAAGCATAATGAGACAAAATCTCTCCTCTATTATTTCTAATTAGTCCTCCTCCTCCTTTTGGTATCGGGTTTCCTTTAGATGCTCCATCAAAATTCAACTTAACCCACTCCACATCTGGTGGTTTCCACTTTATATTCTTAACCTTATTTTTGCTTCTCTTGTACCCAATATCATAATTCCATTTAATGACTTAACTCCATCTATCAAGACTCTCTGCTTCTAAATTAAGGATAGGGTGAGTTGATAGGGTTGGTTTAGACTCCTCTATGGCTAAACATTGTTCTTTTTCATTAACTCTAAACTACTTTCCTTCCCTTTAAAAATTCTTCTATTCCTTTCTAGTCATATAGTCCAAAGTATTGTATCTTTTGAAATATCCCATATTGTTTGTAAAGCCTCATTTTTATAAGTTCTCTGCCATTGCTTTAACCAATATTTAATTTTTCTATTCATCACCATGCATTTACCAAATATATTAAGAATCCATTGCCATAGATTCCATACAATTGAGCAATGTCCTAAGAGATGGTAAATACTCTCCTCCTCCTTATTACAAAAAACACATTTAGAGGGGCCATGAAAACCCCTTTTCATAAGGTTATCCTAGGATAAAATTCTTCTATGACCTACTAGCCAAACAAACATTTTGACTTTAGGAATGCTTGGGCTATCCCAAATATCTCTCCAAATTCTAGTGATATTATTATTATGTTGGTGTTGAACATTATATCCACTTCTTGTTATGTATTCTCCTAAGCTATTCAACTCCCAAATCAATTTATCCTTGGCACTCCTCGAAATAATTATAGTTGTTATCTTTCTACTCAATTGCCTCCTAGCATCAATGTCTTGTATACTTGTAAAAAAATATTCTTTCCATTTGTATCTTCCTTCTTGATCCTTGTACAAAATATTTGAAACTCTATCACCGTATTTTTCTTGAAGCAATCTCATCCATGGTTTCAAAACTGGATCTCAATTAAGTGGTTTTTTATCACACCAAGTATCTATCCAAATAGATTTTTTTCTCCAGTTCCCACCACCCATATTGAATCTTTAATCATAATATCAATAGATTTTTTTAAACCATTCCAAAGAGCAGAACCATTTGGAAGAGAGAGAGAAGTAAATATTAAACTTGGGTCATTGGGATCAACATACTTAGAAGAATTCTTGCCCATTGTCTTTGACTCTCTTTGTACAATATCCAGATAACTTTTTCCCTAAGAGCTAAGTTTTCATCTGTAAGAGCTCTTAAACCAAGACCTCCCCTAGTTTTATCATCACACAAATTGCTCCATTTCACCAAAGAAAATTTCCTTTTATCATGTAAACTTGACCATAAAAATGATCGCATAATAAATATTAAAATCTTTTCAACGGATTTTGGCATGGAATTCAAAGACATATAATAATTTGGAATAGTTTGCAAGACTGACTTAATTAACTGCACTCTTCTTGCTAAAGATAACCATCTACATTTCCAAGCTGGAAGTTTATTTTGAACTTTACTAATAATTGGATTCCATAAATCTATCCTCATTCTCCCCTCAAATAAAGGCATCCCTAGATAAGTAGTTGGCAAATTTGCCTTCTCCACTTGAAGCAACCTACAAATTCTTGCTTTGATATTTGCAAAAGTGTTAAGAAAGTAATTTTTGGATTTAGTCCTATTAATTTTTTGCCCTGAATCTCTTTCATACTCTTTTAAAAAGTTATTAAAATATCTGGCCTCATTTATACTTGCCCTTCCAAAAAGGGTTGTATCATCTACAAACTATTGATGGGTGATGTTATCGATGTTATTACTAACCTTAAGTCCACTTATAAACCCATATTTTTAAGCCTTCTTTAAGTTCCTACTTAAAACTTCTGCCATAATAATGAACAAATAAGGAGATAAAGGATCTCCTTGTCTAAGGTCTCTCTGAGCTTTAAAATAATATTTCACTAACCCATTGACCAACACTGAATAAGAAACTGTAGAGACACAAACTTTAATCCATCTAACCCATTTCTTCCCAAAACCAAACTTATCTAAAACTGCAAAAAGAAAATTTCATTTAACCCTATCATAGGCTTTACTCATATCAAGTTTTAAGATCATAGCTTTCTCTTCTCTTGAAGCTGCTGAATGTATAACCTCATGAGCTACTATAATCCCATCCAAAATTTGTCTCCCTTTCACAAAACCTCCTTTCTCTTCTGAAATAATTTTATCTAACAATGGCCTTAATCTATTCACCATAACTTTGTAAATAATCTTATAATCCATATTACATAGGCTTATGGGTCTAAAAGAATCAAACAATTCAACATCCTTCTTTTTTGGAATTAGGGTAAGATAAGTTGCATTTATTTTATAAGGAATGTATTGTTTTGCCCTAGACTGTTCCACTACCACCAATAAAGAATCCTTCACTATATCCCAATTATGTTGGTAAAAATTTACAGGGAGCCTATATGGACCAGGGGATTTATCCTTATTAAAATATAAAAGAGCTAAATGAACTTATTCTAGAGTAATAGGCTCCATCAGTTTCCTATTGTCTTCATTTGTTATAACTAAAGGAACATCTTGAAGAAGTTTATCATTAAGAACTTTAGTCTCCTCTGAACCTAGAATATTTTGAAAAAATAACTTAGCCTCTTTTCTAATTTCACTCTAATATTCAATCCAAACCCCTTCTATTGATTTAATTCTACCAATTCTAGAAGAAGATCTTTGTACTATAGCCATTCTATGAAAAAACTTTTTATTTTTATCTCCTTTTTTTAACCAAGCCTGTCTTGATTTTAATCTCCAGAATTTCTCTTCCTTACTCAAAATATTATGATAATCACTAAGCAACTCCCTTCCTTTGAGCTTGTATTATTTTCATCACTTTTTTGGAGATTTGAAAGTTTATCTTTTTTTTTTTATAAGTAACAATAATATTTACAGCGGGTTTTTTGAAGGGTCCCAAAACCTTAGGTACATAGGTAGTCGTAGCTATATTTTGGTGTTAGAAGACCGGGGCTGCACCCTTGGGAACCAGACTAGGGCCCAGGGGCCCTGGTGCCTACAAAAATTTCATCCAACTATGTCGCCAGCAAAACAAAATTTGGCTTGGGGCCACCAAACTGGGAAAAACTACGAAGCTGCTCAGCAGATAAGCCAAAAAATATTGCCCGTCGCCGCTTCAGATAGCCCTACATCTAGGCCTGACCTAGGCGGGGGCCCCGGCCTGGTAGATTAGCTCCCTTCCCTGTCAGGGTCGTCGCCCAACCTGCGACAGAGTTCACCCAGGGCATTGGCCGCTGAGGAAGCCGCTTTGGCAGAAGCGGTCAGGGAGATGATCATGATGTCTAGGAGGGCTCTGGTCGGCAAGTTCTATAGCTTGGTGTCGGAGTCAGAGCTAACTTCAGTGGCTTCTTCCACCTTGGCCTTCTTGGAACTGCCAGCAGCCTTGTTACTATCGGGGGTCGGGCCCTTGCAGATCGAGCTTGCACCAGGAGTCGGGGCCCCGCCTAGAGCCTGAGCTAAGGTTTTGCATTTTTGGGTGGGTCTACACCATTTCGAGGAAGGGGAGGCTTCAGGGGATGGGGTCTCCTTGGATTTGGATGCTGCAGGGGAAGCAATGGGGGAGCCAGCCGCTTTAGGGGGGAACAGAGGACAAGGGAGGGACATAATGAAGCTACGGCTGGTTAGCTAGGGTGTGTCTATACAAAACAACCATGAGCCCTTAATGGGAGGGTTGGGAATGGTTTCTACGAGCCTGGTCAATGGTGAGGTTTAGGTAATAAAGAAGAAACTAGGGGGTGCTTACTAGTGTGGCTCTGGGAAGGTGATTATAGAAGCTGAGGTGAAACCTGAAGAGGTGTTGATCCGGGTCGTTGCAAATAATGTATTGCATCACTAGGATGATGGCCTCATCAAAGGGGGTCGGGAGGTCAGCTCGAAATAGATTGGCCTTTTCCCATTGCTGCTCCAGGAATCGAGAGAGCTCCTCCTCCCAATTGTGCTTGTCTTGCTGAACGAATCTGCCTTTCTCCTCGTGGTGCAAACCCGTCACTTCAGTCAGAAACTCTTTGGACACTTTGAAATGGAGCCCTTTCACTTTGACCTCCTCATCGTTCCAGGTGTCCAGGAATCCCTGTGTGATTTCTTCGTCGGCCCTTGCAAACTTACTAAAGAAGGGGGTGTATTTCTTGGCATTAGAAAAGAGCTTGGCAGACTCGCTCAGGTCGAGAGTGGAGGGCTCAAGGAAAAAGGCCTTGGCAGCCATGGAAGGCAAACTGGCAGGCCCGGGGCAGGGGAACCAAAGACAGCCTAAATTGGGAGGGGAGAGTCGCGAGGACAGGGGGGAGGGGAAAATAGACAAGAATGCGAGAGAGCTCTGAGTGTGGATGGGTTAAAAGCTTGCAGGGAAGCACCGAGGAGGGGAAAGGTCGTAGGCGTCGAGAAGGAACGCTTAGGGTAGGGGACGACACAAGCTAGGAGGAGCTAAGGGGGCGTGGCTATCGGTAGCCATGTGGGGCAAGGGAGGGGAGCCAATGCCAGCACTCCAGTTGGCACAATCTGAACGGGGGAGCAGCTTGGGGAAACCTCATGGGAGGAAGATGCGCGTGGGTTGACTCGGCATGGAAATCTATTGGAGCGACACTCGAGGTGGGAAATTCAGGCTAAGAAGTCGCACGCTCCGACTTGGGCTTTCCAGGATTGCCAATGGGGCTACGTTTACCCAGAATAGGATAGACTAAAAGTTTGACGTGGCCTCTAAAGCAGGGAGCACTTGGTGGGGCATGGAAATGCTTGATCGGATTGGCCAGCCCTCAGAAGAGAGGGGTGCTGGGGCCAATCAGCATGGCGAAGCAAGAATGAGTGACCCTTGTCCACATGGGGAGGGCATAGCAGCGCACCTTTGAGGCCACAAATCGAAGCAATCTAAGCGCCTGGACTCTCATCGGTGCTTGAGTTGTCTTGGGAAGCTATTTGGACAAGAGCTTCAGGGAAGTTCGTGGTCCAAGTAGTGAGATCTTCCGCTGTGGTGGCTTGGTTGGCCATGGCATCGGCTGCACTATTGCCTTCTCTATACACATGGCGAAAGGCATGGTGAGTGAAACCTTGGAGGATGATGAGAAATTCCCAAATGGTGTTATAGATGCACCAAAAGCTGCTTCCCAGGCTGTGGGCGGCCTTGATGATGACGTGGGAATGGCCCTCGATGATGATTTTTGGGGAGGTATCATTGAGGGCTATCAGCCCATGGAGGAGAGTTGCTGCTTCGGTGAAGTTGTTGGTCTGGATGCCCAACGGTTCAGCGTATGCCAAGATCAGGGCCCCGTGACTATCTCGGATGACTTTGCCCACTCCAGAGGGGCCGAGGTTTCCTTTAGAAGCTCCATCAAAGTTAAATTTGACCCATCCAAGAGATGGGGAAATCCACCTTGTCACAGAACGGTGGGAGGGGATGGGGGGGACCGACGGTGGGAGCTAAACTCCAAGGGAGGAGAGGAGGGTGTACTCGCCCAACCAGTGGGGTGCCTCGATCAAAGGGAGGCAGCAGGAGTTCTCAAGGGTGAAGGCAACCACCTTGGCCGCCACCCACCAGGGGGAGCGAGTCGGGGAGGAGAAGGCTTTGCTATTGCGCTCAAGACAAAGTTGCCAGAGTAGGTGTAGAAGGCAGGAGCCCCATAGGGAGTCGATGAAGGGGTGGGCAAAGGGATTGGGCCACTGAGACAGGAGGTCAGATATGGAAGTGGGGGCCACCCACTGGATAGAAAATTGGGACAGGATGAGGCCCAAGACTTCAAAAGAGAAGGGGAAGCTGAGAAAGAGGTGATTAGTGGACTCCTAGGCAACACAACAAAGGAAGCATCTATTTAGGATCTGAAATCCCCTCCTGATTAGGTTCTCGATGGTCAAGATCTTATTTTGGATGGCCGCCCAAATGAAGTGGCTGATTTTGGGGATCAGCTTCTTGGCCCACACCTGGAGGGCTGGGAATGGGGCCTCATCAGGGACTCTTTGGAAGTTGTAGGTAGATTTGATAGAGAAGGCACCACTGGGAGTGTCGTGCCAAATGCATTTGTCGTTCCCTCTGAAATACGAGATAACTATCACCTTAAGGATGCGCTGGAGACTAGAGGCTTGGAGCTGGTGGTTGGGGTTCAGGATGGGCTTTCATGTTACTCATCCTTGGTTTTGGGTGAGATAGGCTGACACCTTGGGCCCTCTATCCACTAGGCCCAATATGAAGATGAGGAGATCATTGTCAGCAGTTAGGGCCTCAACTTGGATCCACCTGTCTTCCCAGAAGTTGATCTTGGTTCCATCCCCAAGGATCCATCTGGTCCCCTTTCGAATGATATATTTAGTGGAGATCAGGGATTTCTAGAAGGCTGATCCATATTTAGGCTATGATTCACTGAGGAAGGGGTGATGGTGGCAGTATTTCCTATGCACAATGCTGACCCATTCATCAGAGGCATTGGTGAACACCTTCCAGGCGTGCTTGGACAAGAGGGCCTTATTCATGAGGGTCACTCGCCTGAGCCCGATCCCTCCATAGCCTTTGGGGCGACAGACCAAGGGCCAAGAAAACAAGGGAATCCTCTTCTTATCTTCGTTGCTCGACCATAGAAAGCATTTCTAGATTTGCTCGATGTGAGCTATAATGGAGGTCAGGATTCTGAAGACCAACATGAAGTAGATTGGAATGCTTTGAAGAACCGTCGACAGAAGGGTGGCTCTGCCAGCCTGAGAGAGGAGGTGGCATTTCCAAGGGGCCTGCTTCCTCTGGATCCGATCAATCATCCCGCTCCAAAGGGTCTTGGATGACACTCCTATGAATAGGGGGAGCCTGAGGTAAGAGGAGGGGAGGGAATCAGGGGTACAACCAAGGATCTGCCCGATTTTGATTTGCCTAGCCAAGGGGGTATGAATAAAGAAAATTTTACTTTTTCGAAGGTTGATTTTCTGCCCGACTGCCTCCTCATACAGGGTCAAGATGAGCTTAATGGTCTTGGCTTGAGGGATCGAAGCTAAAGTAGTAAGGATGGTGTCATCCATGAACTGCTGATGTGACACAAGGGGTAGGCCCGATGCAGGCCTGATGCTCGAGATAAGTCCATAGGAGATAGCACTCGAAATGGTGCATCCCAGGGCCTTGTCTAGGATGATGAAGAGGATCGGGGACAGGGGGTCACCTTGGCGAAGGCCTCTAGAGCTAGGGAAGAACCCGATGGGGGATCCGTTAATGAGGATAGAGAACCAAGGGGAGGACACACAATTTCTGATGAGGCTGACCCAGGAGAGGTGGAACCCGAACTTGAGGAGGACATTGGAAAGGAAATCCTAGTCAAATCTATCGAAGGCCTTGTTCATATCTAGCTTGAGCAAAAAGGAGGCCTTTTTGGATAAGAGGGCTGAGTGGATAGCCTTGTGCATGATGATAACTTCGTCTGTGATGAGTCTGCCTTTGACTGAGCTCCCCTGGCAGGGGGCAATGATCAGGGGGAGGATATCCTTGAGGCGGGAGGCCAAGGATTTGGTTAGGATTTTGTATAAGACATTGCACAAGCTAATGGGGCAAAAATCAGAGAGGGATCTAGCTGCCTAAGACTTGGGGATCAAGGCAATGAAGGTGGAGTTTATACCTTTGGGGATGGAGCTGGCAGATTGGAGGTCTCGGATGGCTATGCACACTTCTTGATGAACGATGTCCCAAAAGGATTGGAAGAAATGGGGGGAAACCCATTTGGGCCTGGGGCTACCTCGACCTTCATGGAGAACATGGTAGCATGAATTTTAGAGTCAAACAAGGGCTGCAAGAGCATCTCGTTTGCCATGGTCAAGACTAAAGTTGGGATATGCTCTAGTAAGGTGTTTGTCGCTTCTGGGGGCATGTTGGGATTGTCGCTAAGGAGCTCCTAAAATAAGTTGATGGCTTCAGTCCGAATGTCTTCTTCATCCTTAAAAATTCTGCCATCGTTGCTCACCAACTCGGCAATTTTGTTAGAGCCCCTGTTTCTGAGGGTCGACGTGTGAAATAACTTAGTATTAGCATCACCATCTTAGAGCCATAGGGCTCTCGATTTTTGCCTCCAAAATGTTTCCTCCCTGGCCAGGATGTTATGGTACTCACTGAAGGCTAAACGTTCCTCTTCCCTGATCCCTGGGTCTTGGGAGCCTTCTTAGAACCTGAACTCCAAGTCTTCAAGTTTTTTCTTGATTGCTAATTTATTTTCAAAGATGTTACCAAACACCTCTATTCCATACCTTGAGCTATTCTTTGAGGCATCTCATTTTGTGGTAGACTTGCTCAGCCGGGCGCCTAGGGACCGGGGGAGCCCACCAGCAACCAACCTGGGCCCTGAAGTTGGGGTGGTGCAACCACATGGACTCGAACCAGAAGGGCCTCTTGAGGGAGGAGCGATGGTCGGTTTTGAGGAGGAGGAGGTTGTGGTCAGACCCGATTTTAGGGAGAGCCAACAAGGTTGCATTAGAAAACAAGGGAATGGCTTCCTTAGAGAGGAATACTCTGTCCAGCCTGACCTAGATATGGTTTGCTCTCGCTCTTTTGTTTGACAAGGTGAACCTGACTCCTTTTAGGCTGATGTCCATGAGCTCATTGAGGTCGATGAAGGCTTCGAAGTCTTCCATGCTTTTGGACGGAGCCGTTGAGCCCCCACTTTTATCAAAAAGGAAAAGGGGGTTGTTGAAGTCCCCTACTAGGATCCAAGGAATGGAGGCAAAGGCTTCCTTCATCGAACTGATTTCCTTCCATAAGGCAGCTTTCTCAATCGGGTTGTTGGGAGTGTAGACGTTAGACAAGATCCACAAATGCCTTGACTTCACACAATGGAACATAATGTTGATTATTCTGGGGGAATAAGATATGAGTCTCCCCTCAAAATATCAGGGGTCCCACATGCATAGTAGGCTTTCGATTGTGCCAGTCGCAGGGGTAGACATAGACTCGCAATTACGCCAAGTGGCTTGGGTGACCCTCTTAGCAGTCGCTTCATCTATTTTGGTCTCTTGGAGGAGGAGGAAGGACAGGCGGTGATCCTTGCGGAGTTGGCCGAGGATCCTTTTTTTGGGGGCACCATTGAGCCCCCTAACATTCCAGGTGATGATATTCATTTGACATCCTTGGGGGGTCACTTGCCCCCTTTCTCGAATTGAGTGGGGGGTTTGGATCGTAGGGCGTCTGCTTTGGAGAAGCTCATGGTGACGTTAGAGAGGGTTGCATGGGAGCCATTGGCTATGTCATCTTTAGTGATCCTTGATTGCTGATCGCCCAAGGTGGACCGACCTCTCTTGAGTTTACTGCCAAAGTCTATGGTGAATGTCCTACTTCGGGTCATCTTGGGGCTGATTTCATCGATCCCAGATGGAGAGCTACCCTCAACCTCTTCGTCGAACCTCTCGGAGCTACACTCTGAGGGGGGGAGGTCGATAGGGACCACCGGGAGGGGTGGGAGGGGGTTGTGAGGGGGATGGCGAGGAGGGGGGAGGAGGAAACCCTGACAAAGGAAGATGGGAAGGTGGAAGCCGATAGGGGAGAGAGCCTGGGCACCTTGCAGGGTTGAGATGGGGCGTAAGCAAGGGCCTGCGATGAGGGATTCACTATGGGCGAGGGGGGGAGCCTAGGATCGGGGCCCCAAAAGAGGAACCAGGGAGGGGAACGGGGGAAGGGGGAACCTGGGGAAGGCCATCCAAAGGGCCCACTTAGGGAGGGGGAGCCTCCTTGGTGGTCCAAGCCTGGGATCTATGGTTGTCACGGGGGGGCCCACGTGGGGGGGCCCAACCTGGTCGAGAAGGGGGTTTGACGGGGAGAGAGGCATCAGCCTTCTTGGATATAGGGCATTGGTAGGGGAGGTGTCCCTGAGTGCAGTAGAGAGGGCAAAAAGTAGGTTTGTTTTCATAAATCAAGGTTTGGCACCAGAAGAAGGACCCCGAGGAGATGGACACAGAAGAGGGGAGTTTGAATTCTAGATTTGCATTGACGCAGAATCTGGCATGGACCATACAAGAGCTTGCCTTGGTGGCAATATCAAAGGCCACCAGCTCACTAACCGATTGGGCAATGAGCCTTAGAACGTCTTCATGCCACAAATGGAAGGGAAGCTCAAGGAGCTGAACCCAAATCGAGGTGAAGTTGATACTTTGGGTGCTGGGATGGAAGTCAGATCTGTATCGTTTGAGGAAGAGGCTTTTGCGACCCAAGAACTAGGGCTCGCTAGACATAATCTTTTTAGTGTCATTGATGTTGTTTAGTTTGATGATGAAGAATCCCTTGGCAAGGGCCACCAGCTGGATATGACTAGAAACTTTCCATTTAGAAGCCGCCCACCTGTGGATGGTTTCCATGTTCGATCGCCCTCCTAGGAACTTCCCAACTAGGGAGGAAGAGGATCCAAAGACAAAGGATGAGTAGACCTCCTCTTGAATGGAAATGTGGGTGCCCTCGAGGGAAAGCCCTATGCCCAGGGCCCAAGGCTGGGCCCTGGCACCAGCCAGGATCTGTTGATAAGATGGTTTGGTTCCACCTGGGGCATAACCCTACCTAGGATTTGGGGGTTTTGTCCCAAGGCCTGCACTAGCATCGAGGCTGTGAGGGGCCCTCGGCCCCAAGATGTCATCCCCGCCCTAGCTGCTAGACTACTCAGCCTCTGAGCCCTCCTTTGGTCCTATTGAGGACCTTGTGGGCCCGGGCCTGGGCCTCGACGTGCCCAACCCCGATCCCAATCCTGCGCTCGCCCTGGAACCTGCACCTACGTCTAAAATTGCTCCTACTCTCGATCCCATTCTTGCACCTGTTCCTGCTCCAGTGGCCACCATCTTCCAAAAAAAAAAATTTCACCAAACTACATTTTCAATTTGAAAGTTTATCTTTTAGTTCTTCTTTCTTCTCAATTTTTTTTCCAAAGGTGTTATTGTTCCATTCTTTTAATCTAGATGTCATAGCTTTAATTTGGTTTGGAATAGCATACAACCCACCATTACCTAAATAATTCCATGTTTGAGCTATCATATCAACAAATTGAGTATGGTCTTCCCACATCTGCTCATATTTAAAATAAGATATTTTTTGAATTCACTAACCACCATTTTAACTCTTATTGGCCAATGATTTGAACCAATCCTAGTTAAGGTATTAATTTTAGCACAAGTTCCTTCATCTAGCCAATGATCTGAGAGAATGCATCTATCTAAATTTTTTGCTATTAGGTTCTAGCCTCTCCTACTTTTGGTCCAAGTATAGTTGTCTTCTTGAAACTCAACTTCCCAAAGATTGTTGTTTTGAATAAAAGCTGAGAGATCTCTCATACTTTGGGTCAATTTCCTAATTCCCCCAAATTTTTTATTCAGCTTGGTAATGGCATTAAAATATCCAATGATCATGAAATGGGTTTCTTGATCTTTACTTCTCATAAAGGCCTCAATTCCACTCCGAACTTCTGATCTACCTGATTGAGTTGTAGGACCATACAAATTGATAAGGATGAAGCAAATATCAACAAAGTAGCAAGTGACTAAAGAGGCTATCCAATGCCTAGTTTTATGAATGGTTACATAAGAGGTTCTAGAAGGATTCCAACAAGTTAGAATTCCCCCTACTGCTCCTTCATAATCCATAGCATCCCATTCACATCTTGTCCAAACTACTTTTATAGTTTTTGAAACTTCTTCTTTTGTCATTTTAGTTTCCTGAATACAGAGAATATTAGGTTTATTACTTAAACATAGGTCCCTAATACACCTATGATTTGAGGGGGCATTAGCACCCCTTATATTCCATGAGATGATAATCATGTCTTATTAGGGGCTTTTGGTCCCTCTTGCGTATTACCAATATCATTTTGTTGTTTGGTAAAGAGAAGTTCAACCAACTTAGTTTGTGTTCCTTTCTCTATGTTAGCTCTTGCTTCCCTAGATCTTGCTTGATAATTTGAGGGTTTTCCTCTTTTTGCCTTACCTATATTAGGAGTAGGTCTTATTATTATATTCCTCAATATTATTTCACCATTTTGTTTTTCAATATAATTATCCTCTCTTGGCTCTATTATATAAGCTTTTGACTTATCCTGCTCATTTTCAAGTATTTTCTTATTAATTACAGAGGTATTACCTTTTAAAACTGTATTCTCTTTACTAATTATTTCCTCTTGAATGGTGCACGGTACTTCAAGAGAGTCCTCAAAATCTGATGAAACACATTCCTTGGATTCATCAGGAATGTTCTTCCTTAAATTATGATCATATTCAATAGATGGTTCCTTGCTAATATGTTGAAATTTTTTTCCTATGTCCTCTAAGTATTGATCTACTTTTTCTTCATAGGCTAAAGCCTCAAAAGAATTGGAATTTCTTCCAGTATCCTTTCTTATTGGTCTCCACTGCTCATTTTCTTTTATTTTCCTAGATCTATTTTTTGGAAGTTGAAAACCATCTTTATCCATACCCATTTGTAAATTTCTCTTACGATTTTCTACAAATGATTTTTTTGGTCTCTTCTTAGGGCATGATCTCTCAATATGCCCCACATCACGACATATTCTACATCTAAAAGATAATTTTTCATAATCTATAGTTTGGGTCCACATATTATTCCCATACTTAAGAATGATTGCTTCTGGTAAAGATTTACTTATATCAATCATAACCAATGTTCGAGCATAAATAGCCAAAAATCCATCTTTTGTTGTATCTAAAATCTCAAGGAATTCTCCTAGAGTGTTGCCTATTGCCTTGAAGGTATCTATTTCATAAAATTCAATGGGTAATCCAAACATCCTTACCCAGATTGGTACTAGGGATAAATTTATATTTTCAAGTGAAAAGCCTTCATACCAATGGGTAAGGAAGAGCTCTACTCTTCCTATAAACCAAGGACCCATTTTAGGATTATTTCTCTTTCTTCCCTAGAACAAAAAATGGCTAGGAATAAACCCTTGGGAAGAAATTATAGAATCACTCCTGGAGACTTCCAACTCCTATCAATCCATTTTCTCAAGGATGAAGCCCCTAGCCAATAATCATTAAATTTACCAAAAACTGCCCTATATTGGAGTAATGAGGATCTCTCTGAGGTGCACTCACTAACCTCTACCACTAGGGATGATTCTAAGGATTTAACTATAAATTTATCCATGGAAAGGAAACTAAAACTCAAAATATAATGAAATTTATCAAAAAGTTCTATAACAAATATAATATTTGATAAAAACTTTATAAAACTTTCATGCACAATTTCTAAGATAAAGAAAGGAAAAAAATAACTTAGCTAAAAAATTCTTTGTCCAGATAGAATGTCTTGCCTCGCTGAAGTCCTAGCCCTTCATTTATCTTCCCATCGTCCGAAACCTAGTTAGCAAATAATTGCAATTTCGTTTTTTGCAATTTAAAAAATCGTCACTGCCCTTGTTTCGAATGGTTGACTTCACAGGGTCGTATCTCTCTCAATATTGCTTAGATTGTTGTATATGACCACTCATTTTAAAGCTATTCAAATTTTTGCAATTCCATTTTTTACGATTTGAAAAATTGTCACTGCCCTTTTTTCGGATGGTTGACTTCACAGGGTCATATCTCCCTCAATATTGCTCATATTGCTACATATGACCACTCATTTTAAAGCTATTCAAATTCTGCACAGGATGGTCCAAGAATCAGCTAAAGCGGATTACTCTTCGCAAATATATGTCTCCTAAAACATGAGATGTTTTTCAGGAAAAAACCCTAATCCTGGCGCTACTTTATACTTGCTTTGATGCCAAGTTGGATTTTACACCTATTTCTAGAAACAAATAGAAGCAATCCATATCCTCAAATCTTATACAAAATATGTTAAAAATAATGAAAGAGAGAAAGATATAGTGGATATATGTAAGCACTATATATAATCACTAACACTTTGATACAATGGATAGAGTGATGGGGGTATTTATACCAATACATAAATCCTAATTACATTAAATGAGTTTAACATGAGCCAACATAACAAGAGGTTTTATGGTTAATATAGGTGGGTTTAACCATAACAAGGTTAAAAGTGACCAATAGAGATTACATAATAAAATATTATGATAAATTAATTATAATTATACAATTCTTGTCCATGGTCGTATACAAGATTCTATCATAGACTATTAGCTTTGGCCATAAGCTAGAAAATAATTTCAACATAATTGATCTAGCTGAAATTGTAGATCCTATTTGTCCTTTTTAAAATTGTTGCTTCAAACGATCTTTCCCATATACCAATTGCACCTTTAGTTTGTTCAACTAATTCTCCATATCTTTTTTATTTCTACTTTCCCTCTAAGATCATTATTTTACTTTTTCAAAGCGTTCAACTTTTTCTACAATTATGCAACTTGATTATGCATTTCTTCTACCAATTGATTTAATGCTTATGCACTATATTGGGATTTCTTACTAATTTCTACTTCACCATTTGCCTACACACATCTAACAGCCCTAACTTATTTGAATTATTATTTCCATTGAATTATTTAGAGGGTTTGGACCTTGATAGGTCTAATGTGGAAATCCTAGTAGTATAATTAGGAGTCATTGTTTTCTTATATCAATAAAAAATCCATGACAATCAATAATTTTTTGCCCTTTTCTACCATCTAGGTTTGCAAAATTAAAAGCATAATATGCCTAAGGCTTTCATTATATCAATTTGTTTTCAATCTACTTTTGTAGCTCCTACACGCAACTTGATATTTCATCTATAGGCTTATTCCTAATGATTTTAATCATCTACCAAGGGAATGCCTAGTGGACTTGTATTTGGGCTACCTCTCATGGGTGGTACAAATTGTTTTAGTAATTTCTCATATCATATTTCTCATAATAAATTATAAACTAGGGATATTAATACAATGTGGTGATATATATGAAGGTGTAAATTGGGTTATAATAAATAATAAAATAGATGATAATAGGGGTGAATAGGGAGATGTGGTAGTACTTAAGGAATATAAAATTAAATGATGGATGGATGTCATTAAAAAGGTGGATGTAAGTGAATTGTGATGATGGAATAAATTATGGTAGGATGTGGTATGATGGAGATGGTGTGTAATATAACCCTTACATTAAGATAGGTGAATATACCAATGACCCTAAGGCCTTGCTTATTTGGGGTGACATGGGTATAGTTGAATAAGTAAGAAGGAATAGAGAAGAATTATGAGAAGAAACATAAGTAGCAGAGAAAACAAAAAGAGGAGAAGGTAATAGATGAGAAATGAGAGCAGTGATTGGAGTGAGTGTGGGAGTAACTTGTGCCTTTGAAATAATAGCTCCCATTGTCATTATTTTTCCTTGGTAGGCGAGTCTATTACTTGTATGATATATTGCTTGATAATTTATCATTATCTTGTACCTTTCACTCCATAGGATGTTAAGGATATTATTGTACCTTAGGCTTAATTATAAGCCTAAGTTATTATTATTCTTATTTCTTATTTCTTGCATTGTAATACGTGAGGTATAGTATGCCCATATTGGATTGGATTTGTTATTTTTTAGGATGCATAGTTAGACTGTTAGAGATGTGTTTTATCTTCTAGCAGTTAGTTGGTTGTTAGCATCCATGTTTTGCAGGTTGTTATCCCTTCATATCTATTAGTTACAAGTGGTTGACCTTTCAAGAAATAATTTTACAACCACTACAACCACGTGATTCTTTGTAAGCTCTATATATTCATTGTACATAATAGAATAATTAACTTCACATTTGATTGTTTTCATATTAGTTGTAATCAGAGCCATAGGATTTTTTTCAATAAGGGAGGCAAAATACCAACTTCTTTGCTAGGTGACTAGTTTTGCAGCTAATGCACCAGATCCTAGGTAGGTGTTGTGAGAAATTGGCTTGAAGCCAGTAGTAACATCCATTTTTGTGAAGCTCCTAAGGTGGCAAAGGGTGGAAGTAACCCCTGCATCGAATACCCCTAACAGAGATCAGAGGGTAACCAGACTTACCTTGAGGAAGGCAAGAAAGATTTAAAAAATATGTTTGCTTTGACGATCATAACAGAGAACATATTTAAGGAGCAATTACACAATTTTGAAGCTAATTTTTGACCTAGAGAAGCCATTTGCACTCCTTGCCGAGAGAGCACCAAGACTATTGAAGGAAAGAAATATCCTCCTTGTCTTCTTGCATGAGATAATTTAGGCTATTTTTTGAATTAAAAAACTGTAATATTAATATTTTATTAATATTAAGTTTTAATTTTAGCCTAAAGGCTAAATTTAGGCAAAATTAGGTGTACCACATTCGTGCCACCTGACTACCCTAGTGAACCCTCACGACTGGTGACCAGCCAATAGTTGGCTATATTTGTCGATGTCAACCATCGATCAACTACTATGAGATGGTAGAGTTTCCTTCTGGTACACAATCACTGATAGCTGACCTTCCATCAGCCAACACACGATCATCAATGATCGATCTCCTTCCATCATATAACCTATGATTGTTCACCTATTCTTGGACTACACGATCCCCTCATTAACATCATAATGAAGATCAGTATAGATGTAATTATCATTCTGGTTAATGCAAGTAGAGAGAAAATTGTTGCAAGTAACAATGAACTCTATAGGTTGAGATTGTTTTAGAGTAGAGAAATAGCAGATGATTGTAAATCATAGCACATAGAGATCATATGTGGCAAGGAAATTTGTAGATACATCATGATTTCCAAATGATTAGGTGTTCAAGTTGTTCGATGATTGCAAAAGCAAAAATTTTGCAAATGACACAGACTAAAACGTAGAAGAAAATACAGGCGACGAATGCAAAAAAATTAAAATAATTTCAAATATTTTTAAACTGGCCAATCATAGCCAAGATTTCCAACTCTAAACTCTATCCTACTAGCACAACACGTGGTAGAAGATGGTTGGTTGAGGATGCATCCATTATGTGCATTTCAATGAAGTTTTTTGAGTACCAACAAGTTTGTAGTTTCTCAATTTGATTTTTGCAATCTCAGTGGATTTTTGACTGTTTCTGACCATTTTTCAATGCATTGTTAGCTTGCAAGTGAGCATTTAATTTTATGGTGATCAGTAATATTTTATGTCACCACTTTCCATTTCTAGTGGGACCCTTGATCGTTCGATGAATTCTCGATCTCACAGTAGAAAATTTCCATTTCGTCAATATTTTTTCGACCTCGATAATGTTTTTTGACCAATCCACTATTCTTGACATTGTCAGGGGCTCATACGGGAGGTTCTGACCGTCCCAAGGTCTTTTTAGTGACCATCAAAATTTTTAGCAAGTATTTGATTTCGTAGCAACAAGATAGTTTTCCCGAAAAACGTGATATTTTTTCGACGAGCACATTATTTTTTTAGCATCGCATTACTTTTTCGATGGGTTTTCGACGAGTTTTGGTAGGAACAAAAAGTTTCTTTATTTTTTATACGTGGTTTTAGTCCTATATTCATGGTGTGATGGCCCAAGAGGTATTTAAAGGGGCCACCACCCACATAGGAGGGTGACCACCTTATGGTGGTTACACTTACCTTCGCTGTCAGCATGTAGGCAGCTAGGAGGTAGTGGTTAGCCTCCAAACGGTCGATAGACTGTTGAATTTTTGAGTAGTTTCAAATTTTCGGTGGACCGTTGAATTTATCATGTACATAGAGCAACAAAAAATAATTGGATGCCACACAACTCAAAACAAAACAATTTTTTTTCACCAATTTCAAAAAAATTAAAATTTGAATTTTAGCACCAAGCAACAAAGACAAGAGAAGGTGAAAAGTTATTTTTATCAATTTTTGCAAATTTTCTTCACAATTCTTTTTGCAAATAATTAATTAATTAATTTTACCACCAAAGGTCAATTTTTTTTTGCATTAAGGGTAAAATTGATAGTGTTAAGTGTTATTTTTGTTGTAAAATCTCAAATCAAAGGAGAAATTGGCATTGTATTTTTTGTCAAAAGAACTAAAACTCACCCCATTGCAAATTGTAAAGGCAATTTTTTTTGTAAATCTAGGCAAATTGTGCATTAGGAAAACTTGCAATTTGTTCCTAAGAGCCTAGATAGTTCTTGCAACCATTTTGGAATCCTCCTAGTCTAGCATATACACGTCATCAAATGGTTGTTGACCTCAAAATAAACATGGAAAATCTTACTGTTGCAGTAGATATTTTGGTAGATAAAGTGAAAGATATTATTGTCCAATTGACTCCTAGTGATGTCAAAATTTATAACAACAATGCCAACAAGGCAAAATGTGAGGTCAAATTGTATGACGGATCAAGAGATCCTGATGTCTTGTCTACTTGGATTTTAGATATGCAAACTTGGTTCACCTATGCTAAAATTCCTAAATATGAACAAGTTGCTTTTGCCACAGTCAAACTCATAGGCTTAGCAAAAATTTTGATTGTAGAAAGACAAAGCCATAATGTTGCCATGACTTGGAAAGAATTGATCCAAATTTTGAAGAACACCTTTTTCCCACCAAATTATCAAAGTGACCTCATGACCAAGTGGTATAGGTTGAGGTAAGCCTATAGTATGTCAGTTGTAGACTACATTTTTCAATTCAATAGGCTAAGGGTTCTTCTTGGTGTGAAATATTTAGAAGAGGATTTGATTAACAAGTTCACTCATGGATTGCAAGATCAAATTTTTAGGGAAATCAAATTCAATGATTTCCTCACTTTGGATGTGGCATTCAAGCATGTCATTCTCACAGAGGAGAAAGTTGGTGCCTCTTATAGATCTCGACAGGAAAGCAGTTCCAAAGGTGTGAATCAACATCAACAAAAGGTGAAGAACACTTCTCATTCTTCCCCTCATTCTTCTTCTCCTCCCACTTCTCCTAAAGCACATTCTTCTTCTTCTCACTCTAAATATTCTTCTTCTTCAACATTGTATTGTGATTTTTGTAAAAAACATGGTCATACAAAATCTAGATGCTTTACTTTTGAAAGAATGAAGAAGAAGAAGTCCCTAATTGTACAACCTACAAATGAGGAACCACAAGATGGTCCCATTGTGACTACAGGGATAGAAGAAGAATATCCAACTTTGAAGGGTAAACTAAACAAAGTTACCCTCATGTCGAATGTTTTTGCACAAGGGGGTCATGACCATTTGTTTGTCACTAGAGCCCACCTTACGCATGATTTTTATGTGGATTGTATCATAGATAATGGCTCGCAGAAGAATCTCATCGTGAGGACCATTGTCAAGAAGTTGAAGCTTCCCACAAAGCCACATCCTCAACCCTATGCACTTGGGTGGAAGGATGTAGACTCTACATCTAACATCACACACACTTGCACCTTGTATTTTGCTTTTGGTGATAAGTTTGTGGATAAGGTATGGTGCGATGTCACTGAGATGGATTGTTGTGGACTATTTCTTGGTAAGCCCTATCAATTTGATAGGAATACAGTGTATCATGCTAAAAAGAACACATACACCTTGGACTTGCATGATAAAACATATTTGATACAAAGCACTACACCCACATCAAATTTGATGCTAAGTTGTAGGTAAGCTCATAAGCCATTAAGTCAAGCACTTGTATTGGCTCCTACTTGCATAAGTCCCACACAAGATAAAGAACAAGCACCTCCAAAGACTCATGATAAAGAAGAAGCTTCACTTCCACAAATTGAACAATCACAAGAGCTCGTGGTTAAGGAACCCATCACTCTCACTCATGAGAAAGATACCAACCATTCCATTGGCATCATTTCGGGTACACCTATGAACACACAACCACTTGCTCCATAGAAGTTACCTTTGGCTTTGCCCTCTTCCACCATTGCACATATAGAGAAGGAGCAAGCTAAGGTCACTTTCTTCATTCAACATCGGTAGAGCCTTCAGGGCAAGATAACACAGGACTTGTAGAAGACTCAGCATGAGCAGTAGAGAGTGATGAGCAAGCATCATAGTCCTCACTCATTTCAGGTTGGAGATAGAGTTTGGCTTCCTTTGGATAAGTGACACTTTCTAGAGACACCATATCAGGATCCTCCTTTGGTACCTGAACTTGTCATTAACCCTACAATAGCAGTGGCACTTGACCCTCAGCTTTCGCTCATTACAAATAGAGTTTTTGACATGAAGACTCATCACACTCGATAGGGTTCTTCCACTTCTTACCTTGTCACCCATCGTGGTCACTTTCCACATATGGCTCGTTGGATTCCTCACCATCATATGGCCCATGACTTTCCATATTTGTTGAGAGCATTGGGGTCCAATGCTTCTATGGTTGGGAGGAGTGTTGAGGATATTATTGTACCTTAGGCTTAATTATAAGCCTAAGTTATTATTATTATTATTTCTTATTTCTTGCATTGTAATACGTGAGGCATAGTATGCCCACATTGGATTGGATTTGTTATTTGTTAGGATGCATAGTTAGACTGTTAGAGATGTGTTTTATCTTCTAGCAGTTAGTTGGTTGTTAGCATCCATGTTTGGCAGATTGTTATCCCTGCATATCTATTAGTTACAAGTGGTTGGCCTTGCAAGGCAAATTGTTACAACCATTGTAACCACGTGATTCTTTGTAAGCTCTATATATTCATTGCACATAATAGAATAATCAACTTCACATTTGTAAGTTTCCATATCATAGGAGTTTGAGGTTCCTAAAATATTATTTTATATTACCATCTCAAAATGTGGTTCTTATGAGTTGAATCAACTATTGGTTGTTTTTATTACTACATTGCCCAATAATTTCATTGTGGTAGAAATTATGGTAGTGAGTGCAATAGGGGGACTCCTAGTCCTCTAAATTTTCTTATCACCTCACTTCATCCTCTTACTAGTGGGGTGACCATCATTTATACTTTCTTGATCTTGTAAAATATGGTGTTATTTATCCCTTAAAGAAATTTTGATCTATATAATATAGTTCTAGATTTAATATATAGTTTCTTACACATATATCAACTTATATGACCTTCCTAAGAATTTATATACTTTAAAAAATAGTTTATATTTTCCTAGGTGAAAGTCCCCACTAGGTTGTTCCCCTAATATGAGGAGATACATACATTTATCTAATAGTTTCAATTCCTTCATGATGGTGTTATACATTGTATAAGTAATATGCTTGTCCTAAATCTTATATGGAATGTCTATATAGTCACATATGGGCAATGGCTTCCGATTAGGTCCTACCTTATCTAGATACAATTTTGGGAACCAATGTTTCTTCTAGTTTAGCATGACCTAAATGAGATAATATAAGTAATTAAACTACTTTATCCTTCCAAAATTTCTTAATTTATAGTTAAATCAGTTGATGATGTATGCATTACAATCTACCATCTAAGAATTTCATAGGTAAATTCAACGATATGTAGCATTGCAATGTGTTCTTCTCTTACCATTTTATTGGTCACCTTTTCAAAAACTACTACTATCCTTGATAACACAATCTAAACATCAATCTTAAATTACCTAATTCTCAAGGGAAACATGAATTCCTAGTCTTGTTATGGCTTATTAAGCTATATAGCCAAACGTTCTTTCCACAATTCTACTAAAATTATTATAATAATCCATTTGGACCTATAGTTTTATCATCTTCTACATGTATTATTTTTTGGGTCTCATCAAATATATGTATTGTTAGCTTTTAATGAATGAGCCTTGGGAGATAACAATCACAAGATGCAAAATAATATGAAAGAAAGCAAATCTAATAGATTATTGAAATATGTTGTAAATAGAAATCATATAAAATATTATAATGTAGCTATGGAGTAAATGAACACTCCATTAATGAAGCTATTGAACTACATTATATCCATCACCAATGGATGGTGAGGTACACTAAATTGTACTATCCACTAAGCTACACTATCTAACTATGGCCCCCAACTCTATATCTATCTATCTATCTATGAGGCCATACTTATATAAGTAAAATAGGATACTTGGCCAACACTCTATCTAGTTGTGCAAGGGACAACTTGTACATATACAACTTGCACATTGACACTTGTGAATTTATTACATTGCATGAAGTAACTAGATAACTTGAACATAAAGTAATCTAAGTATGTATCTTGGAAGATACATTTACATAACCCAAATTATGGAATAGACTCTATTTCTAACACCCCCCTGTATTACATTATTTGGGTATTGAAGACTTTAGTATTCAATATGGATCTTCTTCATCATCTTCTGCTTGATCTTCGTAGTCTTCTTTATTTGCATTCTTTGTAACCTATTCAAGTAAATAGTTAGTGTCTCTGTAGTATGTTACATTTGTTGATAGATATTTCACTTCAAAGTCCTTTGTGGGTTCTTCCAGTTCTTCAAATTCTTCTATCCTCTGAACCAAGTGATCTTTCTAATTTTTCTTTTGATATTCAAGTTGAGGATAATTGGTAGATCGTTGAAATTGTTGTTGATAAGGGTTCCTTTGGTATTGTCAAGCCTGGAACTGATTCCCATGATTCATCTAATTTATTTGGTTCTAGTTTATGGGATTGTATCTGCAATAGCTGGTATTATCCTTTCTTTCTGTAGATATAACAATACCATGTTTTCGTCCTCTTGCTAAAGAAGTAATATTTCCTTGTGGATTATCTTTTGATGCCAATGTAGTGTTAGTCATCTCATCTTTCACAGTATTTGCTACTTCATATTCTTGAAGTATATTGACTACATCGTCAAAAGAAGTATCTTTAATTAGGACCTGTAAAGATGTTATCAAATGCTTATAGTTGTCTATAATTGCTCTCATGGTTACTTGAGTAAGAAGTTCATCTTTAATTGTTTCTCCTAAGATCAAAAATTTCCCTTTAATATCTGCTAACTTCCTTAGGAACGGTTCTATACTTTATCCACTATTCATTTTCCATGAGCGAAGTTGAGTTTGTAGATGAAGAATACTTGCCTTATTATTTCCTTCAAATATTTTTTCTAGTCTTATCCATGAATCTGAAGATGTTTTGGCTAAACTGATATATCGTTGAATCTCATCAGTGATAGCAAAAGTTATTATCATTAGGGTCTTTGAATCATTTTCTTCAAAATTTAGGATATTTGTTTCACCTGCGGTAGGTCTCTATGTTTCCCTTTGACAACATCCCAAATTTTTTCATATACTAAGATTGCTTTCACTTTATTTTTCCAAGAAAAATAATTAGGTCCCTTGAGAAGTTGAGATTCTGCTAGGAAGAATTTTTTTGATGCCATTTTAAATCTTCCTAATATCAAACCTTAGATTTATAAGCTTCCTTATGTCTCCCAAATATTTTGAAGTATGATATAGTGCTTTTTGTAAAAATATAGTTCAATTTTGGTTTATTTTGTACAATTTTTGTAAAGATAAAAAATCAACTTCTTAAAACCTTATTACTCCTAATTGAACTAAGAACTTTTCAAATTTGAAAGGTTTTAATGTTGGAATTCTTATATCCCCTTTTTCAAGGTTTGAGACAAGTAAAAATATATTTATCCAGCCTTAATAAAAACCCTAATAACCTCTTTTATATCCCTTGTATTATTTATAATTTGCAATAAAATAAATTTGATGGAGTAACCCTTGTGGCTCCCAAGTTTGGAAAATTAGAAAAAATAATAATATTTGCAAAATGATAAATATTTTAATCCAAGTAGAATTCCTTATTTCTCCTAGGTTAAATTTCAAATATTAAATCAATGAGATAAGTTATCCCTTATAGCTTTTGCTTTCAAAATATAAGTTTTAACCTTAGTTTATAACCCTTATATCTCCAACTATGAAAGCAATAATAAATGAGATTAAACCTTACATTTTTAGATGCAAAATATCCTCATTGTTTGGCACTTTCTACGACTAAATATAACAACAATGTAAGTGACACCTTTGGTGCTAGAAACAATGGAGATCCCTTGGAGTTTCTAGTTTTTAATGTTGGTACGTAGGTGTTGAAGATTTGACCCTCAAAATACATGAGCCTTTAATGCTCCTTCTGCCTTTCTTCCATGTTGCACTTCAGACATTTTTGATTGTGCTTCGCTCCCTCTTTAGACATCTTTGACTATGCTCCGCTCATGCTTTGAACTTGGCATTTGAATGCCTTATATGGATGATTAATCATAGACTTTGTGACAAGTATCACATCCGTTACAAGTGAGGGATCCCTTATTTTTGTAAAATTCTAAGTTCTTTGTTCAATATTCTTGAAGCAATATGAAATGTATGGGCACTTCGTATGAAGCTGGTGGAGAATACCAAGTGTCATCGCTTTGCTGTAACTCCTGCATGGGAGTTTCTTGAATGTTGAGAGAGGAATGATATCTATTATACCAAGTGGTATCTCTGCATGGAATCCTTTCCTGTAACATATTCGAAGATGAATATTATATCTCCTCAAATCCTTTTCGTAACCATTCCTTTGCTTTGCTACGTTGCTTGGGCAGCAAGCAAGCTATTCTTTTGCAAGTGGATTGACGATGCGCTATAGATCTTGGACGATTATTTGGAGCTTCCTTTGGTGGATGGTCTTCTCCAAGTTAGAGACCAAGAATGTAATGCCTTTTCTCCTCTTTTATGCCTCCAATAACGTTGAATTCTTTGTATATTTTTGACGTCTTTTAGAAGTATATGTGCACTCTCTTGTCTACGTAAATGTAGCTCAAATACAATCTAATATGAGCTTTGATTCTGTAGGTACGTACATCCAAGATGATCCCTTTGTGTAGCTCCTTTTAGCTTGGGATGAAGAGTGTTGACATCCGACCTTCCTTGGCTGATTTACCCTGTAGTTAATGTGCCCTTTTGTGGCACTCCCAAATCTGCTCTTTTGTTGCAAAAACCATATTAGAGTAGTGCAATATAATGTATTATAATATTGTATATAAGGCTTCTTTTAATATACCTTCTTTTGCACTCTATTTCCATATCTGAAATTCTAGGTGTGTGGCAAATTTTTTCTTCAATACAAGGGTTTTGAGGTTGCCTTTTATGAGTAGACACACCTTTTCTTTTTTGCTTGGACACTTTGATAACAAATCCAAGCTTAAATAACATTAGATAGAATATTTTCAATTGATGTAATTTTGCACTTTCTTTCCTTGCATCCAACTTTGTAATGTTTTGAATTTGAGACTCACCAAGTCTCAATATTTAGAGCTTCTATTTCTATTATTGGTTAGTTAAGTTCTTCTCCAAAATTTGGAGGATTCTAACCTTTTTTAGGTGGCTTCTTTTGGCCACAACAAGATGCAGATTTTTGTGCTCCAATAGTGTCTTTAGACACTTGATACAAATCATTTTTTGTGCCCTTCAAAAAACATCAAACTAATTTATTTTTTAGAGTAGTATAGTAGTACAAGTCCTTCACTTTTAATGCACTAATATTACACCTTATCACTCCAATCAAATATCAAATTCATGCACTAATGATTTACTGCAACTAATCAAGAATAACCTAAAATGAATTTTTAAGAGTTATTCTGTAATTTCACTATAATCAATGTTGTAGGACCTAGTCTTCTTTTTTTCAAAGTATATGATAGGTAGTTGATAGAATCTAAATCTGAAATCTATTAAACTCCTAATAAATGTGCAAATAAATCCTTAAAAATAATATTTTTCCTTCTTCACTTTAGAAGAATGTAATCTAATTTTCCTCTTGCAACTTTAATCCAAATGAGGTGCTCTAATAAATATGATAAGTAATCTAATTAATGAATCTTCTTGCACCAAAATTTGCGTACCTTTTTTGTAGCTCTTCTCCTACTTTTGTAGAGGATGTAGATCTTGGTGTATAAAAATACCAGGTTGCTGCTTCTAGTAGGATGTTGTGAACAACTCCTTCTTCACCAAATGATGGTCTCAAAATTTATTTCACGAGCCTAGGATTTGGTGGCTTGTTATCCTCTTGTGTTCTCCTCCTTTACTATAGATTTGGAGAAGTCTATGTCTCTAAAGTGGTGCCTTCTTAATGTGAGAGGTAATCTTCAAATCTCCAATATTTGGTAAGCTTATTCTATCTTCAAGTCTTCTTGTCAAATTATGACTTCAAGCAAGATCTTCTTCTAGGATTTGGCACTCCTTACCAAATTCTTCTTCATGAATTTGGCACTCCTTGCCAAATTCTCCTTCACAGATTTGGCACTCCTTGCTAAATTCTCCTCTTGGGCTTGTTTTCAGATGGTGACAATTGTTCCAAGTCCTTCACTATCAGGGACTTCACCTCGGTAGTGGATTTCTCTTGAAGAGAAATAAAGAGCCCCAATAAACTAAAACTAGAAAAGCAGTAATAACATAATCAAAAGAAGAAGATAGCAGATTCACACATTACACAATATTTATCCTGGAAACCCTCAACCGGGAAAAACCAACACAATATTATCTTATTATTGCATTAACTTGACCATCTCCAATACAATAATATTCTCCTTCTATCTCTCTCCAAACCCTAATGCAAGTGCGATATATATAACAAAGGCACATGCACAGATTTTACAATATCATGGGCGAAAAAGCAAGGGTTCAAATATAGTAACCCTAAAAGCCCATATGAAGTATATCATACACAACGTCCAATACCTTTTAGTGTTAACCCCACTAGAATAACATGGAAAATATTCAACATATTTCCAACATTCTCCCACTTGTTGAATACTTTCCATAGGGGCTAACAACTGCCATTGTCAACTATCAAGGGCAACCATGCCCATAGATCTTCTACACCAAGAAAATTTTTGAGCAGGTACAACCTTTGTTAACGAATCAATAGTATTCTTCTCTGTATCAACTTTCTCCAATATCACTCGGTTCTCTTCAACCATCTCTCTCACAAAATGGTACTTTATATCAATATGTTTTGATCGATCATGAAAACCAAGATTATTTGCTAGAAATATTGCACTCTGACTATCACTATTAATTCTCACAACCTTCTGTTTAATACCAACTATTGAACACAACCTTTGTAGCCACACTGCTTCTTTACTGGCATGAGTTGCTGCAATGTACTCTACTTCTGTAGTGGATAAAGCAACAACCGATTGCTTTTTACTCATCCAACTTACTGCCCCTCCAAACAGCCTGAACACATAAGCACTCATGGATCTTCTCTTATCAAGATCTCCAGCCCAGTCAGCATCCACAAACCCTTGTAGATTTACAATATCATTATCTCCAAATTTTCCTTCATAACAAATAGCATAATCTGTAGTTCCACGCAAGTATCTGAAGATCCTCTTCACAACAGTCCAATGTTCCTTTCCTGGATTTGACATATATCTGCTAACTACTCCCACTGCATGTGCAATATCAGGTCTAGTACAGACCATTGCATACATCAAACTACCCACAACACTAGCATAAGGAACATGATGCATTTCTTCAATTTCCTCATCTATTTTGGGACATTGTTCAACAGATAACTTTTGACCAACTGGATATGGAGTACATATTGGTTTACAATCATGCATTCTAAACTTCTGTAGTATCAAATCAACATATTTCCTTTGATTTAACCATAACTTTCTATTTGCACGATCCCTTATTATTTCCATACCCAAAATAAATTTTGTAGCACCCAAATCCTTCATGTCAAATTCAGAAGATAACTGAGATTTGAGTAACTTTATCATCTCCTTATTGTTACCAATTAACAACATGTCATCCACATACAATACAATGATAACAAAATTTTCACCTTCCTTTTTGAAATATACACATGGATCTGCTTTGCTTTTTCCAAGCCCAAGTGTCAAGACAAACCTATCAAATTTTTGGTTCCACATCCTTGGAGACTACTTCAACCCATAAAGAGACTTCTTCAGCTTGCATACCAAGTCCTCCTTACCTTTTACCTTAAAGCATTCTGGTTGTGACATATATATATCTTCATCAAGTTCACCATGTAGAAAAGTTGTCTTTACATCCATCTATTCTATTTCAAAATCAAAAGCAACAAAAATAGCCAACAAAAATCTGATTGAAGTTAGTTTAGCCACAGGAGAAAAAATCTCACCAAAGTCAATTCCCTCAACCTAAGAAAATCCTTTTGCTACCAAGCGAGCCTTGTACTTCTCCAACTTTCCTTCTACATTGTACTTCTTCTTGAATAACCACTTACAACCAACAGGTTTTCTACCAAGAGGTAATTTCACCAAGTCCCATGTCTTATTTTTATCCAAGGACTCCATTTCTTCTTCCATAGCCCTTTTCCAAGACTTATTCTCACTTGATTGAAGTGCCTCCTTTACAGTCTTGGGTTCTTCATCAGTAACTGATAAATTAAATACAGAATAAAAATTTGAAGGACTATACCTATCTGGAAGTCTTCTCTCTCGATCTGATCTCCTCAAAATTGGAGTTCTAGGTTCTACATCTTCAACTTCCTCCTCACCTTCTTCCTCTGAATATTCCTCTTTAGACTCTCTCTGTAATTCAGGTTCTACCACTGGTTCTTCCTCCTGTTCCAATTTTACCTGCACTATTTTTGGTTCTTTTCTTGGTTGCATTTCCTATTTTAAAACCCCTTTTGTTTCTCTAAAGATCACATTATGATTGTAAACAACCTTCTGTGTTTCTGGGTTCCACAACTTATATCCTTTAACACTAGTACTATAACCCACAAATATGCATTTTTTAGATTTATAGTCTAGCTTAGTCCTTTTCTCTTTTGGGACATACATATAAGCATCACAACCAAAAACCCTTATATGTCTGAGAGAGGGTTTCTTACCAGTCCATACTTCCTGTGGAGTCTTGTCCACCAAAGTTGAGGTAGGAGATCTATTGATGAGATAACAAGTTGTTAACACAACTTCTACCCAAAACTTCTTTTCTAACCCTGCACCACTTAGCATGCTTCTAGCCTTATCCATCAATGTCTTGTTCATCCATTCTGCAACCCCATTCTGTTGTGGAGTATACGGAGTTGTTCTCTGCCTTTCTATTCCACAGTCCTTGCAAAACTGCTCAAATTCATTAGAGCAATACTCACCACCATTATCACTTCTCAAAACCTTTATCTTTTTCTCTATCTGATTTTCTACAAGAGCCTTAAACTCTTTAAATTTATTAAAAACCTCAGATTTGTTTCATAGAAAATATACCCATGTCTTTCTTGAGAAGTCATCTATAAATGTAACAAAATAGATAGATTTACCTAATGATGGTACTTTTGTCGGTCCAAACACATCACTGTGAACTAGATGTAGAATTCCTTCAGACCTTGTAGCACTACTTGGAAACTTGACTCTAGTTTGTTTCCCAAAAACATAGTGCTCACAAAAATCAAAATTTAATGGGCAATCAGAAAGTCCTTCAGCCATACCTTTCATTTTCAATGTTCGAAGTCCTTTCTCACCAATATGCCCCATGCGTTGATGCCACAACATTGTCTTCGTTGTAGGAATACTCGGAGCCATTTCAACCGTATTATTTTCCTGTACAACTGAAGAGTTATTGCAATTAATACTTATAGTGCTAGCCTCAAGTCTAAACAAAGTTCCTATGCGAACTCCTCTTGCCAACACCAAGGATCCATGGACCATCTTGCAGCTATCCTTATTGAATACCACATTCACACCTGCATCATTCATCTTACTCACAGATATCAGATTCCTTGCCAAACCCGGAATATGCAACACACTAGGAAGGGTTTTAATTCTTCCATATTTTAGCATCAACTTGACTCTTCCTCGACCTATTATTTTATATGTCGAATTGTCTCCCAAGAAGACTTTACCTCCATCTATCTTTTCATATTCATAGAACCCCTCCCTATGAGGAGTCATATGAAAAGAAGCACCTGAGTCAATCAACCATGAGTCATCGCATTCACTTGAGCATGTTGCAGCTAAGAATAAGTCCCCTGAATCTTCATTTGTGGTCTTCATTTCTGTAGAAGTTCCTTCATCAGATGATCGATTATTATCAACCTTTTTAGATCTGCAGTCTCTTTTATAATGCCCTGCTTTACCACAATTCCAACATTTCCTCTTTTCCGGGGCAACAAATTTACCCCTAGATTTTGATTTCTTTTCTCCTGATTTATTTTTGCTTCTTTCTTGAGAATGACCTCTCACAATCAAGGCTTCCTTTTGATGATAATCCTCAGAATATTTTCATCTCATCTCCTCAGACAACAAAGTTCCTACTATATCCTCTACTTTCAATGTAGATGTAGTATTGGTGATAGCCATAACAAGGTTATCCCATGAATCAGGTAATGAACAAAGTAAAGTAATACATTTTTCCTCTTCATCCATTTTTACTTCTACAGAGGTTAATTGACTTACCACAGTGTTAAAAGCATTCAGATGTTCAACCATAGAGTCACCATCATTCATCCGAAGTGAATACAACTTCTTTCGAAGAAAGAGTTTATTTACCAATGACTTTGTCTGATACAATATTCCCAACTTCTCCCATAACAACTTTGTCATGGTCTTTGTAGATACATTCAATAATACCAAATCAGATAAGCACAATCTGATAGAGCTCCTTGCCTTCCTATCAATTTTTAGCCAATCCTCATCTATCATCGATGTTGGTTTTGTTCTCGAGACCATAATCCATTGATCTCTATCAACCAACAGATCCTCCATCTTGAGTTTCCATAACTCAAAATTCTATCCATTAAATTTTTCAATCTCTATTCATGTGCTTCCCATATTTCTCCTTTGCTTGGATCCTTTCGCGTATGACTCCCACTCAAGAATTAATTTATCACAGGGTTGAAACCCTTACTCCTCGAACAAAGCTAAAACCTAGCTCTGATACCAAATGAAGAGAAATAAAGAGCCCCAATAAACTAAAACTAGAAAAGTAGTAATAACAGAATCAAAAGAAGAAGATAGCAGATTCACACATTACACAATATTTATCCTGGAAACCCTCAACCAAGAAAAACCAACACAGTATTATCTTATTATTGCATTAACTTGACCGTCTCCAATACAATAATATTCTCCTTCTATCTCTCTCCAAACCCTAATGCAAGTGCGATATATATAACAAAGGCACATGCACGGATTTTACAATATCATGGGCAAAAAAGCAAGGGTTCAAATATAGTAACCCTAAAAGCCCATATGGGTCTAAAAATAACTTAAAAACCCTAAAAATTTGGTCGGGGGCTGCCACCCTCGGACCCCTACTTTTCGAAGGGCTACCACCCTCGAACCCCTATTCGGGGCCCGGCTCGACCCCGAACCCGGTGAGTATATCGTACACAGTGTCCAGTACCTTTTAGTGTTAACCCCACCAGAATAACATGGAAAATATTCAACATATTTCCATCTCCAACGAGTTATACAAATAACTCTCTTGATATTCAGTAAGGCTCTCATAGCCTTTTTAGGATGCTCGATGAGACCTTCTAAAGGTCTTTGATCTAGTAGCTTCTGATGGTATTCCTTGAGATCTTCTTCAAACTTCTACTCTTGGAAGTGTTGGTGGTGATATCTTCTATTGGATATTCTGATTTTGTTGCTTCTAGCTTCAAGTAAGACCTCCTAGTCCTTATTCTTCTTCCAAGATTAAAATTTCTTCAATGATATCTTCTCATGATATCTTCACTTTTGCTTCAGGGCTGAGTTGATTCTAAAGAAGATGCTCTTCCTAACTTTCTTGTAGGAAGTTTCCCAAATCATTGAATCTTATGTCCCTGCAACAAAGATATTAGTACTAAAATCTTTAGTCTACTTTTGAATTAGATATTCTTTTCAAATTCTTCTTTAGGATCAAGGCTTTTGTGGTCTTTTTCAATATCAAGGCTTCTATGGCCTTTTTCAGTACCAAGGCTTCTATGGCCTTTCAATATCAAGGCTTCTATGGCTTTTTTAGTATCAAGGCTTCTATGGCCTTTTTAGTATCAAAACTTATGTGGCTTCTTCTTCAAGGATTCTATGGCCTTTTTGTATCAAGGCTCTTATGGTCTGTTCTTCAACTATAGAATTCTTCAATCTAGAAATGTAGATCTTTAGTCTCCTATCTTCACCATGCTCCTTCACTAAAGTCTTCTTCTACAATATTCTCCTATTGTACAATGAACTAATCTTTGCACTATGAGAGCACGTCAAACTTTGGGCAATGAAGTTGGAGTATCCTAGATTTTTGCTGTAGAAGGAGTCCCAATCCTTTAAGAATTAATTTTTTGCAACAAAAGAAACTTTAGGCACTAGTTAGCAAATTCTAGATAACCTGGATGATCTTCACTAGATGATTTGTCAATATAGTGGATTGAATGTTGAGTCCTGGTCTTCACGAGTTTTCCTAACAACTCTATGGAAAAGACTCTAGACAAAAATGATCTCAATATTTTCTAAAACTGATATTTCTTTCAATTCTAACTTTGTGATTCTCCCTAATTCTACCACCTAGATTCTTCTTAGATCTTTTAACAGTGGTTGGTTCAAGGATGCATTAGTTTGACAAAACACTCAGGCTAAATTATAATGGTGGTTTCCCTATTGACCTACACAGACTAGATCTATTGTGACTCTGATACCATTGTTAGATTTTGATGAATGAGCCTTGGGAGATAACAATGACAAGATGCAAAATAATATGAAATAAAGTAAATCTGCTATATGACTGAAATATGTTGTAAATAGAAATCATATAAAATATTACAATGTAGTTATGGAGGAAATGAACACTCTATTAATAAAGCTACTAAACTAAATTGTATCCATCACCAATGGATGGTGAGGTACACAAAATTATACTATCCACTAAGCTACACTATCTAACTATGTCCCCCGACTCTATATGTATCTATATATCTATGATGCCATAATTATATAGGTAAAATAAGATACTTGGCCAACATTCTATCTAGTTGTGCAAGGGATAGCTTGTACATATACAACTTGCACATTGACACTTTTGCATTTATTACATTGCATGAAGTAACTAGATAACTTGCACATAAAGTAATCTAAGTATGTATCTTGGAAGATACATTTGCATAACCCAAATGATGGAATAGACTCTATTTCTAACATGTATCTCTTCTCAAAATTGTGTGTAGATGACATGTTGGTTTTATCATATTTTTTAGCACACATTTGAATAATCTCTAAATAATACCACACTTTAAACACCAGGGTCATCACTAGCACCAAAGTTCAAATTTGGCTTATCCTCCAAGAATATATACCTAGGCCCATTGCAAATTACAAAGTTATATCCTTTTAAAATTATATAGGCCTGTGTTTAAACTTTTATTCCACCATATTTTACATAGTCTTCTTCCTCATTTTAGTCTTTATGCCCAAAGGACCTATTTGTTCTATTGGTTTTTCAACACCTAGCAATCCTATTTTAGCTTATGACATAACTATGGTAGTGGAAGGGTCCACTACTAGTACCTTTCTAAGTATGCTTCTATTAGAAGTACCAGTTGTATCCATTTCAAGTTGAGAAAAATTTGTGTTTATAGTTTAAAACAATTTGTTGCCTAAAAAAGTGTAGTTTATGTTTCTTACTTTTGAAATTTTGCTTTTGTTAGAACTAAAGGTGATTCACTCTTTTACCTCTTGGAGATTTTTTTATTTCTATAGACAAGATGCCATCTTATGAGGAATATTTTCTCCTTTTTGGGGGTGAATATCAAACCAAAAGAATGATTTTGGTTTTAAAATCCTAACTCAAGGTTTTGGACAACCTTTTTATGTGGTGCAAGGGATAGTGAATTTGGGGTCAGTGTAAATGCATAAAATGGGGTTTTAATTTATTACAAGAGATGGAAAGGGGAATTTACCCTAAGCACCTAAGCTTTGATACTCTTCAACTTAATTGAGGATATTCCATAAAAGCCCCCATCTAGTTAAACTGCACAATGTAAATTTGGCACCATTAGACTTGAACTCTCAAATAGAAGGAAATTGGAATGCTAGCTTTACTCTCCTCCTCTTGCTGATCTTACCACTTATAATACTCACTACCTTTAGTGATTAAATCAAATTAAATTTCTTTAAATAAGATATGTGAATTGTGTTTTCTTAATTCATCAATATTGTTGAGCATGTAAGTTATCATTTGAATGTATGCATCAATTTATATGAATTGAGTATGATCCTATGTGAATTCAAAGTTGGTATAGATATATTTGAGTATTATAAATTTTTAACTATTTCTAATCTTAAGGTTGAAAAGGTATTTGTTTTTAAATGCGTAGCATACATAGTTATTGAGGACCAATATAAAGGAGGAATATATGTGTTTGAAATTCTTGTGCAAATTATACATGTTCTAGGCATTGGTATTTTATCATGTGAAATATCTAGTCATGCTTGGTTTTTTATGGTTAAATATTTGTTTTCATGTTGAGTCATGTTACTAATTTAATAATATAATATACTAATTAAGAAGTAAACTTAATAAAGAAATTAATATAAGCTAAATTTAATCATGTGGGAGCATTGAGGAAACAAATAACATAATTAAAAAGCAACATGTCAGTTTAACTAAGAAGATGTTTAATCAAAGTTAACAATGGTGACTTTCAATTGCTTGGTCATTATTCATAAGTGTGAGGAATAACAAATATAACAAAAGGGAGATAAAAAGGAGGGAAGATGTGTGTAATTTGTTATATAAGGAAAAGTTTGGAAGGCTGCCACAAAGACAAGTAAGCTATGAAAGACACCAAACAAAGAGCTTGAAAGGGATTTGCCTTCATATAAGAAAGCAAAGAGGATATGTTTTTTTATATACCTTTCCTCAACAATCAAATTTTAGTTTTGAAAATAGGTAGAGAGATGATTCTTAGGATACTATAACATATATAGAAACCTAACCAAATAATCTTATATATTGGAATTATATATATATATATATATATATATATATATATATATATATATATATATATAGAGAGAGAGAGAGAGAGAGAGAGAGAGGATAATGTTTGTGATAAGGATATTATAGTTTTATATTTTGTGAATATGCAATCT
Source organism: Wollemia nobilis (assembly GCA_028583015.1). Classification (NCBI taxonomy): domain Eukaryota; kingdom Viridiplantae; phylum Streptophyta; class Pinopsida; order Araucariales; family Araucariaceae; genus Wollemia; species Wollemia nobilis. Next base: position 3,286,130 of record JAQPPZ010017259.1, on the reverse strand, counting down.
ATTTCATTATGTGCCATGTCTAGTCTACTATGTGCTATGAAGTAAAACCCTTTAGTTGTTTGATTATTTTCTATATATGCTTGGGGATTTGTGGGAAGAGATCCTAGTTGAATGTGGTGGCATACCATATGATAGGGAAAGTTGGTACTTCCATGACTCTTGATTAGAAAATTAAAAAAAAATTATACATTTATTGGTTATAGGTCCAATTGAAGCTGCCCAAAGAAGTGATATATTTAGGTTTAGTTGAATCTACTTGGAGAAGTGATATATCAAATTTAGTTAGAAGTGCCTAGAAGAAAATATGAATTTGGGTTCAGTTAATAGTAATTAGTGTTGTATGGAAGGAAGATGAATCTAGATTTAGTTGATGCTGCTTGGAAGCTAAGGTTTGATGTGGGACAAAGAAATCCTAAGTATGGTCTTATATCATATGTTGATCTTATAATGATGCTTGTTGTGCATAAGAATAATTCTTCATATCATGTTTCCAAGTGAATGTTTTTTTCTTTTTTTCCTTTTATTGGTAAACCAATAATCATTAGAACATGAAGGCATAAAAATCCCCGTAGAAGGTTATACATGAAAATTTAAAAGGAAAGGACCTACAAGACAATCTAGTTTATAAACTTGAGGAGATTCAATGATGAGTTGAAATGTTATAATTAAATGATATATTTTGTTTTTCTTCAATAACCCTACTTTCACCAATGATGTTATTATACGCAAAATATTGGAATTAACTTATCAATATACTATGTTTTAGAGATATTTCAAGTTTGGTAGTTATCCTCATAATTTTCCAATAGGGGTTCATGGGAGGATAATACTTTTTAGAATATTGCATCTTTATAATTGAATTATTCTGAAGGAAGGTGTGGTATATTAATTTGTAAACTTTTTACTTATAATATTTTATTTCAAGTAGTTTTGTATTTTGGGATATTTTATAGAAATTACACCAGAGGAAAAATTGATTTGATGATGTAAAGAATATAAAACAATTATCTCTACTATGAATCTAATTTATTGTGATGAATATTCACATATTATTGGTCAATTAGAAATAATTTATGGTTGCACCTCTTTATATTTTATTTAGTTTCAAATAAATAAAGGAAATTAAATGACTAATTATAAGTTGTGAATGTTAGTTTATATTTTGTACTTTGTATAGTTTTACACTTGAATATTATAGTATGCAAAAATTGTACACCTATGCAATTATATGAAATTAAATTGAAAACATAATCATGTAACTATCATAAGACAAAGGATAAAGAAATGGTGCCCTTCTCATTAATATTGAAATTATCCTTCACAAGGTGGTTACAAAGATATCCCTCTTAGGGATAGATACCAATTTGCTACAATTTACAATAAAGAACCAATGGTAGGTGTATCTCGCAGAATTCTTGCACCCTCAAAACTGACTTGGGGAGGAGTTTCTTGTGACCTCCGCACGGTAAGATAAAGATTGATGAATCTTTGTGTTGAATAGCTCCTGCTAAGATCTGAAATCTACACACAAGAACACTCACAAGATGTTAATAGAAAATGAGGAACCTCTCATGATGAGGTCCATATCCATGATAAGAAACTGAAAGAAAGATGTTGAAAACGATAAAAAGATGCATGAAAACTGAATAAAACTATGCTAGAAAAGAAATTAAATACTACTAAAGCTAATATAACTAAGAAAAATAGTAAAAGTAGATGTCACCAAGAGGCTATTCTAGGGTAGAGCGACGAGGCCTACTAATCATCCTAGGGTAGGATGGTGGTGCCTACAAGCCGCTTCGGGGTGAAGCGACCATTGAACAACGAACTAGTTCTTCATGATCGATGCGATAAACACCTAGATTGTTCTACAGAATTGATGTTCAAGGGTTGCACTCTTTGAAGCATGGTTAAATCATAGAAATTAGATCAAAATTAGGATATTTTGATGGTAAAAGAGTGTTGAATTTCGTCTTCAAACTCCAAGAGACTCCATTGTTGTAATTGAGAGCTCCATGATGAGAATACAACATCACTTCGTTATGAAGAACAAGCAAGATTACTTAGAAAAAAAATTGAAAGCACTTCGTCACATGAGATTGAGATCTATTTTCATGAAGACTTGGCATCTTCTTATAGATTTTCAAAATGTGAATATTGGCTTGCAAGATAATATAAGAAACAAGAATCGGTTAGGATCGAGGAAGACCAAATGCCACTTCTAGAACCTTCTCATGCTTGATAATTAGTGCTTAGTTATCTTATAACTAATTTTGTTTCTGCTCGAGAGCCTGAGTTTGTTACAAGCGTGACTGTCCTAGGGTAGAGCGATCATGACTGCTAGCTATCACAAGGTATAGCAACCTCTGGAGGTTGCTCCTAGGTATGATGGTCTGGGTTGTAAAAGATAGGTTACCTCTGTTTGAGTGGTAAAAACCACTGTTATGCCTTAAGGATGCCCAAGGTGGGTCATATGACCTGAAAAGGTATCTATATAGGTAGCCTCCTCAAAATAATGTGTTTTAGGTGTCTATAGATGCCCCTTTTTGGGATGCGTTGTGAGAAAGCACAACGTTGAGCAACAATAGATAACCTAAAGTCAAATTAAAAGTTGATTGATGTTCATTGATGATCAACATTAGATGCCCCAATCACAAAAAGAGCATGCATATTTGAATCATTACCTTCAACACTTTAGTGGACTTAATTTTGGGTAAAACTTTGGCAAATCTGAAGGCATTCGGGTAGTTTTGTGTTACTACATGACCGATAGTTCAGACTAACAAAGGTTTGGTTTAACATTTTTGTTTTTTGTCCCAGTAAAGAGGGAAGTGTGTGATAGTTGTTGGCAATGATTCTTGGATGAAAACAATTTGCATGATTAAGTGTTTGTATATTGATTTTGATTATAAATTTAATTATTATGACTACCCCCTCAAGAGACGAGTTGATAAGGAAATGGACCGTGATAAAAGCAACGAGTTGCTTAACTAAGATGACTTAATTGAGCATGCAAGACTATAGCAAATATCGAAGGGAAATCTTGTTACAGCTATGATTTCGACCATTATTGGTAATTTTACATCTCTATCCTGTGGAGCAGTCCAATTACATAACTTTCTTAGGGAATTAAGATGATAGCAATTCGATTTAATCTCAAGGTGAATCACTATGTTCGATGATATGTTGAAACCTCATGAAAGAATAAAATGTACGCTTCGTTCCCTTGGAGCAGTCTGGTCACATGGCCTTCTTGGGGATTGAAGTGAAAACATTTTGATTCATCGATGAATTGTTTTGTGGTTCAAGTGGCCTTATGGTAATTTACCCATCTTACTGTATTGCATGGATAGCAAGTTACTGCAACCGCCAAGTGCATAGGGTAAATTACTAGGTACGAGGCACACTTGAGATTTTATTTGATTGAATTTTTTGGAATTTTTTATTAAAGTGGACCATTAAATGTTGTTAAATTCCCAAATTGAGGCTCATGATGCTAACAAAATGTTTACATTTATTATCATTTTGGAGCCATCCTGGGGTACAATGACAGTATTTTACAAATTTTGAGGTCTTCACAGGGTAGGATGGTCGCATCGAAATGCAACCGCTCCACCCCATGGTCGTCAGGAAATTTCAAAAATATAAAAGCAAATTTGCAAATTTTTAATATCATTTTCACAATTAGCAGTGAGAGAAAAAGGTGAGGTGAGGTGGAGGAGAGATTACTTGACACGAAACGCTGTCGAAAATCCAACCTAACATGATCATGGACCAACCAAAGGCCTCGACTAGTGGAGGAGCCAATGCTACGAAGGTAAAAATCTTGTGGACTCTCTTGTTAATTTTGCAATTTAAAAAAAACCTCATTAAGTAATGGGAAAACGAACCACACCAAATTGTTGGTAACATCACACTAGATTAGGAATTTCTAGATTAGGCTAGTTTAAGTGTAGTTTTTAAATTTTAAGCATTTTTGCATGGGATCGTACCCCTGTTTAGGTGCCACTATGAGAACATTATGGGCGGGACCAGCTCCTCTTTGGTGAGTTGGGGGCCATCTTAGAGTAGGACGACCACGTTTGAAAACCAACGATCAAATTTTTGGCCATTGAAGCAACCATCCCAGGGTGCGACGGTCATGCCTACTGGTCGTCTGGGCCTAGAACAACTACCAAAATTTTGGTTTTTTTATTATTATTTTTTATTTTTTTATGTGATTATTGGACGTCAAATATTGATAGCCCATTATAGGGAACCCATATTGCTTGGTGAGTTACGAGGTTAGCTTTTAGATTATGATTGAGAGTGATTTGAGGCTATTATCCTCAAACAGGTGGTGTGCATTTCCACATTTATGTTAGATCAGGCATATCTGACAACCCTCTCTCATTGATGGGATAGCAGGACCCATACCTTTCATCTCCCTCCTGGTAAGATGATTATGACTTTAGAGGACATCTATCGTATCTTTTGTATTTCGATCGAGGGGTGTCCCATCACCTCCACTCCCCTTCTGTAGTGGGGGAGGGTTCTTCAGAGGATATTTGGAGGGTAGGCATATGTTGCATTAGCACGAATGGACCACAATGGAGTTCTGATCAGAGCGTGGTATGATGCCCATGTGTTCACTCGATGCCAAGTAGTAGCGATGTACATTATTTCAAATATCCTACTACCAAATTTTTTAGGAGTGAGGTTCCCTTGGACCCCCCCGACGACCTAGGAGGGGGGCATTTCCCCCCTACACGGAGTTGTAATTATTGAAATTGAATACTTAAATATATATTGGATTCCATAATTGCTTTTTTAAGTGTTTTTTCAAAAAAAAGTATTTATTAAATGTGTTTTATGATTGAAATTCAGCAAAAAAACAAGACCTCCAAATTAGAGAGAGAATCAAGCTCCACAACTAATACTATGTTCTAGGTATCAAACCATTTTCAACACCTGGTTCGAGGTTGGACTATTTTTTGCACCGACCTATGGTAAAATCTCATTTTCCACTCGATATGGCCAAAACTGTCAAATTCACTATTTTTTTCCATTTTTTTCAAAAACTAAGGTAATTCACCATTTCCTCCAACATGAGGTTGGCCAGTTTTTCCCTTTGTAAAATAAGGTTTGGTAGTTCGTTTAAATGCAAAGCGAGGTTCAAATATCATTGGTACAAAATAGGATCTAGCTTGGTGCAAAATAAGGTTTGGATATTGGCTTGGTGTAGAACAGGGTTCAGCCTGGTGTAAAACAGGGTTTGAAAATCGACTTGATGTAGAACAAGGTTCGAAAATAGACCTAGTGCAGAATAGGATCTAGTATGGTGCAAAATAGGATCCGAATATTGACCTGGTGTAGAACAAGGTCTAGCTTGGTGTAAAATAGAGCTCGAATATCAGCCTGATGCAAAATAGAGCTCAAATATCATCTTGGTGTAAAATAGGGTTCAGCCTAGTGCAAAACAAGATTTGGAAATTGACCTGGTGTAGAATAGGGTCCGACCTGGTGCAAAATAGGGTTCAAAAATTGGCCTGGTGTAGAACAAGGTTCGACCTAGTGCAAAATAGGGTCCGAATATTGGCATGGTGCAAAATAAGATTCAGATATTGACCTAGTGTAAAATAAGTTCTGAAAATCAACCTGGTGTAGAACAAGGTTCAATAGTTAGTTTGAATGCAAATAAGGGTCTGGATATCGATTTGGTGTCGAACAAGTTTCGATAGTCCATCCAAAAATAGAACAGGGCTTAGATATCAGCCTGGTCCATAACTGGTCCAAAAATCAACCTGGTGCAGAATAGGATCTGGTAGTCCATCCAGATGTAAATCAAGATTCAAATATCAGTCTTGTGCAGAACAGGATCCGATAGTCCATCTGGAAGCAGAACAGGATTTGGATATCAGCCTGGTCTAGAATAGGGCCCAGCTTGGTGCATAACATGATCCGATTTATTGTAAAAATAGGTTTGATCTACTACAAAATAGGGTTTAATCTTGTTTGGTGCTAAACAAGATTCGATTTGGTGTAGAATAGGGTTCGATCTTGTCTAGTGTTGAACAGGATCCGGTCTGGTGCAAAATTGGATCGGGATATCCATTTAGTGTAGAACAGGGTCTAAAAATAAAAAAGTATCACTGGTGTGTTAATTATATAGTGGTATACTTGACGAATTTGGTGGGATAATTTAACAAATTTAAAATGTTATGGCGAAAAGGGTCCTCTATTTAGGCAAGATTGCTGGAAATTAAAAAAAAAAATCTGTAATATTATTATCAATGCACAGCGAACTAACACCTAAAAAAAATTGAAAATTCTGGATGAAAGGGTCGACGCTCGAGTCCCCCAAAATAGCAAATTTGAATTTTCAAAAATGCAAATATTAGCCCAATTGGTTAATATTCGTCGTTGTGCATAACCTCGTTTCTCAATGGTGATGGGATAGGGAGATAGGCCATAACTAGCCACAAGTAGGTAGACTGGCACACTATGTGGGATCTTTAAATAGATTGTAGTGAGAGTAGATAGTGTGGAGGCCTTACTTGGATTACCCTCACTGGCTAGAGGTTGCGGAGTATATAGGGTGCGTGATACATGGATGATGGCTCATTGGATGCCATGGCACTAAGTGGAAATGCTTCCACTACTCTCATGTTAGACGGTAGTTTGGCATCTACCAAGATGTCTTGGAGGATCCTGTCATCTATCATCATTGAGATGATGAGACAAAACTGGTGTGGCCTTGAGTAGAGGCACTTGCATATGAGGAGGATCTGATCGTAGATGATATCAGACTAGCCAACCTAGGAACCAGTGCAGAGTATGGTACCTGGTGGGTCATTCGACTATGGAAGGGAGGTGGACCGATGGGTAGGCCTACGAAGGTGATAGTAGAGGAGATAGTGTATGAGGTTAGGTGATGAGTGCATCGTAAGATAGAGAAGGAGTGGGGCTATGTTGTAGAGGAGGTAGAGGAGTCGTAGACCAAGGGTGAGGATGACGAGGATGACTCCTTAGATGAGATGACCCAGTTGAGAGCTCGATGGCAAATCGTACACAGGTAGTTAGCAGAGCAGGAGGCCACTCTTGCCACAGTCTATAATTAGCTCAATACTGGGTAGCAATAGTGGAGAGAGCATGGATGAGACTGGGCAATGAGTATATCATAGAATAGAGGAGGAGTGGGGCTAGACTACAAAGGAGGTAGTGGAGCTATAGGCCAAAGGTGATGAGGATGACCCCACATATGAGATGGCCTAGTTGAGAGCTCGATTGTAGACCATACAAGGGTAGCTAGAAAAGTAGGAGACCACTCTCACCATAGTATAGAGTTAGCTTAGTAATGGGTAGAAGTAGTGGAGAGGATTCTCTAAGGAGAGAGATCTCCTCAAGGTCCAGATAGCCACAACGTAGATAGAGACCGAGTTACTATTGAGAGGGACAAATTCATAGCAGAGCAAAATACTCTATAGATGTAGATGATTTCTAGGATAGTAGAGAGAGATGTCATAAAAACGAAGTCAAATGCTCTATAGGTTTAGGTGGATGCCTTGACTGCAACACAGGGGTAGATAGGTATAGGTAGATAGGTTGTAGGTGATGTGATGACTGTACAGGCACAGGTGGCTCGATACTCCTCTCTTCGATGATTAGATCAGGCCTACATTATCAGCTTAGAGGTTGAGGTAGAGCGATGTGGAGGTATATTACTGACACGATTCTCATTAGGGACATCATGTCAAAGATGATATACTAAGTTAAGGCAATCGCTAGTGAGGCAGTAGATGCCCAAATTTTGAGACCCTCCATAGAGGTCACAAGCTAGCGGTTCTTCTTAGCCTTGTCAAAGTGGGGCTGAGGGTGGAGGCAAGAGAAGCGTCATAGGGCCAGCCTAACTTCTCTATGTGTGCTCTTATTTTTTAGAGTGTGAGGTCCGAGGATCCACTCTATTGTAGCCTACGAGCATTTTGTATCATGATGTACTTATGCCATTTAGACATATATATATATACATATATATATATATATATATACACACATGATTATATATCTCATTTTATGGCTCATCATGTGGTTATGATTTTGATTTATGTGTTATGAGTTATGGATGCATTGATGGATGTGATGATGTATTGATTTATACATGTGATGTACTAATGACATGCAATGATTAGGTGATGGATGTATGACTATATTTTGTAGTCTAGATGTATGTATGCAATGTTTAAAGTTAAATGCATGTTGTTAAATTTATTTAATTGATTACGCATTTAGTTCTTGTTATTGGTATGACGAATGTAATGTATATATAATGCATTAATTGTATGTGGATATTCTAATGCAAATTGTACATGTATGCTTTAATTATTTAAAATATAATGAATGAATCTAATTGGTATTTAACAGACTAATGGTAGATACCACAAAATGTATAAAAATTATGAATTAAAATGTTATCCTTATCATAAGATTCATATGTATGCATTTGCGAGATGAAATATGTGAAATGTAGGGGCATTCCCTAAAAGCTTTTGTAAACTAAAAGGTATGCATAAAATAGTTAGTGGCCGTCTAAATATCATTGTTGATATTCATCCAGTATCTATCCTATTTTATGAGGACCCCTTGATAAAAAAAAGCTCATAAGAAAAACTCCGATTGTTGACGAGATGATTTGGTGCTATGAGGGGATTTTTGAGGTTTTTCATGAGACTCAAACACCCTAGTTGATTGATCAAATTTTGTATATTGACTACACAAGACTCCTGAAAGAGACAAGTCTGTTAAGAAGACCCACATATTCAATATCCCTATGTGTGCAAAGTGAATGCATTAGATGAGATATAAGACTACCTCATTGCCATGCAGGTTTCATGCAACCCATTGTTGTAATGATGATTATCTTATGGTCATCCTACCTGAGTTTGAACGTAATTAGACTAGACTACTAGGCAATACAAGCCACCAAAAGCTAGCTCAACAATAAGCTGATATTGGTCTGTACAAAAGAATGACGTTAGTGATAGACATATCACCATGTGTAAGGTTACTCCATTTCCAGGCGGGTTTCGTTCAACCCATTGTTGTAATGGAGATTGTCTCATGGCTTGTGAATAATTAAGATTTTAGGGATTCAAGCTCGTTACCCCCTTCTTTTATTTTGATTTATTGGGATACTTTCTCATGCTTAGTGGTGAAAACCACTTTTTTTTTAGCGAGAGATTTGCTTAGTGATGAAAATGATTGTTTCTTTTGTATTTTTTTGGGAATTTGCTCATTTTGTGGAAGAGAAAGGGGACTGTTTGGGTAGGGAGGAGCTTTTCCTTTTGTCAATTCTCAACATCCTATACCATGCGCATAATAAGATGAGCAAGTAAAACCTTTTGCATAAGGTGACAATGATTACTTTGTAATGTCGCATTTCCTTGTTCAGACTTGGATTGTTAATGTGTAAATTTGTATTGGAATTTTGACATATGCAAGGTACTCTTAAATCGAGACCTTACCTTCTAAAAGCCAATATAGCTTTCCACAAAATTTGAAAAGATAATTAGGGATGGTTGAATTATCGAAAACTCTCGTATACACCCTATAGCAACTGATTAATTGTGTTGAAAAACACAGTTACTCACAAGAGAAATATGAATGATAATGATATGTGGGATGTAAGGGTTTTTCCTACAAGTTTTTATAAACTAAAAGGTATGCATAAAATATTCAATGGTCATTTAAATATCATTGCTGATATTCATCCAATATCTATCCTATTTCATGAGGACCTCTTAAAGCAAAGCCCATAAAGAAAATTGTGCATGTTGATGATTGATAAGGTTGATATGGGATTCATGATTGACATACAAACATGTAATAATTCATAATAATATAAACACAACTTGTCCTAATGCAAATGCAATGGATGAAGATGCCTAATGAAGTGCAACTACTCAATGCATATGATAACATAATGTAAATATTTTTGTATTTTGATGTTTTGTATTATTTTTGTATTTTTATGCTTTTTAATTTGTTTGATAATTTTTGTTGTTTTGTATTTTTATGTTTTTTTATTTATGTATAAAAAGTCCATAGATAAAGAATATTGAGAGTTTTAGGTTCCTCAACACCTTCTAATGAAGTTAGATAATAATTTATAGGTCATATTTTCTCTGTTACGATAAAGGGACCTAACCAATTGGTCGTAAATTTATCTCATAGATGAGACAACATGTTTGAGTTATGTTGGTTCTCTTTGAGCACAAGATCCCCAACTTTGAAGTCTCTTGAATGGACTTTAGTATTATAATCTTGTTTAATATTATCTTGATAAATGTGCAGATGCTTAAGAGCATTAACTCATCGTTCGTAAAGAAGGGTCAATTGATCGAGGTAAGTTTGTCATGAGGTGTCATCATCTATGAATTCTTTCAATGACACACATAAAAATGGAATTTCTAATTCCAAGGGCATAATGGCCTCAACACCATATACTAGCAAAAATGGGGTTGCCTGGTGGGTGTCTGAATGCTAGTTCGATAAGGCCATAAAGCTAGAGGCAGTTGAAGGTACCAATCCTTGTGGTTTTCCTTGACAATTTTCTTCAATATGGCAACTACAGTTTTATTACAGGCCTCTGCCTACCCATTTTCTTATGGATAATAGGGTGTTGCAAAGCTATGTTGAATGTTATATTTGGACATTAAGACCCACACATCTTTGTTCTTGAATGATGTCCCATTATTCGATATTATTTTGAATGGAATACCAAAACGACATATAATGTTATAGAGTATGAACTCCGCAATACAAGCTCCAGTCATAGTGGTTAAGGGGATTGCTTCCACCCATTTGGTAAAATACTCAGTAGTCATTATAATTAACATGTGATAGCCTAAATATGGAGGAGAGATCTTCCTAATTATATCAAATCCCCACTGAGAGAAAGACCATGCTGATTGAATCAATTGTAAGGTCTGAGTTGGTAGGTGCGAGAGATTAGCATGATGTTGATACTTTACACACTTCCTAACATATGCTCAACAATATTTTCCATTTTGGGCCAATAATAACCCATTCAAATGATTCACTTGGCAATAGCCATGCCGCTAAAATGGCCATCGTAGGTACCGTCATGAGCTTGCAAGATTACCCAAGTAGATTCTTGGGGCTCGAGACAACAAAGGAGTCCATCGTAGCTTTGATGATAGAGAGTGTCTCCTAACAAGACATACTTGGTTGCTTTTTGTTTGAATGCTCGTTTTGTGACATGCAAAAATCTCGAAGGGATATTACCAAGTTTTAAATAATATTTTAATTATATTTACCAATCTTGATAAGCTTGAGCTTCAACTGATTGAATAACTTGTTCCTGTTGTGATTCATCATGCACAAATGTGAATTGGAAAACAACCTTGTGATGAATGGTCATGCCATTATCTAAAGGACCCTGTGAGATCAAGGACCCCCAAGATGCTTGTTTTAGAAAGTCTTGTGCCTTGGAGAACTGATTTTGATTCGATTTAATTTGAATAATGTGAATTGATTCGTTTATGTCTGAAGCCTCATGCAAAATCACTGATTAAGAGAGCATTTTAACATGCATGGTTGTAAAATCATTGAAATATTTCTATGGGATTAAGGATCCCAAATATGCCAATTGTATCTGCAAAGCAATTGGACGTACGAGGGAATACCATCGATGGCTCCATTGACTTCACACATAAGTCTGTTGAGTATTTATTTCTTCATAATATCCATGGAAGTGTTAGATATATGAAATTTATATTTTTTCATACATGTATATGGTGAAATACTTTAATCAAGGAACGCAATCTAGTACAAGGACACCTCTATCTCTTTTTTTTATCTCATTCATTCTTTCCACTTGTTTTTGGTGCTAGATTTTATAATTTTAACATGGCATATTTGTGGATAATATGTATCCATTCAGTTGTCATCAATACTATCATTAGCACCTGCAATTAAATCATGTGGACCATATCCTAGGACAAGGGATAAACTATTTCCTTTTTCACATCTATTTTAAGTGTTTGATTTGCACCTATATCAAAATTTTCTTTTCTAAAGTCATTTGGTAGGCTTAAATATTCATGGATTTCACAAGTGCAATGTATTACGCCTTCGTATTCACTGATTTTTAGAAGCATGTTTAATATTAGGAGTGGTGGATTTATATTATTTGGAAAGCTAATATTTGGCCTATTACACAGTTGGATGACTGTTAATTGGCACGACTGGATAATCTGATTGAAGGACATGTTAGTACCAAAGCCATTATTCTTCGAATAATATAGCTTTTATGTATATTGTAAACACCAGTCATGATAACTATCCCTTACTTTCATTCACCATGCAACAATAGATGATGTTTATTCTTGGTGGTGATTTTGCTGGCACGAGTTACTCAGTGTCTTTCTTTATGTGAGAGCATAGCTGAGTGTGAGGGCCCGTTATTCATTTTTACTATATGTATTTGGTAGAAGGAATTAGGATAAAGAAAGCATAACATATTTGGACAGTAATGGTTTTTATTTTTTATTATTAAACAAATTGAAGCATCTACGAAAGCTTGATGGTGACTCGTGAAATTTCGAAGGAGTATATTTTCAGTTTTTTTTTAGCTTTGAGGACAAAGCTCTTCAAAGGGGGGTGGAATGTTAAGATCCTATATCCTAACCTTCAATTCATAATAATAATTTAATATCCTAAGGGGTAGTATAGTTGATAATATAATAATTAATTATTATATTATATTATTAGGCTTAGCATAAGTCATAATAATTAATTATATTAATTATTATGAACCATCGTGGTGAAGAGACATGATGGTTAGGGTTAGGTTGGTATATATAATTGTTCAAGCCATTCATTCAAAATCATGCATGAAATATAAAAACATATATTATTTAGACCCATTGGAGGGATTTCCCAAACCAATGCAAAAGGTGATTCGTATCTAAAAGTGATTCTATTTATTTTATTTATTTCTCATTTATTAATTTATTGTGCTAGGAACCCTTGGTTCCTAACAAAACCATCAAAGAACAAATTCATATCTGCTTTATTTTTTAGTTCTTTGGGTTCGAGTGATTCTGATAGTGCGAACACTGCATCATTGTGTAGCTCAATTTTCAAAGGTTTATCGTCATAAATAGGAGCCTCTGCTAATTGATCAACTATAACTTGACCTTTGATTAATTTTTGACTGATGAATTCAAGATCGAATTCCATCAATAGCATGATCCACTTTGTAGTTCATGTATTATGATATGTGCAACTCATCATATACCACAAAGGATTTTCTTTAGAGATAATATACATTGTATGACTTAACATGTAGTGGCAAAGCTTTTTGGTGGTGAACACCACTGCTAAGCAGAGCTTCTCGACGTATGCGTACTTTAGCTTGTAACTGACCAAGGTGTGACTAATATAGTAGATAGCATGTTCTTTGTTTTCTTTATTCTTTTGGACCAACATGGTCCCTAGAGCAAAATCTATGGTTGAAATATATAACAAGAAAGGCACACATGGTTGAGGTGGATCTAATACTAGTGGTGAAGCCAAGTACTATTTTATTTCATCAAAGGTATTTTGTTATTCCTTATTCCAATTGAATGGGATCCCTTGCATAGTAATCAATTCATGGGTTGATATTTATTCGATAATTATGCTATAAAGCGCTTGATGGATGCTACCTTTCTCTACAAGCTACGAAGCTCTTTAATGTTAGTGGAGGGAAGCATTTCTAAAATTACTTTGACCTTTGCAAGATCTACTTTGATCCCTCTCTTGGAGACTATGAATCCCAAAAAAAATCTTGATGTAATACCGAAAACACGTTTTTTAGGATTTAGCCTGACGTTATGCTCTACTAGGTGATCAAAGACTTTTCGTAAAACATCTGCATGCTCTTCACGCAAGAGAGACTTGGCGAGCAAATTGTCTATATAATCTTCTAAGATTTTGTGCATATAGTCATGAAAAATGTATGTCATAGCTCGTTGATAGGTTGCACTAGTATTTTTAAGGTCAAATGGCATAACTTTATAACAAAATGTTCCCCATGGTGTAGTAAAGGTTATTTTATATTGATCTTCGGGCTTGACTCGAATTTGGTTATAGCTTGAAAATTTGTCCATAAGGGATAACATTTTGTGACTAGCAGTTGCGTCTACTAGAGCATCAATATTAGGCAAAGGGAATGCATCCTTGGGAGTTGCTTTATTAAGATATTTGAAATTTGTATAGATACGAATCCTCCCATCAAGTTTTCCTACGGGTACCATGTTAGATACTCATTTTGGATAGTCAATCGGTTGGATAAATTTCGCATCCAACAATTTTTGTAACTCATATTTCACCATTAAGGTGATTGTTGGATGCATTTTTCTGAGCTTTTGCTTGATCGACTTTATATTCGGGTCTAGTGTAAGGTTATGTGTAACCAAATTTGGATCAAGACCCGACATGTCCTTATATGACCAAGCAAACATGTCATATTTTTCTATCAAAAGAGATGTGATGATGACACACTCTTCAAGAGATAGACTCTCCTAATTTTACTTTCTTAGGATTGTTAGTATCATTGCCATTATCCACGTTAAAAGTCTCATCAATTGACATATAAGACCCCTCATTAAGTTGATGAGGTGTAGGGATCAGGTAGATGTCATTCATTGGATTTGGAGGAACTATCATATCAGATTCAACCTCAATGTTACAAACATCCTAAGTAGGCCCTAGAGTGAAATGGAATGGTTGTAGCATCTCTTCACATGGGAATAACTCCTCAGGCGATGGTGGCAATGTGGTGTGATCAAAGTTAATAGCCTCATGATTGAGCTACAATGGCTTTAAAGGGTAACAAGGATTATAGAGAGGTACGGTTAGTTCAATGGAAATCATGTTTATGGAAGGTTGGTAATTTCCATTATCGCATGGAGAGAACTTATCGATTATATATGGATCTAGATGTGCTAGATGTGGCTTAGGAGGAAATGGGATCTTAGGATCTACTCTAGGCATAGGTAAGATGATTGGGTCCTCTGGTGATAGCAACTACCTCCAATTAGGTGGGGCAGGAAACACCCTATGATATATGTCATATATGTTAACAAGGGGCCTAATAGGCTCAACATCTCCTCTACAGTTATTAAGGTGACAAAGGTAGTGAGGATCTAAGTATGCTGCTTTTGTTTCATCCTCATATTCATCATATTCATCAATCCAATAATTTTTAGGATTATCATCGAGTTTGGCTTCCTCTTGTTGGTTCGTTTCATAAAATGATTCACTTATAAAATCAGGGGGCTCTATGGAGACCATTCTAATTGGGAGATGATATTCTAGAAGATGAGAAGGGTTGAGGTCATTGTATTCATTATCATCAATGTCCTCCCCAAAACCTAAGCTTAGGCATTGTAGGGAATCGATCAAAAACTCTTTTGGCATGCAGATGAAATACCATAAACAGAATTTGTCTATAGGCAATTGGTATTACGGTAAATAGGATGTTCTGAGACCCTGCTAATAAATACCTAAGTCATTTTCATGCCAATGGCAATGATGAAAATATCTTAGAGAAAAATTTGGATTCGACATATAATATATGTTTCCTACAAATGGTTCATTGTCGTAGTTGATCATTGGATACTGGTTTATGGATTGGTCGAAACCCCCATATATGAAATTCATTTGATTGGGTAGTATACCTAGGGGTACAATAGTTCCAATTGGCAAGGAGGAAGCACAACGTCTTCCCATGTCTTACACAGATTCAATAATTGGTATAAATATAATATTTTGTACCAAATATTCTACGAGCCCTAGATTGTCTAAGTGAATGGTCACTTGCGATGCAGATGATGTTGTTGATGATGCAGGGGATGTGGGTTGAGGTACATCATCCATTGTGGTAGGTGATTCTTCCTCTTCTATAGGAATCATAATTTCTATCGTAGAAACGTTGGGGATGACTTCTAGAGCATCTTCCATAGGTGCCTTCAACTTTTGTTTGATCGAAGGATCCGATGACGATGAAGGAATGTTTGAAGTAGCCAATGGTTTAGGTGGATGTGGTGGTAATGAAGTGGGTGGATCCCTTTTCCATATTCATAGATGGAATCGGTGCAATGCATGGAATTCCTCCACGTCCAAAGTCTTTGGACAAGCTTTTGGAAATAAGGTTTGAAGAATTCAAAATTTTGAGTAGAAAGGCAAAAAAATGCCATTCCTCGCTAGCCCTATTTAAAGAGAATTTGGGATGCATAGTTCCTCATAGCCTACGAATGGAAAAACCACGTCTTCAATTTCCAGATGAAGATATTAATAAATAGTTTTTTTATGAGTCAGAGGCCCTCACAAAAAATTTTTGCTTGGAAATGGCTTTAAATTATATATCTGTAATTTCAAAAAATATACAGATAAATTAGCTGCTCAGGCCAATGATTATATTCCCAATATTTTATTGCTGACAATTAAGGAAATTCTTGCAGATTCCATAAATAAATATAAGATAATTTCTCAAGAAATTGCTTTGGAATGGGAATCCCAGATTAAAGAGCTTTTTGAGGGAAAGCTTCAGGCTTGGAGAGTTGAAATGCAAATCCAAAAATATATACAAGAGAAAGCTAAAGTTGCTCGAGAGAATGCTGCTTCAAAAATCCCAAAAGTTAATATGTCAGAAGCTACAGAAAGTGTAGCCAACTTGGTTAAAAGAGAAATCAAGCAGCAAATTGATCTTTTTGAAAAACTAATCATAGGTGCACAAAAGAAATTTCTAGCACAAGACAACAATAATAAAAGTCACAATAGAGGTCCAAACCAAAGAGCCTCTACTACACAAAAAATGCAATCACAACAACATCCACAACATGGAAACAAACAACAACGACAACCACAACAAAGGAATAAATAGCTAAAACAACAACAACAAAGGCAATAACAACAAGGAGCATAATTTAAACTTTTGGGGCCCTTCTCCAAGAAGACGAAATAAGGGGAGAAACTTCCAGAATAGCACTTCCTATGTGCAGCAACAATTACAATAGGATAATGGAAGAAATTTCCACAACTCTGGTTTTGAGAATCCAAGAAAGGGTTTTGTCCCATCTGTTCAGAAGCAGCAAGGGTAGGGGTTCTTCCATCGCCAAAATAGTGGTGGAAACCAAAAATAACCCCACGGTTTGCAATTTTAATCCCACATGATTTTGGTCATCGGTATTTTATACCGGAGTCCTGTTTAGGCTATGGATGGAAAAATCACAAATCTTGTTGTCCATAATTTTTCCTCCAAAGAACTTACCCAAAATGAAATTGAGGCCCTCAGCTTGGGTTTAAATTTCCTCCCTGTTCCTCCTCCCATGGCCAAAGAGGTTCTAAAATAGGAGTTTTCAACATTTTGTAGATGTCTTCATCTTGAATGGTTCTTTGGATCGAGAGGTGGCCCTCCAAAATCGCTTAAGCCCATTGATCCTTTTTGTGTTTCCAACCCAAGTTTTAATCCCTCATAGTTTTATAAGCCTTTGGAAGAAATTATTGGCATGGGTGAAATATTCCTCAATAACAAATTATCTGTTGCTAATCCCACCCGCCAACGTGCTTTTCCATCCCACATCTGGTCTACCATTTGTTCCCTTGCCAATTAAAAATCCATTGTCATTAGGCCTACAGATAAAAACTTGGGTGTTTGTGTTTTATCAATGGATTGGTACATTTTAGAAGGTCTTTTCCAGCTTTCAGATCAAAATGTTTACTCTTAAGTGAACAAAGTCCCCTGGCAGGATATTTTTTATCAGCTCCAAGACTTGCTTGATTGGGCTTTTAGGAGGAATCTACTTTTAAAAAACCATAAGAAATTTATGCTCCATGTAACACCATCCTCTACTAGAGTGTGTGTCTTTTACCTACTCCCCAAAATCCACAAGCCCAAGCTTTCCGATCGATCCATCTGTTCCTACTATGGTTTCATGCTCGAACCTACCTCCAAATGGCTTCATCATATGCTCTTGCCAATTTTGTTGAAGCAAAAAAATCATCTCTTGGATTCCATATCTCTAATTAAATATTTGCATGGTCATAACTTTCCTCAGGACATCATTCTTTTCTCTTTTTATGTTGAGAGCCTCTATCCCAACATCCCCACCTCTCAAGGATTGGCAGCCATCCATCATTTTTTGAGGAATGAATTTGATTCGGCCAAGACAAACTTTGTGGTAAGGCTTGCAGAGATAGTGTTAACACAACACTACTTGGAATTCAAAGGGAAAACATACAGGTAGATAAGAGGAACAACCATGGGAAGTAATTTTGTTGTGGTTTATGCTTGTTTATTTCTTTGTCATCTAGAGGAACAAGTATTTAATAATGTTGTTGTGGAAAATATTTTATTTTATAAAAGATACATTGATGATGCCATTGGAGTTTGGCATGGCCCTAAGGAGGATCTTAATGGTTTTCTTGATGCCTACGGTTCCTTCTATGACAATATTAAAATTACTTCCTTTATTTCTTATTTTGAAGTAACACTTTTGGATACTACATTTTTTAAGGGACCTGATTTTGCTCAAACTGGAATTCTTTGCACCAAATTGTTTCAGAAGTTGATGAATGCCTACCAATACATCCCTGCTTCCTCCCATCATCCAGTTCATCAGAAAAAGGCCTTTATCATGAGTGAACTCAATAGATTTTTGGTTAGAGAAAGCTCCAGGGATGGATTTATTTTTGTTAAAAATAAAATTTTTAATAGACTCAGAGCTAGGGGATATCAAATTAATTTTCTCTTGCCTTTGTTTGAGAAAGTTAAATTTGATGGTAGGCCTTCACTTTTGGCCAGATTTTTGGAGCGAGCAGCACACAGACATGGAACCAAAATAAAAATAATTCCTCTTATTTTGAAGTTGGACAACTGCAATTTTGTCAAAGATCTTTGAATTGGCACAAATATTATTTCTCCAATGTTTGAAAAATGGAGAAAAAATAGAGAGCTCAAACACATTACTCGAGGCATCATTTGTTGGAGGAACAAAAAGCCCTTGAGAGCTTATCTTTGTAAAAACAAAATTTCTTAAAACATGTTTTATCCGCTATGTATCTTGCATTTTTAATATATTTTTAATGCATTTTTAATGTAATTTTTAATGCATTTTTAATATAATTTTAATGCATTTTTAATGCAAGTTTTTGTATTTGGGTGGGTAATTTTTCTTGGGGTATGAGCCTGGGTTTACCGTTTGGTCTATAAACCTGCGGTCTTTATTGTTTTTTATGGGTTTAAAAAAGATATTTTTTATCCCACATGTAATACATTATGGCTCCCCCACTAGAGTTAGGATTTTATAAAGAAGTGTTGTACTTCTTCTAAACTCACACTCCGCTGATGAGACCCATAGGTCGAAACGCGTTTGGAGTTTTGATGTTGTATTACTTCTTTTTTGGAATAAAATTCAATTTCGTGTCTTTTGTTCCTTTCCTAACTCGTGTTAATATTTTTTCTATTTTTCTAAAACGTATTTGTTGTCGGTATTATGCTCTTCACTTGTCGTGTAATGCGATCTGGTGAATCAAAAATCCTGCAGCACTAGGAGTATGCTCTTCACTTGCGCATCTACGATCTGGTGAATCAGAAACTAGTTTACATTTTTAGAGTACTGCTTCGCCATGTTTCTTTTTTTATTAATGAGTTTACCCATTAATGGCGCACGCTGCTCTACCAGTTATTGACCTTTCAGATATTGAATCCTCTCCCATAGTTCCTGATAGTCCCCCCAGTTCTCCTGTTCGTCTTCCTCGCAAGCGTCTACGACAAGAGGGTTCATGACAACAAATTTGGGAGCTTGAAGAACGGGTCTTCGGCATAGATAAAATGGAAGAGTTTTGCAGAGGTCTAACACAAACAAAATTTTTTGCTCAAAATGGAAGAGTTCCTTGTACACAGGATAGAAGGACCTTCATAGATGGAATCGGTGCAATGCGTGGCATTCCTCCACGTCCAGAGTCTTTGGACAAGCTGTTGGAAACAAGGTTCGAAGAATTCAAGATTTTGAGTAGAAAGGCAGAAAAATGCCATTCCAGGCTAGCCCGATTTGAAGAGAATTTGGGCAAAGGCATTGTTCCCCATAGCCTACGAATGGAAAAACCACGTCTTCAACTTCCAGATGAAGATATTAATAAACAATTTTTTGATGAGTCAGAGGCCCTCACAGAAAAATTTTGCTTGGAAATGGCTAAATTATATATCTGTAATTTCAAAAAATATACAGATAAATTAGCTACTCAAGCCAATGATTATATTCCCAATATTTTATTGCCGACAATTAAGGAAATTCTTGCAGATTCCGTAAATAAATATAAGACAATTTCTCAAGAAATTGCTTTGGAATGGGAATCCCAGATTAAAGAGCTTTTTGAGGGAAAGCTTCAGGCTTGGAGAGTTGAAATGCAAATCCAAAAATATATACAAGAGAAAGCCAAAGTTGCTCGAGAGAATGCTGCTTCAGAAATCCCAGAAGTTAATATGTCAGAAGCTACAGAAAGTGTAGCCGACTTGGTTAAAAGAGAAATCAAGCAGCAAATTGATCGTTTGGAAAAACTAATCACAGGTGCACAAAAGAAATTTCTGGCACAAGACAACAAGAATAGAAGTCACAATAGAGGGCCAAACCAAAGAGCCTCTACTACACAGAAAATGCAATCACGACAACATCCACAACATGGAAACAAACAACAATGACAGCCACAACAAAGGAATAAACAGCTGAAACAACAACAACAAAGGTAGCAACAACAACAGGGGCATAATTTAAACTTTCGGGGTCCCTTCTCCAAGAAGATAAAATAAGGGGAGAAACTTCCAGAACCGCACTTCCTATGTGCAGCAACAATTGCAACAGGACAATGGAAGAAATTTCCACAACTCTGGTTTCGAGAATCCGAGAAAGGGTTTTGCCCCATCTGTTCAGAAGCAGCAAGGGCAGGGGTTCTTCCATCGCCAAAATGGTGGCGAAAACAAAAAATAACCCCTTGGTCCACAATTTTCAGCCCATAGGATTTTGGCCATCGGTATTTTTACCGGAGTCCTGTCTGGGCTATGGATGGCAAAATCACAAATCTTGTTGTCCATAATTTTTCCTCCAAAGAACTTACCTAGAATGAAATTGAGGCCCTCAGCTTGGGTTTAAAGTTCCTCCCTGTTCCTCCTCCCATGGCCAAAGAGGTTCTAAAATAGGAGTTTTCAACATTTTGTAGACGTCTTCGTCTTGAATGGTTCTTTGGACCGAGAGGTGGCCCTCCAAAACCACTTAAGCCCATTGATCCTTTTCGTGTTTCCAACCCAAGTTTTAATCCCTCATAGTTTTATAAGCCTTTGGAAGAAATTATTGGCATGGGTGAAATATTCCTCAATAACAAATTATCTACTGCTAATCCCACCCGCCAACGTGCTTTTCCATCCCACATCTGGTCTGCCATTTGTTCCCTTGCCAATGACAAATCCATTGTCATTAGGCCTGCAGATAAAAACTTGGGTGTTTGTGTTTTATCCATGGATTGGTACATTTTAGAAGGCTTTTCCCAGCTTTCATATCAAAATGTTTACTCTGAAGTGAACAAAGTCCCTTGGCAGGATATTTTTTATCAGCTCCAAGACTTGCTTGATTGGGCTTTTAGGAGGAATCTGCTTTCAGAAAACCATAGGAAATTTATGCTCCAAGTAACACCATCCTCTACTAGAGTGTGTGTCTTTTACCTGCTCCCCAAAATCCACAAGCCTAGGCTTTTCGATCGACCCATCTGTTCCTACTATGGTTTCATGCTCGAACCTGCCTCCAAATGGCTTCATCATCTGCTCTTGCCAATTTTGTTGAAGCAAAAAAATCATCTCTTGGATTCCATATCTCTAATTAAATATTTGCATGGTCGTACTTTTCCTCAGGACATCATTCTTTTCTCTTTTGATGTTGAGAGCCTCTATCCCAACATCCCCACCTCTCAAGGATTGACAACCATCCATCATTTTTTGAGGAATGAATTTGATTCGGCCAAGACAAACTTTGTGGTAAGGCTTGCAGAGATAGTGTTAACACAACACTACTTGGAATTCAAAGGGAAAACATACAGGCAGATAAGAGGAACAGCCATGGGAAGTAATTTTGTTGTGGTTTATGCTTGTTTATTTCTTTGTCATCTAGAGGAACAGGTATTTAATAATGTTGCTATGGAAAATATTTTATTTTATAAAAGATACATTGATGATGCCATTGGAGTTTGGCATGGCCCTAAGGAGGATCTTAATGGTTTTCTTGCTGCCTACGGTTCCTTCTATGACAGTATTAAAATTACTTCCTTTATTTCTGATTTTGAAGTAACACTTCTGGATACTACATTTTTTAAGGGACCTGATTTTGCTCAGACTGGAATTCTTTGCACCAAATTGTTTCAAAAGTCGATGAATGCCTACCAATACATCCCTGCTTCCTCCCATCATCCAGTTCATCAAAAAAATGCCTTTATCATGAGTGAACTCAACAGATTTTTGGTTAGAGAAAGCTCCAGGGATGGATTTATTTCTGTTAAAAATAATTTTTTTAACAGACTCAAAGCTAGGGGATATCAAATTAATTTTCTCTTGCCTTTGTTTGAGAAAGTTAAATTTGATGGTAGGCCTTCACTTTTGGCCAGAGTTTTGGAGCGAGCAGCACGCAGACATGGAACCAAAATAAAAATAATTCCTCTTATTTTGAAGCTGGACAACTGCAATTTTGTCAGAGATCTTCGAATCGGCACAGATATTATTTCTCCAATGTTTGAAAAATGGAGAAAAGATAGAGAGCTCAAACACATTGCTCGAGGCATCATTTGTTGGAGGAACAAAAAGCCCTTGAGAGCTTATCTTTGTAAAAACAAAATTTCTTAAAACATGTTTTATCCGCTATGTATCTTGCATTTTTAATGTAATTTTTAATGCATTTTTAATGTATTTTTAATGCATTTTTTAATGCAAGTTTTTGTATTTGGGCGGGTAATTTTTCTTGGGGTATGAGCCTGGGTTTACCGTTTGGTCTATAAACCTACGGTCTTTATTGTTTTTTATGGGTTTAAAAAGAAATTTTTTATCCCACATGTAATACATTATGGCTCCCCCACTAGAGTTAGGATTTTATAAAGAAGTGTTGTACTTCTTCTAAACTCACACTCCGCTGATGAGACCCATAGGTCGAAACGCGTTCGGAGTTTTGATGTTGTATTACTTCTTCTTTTGGAATAAAATTCAATTTCGTGTCTTTTGTTCCTTTCCTAACTCGTGTTAATATTTTTTTCTATTTTCTAAAACGTATTTGTTGTCGGTATTATGCTCTTCACTTGTCGTGTAATGCGATCTGGTGAATCAGAAATCCTGCAGCACTAGGAGTATGCTCTTCACTTGCGCATCTGCGATCTGGTGAATCAGAAACTAGTTTACATTTTTAGAGTACTGCTTCGCCATGTTTCTTTTTTTATTAATAAGTTTACCCATTAATGGCGCATGCTGCTCTACCAGTTATTGACCTTTTAGATATTGAATCCTCTCCCATAGTTCCTGATAGTCCCCCTAGTTCTCCTGTTCGTCTTCCTCGCAAGCGTCTACGGCAAGAGGGTTCACGACAACAAATTTGGGAGCTTGAAGAACGGGTCTTCAACATAGATAAAATGGAAGATTTTTGTAGAGGTCTAACACAAACAGAATTTTTTGCTCAAAATGGAAGAGTTCCTTGTACACAGGATAGAAGGACCTTCATAGATGGAATCGGTGCAATGCATGGCATTCCTCCACGTCCAGAGTCTTTGGACAAGTTGTTGGAAACAAGGTTCGA
Source organism: Wollemia nobilis (assembly GCA_028583015.1). Lineage (NCBI taxonomy): Eukaryota > Viridiplantae > Streptophyta > Pinopsida > Araucariales > Araucariaceae > Wollemia > Wollemia nobilis. The sequence continues at coordinate 3,262,266 of JAQPPZ010017259.1, read as the reverse complement.
AGAATTCAAGATTTTGAGTAGAAAGGCAAAAAAATGCCATTCCAAGCTAGCCCGGTTTGAAGAGAATTTGGGCAAAGGCATTGTTCCCCATAGCCTACGAATGGAAAAACCATGTCTTCAACTTCTAGATGAAGATATTAATAAATAATTTTTTGATGAGTCAGAGGCCCTCACAGAAAATTTTTGCTTGGAAATGGCTAAATTATATATCTATAATTTCAAAAAATATACAGATAAATTAGCTGCTCAGGCCAATGATTATATTCCCAATATTTTATTACCGGTAATTAAGGAAATTCTTGCAGATTTCGTAAATAAATATAAGATAATTTCTCAGGAAATTGCTTTGGAATGGGAATCCCAGATTAAAGATATTTTTGAGGGAAAGCTTCAGGCTGGGAGAGTTGAATTGCAAATCCAAAAATATATACAAGAGAAAGCTAAAGCTTATTGAGAGAATGCTACTTCAAAAATTCTAGAAGTTAATATGTTAGAAGCTACAAAAAGTGTAGTCGACTTGGTTAAAAGAGAAATCAAGCAGCAAATTGATCATTTGGAAAAACTAATCATAGGTGCACAAAAGAAATTTCTGACACAAGACAACAAGAATAGAAGTCACAATAGAGGGCCAAACCAAAGAGCCTCTACTACATAGAAAAGGCAATCACAGCAACATCCACAACATGGAAACAAACAACAACGACAACCACAACAAAGGAATAAATAACTAAAACAACAACAACAAAGGTAGCAACAAAAATAGGGGCATAATTTAAACTTTCGGGGCCCTTCTCCAAGAAGACGAAAGAAGGGGAGAAACTTCCAGAACCGCACTTCCTATGTGTAGAAACAATTGCAATAGGACAATGGAAGAAATTTCCACAACTCTATTTTCGAGAATCCAAGAAAGGTTTTTACCCCAACTATTTAGAAGCAGCAAGGGCAGGGGTTCTTCCGTCGCCAAAATGGCGGTGGAAACCAAAAATAACCCCTTGGTCCGCAATTTTCAGCCCACAAGATTTTGGTCATGGGGTATGAGCCTGGGTTTACCGTTTGGTCTATAAACCTGCGGTCTTTATTGTTTTTTATGGGTTTAAAAAAGATATTTTTTATCCCACATGTAATACATTATGGCTCCCCCACTAGAGTTAGGATTTTATAAAGAAGTGTTGTACTTCTTCTAAACTCACACTCCGCTGATGAGACCCATAGGTCGAAACGCGTTTGGAGTTTTGATGTTGTATTACTTCTTATTTTCGGAATAAAATTCAATTTTGTGTCTTTTGTTCCTTTCCTAACTCGTGTTAATATTTTTTTCTGTTTTCTAAAACGTATTTGTTGTCGGTATTATGCTCTTCACTTGTCATGTAATGTGATCTGGTGAATCAGAAATCCTGCAGCACTAGGAGTATGCTCTTCACTTGCGCATCTGCGATCTGGTGAATCAGAAACTAGTTTACATTTTTAGAGTACTACTTCACCATGTTTCTTTTTTTATTAATGAGTTTACCCATTAATGGCACACGTTGCTCTACTAGTTATTAACCTTTCAGATATTGAATCCTCTCCCATAGTTCCTGATAGTCCCTCCAGTTCTCTTGTTCGTCTTCCTCGCAAGCGTCTACGGTAAGAGGGTTCATGGCAACAAATTTGGGAGCTTGAAGAATGGGTCTTCGACATAGATAAAATGGAAGAGTTTTGTAGAGGTCTAACACAAACAGAAGTTTTTTCTCAAAATGGAAGAGTTCCTTGTACACAGGATAGAAGGACCTTCATAGATGGAATCGGTGCAATGCATGGCATTCCTCCACGTCTAGAGTCTTTGGATAAGCTATCGGAAACAAGGTTCGAAGAATTCAATATTTTGAGTAGAAAGGCATAAAAATGCCATTCCAGGCTAGCCCGGTTTGAAGAGAATTTGGGCAAAGGAATTGTTCCCCATAGCCTACGAATGGAAAAACCATGTCTTCAACTTCTAGATGAAGATATTAATAAATAATTTTTTGATGAGTCAGAGGCCCTCACAGAAAAATTTTACTTGGAAATGGCTAAATTATATATCTATAATTTCAAAAAATATACAGATAAATTAGTTGCTCAGGCCAATGATTATATTCCCAATATTTTATTGTCGGTAATTAAGGAAATTCTTGCAGATTCCATAAATAAATATAAGATAATTTTTTTAGAAAATGTTTTGGGAAGGGGAACCCAGATTAAAGAGATTTTTGAGGGAAAGCTTCAGGCTTGGAGAGTTGAAATGCAAATCCAAAAATATATACAAGAGAAAGATAAAGTTGCTCGAGAGAATGCTGCTTTAGAAATCCCAGAAGTTAATATGTCAGAAGCTACAGAAAGTGTAGCCGACTTGGTTAAAAGAGAAATCAAGCAACAAATTGATCGTTTGGAAAAACTAATCACAGGTGCACAAAAGAAATTTTTGGCACAAGACAACAAGAATAGAAGTCACAATAGAGGGCCAAACCAAAGAGCCTCTACTACATAGAAAAGACAATCACGACAACATCCACAACATGGAAACAAACAACAACGACAACCACAACAAAGGAATAAATAGCTGAAACAACAACAATAAAGGCAACAACAACAATAGGGGCATAATTTAAACTTTCGGGGCCCTTCTCCAAGAAGACAAAATAAGGGGAGAAACTTATAGAACCGCACTTCCTATGTGCAGCAACAATTGCAACAGGACAATGGAAGAAATTTCCACAACTCTGGTTTCGAGAATCCGAGAAAGGGTTTTGCCCCATCTGTTCAGAAGCAGCAAGGGTAGGGGTTCTTCCATCACCAAAATGGTGATGAAAACCAAAAATAACCCCTTGGTCCGCAATTTTTAGCCCACAGGATTTTGGTCATCGGTATTTTTACCGGAGTCCTGTCTGGGCTATGGATGGCAAAATCACAAATCTTGTTGTCCATAATTTTTCCTCCAAAGAACTTACCCAGAATGAAATTGAGGCCCTCAGCTTGGGTTTAAAGTTCCTCCCTGTTCCTCCTCCCATGGCCAAAGAGGTTCTAAAATAGGAGTTTTCAACATTTTGTAGACGTCTTCATCTTGAATGGTTCTTTGGACCGAGAGGTGGCCCTCCAAAACCGCTTAAGCCCATTGATCCTTTTCGTGTTTCCAACCCAAGTTTTAATCCCTCATAGTTTTATAAGCCTTTGGAAGAAATTATTGGCATGGGTGAAAGATTCCTCAATAACAAATTATCTGCTGCTAATCCCACCCGCCAACGTGCTTTTCCATCCCACATCTGGTCTGCCATTTGTTCCCTTGCCAATGACAAATCCATTGTCATTAGGCCTGTAGATAAAAACTTGGGTGTTTGTGTTTTGTCCATGGACTGGTACATTTTAGAAGGCTTTTCCCAGCTTTCAGATCAAAATGTTTACTCTGAAGTGAACAAAGTCCCCTGGCAGGATATTTTTTATCAACTCCAAGACTTGCTTGATTGGGCTTTTAGGAGGAATCTGCTTTTAGAAAACCACAAGAAATTTATGCTCCAGGTAACACCATCCTCTGCTAGAGTGTGTGTCTTTTACCTACTCCCAAAAATCCACAAGCCCAGGCTTTTCGATCGACCCATCTGTTCCTACTGTGGTTTCATGCTCGAACCTACCTCCAAATGGCTTCATCATCTGCTCTTGCCAATTTTGTTGAAGCAAAAAAATCATCTCTTGGATTCCATATCTCTAATTAAATATTTGCATGGTCGTACCTTTCCTCAGGACATCATTCTTTTCTCTTTTGATGTTGAGAGCCTCTATCCCAACATCCCCACCTCTCAAGGATTGGCAGCCATCCATCATTTTTTGAGGAATGAATTTGATTCGGCCAAGACAAAATTTGTGGTAAGGCTTGCAGAGATAGTGTTAACACAACACTACTTGGAATTCAAAGGGAAAACATACAGGCAGATAAGAGGAACAACCATGGGAAGTAATTTTGTTGTGGTTTATGCTTGTTTATTTCTTTGTCATCTAGAGGAACAGGTATTTAATAATGTTGTTGTGGAAAATATTTTATTTTATAAAAGATACATTGATGATGCCATTGGAGTTTGGCATGGCCCTAAGGAGGATCTTAATGGTTTTCTTGTTGCCTACGGTTCCTTCTATGACAGTATTAAAATTACTTCCTTTATTTCTGATTTTGAAGTAACACTTCTGGATACTACATTTTTTAAGGGACCTGATTTTGCTCAGACTGGAATTCTTTGCACCAAATTGTTTCAGAAGTCGATGAATGCCTACCAATACATCCCTGCTTCCTCCCATCATCTAGTTCATCAGAAAAAGGCCTTTATCATGAGTGAACTCAACATATTTTTGGTTAGAGAAAGCTCCAGGGATGGATTTATTTTTGTTAAAAATAATTTTTTTAACAGACTCAGAGCTAGGGGATATCAAATTAATTTTCTCTTGCCTTTGTTTGAGAAAGTTAAATTTGATGGTAGGCCTTCACTTTTGGCTAGAGTTTTGGAGCGAGCAACACGCAGACATGGAACCAAAATAAAAACAATTCCTCTTATTTTGAAGTTGGACAACTGCAATTTTGTCAGAGATCTTCGAATCGACACAGATATTATTTCTCCAATGTTTGAAAAATGGAGAAAATATAGAGAGCTCAAACACATTGCTCGAGGCATCATTTGTTGGAGGAACAAAAAGCCCTTGAGAGCTTATCTTTGTAAAAATAAAATTTCTTAAAACATGTTTTATCCGCTATGTATCTTGCATTTTTAATGCATTTTTAATGTAATTTTTAATGCATTTTTAATGTAATTTTTAATGCATTTTTTAATGCAAGTTTTTGTATTTGGGTGGGTAATTTTTCTTGGGGTATGAGCCTGGGTTTACCATTTGGTCTATAAACCTACGGTCTTTATTGTTTTTTATGGGTTTAAAAAAGAAATTTTTTATCCCACATGTAATACATTATGGCTCCCCCACTAGAGTTAGGATTTTATAAAGAAGTGTTGTACTTCTTCTAAACTCACACTCCATTGATGAGACCCATAGGTCGAAACACGTTCGGAGTTTTGATGTTGTATTACTTCTTCTTTTGGAATAAAATTCAATTTCGTGTCTTTTGTTCCTTTCCTAACTCGTGTTAATATTTTTTTCTATTTTCTAAAATGTATTTGTTGTCGGTATTATGCTCTTCACTTGTCGTGTAATGCGATCTGGTGAATCAGAAATCCTACAGCACTAGGAGTATGCTCTTCACTTGCGCATCTGCGATCTGGTGAATCAGAAACTAGTTTACGTTTTTAGAGTATTGCTTCGCCATGTTTCTTTTTTTATTAATGAGTTTACCCATTAATGGTGCACGCTGCTCTACCAGTTATTGACCTTTCAGATATTGAATCCTCTCCCATAGTTCCTGATAGTCCCCCCAGTTCTCCTGTTCATCTTCCTCACAAGCGTCTACGATAAGAGGGTTCACGACAACAAATTTGGGAGCTTGAAGAACGGGTCTTCAACACAGATAAAATGGAAGAGTTTTGTAGAGGTCTAACACAAACATAATTTTTTGCTCAAAATGGAAGAGTTCCTTGTACACAGGATAGAAGGACCTTCATAGATGGAATCGATGCAATGCGTGGCATTCCTCCACGTCCAGAGTCTTTGGACAAGTTGTTGGAAACAAGGTTCGAAGAATTCAAGATTTTGAGTAGAAAGGTAGAAAAATGCCATTCCAGGCTAGCCCGGTTTGAAGAGAATTTGGGCAAAGGCATTGTTCCCCATAGCCTACGAATGGAAAAACCACGTCTTCAACTTCCAGATGAAGATATTAATAAACAATTTTTTGATGAGTCAGAGGCCCTCACAGAAAAAATTTTGCTTGGAAATGGCTAAATTATATATCTATAATTTCAAAAAATATACAGATAAATTAGTTGCTCAGGCCAATGATTATATTCCCAATATTTTATTACCGACAATTAAGGAAATTCTTGCAGATTCCATAAATAAATATAAGATAATTTCTCAGGAAATTGCTTTGGAATGGGAATCCCAGATTAAAGAGCTTTTTGAGGGAAAGCTTCAGGCTTGGAGAGTTGAAATGCAAATCCAAAAATATATACAAGAGAAAGCCAAAGCTACTCGAGAGAATGCTGCTTCAAAAATCCCAGAAGTTAATATGTCAGAAGCTACAGAAAGTGTAGCCGACTTGGTTAAAATAGAAATCAAGCAACAAATTGATCGTTTGGAAAAACTAATCATAGGTGCACAAAAGAAATTTTTGGCACAAGACAACAAGAATAGAAGTCACAATAGAGGGCCAAACCAAAGAGCCTCTACTACACAGAAAAGGCAATCACAACAACATCCACAACATGGAAACAAACAACAACGACAACCACAACAAAGGAATAAATAACTGAAACAACAACAACAAAGGCAACAACAACAATAGGGGCATAATTTAAACTTTCGGGGCCCTTCTCCAAGAAGATGAAAGAAGGGGAGAAACTTCCAGAACCGCACTTCCTATGTGCAGCAACAATTGCAATAGGACAATGGAAGAAATTTCCACAACTCTGGTTTCGAGAATCTAAGAAAGGGTTTTGCCCCATCTGTTCAGAAGCAACAAGGGCAGGGGTTCTTCCATCACCAAAATGGCGGTGGAAACCAAAAATAACCCCTTGGTCCACAATTTTCAGCCCACAAGATTTTGGTCGTCGGTATTTTTACCGGAGTCCTGTCTGGGCTATGGATGGCAAAATCACAAATCTTGTTGTCCATAATTTTTCCTCCAAAGAACTTACCCATAATGAAATTGAGGCCCTCATATTGGGTTTAAAGTTCCTCCTTGTTCCTCCTCCCATGGCCAAAGAGGTTCTAAAATAGGAGTTTTCAACATTTTGTAGACGTCTTCGTCTTGAATGGTTCTTTGGACCGAGAGGTGGCCCTCCAAAACCGCTTAAGCCCATTGATCCTTTTCGTGTTTCCAACCCAAGTTTTAATCCCTCACAGTTTTATAAGCCTTTGGAAGAAATTATTGGCATGGGTGAAAGATTCCTCAATAACAAATTATCTGCTGCTAATCCCACCCGCCAACGTGCTTTTCCATCCCACATCTGGTCTGCCATTTGTTCCCTTGCCAATGACAAATCCATTGTCATTAGGCCTGTAGATAAAAACTTGGGTGTTTGTGTTTTATCCATGGACTGGTACATTTTAGAAGGCTTTTCCCATCTTTCAGATCAAAATGTTTACTCTGAAGTGAACAAAGTCCCCTGGCAGGATATTTTTTATCAGCTCCAAGACTTGCTTGATTGGGCTTTTAGGAGGAATCTGCTTTCAAAAAACCATAGGAAATTTATGCTCCAGGTAACACCATCCTCTGCTAGAGTGTGTGTCTTTTACCTGCTCCCCAAAATCCACAAGCCCAAGCTTTTCGGTCGACCCATCTGTTCCTACTGTGGTTTCATGCTCGAACCTACCTCCAAATGGCTTCATCATCTGCTCTTGCCAATTTTGTTGAAGCAAAAAAATCATCTCTTGGATTCCATATCTCTAATTAAATATTTGCATGGTCGTACCTTTCCTCAGGACATCATTCTTTTCTCTTTTGATGTTGAGAGCCTCTATCCCAACATCCCCACCTCTCAAGGATTGGCATCCATCCATCATTTTTTGAGGAATGAATTTGATTCGGCCAAGACAAAATTTGTGGTAAGGCTTGCAGAGATAGTGTTAACACAACACTACTTGGAATTCAAAGGGAAAACATATAGGCAGATAAGAGGAACAACCATGGGAAGTAATTTTGTTGTGGTTTATGCTTGTTTATTTCTTTGTCATCTAGAGGAACATGTATTTAATAATGTTGTTGTGGAAAATATTTTATTTTATAAAAGATACATTGATGATGCCATTGGAGTTTGGCATGGCCCTAAGGAGGATCTTAATGGTTTTCTTGCTGCCTACGGTTCCTTCTATGATAGTATTAAAATTACTTCATTTATTTCTGATTTTGAAGTAACACTTCTGGATACTACATTTTTTAAGGGACCTGATTTTTCTCAGACTAGAATTCTTTGCACCAAATTGTTTCAGAAGCCGATGAATGCCTACCAATACATCCCTGCTTCCTCCCATCATCCAGTTCATCAAAAAATGCCTTTATCATGAGTGAACTCAACAGATTTTTGGTTAGAGAAAGCTCCAAGGATGGATTTATTTTTGTTAAAAATAAATTTTTAACAGACTCGGAGCTAGGGGATATCAAATTAATTTTCTCTTGCCTTTGTTTGAGAAAGTTAAATTTGATGGTAGGCCTTCACTTTTGGCCAGAGTTTTGGAGCGAGCAGCACGCAGACATGGAACCAAAATAAAAACAATTCCTCTTATTTTGAAGTTGGACAACTGCAATTTTGTCAAAGATCTTCGAATCGGCACAAATATTATTTCTCCAATGTTTGAAAAATGGAGAAAATATAGAGAGCTCAAACACATTACTCGAGGCATCATTTGTTGGAGGAACAAAAAGCCCTTGAGAGCTTATCTTTGTAAAAACAAAATTTCTTAAAACATGTTTTATCCGCTATGTATCTTGCATTTTTAATGCATTTTTAATGTATTTTTTAATGCATTTTTAATGTAATTTTTAATGCATTTTTTAATGCATTTTTAATGCATTTTTTAATGCAAGTTTTTGTATTTGGGTGGGTAATTTTTCTTGGGGTATGAGCCTGGGTTTACCGTTTGGTCTATAAACCTGCGGTCTTTATTGTTTTTTATGGGTTTAAAAAATAATTTTTTTATCCCACATGTAATACATTATGGCTCCCCCACTAGAGTTAGGATTTTATAAAGAAGTGTTGTACTTCTTCTAAACTCACACTCCGCTGATGAGACCCATAGGTCGAAACGCGTTCGGAGTTTTGATGTTGTATTACTTCTTTTCGAAATAAAATTCAATTTCGTGTCTTTTGTTCCTTTCCTAACTCGTGTTAATATTTTTTTTGTTTTCTAAAACGTATTTGTTGTCGGTATTATGCTCTTCACTTGCCGTGTAATGTGATCTGGTGAATCAAAAATCCTGCAACACTAGGAGTATGCTCTTCACTTGCGCATCTACGATCTGGTGAATCAAAAACTAGTTTACGTTTTTAGAGTACTGCTTCACCATGTTTCTTTTTTATTAATGAGTTTACCCATTAATGGCGCACATTGCTCTACCAGTTATTGACCTTTCAGATATTGAATCCTCTCCCATAGTTCCTGATAGTCCCACCAATTCTCTTGTTCATCTTCCTCGCAAGCGTCTATGACAAGAGGGTTCACGACAACAAATTTGGGAGCTTGAAGAACGGGTCTTCGAAACAGATAAAATGGAAGAGTTTTGCAGAGGTCTAACACAAACATAAGTTTTTGCTCAAAATGGAAGAGTTCCTTGTACACAGGATAGAAGGACCTTCATAGATGGAATCGGTGCAATGCGTGGCATTCCTCCACATCCAGAGTCTTTGGACAAGTTGTTGGAAATAAGGTTCAAAGAATTCAAGATTTTGAGTAGAAAGGCAGAAAAATGCCATTCTAGGCTAGCCCAATTTGAAGAGAATTTGGGCAAAGGCATTGTTCCCCATAGCCTACGAATGGAAAAACCATGTCTTCAACTTCCAGATGAAGATATTAATAAACAATTTTTTGATGAGTCAGAGGCCCTCACAGAAAAATTTTGCTTGGAAATGGCTAAATTATATATCTATAATTTCAAAAAATATACAGATAAATTAGCTGCTCAAGCCAATGATTATATTCCCAATATTTTATTGCTGGCAATTAAGGAAATTCTTGCAGATTCCATAAATAAATATAAGACAATTTCTCAGGAAATTGCTTTGGAATGGGAATCCCAAATTAAAGAGCTTTTTGAGGGAAAGCTTTAGGCTTGGAGAGTTGAAATGCAAATCCAAAAATATATACAAGAGAAAGCCAAAGCTTCTCAAGAGAATGCTACTTTAGAAATCCTAGAAGTTAATATGTCAGAAGCTACAAAAAGTGTAGCCGACTTGGTTAAAAGAGAAATCAAGCAACAAATTGATCGTTTGGAAAAACTAATCACAGGTGCACAAAAGAAATTTTTGGCACAAGACAACAAGAATAAAAGTCACAATAGAGGGCCAAACCAAAGAGCCTCTACTACATAGAAAATGCAATCACGACAACATCCACAACATGGAAACAAACAACAACGGCAGCCACAACAAAGGAATAAACAACTGAAACAACAACAACAAAGGCAACAACAACAATAGGGGCATAATTTAAAATTTCGGGGCCCTTCTCCAAGAAGATGAAAGAAGGGGAGAAACTTCCAAAACCGCACTTCCTATGTGCAACAACAATTGCAACAGGACAATGGAAGAAATTTCCACAACTTTGGTTTTAAGAATCCGAGAAAGGGTTTTGCCCCATCTATTCAGAAGCAACAAGGGCAAGGGTTCTTCCATCACCAAAATGATGGAAAAAACAAAAAACAAGCAGTTCTAGATGACAAAGAAATAAATAAGCAATTCTGAAAATTGTTGTGGTTTATGCTTATTTATTTCTTTGTCATCTAGAGGAACAGGTATTTATAATGTTGTTGTGGAAAATATTTTATTTTATAAAAGATACATTAATGATGCCATTGGAGTTTGGCATGGCCCTAAGGAGGATCTTAATGGTTTTCTTGTTGCCTACGGTTCCTTCTATGATAGTATTAAAATTACTTCCTTTATTTCTGATTTTGAAGTAACACTTCTGGATACTACATTTTTAAGGGACCTGATTTTGCTCATAATGGAATTCTTTGTACCAAATTGTTTCAGAAGCCAATTAATGCCTACCAATACATCCCTACTTTCTCCCATCATCCAGTTCATTAGAAAAAGACCTTTATCATGAGTGAAATCAACAAATTTTTGGTTAGAGAAAGCTCCAAGGATGGATTTATTTTTTGTTAAAAAGAAATTTTTTTAACAGACTCAGAGCCAGGGGATATCAAATTATTTTTCTCTTGCCTTTGTTTGGGAAAAAATTGATGGTAGGCCTTCACTTTTAGCCAGAGTTTTGGAGTGAGAAGCACGCACACATGGAATCAAAATAAAAATAATTCCTCTTATTTTGAAGCTGGACACCTGCAATTTTGTCAGAGATATTCGAATTGGCACAGATATTATTTCTCCAATATTTCAAAAATTGAGAAAATATAGAGAGCTCAACCACATTACTCGAGGCATCATTTATTGGAGGAACAAAATGCCCTTGAGAGCTTATCTTTGTAAAAACAAAAATTTCTTAAAACATGTTTTATCTGCTATGTATCTTGCATTTTTAATGCATTTTTAATGTAATTTTTAATGCAAGTTTTTGTATTTGGGTGGGTAATTTTTCTTGGGGTATGAGCCTGGGTTTACCGTTTGGTCTATAAACATGCGGTCTTTATTGTTTTTTATGGGTTTAAAAAATAATTTTTTTTATCCCACATGTAATAAATTATGGCTCCCCCACTAGATTTAGGATTTTATAAAGAATTATTGTACTTCTTCTAAACTCACACTCCGCTGATGAGACCCATTGGTCGAAACGCGTTTGAAGTTTTGATGTTGTATTACTTATTTTCGAAATAAAATTCAATTTTGTGTCTTTTGTTCCTTTCCTAACTCGTGTTAATATTTTTTTCTATTTTCTAAAATGTATTTGTTGTTTGTATTATGCTCTTCACTTGTCATGTAATGCGATTTAGTGAATCAGAAATCCTGCAGCACTAGGAGTATGCTCTTCACTTGCGCATCTGCGATCTAGTGAATCAAAAACTAGTTTACATTTTTAGAGTATTGCTTTGCCATGTTTCTTTTTTTATTAATGATTTTACCCATTAATGGCACATGTTGCTCTACCAGTTATTGATTGACCTTTCAAATATTGAATCCTCTCCCATAGTTCTTTATAGTCCCACAATTCTCCTGTTCGTCTTCCTCGCAAGCGTCTACGACAAGAGGGTTCATGACAACAAATTTGGGAGCTTGAAGAAGGGGTCTTCAAAATAGATAAAATGGAAGAGTTTTGTAGAGGTCTAACACAAACATAAGTTTTTGCTCAAAATGGAAGAGTTCATGTACACAGGATAGAAGGACCTTCATAGATGGAATCTGTGCAATGCATGGCATTCCTCCAATATCCAGAGTCTTTGGACAAGTTGTTGGAAACAAGGTTCGAAGAATTCAAGATTTTGAGTAGAAAGGTAGAAAAATGCCATTCCAGGCTAGCCCGATTTGAAGAGAATTTGGGCAAAGGAATTATTCCCCATAGCCTACGAACATAAAAACCACGTCTCCAACTTCTAGATGAAGATATTAATAAAAAAAAATTGATGAGTTAGAGGCCCTCACAAAAAAATTTTGCTTGGAAATGGCTAAATTATATATCTATAATCTCAAAAAATATAGCCAATGATTATATTCCCAATATTTTATTGTTGGTAATTAAGGAAATTCTTGTATATTCCATAAATAAATATAAAGAGCTTTTTGAGGGAAAGCTTTACGCTTGGAGAGTTGAAATGCAAATCCAAAAAGATATACAAGATAAAGCCAAAGCTTCTCGAGAGAATGCTACTTTAGAAATTCCAGAAGTTAATATGTTAGAAGCTACAAAAAGTGTAGTCGACTTGGTTAAAAGAGAAATCAAGCAACAAATTGATTGTTTGGAAAAACTAATCATAGGTGCACAAAAGAAATTTCCAACACAAGACAACAAGAATAAAAGTCACAATAGAGGGCCAAACCAAAGAGCCTCTACTACACAAAAAATGCAATCATGGCAACATCCACAACATGGAAACAAACAACAACGATAGCCACAACATGGAAACAAACAACAACGACAACCACAACAAAGGAATAAATAGCTAAAACAAAAACAACAAAGGCAACAAAAACAATAGGGGCATAATTTAAACTTTCAAGGCCCTTCTCCAAGAAGACAAAAGAAGGGGAGAAACTTCCAAATGTGTAGCAGTAATTGCAACATGACAATGGAAGAAATTTCCACAACTCTGGTTTTGAGAATCCAAGAAAGGGTTTTGTCCCATCTGTTTAGAAGTAGCAAGTATAGGGGTTCTTCCATGATCAAAATGATGATGAAAACCAAAAATAACCCCTTGGTCCGCAATTTTCAGCCCAAAGGATTTTGGCTGTCAGTATTTTTACCGGAGTCCTGTTTGGGCTATGGATGGCAAAATCACAAATCTTATTGTCCATAATTTTTCCTCCAAAGAACTTACCTAGAATGAAATTGAGGCCCTCAACTTGGGATTAAAGTTCCTCCTTGTTCCTCCTCCCATAGCCAAAGAGGTTCTAAAACAAGAGTTTTCAACATTTTGTAGACGTCTTCATCTTGAATGGTTCTTTGGACCGAGAGGTGGCCCTCCAAAACCGCTTAAGCCCATTGATCATTTACGTGTTTCCAACCCATGTTTTAATCCATCATAGTTTTATAAGCCTTTGGAAGATATTATTGGCATGGGTGAAAGATTCCTCAATAACAAAATATTTGTTGTTAATCCCACCTGCCAACGTGCTTTTCCATCACACATATGGTCTGCCATTTGTTCCCTTGCCAATGACAAATCCATTGTCATTAGGTCTGCAAATAAAAACTTAGATGTTTGTGTTTTATCCATGGACTAGTACATTTTAGAAGGCTTTTCCCAGCTTTTAGATCAAAATGTTTACTTTGAAGTGAACAAAGTCCCCTAGCAAGATATTTTTTATCAGCTCCAAGACTTGCTTGATTGGGATTTTAGGAGGAATATGCTTTTAGAAAACCATAAGAAATTTATTCTCCAAGTAACACCATCCTATGCTAGAGTGTGTGTATTTTACCTACTCCCAAAAATCCACAAGCTCAGGCTTTCCGATCAACCTATTTGTTCCTACTATGGTTTCATGCTCGAACCTGCCTCCAAATGGCTTCATCATCTGCTCTTGCTAATTTTGTTGAAGCAAAAAAATCATCTCTTGGATTCCATATCTCTAATTAAATATTGTCATGGTCGTACCTTACCTTAGGACATCATTATTTCTCTTTTGATGTTGAGAGCCTCTATCCCAACATCCCCACCTCTAAAGGATTTGCAGTCATCCATCATTTTTTGAGGAATGAATTTGATTCGGCCAAAACAAAATTTTTGGTAAGGCTTGCAGAGATAGTGTTAACACAAAACTACTTGGAATTCAAAGGTAAAACATACAAGCACATAAGAGGAACAACCATGGAAAGTAATTTTGTTGTGGTTTATGCTTGTTTATTTCTTTGTCAAGGAAAGTATTTAATAATGTTGTGGAAAATATTTTATTTTATAAAAGATACATTGATGATGCTATTGGAATTTGGCATGGCCCTAAGGAGGATCTTAATGGTTTTCTTGCTGCCTACGGTTCCTTCTATGACAGTATTAAAATTACTTCCTTTTCTGATTTTGAAGTAACACTTCTGGATACTACATTTTTTAAGGGATTTGATTTTGCTCAAATTGGAATTCTTTGCACCAAATTGTTTCAGAAGGCGATGAATGCCTACCAATACATCCCTGCTTCCTCCCATCATCCAGTTCATCATAAAAAGGCCTTTATTGTGAGTGAACTCAATAGATTTTTGGTTAGAGAAAGCTCCAGGGATGGATTTATTTTAGTTAAAAATATTTTTTTTAACAAACTCAGAGCTAGGGGATATCAAATTAATTTTCTCTTGCCTTGGTTTGACAAAGTTAAATTTGATGGTAGACCTTCACTTTTGGCCAGAGTTTTGGAGCAAGCAACACGCAGACATTGAATCAAAATAAAAATAATTCCTCTTATTTTGAAGGTGGACAACTGCAATTTTGTTAGAGATCTTTGAATTGACACAGATATTATTTCTCCAATGTTTGAAAAATGGAAAAAAGATAGAGAGCTCAAACACATTACTCAAGGCATCCTTTGTTGGAGGAACAAAATTCCCTTGAGAGTTTATCTTTGTAAAAATAAAATTTCTTAAAACATGTTTTATCCGCTATGTATCTTGCATTTTTAATACATTTTTTTATGCTTTTTTAATGTAAAATTTAGTGTATTTTTAATGCATTTTTAATGTAATTTTTAATGCATTTTTTAATGTAATTTTTTGTATTTGGGTGGGTAATTTTTCTTGGAGTATGAGCCTAGGTTTATCGTTTGGTCATAAACCTGTGATCTTTATTGTTTTTTATGGGTTTAAGAAGATTTTTTTATCCCACATGTAATAAATTATGGCTCCCCCACTAGAGTTAGGATTTTGATCGTCGATAGGATTTTGGTCGTCGGTATTTTCAGCCGATAGGATTTTGGTCATTGGTATTTTTACTGGAGTCCTATCTGGGCTATGGATGGCAAAATCACAAATCTTGTTGTCCATAATTTTTCATCCAAATAACTTACCCAAAATGAAATTGAGGCCCTCAACTTGGGTGTAAAGTTCCTCCCTGTTCCTCGTCCCATGGCCAAATAGGTTCTAAAACAGGAGTTTTTAATATTTTGTAGACGTCTTCATCTTGAATGGTTCTTTGGACCGAGAGGTGGCCCTCCAAAATTGCTTAAAGCCCATTGATCATTTTCGTGTTTCCAACCCATGTTTTAATCCCTCACAGTTTTATAAGCCTTTGGAATAAATTATTGGCATGGGTGAAATATTCCTCAATAATAAATTATTTGTTGCTAATCCCACCCGCCAACATGCTTTTCCATCCCACATTTGGTCTGCCATTTGTTCCCTTGCCAATGACAAATCCATTGTCATTAAACCTGCAGATAAAAACTTGGGTGTTTGTGTTTTATCCATGGACTAGTACATTTTAGAAGGCTTTTCCCAGCTTTTAGATCAAAATGTTTACTCTGAAGTGAACAAAGTTCCCTAGTAGGATATTTTTTATCAGCTCCAAGACTTGCTTGATTGGGCTTTTAGAAGGAATTTTCTTTCAAAAAACCACATGAAATTTATGCTTCAGGTAACACCATCCTCTTCCAGAGTGTGTGTCTTTTACTTGCTCTCCAAAATCCACAAGCCCAAGATTTCTGATCGACCCATCTGTTCCTACTGTGATTTCATGCTCGAACCTTCCTCCAAATGGCTTCATCATCTGCTCTTGCTAATTTTGTTGAAGCAAAAATATCATCTCTTGGATTACATATCTCTAATTAAATATTTGCATGGTCGTACCTTTTCTCAAGACATCATTATTTTCTCTTTTGATGTTGAAAGCCTTTGTCCCAACATCCCCACCTCTCAAGGATTGGCAACCATCCATCATTTTTTGAGGAATGAATTTGATTCAGCCAAGACAAACTTTGTGGTAAGGCTTGCAGAGATAGTGTTAACCCAACACTACTTGGAATTCAAAGGGAAAACATACAGGCAGATAAGAGGAACAACCATGGGAAGTAATTTTAATGTGGTTTATGCTTATTTATTTATTTGTCATTTATAGGAACAAGTATTTAATAATGTTGATATGGAAAATTTTTTATTTTATAAAATATACATTGATGATGCCATTAGAGTTTGGCATGGCCCTAAGGAGGATCTTAATGGTTTTCTTGTTGCCTACGGTTCCTTCTATGAAAATATTAAAATTACTTCCTTTATTTATGATTTTGAAGTAACACTTTTGGATACTACATTTTTTAAGGGACCTGATTTTGCTCAGACTGGAATTCTTTACACCAAATTGTTTTAGAAGCTGATGAATGCTTACCAATACATCCATGCTTCCTCCCATCATCTAGTTCATTAGAAAAATATTTTTATCATGAGTGAACTCAACATATTTTTGGTTAGAGAAAGCTCCAGGGATGGATTTATTTTTGTTGAAAATAATTTTTTTAACAGACTCAGAGATAGGGGATATCAAATTATTTTTCTCTTGCCTTTGTTTGAGAAAAATTTAATGGTAGACCTTCACTTTTGGCCAGAGTTTTGGACCGAGAAGCACGCGGACATGGAATCAAAATAAAAACAATTCCTCTTATTTTGAAGCTGGACAACTACAATTTTGTTAGAGATCTTTGAATTGGCACATATATTATTTATCTAATGTTTGAAAAATGGAGAAAAATTTAGAGAGCTCAAACACATTACTTGAGGCATCATTTGTTGGAAGAACAAAATATCTTGAGAGCTTATCTTTGTAAAAACAAAATTTCTTAAAACATGTTTTATCGCTATGTATCTTGCATTTTTAATACATTTTTTAATGCATTTTTAATGTAAATTTTGATGAATTTTTTAATGCAAATTTTTGTGTTTGGGTGGGTAATTTTTCTTGGGGTATGAGCCTGGGTTTACCGTTTGGGATATAAACCTGTGGTCTTTATTAATTTTTATGGGTTTAAAAAAGAATTTTTTTATCCCACATGTAATAAATTATGGCTCCCCCACTATAGTTAGGATTTTATAAAGAAGTGTTGTACTTCTTGTAAACTCACACTCCGCTAATGATACCCATAGGTCGAAACGCGTTCAAAGGTTTTAATGTTGTATTACTTTTTCTTTGGGAATAAAATTCAATTTCCTATCTTTTGTTCCTTTTCTAACTCGTGTTAATATGTTTTCTGTTTTTTAAAACGTATTTGTTGCCGGTATTATGCTCTTCACTTGTCGTGTAATGCGATCTGGTGAATCAGAAATCCTGCAACACTAGGAGTATGCTCTTCACTTGCACATCTGCGATTTGGTGAATCAAAAACTAGTTTACATTTTTAGAGTACTGCTTCGCCATGTTTATTTTTTTATTAATGGAATACCCTTAATCGAATTTATTTGTAGTCAATTGGTATTGTGTTAAATAGGGTGTTCTGAGACCCTGCTAATAAAGACCTAAATCATTTTCATGCCAATGGCAATGATGGAAATATCTTAGAGTAAAATTTGGATTCGACATATAATATATGTTTCCTACGAATATTTCATTGTTGTAGTTGATCATTGGAGACTGATCTATGAATTGGTTGAAACCCCCATATATGAAGTTCATCTGATTGGGTGGTATACCTAGGGGTACGACAGTTCCAATTGGCAAGGGGGAAGCCCGAGGTCTTCCCATGTCTTATGTAGACTCAATAATTGGTGTAAACATAATATTTTGTACCAAATATTCTACGAGCCTTGGATTGGCTAAGTGAATGGTCAATTGTGATGCGGATGATGTCATTAATGATGTAGGGGATGTGGGTTGAGGTACATCATCAATTATGGTAGGTGATTCTTCCTCTTCCATATGAATCATAATTTCTATTGTAGAAACGTTGGAGATGACTTCTAGAGCATCTTCCATAGGTGCCTTCAAATTTTGTTTGATCGAAGGATCCGATAATGACGAAGAAATGTTTGAAGTAGCCAATGGTTTAGGTGGATGTGGTGGTAATGAAGTGGATGGATCAACAGGCGTTGATTTTGATGGGCACTCTAGATGCTTGATGGGGGAACTTGGTTGAATATCCAAATGCGTCATGGGTAGAACAAACTCCCTTGGATTACTGACCTGATTTACATATTTAAATGGCTCATCATCCAAAACTTGTCTTTTGTGTACATATTTGATACATTGATGCAGTATTAAAGGAACACATTTCATGTCCCAAATCTAAGGGTGACCGAGCAACATATTATATTGCATTGCTCCTTCTAGCACATGGTACAATACGAAAATTGTTTTTAGTCCCACTTGGATGGGCAGGATTATTGTTCCTACTATTGAGCATAACACATCATTGAAACCCCACAACATGAAGGTAGATGCTACTATGTGCGATGTTGGAAGGCTCAAGTTCTCTAAAGTGATCGTTGTTATTATATTGATTGATGAACCTATATCAATCAATACTCACTTGTATGGGATCCGATTGATATAAGCGATAATATGTAACGGGGTATTTGCTACATTTGTTGGTACCTATTTTATTTCATGGTCATAAAAGGTTACCACAGGTTCTTTACACTTTTGCACATGCCCTACAAAGTTTATGAATATGTTAGGATCTTGGGGCTGATGCTCGATGGATTTTAAAATTTCCATAAGTGCTTCCCTATGTCTAGGTGATTTTTGAATAAGCTCGTATATGAAGAGCTTGGCAAATACCATTTGTAGGCTTTGTGTAAGCCTATTTCTAATGGTTATCATCGATGGAGGTGGTTGACCTGGAAGAGGGTTTTGGGACATCAAGGGCTAGGGTGCAAAAGGAATTTAGATAGGCATTGCAAACGATGCGACTTGATCGTACCTTTTGTTTCTTGTTACGATGTTAATCATACTTATGAATCCGTGTGTGGGTGGATCCATATGTATATCTTTAACATGCCTAGTTTGGTTGTCCTTTACCTCATGAGTGGGTAAGGGATCTTTGGAAATACCTATCTACTAATTATTAGGGGCAAGAGGGTTGTCGATTTGCAATTGGTTCTTGTCTAACATGTCTTGTATCAAGTTCTTAAATCCATAACATGCTTGGATATCATGACCTTTCTATCGATGATAGACACAATACAAGTCCTCTTTAAACGCCTTAGGTTTAGGATGGGTAGGATCTATTAGGTGGATCTCAGGCAAGGTAATTGCCTTGGCCTCGTATAGTCTATTGAAGAGGGATGCCAAAGACTCAAGCAGTGGCATATAAGTACGAGGAGAGCGGCATGGTCGATCTTGCACTTGGTTTCATTGGCACTGATTATTATAATGCATTGGAGGGGGTTGAGCCTGATAGTTAGGTTGTTGGGTTGCTTTATCCATTTTAGGAACATTCAAAATAATTTGATTTACCTAGAGCTGGTTTTGGTTGATTGTAGTTGTTTCGAGGATTTTTATTCCACTCTTTTTTTCGAAGTTTTATATCTTTCTCCTAGACCTTTATGTCCTCAATAATTTTGGCTTGCATAAAAGTCTCCTCAAGTGTTTGACATTGTTGCAACTAAAGAAGAAGTGAGATGTGTTTCGAGCAAATTTTTGTAAAAATTTGTAAATTCTAAATCTAGTACGGTGAAAGGTAACTTTTTCATTATCTTTCTCCATCTGTTTTTGTAATATATAACTAGCTCATCGTCAAATTGATGAAGTTTTGATAAGTCAGTTAAGTTGGCCTTCATTTTTATACCAAAGGAGAAGCATTCTAGAAAGACATTGGCTAGTTGTTCAAAGCTAGAGATGATATGTCTTGGTAGTTGATTATACCACCCTAAAGCTACGCTAGAGAGTGTTATCAAGAAGGTTCTCAACAACAAAGCATTGTTGTCTTGCAACTGAAAGCACAATTTCATGAAACTTGTTACATGTTCTTGTATCGTCTCCTTTAAATTTATCTAGTTTTGACATTTCAAAGTATTCTAGATAAGGAGGAAAAGGAACTAATGGGTGAAGGGGTTGATTGCATAGTTTACACAATGTTGGCTTTTGGTAGCCCATTCCTTGCTTTTCTAGCAATTTAATTCGCTCTGTAAGGACCTTAAATGCATGAGATGATATGATCTCATTCTCTTGAATCGATATCCTAGGAGGAGGAGGTGGAATGTTTCTGTTAGACCAAGGTGGTAGAATGTAATCCTCAGCCACATCTTCACAAAGTGACTCATAATTGATCCTAGTACTCGGGTTCTATCTCTTCATGTGTCTCATATTCTAGCTGATTTAGCACTTGACGCTATCGTGGTTGAGAATGATGAATAGATGTAGGAGGAGGACGATTTTCGATTGGCCTAAAAGGCAAATCCTAATGTTGCGTAGTGTACCTTTGGTTAGCTTATTACCTGTATGTGTTGGGTGTAGGGATTTCGTCATAATCTACTATATGTGATTGCTCCTCATGCAATCTCTATTTGAGAATTCTTTCTTCACGCATTCTATGTTCATACAACCTCTGTTGGTATAGTCTTTGTTATTCTACATGTTCTTGGTCCAGGCCCTCTATATTTTTGTAAATCATCCATTTGTGTTTGTAGTAATTGCTCTCATTGAATAGTATTAGGCCTAGGAAACTGATCTACCCAATCAACTGTATAGGGTCTATGGGTTCTCATATAGACACGGGAATATTTGGCTATTTTTGTACACGTAGTAGGAATAGCTACCCTTTTCACTTGATCAAGAGAATCTACGTTGACTTGATGTTTGATCCTAGGAGTTTTATCCTCATGCAAAGATGGTGTAGGATTATGACGTGTCCATGTAGAACACTCTCTACACATGAGGATAGG
Organism: Wollemia nobilis; assembly: GCA_028583015.1. Classification (NCBI taxonomy): domain Eukaryota; kingdom Viridiplantae; phylum Streptophyta; class Pinopsida; order Araucariales; family Araucariaceae; genus Wollemia; species Wollemia nobilis. Next base: position 3,240,984 of record JAQPPZ010017259.1, on the reverse strand, counting down.
ATGCACTAGGTCTTCGTCTCGCTCGTCCTCAACATGGGTATGGACAAAAGAGGTTAATCTATGAGGAGGATAAACATGATATGCATCCATGTGATTAAACGTCCTACTTATCCAAGGTCGATCGGATGGAGTAACTTTCTCACCTAGACTAGGTAGAGGCATATATCTCGTCCCATGCTCAAATGGAAGTGCAGATTGATTAGGGACACAAATTCGTGCCACCCCTCTACTTGGCCCCTCAATGGGTAGATCTTGTCTAGAAATAGCATGATATATGTGTGGTTTGAGAAGATCATCTTCTATATCATGTGGAGGTCCCATAGGTGTCCTTCTAGTAGGGGTATCTCGATGATTGGATCCCCCATGAGTGGAATTATCATCACGATGGTTGTTAGGTCATCATTCAAGCATGAGTAAGTTAGTTGAACTATAGCAAAGGTGTTTTGGGCCTCCTTGTACATTTCTTGTAGCTTCAGTTTGTGACTGAGCATGGCTACGTGTGGTGACCATTATGTGTTGATTATGCATATAATAAAGGAAACAGATAAAGTATACAAAATGATTATCTCATTTAAAGATTTCTTTGTGATTCCTAAGTTGTCCGATGTGTGTTAATTTATTGATATTTTTGCTTTCTTGTTTGTGTTTTTGCTTTCATTGATGAAATTCTCAATTTAAGGGATTTAACCAATATACTCTTATACACAGACATGGTGATGAAGTCTAGGTTGTGAAACCCACCAAGATTTGGTGATGAAGTCCAAATTTGGTGAGGGAGTCCAGGTCTTACTATTCCTCACCTAGTTCACCTCGATCAAAGATATACCTCTTCGAAGAGAGATACTTGTTATATTCCTCGATTATAATGGTTCTTGGACTAGCCTTGGCCAAAATAGGGTGCAAAATAACCACAAACAAGCCAACGAGGTGGTGATGAAGGCCACCGTCATTGGTCTTGATCAACGGTTGGGTGTGAATTCCAACTCACTAATGTTTAATATGATATGTGGTGTGTGTGGGTTTGTTTTATCTTATGCAAAAATAAAAATACAAACATAGAGCAATCAATGAATTTTTGCTAATGCATAAAATAATGTTTTAAATTTTCAAATTCCTAGATAAGAACGTTTCAGTTTCAAAAAATTTAAAATCACAAAACCCTAATATGATGTTAGCATTTGCATAGGCAGCAAGCACACAATCCACACAATCAGCAAACAAAGGTCATTTCTATGTAAGACGGTCTGTAATAAAGTTCTTCTGACACATAAGTGATCAAAAATAGGGATTGCTTGATCCTGTAGCGACCAAAAATAGAGGTCGTTGGACCCGAGAGTGATCATAAGTAGAATGCTTCAAATTTAATAATTTTTCTATATTTTATAATTAGACATGTTTTAACTTTTTCTATGAAAAGCAATAAAACTAGGTATAGAAAAACTCACAAGCAAAACCTACATCCGATGAAGATGTTGCTTCTTTGATTTATGTGATTCTGCTCTAAGACCATCACGGGGTAGAGCAGTGAGGTCTGTTGGTCATCACAAGGTATGACGGCTGCCACTACTGACCGTTCCAGCCTAGGACGGTGGTACCTGCAATTTAAGAAAATCAAGAAAACAAGTAATTAGTGATATATTTATGAAAATTTAGCTGATTTTCGATCGTGATTGCCACTGTAGTATGCAAAAATTGTACACCTATGCAATTATATGAAATCAAATTGAAAATATAATCATGTAACCATCATAAGATAAAGAATAAAGAAATGGTGCCCTTCTCATTAATATTGAAATTATCCTTCACAAGGCGGTTACAAAGATATTCCTCTTAGGGATAGATACCAATTTGATACAATTTAAAATAAATAACCAATGGTAGGAGTATCTCATTGAATCCTTGCACCCTCAAATGACTTGGGGAGGAGTTTCTTGTGACCTTTGCATGGTAAGATAAATATTGATGAATCTTTGTGTTGAATAGCTCTTGCTAAGATCTAAAATACACACACAAGAACACTCACAATATATTAATAGCAAATGAGGAACCCCTCATGATGAGGTCCATATTCATGATAAGAAACTAAAAGAAAGATGTTGAAAACAATAAAAAGATGCATGAAAACTAAATAAAACTATGCTAGAAAACAAATTAAATGCTGCAAAAGCTAATGTAACTAAGAAAAATAATAAAAACAGATGTCATTGAGAGGCCATTATGGGGTAGAGTGATTAGGTCTGCTAATCGTCCTAGGGTAGGATGACGGTGCCTACGAGCCGCTTCGAGGTGAAGCGACCACTAAACAGCAAACTAGTTCTTCGTGATTGATGCAAGAAACACCTGAATTGGTCTGTAGAATTGATGTTTGGGGGTTGTGCTCTTTGAAGCACGGTTAAATCGTAAAAATTAGCTCAAAATTGGGACATTTTTATGGCAAAAGAATGTTGAATTTGGTCTTCAAACTCTAAGAGACTCCATTGTTGCAATTGAGAGCTCCATGATGAGAATCCAGTAGCACTTCATCATGAAGGAAGATTACTTATAAAACAATTTGACAACACTTCATCACATGAGATTGAGATCTATTTTCATGAAGGCTTGGCATCTTCTTATAGATTTCCAAAATGGTAATCTTGGCTTGCAAGAGAAGCCAAGAACCAAGAATCGGTTAGGATCTAGGAAGACCAAACGTCACTTCTAGAACCTTCTCGTGCTTGACAGTTAGTGCTTAGTTGTCTTGTAATTGATTTTGATTCAGATCAGGAGCCCAAGTTTGTTATAGGCATGGCCATCCTAGGGTAGATCGACTGTGATTGCTAGCCATCACAAGGTACAACGGCCTATGGAGGTCACTCCTGGGTATGACGGTCCAGCCTGCAAAAGATAGGTTGCCCCTGTTTGAGTGGTAAAAACCATTGTTAAGCCTTGAGCATGCCCAAGGTGAGTCATATGGCCTAAAAAGGTATCCATATAGGCAGCCTCATCAAAATGATGTGTTTTAGGTGTCTACAAATATAAATTTATATTAGACTTATTTATTCTAAGTTTGTTTATGGTTTAACCTACTATATTGGTTCTACAAGTTACACCTACACATTCTTGAATCCCTAATAATAACTTCCAATAATATGATGGAAACAATCCTATTAATACATTATGATTACTAAAAATGAGCCTTGCAATGACTTTATCTCCAATAAAAAAGAATAACAACTTATAGTTTTTTTACCTAATGGAGCAGATAACCAACTCTTTGAATACTCACATTAGATCTGATATTTTAGGACATACACATAGTTATGTCATATGGTACTTTTTCATTAGTTTTACTATATCAAATAGTGGAATAATATTTAATATTTGTTTTCTTTGACATGTTGGCTAGCAATTTCTTGATGGTTATCATGTATATACCAAGTAAACATATTATTGAGCATCAATATTCCTCTCTTTCCTTGATAGTCTTGTTGCTTATTTCATCATGTTATCATTAGATTTTTGTGCTCTACTAGTTAGACTAAGTGTTTTATTTCACTGTCTCTTATTACTCTTGACTATGAAAATAAGGGTAAAATTAAGATGTATGGGTTAAACTCCCATACACACATGTCGATTGCTTGTTATTGCATATATACGATGGAAAATTTGTGATTTGTCTTTTTCATAAGAGTAGTTCACCCTTGACATTGGTCTAGTGTTTTTTCCCTTTCTTCAATTTTTCTAACTCTAAAATGATGTTTGACCTTTTGAATTTTGTGAATCACCTTTCTTTATCTTAATTTTTTTTTTAGCTAGATGAGTGAATTGAATCTTGAAAAAGGGTGAATCAAAATTTTTTTACTTGGCTTTCTAAAATTTTCTAAAAAAATTGAAACTTTATATTTTTCTATGAGATTGGGATAAAAGAAAGGGTATGCCCAAATGTAATTTTCAATATTTTCATCTAGACAACAAAGGGAATTTTTCATTTGTCTATATATTTTTCTTGAAATGGAAGATATAAGGTAGAAATTTTAAAGAAAGATAAAGGGAAACAAACAAAAAAATATCAATATTTACATGTAAGAATTTTTACCTTCCAAGCTTACAAGGGTCTTAGTTGTTTCCTACTTACTATATTAGGCAATGATCTTCCTTCTAAAGTAATTAACCTATAAAAAGTTGCCCCTTTTACTTTGTCAATTTGATAGGGCCCACTTCACAATGAGTTAAACTTATCATGATTTTCTACTTTATATTTATCATCATCCTAATTGAGAATAAGAACTACTTATTTAAATTCCATATTTATTGCCTTCTTGTTGAACCATCTTTATATGGCTATCTAGTGGTGAATAATTTCTTCTTCCAAATACAATAAGACATTTAGCTTGGCTTGCATTAGTGAAATACATGTATCTTCCAACTCCAACTGCTAGGATATTTGGAGTAAGGGGAGCTCAAGATTCATAGGCAACACCACTTCCTTACCCAATATAAGTTTATATAATGATGTATCGGTGGAATATTTTGAGGTCACTCTGCCTACCCTTAAGGTCCTTTTCAACTTGGTATGCAATTCTCTCTATGATTCAAAAGATGTTCTCTTGAAGATCATGATAATATTCATATTTGTGTACTCAACCAAAACATTTTCTTGAGGGTAATAACTAAAATAATATTTTATAATGAAGCTATATTCTAACGTAAACTATATCAATTTTACCTCAATAAATATCATGACACTGCTTGTGATTGTTGTTGATGGGGTCCCATATCTAGTGATGTTATTGTCTAGGATATGTATGATTATTTCTTGATTAGTTGATTTCACTGGAACAATTTTAGTCCATTTAGTATAAAATTTATTTGTGGTTAGAATCCATCCATACCATGTAATAGACAATGGGTTAATCTTACCTATGAAGTCCAATCCTTACTTCTAAAAATATTTAATTACATTTATGTTTAAAGTAACATAAATGCTCTCCTCCTTTGTCCTATAAATATGTGATAAGATTTATATTATTTCAACATTTCAAAAGAATATAAGAATATTGTGGTCTAATAGTATTCCCCTTAAAATACTATGCACTATCATCTAAGCTCGGTAATGGTCCCCTTCATCATGATAATCTCATAGCAAATATCTCTCTTTATTTGTTGAAATGCCTTAAAAGCATGTAAAAAAGAACACCATTAAGCAATGTGTAATCAATAATATTTTTACTAAAATGTGTCCTTTCTCTAGATATTATATATTTTAGGACATGAATTGTCTCCATAAATCATTTGATATCATCCATTCAACTGTATCTTTCATCTAAGTCAACTCCTTTCATAAATGTCACTTGTTTAATAGAATGGGAAATAGACAATTTATTATGTATGGATTGAACCCTTACCTACTTAGTAGGCTTGATCTATATATCAAATTAATGGATTTTGTTAATCCATCTCTCTTTTCTCCTATCTCTCCATGTAACATTGTAGATCTCACATAAGGATGGACAAAAAAGATAGTTCTTTTACTTTGAGATAGATTATATGTAAATTTTCGTAGGAAATTCATCATTGAAAAATACCTAATTTTCAATGAAGATGTTTTCTCATAATTATGGAGTATTTGGATCATAAAACATATGGTTTACTTTTATTTCCTATCATATCTAAGTTATAACTACTATAATACTTACGTTAGTGCCTATTATATACAATCTAAAATCCATGGAGAAGTTAGGGTTTATTAGCATTGGGATATTAGTATTTACATATTTGATCCCTTGGAAAACCTAGTTACCCTCTTTATTACATGTTAAACTAGCATATTGCTTAAGCATTTTGGTGATAGGCCTAATCAATTTTACAAAGTTATTAATAAATTTAGCTCTTGTATTCCTTTTATGTAGTATGGTTCAATTACAATTCCTTGTTTTAACACAATATATCATAATAATATTCCTTCCTATATGAAGAAGATGAAATTTTTAGGGTTCAAAGATATCCCATACTCTCTAAAACATTTGAAAACAACTTCTAAATGATCTATGTGCTTGTTCTTCTCTTTGGAGAATATAGTTAAGTCATCTGAATATATTAAAATAATATCATTAATTAGTCCTACAAATGGTATATTTATTACCCTTTGAAAAAATCCTCTGTATTATATAGTCTAAACAATATTTTTCTTATAGTCTGTCCCATTTGGTTCTAAATGTTGCTTTGTATTGATCATCAACTTTTACCTAAATTTGATTGCGTCCTAAAAACCCATCAAATAAAGACAACATTTGTCATTATATCACCTTCTATAATGTTTATTCCATAGATTGGAGTGAGTAATGGTCTTTTAAATATTTCATATTTAGATTTTTAAAGTCAACATATAAATAAATATCCCTATTTTTCCCTTAAAAGAACCAAATTTGATATCTATTTTGAGTGCTTAATGAGGAAAATGATCTTTAAATAAATATCTTATATCTCTAAACTTTGGATTGGCTATTTATTTTTTTCAAAAGAGCCTAACTCCATACTAAAGGTTAATTGTGTGTTCAATTATGTTCTATCATAAACCTTAAGATCCTCGTATCCCCAAGAAATAACATCACCATATTTTGGACATATTTCCTTGAGCATAATAATGTCTTCCTCAGTGCATGTCTTTCCCAACAAAATCATTTTCTCTTTGAAGATCTTGATTGGCTGGTAAGATAAAGGCTTCACTTTGATGATTGATTTCCTAGTTATATATTATAGGTTAAAAAATTTCCAATGTGATTAGACCTTTAGGCAATTGGTTGGTTTTTAATTAGATTACACCATTCTCGATATTATCCTAATGTTCATTTTGGTCTTCAATATATTGATCCTCCTTGATCAATAACTTAATTATTTGTTTATCATTATTAAATACTTGCCAATGGTTAGAGTTATTATGAACAAAAGGTCTAAAAAATGCTTCTAGTTCCTATGGTTTGTTCCACATGTTTGCATCTAAGTTTAATCTTACACCTACCAATGCTAACTCAATAATTTTTATATTTTATTATTTAAGTACTACTTGATTTCGTATGTTAAAGATTTTAAGAAACCTTTGAGGCTCAACCGCCTAGGACAATTGGCTCTATGTAGTTGCCAACTGGCTTCTATGTAGGTATCCAAGGAGGTTGCTACTATTTTTTGGAAGAGGTTTCAAGCTTGGATTTGGACCTTCTTGTATTTGTTTTGGATCCTTTTATGTAGATACAGTGTAGTTTAGATATCAAATGTGGGTATTATTACAAAAAAAATATTAGCAAATACTTCACAAAGACTCCATGATCGATACCTTCGAGCTCTTCGAATGATGTACCTGCAATCACAAAGGTAAAATAATACACAATAGATCCATGAAAATTTGGGTATATTTTTGTTAGTATTTTGTGTGCTCATGAAAGTGAAATGAAATTGGGGCCTATTTGTAATATTTCCCAATGGTGGAGGAGATTGATGAGGGGGTAAGAGGATGAGGGACAAGTGGCTTGGGTGAGGGAAGGGAGGAATCTTAGGTTTTCCCACTTGGCTGGATAAATGTGCAACTTTATCTATTTGGGCCATGACACACTATGATGCTCTATGACACATTATGCCACATTATGACGTACCTCACTAATGCTCTTTTTATGGAGAGATTCCTCACCCACCAAAATAGCATTTCTCATCAATGTGCTTGGGTGGAGGAAATCCTCACCCAAATGCATTAATGAGCTTGGAACATGGAGGAGAGGGGAATAAATGCCAACCAAAGTTAGGTGAACCAGGGTTAGAAATAGAGGGATGGTCTCATGATGACTGTGGGTTAGGCATAGGAAGGTGCTTAGGATGGTCAAAGGGGCTAGAATAGTCAACATTAATATTTGTAAGGTTGCAATGTATTAATTAAAATAATTGCATAATTTATTAAATATTAATATTTAACCATTACAAATGTGACACTTTTTAGGTGTCTATAGTTCCATTATTCTTTCTACCCTAATCTATTGTGTATCTACCATATGACATATCCCATCCTCGTTAAACCCCTTTGTGCTTTTTTATTACAAGCCAGGAGACATTCATCACTACATTCCATTGGTTGCTTAGTATAGCTCTTACAGCAAATCCAAATATCCTTCCATCCATACTCATTAGGTCTTTAGCTTATCTAGTTTTTCCTTCCACTTTAACTTGAGCCTGCCTAAGGTCTTCTATTGCTTCCTCCATGGCTTGTGCATTGAAGTCCAAATAGCCTACGATTTGGTAAGCCTCTAGAGATCTTGAAGGACCTTGTTCCAACTATTCTTCCTTAGTTGTTTTAGGGTTCTAAGTGCTTTTCCATCCAACCAATAGAACTTTGTATGAATTATTGTTGGAATATATTACATTATTTGGTACATGCTAATGTACCACCTTGGGTACATATTTAGATTAGGAGAGAGAGTCTTAGATTAGAGTGTGAGTATTTACTTTATGCAATGTAATAAATGCACAAGTATTATTAAAGTGTGCAAAGTATTTTGGTAATGTAAATGTGCATAATAGTCCATGTGCACATGAGTCCATAGAGTAGGAAGATGAAGAGTCTCTAGAAGAGTGAAGGCCAAGAGTGCTCTATATGAAGAGTCACATTCCATTATATATGTGTCTATGAGTGTGTGTGTGATAGAGATACAATTGTAGAATGAGAGTGTGGAGAAGTATGGTGTATTTGAGATCTTTATTCAATTGAGATACAATTTTTGTGAGCATTTGTTAATGATATTTCTATAAGTTATTTTTGAAGTTATTTATGAGTTTTATATGTTTAGTATTTTTCCATTATCATATATTTCATATTGCAACTTTATTTTAGATCTTGTGGTTATTTTATCTTAAGTATTTAGCTTCAAAAGCTAATAGTGGTATCAGAGCCACATCAAGGTTTTGTCTTGCACAGGTTTTAAAGTTGCAAAGTGTTTTTTCACTATGTTGAAGAAAAAATAGTGAAGGTTGAAGATTTATCTATTCCAAGAGCAAATTCAAAATAGAAGGAAATTTACAGTTCTTGATAGACCTTGACATTGATGAGATTAAGAGACCCTAGAAGGAGGTCCTATTGAAAAGTTTGATAGAGAGAAGAAGATTCTAGATTAATATTTGACTAGAGTCTTTCCACAGGGTTGAAGGAAAACTCGTGAAGACTAGGACTCAACATAGATTTTTTCAACTAGTTTTGAGAATAACTAGTGAAGTTTATTGATTTTAGAATTTTGGAAATTTGAATGTATTTGGTTACTAATATCTAAGTTTTTGTTGCATTTTAGTTCTCAAAAGTTAAGCAACTTCCTACAATAGATATAGAAGAATTTCACCTTCGGTTGCCTGAAAGTCTATGTGCTTTCCTTGTATAGGGATTAGTTTTTGAGTTGCAACAAAAGAGTAGACATTGCAGATTAAGAAGATCCAAAAATATGTTTCACTAAAGATTGAAGACTGCAAATTGATATTTAAAGAGACCCAAGAAAGAGGTTAGATTGAAGAACTTCCATATTTGGAAGATAGAAGATTGAAGATTGAAGATTGAGAAGGACTACGAAAAGGTCCTATTGAAGAGTTTAGAAGCAAAAAAAATTAGAGATCCAAGAAAGAGATCTGATTGTAGCTTTAATCCAACAAAGGCTACTCTAGCCTCAACCTGATGGCTAGTCACAGTGCCTAGATATTTAGTAATTACCCCTACCATAGCATTGTTGTTGTTCTTTATAAATCTCCCTCCACCAGCTTGACCCGGGTTATCTTTGGAAGCCCCATCAAAATTTAGTTTCATCCATTCCTCTTCAGGGGATGTCAATTGACTTGGCCTCTCAATCTATTAGGAAAATATTCTATTTTTTTTAAGATTTAAGAACCACTTCAAGACTATACTCGCCTCCTCACCAAATTCAAGTTTCTCCTTTAGCTTCATAATTAAAATTTCTAGCTATAATGGATCCTTTAATGGTTAGAGTATTCATGGTTGTAGGTCTTTTCTCCCCTCTAATTAACCTTATACTTCTCTCTATCCAAATGCCCTAAACATAGTGAAACGAAATGAGATCCCATATCATGTTTAATTGGCTACTTATGAATACCTTTTCCCACTAATGTATCCAATCTAACAGGTTATTTTGTAGGACCCAACTTATTCCCATTTCAAGAATTAAATCATTAAGAACCTTTAATGAGTATTTACATTCTAACATAATGTGTTTCATAGATTCTTCATTAGCCTCACATAAGTAACATCTATTAGGAAAGTAGAAACCTCTTTTTTTCAAATTATCCACAATCAAAATTTTATTTTGAGATGCTAACCAAAGAAAAATAACTATCTTTGGAATAGCTTTCTTACCCCATAATTTCTTCCACATAAATCCTCCACTCAATTTTACCAAGAGTAAATCATAGGTTGATTTGACACTAAAAACACCCTTAGGGGTATGACCCCAGACAATGGAATCTTCCTCTAAGGATGAGCACACATGATACACTCTCAATTTATCATTGAGTTTATCAAGAGCCTCTGCATTCTATAAATTTCCTATTAATTTCTTCCATCCTACCTCTCCTTCCTTCCTTTCTATGTAATCACAAATCAAACTACCATATTTGTTCTCCAATTCATTCTTGATTTTGGATATTTTGCTATCCTTACAAAGTGGATGGTTTTCCAACCAAGCATCCTCCCAAAAGTGAACTTTTGTTCCTTTACCTACTTTCCATATGACACCCTTCCAAAGAACATCTCTACTTCTTACACAATGATTCCATAAAGATGAGCCTTTGCAAGGGTCTAAGGTAGTAAAAAAATTTGTGCATCTTGATTGTCCATATACTTGTCTTTTAGAATTTGTTTGTTTTTAACTACCTTGTAGACTCTATTTAGGGACAAAGACATGGGTTTCAAAGATTCAGACTTCTTTTTTCATTGAAGTTTTAAAGTAAAGACTTATATGTTATTAATTTTTCTTACATGTTTATAGCTATACTTCTAACTCCAGGTCATCTAGGATTATTTTAGCTCTTCTTATGAGAAAGTGTTTCTTTTGTTTCATGAATGTTTTCTAATTTATGTAAGAATTTAAGTAAATTCTCAATGAAAGGGTTTTAATGCTCACTAGTTTGGAACATATTCATTGCTATGTTTTATATGTTCAAGTGTTTGATGAATGAACTAGGGTATGTAGAATTTTTATTGTTATTGGTTCAATTACCTGCCTTTAAAAAGTGTAGTTTTGCTAGATAGAACAACCATAATTAATTTTTAAGTTATAGAAGAAAATATATTTTTTATTTCAAAAATAAAGCAAGGAAATCAATTGGTGCTCTAAATTAGAGGGTTGCAAAATCTTTTGACTATTTCCTGCATAAAAACTAGTCAACAATTTTTTGACGACTCCACTAGGGAACAAATGGTTCTACCTGGACAAGATTCTATTGAACAACCTAATATTCCTAATCCTTGGTTAGCATAGATACACATTGTTGAATAATTAAGGATAGTTGTTTGGTATAATTTATTGAAGAAAACAAATGATTATTTTCCAAAAATTATTGCAGTCGTAGATAAAGAGGACACTGCCCTAAGAAGAGTCTGACTAAGAGAAAGATACATAGAAAGGTAAAAACATAGGCAAGAAAGAAGATGTGCTCTAATTTGGAATCACTGGTATAAAATATATATTTAGTAAGGAGACACACTAGAAGTTATACTCTAGTAGGCTTTATCGACTTGGAATTGCTAGACATTCCACAACCTAAACGAAGATCTTAAGGGAACAAACAAACAAAAGAGCAAAAAGAGGTAACTAGTTCTAACTCTTTGGATTTTATCTAGTCTATTTCTTTAGGTATAATTGTAAAAGAAACATCCATAAGAATGACTCATGATGTTGGGAACTAACCTCTAAGGTGGAGGACCAATACCCCATTATGTATAGTTGGGGTTCTTCATGAATTACCCTGAAACGTTGAGAAGTACTTACCAATCTTCAATGATGATGGAACAATGAGTGTTGATGAGCATTTGGTGGCTTTCACTCAAGTTATAAACTTGTTAAAATAGAATATGAAGATATGGTAATGATGTTATTCCCATTTGAATTTGGAGGTTTTGTAAGGACATGGTTTTGTAGACTAGCATGTTTAACCATTCACAAGTGGGATGAATTTAAAAGAACCTTTAGAAATAAATTCTTTAACATACAAGTTGTTGGGAGCTTAGTGATGCAGTTAGCATCTATTCATAAAGAAAATTTGAATTATTTTGAGAATATAATTAACATTTCCAAAGATTATATCATTAGATCCCAACAAATAAAATGACCTCACAAAGAGTTAGCCATTGAATTCACTCGCATATGCCTTGTGTAATGGCCCTCCTTGGTAGGACTTATTCTTGACATTTGATTATGTATTGATGTGTGGATATCTAGTACATAGTTTTGTTTTATGTTGAAAATACAATCAATGATTATGTTATTTTAGAATATGGTATTTTTGATGGTATTCATGGTTGCAGGACCAGGTACTCTCACCAGTGGATTGCTAGGGGACAACCACCATAGTTGAGAGAAATTTGGGAAATGATGGATGACTTGTTCATCAACAACTCTAGGGTAAAAGTGTACCCTTCATATAGATGCATTGCATTTTCTTGTTGTTATGAATACACCATTGGGCCATGAGATTGCTAATGGCAAAGGAGTCATCATTATTTTGATTGGGGATAACGTAAAAGTTATCTTAAAAGACACCTGCTTAAGGATAAATCAATACCTTATATTATGGATTTTAAGAGACTTTGTTTTGCTTATGCTTTGGAAGCTTAGAATTGTTTGGATAATCCAATAAAGTATTAATAAGGTTAGCGATATTAATACTTGAAATATTAATATCCATGTTAATAACTAATATTAACATTTGGTATTAATTTAATGGAATGAATAGCTTATATAAATAATGCTAAGGAAGTATTTTGATGCTAGCAAAGGCTCTTCTTCCTTTTCATATTGATTATGTTTATAAATGCATTTAGATTAAACATGTTGCTTTTGTTTATAAATGCATTTAGATTAAACATTAAACATATTGTTAATGCTTGCAAATGTATTAAAGGAAGAAAATTATTATCAAACCTTAACCAAATACCAATTAGCATTAATCTTAATCAATAAGTGTCACCTTATGTTTTAGGTCTTGTTTGTGGATACGTTGGCTACCCTAAGCTAAGGTAACACCAGGGAATCAAGGTGTTGTCGGCCCTTACATCCCTTCACCTTGGCAACATTTGTTGGATGCATAACACTTGAAACCAAGAAGAAAGGTTTCCTTTATGTACCCTTGGGAAAGGTAGTAGAGGGGGGTCATTGGCTTGGAAAGTAAGTAGATATGTTGGGCGATCAACTGTGAAGGCTATCCAATAGTGTGTAGAGGTATTTTACCTATGGTTTTGTACCTTTGTTATGCTAATTTTCTTTTGAGACTGTTGCTATCTTCTTTATGCACCTACTATCCTAGTTATGTTGTGCTTGTTGTGTAGACAGAGTGCTTTGAGTGCAATATTCTTAGTAGCCTCCAGGTTATGTTAGAAGTTCCTTTATTGTTGCTAAACCTTACTTCTTTTGGGATTCGAGTGTTTTTATTTAAAGGTTTAGACTGTTGCTTCTTTATAAATCTAGTTGTTAAATCGAAGCTACATTGGCCAGTTTCTTTCTGAGTAAGGCAACTTGTGTTTTCTAGTTGTCTTGATAGGCACCTGGTGTGTCCATCTATTATTGGTTATTTTTGAACCTGTGTTGGGTTTCGACACCCATCTAGAGTAGGAGTGTGTCAGGTTAGTTAGTGTTTGTTATGGTAGATGTGGAGACAAATCTTGGGTGGCAGAGCCTTGGACATTGTTAAGTGTGGTTTTGCTTCTTGATAGCATAGGGAAGACGTTAGCTCATTTTGTTTACCCTAGCAACCTGTGTGGTTATGTTATCATGTTTTTGGTTGGCTTCTTTTATAATTGAATAATGATATTTTGTATGTATGGATTCTTCTAGGCTACATCATAATAGGTTTTTAATTTACTAATTAGCATAGAAGTTATTTAATATTTCTTGAATTGAATTGGGTTGGTGGTAGAAAAGAAGACTATGTGGGTTTGGGATAACTTAGTCTTTAGTTTATAAACCATTAAAATTAGGAAAGAAATTAGATATGGAGTTATTATGCTTGGAGCTTCTTTCATTAGAATATTTTAGCTCACTATGTATGACTTTTAGTAAAGAAACATTGATTATGGTGATCTTTTAATTTAATTAGTTAGCAACCTTCCATTTAGTTGCTTGCATTGTATTTTTGTATAGTTGTTTGATGAGAGATCAACTTTGGATTAGAAATAATTATAATGGTATCCTAAGACTTGAGTAGGTAAGGGGACCATTATAGAGAGAAGTATGAGATTCTCTTCTTGTGCGTTGTATTGTATTTTTGCATAGTTGTTTGATGGAAGAACTTTGGATTGAAAATAATTATAATGATTTCCTAAGACTTTAGTAGGTAAGGGGATCATTATAGAGAGAAGTATGGGATTCTCTCCTTATGTGTTGAAATGTATGATGCATGGTTACTTGCTTAATAGATGGTGCATATTTAGTTGCATTGCATCATGACCTATCATGATCCCTTAGTTTTCTTAAAGTTCATGGGAAGACTTATTCATGAAGAAGATCATGAAAAGAAGATAATGCAGTGGCCATTTGGATGGACTTGCTCTAATGTTTTTTAGAATGAAAAGTTGTTATGTTATTGAAAGTTTTGTTATGTAACATTTGATTATTTTTATTCCTGCAATAATATGCCTTGGAAGCCTTCATGTAAAAATATGGAGAACTTGTTATTTTAGCAAGGAAATAATGAGTTGGTTATGATGAAAGAAGAATAACAATTATAAGTTAGCCTATGATCCAATTAAGTTATCTTTCTATTTTAAATTAAATAGATGTTCTATGCTAGAATTATGTTAGAATTTAGCATTATGGTTAATTTAATCTTGTTATTTGACTTAGCAAGATGTTTTCTTTATGCTAGACTTATTTTAAGATTTATGTTATACTTTAATCTATCATGATGCTATAACTAAGCATGTTGTTCCATTATAACACTTTAATTTCTTTATTAATAGAGATGTTAAATCTTTGGTATAAAGCATG
This sequence comes from Wollemia nobilis, assembly GCA_028583015.1. NCBI lineage: Eukaryota > Viridiplantae > Streptophyta > Pinopsida > Araucariales > Araucariaceae > Wollemia > Wollemia nobilis. Next base: position 3,225,769 of record JAQPPZ010017259.1, on the reverse strand, counting down.
GTTTTGGGAGGGGTTCTTGGGCATGGATCTAGAACCTTCTTTTTAGGACCTTGAGTCAAAGACTTAATCCAATCTTGGGAGGAGTTGCGGAGATGCAATAACCAAGTAGAAGTGAGTCTGAGAAGGAGTTGCGATGATGCAATAGCTAGGTACACACGAGTCTGGGAGGAGTTACGTTGATGCAATAACTAGATTCTCGTGAGTGAAATGCCTTGAACGGTGAGGATCAAGTGTTCTATAAAGAGAATGAAATTATTCTTGAGACAACATTGGTGGTACCTTAGATGGTGACGTTCAGGTAACCATGCTCATTACCAAGTGAGTGGTAATGACCTTAGTTAGTCGTAGAGGTGTGGTAACTAAGCACCAAGGCTTATGCCTAAATAACCTCCATAGGGTGGACTTATGGAAAGGTTAGGGAATTGGAACCCCTTTTAAGTGTTATGGGGCTTAAATGATAATCCCTACACTATGGTCAAATTGGCCTATGCTAGTGAGGGTATGGAAAATATGGGGGGACCACTTTGGTATCCTTCTAAATGATGAGATTTAGTAAGGTGAACCCCAAAGGTATAAGAGTTAACTAAGAGAATAATACTACCCAATAAGCTCAAAAGAAAGGTCATTTAGGTTGAATAACATACAACGAGCTATCTAGGAGAAAATAAATCAGATGATATCCATGCATAGAAAAATTAGCAAAGGTCTTAGTCATGAAACTCAATCATAGAGAGATTTGAAAGACAATAACTTTTGTAGCAATGATCATTTTTAAAAGATAAATATAGGATAGAATATGAAGACTCCCATCTCTACAACCCATATAGAAGAATTGGATAATGTAGCCATGGAGCATTGGTGTCGTGTACATAAAATCGTAAACCATGGAGAAAAATCATGTCCAAAATTTTCAAGGGCACCCCAAGGAGATTCTTAGTCAAACAATTCATTGGAACCTCCTTGAGAAGATCTAGGCATTGCTATGGTTTTATGGTAAAATTTTCCCATGGGAAATGTAGAAGAAGAGACTGGAGGTGAAGAAGAAGACAAAGCTTATGTAAGTTCAAGAGCTCGAACCCTTTTAAATAGATGGACAAATAAAAGACCATTAAAAGTCAAGCATCCATTTGTGTCTCAAACACATTACAAAAGACAACCATAACAAGTGGCAATTAAAGAAGCTAGAGCAAAGTATAAAGTTGTAGAAGATTTTTTTGAATTGATTATATGGGATTGAAGTGAGCCCCACCCTATTACATTATCACCACATAGTGGTATTACAACAAAGCTTGAATATTATCCATGTATTGCTTGGCAAGATTTGAACCTTGGTCTCCTCAAATGTTGAGGAATCTAACTGGTTGAGCTAATGCCACTTGATCAATGTTGTAGAAGATTTGAAGAAGGTAAAAGTGAATATTTTGGTGCATGAACTATTACATATTTTTTAACAAAGGTAGATTTTTCTAATTGATGTGAATAAACCTCATGCTACCGATCTCTTGCGACGACAAACAATAATATATAGTTGGAGAAAAAATACCCAAATAAACAATACATTTAAATTAAAATAAACATAAGGAAAAAATTATTAAAATCACAACTTGTTATGTTGCTCCATAGACATACATCTAAGCCTACACAAATATGTGGGATGGATTGTGAGGTTTCTATATGTAAATTTAAAGAAAGGCATCTCATCACGCTCTAAACTTGGAGAGAGAATTCTAATAGGGGTTTTAATGCAAGGACAATAAGCAAGCAAAAAAACATTTAAGCACCAATAAGGATCTAGAGAGTATTCCTTTATGGCCAACAGAAGAATAAAACCAACAACGAATAAGATGCTTATAGGACAAAGATATCATTACTCATTTTTATGAAGAAATATTGACCTTGCGTGACATAATTGATTGCTCATTTGCAATGGTATGAGTAGGTGGAAGAAATTTATAAAGCATGCATGCAAAACTTACAATGGGTAAGCATTGTCAATTATTGTTTTTAGCTTGCAAAATTTGACAGAGGACATAACGAAAGTAAATATTGAAGACTCCTTAATAGAATTAAAATTGAACACAAACCAATGAGTATAAAGTTGTCATGGAAGGAAAGAAATCAATAAATAGAAAAAGCTCAACGCAAAAATCAACAAATAGAAAAGTGTAACTCAATCAACAATCATCAATAAAGGGAAAAACCTTGGTAACCCAAAAGAATCATTTAATTTTGAAGGAAGCAGTAAAATAAATTTTGTAAAGGAAAAAGAATCAAGAGAACAAAAAAAAAAGAATCATGAATATAAAAAAATATAATTTTAGAGGCATTAAAAGGGTGAAAAATGTCTAAAGTAAAAAAGTAAAAAAGAGGTATATTTGACAATAGTATGGTGCAACGAAGAATATAAAACAATTAGCAGAGATCTTAAAGAATGAATTAAATAAAAGATAGTAAAATATATCAAATGACATTAGCTCAATCGGTTAGATTCCTCGACTTTCATGGAGGAGACCTATGTTCAAATCTTGCCAAGCGATACATGGAAAATATTGAAGTTGATGTAATACCACTACGTGGTGATGATGTAATATGAGTGGCGTCCATTTTAATCCTATACAACCAATTGAAAAATGTTAGTGAAATAAGAAAAAAAGGAGTATGTGAATGCAAGACAAAAGCTAATTTATTTAGAGAAGAATAATCAAAGTTGTTCTAGGACTTTTAATAGAAAAACAAACACAAAATAATAATATAGAAGTCCACTGGTTGAAATATCCAACATAATTGTACGAAGGAGAGCAAGGAGAAGAGGCCCCTCTTGTAATCATCACAACAAAAAAATTATTTACATTAAATAAACTTAAGAAAGGTGTTGAAAAACTAGGAACATGTAAGGCTCGCGACATGGATGGACTTAGGCAAAACACGTAAAATAGGGATTAGAGAACTTAACACCACATATCAAGAGGATATTCAACAACATCATATAGCATGGCATTCTAAGGGATTAGACAAGTATGACAATACCTCTTTTCAAGAGTGGAGATATAAACAATCCCTCAAATTATTGAGTCACTATGGCCAATCCCTTTGCAAAGTTGTTTGGAAGTATAGCTAAGAGTAGAACCAACAAGTGGATAAAAGAAAAATGAAAGAGAACAAAAAGACAAATATGTTTAAGATTAAAACGCTCGATAATAAATCATGTCATCACTTTGAGACATATCATTGAAAATAATGGAATGAAAAAAGAAAACCCTTTTGCTATTTTGTGGACTTCAAGAAAGCTTTTGCCACTATGAGTAAAAGTAAACTATGGAGTATAATGAATACTTACTTAACTATAAAAGTATGGACTCTATGAAGAAGTCCTTTTAGTTTACTTCTAGTCATCTTAGGTGTTTACTTCTAGTTTTTACTCCTAGTCATTGTGGTACAACTAAGAAGGCCTTTTAGAGTAAGTGTTATATAGGGTAAAACAAGGATGCCTATTATTATTTTTTATTTTTTTTGTAAGAACGACTAAATGAGTGGAGGGGATGATGTTCATTTGAGCTTATATGTGGTGAAGTCTTTTTTTGTATGTAGATGATTTCTTTATGATTAAGAGATTATTTTTTATTTTTTGGATATATATATATATATATATATAGATAGAGAGGAGTTGGTTACAAACGTTCAAACCACAATTGCTCCCAAGCTTATACCACCTTGTTGTTGTTGACCAGATGTAAGAGGTAACTATCAAGTAGAGGGTTCAAACCAAAGATGCTCCCAACAAGCTTATACCACCTTGTTGTTGTTGACCCGATGTGAGAGGACCAGTGGTCGCTCGGGTTTGTACTGTCGTCGGTCTATCACGTACTTAGAAGATTCAGAACAGAAACAATCGGTCTATCGCGTACTTAGAAGATTGAGAACAAAAATCTTTGCAAACAGTTATGTCACAAGGGTTTGAATCTTTTTTTATGTAAGTGGTAGCACCATGATTTGATATTACTACCCAAGGAAAAGTAATTACCGATTTTTGTATGTTAAAAAAAAAAAAAAAATTTACCGATTCTTTTATGTATTAAAAAATAAAAATATAAAAAAGAACTTTTAAGAAAAAAAAAAAAAAAAAAAATTAATCAACAACTTTTAAGAAGAAAAATGATCGGGTGGCTGTCATCGTTCTTTGTAAACTTCGTGTGCGGCTGCTGCTCTTGCCATTGACGGCTTGAAAAACCTTCTATCCTTTTATTTTGTTTCACTGCCTTTCCAATTCTGGGAGGGCCAACGGGTGAAAAGAGAAGAGAATTTGTCTCGTTGCCGTCATTCCAATTCTGCAAGCGGCAATTGGTGAGAAGAGAAGAGAATGGCATCATCGGCATCATCCGAAGAAGAAATAACAGTAGCGGTGAAGTGGAGCGGGAAAGAGTACACGGTCCGAGTGTGCGGAGAGGACACGGTTGGGGAGCTGAAAAGACGCATATGCGAGGCCACGAATGTGCAGCCAAGGCGGCAGAAGCTTTTTTATCCAAAGACCCCTCCTGCCTTGGTCAACAATGATGCCTCCCTCCTCTCTCAACTCCCCTTTAAATCCTCCCTGAAAATGACCATGATGGGGTGTGTATATACCTAGCCTGTCATGCATTCGCTAGCGCTTCTCTCTTCTCTCTCTCTTTAATTTATCTATATCTAAATTTAATTGTTTATGTTGCACTTTACCCAATCTTTTGCTGGACTTTAAGTTAACTCACATCCATACAGACCCCAATCGTTAAGGTTATCCCCAATATGTGGAGGGTGTATTCTGCAGAAAGGAAATTTCGAGTTTTAAGCTAAATTTGCAATATCAGTCATCATTTAAATTTCGCTTTAAGGTGGGTTATAGTTGATTGTGCTTTTCCTTTCGATATGCCAGATGACAGTAGAGGTTGCTCAGATAGGATGTGTTTTACATCTTAAGAAACTTACTTCAGTTTATTCGTTTCCATTGAGCTTTAGAGCATTTGGTTATGACTAATCTTTTGTTTTTTGAATAGTCATCGTGTAAAGCATAAATTTTTAAAATGCATTCGCATTAAACTCTAAAATCAATTTATTGGAGGATTTGTAGGTGCATGTTTCATAAAATTGGGCAGTCATTGCATCTGACTTTCCACAAAAAATTAAAAAGATAGTGAAAAGTGTAAACATCGAATTCGTCAAAAAAATTAAAAAGATAGTGAAAAGTGTAAACATCGAATGTAAGCAATTTTTTTTTTTTTTAATCAGTTATATGAGATTGAAACTATTCTATGTTATATTTTTTAATAGTTATATGAGATTGAAACTATTCTATGTTATATTATGTTTAATAGATGTATAATTATGCAATATTACTTTGATAAGGTTTTACTTTAAGTAAAGAATATAACAGGTTGAACTATTACATAATTTTGAGTATGGTGTGATTTTTATTTTTTATGTTGTGGAGAATGAAATGTTATAAACTATTTACAATGCCTTCAGAATTTTAAGAGAAGCACCGCTATTACATTTTGAATTCCACAATATAAATCGCACATTAAAAGATTGTAAATGAAGAGATGTTATGTCAAAACAACTATAGACCACCTAAGTCCCCTCTGTTCTGGATAGGAACGACCGAATCCTTCTCATTTGTAAGTGCTATATTTGCAATCGAGACACACTCATTGTAAGGGGTTAGGGATCTAATTGGGTATTTGGAGAAGGCCATCCTATCTCTTGTAAATTGTATCATTATCTCTTCTATTTATGAGAACTACTTTTTTGTTTCCTTAATCTCTGGCCTGTACAAGGTGAAAGTTGAAAGGTGATATGAATGTGAACCCTTCATTTTGCTCTCTTTGCTTGCAATGCCTTTTCCCCCAAGTGAATAAAACCATAATCACTCAGTTTGTTTATTTGTTGAGACAGAGGAACTGCCGATTTGCTAGGGAAATTGTCATAAATGCCTGCACCTTAATTGTGTGCATCTACTATATTGATCCTTTCTCACTTCTGTAATATTAAGCTTCTATTGCAAGGAAAAAATTGAAGAAAAAATATTTTACATAAATGTGATTTAGTTGGTGAAGCTTTCAACTTTGCAAAATAGGAAATATACATCTTCCACAAAATGACCAACAAAAATATTTTGCCAAGTTGAAGGAGACAAGAGAAGAATTCCTATCTCAATGAGTCAATGGAAGAGAGAACATGAAAAGATCAGAGAATACATATTACTATGGCTCATAATAGATAACCAGAGACTTTGGTTTGTTCAGAGTTAAAAAGTTAATCCCCAAGACATCACTTAACCTGTGGGATAAAATTAAAATCAATAAAAAAAAACAATGGCTGCGTCAAGGCTACCAGATTATTTAGGAAAGGTGGTCAAGAGTCCAAATGCATTGTGAGAACATAATCTTCAAGCGTAATTAAGGGGTTAAACATTTTTTTGAACGCACAGAGAACTTAATTCCTAAAGTCGAAAGTAGTTACTGTAATTTCAAGTGTGAACAAGATTTACTTTGTCAGTGTTGGTCATAGTACTGGGGAAAATAATTATTGAACTATTGAATAATATTCCATCCATTTGATCCATGATGCTCACAGCCATGTTTCTAATCGTTTGGCATTTTTGTCAACAAGGAAATCAAACAAGAATTACTCCAAGGCCGGGAGAAGGAATGCTAATATAGCACCAAAAGTATTAGATAATATCATGGGGAGAAATTATGGTCTAGTTCATGGAAGCGAGCTTGGTTTTAGAACATATCTTACCCCAATGAACTAATTAAAGAGTATAACAAGATGCATTGGAATATAAGATGCTTTGGGATTATGATGGAGTATTGAAGCTGGCTTGGTTTTAGAACATATCTTACCCCAGTGAACTAATTAAAACGTATAACAGGATGCACTGGAATATAAGATGCTTTGAGATTATGATGGAGTATTGAATGTCAATGTAAATGCTTGGAAACAATACTAAAATCAAATCAGCACTAATTTTTTGCTTCGTTTCCGTGTTTTTTTTTTTTAAATAAACTATGTGGCTTCTTATGGGCCACTTCCATCAAAAAATCAAAACATTTGTTTGCTTCTAGGTTAAATCCAGCTTGCCTTTCTATCAAGCTATTTTTCATCTCCCTCAAATTGTGTCTTTTGTCAACTTCTTGATATCATTTTAATTAAGAGAGAGAATCTCCTTTGTCCTGTTACCTTATAGAATTTGAATTTCACTGGGACGAATATCAATACTGTGGTTTAATAAAATATTTTTGAATGCATCCTTACATTCCGCACTACCTTTTTTGTTTCTTATGATAAAATAAATTTAGGATTATAACAACTTATTAGTTCCTTGATAACTCTTTTTTTGGGCCTTATTCATACCCCAAATATTTTAGGATTTATCATTGATTTTTATTCTTCTTTGTGGATTTAGCCCCACTTCTTGTTAGCACATGTGATATTTGTTTTTGGCATCTTAAGTCAGTATCGCTTTGGGTTTCCTTTTCTCTTTGTTTTTGCTTTGAGGGACTTCGTCTCCTTTTTCTATTTCTGACAACATCTTCATCCTCATCAACCTCTTCCATTTTTCCAAACCGTTCATGATTAGACTTATCATCGATAGGTTTATGTTGCCTTGGAGGACCGTAAGTGCAAGGCATAGCCTCGGAAACACATTCTTATGTTGTTCGAAACCCTAAGGTGAGAGAGCCAAATTCCATAGTACTTGCTCTTTTATACTGCCCTAAAACTCCACAATTGCAATGGATAGCCTTTATAGTACTTATTATATTGTCCGAACCCTAGAGTTCAAGAGACAAACTCTATACCACCTTTATTTTTATTGCAAGAAGTGGTTTTTTACCACTTTAGGAAAATGGAAATGATTTACCCAAATGAAACTTGACCTCTTCCATCTTTTGGTATGTTACCTAGGGATATGATATTCTATTGCACATGGGTGTTAGAATAGTTGCCATGGGCCACACATAACCCAAGGTTTATTGTATTTGAATATTATATTATAATAATGAGTTGGATAAGGGTTTAGGAGTCGACTAGTTTAGGGTTATACCCTCCTCAAAGTAGCATTAGACGATGAGTATATAAAGAAGGGATATTGTCATTGTAATCATCAATCATTAACCATATCAATCATTAATCGACTAGTTCAAGAGAAACTCTATACCATCTTTATTTTTATTGCAAGAAGTGGTTTTTTACCACTTTAGAAAAATGGAAATGATTTCCCTAAATGAAACTTGACGTCTTCCATCTTTTGGTATGTTACCTAGGGATATGATATTCTATAGCACATGGGTGTTAGAATAGTTGCCATGGGCCACACATAAGCCAAGGTCTACTGTATTTGAATATTATATTATAATAATGAGTTGGATAAGGGTTTAGGAGTCGACTAGTTTAGGGTTATACCCTACTCAAAGTAGCATTAGACGATGGGTATATAAAGAAGGGATATTGTCATTGTAATCATCAATCATTAACCATATCAAGTATTGCTTGCAAGCATTTTTGCCCATGGAGTGGCCCTCTCTTCTTGGGAGATCTTGTAGAGTTTTTTTGTTTTTGAAGAGGTTGAAAAGCGGGGGCATATCAGGGGCCACCCTTCCCATGAATTAAACTTGGGTCTCTGTGAAGAGAGCCCAATGACTTTTGCCATTGTGGTGTCCTTGTTAAGACAAAGATCTTCTTGAGTTATTCCTTCCTTAAGGAGTATTATTGGTGTTGCCCTACTTTAAGGGTATTATCTATCTCGGTCTCTTGTGTGATTATTGCATTTGGATTTATGGTAATAGATGAATTATTTAATTTTTTGGTATATTTTGTGGATGATCTATGTTTATGAGAATAAAGATTTGTAAGAAGTGGTATTAGAGCAATGAATTTGGCAAAGTGGGGATTGCTTTTAGATTTTTAGAAATTTTCTTTAGAAAAACGTCGCATATTCCAGGAGTCATATCTTTGCATAGAGGTGTCGGATTAAGACGATTTTTGTGTCATCTTGTTTAGAATTTGAAAAGCTTTGAAACGAGTGGTCGTATGAAGGGATTCGAGTAGTATTGAGGGAGATATGACCTTGTGAAGTTAGTTGTCTAGAATAGGGGTAGTGACATTTTTTTTCAAATCATGTTTTTCATAGAAAATAAAATTTGAAGCATCTTTCAGTTCGAGTAAGCAAATCATTTGTTGCTTGTGTTTTGAAAGACATTTTTTGGGTCTACTTGTGATGTGGCAATTTGGGTTTGGATTTGGTAAGGCATAATTTTTTGAAGCATTTTTTATGAAAACCCTAGCTTTCATTGTCCTTTTTTGGGGTTTGAGCTCATGGAGTTACCGAGGTTTTATGGAGAGGATGATATTTTTTTTTTGTTGGAGAACAAGGGGTTGTACTCGGGTCCCCCACCCTTGACAAATCACAACTCTCTTCTTTAGAGCATGAGAGTTTACAAACAGATTCAATTCTCATCTCAATTGAGTTGCTATAGCTAGAAACCTACATCATTTTACATAAAATGTCTGAATTCTTGATTTTCATTTTCTGGAACTTTTTCAATTTTCTATGTGAATACAAATATTCCAGAATTCAACATCCTTCTTGACATTTTCCTACAACAACCTTCACAATACCAAAACTTCACCTCTACTATCTATGCATTGCATCTTAGTAGAGTAATATTTCCAAAACATTGCACTATCATAGCCTGCTTTACTAGATCTGGATTGCTAGTTTCCTTCCTGAAGCACAAGTGCAACCACAAAAATTGTAATAAATAGTTTATATGAAAGCACATTAATGTTATAAAATAAAGTAAATATTACCAATGGAAAACATTAAAGTAAATCTTAATCATTATTTGATTTAGACAATCAACATTTTCTTGTCAACTTCAGCTAAACTTACTACTTCCTCTAACCAAGGAAAAGAGAATTTAACTTCATGATCCTCAATTAAAACCCCTCTATTGGCTAGCCTATCTGCACATTTGTTTCCTTCCCTTAATGTATGTGTAAACCTGATTTCTTCAAACTCTATAGCAAGGTCTTGAATTTCCACAATTATCTCTTGTATGTTCCATGGAGCCTTTGCTTTCCTCAAAATTGCATTTATTACTATGAGTGAATCACCTTCCATCCATACTTTGTTCCATTTCATTTGTTTGCATATTTTTAACCCTTCCAAAGCTGCCCAAGCTTCAACTTCATTATTTGTCTTAAATCCACTATTGAAAGCGTAATGAGACAAAATATCTCCTCTATTATTTCTAATTATTCCTCCTCCTCTTGTTGGTCTTAGATTTCCTTTAGATGCTCCATCAAAATTCAATTTGACCAACTCCACATCTGGTGGTTTCCACTTTATATTCTTTGCCTTCTTTTTGTTTCTCCTATCCCCAACATCATAATTCCATTTGATGACTTGACTCCATCTATCAAGGCTCTCTGCTTCTAGATTAGGGATTGGGTGAGTTGATAGGGTTGGTTTAGACTCCTCTATGGCTAAACAAATATTCCTTTTCATTACCTCTAAACTGCTTTCCTTTCCTTTAAATATTCTTCTATTCCTTTCTAGCCATACAGTCCAAAGTATTGTATCTTTTGATATATCCCAGATTGTCTGTAAAGCATCACTTTTAAAAGTGCTCTGCCATTGCTTTAACCATTCTTCAATTCTTCCATTCATCACCATGCATTTACCAAACATATTAAGAATCCATTGCCATAGTTTCTAGACTATTGAGCAGTGTCCCAAGAGATGGTCTATACTCTCCTCCTCCATTTTACAAAGAACACATTTTGAGGGGCCATGAAAACCCCTTTTCATAAGGTTATCCTAGGATAAAATTCTTCTATGACCTACTAGCCAAACAAACATTTTGACTTTAGGAATGCTCGGGCTATCCCAAATATCTCTCCATATTCTTGTGATATTCCTATTTTGATGGTGCTTTATATTATATCCACTTCTTGTTGTGTATTCTCCTGAGCTATTCAACTCCCAAATCAACTTATCCTTGGCTCCCCTTAGAATAATCATTGTTGTTATCTTTCTACTCAATTGCCTCCTAGCATCAATGTCTTGTATACTTGTAAAAAAATATTCTTTCCATTTGTATCTTCCTTCTTGATCCTTGTACAAAATGTTTGAAACCCTATCACCATATTTATCTTGAAGTAATCTCATCCATGGTTTCAAAATTGGATCTAGATTGAGTGGTTTTTTATCACACCAAGTATCCATCCAAATAGAATTTTTTCTCTAGTTCCCACCACCCATATTAAACCTTTAATCACTAGATCAATTGATTTTTTTAAACTGTTCCATAGTGCAAAACCATTTGGTAGAGAGAATGTAGTAAATATTAAGCTTGGGTCATTGGGCTCAACATACTTAGAAGAATTCTTGCCCATTGTCTTTGACTCTCTTTGTACAATCTCCAAATTACTTTTCCCCTAAGAGCTAAGTTTGCATCCGTAAGAACTCTTAAACCGAGACCTCCCCTAGTTTTATCATCACACACCTTGCTCCATTTCACCAAAGGAAATTTCCTTTTATCATGTAATCTTGACCACAAAAATGATTGCATAATATAGATTAAATTTTTTCTATCGATTTTGGCATAGTATACAAGGACATATAATATGTTGGAATGGCCTGTAAGATTGATTTAATTAGTTGCACTCTTCCTGCTAATGATAACCATCTACCTTTCCATGTTGGTAGTTTATTCTAAACTTTACTTATAACTGGATTCCATAATTCTATCCTCATTCTCCCCTCAAATAAGGGCATCCCTAGATAAGTTGTTGGTAAATTTGCCTCCTCCATTTGAAGTAACCTGCATATCCCTGCTTTGATTTTAGTTGGGGTGTTTAGGAAGTAAATTTTGGATTTTGTCCTATTAAATTTTTGCCTTGATGCTCTTTCGTATTCCTTTAATAAGTTATTCAAAGCTTTGGCCTCGTTTATCCTTGCCCTCCCAAAAGGGTTGTATCATCTACAAATTGTTGATGGGTGATGTTGTCGATGTTATTACTAGCCTTAAGTCCACTTATAAGCCCATATTTGTAAGCCTTCTTCAAGTTCCTACCCAAAACCTCTACCATAATAATGAACAAATATGGTGATAGAGGATCTCCCTGTCTAAGGCCTCTCTTGGCTTTAAATGATTATGTTACTAACCCATTGACCAACATTGAATATGAAATTGTAGAGACACAAGCTTTAATCCATCTGACCCATTTCTTCCCAAATCCAAACTTTTCTAATACTACAAAAAGAAAATCCCATTTAACCCTATCATAGGCCTTACTCATATCAAGTTTTAAGATCATTGCTTTCTCTTTTCTTGAAGTTGTTGAATGCATAACTTCATGAGCTACTATGATCCCATCCAGAATCTGTCTCCCTTTCACAAATCCTCCTTGCTCTTCTGAAATAATTTTGTCTAACAATGGTCTTAACCGATTCACCATCACTTTGGAAATAATCTTATATGCCATATTACATAGGCTTATGGGTTGAAATGAATCAAACAATTATGCATCCTTCTTTTTGGAATCAAGGTAAGATATGTTGCATTTATTTTATAAGGTATGTATTGTTTTACCCTAGACTGTTCCACTGCCACCAATAAAGAATCCTTCACTATATCCCAATTATGTTGATAGAATGTTGTAGAGAGCCCATCTGGACCTAGGGATTTATCCTTATTAAAAGAGAAAAGAGCTAGATGAACTTCTTCTAGAGTAATAGGCTCCATCAGTTTCCTATTGTCTTCATCTGTTATAATTGAAGGAACTTCTTGTAGAAGTTTATCATTAAGAACTTCAAACTCCTCTGATCCTAGAATATTATGATAAAAAGACCTTGCCTCCTTTTTGATTTCACTTTGGTCTTCAATCCAAACCCCTTCTACTGATTTAATTCTACTAATTCTGGATGTTGATCTCTGTACTATTGCCATCCTATGAAAAAACTTGTGTTTTTATCTCCTTTTAACCAAGTCTATCTTGATTTTAATCTCCAAAATTTCTCTTCCTTACTCAAAATATTATGATATTCACTAACTCCCTTTCCTCCGAGCTTGGATTATTATGATCACCTTTTTGGAATTTTGAAAGTTTATCTTTTAGTTCTTCTTTCTTCTCAAAAATATTTCCAAAAGTGTTCTTGTTCCATTCTTTTAATCTAGATGTCATTGATTTAATTTGTTTTGGAAGTGTATACAACCCATCATTTCTTGAATAATTCCATGTTTGTGCTATCATATCAACAAATTGAGGATGGTCTTCCCACATCTGCTCATATTTAAAATATGATATTTTTTGAATTCACTTACCACCATTTTAACTTTTATTGGCTAATGATCTGAACCAATCCTTGTCAAGGTATTAATTTTAGCACAAGTCCCTTCATCTAGCCAATGATATGAGAGAATGCATCTATCTAATTTTTTGCTATTAGGTTTTGGCCTCTCCTGTTGTTGGTCCATGTATAGTTGTCTTCTTCAAACTCAACCTCCCATAGATTATTGTTTTGAATAAAAGTTGAGAAATCTCTCATACTTTGGGTTAGTTTCCTAATTCTCCCAAATTTTTCATCTAACTTGGTTATGGCATTAAAATCTCCTATGATCATGAATTGGGTTTCTTGGTCTTTACTTCTCATAAAGGCTTCAATCCCACTCTAAACTTCTAATCTGCCTGATTGAGTTGTAGGTCCATAGACATTGATAAGGATGAAATAAATATCTACAAAGAAGCATGTGACTAAAGAGGCTATCCAATGCCTAGTTTTATGAATGGTTACACAGGAGGTTCTAATAGGATTCCAACAAGTTAGAATTCCCCCTCTCCTTCAGAATCTATAGCATCCCATTCACATCTCGCCCATACTGCTTTCATAGTTTTGGAAACTTCTTTTGTCATTTTAGTTTCTTGGATACAAAGAATATCAGGCTTATTACTTAAATAGAGGTCCCTGATACACCTCTGCTTTGAGGGGGCATTAGCACCCCTTATATTCCATGAGATGGTAATCATGTCTCATTAGGGGCTATTGGCCCTACCTACGAATTACCAATATCATTTTGTTGTTTGGTAAAGAGAAGTTCAACCAACTTAGTTTGTGTTCCTTTCTCTATGTTTGCTCTACTCGCTTGATAATTTGAGGGTTTTCCTCTTTTTTCTTGCCTGTATTAGGAGTAGGTCTTATTATTCTATTCCTCAATATTCTTTCACAACTTTATTTTTCCTCAGATTTATCCTCTCTTGGCTCTACTATGGAAGCTTTTGACTTGTCTTGCTCATTTTTTGGTATTTCCTTATTAATGGTAGATGTATTAACATCTAACACTACATTTTATTTACCATTTTTTTCTCTTGAATGGTGCATGGTACTTCAAGAGAGTCTTCAAAATCTGATTTGACACATTCCTTAGGTTCATCGAGAATGTTCATCCCTAAATCAAGATCATATTGAATAGATGGTTCCTTGTTAATATGTTGAACCTATTGTACTGTGTCCTCTAAGCTTTGATCTACTTTTTCTTCATAGGCTAAAGCCTCAAAAGAGTTGGTATTTCTTCCAATATCCTTCCTTATTGGTCTCCATTATTTATTTGCTTTCATTTGTCTATTTCTATTTTTTGGAAGTTGAAAACCATCCTCATCCATATCCATTTGTAAGTTTCTCTTGCGGTTTTCTACATATGATTCTGTTGGACTCTTCTTAGGGCATGATCTCTCAATATGCCCCACCTCATGACATCTTCTACATCTAAAATATATGTTTTCATAATCTATGGTTTGGATCCACATCTTATCCCCATACTTAAGAATGATTGATTCTGGTAAAGGTTTACTTATATCAATCATGACCAATATTCGAGCATAAATAGCCAAGAATCCATCTTTTGTAGTTTCTAAAATCTCAAGGAATTCTCCTAGAGTGTTGCCTATTGCCTTGAAGGTATCCATTTCCCAAAACTCAATGGGCAACCCATACATCCTAACCTAGACTGGTACTAGGGATAGATTTACATTTTTAGGTGAAAAGCCTTCATACTAATGGGTAAGGAAGAGTCCTGCTCTTCCCATAAACCAAGGACCCCCTTTTAGGATTCTATCTCTTTCTTCCCTAGAACAAAAAATGGCTAGGAAGAAACCTTTGGGAAGAAAGGATAGAATCACTCCTGGAGACTTCCAACTCCTATCAATCCATTTTCTCAAGGTTGAAGCCCTTGGCCAATACCCATTAAATTTACCAAAAACTACCCTATCTTTGAGCAACAAGGATCGATCCTCTGTGGTTTTCTCACTAACCTCTACTACTAGAGATGATTCTAAGGATTTAGCTATAAATCGGTCCATGGGAAGGAAACTAAAACTCAAAATCTACTAAAATTTACCAGAATATCCTATAGCGAATATAATATTTGATAAAAAATAATAATAATTTGCAAGCAAAATTTCTAAGATAAAGAAGGGAAAAAGAAACTTAGCTGAAAAATTCTATGCCCAGACAGAATGTCTTGCCTCACTGAAGCCCTAGCCCTCCATTGCTCCTCCCATCATCCGAACCCTGGTTGATAGATATTTGTAATTTTGTTTTTTGCGACTTGAAAAATCGTCACTGCCCTTGTTCTGGATGGCTGACTTCACAGGGTCGTATCTCCCTCAATATTGCTTGGATTCCTTCATATGACCACTCATTTTAAAGCTCTTCAAATTCTGCACAAAGTGGTCCAAGAATCAGCTGAATCGGACAACCCTTCGCGAAGATATGGCTCCTAAAAGATGAGACGTTTTTCAGAAAAAAATTGCCCTAATCCTGAGGGGGATTTACAAATTATCATCAATACTATCAACAAAAATTGGAGAAGATGATATTGATGCTAGAGAATGGTGGAAATTTTAAATCTTTATTTGCTAAATTTGTGTGGCAAGGTTATCTTTTTTGTTTTTTAGGAAGGGAAGATTTGTCTTGGTATCGTAGTTTTTCTAGGGCCCATAATTATAAACACTTGGGAAATTTATGAGCAAGCATTCTTGAGCAAATGGGCACCAAAGTTTAAAGATAAGAAGATAACCATGTTGAAGGATACTATCAAAAGAATTGAAAAAATCAAACGACTTAAGGAAGAGAAAGAGAAATGAATATGGGTGACATTGTGAAGGTCGAGGGAACAAAAAGGTCGGGGGATTTTATTTCCATCTAGAACTTTTATTTTTCAGGTTCATGGATGCATTTAGAAAGAAAAGGTCATTATTTCCATAAACCCTAGCAACATGTATAATTTAATCATTATTGATTTGGTTAGAAGGTTATAGGTTTAAGCAAAAGAATATTGAGGACATACAACTTGAGGGTGATAATGTTCAAATTTTTGAACATGTGAAGATAACTATATTTTACATTCAGATTTTTATGGCATAGCTATGGATGATGTAGATATTATTCTTCATTCTCTTTGGTTGGCTTGATTGGATATTATTAACGTTAATGTGCAAAAGAAGATCATGAAACTATAGTACAGGAAAAAGAACATAACATTGTAGGATATTACTCAACTGAAGGAGCAAGGAACCAAAGAGAAGCAAGAAGTTATGGCAGGGGAACAAATTGAAGAAATAGTAGAAGAATTAGAAGCAGAGTCCAAAGAAGAAGCAAAAGCAAACTCCAAGGAAATACCTTTAGCGAAGTAGAAGGAAGAACCAAAAGAAGGGCAAAAGAAAGAAGAGCACGAGAAATAATTTAAAACAATAGAACAAAAGGTTGAAGAGTCCAAGTAAGTAGAACATCTAGATATGGTTGCAACATATTGCCACCCACACCACTGTGAGTGACAACAATCATGGAGGCATTGCATAGGATATCGAAACTATTATGGACCTACATGGAATCATAAAGGCATCACGTATACTAGTACATAGCAGAAAAACAACAATAGTTACGGTCATTAGAATCATGAAAAAACAGGAGTAGTTATGGATATTAGAGTGGAGCAATGGAAGCATGGAGCCAAAGGAGCAATCATTATGGATATCAAAGTGGCATAGCACAAATCAACATCATAGAAGACTATCACCAATCAACAATTCACTTGGATGGATGGATAAGATTTGTACTAGTTGTCAACAATGCTTAGAAGATCATACCATTTGGTTTCTTCTCATGTTTTGAGGACAAACCATTTTTAAGGGGGGTGGAATGGTATGTACCTAGGGATGATATTGTATTGTATATGGGTGTTATGGATAGTTTGCATGGGCCACACATAACCTAAGGTTTATTGTATTAGAATATTATATTATAATAATGAGTTGGATAAGGGTTTAGGAGTTGGCTAGGGTTAGGGTTATACCCTCCCCAAAGTAGCATTAAATGATGGACATATAAAGAAGGGATCTTATCATTGTAATTATCAATCATCGATCATATCAAGTATTGCTTGTAATCATTTTTGCCCACGAGTGGCCCTCTCATCCTAGGAGATCTTGTGGAGGTATTCCTTCCTTAAGGAGTATTATTGGTGTTGCCCTACCTTAAGGTTATTGTTTATCTCGGCCTCTTGTGTGATTATTGCATTGTGGATTTATGGTCTTGGATGAATTATTTAATATTATGGAATATTTTGTGGATGATTTATGTTTATGAATAAAGATTCGTAACATCTTTGTTTTAAAATTTGCCTCTACATCTTCCTTTGCACCTGAATTTGAACTTTGGCATTGCAATTCCTTATCCCTTCTATTGTTTCTTTTAATGTTTGCTTTGAATAAACCATGTAGTCTTTTGCCATTTGATGAGACAAAGGGGATTTCTTTGCCAAATTGTTTGGAGTGGAAGGTCCTTGAGTTTGTCTCATGACCAACACTTTTATCTCTTTCTTAATTGTTTGCACTTTGCAATCTCTTATAATGTGTCTAGTCTCATAATGTTTGTGGCATCAGAATGCAATGTTTTCATAATCCACTTGTTGATTCAATTCTCTTGATTGAAATTTAATCTTAATGGTAAAGATTTGGAAATATACATGGCAACACATATTTGGGGATGTTTTCACTCCTCCATAATTGGCCCATTCTGGTTGAAATCCCCTATAGCATTGCCAATATTCTTTGAAACATTTTTATTGATAAGCTTATATAGAAGTCCAAATAGATTGGCCCACAGTGGAAGCCTTTTAAGAGTTTCCATATCCATAGGAAAATTCTCACTTCATGGTCTTAAATACAATCTCTCTCTCCCCGTAAACGATGGGTAACCATTCGTTATTTAATCCTTAACTTTTGAATTGGAGAAGATGATGATCCTTTCAAAAGGAAAATCATGGGATAATATGAATATAATTCTCACTTCCATTTAATCCACTTTCGAATCTTCAAATTTAATGGGCAGGAGTTAGTAACCCGTTCACTAACAGCCGAAACTTTACCGTTAATATAGGAAAAGGGATTGGAACAATTTGGCTTGGACATATCCCTCTCATAGCTAATGACCACTGCCCGAGTTCCAACAATGGTCACTGCTTTATGTCTGTCACACCCGGAAACCTAACATTTATTTTAACCCAGCCAGTCAGTCTTCTCCGAAAAATTGCTTTTCAAACAGTGGAGAGACAAATTAGCAGCCTATAGTTTATCGGCTTAATAATATGATCTGCCCAATTGATTTAAATTGAACAGAGGGAACCCGAACCTGACGAATTTGCCCAGAATGCGATTCAACTTCCCATTCACTTACCCATCCATCTATGGGCAACCTCCACATTCTTAGGCCAGGCAAATCTAGTATTAGTTGAGATCCTATGAACAACTAAACTGTGCATCCAGGAGACACCCTTGCAAACAACAAACTTGCTGCCAAAAACTAAATACCAATCCAAAAACATGACCAAGAGACAAACATCAATCCCACCCAAGATGGACACAAATTATGGGAGAACCAAAGGAACCTCCCCAGGAAGCAAATCCACACCAATCCCTATGGGCTACAAGCCCACTGGCATGACAAACACAACCCTAAAACAAAGCTTCGAAGTAGGGGAACTCATCCACACCCTCACTGCTACTCAAACCTTCCATCTCTCAGCTCCTCACCTTCGCAGCCACAATTGGCTAGTATCCTTTGAACTTTCATATTAACCCTCTACTTTTAAGGATTTTTATATCGTGCTTGATCATTTCATCCTTGATAATCACTTTTTGTGAAGAATCTGTCACTTAGATAGGAATTACAATAAAGTCATTCTTTTTTTTCCCCCCAACCAGGGCATCCTAACTTCCAATCAGGGCTTCCATAAATAACTTTCTTTTTTAACCTCCTAGCTTTTCTTTGAGGGTGAGACAACCGGAGTGGGCCTAACGGTGGAGACTTTGGAACTCTGAATAGAGGTTCAAGGTTCAAATCATTGGGGGGTAGGGTTGTACACCATGCTTTGGTAACCGGAGTATGGTTGGATAACCACATATTGGGTAAACAACATCTTCCATGAGGGTCGTCTCATATGGCCTATGGCCTCACGGACGTTAAAAACTTCTTTACCTTTACCTTTTTTTTGTGAGGAAAATATATGAAAATACACAACTTGTAGTTGCCAAGAAGTCTCAGAGGATAGTGATTAATTCAAAATACAAATAAAGGTAAGCCAATTAAGTGATCATTCTTAGAAATGAAGGTTAGGACTAGAACTATGTTCCATAAATGTGATTAATGCGAGCTAAAGAAAAAAACAGAAAATATGTTGAGGACCGCACTTGGCCTTTCAAAGCTTTCTATCTATATTCTTATGAGCAAAGACTGCTTTGGTTTTTAAGCTTAGATAAGCACTTGCTTAAAGTTTTAAAGGGATTTAAGTCTCCCACACTCAACTTTAAAAAACCTTACCTTTAGTGAAAGAGAGGAAGTTGAGGAAGAGGGCTTCTGCTTCTCTTAATTCTAGGGCACGTGATCAGGATATGCAAGACATGATGTAAAATGGATCTGGTGGGATATGGGATAGGGCAGTTTAGATAAGAACTGTTACAAGGAAAAACCATAAAAACTAGAATGGGAAAATGGAGATCAAGACGATTTATGGACCATACAAAATGTTCCCCATAGAGAAAAGCTCAGAAACTTGGGCCTCACATATCCAATGTAAATAATTACAATACTTTATGATTGTTGTTAGAACATGTCAACAATCAAGGTAACAGGGGTGCTTAATGCATTAACTAAATCCTTAATATAACATTCTCAAAAGGGTTACTTGCATGAATAACAAATTGAAAAGAAGGATGATGAAAGAGTGCACTATTGCATGATCTACCTCGGATGGGAATTCAAATTCCACAGTCAGAAGTGGTAGTGAGGTGTTCATTTGCTTTGATTGTGGACTAGTGGATTGTAATTTTTTGATCATCAAATTTTTTTTTTGCTATTGGTAAATAATAGGGTTTTGAAAGGGGCCCTTCCCTTTTACAACTCCTAGAAATCCAAGAATAACAAATGAATCAATCCAGGCACAAAAAACAACTTATCTTCTTACAAATCAAATTCTGCATTTTTTGAACAATACAACCTTTTTTGACCAAAAGTGCAATGACCAAAACAGTAACAGTAACCCGCCCTACTGCTTTTTCTACATCTGCCATCTGAAATTTTAGTAGAGTTGAAACAAGTACTATCTTCGGGAGTTTGCACCATCTAGTTATCAAGTTTTTCCATTTCCTTAGCCTCCTGACAACAGAATGCAACTATATCTTGCGGGAAATTATTAAATTTAGTTTGCAGATCATGTGAACAAAATGGAAATAAACTTGTCATTAATCTGCAAACACTGTCCCTCCAGCCACTTCGGATTCCATAAAGTCCATAAACCCCCAGACGCACCATCAACAGGAACCATTTCCACCTGAGCTGTTTTCCAAATTGAATTCTTCACCTTCCCAAATATTCCAAGATAGAAAATTCATTTTGTATCAAGTTGAGGAAGTTTTCCTCTTCCCAAAGACAAAATTCTTTGCTTCCCATCAGCTACATCCTTAGCAACGACTCTGGTTCTCAATTCCCGGAGATTGGGCCTTCCTCAAGAAACTGAAATTCCCAAATCAACCTTCTTAGATTTCCTTCTACTTCCAGCAAAAAAATTCTGGATAACCTTTTCCTCCTTTTCCAACTCCGAATCACTAGTAGAAGTCCATTCTCCTCCATCTTCTTCATCCTCAGACCCATTCTGAATAATGTTAATATTTTTATTTTTTTTTTCTCCCATAGCCAATCAATGTCACATTTTGCTGAGGAGTGGTTTCTCCCGAAACCCTCGTTTCTATGCTCTTTTCCTTCAACCTTGCTGGAGAGTGTGGCTCTTTCTCAATATTCTCTTCTACATGCAAAGAAGAATTCTTTTCCTTTTCAATCAAAGCCTCAATCACCGGTTCATTAATACCTCCAGGTTGAGTTTCTGGAACAAACTCTTCCCCTCCAACAATGCCATCCCCATCAAGGGTAGCAAGAACCTCAAAGCTATTTGAAGATGGACCCTTACTACTTTCACCAATTTCTTTCTGCCCTAGAACTTCTCCTTGCTTAGTTTCCTTTTTCCTCCAAACCCTCAAAGGTTGTCCAGTTCTATTATTCATAACTTTCTCCTTAGGATTTTTTGGGCATGTTTTCCAAATATGCCCTACCCTTTTGCAAAGGTTACACAAGGGAATGGGAGTTTCATACTGAATCTCTTGTTCCCATTCCCTGTAATCTGAAACTAGCCTAATAGATTTAGGCAGTGGTTCAGCCAGATCCGCTTGTACACAAAAACGGGCCGCTATCATTCTGGTCCGGGATTTAGTAGCTGAATCAAAAGCAATTATTTTTCCAATCGCTTTAGCTATCCCGAGAATAATATTGTCATCCCAAAATTCCATTGGAAGCCCCGGTAGACTCACCCATAAGGGCGCCGATTGAAGAGTGGTTGTGGCTGGATTAAAGCCTTGGCTCCATTTTTGTAAAAATAACCCTCTCCTCCCAAAAAACCATGGGCCCCTCAACAAAACATTTGCCATATCCTCCGGATTTGCAAAGTTAAACAACAAAAAATTATTAGGCAAAGCCACCACTGCTTCCTGTCCCAAAAGTTTCCATTTATCCCGAACCCACTTCCTTATTGTATCTAAATCCGGTCTATTGCCCAAAAATTTCCCGACCAAAGAATTTTTTCCTTTCTGAATCACTTTGTCAGCCAAAATTTTTGGGACCTTAAGAGTAAAACCCTTTTCATCCCGATCCGGAGACAAAACAAATCCCTCTTCTTGCGAATTTTGACCTCTCTTCAAAACTTGCACCCAAGAAGCGCCTCCCTTTGACCTTTCTGCTGCTGCCGAATTCGGATCTACTGCTCCTAGATCCAAAGGGTTAGAATCTCTCCTATCCGCATCCTTAGGGGATTTTGCCGCAACAGAACCCTCGCCTATCGCCTTTCCTGCTCCTCCTGTCCCTGCTCCTCCTGTGTCTCCTTTCTCCCGACATTCTTTAGCTTCGGCGATTTTCTAGAAACAATATTCGACGCACTCATGGTAAGGGTTTGAAGCATTGATACACTTTGGATGAACCTGCTGCTCCTCCTCCATCACTCATACTCTGCTGATAATTTTTTGATCAACCAAATTTAGAAAAAGGGTAATGTTCTGAATGTACATATTGTCATGGGTAGAAGGCAGAGGTGCCTTAAGCAAAGTTCTCTTTGACCACAGAGTCGATGAAGATCGATTTGAATTTGCTAGGATTGTTTTAGACTGTAGAGGAGGCAAAATGGGAAGAATACGAAACAAAGAAGAACAGTATGGGAAGGGGGATGACAATCAGTTGCTCCTTTGGTGCGTGGTTAGGGGATAATCCACTCTTTGTGTCTATAAGTAACTATGAAATGCAAGCTTCTATAAGGCAGCTTCAAGATGAATTCTATCACTTCAACTCAATAAGGGTATATTTGCGTAGGAAGGTAGTACCTTTTAAAAAATAAAAATTGATTATATGGGATTGAAACAAGCCCCGTCCATATTACATCACGACCACATAGTGGTATTACAACAACTTGGCAATTTTGCATGTATCACTTGGCAAGGTTCGTACCTGTGTCTCCTTCTTGAAAGTTGGCAAATTTAACCAGCTGAGCTCATGCCATTTAATTATTAAGGTTCATCCATGAAATTTGAACTTAGTTTAGGGTGTGAAACTCTTCACTCCCCACCAATTGCTCTAGATCCTATGGGCTGTAGGAAGGTAGTACTTATGACCTATTAGCTTGACAATTAAGCTTGTCAGCAGGGGGAAGTAATTAGGATGCCATGGATAATTAAGCTAATCTGTCTTATTCATCAGCTAGTCCTATCAGTGATGCAATGGTTTGGCTAGGAAAGTCCATGACAAATAATGCTAGAGGCCAATAGTTGGAAAGAAAAAACTGGAAATTGACTGTCCCATCCTGTTTTATCTTCTATTTAAGGATGTTATACAATGATTATGTTTCGTGCTTCTTCTCAGTGTATTATACTCTGCCCATACAAAGCTCTATGCCTGGGCAGCTATTATCTTTGATAAACTCCAATAAAGACTAAAGTGCAGGGTATGTGACATTTTTTCTAATATGGACAGAAGCATGCAGTTCAAATATATGTCCTTTACAAAACCAGGTCCAGCCTAAATTATGCATGTAAAGTAACTGAGTGGAAATATTCTAATGAAATTTGAGGTTAATATTGTGTCCTAACACTGATTTTCCAGCACTGTAGAAGATGAGATTATTGTGGACCCAGTGGATGCCCCAGAGATAATTGATGACTTTGAGTTGGGACAAGATGATGTAACTGATATAAAGGACAAGGAAGTAAACAAGCAGAAATTGAGACGT
The DNA here is from genome assembly GCA_028583015.1 of Wollemia nobilis. Lineage (NCBI taxonomy): Eukaryota > Viridiplantae > Streptophyta > Pinopsida > Araucariales > Araucariaceae > Wollemia > Wollemia nobilis. The sequence goes on along the minus strand of JAQPPZ010017259.1, from coordinate 3,201,851 downwards.
CGCATAGAGCAATACAAGGTGAGTTTTTTTTTCTTTTAGGTGCCTTCCAAGCCACGAGTGATCTTTTGAATCAATTTGGTCTCCAATTCTTTCTCTACTATAAAAAATGAGAAGAAGTTTTAATAATGTAATGTTCTGTTTGCATAATTTTCTTTCTAAATTATTGTTTTTCAGTGTGGGAATTGCTCATGAAGACTGGTTGTTTCATGAAAAAAACTGGTGGATCTGCTTTGAAAATGCACTAGCTCAGTACCTTTGATAGAGCTAAAATATTCATAAAAGAATTAAAACTTGCATTGTAAAAAATTTAAAAGGTGAAACACAAATGTTAACCATAAGTGGTACCTCAATGCCTCTTTCCATAAAAAAATCTGCTGTGTCAGATACGAACTGTTGATTTTATGAACAGGTTCTCTGAAAATTCACATACATCTCAAGAAAATTAGAGGCTTTTCCTTAAGTAATTCTGTTGATTTGGTTTATTGGAAAATACCTCTTGCTTTTCTATAATTTTTAGTGTGCTACAAGGATAGCTACAATACATGTTTGGGCATTATATAAAATTAACTTTAGCAGAATGCAATTCCAACATATGCAAATTCAGGTATTTTATCTTATTTAGTTTACTAACATAAAATTTCTGAAGTATGTAAGCAATCAGAGCTTGCACATGCAATACGTATGTATATTTGGAAATATATGTCAGACAATAGCATAAGTTTCTTGCCTGGATCATCTATGTAATTCCTTATAAAATAAATTTGCTGTTAGATAACTTTTATACAGAGCTTTCCCAGTTTGACAAGTTATCTAACAGCTTTCCTTATAAAATATATTTGGATGTTGCTTGGCTCTTTTTCCTGTTTAGATGGTAAGGCATGGTTTCTTCATCTTGGATTTTCAAGAGCACTATGCAAGAGCTTATCCTATTAACAAGTGAGTTGCTCATAGAAATTGTCGAAACTAGGCATTTTATAAGCATCATCGAAGGCATCAGTTATCGAATAAAAGGTGCAAACAAAAACAAAATAAGGTCCTTGCAATTGAGAAAGAACAAGATAAAGATTAGCTTTTGCAATGAAATCTTTGATCCTTTGCGTCAAGAGTCATTAGCTGGTTCTCTAACTGGTGCCTTCATATGGTATTTTTTTTTTAAACAGTTCCTTGAACTTCTTCCAAAGTGCTTGTTGAGTATTAATGCCTCAAACGTAAAACTTGAGGTCATCAAACATTGACATTCCAATCATATCTTGAGCTTCATTAGTTTGGTCAAGTCATTTATCCTTCTTCGTATCTCCTTCATCATCTAGTTCATTTTTAGAACCCATACTGTCATGCCCATTTTTTGTTATCCTTGAACCGGCTAGTAGACTTTTTATTATAAGATTAAACGTCTGAGAATACATATACATGGTATTTTTCTCATGATGATTGAACTTAATAAATATATAAAAACATTGGTAAATAATTTAATATTGCTATAAATAATTTAGTACTGTTAGTGGAGTTCTAAAAGCATCATTATTAAAATAAAAAGATAATTATTATCGATAATAAATACTTATATCAAATGGCATGAGCTCAACCGGTTAATACCTTTACTTTCAAGGAGGAGACCTAGGTTTGAATCTTGCTAGGCGATACATGCATAATTGCCAAATAACCATAACATAAACATGATGTAATATGGGTGGTGCTATTTTCAATTCCATATAACTAATTGTAGCGAAACAACTTTCAGAAAAAACAATTACATCAATAAATTTCAGAAACATAGCAACAAAAATAGTGTACACCAGAATATTCACAACAGAATCAGATTCTGGAACAACAAATTCCAAACATGTAAAGCAATTCCAGATTCCAAGTCTTAGAACAATCCAAGCCGCTTAGAGAGGGCAAAGTCCCTTATACGCATCAAAGGCAATAGCAGCTAGACAAAATGAATGATGATCCAACTACATCACATCTCCTATTTATAGTCTAACAAAGTAACAAAACCTAACCCTAATGCTCAAGGGCTGACTATCCTAACCTAGGGGCCCGAGCCAACAAATAAAGATAGTTGATGTGGCTATATCAAGGATGTTACATGGCTACCCTCCCTTAAAAAGCTTTGTCCTCAAAGCTGGAAATTTCTAGAGAATGTTAGTTGGTTCCCACAACGCATCTTCTTTAGGAAGGTTCTTCCACTTGATGAGTAGTTCATGCACTTGGCAAGATCACAAATTACAGATTTGCAACTGGAACACTACTTTTGCCGGTAGGTTAACTTGTCCTTCATCCAACTCTGGAAGCTCCATCTGGGACTGCATCTTTTGACCAAGTATCTGCTAAAGAAAAGAAACATGAAAAACAAGGTGTATTTCTGAGGTAGAAGGAAGCTTCAATTGATATGCCACCTCCCTATTTGATGAATCACCTTGTCGGGACTATAAAATTTGGGTGCAAGCTTTTGGCTGGATTGTCTTTAGAGAAAGGTACTTATACGATTGAAGCTAGAGAAAGACCATATAATCCACCTCAAAGTGTTGTTCAAAGTGGCATAAATTTTATTGTTGTTCATACAATGTTGGGCCTGACAAAGATTGTCCTTGAGAAGCTGAAGGACAATCTGATATTGTTGGAGGAAATCATCCACTTGAGCCACACTAGAAGATCCCAAAAGATAGTTTGCCAAGGATGGGGGTTTCTGCCCATACAATGCCTCAAATGGGGACATCTTAGTGGAAAGATGATAAGAAGTATTGTACCACCATTCTGCTAATGGAAGCCATTTAACCCATTGATACCACTTATCTTGGGCAAAGCATCTCAGATATGTACCTAGGCAGTTGTTCACTATTTTTGTTTGGCCAGCCAACTGAGGGTGATAGGAAGCGCTCATATTAAGCTTAAATACCACTAAGAGTGAACAACTCCCCCAAGAAGTTGCCACTGAAAATAGGATCACAATCACAAGGCAATAGACTTGGGCATACCATGCAGTTTGAAAACAAAATCAACGAATACTGTGGCCAATGTTAGGAGGTGAAGTCACTATCCAGATTTTTTTTTTGTCAGCAAAAGCTAGGCAGCAGACTACGTCTAGGCTGCTGCTAGACGTCTAGGCAGCAGATGTCTAGGCTGCAGAATGTTCCAGACGTGACGGGTAGCCGCCAGACGTGTAGCTGCGGAAGATGAACAGTTTTCAGAGGCTTCCTTTGGGAGAGGAAACAAACAATTTTTCGGAGGCTTCCTTTGGGAGAGGAAACGAACAGTTTTCGGAGTCTTCCCTTGTTTATCTATAAAAGGGGAATGACCCCTTGCATGTATAATATATAGTGAATGTAAAATATTTGCTGAAATCAATAAAAGACAGAAGCTGCCATTGCCCCGTGGTTTTTCCTGCACATTGCAGGTTTCCACGTAAAATCTCTGTGTTACTGTTTTGTTCTCTGTTATTGTGTTTTCTGCTTGCAGGTAAAATCTGAAGTTTTTAACTAACATCTGGTATCAGAGCCTAAGGTTTTGTGCGAGTGGGAGCTGAAACAATGACAGGAGGTGTAACCAAGTTCGAGATTGAGAAATTTGATGGCAGGAACTTCGCTCTATGGAAGATGAAGGTGGAGGATTTTCTTGTTTAAATGACCAAAATTTGCTAGTTCAAAATGACCAAGCTCTAGCCTTGAAAGGGGTCGCGAGTAAACCAAGCAGCATGAAAGATGAGGAGTGGGCAATGCTGGACAGGAAGGCGGTCTCTACAATCCATCTCTGCCTAGCAAACTCTGTCTTGTTCAATGTAGCTGAAGAGAAGACCGCGGAAGCCCTTTGGCAAAAGCTTGAAAAGTTGTATGAGACAAAATCAGCAACAAATAAGGTTTTTTTGAAAAAACAGCTTTATAGCTTGAGGATGAAGGAAAGTTCATCCGTGGCAGATCATTTGAATGAGTTTAATACTCTTATCAGTAAACTAGTTTCAGTTAATGTGAAGATGGAGGATGAGGATAGAGCTATCACCCTACTTTGTTCCCTCTCGGACACCTGGGATCATATGGTGATGACCATCAGTAATGCATCATCAGGAACTCTAAAATTTGATGATGTGGTAGCCGCTTTGTTGGCAAAAGAGTTGAGGCGAAAAACGTCTCTGGAACCCTCAACCAATGAAGCCCTATCTATGAGAGGTCGATCTTTCGAGAGGAGTAAACAAGGTAGATCACAGTCCAGATCTAAGTCTAAAGGACGTAAGCAGAAAGGGAAGTGTTGGCATTGTGGGAAGCCAGGGCACTCAAAGAAGGATTGTTGGCAATTAAAAAATGAAAAGAATGGTGAAAAGCAAATTCAGCCATCAGTTGAGGCCAGTACAATAGATTCAGGAGAGACGACAACATGTGAAGCTTTCTGTATCAGTAACAATAGATCTGTTTTATATACCTGGGTTTTGGACTCGGGTGCATCTTTCCACATGTCTCCCCACAGAGACTGGTTTGACAAATATCAGCCATACTGTGGTGGGATGGTCTACTTGGGTGATGATCATCCTTTAGAAATTGTGGGAAGAGGGGACATAAGGATCAAGCTGGACGATGGTAGAGAAAGGATGTTATGTGATGTACGACATGTGCCCGATTTGCGGAAGAATTTGCTCTCAATCAAGATGATGGATAAGCTAGGGTATTCTGTCACTTTCGGTAACAACTACTGCAAAATTACCGGAGGAGCTCTTGTAGTAGCAAAAGGAGAATCTTATGGGACCCTATATCGTTTATGCGGTGATACGGTGACAAACCATGCAACAACAACAAATTCTAGAAATGCTTAGGATGCAGTAATGCTATGGCATCAACGCCTAGGCCATATGAGTGAAAAAGGTCTGAAAATTCTGCATGACCGAGGTATGCTTTCCGGGATTAAGTCTTGCAATTTAGACTTGTGTGAACATTGTATTTTTGGTAAACAAAAGAGGGTTCGGTTTACTGCAAGCCTTGGTAAGAGTTCTGATTTTCTGCAACTTATACATTCGGATATATTTGGACCAGTCCCCACTCAGTCCTTAAATGGTGCTATCTATTTTCTGACTTTTATAGATGATTATTCTAGGAGAGTGTGGGTTTATTTTTTGAAGAAGTCGGAAGCTTTGCAAAAATTTAAAGAGTTCAAAGCACGAGTAGAGAAGAGTTTGGGCAAGTCGATTTTATGTCTCAGGTCAGATAATGGGGGTGAATATTGCTCCAAGGAATTTGATAAATTTTGTACGCAGGAAGGTATTAAGCACCAGAAGATTGTACCATATACTCCACAACAAAATGGTGTGGTTGAGCGGATGAATCGCACAATCATGGAACGTGCAAGAAGCATGCTCAGTGCAGCCATGTTGGATAAAAAGTTATGGGCAGAGGTTGTTAATACAGCTGTTTACCTTATTAACAGGTCACCTACAACTGCGTTGGATGGACAGATTCCGGAGGAGGTTTGGTGTTGTAAGCCAGTTGATTACTCTCATTTGCGTACCTTTGGCTGTGATGCATTTGCCCATGTGCCTAAAGAAAAAAGGTCCAAACTTGACCCAAAGTCAAGCAAATGTGTTTTTCTCGGCTATGGAGATACAATGAAGGGGTATAGACTGTGGGATCCTACTGCCCACAAGGTAATTATTAGCCGGGATGTTATTGTTGATGAAAAATCCATGCAAAGGAAGGAGGTACAGCAAACTCCTAATGTTGTACCAATTGAAATAGATATGAACGAAGATGAATATGAAAATCAACATGCTGAAGTTTTTGATCAGCATGCAAAACAAGTAGAACAGCAAGAAGAACAACAAGTAGAGCAGCCACAACGGTCACAAGACCAAGAGCCACAATCAACAAATCATTGGGTTAGAAGATCTACACGTCCACAAAAGTGTCCGGAAAGGTATTCTCCTGTTTATCAGTCCTCTTTTGCTTTGTTAATTGATGATGGTGAGCCTAGTTCATTTCAGGAAGCTAGAGAGTCTGAGAATGCAGAAAAATGGAGGAAAGCCATGGAGGAGGAAATCGAGGCACTTTGCAAGAATAAAACGTGGGAACTTGTGGATCTCCCACCTGGAAGAAAGGCTGTTGGAAACAAGTGGGTGTACAAAGTAAATAAGAACAACGATGGGTTGTTGGAACGCTATAAAGCTCGCTTGGTGGCAAAAGGCTATGTGCAAAAGTCAGGTATAGACTTTAATGAAATTTTCTCTCCAGTTGTGAAGATGACTACTGTTAGAGTTTTACTTGCACTTGTAGCAGCACAGGATTTAGAACTGGAGCAACTTGATGTAAAGACTGCTTTCCTGCATGGTGATCTCGAGGAGGAGATTTATATGGATCAGCCTGAGGGCTATGAAGAAAGAGGCAAAGAGCATTTGGTTTGCAGATTGAAGAAATCTTTGTATGGGTTGAAACAGGCGCCAAGGATGTGGTACAAAAAATTTGACACCTTCATGAAGAGCCAAGGTTTCAGCAGGAGTGAAGCTGACCATTGTGGATACTATAAGAGGTTTGATGATGGCAGTTTTATTATTTTGTTGTTGTATGTTGATGATATGTTGGTTGCAGGCCCCAACATGAAGAAAATCATTGATCTTAAGGCTTAGTTGGCTAGGACATTTGAAATGAAGGATTTAGGAGTAGCAAACCAAATTTTAGGGATGAAGATACACAGGGACAGAAAAGGAAGAAAGATCTGGTTAAGTCAAAAGTCATATATAGAAAAGATTCTGCAGCGCTTCAATATGCAGAATGCAAAACCGGTTAGTACCCCACTTCTTTCACACTTAAAATTGTCTTCCAATCAGTGTCCTAGAATAGAAGCAGAGAAGACAAGCATGTCTCGTGTACCGTATTCATCAGCAGTAGGAAGCCTCATGTATGCCATGGTGAGCACTAGACCGGATATTGCCCAAGCAGTGGGAGTAGTCAGCCGGTACATGGCAAATCCTGGTAAGGAGCATTGGAATGCAGTGAAGTGGATACTTAGATATTTAAGAGGCACTTCAGATGTTGCTATTTACTACGGATCGGATAATTTGCAAGTTATAGGTTTTGTGGATTCTGATTATGGTGGAGATAGAGATGGGAGAAAGTCCACTACAGGATATACTTTCACTCTTGCTGGTGGAGTTGTGAGTTGGACTTCTAAGTTGCAGTCTATGGTGGCTTTATCAACCACTGAAGCAGAATATATTGCAGCGACTGAGGCTAGCAAAGAGGCAATTTGGCTAGAGCGACTGTTGGGTGACTTCAAGATAATGCAGGAGAAAATGACGTTGCATTGTGATAGCCAAAGTGCTATTCAGCTAGTGAAGAACCCAACATTCCATGATCGCACGAAACACATTGATGTCAAGTACCATTTTATAAGAAATGTGGTGGAAGAAGGTAGGATCCTGTTGCAGAAAATCGATACTGAAGTGAATCCTGCAGATATGCTTACAAAGCCGGTCAAGACAGAGAAGTTTGAGTGGTGCAAAACTTCTCTGGGCTTGCTGAAAATGTAACAAGGGCAGCATTGGGCAATTGGCACTGGATGAAAAACATTGGTAAAAGAATTCCTGTATACTGACTTCAAGTGGGAGAATGTTAGGAGGTGAAGTCACTATCCAGATTTTTTGTCAGCAAAAGCTAGGCAGCTGCTAGACGTCTAGGCTGCTGCTAGACGTCTAGGTTGCAGACGTCTAGGCAGCAGTGCTAGACGTCTAGGCTGCTGCAGAAGACGAACAGTTTTCGGAGGCTTCCTTTGGGAGAGGAAACGAACAGTTTTTCGAAGGCTTCCTTTGGGAGAGGAAACGAACAGTTTTCGGAGTCTTCCCTTGTTTATCTATAAAAGGGGAATGACCCCTTGCATGTATAATATATTGTGAATGTAAAAGATTTGCTGAAATCAATAAAAGACAGAAGTTGCCATTGCCCCGTGGTTTTTCCTGCACATTGCAGGTTTCCACGTAAAATCTCTGTGTTATTGTTTTGTTCTCTGTTATTGTGTTTTCTGCTTGCAGGTAAAATCTGAAGTTTTAACTAACAACCACCTTGCTGGCGGTGAAGGGATGTTGCAAGACATAGAAATGGGCATACTTAGAAAGGCGATCCACCACCACAAAAATCGTTGTTTTGCCCTTCAACTTGGGAAGACCTTCAATGAAGTCCATGGAGATCTGTTTCCACTAGCGATCTAGAATAGGAAGGGGCTGCAAAAATCCTAGACTTAATTGTTTTGCCCAGATTTCTCAAGCACACTTCAAATTTTGACATGAACTGTTTGACATCAACTTTCCTACCTTTGCAAGAAAAGGATTGCTTAACCTGTTGATAGGTTATAAAAAATCCAGAATGTCCTGCTGGAGGAGAAGCATGTAATTCCTGAAATATACTGTTCTTGACCTAGGAAGACTGAATGAGATAAATGTGGTCCGATTAAAATAGAAATTGGCAAGTGCGATTTGTGCTTGTGACCACAATTCAACAAATGGATGGGGAGGTTTCTACTCTCCCCAACCTCCAAATCTTGGGCTGATTCCCTTCTACTTTCTAACTAAGCTGAAAACAATGAAAGAAACTAATCTAAAATGCAGAAAACAAATCTGATCTACTTTGTGTAAGAGAAAAAGGTGCAAGAGAAAAGAGATGTAAAATATGGCTAAAGCTGTAGCAAGGTTTAATTTTGGTGTGATTGGCAGTTTGAGTAGGGACTGAATAACTTCAGTGTGTAAGATCTTTGAATAACCTGCAATAACAATGAAAAGAGGACTAACAAGGGAAAGGAGGGCAGAGCCATTGATTTCACACATCCATGAGACAAACAATTGGAGACACAATTGAATTAGAATGCCACGCACAACTCTTTTATTGAATTTGCAATTTGAAGTTTCAATACAATCTTACTCCAAAGAGTAGCTCTAATATGCTTGAAGGCCAAAAGACCATTACAATGAGCATTCAACTCTTATTTATACTTGAACTTGTAGCCATGAAATGGACTACATACAATGTACCTTGGTGATAATTACGAGGTGACTACATCATCCTTATCTGTTTACTAAAGATAGACATAGAGTGAGACACCCTAGCAATGAGAAGTTTTGAAAGCAGGTTGCTCTGGAGAGTAGGGCATCGTCTTCCAAACACTTAACCGATTCTTAGTTTTTGCCCTACTTTGTCTTCAGCCTTAGTTTGTGCGACAAACCTTCGTTCGAGGAGCTAGCTCGCTCTGAGAACGGGCCACTCTAGAGGGGGTTGCTCGAAGAGCAAGGTGCTTGGTGAGCAGGGCTACTTCTTCTAAACTCTTAACCAATTCTTGATTTTTGCCTTGCTCTATATTTTGCCTTAGCTTGTGCGACGAACCTCTGTTCGGGGAGCGAGGTTGCTCACAAAGCAGGTTGCTCAAAGAGGAGGGCACTTGAAGAGCAGGTCGCAATGAGAGCGAAGTGCTTGAAGAGCGAGTTGCCCTCTTACAAACACTTTAGCAATTCTTGATTTCTACCTTGCTTTGCCTTCTGCCTCAGCTTGTGTGATGGATCTTTGTTTAGGGAGCAAGTTTGCTCAAAAAGTAGGTTGTGCTGGAGAGCGTGGAGCTTGAAGAGCAAGATGCTTCGGCGAGCGGGTACCTTATGGAGTGGAAAACGCTCATTACATGCTATCTATCCATATTATAAATTTAAATGACATGCTAGTACTTCTAAAAAGCATTATTACAAATGAATTTACAATGCAGATTTACGTTATAGATTGTTTCACGAGTAAGTTGATTGGTTTGAAATTGTTTTCATATTTGAAAAGAATACAATTTGCCAAAATAATCACCACCTTGGAATTCATTATAAAGTTTGCCATTAATTTTGAATAATAGAAACAAGTGTAATTTTCTATGTTCAATGGGGACATGTCCCCTCCTCGCCAACCTCCTCTCTGTAGGGTCTTGTTTAACTATCCCTGACGTTTCGAGGATGTAGGGATGGGGTTGAAACGCCCTTGATATGTCCCCAACTTTAGGGACTTTGGGGTGGCCATCCTCAAAACATTTTGGGGTCTTCTTGGGCTTTCCCCAAAATGCGAAGTCCTCGGGACACTTAGGTGTCTATGGGACATGTGGACGTGCTTGGGATGCTAACATGTCCCCTAGTCATCCCTGGGATAGTTGGATGTCTTGGATGATGCCCAACCCCTTAGGGCTAAAAAAAAAATAACAAAAAAAAAGAAAATAACAAATAAAAAATCAGACTGAAATCCGTTGAAATCCGTCTTAGATCAATGCAGAGCACAATCCCATCTTTGTCCCTACGAAGTCCGCAAAAAATTGCCCCAAATGTCCTTGTAGTGGTGAAATTTGACATTGGCTGCTCTTGTAAATTCTGCTTTAAAGCTGGAAATTCTGTATAAATCCAAGGTCCCTTTGCTTTCTAAATTCTTGTGCATATATATATTTTTTCCTTGCTAGAATTTGCTCTCAGAATCCCCTAAACTCTCCCTTTGTACAATATCACCCAAAGGTTTCTAAAATTTTGTCGTAAGGGTTTCTATTGCATTGTACACCATCTTGGAATTCAATTATAAGTCCCACCTTATTTCTCTTGATAGGAGTTATGCTTATATATATATATATATATGTGTGTGTGTGTGTATAAACGGTGGCAGATATATACATAAGCATGTTTATTCTGGTCTCTTGACTGTTTCATGACAAATTTTGTCTATTAATGTTTTTATGTTGATTTGGAAAAATCAATATTAGTAAATCTAACACTAGAATTCAGGTCATAATAATGTTTTTTTTTGTGTTTAATCTTATTTCTTAGAATATCACTTCGATAATGGAATTTCAATATATTATTTCCAAGTTATGATTAATTGAAACTAAAACTGTAGTTGAATTCAGAGTCCTCACTGCCTATGATCTTCATTTTTTGTTAGTAGTTACATGAACGATGGATTTCTGATGTTTTTTTTTTTTTAAATTGGTTATATGGGATTGAAATGGGCCCCACCCCTATTATATCATAACCACATAATGGTTTTACAACAACTTGGCCATTATGCATGTGTTGTTGGCGAGATTGATGAGGAATTTAATTGATTGAGCTCATGACATTAAATGATGTTTCATGTTTATTTATTTTAATAAGCTATATATGGGTTCTATTGGGGGCCACTCCTATCAAAATACCAAAATATTACATTTGTTGTCAGGTCAATTAAACCATATCCAACTTTCCCTTTATCAAAGATATTCTTCATTTCCCTTTCTATCAAATATATTCATCATCTTCCTCAAACTGCTATGTTTCTGCAATCAGCTCCTTGCAATCATTTTCATTAAGAGATAAAATCTCACTTCACCATTTACCTTCTAAAATTTGAATTTCATCAAGACAAAAATAAACACTACGTTTGTTTATATTATTTGCTCTTTGATTTCCTTCTCTATAGATATGTTCACATTTCCAAGATATTGCCCCCAACAATAAACATCAGCAATAATGCTATTTTTTATCCAATTCCCACATCCATTTTTGTTGATAGCATTAATGATAACTTGTGAATCCCCCTCAATTGAAATATATTTTCATCCCTTTTCAATTACAATTTTGATCCCTATAAGAAGTGCCCTAGCCTCTCTGCATAGTTTGTTAGTTGAAGTTCCATATGATTCCGAGTAAGTGAGGAGAATTTTACCTTGATCATTTCAAAAAACACTACCTCCATCAGTTTTTCTTGGATTTCCTCTGGAAGCACCATCAAACTAATTTTGATAAATCCAATTTTTGGACATTTCCATTTTACCATAGATCGAAGCAAATCCTTTGTGTTAACTCCATTGTCATAAATGACCCTTCCATGTATATTCAAATCGTGTAACCGAGAGGCTAGTCTTCCCATGATGAGCACCATGTTTTTTAACATGTTGCAAGAGTCAGTAATACGGTTCCAAACTTGGGCATGATTTTGAGATTTATTTTAAAAACTTTTATTATTCATTTCAAGCCATAAATTCCAACAAATAATTGCAGGACCAATCCTCCACAGAATACATAATGCATTAGTTTTAAAATAGTCAATCCTATAGGTCCGAGGTGTAGACCAATTGGTTCATCCAAACCCCATAAGGGGGCGGAGGTCCAAGGTTCAAATCTCGGGCCTCGCCGGACTGAATGCTTGTCCCTTTCCTGGTGCTTTCAGCGGCGTAAAAGGTTTAAAATGATTGTGGCATGGTGGTTATAGGGGCAAACTGCGCGAAGATCTGTGTGGCGGCTTCCGGGGCGGACAACGCAGAATACTGTGGCGGCCATAAAAGCTGGACAGCCTGCCCGGATTCGTGGCGGCTACCGATTCCACCATGTAAATACAAAAAAAAAAAAAACAAAAAAAAAAATAGTCAATCCCAGATTTCGTCAACTCTCTCAATATTAATGGAGCTGCCCAATATATTCTCATATTGTTGAAAAGGCAGCCCCAAATTGTGTGAGTAAAGGGACAATGAAGAAGTGAATGGTTAGATGTTTCAAGAGCCTTCTCATACAAGGCACATTTGAAAGGTCCCTGATATCCACTTCTTTGTAGACAGACTCTCTCCTGTAAAAATATTGCTTTGAAGTGTTAACCAAAGATATGTTCAGGCCTTAGAGAGGGCCTTTAGTGACCAAACATTCTTCCAAGGGAAATCATTGGGAGTAAGAAATTCTAAGTGCTCTAAATCCTCATATCCTAACTTATCAAGTATCCATCATCTTTTGATAGATTCCAAACCAACTCATCCTTTTGTGTAAAAAAGGCAAAGAAAACTCTTGAAGCATCTTTTCAAGGCCATTTGCTAATAGAAATCCATGATCTAGAGTTGCTGATCACCTTAACATAATCTTTGACCTTTAGACCCCGAGCCAATGGTTGCCATTTTGAATCAGAGATATGAGGATAAGGTTTTAACCAAGCATTGGACCAAAAGTTTGCATAATCCCCTTCATTGATTGACAATATGATATGTTTCTTGATCAATTGCAAACTATCTAATATGAAGTTCCATTTTGGCAATCTTTTAGGTAGGGTTCGTTTTCTGAATAATTTCGTTGCATCAAGAGAATATATATATATATATAAGTAATATTTTTGCCCAACTCTTTCCTTGATCTTTGTATAATACTCTCCAACCAAGTTTTGCTGCTAAGGCCAAACTCGTAAATCTGCAATTCTGTAAGCCTACCCCTTTGATATTCTTTCCTTTGCAAACCCTATTCCACTTACAAAGAAGAAACCTAAAATTTTCCTCACAACCTTTCCAATGAAAATCTCTTTGAATTTTATCAAATTCAAATGCTATACCTGTTGACAATCTTGAAAGTGACATCATATAAATAGGGATGTATTGCAATGTAGTCTTTACAAGTTGTAACCTTCTAGCCATGGTTAAGAACTTACCTTTCCAACCTGCCAAACAAGATTTCATTTTATCCAAAATTGAGTCCCGAAGCTCCTTCTTATTTCCTTTATGAGACAAAGGAATAACCAAATATGTTGATGGAAATTTTCCAATTTTAAACCCTTATATGTCCACAATAATCCGTTGCAAATCTGGGCTGTGTTAATGAAAAAGATTATGGATTTTGTAGCATTAATCAACTGTCCACTAGCCTGCTCATAACATGATAATAACGGTTTAAACTCCATAGACTCACTAATTGAAGGATGACTTAAAAAAAAGTATCAACAATAAGTATGAACACCTTTAATTTTTCCTTCCATTTTTGCCTTTGAGAAAGCTCTCCCTAATACCTTCGCAAGAATAATAAATAGATTAAGATTTAGTGGATCACCCTAGCAGAGTCCATGTGATGAATCAAAGTATCCTAAAGGCGATTCATTGATCAAAATAGAATATTTTGGAGTGCTATAACAACATCTAATCCATTCACATGAACCTTGACCAAAACCAAACTTTTTGAGAATATCATGCAGAAAACTGCAACAAACCTTGTCTTCTGCTTTATTCATATCTATTTCATTAGCATACCTAGCTTTTTAATGGAATGAAGATAATGTATGGCCTCTTGTGCAAGGATTACACCATCGAGAATTTGTCTACCATGAACAAATCCACCTTGTTCCTCTGAGATAACAAAATTTAGAATCCTTTCAACCTATTTGCCATAATTTTTGAAATAGTCTTATAAATCATATTTATATTTTTAATTGGATATATGAGATTGAAACATGCCCCACCTGTATTACATGGTGACCACATAGTGGTATTACAATAGCTTGTTAGTTATGCATTATTGCTTGGTAAGATTCAAACCTAGGTATCCTTGAAAGCTAAGGAATTTAACTAGTTGAGGTAATGCCATTTGATGAACCCATAAGTCATATTGCAAAGGTTTATTGGACAAAAATTATCAAAATATTTTTTCTCACCTTTCTTGGGAACCGATGTAATAAAGGTGGCAGTGATTTCACTTACTATAGCCTTCATTTTCTCGGCCTTTTCAACCACGGCCAACATATCCCTCTTCAATAAGTCCCAAATGTTTTTAAAGAAATTTGTAGGAAACCCATCGAGGCCAATTCCCTTGTTAGGATAGAAAGGGAAAAATTGCCTAATGTAGCTCCTCCATAGATATCTTCTTAATCAAGCTGTCATTTTGTCCTTGTCCTTGTGTGATAATTGATGACAATATTTTATAAAAGCTTACCTTGAGCCTCCTTATCTTGCCCAACATCTGAATCTTTGAAATAATTAATTGCTTCCTTATATCGTCTTCTTCCTCAATATTTCTTCCGTTTGGAGTTGAAATATTTTTGATGTGGCAAAAAGAAAAATCAATTTTGGATGTAGCATGAATAGGTATTTCTATCTCATTCCTTGAGCCATCTCTCTTTAGATTTTTGGAACAAATATGACTCCTTTTTCAATACATTATGATAATTAGAAAGTAATTGTTTTTCTTGAACATAAGAATCCTTTTTCAAATGGCTTGAGCTCATGTGGTTTAAAGACATGGACTTTCAAGGTGAAGACCTAGGTTCAATTCTTACGAGATGATAAATGCCTATTTGCCAAAATACCTATATGTGATTTGTTGAAATACCATGGTAACATGGTCATGATGTAATATGGGTGGGGTCTGTTTCAACTCCACATGATCAAATTAAAAAAACTTTAGTAATTTTTTAAGAAGGAATTTAAAATCACAGAAAATTTAACTTTAAAATTATTTGGATTTATTATGAAGTCTAATTCATTTTTTTAAAAAGTAAGTAACTGAATTTAAAAATCTCAAGTTTAAAATATTATTTTTAATACTATAAATTAAATTGCTCGATGAGTTTGGAGGAAGCGATGGTGAGCAAGGAGTTTCACATTGTAAGCTAGGCTTCCAATTCCATCAGTTGAACCTTAACATTTGGCATACGGCATTTTGGAGTAACAACAAATGACAAGGAATAGTATGACAATGACCCAAGTTCAAATCCCACATGGTGAATTGTGAATGGGCACTTTGGTGATAATATGGCCGATGATAAGATAATTTGTTGTGATACTGTGGTCATGATGCAATGTGGAGTGCCTATTTCATATGTTATGTATTAAAAGGTTGAATTTTATTATTTACTACTAAATAAATAATTTGAATTCTAATATATTTCAAAATAGTTAACAAATGGTCATTGATATATTACAATTGGGGCTCATTTAAATCTTTGGTTTGTTGTAATACCACTATGTAGTTTTGTTAAAATACCATGGAACCCGTAGGAATTGAACCTTCATGGGCTCTCTAGGGTCCAAACACTCTCACCAAATGGGCTTCAACCCCATGGGCAAATTTTGTTAGCTTTATAGGGTGGAATTGTATTAGCCCACTCCTATTATGTTTATTTGTGCAAACTACCTTCTTTTGGATTTGAACCTTAGATTTGCTATTTGGAATATCCAGCCTTCATCATTAGGCTGACCCACATCATATGACTGCAATATATAATTATTATCAAAATACACGACATGAACAGCATGGACACGACAAACCAACCCTAGGGCATTAAAAAGGAGAGGGTACAACTATTTAATGGGAAAGGTATTAAATGCTTTCAGCAGTTTCAGGCTGCATATTGAAGATTTAATTGTCTTGAACATGAGAAGAGTTACATGACACCAATGAACAAGCGTTTAAGCCTTGAAACTTTGAGTAGGATACCATGAAAAAAAAATCACCAGAATTCAAGCACAACATGAAGAATCAACTCAAGCATGGCAGCAGGCATAGTTTAGATGTGTGGCTACATCAAGCAGAAATTTCAATCCGTTTCCAAGATGGGTTTAATCTCCTTTTTTTTCAATGAATTTACACAGGTTTTTATGAGGGGTCCCGGTCCCCTCATATTGAGTGGTGTTTGAACCTTGGACCTCCCAAAGAGAGGCCAAAGCCCTTACCACTGCAGTAAAGATGGGTTTAATCTCCTTACCCCCTCACAGTTTATGTTTTATTTACTATTGCTTCCTTATTCAATTGGAGACAAAATTTAATGCATGAAATGTGGGAACTTGTTTGACGATGAGATACATGAGTACACACTAGCAAAACTCGTCGGGTGCTCTTGAGTGTTTGACAACAACTTGGTCCAATGAGTAATAGGCAATTTACTTGCTTGGGGTCAGGGGGAGCAAGTATTTGCAAGGCACCTCCGAATTTTAGAGCTATGCCTTATCCACTCATCCCTTACACGTTACGACTTGGTCAATGCAGCAAAATACAGTATTAATGATGTTCAAACATGTGTAATTTAAGTTATTACATAAGTTAATGTTGGAGAAGAACTAGTCAATGCTTGAGCTGACTTTAGCAAACAGGCGCAATATGCTTTTCTACCCAAAATCCAAGCTGTGGACTTAAAGAAGTTCAAGTTAACTGCATTTAGCTCACTAGTAGACCTATTTGTCAATTGAATGCCAGTAAAGGAATTTAAAGTGATTGTACAGATGTTCCAAGATTGCTTAAAAACATTAACATGACTAATGTAGTTCTATTGTGGAGCAGAAGCTAATTCTCTTGAAGCTTTTAGACCAATATCCTTGTACAATACTGTGGATAAGATAATATCCAAATTCATAGTTAACATGATTCAGTGTTCACTTGCAATGTTTATACTGCCAAATCAGATTTGGTAGAGAGACAAATCTCTGGCAGCCTAATTGTTGTCCAGAAGGTTCTTCACTCTCCAAATTTATTTTGAATACCAGGAATGTTAATAAAATTAGACATGTTTAAAGTGTTTGACAAATGCAATTGGAGGTTTTTAACAGCTACACAGTCAAAACTTGGCTTTCAGAATGTGATAATTGATTTGGTTGACACCTATATTACCAGCCTTATAGTCATATGTGTGAGTGTGTATTAAAGGTAAGCATCAGAAAAGAAATTTCAAATGGCAATTTTATCTCTTACACACGATTAAAGCCTCTCTAGGTTGTATCTTTCAAGAAATTTGGGAAATTATTGAGTAAGATCTCAAAACAATGGAAAAATCAAGGAAAGCCAGTAAACTGTTAATATTTTTATAAAGGAGTATAATTGCAATTCATGACAGGAAGTGATCATCGGTGATCATAAAAAACTAACAACAACACAACATACTCAAGCACTTTTAAACTGTTTTCTGCTTTCCCTTCCTTGCCTTTGAACTGCATACTTGGGCAAGGACTCATTCTGGCAATTCCTCAGTTACACCTTCCTTCAATGTTGCAGCTTTTGCTGCTTCCCTATGCAACTTCTTGTATTAAAGGTAAGCATCAGAAAAGAAATTTCAAATGACAATTTTATCTTTTACACATGATTAAAGCCTCTCTAGGTTGAATCTTTCAAGAAATATGGGAAATTATTGAGTAAGATTTCAAAACAATGGAAATATCAAGGAAAGTCAGTAAACTGTTAATATTTTTATGAAGAGTATAATTTCAATTCATGATAGTAAGTGATCATCAGTGATCATAAAAAACTAAGAACAACACAACATACTCCAGCACTTTTAGACTGTTTTCTGCTTTCCCTTCCTTGCCTTTGAACTGCATACTTGGACAAGGACTCATTCTGGCAATTCCTCAGTTACACCTTCAATGTTGCAGCTTTTGCTGCTTCCCTATGCAACTTCTTGATTTCCTCTTTAGTGAACAGAGGATCCACCTCTTCGGTGACACAATCTGAAAGTGGATCCATTTCATCCATGTCAATCACATCATTTGATTCAATCCCCTCGGAGAAGCTGAAGATTGTATTGCCCAATGATGTGGTTGTTGAGGTGCTTTTGGGTCAACACGTTATGCTTCTTGGTCTGTATGGTCTCAAATAGAGACCATTTGTGCTCACATGAGAAGCCCTACAAGGCTGACTCAAAATAAAGAGTGCTATCCATTGAAGATTTAATGTTCTAGTACCATAATCTTCCCACCATAAATCTATAAAAACATTTTTTATAAATCATAAATTTATGTTTTCGTAAGTAACGTTAAACTAAGAAGCTTAAAAGTTTAAAACTTTTACCTAGACTCAAGGCCGTCCTTGATTGAACACAAAACCCTGATGAAAAAAAACCATTCCCTTAACTTGTTTGTAGGCCTGCAACTCAATGGGGATGAGGTGTTTTTTTTTACATGGTTTGTTATCATCTTCTTAATGCAGATGTAAATGCCATCCATGAACTCGTCAACAACGCTAAATTTATCATTGGAAAAGATTTTGGGGTTCAAGTAGTACCTTGTTGCATATATAGTCCGATGGAGCTGCCTCATCCATATTCGTTAAATGGGATCAGATTTGTGCCTATCTCTTCCATAATAATTTAGGATGGCCTCCTTTTCCCTATCCATAACCTCATACAAATAACCCATTGACAATTGATCTCCATCTAGAAGGTGGAGAACTTTGACCAAAGGGTTTGTTGTTTGAACAATGAAAAATTAATCAACATAAATAATTTTAATTAAAAATTACAAATCTGACTTTAAATTGAGGAATTAGATTCTAGAAGGCCAAATAAATATATAAAAATATAAGTTTAAATAGTTACCTCTTACACGCCCTTCCAAAAATTGTCATCAAATATTTGCTTGATGACCCTCTATGCCTCCGTAAGAAATAATGAGCCAAACCATCGCTTGCTCACAAATGTCTTCTTAAGAGGAGCGGATGTTGTTGCAAGGCAATGAAGTTGGCGGTGACACCTATGATTGTGCTCTCTCATCAAGCCGAGAACCCATGTGTGGTTGTAAATAAATCTAGTGATGTTCTTTACCTTGTTAGCCACACTCATCACCCATAACAAATTGCCAACGTCCTCAAGAATGAGGTTAGTGCAATGGGCGACACATGGGTTCCAAACAATAGCGGGGTACTCCTGGAGAAAGCTGAAGGTACATAAGTTGCTGCGTTGTCTGTCATTACTTGGACAATGTTCTTCACTCCCACTTTGACTACCGCCTCCTCCAAGAAAGCGAACAAATGTTGCAAGCTCTTCACTTCTTGAGAGGCATCAACTAACTTCAAGAAAATTATCAATGCACTTGAAGCCACTAAAAAGTTGACGAGGGTGCAAGAAAACACGTGTGTCTATAACATGCACCTCCAACAAGGGCCTGCTAAAATCTTTTAGAGTATGAGCCTCATCCCTCTATCAATTACACCAGTTGACTTCACCAAAGTATCCCAATAAGGGTTGTTAGCGACATTAAAGGGAACGTTGCGCAATTACCAAAATTTTGTCGTAGCCATTTGGGCTCCCTTGAGATTCTCTATTCCCTAAGCTATTGTCTAAAGGGAAGGCTGCACCTCTGTGCAAGGAGCAAAGAAAACTCTGCTTGTTGTACTTTGATTTCCCCCAAGGATGCTGAATGCTTGGGCCAAGGATACACAATGATTCCTTGGGAGGGCTATCGTCATAATTGTAGCCCATGTGCCCAAGCCCCATTCTAACAGCAGCCCTAGTTCTTTTTTTTTTCTATATTCTTCTCCTCTTTGCTAGCAAGCTGGACTTCTATTTCCCTCAATATTTCTGCATCCGTTGGAGGATACAACTCTACATTGAGGCTTGAAATTCTTGTGAGATGGAATTTGAGGCGATTTATGCCTCCCTTCATATTTATTCTGCAATATTTGCAACAAAACCGATTCAGTAAAGAGCCCTTTATGCCATGTGCCCAAGCTGGGTCCCTTCCTGGACTTAATATTAGCGCTGTCATTGCTGCCAATTTCCTCACCTGAAGAGGTCATCTAAAAAAACAAAATGTAGGATATAACTTGGAGGCACTAAGAATAGGTAAAAGAAAAGGAAAAAAAACCCAAAAAAAACCCTACAAAATTGCTAAAGAAATTAAGAAACCCTACATCTCAAAGCTTTCTCCAACTTGTGAAATCTTCAAGAAACATGATTGAAATGCATTGGAGAGTATCTAATTTGTCTTCAGCAACATGCAACCAGGAGGTGGAAAGAGAAAAAAATATATGAAAAAATGATCATTTTCAACCTGTTTATGCTGGTTTTGGCTCTGTCCTTGTTCATGCATGAGTTTTGGTCATTTTTTTTTGTGAGTGCTTGTGAGTTTTTTGGTGAGTAAATCTGTGATTACTCGCTGAAATGTGGACGGATTTTTAGGCTATTTTTTGTTTGTTAGAACTCACGGTTTTGTGAGTTATCCCAAGTTAGCAGCGATTTTTCAAACACTCTTTCTAATCTTGGGACAATACTTACATGAATAAACTTATAATGATTCTAAGAGTTTTTCCTTTCACGATAGAGTAAGTCTCAGAAAAGAAAAGAAAATAGTTTAATAAATATTTTGAAAACATTAAACCAAGGGTTCAATAGTGGGGCCCATGGGGTTTGGGGCAAGTGATGGGGAGTGAGGAGTTTCAAAACATAAACCAATGTTTTAATCTCATAGATTAACATTTCCCAATTGGATTTGGACCAATCGGTGGAAAGCAAGGAGTTTCACATCGTAAATCAAGTATCCAATCCCACAGGTGAACCATAACATTTAAGTCCAAGGCATTTTGAAGCAATGATAAATGGGATGCAATCATATAAGCACAATCCAAGTTCAAATGCCACATTGTGATGGACGCCCCCATGATAAAGCGACCTGTGATAATACGTCTTGTTGTAGTACTATGATAATGTGGTTTGTTAAAAGAGATGTAATACTTGTAGGGGCTCTTTCAACCTTGTACAACCAATTTATTGACAAGAAAAAAGGCAACCAAATAATGGGAAGTAAAAATTGAGAATCGCCTAATAGCGTATCAGAGTTGATGAACTTTGACAATCTGAAATATCCATGCCACAAGAGTCACTCACATGGCAGATAGAAGCTGGCTGAAGGAAGAATCTTGTTTTTTGGTGAGGGCAAAATTGTGATTGATGCCAATCTCCTCTCTAATAACACTTGGTTGTAAAGGACAAAGTAGGTATTGCTGTCATTCTGCCTAAATGAACTCTTTTGCTTCTTGTCCTTGGCACTTTGAACTTATATTTTTCCTATAGACATGGTGGTTCTACAACCACACAAAGTTATAGGCATGTGCACAAGGAGGCTAAAAGGTCAAGATAATGTAAGGTAATTCTATTAATGTCCGTGGGTGACCAAAGTACGGCAATGGAACTCATTGAAGAGAACTGTTACAATGCATTGTAGTTACCAAAAGGTAATGCAAAAGTAAGCTAGAGGGTAAACTACCCTAAAGTGGAATGATTGTATGGCATTAAATTATAGCCTTGAGGGTTGGACCCAAAATAGGGAAACCGTATCATGTTTAAAAGCAACGAAGAAGGGAGAGCCAGCGAAAAGCAATGAAGAAGAGAGAGCCAGCAGTCCAGGTAAGAGAGAGTCAACCGACTTAAGAAGAAAAATAACTTCCGGGTACCATCCATGAGGACGACAAGAAGTGCCTTTAGTGGAATTCCATTCTAACGAGCAAAGTGCCAAATATGGGACTCTCTCATGGCCCGAGGGGTAGTCAGCCACAGATCTAAGGCAATGAAGCTGAAAATTAAATTTGAAGATGCTCTCAAGCCACAAATCTAAGGCAATGAAGCTGAAAACTAAATTTGAAGATGCTCTCAAGCTGAAGAGGATGAGCACCAAGCTTAGCCTAAACAATACATTATGGAACTGTTCTTTATACATTGGATAAATCGCTGAAGGAAAAGAGGCTCAGATTTGTGGCCATCACAAATGGACAGAAAGGATATCTCCCCAAAATTCTGAAAACGTGGAATAGTGCAGATGGACTCTATAATGTGATCTTATGATGAGGCTGGCAAATTCCTTATGCTATCCACATTAGTTAGCTCTTCCCTGGGAATTCTCCAGTAAGTATTTTAGCTTCAGTGACAGCAATGTTCATTGCCCATCTGCTGAAAGCAGCCCAATGGTTAGCTTTAGCAGGAGGGTGAGAGGAAATGACAAACCTGTCTGGCCTTCTCACGGTCAGACAGCAAGTTGCATTGTTGTGGGAGCAGCGTGACTCCCACAAATCTGGGGAACCTTAGCATTAGTATGTTTAAAGTGTTTGAGAAAATGTATCACCATTGTATGTGGGATTCTTGGTGGAATGTGGAGACATAGTGGAAATGGAACCAACAGAGTGTGCCCACAGTACAAGCAGAATGGAGATCTCAAGAAGGAACAACAGTCTCAGTCGATTTTGTTGACAATCTTAAAGAATTGGAGCTGACTAGTCTCAGCCCATGCGAGGCCATAAGCCTGTCTTCTGGCCAATATGACTGCTTTGAATCAACCCTGGTACCCATCACTGTTGTCAACTCATTAATAGGGATGAGAGTGACTCATGTGATTTTCTAAGCGACCAGCTGTTCCCACACAGTTATCTAGAAATGAAGCAGTTGGGTTTCTGAATCAGTTCCTCAATCTACAAATGACTGTGTACACTCAGAATACACACAATATAGGACCTGGACTTAGCTCTGATGCAGGCTCTATGTTATAGAAGTGTTCTTCATGCAGACCCATTTTTACTTAGTTACAGAATAATGATGTTAGAGATTTAATTTCTTAACAACAGTGTCTATGTAACTAAGATAAGTTCACAACCCTATAAATTTTTCATATATTATGGTTATTGTTTATGGAGACAATGGCACCAGTATACTCTAAAAAGCTACTCATTTTTGGCTGATGTCATATATGGAATCCTTCCTTCACTGTGCACATCAGACTTTCCAGTGTTGCCTCAATATGTCCTGTGTTTGATAGGTGGCGGTTATCAAATTTATGATGGTGCCATCCCAGCTCATGGGCTCACAAATCTCTGTCATCTCTGCTCCAGTATCTTGTGTCAGAGTCTGGACTATGTATGGTGTTTCATAAAACCAAAGTCAATTCCAATTTCATATGTCTTCAAGGGTTTTATTATACAAGGCCTCAGATTTTCATTGGGTTAGGTTTTGCAGTCATGGCTCAGTCTAATATAGAGTTGCTCTTGGTAGTTGTTGCTTTATTGGTTTAGCCTACACAAAATCGGCTTTTCTCTCTTTATTGATACAGAACTGGTTTTTGCCCCTTTGCTGGTTTATGTAGACAGGGTTAATGAAAGATGGTCTTAAATCCAGGCTTGACAGCATTGATTTTGTCAAAATAGCTTACAGTGGGGGTGACTCAGGTCTCTGGTAGCACTTTGTTTAAGTTCTTGGCTCCCTTATGGGTAGAATGAAGAAAACCAGAAAGCTTCTTTTTTCTGTGTTTGTTCTTTCGTTTTTTTGCTCCCTTCAGTGAGTCCATTCTGATTGGGCCCCTCCAAGACTTTGCTTTCTCAACA
This sequence comes from Wollemia nobilis, assembly GCA_028583015.1. NCBI lineage: Eukaryota > Viridiplantae > Streptophyta > Pinopsida > Araucariales > Araucariaceae > Wollemia > Wollemia nobilis. Next base: position 3,178,033 of record JAQPPZ010017259.1, on the reverse strand, counting down.
CCTGTTTTAAAAATGTGATTTTTTATTTCTTTTATTTGAATATACCAAAAGCCTGACTTCATGTGCTTGTAAAATGCAAGAAAATAACATTCATTTCCATTCATCAAATAAATGAAAGCACATATGAGAATACTAAAACATATGGTAAAAAACACAAATTAAACACACGGATTTAATCTGGTGTAATACCTAATGTGAGAAACATCTCCAGTGTGAAAGAGGAATCATGCTTTATTATCCACAAAATGGAGCAAATCACATGCTGATACATCATTAGATTGGCCAAGTGGGGGCATAAAGTTGCTTTTCTCCTTTAAGTCAGGCATCTAATTTGCTTTTCCTTTTTGGTTCCCTTCCATGGAATTTGTTTTACATGTCTCTTATAATTTTTGGGATTTGGTTTGAGTTCCACCCCTTCAATTTCCGTCGATTCTTTATTTTCTCTAAAAAATAACAAGATTTGGATGGTACACAAGCAGTTTGAAGTATCAAATGAACAATTTTTTACTCAAATTTTGTTGGCATGTTGAAAAACATGTCAGAATGATTTGCTTCAAGTTCTAGATTGCTTTGCCTTCTTTTGACCATTTTATTTTGAAAATACCATAATTAATATTATGCAAGTTTAGAGATCTTATGGACAATTTTCTATATGATTTTTGAACCATAGATAGTCTTTTGAATCTTCTGTCATTTGCATTTTGATTCATTCAATTATCTTAGCATATGACAAATCCAGAGCCAAAATACAATAAACTATTTAGTTCAGATTTGTTCCTTTTCAATATATGTTTAAGAGTCAAACAATGAAATTTTGATTTGAAATTTATACTGTAGATTCATTATGATGTAAAGAATACCTCCATAAAATTTCTTTTCAATTTATTAGTGCTTATCTTGTAATCTCTTTCTCTTTCAGCAGGCTATAGGAAGCTAATCCATAATTTTTAAATCAGTACATTAAGATTGTTACCTCTTCAGAGTGTCTGGGCTCTTTCATAAGCAAATTGGTTAATTTGCTTGACATTGCCAGGCTACGATATAGGACCCCTTTGTACAAAGGTGATATTTGTTCTAACATTTAAAACTGTTTGGGTTGGCAGATCAAACTACTTAATCCATGTCGTGAAGGCAAGAAACTACTTGTATTGGATATTGACTACACCTTATTTGATCATCGATCTACTGCTGAAAATCCGATGGAGTTGATGCGTCCTTGTAAGTATGATCAAGGATTCTCCAGTCAATTTTTTTAAACCAAAAAAAAGAAAGAGAAGGAATTCCTAGGCTTCATTTCATGAATTGTTTTGGCAGATCTTCACGAATTTTTGGCAGCTGCTTATGTGGAGTATGACATAATTATATGGTCTGCAACCAGGTCAGAAATGAAAAAACTTTATTGCCTGTCAAATTTTCTACACAAACTATTTTCTATCTTCTTTTCTTTTAGACAGGTTTGGGAATGGTTGTTCTTTTGATTCACTCATTGTTTTCTGTATACAGCATGAAGTGGATTGAGGTAAAGATGGAGCAGCTTAGGGTTCTCAATAACCCTAATTACAAAATTACAGCCCTTCTTGATCATCTAGCAATGATTACTGTACAATCTGATTCACATGGTGTTTTTGATTGCAAGCCTCTTGGACTGATTTGGGCTTTGTTTCCTGAGGTGCTGTATATTGCATTTGGTTTTCATATGATATTTGAGTTGTTATTAGCACTTGCTCAGCTAAATCATTTGATAAATTACTGAATGTTGATGTGCTTTTGCAGTACTACAATCCTAAAAACACTATCATGTTTGATGACCTTAGGCGGAACTTTGTCATGAATCCACAGAATGGGCTTGTAATAAGACCTTTTCGTAAAGCTCATTTGAATCGTGATAGTGATGAAGAGCTTATAAATCTTATGCGATATTTGTTGGCTATAGCAGAATTGGATGATTTGAGCCGGCTTGATCACAAAAAGTGGGAGTCTTTTACTGAACAAGCTAAAAGACCAAGGCGTGCATAAGCTATCTGGTATTCTTCAGCAAATGTGAGGAAATGTTGTTTTGTCGGTTTCTTGGTGGTAATTTCGTTGTGGCAACATCTTTGCAAATAGAAACTTGTTACTTACATCTTATATCACTTTAAATGACGAGTAATCATCACTATTGGTTGGGCCAGATTTTGGAGGAAATTGCATTAAGAAATGTATTATAGATCTGGTAGGTCTCTATTAAACGTTTCTTGGAGCTAACCAACTTTTGAGAATGGTTTGCTAAAGACTTAATAAATTAAAGGATGATGCCAAATGATTCTTCAAGGCATTGAAGATTCATATAAGTCTCCTAAAACAATGGCTTGTTCTAGGATCCATCTGGTACATTGTAGCTATGGAGATTTAAGATCACTCCAAATGTAAGAACAATATTTTTTTTCATTTATGGCACTTTTGTTGTAAATGATTCTGGGTGAAGTAGGCATGATTCATGTATATTTTAGGAGGAAAGTAACTCTTGTAGATCCAAATATACAGAGGGTAAGGCTTTGATGAAGCACGTCTAAATGAGCATATGGTACATGATAATTTATCGAAAATTACAGGTGCAATGAGTCCTTAAAGAATTACATTGGGGATCCACACCTCATTCCAATACTAATCTCATTATTTTGCTGTTGACGTCGTCTTGTCAGCATTCTGAAAACAGATGTCTCATTAGATGCTTTATCCTTTGATGTCCATTTTTGCAGTTGGATTATCAAAGTTGCAGCATAACTTTTCTCATAAATTGATTGAACTCCCTATAGAGCTATCTAAGGCTAGCTGTATTTGTTGTTCGTCAAATTCAGTGATGAATGTTTCGTGTGTAGGTAATGCTAGACATTAGCCACTGTTAGAGAATTAAGCAAGTTATCGTTGACCAAAACATAACTAAACCCCTTCTAAGTTCATGCCCATTTTTAAAATTTTGAGTTGAAAATATGTTGCGATGAACTGTCACAAAGTTCTGGAAATACGGAGAACTAAGGAGAGGTGTTAATAGTTGTGCATCGTAAATTTTTGGTGGTGTGCCATATGAAAATGTATGGATGATATATTGACAATGTTTTTATATCATATACATCAATTCATTATAAGTGAACCAACGTTAGATGCCATTCCAACTGAATTTTCTCCAAATTGTTGACCTTATATGAAAAATACAGTTACACTTTCTTAGTTTGAATAATCCTCTAGTAGTTATGCATTTTACATTGGAAGTTGTGTAAGTTCACATATTGTTGTCTTCTAGCATTACTACCTGGGCAAGTGAGGCAACTTTGATGATTAAACATTCACAACTTTAGGATGATAGCAAAAAGATTAAGCAAAAATAACTATATTAATAAAGTATTATAGTACAATGGTAAAAATAGATGTTGATCTTGATTAGAAACAAATTTGACATTATGGTACAATGGTGAAAATATATTTTGATCAATGATTAGAAACAAAATTTGAAATTATGGTACAATGGTGAAAATAGTTTTTGATTAATGAGTAGAATTGAAATTTGATATTATCGTACAATAGCGAAAATAGTTTTTGATCAAATGTCTAGATATGAAATTGTCTTGTAAACTTCCATAGATTGAAAGGAAAAATTCTATTTTCACCAAAGTTCTCTTTAGCCCATTTTCAAAGAAAAATAAATGTAAATTTTCTTGTAAATGTCCTTGTTTGTTGGGCATAATAAGTTGTGTTTAGCCTTTTATACATGAAATGCAAAAGAATAAAAACATAGTATCATGCAAACATATGCAAAAAATGAAAAATTATATGGAGACTCTTAACGGTAAGTTTCTGGTAAATATGCATGAAACAAATTTGGATGAATTTATATCTATAGGTATTTTATTTAAAAAAATATTATAAAGAACTTCTGAGATGTACAATAGATTATGAAACTATGGGGAAAAATGGTTGCAATCTTTTATATATATTCATAAGACTACCTGGATCTGCTCAACAAAGCTTGTTGGCTTATACAATTGTAATTTTGAAGCATGATTAGAAAGCATGGAGGTAAAACGAAGCCTAAAGAGAAGATAATCAAATAGCACTTTATTCTCCTCCTCAAGGGATCCTTCAAACAATTTATTCTACTTTTTATAGACCGCTTCTGACTAATTTCCTCAATGTGTAGCTAGGAAGCTTGCTTGTTTATTTTCTCACCAAAGTTACATTTATAATTAACACCATTTCTTCCGTACTTGAGGCAACATACTTGAGACATCTAAGTACAAAATTATAGTCGGATAGAATGCTGAGAACAAATGCTCTATCAAATTATCTATATTATTGTTAAAGCTTGGATCAAAATCGTTATTCAAGTCACATTATGCAAACATATCGTATATTTATAACAAATCCTAAATTGGTAAGTCTTGCTCAAGTCAGCTGAATTGCATCAAAAAATGAATAAAACAATTATATATGTCTTGCAAGTAACACACAAATTATCTTTTTTGATGATAAGACAACCTTGTATTATTGTATTTTGGTACTCCCTTACTATGAATGCTTTTGTTGTGATAGGTATTGTATTTTATATAGATATACATGTAGACCCATTATGCATATGCAATATAAGTCTTCAATGTACTTTGACAGCTTTAATTTTTGCATCAAAACTTCATTTTTAATAAATATTCATTAACATACTAACAATAAATAACTAAAATTGAATCAAATGGCATTAGCTCAACTGGTTAGATCCCTTAAGATTCAAGGAGGAGACCAAGGTTCAAATCCTGCCAAGCGATACATAGATAATATCCAAGCTTTGTAGCTTGTTGTCATACCACTATGTGGTGATGATATAATATGGGTGGGGCCTGTTTCAATCCCGTATAATTGAATGAAAGAATAAAAAAAAAGAAAGAAAAGATTTAGAATAATCTCATAGATCCGAGCCATGATTAAAACCATCATTATTCTTTATTGGTGTGCATGCTTCTTTGTAGCACTCGTAAGCATTATGGTTTGTTACAAGACATTGGGTAGTTTGTTGCCAAAAGTGACTCTAAACTTTGATAAATGCTAAGATAAACCATGCCCTTATATGTCTATGACAATCATTTTGGTGAAGTGGCAAAAATATCTTACTTGCAACTTGGAGGTCATAAGTTCAAATCCTATAGAATACACCACGCACCATATGATATGGTCTACTTAACGAGACCATTATTCTGCTCAACCATTGTATTTGGCTAATGACTATGCCTACTCATAGCAAGGATTGGATTTCACCACCAAAGTTGATATTTTTTGTGTAGGCGCACTATACTTCTACTAGCACCTGGTGCACACTTGTACACAAAAGTACTTTAACCAATAATCAAGTACAATCAACTAAGTGCAATGAGCATCCACTTTGTTTCAAATAAATTGAAATGTTTTTAAGTACAAGCCATTAAGACTTTCGTAATATTTTTGAATCTACAATTTAAAGTCTCATAACAATTGCCTTTTAACCTTCTCATCAACAAACTTTGAAAGAAACTTACAGGCTAAAGGCCATAGGTTATATACAAAGTGGTATTGTTATAACACAAGCTCTTACTTAGGAATAATAACCTCATACAAGTTTCTAAGAATCTAGAATTCAATCAATTGCCTTTAAAGCTATTCAAAACGAGTCCTCAAACATAAAAAAATCTGAAATACTTAATGGGTTCTCAATGTTACAAGAACAAATAAACTTTCAAACATGGTTGGCTGCTATGGGCCTTCTCTTTGTCTTGAACAAATTGAAATATTTTTAAATACGAAGCATTAAAATATTTTCTTAATGTCTTTGAATGTACAATTTAAATGCTCATAACAATTTGCTCTTAGCCTTTTGATTAAAAACTTCTAAAGAAACTTATGAGCTAAAGGTTGTAGGTTGTATAAAAGCCAATAAAGTTACAAAACAAGTTCCTACTTGAGAACAATGATCCCATACAAGTTTCTAATAATCTAAACTCCAACCAATCACTTGTTAGGCTATCTAGAATGAGTTTTCAACATAGTACCTAAAGTGCTATTTAATGGGTTTTTAACATTATAAGGACAATTAAATTTTTAAAAAACAGGGTTGATCAAGACCACCAATTTCCTTTAAAAGAATTTATAGGCTAAGAGAAATCTTCTATTTATCAACAAAGCAAACATGTGATATTATGATATCTAGGCAACTATGGGTACAAGAATATTACAGCTTACTTTTGATTTTTCCATATAAAAATGATTGTAAGGAAAGAGCTTCATACTATGGAATTTAAAGGTGTCACATGTGAGAAGGGAGTGGATATGGTGGTGATAATCGATGTTGTGGAGACAAAAGAGATGGAAGTAGGATGGTACATGAATTGAATCAAAATTAGACAATTTAGGAAAAATTCCTCACTAGAGGAAAATGAAGTTGCTTTCTTCCTCTAGGATCTGATGTATCTTTCAATCTGAAATTGAATCAATAGGTCTTAACTTGTTTTTATCACTATTTTTTTCTTCAATAAAGTCTTATGACATAGTTTTAGTAGTCACCAGTTATTAAATTTGACACATCATCCTTGACAACACTTGTTAGAAATTTATTACACCATGTGATATACTTATGCATTTGAGAGTTGTATCTAAACAGGTGGTTGACAATTAGTTATCCAAACCAACTACCATCATCGTTGTTATAAACACATAATTTTGACTAATGAAAACTTGTCCAACATGTTGTTGGCCCATCATGTGGTATCATTTGGTATGAGAGAAAATGTAGCCTGAGAGAAGATTATTCTACGGAAGGTACTCTAAGTAGTGAGTGAGTTCGAAGATAACAAGAAATGAAGCTTTGCTATTGATAAAGACGAGTGTGATATCGATGCCTTCGAAGACAATGTGTTTATGGAGAAGCAATTATAGAGGATGTCTGCAAACTCCGTTGTCAAAGTGTTTTAGCACATTGTCTAAAGGAGACATTGTTAGTAAATAGTTTGAGGTTATAATATCCTGAGATAAAAGAGTGAATCACTAGAGGCATTAAAGGAACATAATTTGAAAGAGGAGAATCATGAAGATTGGATCATCTAAAGGTATTCAAGCCATCTAGAGATAATCGACCATCTGAAAGGAGTTTGTGACTCGACCATCCATTGACTAGGTTGTCTTATGTAGGTTGTCATGTAACTAGTGGGTCATCTAAATCTCTCTTGAAGAGGGTTGCTTGAAGCTTTCCATAGTTTGTCTAAACATTTTTACATGCATTAGGGCCACTTTAGGAAGAAGAAAATGTGTCATGCATACTAATTATTTGATTTGGGTTGTCCAAGCTTGTCGACCATCTACCCTTACATCATTGAAGGAGAACATGAACTTGGTGGAAATATTAGGATATAGAGCAATCCAATTTGTGTAGTGGTGAAGTGGATGTGTTTTGTTTCCAAATATTGTCAATCATGATGATCGTGGAAAATGAACCAATGTTGACAAGTAAGCTTAACCCATGGAGTTCTGGAGACATCACAAAGAAATTGTTAGAACATGTTTGCTGACTTCTTGGGAATGTATGCAAGGAAAATTTATTGAAAAAAGATATTGCCAGACAAGATACAAATATTTATATGCAAATGCTTGTTCAGTGTCGTAATAAACCAATGCACATTGATGAAGCATGCAAGAGAGCGTTGTGCATGGACAATTAGCATTTTGCATTGTTTTAATTTTAGACATTACATGATAGCATGCTCATGTGATGTCTTCCATTCAATTATATTTATATGAACAAAAATGTTGTGGCGTGAAAGCTTGAGGAGCACATTGATAATTTTTCTAAGATGGATCCATGCCACCAGTGTTTGATTAATATTACCTACTATGATATCAAATGTTGAGCCTTTGGTTTTTGGAGCTAGCTATATATGAGAAGTTAAAGGAGACGTTGAGTTGCATTGAGACGTGTTGTTTGCACTAGCTTCTAGTTAGTAAAGCAACACAAAGGCATTCATTCTTAACTCTAGGTCTCGAAGCAGAATGTGGAAATGGCAAACGTGTGACATGAAGGTGTGTTCTATTTTGAGAACCATGAAGATGTTATTGCTATGTTGAATGAAGTTGAATGAAGACATGATGGAAGAAGAGACAAATGCATATTTGCATGAAAACCCTAAAAATGTTTTCCTGTCTAGCAGTATTTGATCTAAAATCAATGGTGATGATTAGGGCATTGAATTAGAGCATGAGCATTTGTGGTGATGCGTATGTTTTGGAGGGAGACACTTTTATCTATTGGATCCATATCAATGGTTGATAAATTGGTGTGTTTAAACTTGCTGACTTTTTTGACCTGTACCATGCTCGTGACTTTACATTGAAGACCACATACATGTGAGGGAGATTGTATACAATTGCTTTTATACTGTATTTGCTCTCTACAAGGTTTTGACATCATGTAGTATGTACCAATTGTTGGAAGTACGAAATTAATGATCCTTGTGCTAAGGAGTAATTTAGTTTACATAAGGTTAAAGATTCTTTTCCTTGAAAGAGAGAAGATGAAAGAATCTTGACTACTGTGTCATGAGCCATGAAAGAGTCTGCAAAACAAAGAAAGAATGACTGCATTATGATTCATGAAAGAGTATTTGCAAAAAATATAAAGAATGACTACATTACGAGTCATGAAAAAATCTCTAATATTCCACATTCTATGTAAAGAATGACTATGTTATGAGTCATGAAATAATCTTTAATATTCTACATTCTCTGCAAAAGATATTTTTGGCCCTGACTGCATTCTCTACAAAAGATATTTTTGGCCTTTGACTGCATGAAAGAATGACTGTTTTACGGGTCATGAAAGAATATCTAATATCCCACATTTTCTACAAAAGAAATTTTTGGTGCATGAATCTCTAATATCCTACATTCTTTACAAAATAATTTTTTGGTCCTGAATGCATGAAAGAATAACTGCATCATGAGTCATGAAAGAATCTCTAATATCCCAGATTCTTTTCAAAAGAGATTCTTGGCATTGATTGCATGAACGAATGATTGCAATATGATTCATGAAAGAATCTCTAATATTTCACATTATTTGCAAAAGAAAATTTTGGTGTATGAATCTTTAATATCCTACATTCTTTGTAAAAGAGATTTCTAGCCCTGATTGCATTGTGTCATGAAAGAATGACTTCATTATGAGTCATGAAAGAATATATAATATCCCACATTCTCTACAAAAGAGTATTTTGGCCCATGAATCTCTAATATCCTTGAAAGAAAGAAGATGAAAGAATCTCGACTATGTTATTAGTCATGAAAGAATAACTGCGTTATGATTCATGAAAGAATCTCTAATATCCTACATTCTCTGTAAAAGAGATTTTTGCCTTGACTACATTACGAGTCATGAAAGAATGATTGCATTATGATTCATGAAAGAATCTCTAATATCCTACATTCTTTGCAAAAGAGCTTTTTGGCCCTGATTGAAAGAAAGAATGAATGTGTTATGAGTCATGAAAGATCTCTAATATCCCACATTCTCTGCAAAAGAGATTTTTGGCACATGAATCTCTAATATCTTACATTTTTTTGCAAAAGAGACTTTTTGGCCTTGACTGCATTATGATTCATGAAAGAATGATTACTTTATGAGTCATGAAAGAATCTCTAATATCCCATATTCTTTGTAAAAGAAAATTTTGGCCAATGAATCTTTGATATCCTATGTTCTCTTGCAAAAGGTATTTTTGGATTTGACTGCATCATGAATCACGAAAGAATCTATAATATCCCACATTATCTACAAAATATATTTTTGACCCTGACTGCGTCATGACTCGTGAAAGAATATATAATAACCCATGTTGCAAAAGAGTTTTTTGGCCTTGAATGCATCACGATAATTGAAGAATCTCTAACATTCCAAATTCTCTACAAATTATTTTTGGACTTGATTGTGTCATGGGTTGAACAATATTTTTGAAAGAACTAATTTTTAATATCCCACATTATGATTGTATCATGGATTGAAAACTATTTTTGGAAGAACTAATCTCTAATATCCCACATTCTGACTGCATGATGGATTGAAGATTTTTTTGGAAGAACTAGATTCTAATGTCTCACATTCTTTATGGGAATAGATTTTTGGCCCATAAATCTTTAATATCCTACATTCTCTTCAAAAGAGATTTTGACCTTGATTGTATAAATTAATGATTGCATTATAAGTCATGAAAAAATCTTTAATATCCCACAATTCTTTGCAAAAGATATTTTTGGCCCATGAATCTCTAATATCCTACATTCCTTGTAAATAATATTTTTGGCCCTAACTATGTTATGATTCATGAAAGAATAACTACGTTATGAGTCATGAAAGAATAACTACGTTATGAGTCATGAAAGAATTACTGCATTTTGAGTCATGAAGTTATTTCTAATATCTCACATTCTATGCAAAAGAGATTTTTGGCCCATAAACCTTTGATATCCTACATTCTCTGCAAAAGAGATTTTTGGACCTGACCATGTCATGAGTCATAAAAGAATCTCTAATATCCCATATTATCTGCAAAATAGATTTTTGGTCCTAATTATATCATGATCATGAAAGAATATCTAATATCCCCTATTCTCTACAAATGATTTTTTTTGGACCCAAGTGTGTCATGGGTTGAAGACTATTTTTGGAAGAACTAATCTCTAATATCCTATATTTTGACCGCGTCATGGGTTGAAGACTGTTTTTGGAAGAACAAATCTCTAATATTCCATATTTTGAATGCATGATGGGTTGAATATTTTTTGGAAGAACTAATCTCTAATATCCCACATTCTCTATGGGAAGAGGATTTTATCCCTTTATAGGATGCTTTGGTAAGGGATTGTTTTTTTGGTCCTTTATACGATGCTTTGGGAAGAGATTAATTTTTGGCCCGTTATATGATTCTTCGGCTAATTTTGTTTGTTCTTGGAGAATGAGCCACTTGGGTTGTTATTCACCATGCTTAATTGGTGTGCTTGAACCTTGTGAATCCTGCTATTGATTGGTTCGTTAAAATTTTATGAACTTAAAACTTTAAATGATGGTACTTTTATTTTACAATTAATTTTGCAAGTTTTGGAGACTTTAATAGGAGACTATTAATAATTTTTGTTTATTATCTTGTTAAAGAAGATTCATAAATCATTTTTTGAGCCTGATGCAACCATATTATTAAATAAATATTCCAAGGATTTTAAATACCACATGATAAAAAAATGTTCAGTTTGAGCGGGGTTATATGTGTTGGTCATTGTGTGATGTGTTGAAGACTTATTTTAGAAAAAACTAATATCTAATACCTCACATTCTCTATGGGAAGATATTTTTGGCCTTTTATATAATGCTTTGGCTAAAGATTGATTTTTATCCCTTTCTAGGATTCTTTGGCTAGAGATGTTTGTGCTCATGTAGAGTGATCTGCTTGGGTTGTTATTCACCATGCTTAATTTGTGTTCTTGAACCTTGTGAATCCTACTACTAATTGGTTCATTAAAGGTCGATGAACTTAAAATTCTAAATGATGATACCTTTATCTTGCAATTAATTTTACAAGTTTTGGAGACTTTAATAGGAGACACAATTAATATGTTTTGGTTGCTATCTTGTTATGCAAGATTCAAAAAATATTTTTAAAGCATGATGCAACCATCCTATTGAAGAAAGATGCCAAGCATTTTGAAGACCGCATGATAAAAAAATATTCAGTTTGAGGGGGGTTATATGTGTTAGTCATGTAGTCAATGTTATGATGTAATAGATTATAGACTCTTCTTTTAAAGAAAGAACATGAAAGAATCTCTAATATCCCACATTCTTTGGAGAAGAGATTTTTGGCCCTAGCCACCTAATGGGTTAAGGACTCCTTTTATATATTGCATTCTCTATGAGAAGAAATTTTTGGCCCTTTATAGGATGCTTTGGCTAGAGATTGTTTGTGCTCATGTAGAGCGAGCCAATTGGGTTGTTATTCACCATGGTTATCTAGTGTGCTCGAACCTTGTGAATCTTGCTATTGATTGGTTCATTAAAGGTTGTTGAACTTAAAATTTTAAATGATAATATATTTATCTTACAATTAATTTTGCAAGTTTTGGAGACTTTAATTGGAGATAAAATTAATTAATTGTGTCTACTATCTTGTTATAGAAGATCCAAAAGTATTTTTGAGCCTAATGCAACCAATTTACTAAAGAAAGATACCAAGGATTTTGAGGACCACATGATAAAAAACTATTCAATTCAAAAGGGGTTGTATAGTTGACCCAACTGTGATCCATTTTGCAAATTTAATTAGAATGCATTTTCTACTTGAGATAATGCTTCATTCGAGAGAAGTGAAGTCCCCTTGTTTTATGGATAGTAGAGTGTGTCCCTATTCATATATGATCTTATGAATGGTTGTGTGTGTCCCTATTATGCCTATGTTTGGTTAAGTGTGTCCCTAATCACAAAGGTTTGTAGAAAGATGAGTGTGTTCCTATTTAAAACTATGAAGATGGATACCATGTGTGTCTCTATCCACTTATGATGTAAAATCATGGATAGTTGTGTTTATCCCTATCCTTAATTGTAAGTTTAGTGATTATAGTTCCATAAAGGTGAGTAGTTGAGTTTATCCCTATTCACAATGATGTAAATCATGGAATATTGTGTGTCCTAGTTTATGATATTTTTATATCATTATTGAACTATGTGTATATCCATGTTTACTAGGTGTTAGCAAAAATGGGTTTTTGTATTTGTCCCATTCTAGTTATTAGTGTTCTTGCTCTTCTTTGAAATATGATGTAATAAGGGGAAATGATAGAAATTTATTCATTATGTAATATAGTTAGTTAGATGTTTAGGAGTTATATAATTATGTGGTGATAGTTATCCAAACCAATACCAATCATCATCATTGTACACATACACAATTTTGGTTAGTAAAAAAATGTCCAACATCTCGTTGATTCATTGGTTACCACTTTTAGATCTCCTTAAATAATCCTCATGGTGAGTGAGACATATTTGAAGGTTAAACCTTTGTCACTTTAAATTAATAGAAAAAATATTATGCAAGAAAAATAACAATCACTAGAGGGGGATCATCTCTAAAAAGTAAAATGATATGGCACAATGTTTTTTATTTTTTATTTATTTTTACGATTAATGGTTTGAAACACAATTATCTCTTATACTATGCTTATAGGCTAGTTGATTGGTCATGTTGAGTCATATTTAGTCTTTTATAAATGAAATGGGAAATAAAAAAACAACAATATAGATATTCAAGGAAAAAATAATAAGATAATTTAAAAATGAGAAATCATAAAGAATCCTAACAATAATTCTATTTAACAAGTGTCCAAAAAAATATTTAGATTGAGAAACCATATCTATAGAGATATTGTTGACTAGAAAGACTAAAAACATAAAACCTATTGAGAAATAAAATAAAATACTGAATTAGTAGGATAAAATAGTCATGATATTATATAAAAACTTGGACCAATAGTTGATTAATTAGAAGCACTGATGTTAGATCTAGATCTATCTAGAAAATCTTGTTGGTTTGTAAAATGCTAATACTAAAGTATAACAAGAGAAACAGTAAAGAAACACAAAAATATTAATGAGTTATAAGTCTAATGGGATTTCCACATATGCCATTTAGCTCTCTATACTCCTCTCAAGGACCCTTTGCACAACTGATTTTGTTATTTATAGATATCTTCTATCCAAATGGCTTTAGGGCACAATGAAGGAGCTTACTTGTCTAATTTTTCATATTTTAGATTCATAATTTAACACCATTTATTTTATTTACTCAAGGAAATAGGCTTGGACATTTAAGGATGAAGTTTTTTTCAATTGGTTAAATGGTATTGAAATGGGCCCCATTAGCATTACATCATCACCACATAGTGGTATTATAACTATAGACATGGAAAATTGACCCACCCAAGTGAGTCAATCTTCCTAGAACCCTTGGGAGGGCCCTCAAACTTGTCCAAGCACAATTTTAGGCCTCTCTTCCCCTCCCCCTTTCTTTTTCCCCTAGTTTTTCCAAAATCACGGTCGGCCCTTATGAGGTGCAATTTTGGCAAGTTAGGGTTTTATCTTAAAAACTATATTTTTTGGGCCAACCCGTAGGACGTCGACTCTCCCTTAGGATTTCCCACTCTTTTTCCCTCCAAAACTCTTATAAATAGAGGGTTTAGATCCTCTTTTTCTTGTGGAATTTTTCCTAAGCAATATTTGAGATTCTAAGAAGTGTGATTTCAAGTGCTCTTTGGCTAACAATTATTTTGGCAAGCAAGTCTTCTAACAATATCAAGAATATTATAGTGTTATGCTTTTGCTCTACTACTGATTTATTGCCCTTGGTGGACAAGTGTGGGAGCTTTGAGAAGGAATCTACCATTTTTATGGAGGACTTCATCCTTTTTTTCGTTATTTCGTTGCCACAAATTTTATTCTTTCATTACATTATTTCTAAAGCCGTTTATTCTACATTTTGCATTGAAATTCGCATCCATTTATCACTTTTGCACGTTTATCCTGAAATCATGATCACCCCTTATAGTGTGCGATTTTGATAGAACCCAAATTTATGATCACCCCTTACAAGGCATGATTTTGGTTTTTCAATTTTGGGGATAAGGTTTTACTCCCAAACCCTCATTTTCACTTGCATATTCCATTTAGGCCATAACACTGTTGTCTACTGTCTATTTTTTACACTATTTTATTTCATTGCATCTTGTCTTGTTCATTTCCAGAAAGGCCAACAATCACTTTTGTTTTTGAATGATCCGCTAAAAGGACCAAAGGTTGACTATTGCACCTCTAAGCTCAATCTTACAATGGCCTAAGCAAACCCCAAAATACTGATCAAATTTTCTAGGGTTTTGTGAAACTATTTTATAGGTTTTGAAGTTGCTTGGATATTTTGGACACAAGTAAAAGCTGAGGTCAACCACCGGATCAAATAAGTGTTCTAAGTTAATATCTTAGGTTGTTTGTTGTTTGCTTTCTATCCATTTTTGTTCAAAACCTAGGTCTTAAATAAAAGAGAAAGTATTTTTATCATATTCTAGGTATTTGAAAGAGAAAAGCATATAGTTTGCATTCTAGGGTTAATTTTGTTTGTGCATTCTCTTAAATATTACTACTAAAAAGAAAAAGATCTATTTTATTGCAAGTTAGAGTTTGGTCATCATTGAAAATCAAGAATCATTCTAGGGTTAGTCCTTACTTTCTTGCATTGTTGTTTGTCTTGCGTTGTCCTTTAATTCCTTAGTTTAGACTGTAGGAATGTAACAACCCCTATTGTTACTACTACTCATCCACAATTTTTTTTATATTTATCTTTCATGGAGTAAGAGACACAATCATGATATAAGATAGAATCATTCCAACTGGATTGTAAGTTTTTCAAGGCAATCATCATCAAGAGATATTAAGACTTGGTCAGAGTCACTCTTGAGTAGAAGTGACCAACTTCTACAAAAACCCTCATACCACTCGGGTATGAGAATGCTCACCAAAGCGTTAGGTTTTTATCCCTCACCAAAATGGAATCGCCCTTCACCATACTGTCCACCAAGACTAGTATATAGGCAAATGCCTTGAATATGGAGAACCACACCAATGGAAATCCATCATAGATGAAGTAACCACACCAATGGTTATCATCAATCTTAGTTTCTACCCACATCTCCTTGATGGGGCCACTAAGATAACATAATCACTACACATGATCAAACTTACACAATCCTTGGAATAGTCATCTTAAGCATGATTATATTTCCTTATTTCTCTTAAGGCTTATTTGATCACCTTTTTACTTAGGCATCCCTTTTGTTATATAAATGAATAATCTAAGTTCATTACAAAAGGATATTTTACACCATCATGGGGGCACCTACTCCTCATGTACATTCAAATATCATCTCAGAATGTAAGGTCTGACTTGGGCTACAAATCAAGTCCAAATTGCCATTTGTGGGATCCAACCCACCCCGAGCTCCAACTCATATTACTCAATATTAGTTGCCATTTTATTATTATAGTATTTCAGGTTAAACCATTCGTTTTATGAAGTGATTAGTTCAGCATGATCCATATAACCCATTACATTTCAATCCTTGATATTATTTACAAACTAAACATCTCCTTTGAAGGTATATAACATGATATATCTATTTGATCAAGGCATACACTTCATATTTTTGAATCTTCCCAGCAATTGAATATTTCAATTACTACTTAATGAAAGGTAAATCCAACTGATTGTATCATTCACAGTTCCTTTAATCAATAATATTTTAGAATATAAATAACATTTTCATAATCCATTAAATCAATAACAAATTAAATATATGAATACATTCTTTGCATCATATTTTGACCACAAAATAAAAGCAATTAACAAATGTAAACATTGTCATAATCAAAGCATTTAACATCTCGTCAACTTATAACATTCTCATTTTGAAAATAAAAGCGACATTCACAAAATTAACAAATCAAACCACAAATAGAGTGACACAATTTTTATCTTAGGAACCCTCATAGGGAATAAACCCAACCTCCAAAATATGTACTTTCCTCATATTCATAAACTTAAGATGTCAAATATTACAAGTATAGAAGGGCATCAACAAATCCCTTTCAATCAATTGTGCAAATAAAGGAACCCAACTGTTCCTTTTTAATGATCATGATGCAATTAAGGAATTTTCTAATTCCTTTCTCTAAGTCATCATTTTATCATTAAGTATTTTTCATGCCATTAAGGAATCCATCTATTCCTTTAAAATTTATGATGCAATTAAGGAATCTACTAATTCCTTTCTCTAAGCCATCTTATGAATTTATAATATCTTACATATGTTTATGATAATCATTGGAATCATATTTTGGAGAAGTCTTATCGAAATTATGGAGAATCCCATAAATTTCCTTGAGAGTGAATTTCGGTTATATTCTTCAAGATTGATTTACAATCAAACCCTCATTCATTGAATTATAGTCCCCCACCTTTAATTCATGAACAACCATTCTTAATAATCTATGTTAATTACCTTTGTAAAATAATCTAAATAATTTATTATATTATAGTTATCTCTTATTGATACAACCCATGTCATCAATCCTTCTTTCTAATAATAGGTTTACCTCAAAATATAAATAACCCATTAGGTAATATAAAGCTAATTAGAATATTATCCTAAATCTATTTTTCTTTTGACTATATACAAACCATTTGGAGTCTATTACATCAGTCACATTTAATGGTCCAATGGTATTACTAGAATTTCATCACAAAAGTCATATAGAAGATTCCCATGCAAACATAGGTCAATTAAACCCTTTCATCCAAAGGTTACTTATTTAAAACTAATAATTACATCTCAAGATATATGATGTACAACGTTTATCTCCGTATTCTAGCACCCCTATCCTATTATTTTCCTTAGTAGCTTCCTACCTACATATTAAACGGAATAAGGGCATCTAGGGATTTGGTAATATGGGTTATACCTAATCAATAGTTACTTAAACCCCAATGATGAAATAAGACTAATTAAGGGAACGATTGTCGATGCATCAATGAATCCTTAAAATCGACATTGGTAAAGGTCCCAATAGTCACCAAGTGACGTAATTCTACGATAGTTGAGTACCTTGGATATTCTCGAATCTCAATAGTGATTTAGAGATAACCTAAAAACCTAAGGTTTTCCTTCATGTGTCCCATATGGAACCATCCAAACCAAGGTATCTAACACTAAATTTCTCATAGATATATGATCAAAAAATAAATAACATCACCATGTATCCTTTTAACCCATGCGTCAACGAGTAATATGAACTGAGTTAAGGTTTTGTTTAGCTATTTTGTGCTTACTGTGGAGTAATGAAGAACCTTGCAACAAAATGCTATAGCAACGATCAAGGAATATGGTTCTACATACTAGAAGATAATGGGTACTTCGCTTTGCCTTCTTGTGTTAGGAGGATGTGATGATCAATAAGTCAGAGCAGGGCAACATATTAATATCTCAGGTCCCCTAGTTTTAGTCCCCTTCAAAGCAGACAGAGAACTTGGTTTGCATAATTTATGCATTATGATGGCAAAGCCCTTAGATCTAATTTACTCAGGAGGAATCTATATATAGACCCATTGTAGATATTATAACACCTAAATTTATTGATAATAACTAAAACAAAATTCGAGGGTGACTAGATGTGGTTTTAAATAGAGCTAACATCAGTCTGGTTGAAGTCCAACATGACAATGATTTCACCCGTAATAGGTTTCCATAGAATCAATCGCCTAGAAAGAGGTATTGAAGTGGAACAAAATTCCAATATAAGATTCCTTGATCTGCATAGTAGGTCATACCAAACCAGGGTCTATGGCTTGGACAGTCATCAATAGGGATGAATGCATAGAAATTTTTTTTCGTGAATGATAGAATCATTGCAAATCCCAAAAAAATGAGGGGATCCAGATTCAGGCTATATTATTCCTAGGTTATCACAGATTGATACCTCCTTCGATGGACAATTAGGGATTTAATATCTTAGGGGAAAAACTTTTCATTTATCATTAAAGCTTATAATTTGAGATGCCCATTCATTGTGGAATTTAGAGGTATATAGCGGCTGACCTATTCTCATTAAGATACCATGTGATTGTCATAGTACAACCTGAACCAGTCCTTAACCTCCACTTAAGACCCGTTTCATTCCAAATGTAGGGTGAAATCATATTTCCAAATGTGGTTATTCACAAACGATAGTATCACAATTTAATTAATGGATCTAAGGATATGTCCCACATTTAAGAGCCCATGATTTTTGTATAATATAAAAATGCTTGCGTATTAAGGTTTATTATCTATCCAATGAAGATATTAGGGAAATCCATTGTAATGATTTAACTGCTATAAAATAATGACACATGATGAGAGAGAAACATTTACTTTAAAGTTCTCAAATTCAAGAAGAGCCTTTGATTAAATGATTTCTATAAAAATATTGTTGAGGTTATATTGGGGTTCTATAATCAGCTATATATCCTTGATAATAGATATTAGTACAACTAGCTTATAGATAACCTTGCTATTGAATTCAAAGCTATATCAATTCAGTTAGTATAGTTAGTTGTGTTAAGGGGTTCATCATAGAATTTGAATTCAGAGCAATATGGGTACATATAAAAACCTTGTACTAAAATTAGACTTTAATTTATGCCAATAATAGAACATAGTGAAGAAAAGAGAGATCCAACCTGATTCTCCCAACTTCACTTCCCTTTGGGGCTTGCCTTCAAAGAGCCTCTTCTTAACCTTCCTCCCTTGCTTACTCCTTCCAATATTCCAAGCTTGCTCCTTACTATGACTAGGAAATATTTCAAGCCTTCTGGTTTCTAATCCACCAAGGTGGAGAGCATACTCCCTAGACCTCCAAGAATTCCTAACTCCCCCTTATTCACAATATGTCCTCTATTTATAGGGAAAATTCTCCACTCATGAGCCAAATAGTGGCCCTATTATTTTAATGTTAAAATATGCCTTTTAGATAAGCCATTATGTCTTATGTGGAGGAAAATTCAAAGAGTAGAAAAAGGAGTCCACCAAGAGTAGGTGGTCTTGTTTTCTAGAGGTAATTTCCAACTAACCTATAGGTTAGGTGCAGAATTAAGACTAATAGAGACAAAGAGGAGAATCTCCACCTAATCTCCATTAATGATATTAGGCCCATGTAACAAATAGGAAAATTTATATATTATTTGAAAATTATAGAATTCTTTTTAGTCCAATTAGAATTGGATAAACTTGGTGAGTACCTAATTGTTACATAATTAGGTTACTTACACCCAATTTACTACTTTGTAGTAAATTTTAATTTAAATTATCTTCTATGAAAGATAATAAATCCTTCTCTATAATTTTACAAATTTCTTTATTTGAAATTTTGTAATTTTATTTAGGGTCCATGCCCCTTTTGTTAGTCAATCACTCATCCTACTAAGCAACTAGTAGCCTTCTAAAAAGGATCCATGAGAACGGTTAATGACATACACCCCTTGGATTAAACACAATCCTCTATGTTTGAACAATTACCTTAGTGAGTACCTAAACCTTAGTGTTTATCCTTCCTAAAACAATTTGAACCATCATATTTTTCTTTAGTTGTAGCATCTCATCCTTGATGGTAAGCTACATCTTCCATCCATGAGAATACCTGGACCTGCAAAAATACAAAATATCAACAGTACCATGTCCTTTAAGCAACAAAAACATCCATTTTGCATAGAAATAAGTATTGAGACCACCATCAATACACAATATCATCACAAACATTACAGTTTTAAACCATCTATTACTGGACAACTACTGGATCTAAAGCACAACAATAATAGATTTGCAAAATGGTGTTACAGAGATATCATGAAATTATGCTTTTGTACTATATTAGACACAATAAGTCTCATTAATTTCATCAGAACTCCCACCAAGGAGTATCACAGTATAATTTTTCAACCCTATTATGAGTTAACCTAATAAAATTTGATGTTAACAAAGACACATCATAAATTCAGAATCTCAATTCAAGATATTCACATATATCCTAGGATACATTTTGGCAACCTTTTTGCCATCACGAGAGCATCCACCCAAATGTCTCTCGATTTGTATCATAAAGATATGTATAAGTACCATACCTTCTCCAAGAATGGACACCAATCCATCCTTAAAATTTATATAATTTCCTTCAGTTAATTTTACTTTTCATATTTACAAAAACATACAAACAAAAATCTATAATCCATATTCATTCATTGGTTATATTAATGAGTACCACTAAATTTTCACAATATGAACTTTAACTAATAAAAATTCATCATGAGCACACAATATTCATATAATATTTTATTTTCTACACACAGAAACATAAAATTTCAAAAGTTTACTAATTATATTTATGCCTCATCCCTTGGCATACATACCCTACTTCAAAATGGTGGCCTACAAAGTGGTGGCTGAACAAATCCTAGGGTTGATGCTCCTTGGTCCGTTCCTCACTTTGTGCTGTACCGATACTATCAGCTAGAGAGGGTGGTGGAGCAATTGTTCCAGTGGTTGCTCCATGCTATGTACTAACAGCTGGTTGTGGTGGAGGAAGCATGTCGTGGTTCAATAATATAAAAAAACAAGATTCCAAGAATACAACATTAAATTCTTCCCTTGATGAAATTGTGGATTTTCTATATACATGGCTACCATCGTTGCTGCTCTCCAATTATTTATTTTTATTATCTTCGATCTGAGCCTATCTCGCTTTGCTATGGTAGCATCTCTCTCTGCCTCTAACCTTTTTCTTTCTTGTGCCCATATATATTCTTGGGTGTGTTGCACAAGATATTTCCTTGTTGTTTCTTCAACTGTTCTCCTAAATTTTCCTATAACTATATTGTCTGCTAAATCTGACTTTTCTTCCTTCTTAGATATGGCACTACTATATATCAATTTATTATTTTTAGGGCATGTGCAACAATAGATCAGAAATCAAAAGCAAAAGGATCATAAACATACAATGGGATTTACTCCACTTATAACTAATATCATCCAAGCAAATATTGCCATAAATATAATCGTATTGGATGTCATGAGTTAGTTACTACATTCAATCCATTTCTAGAATTTTACCATTGAACAAAGTGATTATCTAGTTTGGTTTTCAATATATCGATCCTATCCATTCATTTAACCGATCGCATCTTGATGATCCCAAGGTGGATCATTCAACTTCCATGATACACTTCTCATTCGGCTTGATTGTCCTATTGATGATTTTTTTTTGACTAATCAAAAGCTTATTGTATCTCTTCAATTCTTGAGGTAACATGTGTTATTTTGTCATAGCCATTAACTTTACGTATAGTCCTATCATTGTTCCTTCAATGGCTTCGATAGTCGATTTTGTACACACTTATTTTGGTGCCTTATCTTCAGGTACCTTTTTCAAATCTAGCCATAAGTACTTATTGACATCAAGCACATTATCAAAAAGAAAGAAAGATTTTCTTAACTTCTTTTTGGTAGGAAACCAGTTTCAGAGAACAACCAACATGTTTTGTTACAAAGAGGATCAACATGAGTTCTATAACTCTTTTGTCTGGATCCCTCAAAATTTGCTTCAACAAAAAGAGGAATTGCAAAGTTCCCTTCAAAGTTAGGCTATCGAAGCTCGTAACACTCTTATATCCATGGAGAAGATATATTGTGAAACCTTTATTCAGAATTCACACTGTAATGTTTGGCTAAGAAACAATTCACATAATTATTTAGCTTTTGAAAGCCCTTTGAGTCATTTTGAATGGTTCGATAGATTCTTCAGTTGGCCAAACTAGACTTTCCATGTCCGATTTGGAGATTCTTGGTTATCTCCTATAAGCGATCCTCTAAATATTCCATTTTAGTTTCTACCTCAATGTTATCTAGATGTGGTTAAGAAGTATGTTCCCACTAGAAAGGCTACTTTTAATAGCGAGCTTTATCAGAGCCTTCTTTATCAAATATATGTACAAACTCACTTATTCTAGGAAATTCAGAATAGGTTCTCTCAGACTCGATGTCTGACATAAATGGATCTTATCTTGTATGGACATCATGGTACTCCCTGGCCATACTATGTATTTGATAGATACATTACAATTCACTACAATGTTCCACCTCCATTTATCTATTTAGAGCATGACTTATCTCCAGTTGAAGATTATGATAGCTTAGATTTTGATTGAGGACATGATGGTTTTCCTCTTACCATTGTTAATATGTCCAGCTCCTAGTTCTGGCCAACGACCATATTTGTATTCAAAAACTGCTTAATTTCTTCCATCAATAAAATATTTAGTTGTTGGTTTTGTGTGTTTCATCCAATTATTTTATGCTCCAATTTTATTAGGAAAATAATACCACATGTATGGTATAATGGGTAGTTCCTGATTTATATAGCGTTACACACCTCAATACATAGGATCACCACCTGGGTGGTCAGGTTGCATACTTTACTACTGAGTCAGGATACTCATATTATCAAAGCTTTTTGGTGGAGTTCTTCCCCAAAATTTCATATCAAGAAAATTATGAAGTTTCTCCATCTAATATTGTGACAATTTCTGCACTCAAAGTACATTGTAACATTGATCAAAAATCAAAATAAATAAAACCTTGTTTTGTATATCTTGTGATCTCAAATTTCTAGTAGTTAGTTTTCAATTTCATTCAACTAACTTGTATTCACATAATGTGTTGTATATCTTTTGGATTTGGTGGCTCAGTGTTGTGTTTAGCCATATATAACTCTATTTTTACCTTTTTGTACCACATGCGCCGCTTTGCATCTTATTTTAGTGCTTAAATAGTGCAAAGCACATCTATTAGATTACAATAAAGGAAGGTGATATTTTCAATCGTGGTAAACGTTCAAGTTGCGACCAACTCTAGGTGAACTATTACATAAAAAAATAGTAATCCGCCAGAGTTCATCTTGGCCAAAGGTCAAATTGGAACAAGAATTAATTAAAGGAAAAAATTGTTTTAGTTTATCTTGCATTCAACATCATGCCAAGTTTAGGTATAAATATCTATAGTCCAATGATTGGTAGTTCTGCAACTATGCTTTTTCATCTGCAACAAAGTTACCTTGGCATAGAAGATCTTTATTTATTTCTAGGTATGATTACAATCATTTAGCCTAGAATATTTAATAATTTGACAAACATTGTTCAAGTGATCCTTTAGTGGATTCGAACCGACTTATGGTTCCTCTTGTTCATACACACTTGAAAATAAGGAAGAAGTAAGTCAAAATACATAGATGTCAAGTGATTTTCCAAAAGAGTCTAAGGTAAACTGCTTAAAATAGATGGAAGGAGGGTTTTCTTAGCTCTTACACTTTTGAACGACTATGGATCTATTCGTGGAAGAAATGAACTCAGACATCGATAATCTCAAGTACTTACCTTGTCCTTACCAAGTGTGCATCATTTAGAGTTATGGAACTTATGTTTTGAGTTGATTTTTTTCATGCCCAAATATTTTGCTAACCTAGATCTACCTAGAATCTATTAGTTAGCCTAGGCTATGATACCAACTATACTAACCCCTATTGTTACTACTACTCATCCACTATTTTTTTTTTTTATATTTATCTTTCATGGAGTAAGAGATATAATCATGATCTAAGATAGAATAATTCCAAATGGATTATAAGTTTTTCAAGGCAATCATCATCAAGAGATATTAAGACTTAGTCAAAGTGACTCTTGAGTAGAAGTGACCAGCTTCTACAAAAAAACCTCATACTACTCGGGTATGAGAATGCTCACCAAAGTATTATGTTTTTATTCCTTGTCAAAAGGGATTTGCCCTTCACCATAATGTCCACCAAGACTAGTACATAGGTGAATGCCTTGAAGATGGAGAACCACACCAATGGAAATCCATCATAGATGAAGTAACCACACCAATGGTTATCATCAATCTTAGTTTCTACCCACATCTCCTCGATGGGACCACTAAGATAACAAAATCACTACACGTGATCAAACTTACACAATCCTTGGATTGGTCATCTTAAGCATGATTATATTTCCTTATTTCTCTTAAGGCTTATTTGATCACCTTTTTACTTAGGCATCCCTTTTGTTATATAAATGAATCAACTAAGTTCATTACAAAAGGATATTTTACACCATCATGGGGCCACCTACTCATGTATAATCAAATATCATCTCAAAATGTAAGGTCTGACTTGGTCTACAACTCAAGTCCAAATTGCCATTTGTGGGCTCCAACCCACTCCGAGCTCCAACTCGGATTACTCAAGATTAGTTATCATTTTATTATTATAGTGTTTTAGGTTAAACCATTCATGAGTGTTTATGAAGTGATTAGTTCAACATGATCCATATAACCCATTAAATTTCAATCCTTGATATTATTTTCAAAATAAACATCTCCTTTGAAGGTATATAACATGATATATCTATTTGATCAAGGCATACACTTCATCATATTTTTTGAATCTTCCCAGCAATTGAATATTTCTATTACTACTTAATGAAAGGTAAATCCAACTGATTGCATCATTCATAATTTATTTAATCAATAATATTTCAAAATATAAATGACATTTTTATAATCCATTAAATCAATAACAAATTAAATATAGGCATACATTCTTCGCATCATATTTCGACCACAAATTAAATAGTAATTAAAAGATGTAAACATTTTCATAATAAAAGAATTTAACATCTCATCAACTTCTAACATTCTCATTTTGAAAATAAAAATGACATTCACAGAATTAACAAATCAAACTACAAATAGAGTGATACAATGTTTATCTTGGGAACCCTCATGGGGAATAAACCCAACCTTCAAAATATGCACTTTCATCATATTCATAAAATTAAGATTTCAAATATTACAAGTATAGAAGGGCATCAACATATCCCTTTCAATCAATTATGCAAATAAAGGAACCCAACTGTTCCTTTTTAATGATCATGATGTAATTAAATAATTTCCTAATTCCTTTCTCTAAGTCATCATTTTATCATTAAGTATTTTTAATATTATTAAGGAATCCATATGTTCCTTTAAAATTCATGATGCAATTAAGAAATCTACTAATTCCTTTCTCTAAGCCATCTTAAGAATTTATAATATCTTACATATGTTTATGATGATCATTGGAATCATATTTTGGAGAAGTCTTATCAACATTATAGGGAATCCTATAAATTCCCTTGAGAGTGAATTTTGATTCTATTCTTCAGGATTGATTTACAATCAAACCCTCATTCATTGAATTAAAGTCCCATACCTTTAATTCATGAACAACCATTCTTAATAATATATATTAATTACCTTTGTAAAATAATCTAAATTATTTACTATATTATAGTTATCTCTTATTGATACAACCCATGTCATAAATCCTTATTTCTAATAATAGGTTTACCTCAAAATATAAATAACCCTTTAGGTAATATAAATCTAATTAGAATCTTATCATAAATCTATTTTCCTTTTGACTATATATAAACCATTTGGAGTCTATTACATCAGTCACATTTGAAGGTCCAATGGTCTTACTAGAATTTCATCACAAAATTCATATAGAATATTCCCATGTAAACAGAGGTCAATTAAAACCTTTCATCCAAAGGTTACTTATTTAAAACTAATAATTACATCTCAAGATATCTGATGTACAATGTTTATCTCCGTATGCTAGCACCCTTGTCTTATTATTTCCCTTAGTAGCTTCCTACCTACATATTAAATGGAATAAGGGCATCTTAGGGATTTGTTAAAATGGGTTATACCTAATCAAAAATTACTTAAAACCCAATGATGGAACAAGACTAATGAAGGGAATGGTTGTTGATGCATCAGGGAATCCTTGAAATCGGCATTGGCAAAAGTCTCAATAGTCACCAAGTGACGTAATTCTACGATAGTCGAGTACCTTGGATATTCTCGATAGTGATTTAGAGATAACCTAAAAATATAAGGTTTTCCTTCATGTGTCCCATATGGAACCATCCAAACCAAGGTATATGACGCTGCATTTCTCATAGATATGCAAATACCAAAACAAAGAACATCACCACATATCCTTTTAACCCATGAGTTAGTGAGTAATATGAAATGAGTTAAGGTTTTGTTTAGTTGTTTTGTGCTTACTATGTGATAATGAAGAACCCTGCAATAGAATGTTATAACGACGATCAAGAAATATGATTCTACATACTCAAAGACAATGGGTACTTCACTCGACCTTCTTGTGTTAGGAGGATGTGATGATCAATGAGTCGGAGCAGGGCAACGTATTAATATCTTAGGTCCCCTAGTTTTTGTCCCCTTCAAAGTAGATAGAGAAATCAAATTGCACCATTTGTGCATTGTGATGGAAAAGCCCTTAGATCTAATTTACTCAGAAGGATGAAGAACACAAGCTTATACTAAGAGGGGGGGTGAACAGTATAAGACCGCTTCTGACTTTTTCCTTTAAATCAACTTTCAATTCAATATTATGCAGTGAATAGAAAGCAGTATCAATAGCAGTAATCAAAGCAATCCACAAAACACCATCCACAATAGAGACACAAAAATTTACGTGGTTCACCTAATGCAGGCTACTCCACAGATAAAATCTTTCACTAAATTTTATCAAAACAAATTATGGGAATACCTTTCCCAATTACAATGTTTATGGGCACCAACCCAAAGGAGACACCAATCCCCTAGTTTTGTTCTGGCTGGTGATCCTCTAGAAGACCTTTTCCTCCTCTACCCTTAGCAAATGGAACTCTATCCACAGAAGACACCTATCTTCCCTACTCTAGCTGGAGACCTCTGTCCTCAACTCTATCACCTCCAAAGCTGGTCCTCGAAATTGCACTAAACATAGTCCTTCGGTCTAGCACAAATGTCCTCGATCTCTTTCTCTGATCTGCACCAAACACAGTCCTTTGGTCTGGCACAAATGTCATTGTCCTCTTTCTCTAGTTTGCACAAAAACATAGTCCTTCGCTCTTTTTGTGCAATCACAACTGCACTTGATCGAACTTCAACCTTTGCACCTCTGTGCAATCACAGCAGCATCGTCTTCGCACACTCTGCTTCCTTGAAATCTCTCTCACTTAGAATATTCAATGAAATGCCCTCTGTACAATACTATCAAATTTCACACTCTGCTTCTCGACGATCGAACTTCTCCCCTGCACTCTATCTGCGAACGTCACTCTTCGAACGCACACTTCGATCAATACTTCAACTCTCCAAACAGCCTTCCTTTTATAGCAAAATTTTCATGAAGAAAAATTTAGTCTTAGTTGGCTGTTACCCTTAACTTCGTCGGCTGCAAAACCCTAAACTGCATCGGCTCAAATTTAACTCTGTCGGCTTCAACTGCCTCTGTGTTTCTATAGCTTTTCTCGTAAAACTACATGTCATGATATCGTGACACCTTTGCAGCCGTACACTTTCTTTTGGCTTTTGTCGTGATATTGCGACACTTTAGCCTTTGACAACTTTGGCTAAGCCCTTGTCACAAAATCGCAACACTTCTGTGTCTGCTGATGTCATCTTCACTTCTATCATGAAATCGTGACATTTCTCGCTTTCTCAACCTCTTCTCGGCTTGCACCCGCAAAAACGAAACATGTCGCAAAATCACGACACTTTTGTTGCCTTAAGCTCTTTTTTGCCTTACGCCCGTGAAACTGGAACATGTCGCAAAATCACGACGCTTTCGCCTTCGAGCTCTTCCTTCTTGAATTTGTCACAAAATCACGACGCTTCTTCTGTTGAAGACTTGCTTCCTGATTCTGTCGTGAAATCATGACACTTTCTCCAACTGAATGCTACCATCTCAACTTGTCACAAAATCATGACACTTTCTCCAACTGAGTGCTGCCATCTCAACCTGTCATGAAATCGTGACACTTCCTGCATCTGTATGATTTCTTTACAGCCTGTCGCAAAATCGTGACACTTTCAGCTTCTGTACGTCTTCTTTGTAGCCTATCGTGAAATTGTGACGCTTCTCATTTCAGACTCTTCTCTTTGCTACATGTCATGAAATCATGACAGTTCTCACTTTGAGTTCTGCAGCATGTCGCGAAATCGTGACACTTTGTCTTGCTACTTTCTCTCTCTTCGAACTTGTCGCAAAATCATGACAACTCACATTCCAGACTCTCTCTTCTGCATTATGTCGCAAAATCGTGACACTTTTTATTTTGGACTCCTTCTCCTGCAACATGTTGCGAAATCGCGACACTTGTTCTTTCAGACTCCCTCTCCTGCAACTTGTCGTGAAATCACTACACTTTTTCTTTCGGACTCCCTCTCCTGCAACTTGTCACGAAATCGTGACACTTTTTTGTCCATACATTCTTTCTTGCAATATATAGTGAAATTGTGATAGTTTTGCCAGCTCTTTCTCTCTCCTCTAACATGTCGCGAAATTGCGACAGTTTTGCCAGCTCTTTCTCTCTCCTCTAACATGTCATGAAATCATGACAGTTTTGCCAGCACTTTCTCTCTCTTCTAACATGTCGCAAAATCGTGACTGTTTTTCTTGCCTGCTGCATACTTTTTCTAACTTGTCTTTTTCTTTGATCTTTTGCAAAAGGGCTACTATGATCTTCTTGGAAACTCATTGTCCATGCTCTGAATAATCTGACATTAAATCAAATTCCTTCAAGAGCTTCTTGACATCAATGACAACTTCTACACTTGAGCAAAGGCAATGTACCCAAGGTACCCAAAATTGCCAACAAAGGAATCTATATATAGACCCATTGTAGATATTATAACACCTAAATTTGTTGATAATAACTAAAACAAAATTCAAGGGTGACTGGATGTGGTTTTAAATAGAGCTAACATAGATCTGGTTGAAGTCCAACACGACAACGATTCCAACCATAACAAGTTTCCATAGAATCAATCACCTAGAAAGAGGTATTGAAGTGGAAAAAAATTCCAATATTAGATTCCTTGATATGCATAGTAGGTCATACCAAACTAGGGTCTATAGCTTGGACAGTCATCAATAGGGATGAACATGCAGATAGAAATATTTGTGACTGATAGAATCATCGCAAGTACCACAAAACAATGAGGGGATCCAAATTCAGGTTATATTATTCTTAGGTTGTTGTATATTGATACCTCCTTCAATAGATGATTAGTGATTTAATAGCTCAGGGAAAAAAATTTCCATTTCATCGTTAAAGCTTATAATTTGAGACACCCATTTATTGTGGCATTTGTAGATATATAGTGATTGATCTGTTCTCATTAAGATGCCATGTGAACATCATAGTACAACCCGAACCAATCCTTAACCTCCACTTAAGACCTGTTTCATTCCCAATGCAAGGTGAAATTATAATTCCAAATATGGTTATTCATAGATGACAGTATCATACTTTAATTAATGAAGCTAAGGATATGTCCCATGTTTAAGAGCCCATGACTTTTGTATAATATAAAAATGCTTACGCCATAAGGTTTATTAAGTATCCAAAAAATATATTAGGGAAATCCACGATAATGATTTAAATGCTATAAAATAATGAAGTTCATAATATGTATTCATATGATGAGAGAGAAACCTTTACTTTAAAGTTATCAAATTCAAGAAGAGCCTTTGATTAAATGATTTCTATAAAAATATTGTTGAGGTTATATTGGGATTCCATAATCGTCTACATATCCTGATGATAGATATCAGTACAACTACCGTATAGATAATCGTGCTATTGAATTCAAAGTAATATATCAATTCAGCTAGTATAGTTAGTAGTGCTAAGGGGTTCATCATAGAATATGAATTCAGAGCAATATGGGTACATAGAAAGACCTTGTACTAAAATTAGAATTTAATTTATGCCAAAAATAGAACATAGTGAAGGAAAGAGAGATCCAACCTGATTCTCCCCAACTTCACTTCCTTTTGGGTTTGCCATCAAAGAGCCTCTTATTAACCTTCCTCCCTTGCTTACTCCTTCCAATATTCCAAGCTTGCTCCTTATTATGACTAGGAAATCTTTCAAGCCTTCTGGTTTTTGATCCACCAAGGTGGAGAGCATACTTCCTAGACCTCCAAGAATTCCTAGCTCCCCCTTCTTCACAAGATGTCCTATATTTATAGGGAAAATTCTCCACTCATGAGCCAAATAGTGTCTCTATTATTTTAATGTTAAAATATACCTTTTAGATAAGCCATTCTGTCTTATGTGGAGGAAAATTCAAAGAGTAGAAAAAGGAGTCCACCAAGAGTAGGTGGTCTTGTTTTCTAGAGGTAATTTCCAACTAACCTATTGATTAGGTGCTTCCTAATAAATACAAAGAGGATAATCTCCACCTAATCTCCATTAATGCTATTAGGCCCATGTAACAAATAGAAAAATTCATATATTATTTGAAAATTTGAAAATTATTTTTAGTCCAATTAGAATTGGATAAGCTTGGTGAGTACGTAGTTGTTACATAATTAGGCTACTTACACCCAATTTACTACTTTGTAGTAAAATTTAGTTTAAATTATCTTCTATGAAAGATAATAAATCCTTTTCTTTAATTTTACAAAATTCCCTAATTAAAATTTTGTAATATTCTTTAGGGTCCATACCCCTTTTTTTAGTCAATATCTCATCCTACTAACCAACTAGTAGCCTTCTAAAAATGATCCATGGGAATGGGTCATGACAAGGAATGCCAAACAGAGGTGATTGCTTTAATATACACAACAAATATCTCAACCTCAAACTTAGAGTGAGTTCTAAAATCATTCATGGTGAACCCTTCAATCCCAATCCCCCGATTATAGAGAATATAACACACCCCTGTGGTCACCTCGACTCCCAGTGGATCCAATAGAGAATCATATGTGGCAGGGTAGTTTTACCCCTCTACATATTTGGTGACCCAATGTGAAAACATGCCTTAGTGGCCCATATAGGAAGCCTTTTTCTTTTGAAAAATTAAAGAAAGACCACTAAATATATTTTCTTAGAATTAGAAAACATTAAAAACATCTTAAGCTTCCTCTTGTGTGTATTTTTCTATTTTGCTCCTCTATCCTTTCTCTTTCTCCTAATGGCCCACAACCTTAAGTGAAGACTTTTAGAATATGATTAGATTAT
The DNA here is from genome assembly GCA_028583015.1 of Wollemia nobilis. NCBI lineage: Eukaryota > Viridiplantae > Streptophyta > Pinopsida > Araucariales > Araucariaceae > Wollemia > Wollemia nobilis. Next base: position 3,146,231 of record JAQPPZ010017259.1, on the reverse strand, counting down.
TGATGCAGGAGCATCCGATGGCAGCAGAGCAATCTTGCATCAACCAAATTTTTCTAAGTGTTTTGCAAAGAAAAATATGTGTCATGATATCGCGACAAAAAAAGTGTTGCGATATCGCGACCAAAATAGGAGAGAGAAGATGCGGCGAACAGAATGTCATGAAATCACGACCAAAGCAGGGAGCAGAAGGTGTGGAGGAAAAAATATTGTGAAATCATGACCAAAGCAGGCAGCAGAAGGCATGAAGGACAGAATGTAACGAAATCATGACCAAATTTGGGAGCAGAAGGCACGGAGGACAAAATGTCACGAAATCGTGACATATCGCGAAATCGCTATCGAAGCTAAAGAACGGAGGCATGATGGAGAAACGTCATGATATCGTGACATGTCATGATATCATGACCAAAGCTAAAGAACGAAGGCACGATAGAGAAACATCGCGATATCGCGACATGTCGCGATATCATGACCAAAGCAGAAGAACGGGGACACGATGGAAATACGTCGCAATATCGCAACATGTCACAATATCGTGACCAAGGCAGAAGCAGGAAGGCATGAAGGAAAGAATGTCGTGATATCATGATGTGTCATGATATCGTGATCGAAGTAGGAGAGAGAAAGTGTAGAGGAGAATTGTCACGATATCACGACATGTCATGATATTGTGACCAAAAGAAAAACATGCACTCCAGGCTTTCATAAATGCATTCCTTCATGCATGACAAGCTAGTGGTAGTGAAGCAGCAGTCTCAGAAGAAGATCCCACTGAACAGGTCGGCCACTCATGCACGAGAAAATGAAGCATCAGTCTCAGAGAAAGATTCCAACAAGCATGTCGGCCACTCGCGCACTATATTTAGAGACGCATTTATGGCAACTAACAATGAAGTAGTAGTTCCAGAAGAATATTTTTGTGGTTATGGCAGCCAGTCGTGCACCTTACCCAGAGTCCCATCAATGCAACTTTCCAGTATTGAGCCAGGTGGTAGTTGCAGATCGTGGAAATTTTGAAAATGCAGAGGGTCGAGGCCTCGATAAAAACCCAAAAATTGTAATGAGAAGGGGCTGGCAAACTACAAATTGCCTGTATATTTTCTATAAATTCTTCTAAAGCTATTGAATGAGAAACTTGGCTCTTGTTTTCTTTGTCCTCTATTTTGTGTTAGTTCTGTTCTCCATCAATTATCCAAGAAGATGACCAGGTTGATAGGGAGAATCCCAATTTAGATGTAGAAGAGGAAGAACATGAAGATATTGGTACTAAATTTGATCCTTTTGAAGGGCCCAATGGAGGCTTCACATTCACATCATTTTATCGTATATGAGGTTTTATGAAACACCATAAGGAGTCTTTGGAAGAGGAAGTCTAACTCGAAAGAGATAGGACACCTTTGTTTGAATCTTCACATCATGATAATACTTTTCATAAACCAACATATACTATTACCGTAACCACCAACATTGGAAGGATTCCACAAGTTCCTCCAATTGGTAGTGCATCCCAAAATTATGCTCAATTTCCTCCTCATTCTGTTCATATCAACATTCATGCTTCTATTCCACCAAATGTTATCCTCCACAACAAGATACCACATATCATAACCCATACCATAATAGTGTTAGTGCCTCCAATATTGGCCAAGTTCCCTTTCAACAACCTACCTATACCCCTCCCCTAAGAAATCTAGGGGTATTGCACAACAATACTAGTGTGTAAAGCTTGATAATTATGGTAAGGCAATTCATTTTAAGATTGGATATGATTCAACCTCCAACCTTCACCTACAACTATAAAGAAATGTATAATCAGATCTTAGACCCTGTTGTCACTTCTAGGCCCTACCCTAAGCATTTTTCAATGCTAGTTTTGCCTATTTATAGGGGAACAGAGGACCCAATTGAATATTTAAGGATGTTTAGGACAACATGCCATAATATTATATATGATGACATGTTGTTTCTAAAGAAATTCCTTAAGAGCCTTGGTGGTATGGCATTGGAATGATATTATCAACTACCTCATCATTATTTGAGGAATTTTGAAGAAATAACAGAGTTGTTTGTTCAACAATTCAGAGTTTATGTAGAGAAAATTTTAAATATGAAAGATGTTTATATGTTGAAACAAGGTAAAGAGGAAAGTTTTCCAGAATTCATATCTCATTGGAGAAGTTAGTAGAACAGTCAAGATATACCTTACCTCCTCGAGACATGCTTGAGATATTTATTGGAAATTTATAAGAGCAGATATCTTATAAATTGGAAACAACAACTATTACCTCTTTTGACCAAAGTAATAGATCTGGCAATAAGGGTAGGACAAGCCCTTATTCTAAGGGGTTAAGTTAAGCCAAAGAAAGAAGAAGATGTGACCACAAAAAAATTAGTACAAGAACAAGCATCTATTTGGTGATGGGATAATGGATAGTAGGTCTGTTAACAATTTTTTTAACACCCTACAAAATATGGTGCTTAGCCAATATTAAAAGCCCCCATAAAGAAATTTTACAAGAGTCAACATGCCTATGAACGTGGTCCTAAAGCAACTTTTGAAAGCTAATATGGTCGAGTTATCTCCTATAAGGTAACCCAATACCATGATTGACTAGTATAAGCTTGGTCAATGCTATGAGTATCATAGAGTGGAAGGGCACGTGGCAAATTCATATAAGAGATTTAAGCATGTTGTCCAAAACTTAATTGATGTACATCACCTTCTTATAGAGGGTCCTCAACATAATACTCCAAAAAATAATCAAACTCCTACTCAACAAGCACACACAACTAATCAAGACATGAGGATATTCCAAGACCCCCTACCTAAGCATGGAAAACAAAAAACTAATCAAGTGTTATATTGTAATGTGCTACCTCCCTACAACAATATGGTTGGTATGGTAGTAATAACCACAAGACAACAAGTTCAAGCTCAATTGACTCAACAATATCAGCAAGAGATAAGTTCTACATCCAAAAATATTTGAAACCTCCCTTAGTTTTGAAGAGTACCCAAAAAAGGAGCACAAGAGTAGCAAACCCACCTTTAGTGTTGAAACCTCAATCTAAAGTCTCTTTCGAAATTCAACAATAGTTAGCTAGTACCCCATCTAACATTTCTCTCTTAGAACTATTGCAAACCTCTCCTATTAATAGGGAAACTTTGTTGAAACTTCTAAGACAAAAATTTGTTCCTCAAGACATTTCCCCTAGTGCTATACTTGATGTTGTAGGTTCTCTTGGGATACATCATATCACATTTTTGGATGATGATATTCCTTCGTCAAAATTATAAGGGGATTTTATCCTTTACATCATTGTATCTATTGGGAAGACATCTATCAAAAAAATTTTGATAGACAATGGTTGCTCCTTTAATTTATGCACTTATCAAATTTTCCAAAATTTTGAATTAAAAGAGGAATACTTAACTAAATCTGATATCATCATCAAAGATTTCAACAATGAGTCCCAAGAGGCCTACGATGTCATATCCCTCTTTTAGGGTTGGACCTAAGACCTTAAATACCTTGTTCTATGTGGTATCTTGTCCTACATATTTTAATATTCTTCTTGGATGACCTTAGATTCATGCGATGAGGGCTATCCTTTCTACTTTTAATGAATGTTTGAAGTTTGAATTCAAAGATCAACTTGTCACCATTTTGGGAAACCCTCATCTATCTCAATATTGTTCAATGGTTGAGCAAGATCAATATGATCTCAATCTATGTCCATCAGTCTCTTAATCTCACATCATCAAGCAACTTGAGAATCTACAGGTGAGTGAGGAACCATTAATCAATATTTCATCATAGGATCAAGTGAATTCATTCTTCAAGAACCTCTTCTAAATATTTCCAAGCTACCACCTTCACCGAAGACTATGGGTTTACCCTATAATAAGGGTGAAGTCATACACATTGGCACGTGTAACTTTATATTTGTAGGAGTCTCCCTCGAAGAATAGATTTGTGGTAGCAACCCTCTTCCTATAGAGCATTCTTTTACCCATTGTTATCTATCTAATAATTACCCACTTCCCAAGAAAATCCTATCTAGCATGGGATATATAAACAAAGGTTTGGGGACACAATAGAAAGGTATTCAAGAGCCTTTGGAAGTTGAGATTTGGCCAGAGAGATGTGGCATAGGTTACATACCCAATAAAAACTAACCTTTTCCATTTGATGAATATGATCACCTCATTACTTATGCTAAATATTTAGATCATCAATGCTTAGAGTGAAGTGATGAGGATGAGGGACCCCCTTATCCCTCTTAACATTATCTTTTGCAATGTGATAACTTTGGTGCATCCTGAGTTAGTTGTGACCCTAGAGGAGTATGCTGAAATGAATAATCTTTATGATAGGGATCATGAGGATATCATCCAAAAAAAATTCTTTGATGGGTTAGTCCCTTGTGTCATGCATTTTGGGTCCTCTAGTTATCAAGGGGACATTATTCCTCTGTCTCATAGGGACCTTGCAAAATTAGGAGTCTCTCCCCATTTTATCAAGAAGAATGGCATCATTAGAGTTTACACTGAATTTTATGTAGCAACTCCCAGAGAATATGCTGTGAATGATCCTCTTTATGATATGGGTCATGAAGATATCCTCCATAATAGCATTTTATATGGGTTAGTTCCTTGCACTACCATTATTTTCATTAATATAGATGACACAATAAGAATTTGTGCAAACTTTAAGAATTTAAAGAACCACTGAATGTTCCTAACTTTGCATTTTTATTTACATTTATCTTAGTTTTCATATTATATCTGGTTTTCTTGTTCATACTGCATGACTGCTTGTCATATCTTGCATGGTTTTCTTAACATTATATTTTGCTTTACATTTTGCTTGTCATATCATTGCATTGCTACTTGACCATATTGGCATGACTGCTTGATCATATAGACTTTTGGGATTTCATGAGGATGGCAAGTGATAACACCTAGTTAGGTCTTAGCTCACATGCATTGCACTCATACTAAGGCTTTGATGCCTAGTGAATCCCCAACCTAGGGCCCATCCCCACACATTTTCATCTTTGCATTTTGTCCATCTCTTCTTTTTTCTTCTATTATATTCCTTGACCTTGAAAGTATAACATGATCATAAAATTTCTCTCCAAATCAAGGGATATAGTTCTTCATCTATTTTATGTCTTTTGTCCTTGAAAGTTTTAATCATTTTTTATCATCCCCAAGATAAAGGATGTACATTCCTTCTACCTGCTTTTGATTTTTCTTTGCTCACTCCTTCTCCTTATTGATATTTCACCTATTAAGATATCCTTGTGGGATAGGATAGATATCACATGAATATCATTTATGGTACTCATACAAACATTGAATATCTTATGGACACCTCTTAGCTCTTGAAATTTTACTAGGGATGCACACATACACTATATTTTGTTTTTTCTGACTTCCTTTCAACACACACACACACACACTCCTCATGCTTTGATCTTCTCATTCATAATTTGTACACACCATGCCCCTATCGGGTGGTACTTATCTTGGAAAAATCAATCTCATATTTCACTCCATACAGGATAACTTCATAGCCACACATTAGGGACAACCTCCATCTTGACCATTTATGAGTGTACATCCTAGCGGGTACCTCTTCATTTTTGGCCACTAGCGAGCACCACATCCATAGTGGGTATCACTCCATATTTGACCATATTTATGAGCACAACACCCTTACAAGATAAATTCATGGCCACACATGAGGGGCAACCTCCTTATTAGTCATTTGCTAGCATACATCCTCACAGGGTCCAAATCAATCTCTTTTGTTTTTGCTTGGTCTATGATCATTTGATCACACTAATATTTCATGGTCTACAATGATTCAAACATATTTTGAGCATATTTTTTTGCTTGGTTGATCTTATCCATATTTTTTTTCTTTTCTTCTTTTCCTCATTTTCTTCTTTTTTCTCCCTTTTCCAAAATTATGCCCTGTCTCTAAGGGGTATGAATTTTCTCTATACCAAAATTGTGCTTCATATTTATGAGATGCAACTTCGGCTAGAGGTGTGTTTTCCTCTTCTTTTCTTCTCCTCTTTCTTCCATAATTTATTTCTTGCATTTCTCTATTCACTTGTGTATTTTTTACCCATTTAGTTTAGCTTCATTTCCTCATACATTGCATTTGCTTAGTCCATTCATGCATTCTATAAGTTAAGTTTTATTTATTCATGCATAGTCAAAACATAAACACACTATATATATATATATATATATATATATATATATATATATATATAAGTGCACACATTTTAATTATAACAACATGGTATTACTCAAGAAATAAAGGGTACATAGATTTGTTCAATAGGTGTACCACAATCTAAGATTGATACACTCGACCATCGCTAGGGATGCATGCCACACTCAAAATTGGCATGTCACTCTGATCCTAATACTAGCTTTAGGAGCCTATCTCCTTTGCTCTACTTACCAAAGGTGGCCCTAATGGCAGCATGTTCATGAACTACATCACTATTTATGATCTGGATCATGATCAACCCTATGTATGTCATCTGGTAGAAGGTCTCCCTCCTTATCGATACCTCTAGCCTCTCACCTTCTCTCTGTAGCTCCACCTATAGTAGGCAGATCCCCTCACCCTATTGGATACTAGGCACAACAACCATTCCATATGATTGAGCCTACTATTACTCTTGGTCCAACCAGATAACATCACCCTTGAGGCAATCTACCTCAACTCATGCCACATCCCACTCTACGAGTGTCATGCTTAAGGTACTATGTAGCCCCTCAATCCTCTTGGACCTATTCTCTCAGAGTATGTCCATCTTCCTCTGCATGGCCACCATTCAAACCTACAGTGCCTTTGTATCCCTCATTGGATCTTCCTAACCCATTATCTTGATCAATCTAATTACCACTAAGATGGATACCTCTCTAGCCACTATTCTTGGCCCAAATCTAGCTTTTATGGGGCATATTTTACTGTTCCCCCTCCCTAGTCCTATTGGTAGCGATGGCTGCTATCACTAGCTCTACCTAAACCTACACTCGTATATACCATGGGGCCTCTTGGCCCTATCATCACCACTCTATGGTGTGTCAAATGGCCTCTCATAGTGCTAGCTACACCTGTCAATCCATAACCTGACACCTCTACATTGGCACTAGTGGAGAGATCCTTGGGAGCACAATATCCTTATACCATATCTAGTACTTGAGAGCCACCTTAATGTCATCCACCTCAAGATCCATGTAGGTCATCTAGGTCCTACTTTGCCCATCACCCCATATCAGGGTCCCCTTTGACTCCTGATGGGTCCCTTGGCACCCACATGTACTAGTAGTCACCTAGGTTTGAAATCTCCTAGAAGATACCAAACTTCCATTAGACTCGATCAAACCTAAAGAGCTCTAGCTCTACCCTCTTTGTAGAGATCCACCTGACCCTCCTCACCTAAGCTAGCTTCTTTGCATCCTCTAATCATCCTAGGTGTAGACACCATAGTTGTTATATGATCCTATACTCTCATAACTCATGTAGACACCATTGGTCATTTTAGGTTGGGAAATGGACCTGGTAGTGTATATGGTCTCCTAATCACTATGTGCTTCTAGAACCACACCTAGAGTAAGGTTACACAGATCAATCTTGTATGCTATTTATACATGATATTGTACAATATCCTATACAAACATGCCAACATGTATTGACCCCATGCAAACCGTACCTATTGGTCCCACATGTCTACCACTACTCTCACCAACACCCATGGTAGGTATCACCTACAAGTATGGCATACCAAGAATCTTACCATCATCCAACAAAGCACAATTGTCAAAGCATCGACACCATAACACCCCATAAACTCATCAATCGAGATCCCACTCTCTCAAACCTAATGGACCCAACCCCTTAATAATATTTGAAGTGTTTCTTGCTATCCTCGAGATCTATAAACTACAATCCATTAATGGGGATGTACAAGATACACCACACATCCTCTAGAGTGACTATCATATTCCCTATTGGTAATCAAAAGATCAACAACTCTGAATACCACCTCTTTTACATCATTGTCAAAAGAACTTTGCCCACCTCAACCTATGACATCTTAACCAAGTGATGTATCCCCACTACCTCTAGAATATACCTCTCTACCTATGAGAGACCCTCCAGTTTCTCCTCCAAGGAACTCGATCACCACTCTTGAATCTTGAGTACGTCATGGTACAACCAAAAATATAATCAAATTTAATTAATTCTGCATACAAAAAATATATAAATATATATAATTTCACACTACAACAAAGATCAACATCTCAACACCTAATTTTTCTTCTCTTGGCCTCTTTTATTTCTCTTTTTCTCTACTTGTATCCTTTGTTATTTGTTTTTTGCTTTGCCAAAATTGTGCCCTATACTCCTAGGGCATTTTTGGAGCCAAAATTGACTCAAACATCTGAAACCCCCAATTTTAAATTTTTGGTTTCAATAAATTAGCAAATGTTGCTGGCCCCTATTGCATTTTCATATGAGAAGTTGAATTTCAATGTTTGATTTATAACCTAATATTAGCCATTATTAGATTACTTTTATAACCATTGTTTTATCCTAAAGGTCTATTAAAGTCAATTTAAATAAGCATCCAATGCAAATATCAAATCATTAAAATAATTGACTCTTTAAAGCAAGGTTTAGAATCCACAAAATAATGACCACTTTTGGGCCTAAGTAAAAAAAATAAACCCCTAAGTCCTAAGGTATCAAAAGGAGATAAATCAAGGTCTAATAAGAGAGCACCATGGTCTAAAGTTTGAAAACCCAAGGTTTTAAAAGAAAAGTTAATAAAAACCTTAAGGGTATGTGCCCTCTTTGATTAACTATCAAGCACCTTGATTAGATCTAGAGGTAGTGCCTAGATCCTCCTTAATCGGATAGATGCAATTTAATAAGCTAACTGATGGGTAAATTGATCGGGTTAAATGTAATGGTATAATCAAATATCATAGCCAAAGTATCAAACATATGGTTAAAATTAAAGACATATAGATCATGCAAATATAAGGGCAACACTTCATCAAGGTTAAATCGAACGGATGCGCTCACTTTGATAAATCAATCTTTAATGCACCGTGGTCAAAGAAAATAAAATGAGAGGTTGTGAACACAATTTTTAATTAAATACTTGAGGGTATGCACCCCCTTCGATTAAACATAGAGCTATTTTAGAAGATTCAAGGGTAGCACTTGATTATGATTTAATCAGATGAACGCACTCTCTTAAAAATTCATAAAGTTATCATTAAAAAGGTTAAATACTGAAGGATTAATTAAAACCACTAAGTAAGATTAGAAAGGGTCTAATACATTGCTAATCCTTCCCCCTTTTTACTAATACAAGGTTTATTTTTGGTTATGAAGATAACAGGTCATGGAAGATCCACAACTGTGCTTGATCGAGAGGTGATCCAATGGATGCACATTTACCACAAACCACCAAGGTTAGCCTAAAAGCATTATTCACACTTAGGTTTTAAAGTACGTCCAGGTCTGAAGAACATCAAGGGATACACCCTTATTATAGAAAATCCAACGACAGTGTGAATAACAGGACAATCACCCATTAAAAGTGTCCATCCAAGTCAAAGTCAAAATGCCTTGACATTTAAGCAGATATAATGGTTGCATTTGAGTCTATTTGATCTAACAATTGTGCTTCGAATAAATTGATCAAAGGTTTAAAAGGGCATTCTTAGAAAAGGGTTGATTAAAATTAGCAAAAGCGCTTGATCATGAGTTAATTCGATGACAGTGCCTACAACCACCCATCCAACCAATCAAAAGATCACGATCCACCACATTCGTTAAAATCCAATAGTGGCACTGATTCTACCAGATCCGATGGTAGTGCTTCATTGTGATAAGATCTAACAGATGCACAAGAGTCAAATATTGGAATTAGACCCATATCGGCTAAAATATGAGCAAAATTCAAAAGAATCTAATGATCGTGCCCAAATGCAACCCAATCCTATGGCTATGATCCCATGAAGCCATCAAATATTGACAAGTCAAAGAGCTAAAGTAAATCGATGGTAGTTCCCATTTATACCTGGATCCAATGATCGCGATTCATCATGCTAATCAAAGGTAATATATGAATGACCAATCTAACAACAACGCTTGAACTAGCCCAGATCTGACGGTGGTGCTTCATTTAAGGGTAATTATGAGCCGAAGGGAAATTGACAATGGTGTTTGAACCTGCCAAGATCTAATGGTTGCAGATGGTTGGTATTATTAAAATGAAATCAATGGCCACATTTTGACCTACCAAAATCTAACGATTGTGATTTAATGAAGGTCCCATAAAAGACATGAGCACACATCGTGGGTCAATCCATATGGTACAACCCATTCCTAGTAGAACTACCAAAAGTAAGGAACATGGATCTAGAATTTATGAAAATAGTTGATGCTGAATCAGATAGAGTGTTAACTCAATAAATGTGGACTATGTATTTTGACGGAGCTAAATTCCAAGATGGAGCTAGTGCATGTGTTAGTTTGACTGACATAAAAGGAATCTACCTTGGTATTCCTTACAGACTAGAATTCCCTTGCACCAATAATGTAGCTGAATACGAAGCTTTATTTCTAGGATTAAGAAAAGCAAAAGAATTAGGTATTAACTACTTGACTATAATAGGGGATGCTAAACTAATTATACAAAAAATCAAGGGAAAATATCAGATAAAGCACTCTAGGCTAAAGCAATATAAAAATGTAGTATTGGAAGAAATTGAAAAATTCTTAGCCTTCAATATCTCATTTATTCCAAGAGAGCAAAATCATGTTGCTGATATTTTAGTTGTAAATGCCTTAGGCCTAGACCATCCAGAAATAACTACAAAATATATGGATAGGTTCCCAACTATTTTAGTTTATAAGCCCTTTGTGCTAGATAAAATAGTTTACCTACATGTCTTCCAATATTATGTGGACATTAAAGATTTTATGACCTTGCAAAATTAGTATGTAGACATTAATATACGATGAAAAATATTAAGACAAGCTAAAAGATCAAATAGGTGAGATAGTAGAAGTAATCCAACTAAAAAACAACATAATACCCAAAGAACTGGTTTCTTTAGAGAGTCTATTTGATAATTTTGATAGAGCTTACAAGCCTTTACACAGAGAAGTAATATCTGAAGACATTAACATTGGTACAATGAGAGAGCCCAGAATACTAAAGGTAGATACGACATTACCAACAAAAGAAAAGGCTGGATATGTTAGTTTCTTAAAGAAGAATAAGAAACATTTTGCTTGGACTTATGATGACCTTAAAACCTTCAAAAGAGATGTAATGACACACATAATACCCCTGAAGGAAGATTCCAAGCCATTTAGAAAAAAATAGAGGAAGTACAACCCTACTCTGTACCCAATAATGCAAAAGGAGGTACACAAATTACTAGATTCTAAAATAATTAGAAAGGTAATATTTTCTTCTTGGATATCCAATTTAGTACCAGTCAGAAAGAAGAATGGTGATATTAGACTTTGTGTAGATTTTAGAAATTTAAATAAAAGCTCACTAAAGAACAATTACCCATTGCCCAATATGGAATAGCTACTGCAAGCAGTAGTTGGTTCATCTAGATTGTCCTTGTTGGATGGATTTTTTGAATACAATCAAATTTAGATTAATCTAGAAGACAGACATAAAACAACATTCACTACACCTTGGGGCACATTTGAATATTGAAGAATACCTTTTGGCCTGATGAATGCAGGTGCTACTTTTTAGAGAGCAATGAAATTTGCCTTCAAAGAATTAATGTTCAAAATAGTGGTTGTATATTTGGATGATATCATAGTATTTTCTAAAAATCTAGAAGATCACTTAGAACATCCAACTACAGTCTTTTCTCAGTGCGAAGAATTTGGAATTTATCTAAACCCTAAGAAGTGCATATTCGAAACTACACAAGGAAAATTATTAGGTCACATAGTTTCAAAAAATGAATAAGCATTGAACCAAAAATAATAGAAGCTATTTCCAAAATTCCTCCTCCTAGAAACTTAAAAGGAGTCAGGTTATTCTTTGGCAAGATAAATTTTGTAAGAATATTTGTCCCAAATTTTGCAGAGATGACCAAACCCATAAATGACATGGTTAAGAATACTGAAGAAATAAAATAGACAGTAGAAAACATGGAAGCATTCAATAGGATAAAATAACCCATTTCCACTACTCTAGCCCTAAGCTACCCTGATTATTCTATTTATTCATATGCATATGAACATTCAATTACTGCAATTCTTTCACAAAAATATGATAAAAATAATGATAGTCCAATAGCCTTCATGGGTTCAAGTTTGAAAGGAGCACATCTTAAATATACCTTGCTAGAAAAATATGCTTATGCAGTCATTCAATATTTGGAACATTTCAAAGGTATATTCGGTACAAATAAAGTTTACTGTTGCATCCGTTTCATAACAATAAAGGATATTTTTACTCAAAATGAGCCATTAGGAAGGCCAGCAATATGGATGGTGAAAATTTTGCAATATGATGCTGAATTCAAAATAGTCAAAACTATAAGAGGACAGGGCCTAGCGAAGTACCTAACATGTAAAGGAGAAGACTCTAATAATATCATTACAATAGATGAAATACATGATAACAGGAGAAACAATAATGTAGAATGCAAATGGTATGATGAAATTATGGCATACTTACAAACTCTATATTTTCCTATAGATATGTCAACAAATAGAATGAGATCAGTAAAACTTTAGGCTCAAAAATACCATGTGCAGGATGGTGTGTTGTATTGAAAATACCTTGATGGAGTGTTATTAGTTTGTTTATATGAAAGTGAAGTCCCAAAAATAATTAATGAATTCCATGATGGTTTCTGTGGAGGACACTTTTCTACAAAAGACATAACTAATAAAATCATGAGAGCATGATATTATTGGCCTTCTCTTTTTAAATATGTATATAAATATGTTAGGAACTGTCATAATTGTTAGGTTTTTGTAGGAAAGAAGCAGCTGGTAGCCATACCCCTCAAACCAGTGATCATTGAAGCACCATTCACCCAATGGGGCATCGACCTAATTGGAGAGATCAAGCCTAACTCATTTGGACAACATAAGTGGATCATAACTACAACAGATTACTTCACAAAGTGGGTAGAGACTGCTCCTTTAAGAACCTCCACAACTGCCACCATTATCAAATTCTTGGAAGAAAATATTCAAATCAGGTTTGGAGTTCCTTAAAAACTAGTAACAGATAATGGGAAATATTTTGTTTCATATGAAATGGTAGAATTCTATGCTAATTATGGAATTGAACTTTCTCATTCTACTAATTATTACTCCCAAGGGAATGGTCTTGCTGAGTCATCAAATAAAAATGTAATAACTAGAATAAAAAGATCATTGGGTAAGAACAAAAGAGGATGGGATAGTGAACTGAAATTTGCTCTTTGGGCTGATAGGCTATCTGTAAAAAGAAACACAGGAAGGACTCCCTATGAGATGGTATATGGAGAGAAGGCCCTGTTACCCTCAAGAATAGAAAAATTAGCACTTTTTCTCTTATTGCAAGATCATGAAAACCCCAACCCCTTACAAAGAAGGCTAGACCAAATTGTCTTTTTAGAAGATCAAATAAGAGAAACCCTTAATAGAATGATGGAAAAACTCAGAAAACTATGAAATTGTTTAATAAGAAAGCCAAAGGTACTCCTTTCTCTCAAGGAGATATAGTCATTTATTAGGACCCTAAAAATGATAAGCATGGTGAAAAGAGAAAAATTGAGCCTAAATGGATTGGTCCATACCAGATAGCCCATGTTATTGGTCATAATACTTACAAATTATAGACTTTCCAAGGATAACCAATGGTTATCCCTATTAATGGCCAAAACCTTAAGATGTACAATGGTGGGGCCAAGAAAAAGGAAGTGCCCTGTTAATATATATATATATATATATATATATATATATATATATATATATATTGTGATAATAAAAAAATAGAAAATTAAAAAACCCCAAAAATAAAGTGATGTTTTTTATTGTTGTTTTGTTTACCAGTTAAGCATTTTTCTTTTGTCTGTATTGTTTTTAGTTTTGTTGTTTCACATGGTATTCTTAGTATGATAAGTATTATTTATTGTTAGTTCCTCCAAAAACAAATAAGAAGAAAGGAGATTTATTTTAGACTTTGATGATGTTTAAAATTTTTTAAACATGAATGTTCATGCAATGATCATATGATATGAGATAAAATAGAGTGAAATCAAATTTTATCGAAACACCATGTTGAGGCCTCAAATTACAAATGATACTTAAGGTGATTTCAAGGTCCAAGGAATAGAGTTATCTTTTGGAAGGTGATTGAGCTAAAAATCATTACATTCATCCTTTTAGCCAGAAACTAATCCTCAACTCGGGCATACTCATTGCACAATTTGCTTATATCATAATATTTCTCAAACAAGGAAGAAAATCAAAATAATGCAAGTTGAGTCATTGCCTGAGGTATCTTGGAAAACCTCTATCAGGGCTATAGATGTTTGACTGGCAGTAGAGTAAAATCGGATGGGATTAGAAGCAACTCCATCGAGGCTACAGACGCTTGATTGGCAGTAGAGCCCTATAAAATGGTGAACATATTTAAGAGTGAAATCATATACTAAGCTTAAATATTTTTTCCAAACATGACAAAGTTTTGGAAGACTTAAGAATCAAAATGAATGCACTAACACACACATAGGTCAAAGCATGATGGAACAAATAGCTCTGACAAATTATGTGTAATCATATCCTCTGACCTTGCTAAAACAAACATAACAATATATCTAAAAATCTCATCTGATTATAAAATTTTGATCATAGTTTTCAAATTTAATAAAAGGAATTACAGTTTTCAATACTCTTTTGCTATGATATCATGTTGTTTGTATAGTTTTTTAGTTGAGAAGTCATTGTGTTTTATTTTTCAATTTTGCTTTTCAGGCTTGATGATTTGTATTCATAGTAAAACTAGGAGATTATGGAATTCTCAAGTACCTCATATTTTTAGCACATTCTCCTAGTCATAGCCTATGTTGGAGCTAAAATTGACTCAAACATCTGAAACCCCCAATTTTAAATTTTTGGTTTCAATAAATTAGCAAATGTTGTTGGCCCTTGTTGCATTTTCATCTGAGAAGTTGAATTTCAATGTTTGATTTATAAACCTAACCTTAGCCATTATTGGATTGCTTTTATAAACGTTGTTTTATCCTAAAGGTCTATTAAATTCAAGTTAAATAAGCATCCACTACAAAGGTCAAACCATTAAAATACCCAACTCTTTAAAGCAAGGTTTAGAATCCACAAAATAATGACCACTTTTGGGCCTAAGTAAAAAAAAAAAAACCCCTTAGTCCTAAGGTATCAAAATGAAATAAATAAAGGCCTAAAAAAGGGAGGGCAACATGGTCTAAAGTTTGAAAACCTAAGGTTTTAAAAGAAACTGTTAATAAAAATCTTAAGGGTATGCGCCCCCTTCGATTAACTATCGAGCACCTTGAGCAGATCTAGAGGTAGCACCCAGATCCTCCTTAATCGGATGGATGCACTTTAATAAGATAATCGATGGATAAATCAACCGGGTCAAATGTAATGGTATAATCAAAAATCATAGCCTAAAGTCTCAAACATATGGTTAAAATTAAAGACATACAGATCATGCAAATCTTAGGGCAGCGCTTCATCAAGGTTAAACTGAACAGATGCGCTCACTTTGATAAATCAATATTTAATGCACCGTGGTCAAAGGAAATAAAACCAAAGGTTGTGACAAAAAATTAAAATTAAATCCTTGAGCATATGCGCCCCCTTCGATTAAACATTGAGCTATTTTAGAAGATCCTAGGGCAGTGCTTGATTATGATTTAATCGGATGAATGCGCTCTCTTAAAAATTCATAAAGTTATCATTAAAAAGGTTAAATATCAAAGGATTAATTAAAACTGCTAAGTAAGATTAGAAAGGGTCTAATACATTGCTAATCCTTCCCTCCTTTTGCTAATACAAGGTTTATTTTTAGTTATGAAGATAACAGGTCATGGAAGATCCACGACTGTGCTTGATCGAGAGTTGATCCAACGGATGCGCATTTACCACAAACCACCAAGGTTAGCCTAAAAGCATTATTCACGCTCAAGTTTTAAAGTATGTGCAGGTCTAAAGAACATTAATGAATGCACCCTCATTATAGAAAATCCAATGACAGCGTGCATAACAAGACAATCGCCTGTTAAAAGCTTTTATCCAAGTCAAAGTCAAAATACCTTTGCATGTAAGAAGATCTAACAGTTGTGCTTGAGTCTATTTGATCTAACGGTTGCACTCTAAATAAATTGATCAGAGATTTAAAAGGGACTTATTAGAAAAGGGTTTATGGAAATCAATGAAAGTGCTTGATCATGAGTTAATCCGATAGTAGCGCCTATAGCCACCCATTCGACCAATAGAAAGATCACGATCCCCCACATTCATTAAAATCCAATGATGGAACTGATCCTACTAGATTAGATGGTAGTGATTCATAATGATAATATCTAATGGATGTGCATAAGTCAAATATTGGACTTAGACCCATGTCAGCTAAAATATGAGTAAACTTTGAAAGAATATAATAACCGCGTCCGAATTCAACTTGATCCTATGACTATGATCGCACAAAGCCATCAAAGGTTGACAAGTCAGAGAACCAAAGTAAATCGATGGTAGTGCCCATCTATACCTAGATCCAATGGCCACAATTCATCATACTAATCAAAGGTAATATATGAACGACCAATCTAATGACAGTGCTCGAAATAGCCCAGATCCGACGGTGGTGCTTTGTTTAAGGGCAATTACGAGCTAAAGGGAAATCAATGACAACGTTTCAACCTACCAAGATCTAATGGCTATAGATGGTCAATATTATTAAAAGAAAATCAATGGCCATGTTTCGGCCTTCCAAACTATAATGGCCACGATTTAATCAAGGTCCCATAAAAGACATGAGCACACATCACACGTCAATCCAACGGTCACACTCATTCCAAGTAAATATTCAATGGTGGTGCTTTATTGAAGAAATCACTTGTTAAGAAGGGTATAATTATGATTTAATCAGATGGTTGCACTCTATCCAATTGGATCCGACAGTGGCACTTGGATTAAAGAATATGAACAATGTCAAAATGGTCATTGACTAAGTAATATTCGACCCAGATCGGATGGCCGTGCTTATCCATGATTTGATCCAACGACTACACTTACTCATGACTATAAAAAGAAAGTAAAGTCCAAAAAAAGGTGTATAGCTCTACTGGATCTAACGAGCGGTGGACCCCGACCAGATCCAACAATCGTGTATGACCAATTTACCTAGAGGTTAAGAGACATGGTTTATTTCACCAACGAAAAATCAATTAAGGTTAATTAAGGGTCTAATCATGTTGATAATGACCCCCTCTCCTCAGTGAATTTTGGTACAAGTCTGGATAATCGGACTAACACGCAAGATTGTGTGTTTGATCGGACGGTGAGCCACTAGCAAGGTAAGCAAGTCATTAAAGGTTATGTATTAATTAGAGGTTAGTAAATTTTTAATCAATTCGATTACTCTTGACTAAATAAATATTAAGCAAAGGTTGATTAAATATTAAGTCGATGATTACTATTTATGAGTATCTCCTATAATATGCATAACCACCATTGACATATATTTTCTAGATTGTGGGACTAACATTCTTACAGGTCCAAGAGTATCAAATGGAAGTAAATGCTACGTATCCCATCCAACAGTTATCATGTGTTGGTGGATCTAGTGGGCACACACCTTAATGATAAAATTTGACAAAAAATCCCCAAAATGATCACCACCTGGTTAACGGTGTAACTATTTCCAAAACCAAATCTCTGCTCGGGCCCAAAGTGGCATAGCACTTTATTTCAAAAGCCACCACCACCACATTCATATTTCCATGTTAGAGGAAGGATCAGTTCAATAACCAGTAGAAAAGTAGTGAATGATTGCAAGTACATAGATCAAAGTCCTTGCAGACGTGTAGGATGAGGAGTACCACCAACTATAACTGTCTGAATTTAGAATGCGATACTTTGGCAAGTCTCCATTGGTGAATTTGAAAGGGTAGTTGGTGACACTATATTTATGATAGTTTGTGCAAAGACAATGAGCCCACTTCACCATAAAATATTTAAACCCTCACTATCGAGTGAGCTTATCACCCTAGTAATCCTGAGCAAAGAATTGGTTTAAAAGAGTAGAGAGAGAGCAGAAACTTGAGGGTTTTGTTTCAGTGAGCTAGAATAACTAATGCGAGTGAAATGACAGCTTGGGAAGTGCTTTTGTAGCCAAGGACACTGAATAAGTAGTAAAGTTCATCATAGATCAATCACCATATATCGAGCTACCCAGACCAGTTGTGCCTAGAAGCACAATGTATGATTCACCCAAAAAAGTAGGGTCGATAAAAATATCACTCCCACACAGTAGTATGAAATTGAAAATACTTGCATCCAAACTTTTGTTCACGCAATGGAGAATGATCAAATAGCTCCTTGGTTTCTAGCAGACTCATTTCACAAAGCCAGGAGGCTACAACATAAAGGTTTCCTCAGGAGTAACAGGTGGACCAATAACCTAGGAAAATTGATATGTCCAAGGGTATACTACTCCTAAGACTTACTAGCATGGCTATTTGTAGCATATGATGAGAAAACCATAAAATTATGGGACAATAAAGACCGATCGGTATTCAGTATAGCATCTAAGCATATCCAACAAGTTTTCAAGCTAGTGCCTTCCAATACTTGGATGATTCAACAGGCAATTGAAATGCAGTCTTGTAGGTTAACAGATTTAGATGTCTTTAAATTAATTTTTGAAGATCATGAGAAAGTAATTTTTGAGTTTCCCATCAAAAAATTGCTTTCAAACCATGGGTTTGAGATTTTTGTGATATAACTAATATCATTTTAGGGGTTCAAGACCTTAGTGTAGTGGGTATAAAAGTGTTGTAGTTAGTAGCACAGAGTAACCGAGCAATAAACACCCCAATTTACACCTGGGAGTAATAATTAAGTGAACAAATGCACACATAGTTGTCATAATTAAAAAATGCTATTTTGGAACAAAGACATGAGATGCCTCATTTTTCTCACTACTCTATTCTCATGCACCTGCTAGTGGGACAATTAGGAGAGGAAAGCCAAAAAAGGGTTGGGGTCATTGAGAGTCCCTACATCCAAACCATTTTTTGGAGGATACACGAAGGTCGTACTCACATGGGTTGGTTTTGTGACATTTTCATGTTGGAAATTCACTGGATGCTAACTGGTTTCCTCCTTGAGATATTGGGTCTTGGGGTAAGAGATTTCATAAAGTAAAAAGACATAGGATATTATTTATTTTTTGAGGGGTTCACGTACATTCGGTTCTATGGAGCTAATATTCCCCCTAAAATGTTACCTATGTATTGTCCCTTATCTCTTGCTGCCCTAGAGCTGTGTAGATAGGTGGTCAAAGAGGCTAAAATGAGATTGGAGAAGAAGCATGGTAGAGTTACGTGTCTCAGTATCCCCTGTGAATTTGGAAGTTATGTATTTATAGGATATCTAGCTTTACTCAAGGTGATGTATGATTTGTATCTCATGGATTTTGAAGAAATAACTTGGAGACCTTACAATCCAGATAAAAAGTATGAGAGGTTAATAAAAAATAGTGATTACGCCTGGGTCGAGCATAGGAGAGATGCTTACAAAGAAGAATTATTAGATGCTATTGAAAATGGGAAATATTTTAATATTGTATGGGATAAGTTCCCCTTTGAAATAATGGGTAATTTGCAAGTTCAGAAACCCTATGATTACCCCCCAAAATTGATTTTAGTCAGAAGAGTTTCAGTGGAATTTGCAGTCCCCCTCTTACCAGAAGCCACCCAAGTGATTAGAGAAGACCCCCTATTAGAATTTATAGAATATTAGGGTATTGATCAAATGGAAGTCATTGTGAGCTCAGTAGATGTTGTAGAACAACAAGTTCGAGCCCCTAATGATACTCATCTCAGAATAGAGGCAACGCCAAGTACTTCCCAAGGAGTCTTCGAAAGACCAAGTACAGTAAAAGGAAAAGAAGTTATTACTGTAGCTATTCAAGAGCTGACCTCTTCAAAGCAATCTACAATTTCTATTTTTGACCAGCTGTTAGCAGTGATCAGTGTAAGGAAGCTAGCTCTTAGAGCCATTCCTAGCTCTTTAAAGATAAAAGACAAGGAGATAAAAATTCCATTAGTAATACAGATGAACATGAGAAGAGCATGTGGATTTTGAGGTATCTTTAGAGATCACAAAGTTAAAATACAAATAATTTTATTTGCCCCAGAGATAAAGAAACCCAGGTTGTCACTACTCTCCACAAAGATTTTGTTGGAGAGATTAGAAGAACAAATGGTTTTTAGTGCTGCCAATGAGCATGAGCTACAGGTGGTAGTAGGAATGGGAGGTAGGGGAGATAATTCTATAGCTAGAGTAGAAATAGAGACTCCCAAATCAGATATGATAGAAGTACACATACCTACCCTACAAGAACCTCTTGTTCTCAAAATCGATGTGAAAATAGGAGGAATTTCAATACATGGAAAAGAAGGTGATATAGTCAGAGTAGCTAAAGCATTACAAGAGAAAACTATGGATCAACTACATCAGAGCAATGCAAATTTAAGGAGCCAACTAGAAATAAGTGATAAAAAAAAGGTAGAGATGTAATCCTTGATTAAAAAACTAAAATAAGAGTTGACGTAGAAGAGCACCCCAATAGCACAACCTCCCATGGTGATAAAAATCATCAATTATTTAGATTATTTGAATAAAATAAAAAGAGAGATGTCATTCAAAATTCAAGATAGGATCAAGGGAATCACTGATATGTTTAGGTATATTAAGGTAATTCGATTTACTGCTCAAGATATGGAAAGTATGATTTACCAGAGAGAAGAAGACTTTGAGGACATTCACCCTACTCTAGACTTAATGTCAGAATATTTTGAGGAGATGCAGAGCAAAGAAGTAATGTTGAATGATGGCACTGAAATAAAAAATAATGTTGAGTTCATGAAAGCGGTAATTTTTGGGACCAACAAGGAAGGATGGCTTAAAGATGTTGCAGAGATGTTCACTTTATTGGATGACATAACAGAGAAATTGGCAGATATTGTATTATCATTAGAATAATTCTTAGGGATTGCCAATATAGAAAACCTCCTCAAAAATAAAATAGAAGACTTTGATTGTGAACCAGATGATGAGGAAGATATGGCCAGACAAACCACTGTTCTAGTGAATAATGTAGAAATGCTAGTCACCTAGTACAAGAAAAGTAAGAGCTACATCAACGTACAAAAAAACAAGATCCTACAGGAGATGAACATGTTGAGATTATCTATAACTTTTAACATTAATGCTTGGAGGATTATTGGGAAAGAAATCAGATGGTTACAACAAAGATAGAAAGGTAAAGAAATTAAAATTTGTAGCTTACAACTAGAAAGGAGCTCTCCCCCACCAGATGAAGATATGGTAGCTCAAGTAGGGGAAACATCAAAAGTAGATAACCAATCAAATAGCCAAGAGGAAACAAAAGAATGAGGAGTTGAAGAAGGAACATAAAAAGAGGACCCTCCAGGTATTGACATCATAGGTTAAGAAGGTTAAAATTTAGTCGAAGAAGAATGTACAATATAAAAGAAACTGATGGAAGCTAGCTGTATCGATTTTAAAGATCAAATCATATGAGGATAAATGTAAGGCTAGTATCAGGCCAAAAATAACATATTCAAGAACCAAAGACTATAAAAGAACCAACTACACTCAGAATCTGCATCAAGCATTTAGAGATATCAATTTTGCTAAGAGGTATACTTGAGTGCCCATTTGAGTTGTGTTGTTGTATTCCCCTTGTATCTATTTTCTCTATCATCCTTCATTCCTTCCTTTGTTGTGCAGGTTTTGGTAATATTGCGTTTGGAGAGCTAAGAATATTTCTAGTATTTTTGAGCTTGAAGTTCAGAGATTCTTCTTGCTAATGTCTTAGAAGGAGAATTGACGAAGTCTTGTTACATCATTTGAACAAGGCTTTCTCATTTTATTAAAACTTTTGAATACAAAGTTTAATGGCATCCCACAAACTCTGCATGTAATTTTTATCAAAGAAATTAATACAATTATGGATTTCAATTTTATCATTCTCTTGTCTTTAGTTCTGTGTTTTCCTTATAATATTTTATGATATTCGAACATGTTGTGAGTGTTTCTTTTGTTTGTTAACCATTAGAATGATTACGATATTCAAATGAGTTTAATGACACTGATTATTATTTTCGCATTCTTTCTGTTCATTTTATGAATGTTGTTAAATTGCTATAACAACCCAATTGGATAGGCATCGGTCTACATAAGGCATAATAATTAAGTTGTATTTGCTTGGTCATTTTATAAAGATAATGTATAACTAAAATTGTAATATTACCACTGGGGTTTCCTTACCCATGCTATTAAGATTTTCTTTAGAAATTCTTCTTTTATCAGAATAAAGAGGTAGGTTGACCAGAGCCTGTAATAGCTTGTTGGTTTCAAACAATTTCTTGTAGCATAATAATCGTATCTTATAGATGCAAGAAATGGTTCCAACAGACATGATTTTTCCTTTTCCATTCTTCTTGTGAAATTATGTCCCATACTTGTAAATCATGATTTTACAAAATAATGCCTTGCATTTCTAGGGCATGACTTTGATCACCATGGTGAACCAACTAAAATCGTGGTTGACCCCCAAAATTGCACTAGAGTTGCGTATGATGATTTCTTCCAAAAATATGAAAAAATAGAAAAAGGAGCTAAAATTTCTAATCTAGAATAGCCTAGAGGAAGGATTTTAGTCCTTACATATGCTTGCTTTATTGCTACGCTAGCTTCACCCCTCACAATGGTTGAACGATATGTGGATAACACCATTTGTATTTTTCTCGAGATCTCTTCTCTCCTTTGTGGTAAAAATAAATTAGGGTTTTCACCCATTTTGCCTTTGAAGAACACAAGCTTATACTGAGAGGGGGGTTGAACAGTATAAGACCACTTTTTACTTTCTTTCCAAATCAATATCAATTAATGTCCTTAATTGCAATAACCAAATATAGCAGTGTGCATTAATAACTCAGATAGCAGTAGTAAGCAAGAGCACAAGTCACCACACACAATTGAGACACAATATTTAACGTGGTTCCCCCAATGTGGGGTACTCCACCAGATAATATCCTTATAATATTTCACACAGAAATAAGGATCCTTATCCAATACAATGATTTCTTTGATCTGCTCAAAGCTAGGCAATAACAAGTTCACACAGAACTTGTCCAAATCTGAATAACAAGCTCACATAGAACTTGTCCAAAATTGAATAACAAGTTCACATAGAACTTGTCCAAAACTGAATAACAAGCTCACATAGAACTTGTCCAAATCTGCTCCAACAAGCTCACCAAGAACTTGTCCAAATCTGCTCTAGCAAGCTCACCAAGAACTTGCCCAAATATGCTCTAACAAGCTCACCAAGAACTTGTCCAAATATGCTCTAACAAGCTCACCAAGAACTTGTCCAAATATGCTCTAGCAAGCTCACCAAGAACTTGTCCAAATTCTAAAGCTGTCCCAAAACTGTCCACAAAGCTATCCACAAAGTTGTCCACAAAGCTGTCCCAAAACTATCCACAAAGTTGTCCCAAAATTGTCCACAAAGTTGTCCCAAAACTGTCCACAAAGGCCTTCTCAAAGGCTCAATCAATCATGCTCAAGTAGCACTCAAATCTCATCCACAAATCTATCAAGGCAAAGCTCAAATATGAACTCAACAATGAATGGCAATGTACTCTTCAATGGATGACAACAATGATCCACAATGATCTCAACTCAACTCAACTCAAATCAACTCATAGAAGCATAAAGAGAATTGTTAGAGACTCAATATGTTCTAATCTCAATCTCAACTCAAATCAGAATTATGGAATTAGTTTGTTTCATGGAACTTGACCAATCACCTTACACAATCACTTGACTAGGCTCAATCAACTCAACTCAACCAATCACCACAAGGGACTACTCTTTCTCACAAAAACCCTAGTCCAAGCATGTATCAACCAACTCAAATGTTTCCAACAATGCTCAACCACAAATCTCACATAACAATGATACTCATGTTCTTTTCAAGTTCTTTCACAACCAATGGGCTTCAACAACTATGCTTATAAAACAAGGTTTAAACACAACTCTCAAACCAGAAAACCTTGAAGCATTCAACCAACCACTTTCGAAAAGGAAACCACAATCAATCCTTTTCACTCCAATGATATTTCAGAAATCAACCACCATAAACAATCAATAGGAGAATGTGCCCATACCTTTTTGATGCCAAGAAGTTGTCCACAAAATCTGCCACACTAAACACAACTTTCCTTTCCAATCTCAATAAGGGTTAGTGGACTTCAAATAATAATCACAAGATAAGCATAACTCAATTTACACCTTTTTACTCCAACTTAATAAACACATCCACCAAAGTCCTTTTTAATAAAAACCCTTATCAAAAATAATAATCAATAAGGCTCTCAAAAATATTTTATAACAACTCCTTATTTCTCCTAAATCTTAATTTTTCAATTTCATGAATATCAAAATAAATCAACAACTCATCCACCTCTGAAATAATAATCACAACCCTTATAAAAATAAAGTTTAATTAAAAACTTTAATTATTCCTTAACCACCTTATAACTCCTATCCTAGGGCATCAACGAAATTAATTAGAGCAAAACGTAATTACCTCCTCAAGGGGATTCGAACCCCCAACTTGCACACACCACGAATGCCTTAGCCATGGCTAAGGTTGCCACATGAGCTAGCCGCTCGTTCGAAAGGAAAAGGCATGACGTGCCTTAAGTCCTTCCTCCCTTCCATGCAAACCAAAAGCGCTTCGAGCGCTTTCCTTCCAATGCCTTCGAATGCAGTCAAGGAGATTCGAACCTTGACGTAAAGCGCTGCCACACACCTTAACAAAAATCCAATTGCCAATGCACCACTCTGCCCACAATGTCTTGGGCTTTCGACCAACCTTGGATTTATTCGTTGTCTCCCTTTTCAAAATGATTTTCGCATGAGCTCTCTTCGGATGCTTAGCCAACGATTAACACGAGCAAGGATTAATTTCAAATGAACCTTAGGATCCCCATTTATATAGTCTTCTCCTCATTTTTGATGACGTCGATGCATTATTGATTTTCCCTCTTTCTTTAGACGTCGGCGCTAACTTTAATTTTAATTTTAAAATTAAATTTAATTTAAATAAATTTTAAATAATTAAAATTTAAACTAAATATTTAAAATTAAATATCTCCATCATCGGGGCACCTTTTTCGATGAAACGAAAGGCCAACCTGGGTTTTAAGAAAAACCCATTTCAAATATGCCATCCATGGTTTTAAATAAAACCTTTTATTTTGCCTACCTTGGTTTTCACAAAAACCCTAAATTTATCCATGCTTTCCAAAATATCATTTGCCCATCAAAACTCAATGTGATCCATATGACATCAATGATTCATGTGACATCAATGACAACATAAAATAACTCAAATTGCCAACAATCTCCCCCTTTGTCATTGATGGCAACACCTCTAAAGCAAAAACCACAATCACTGCAAAAACCATCTCTGAGAATCAAAGTTGCTCCCCCGACTCAATAATCTCTATGGAGGCTGCTCCCCCTAACTCAATGCTCTCTTTGGAGGCTGCTCCCCCTAACTCAATGCTCTCCCCTTACTCAAATCTCTCCCCCTTTGACATCAATGGCAAAAGGGACACCTATGGGGCTAAAATATATGACTCTTAAGCATAGCCCCCTCACCACCTTCTCTCTTGAGGTGATTAATTTTGGGGTGGGAGTACCTTTACTCCCAGTTGTTCTCTTAAATACTCAAACGCTTCTCTTGGTAATGGTTTTGTAAAGATGTCTGCAATCTGATATTTTGTAGGAACATATTCCAATCTTACTTGTTGCTCTGTAACCTGTTCTCTTAAAAAGTGATACTTGATTGGAATGTGCTTTGTTCTGGCATGCATTACTGGATTCTTCGAGATACTTATAGCACTAGTATTATCACACATAATAGGAATGGGATGATCATGTTCTATGCTGAAATATTTAAGAGTCTGTTTCATCCATAATACTTGTGAACAACATGTTGCTGCTGCAATATATTCTGCCTCTGTTGTGGAAAGTGACACTGATGGTTGTTTCTTACTTAGCCAAGAAACTAGGCAATCACCAAGAAAGAATGCTCCTCCGCTTGTGCTTTTTCTATCATCAATATTTCCTGCCCAATCTGCATCTGTGTAGGCTGTGAGAGTAAACTTACTACTTCTAGGATACCATAGACCATACTCCATTGTTCCTTTGAGATATCTGAGAATTCTTTTCACTGTTGTCACATGTGATTCTTTTGGAGCTGCTTGAAATCTTCCCACTAAACCAATTGCCTGTATTATATCTGGTCTTGTGGCTGTAACATATAATAGGCTACCAATCATAGATCTGTATAGAGTTTGATTTGCATCAGGAGATTCATCATCTTTGCTTAATTTACACCCTATGACCATTGGAGTACTAACTGGCTTACTATCTTCCATTTTGAATTTCTTCAACATCTCCTTTATATACTTTGTTTGTGAAAGAAATATCCCTTTTTCTAATTGTGAAATCTGTAATCCGAGGAAAAAGGTTAATTCACCAAGCATAGACATTTCAAACTCATTAGTCATGTTTCTTGCAAATTCTTGACACATTCTATCATTGCTACCCCCAAAAATGATATCATCCACATACACTTCCACAATCATCAAATCATTTCCCTTATTTTTAATATACAGATTGCTATCAATTGTTCCCTTTCTAAAACCTTGCTCTCGAAGATATTTATCCAATCTTGAATACCATGCTCTAGGGGCTTGCTTTAAGCCATAGAGAGCCTTTTTCAATTTACACACATAATCTGGCTTATCTGCTTGATTAAACCCATCAAGTTGTTCAATGTAAACTTCTTCTTCTAAATGACCATTCAGAAAAGCTGATTTGACATCCATCTGATATACTTTGAAATTCTTGTAGCTTGAAAGTGCCAAAAACATCCATATAGCTTCCAATATTGCAACTGGTGCAAAGGTCTCATCAAAATCAATTCCTTCTACTTGTGCATATCCTTTACACACCAATATTGCCTTGTTTCTGATGACTTGACCATCTTCATTTAGTTTGTTCCTGTAGACCCATTTAGTACCAATTACATTTTTTCCTTTTGGTCTTGGAACTAATTCCCAAGTCTTACTTTTTTCAATCTGATCTAGTTCTTCCTTCATTGCCTTAATCCAACATTCATCATTTTCTGCCTCTCTGAAATCCTTTGGTTCTATCTTGGATAATAGTGAAACATCTGCTTGTTCTGTTGAGCCTATGATTCCTCTTCTTGTCCGTCTTACATCAGGATTGCCAATGATCAAGTCCTCTGGATGATTTTTTTGAATATATCTTGATGTAGTTTTGGAAGGTATATTCTGCAAATCTTCTTCATCTGAATCTTCACCCATTTCTTCCTGACAACTTTCTTCTTCTTCAGGAATATCTTCCTGAGGTGGCTCATTTATTCTTGTTCTTTCATCAACTCTGACATTTATACTTTCCACCATGGTATGTGTTCTTTTATTGTAGCATCTGTAGGCCTTACTTTTTGTAGAGTATCCAAGAAAAATACCTTCATCACATCTAGGATCAAACTTGCCCAAGTCCTTATTCTCTCTTTTGATATAACACTTACTTCCAAAAACTCTGAAGTAGTTTACCGTGGGAGGTCTTCCTTTCCAAAACTCATATGGAGTCTTATGTTGCTTTGTTCTAACTTGAGCTCTATTCATAACATAGACTAATGTACTGATTGCTTCCTTCCAAAATCCATCTAAATTTTTTGATTCATTTAGCATTGCTCTGGCCATATTCTCAAGAGTTCTATTCTTTCTTTCTACTACTCCATTTTGCTGAGGAGTCCTGGTCACTGAATATTCTTTTCTGATTCCATGTTCTACACAAAACTCAATGAATTCTGTAGATATGAATTCCCCTCCTCTATCTGATCACAAACACTTGATCTTCTTTCCTATTTCATTTTCTACCATTTCTTTGAATACTTTGAAATGCTCAAATGCCTCTGATTTCTCTTTCAGAAAAACAACCCAAGTCATTCTAGAATAATCATCTATGAACAACATGAAGTAGCTTTCACCTTGTAGACTTTTAGTTCTCATAGGCCCACATAAATTAGTATGAATCAATTCTAATACCTTGGAAGAGGAATATTCTTTTGCCTTGAAACTTGATCTTGTTTGCTTTCCATACTGACACTGTGCACAAATTGTATTTGAAGGTCTTTTTATCTTTGGTAGATCTCTGACAATTTGTTTGTTGCTTATCCTTACTATGTTATCAAAGTTCAAGTGACACAACCTTTTATGCCATAACCAACTCTCTTCTTCTTGAGATAGAAGACATTTTTCCTTTTTTATTTCATTGAACATGTAGAGATTGTTATTGGTTCTTTCTGCAGTTGCAACAAGCTTCCCTATTTTTGTTTCCCTAATTTTGCATCCTGTAGAGGAAAAAGTAACTGTGTACCCTCGATCACAAAGCTGACTTACACTCAGTAGGTTGTGTTTTAGACCCTCAACATAGAGTACACCTTGTGTAGTTGTCTTTCCATCATCCAAACTTAAAGTTCCTTTCCCTTTGATTTTAGTTGAAGCATTATCACCAAATCTCACAGATCCATTGTTGTTTCCTTTTAAATAAATGAACTTATTCTTATACCCAATCATATGACTAGAGCACCCACTATCAATATACCATTTTTCCATCCTGTAACCTAATAGAATCTACCCTCAAGTTGTTAGCCTTTTCGAAGGAACCCGCTCTGATACCAATTGAAGAACACAAGCTTATACTGAGAGGGGGGTGAATAGTATAAGACCACTTTTTACTTTCTTTCCAAATCAATATCAATTAATGTCCTTAATTGCAATAACCAAATATAGTAGTGTGCATTAATAACTCAGATAGCAGTAGTAAGCAAGAGCACAAGTCACCACACACAATTGAGACACAAGATTTAACGTGGTTCCCCCAATGTGGGGTACTCCACCAGATAATATCCTTATAATATTTCACATATAAATAAGGATCCTTATCCAATACAATGATTTCTTTGATCTTCTCAAAGCTAGGCAATAACAAGTTCACATAGAACTTGTCCAAATCTGAATAACAAGCTCACACAAAACTTGTCCAAAACTGAATAACAAGTTCACACAGAACTTGTCCAAATCTGAATAACAAGCTCACATAGAACTTGTCCAAATATGCTCCAACAAGCTCACCAAGAACTTGTCCAAATCTGCTCTAGCAAGCTCACCAAGAACTTGCCCAAATCTGCTCTAACAAGCTCACCAAGAACTTGCCCAAATCTGCTCTAGCAAGCTCACCAAGAACTTGTCCAAATATGCTCTAGCAAGCTCACCAAGAACTTGCCAAATCTTCTAGCAAGCTCCCAAGAACTGTCCACAAATTTGTCCACAAATCTATCCCAAAATTGTCCACAAAGTTGTCCCAAAACTATCCACAAAGTTGTCCACAAAGCTGTCCCAAAACTATCCACAAAGTCCTTCTCAAAGGCTCAATCAATCATGCTCAAGTAGCACTCAAATCTCATCCACAAATCTATCAAGGCAAAGCTCAAATATGAACTCAACAATGAATGGCAATGTACTCTTCAATGGATGACAACAATGATCCACAATGATCTCAACTCAACTCAACTCAAATCAACTCATAGAAGCATAAAGAGAATTGTTAGAGACTCAATATGTTCTAATCTCAATCTCAACTCAAATCAGAATTATGGAATTAGTTTATTTCATGGAACTTGACCAATCACCTCACACAATCACTTGACTAGGCTCAATCAACTCAACTCAACCAATCACCACAAGGGACTACTCTTTCTCACAAAAACCCTAGTCCAAGCATGTATCAACCAACTCAAATGTTTCCAACAATGCTCAACCACAAATCTCACATAACAATGATACTCATGTTCTTTTCAAGTTCTTTCACAACCAATGGGCTTCAACAACTATGCTTATAAAACAAGGTTTAAACACAACTCTCAAACCAAAAAACCTTGAAGCATTCAACCAACCACTTTCGAAAAGGAAACCACAATCAATCCTTTTCACTCCAATGATATTTCAGAAATCAACCACCATAAACAATCAATAGGAGAATGTGCCCATACCTTTTTGATGCCAAGAAGTTGTCCACAAAATCTGCCACACTAAACACAACTTTCCTTTCCAATCTCAATAAGGGTTAGTGGACTTCAAATAATAATCACAAGATAAGCATAACTCAATTTACACCTTTTTACTCCAACTTAATAAACACATCCACCAAAGTCCTTTTTAATAAAAACCCTTATCAAAAATAATAATCAATAAGGCTCTCAAAAATATTTTATAACAACTCCTTATTTCTCCTAAATCTTAATTTTCAATTTCATGAATATCAAAATAAATCAACAACTCATCCACCTCTGAAATAATAATCACAACCCTTATAAAAATAAAGTTTAATTAAAAACTTTAATTATTCCTTAACCACCTTATAACTCCTATCCTAGGGCATCAACGAAATTAATTAGAGCAAAACGTAATTACCTCCTCAAGGGGATTCGAACCCCCAACTTGCACACACCGCGAACGCCTTAGCCGTGGCTAAGGTTGCCACACGAGCTAGCCGCTCGTTCGAAAGGAAAAGGCACGACGTGCCTTAAGTCCTTCCTCCCTTCCACGCAAACCAAAAGCGCTTCGAGCGCTTTCCTTCCAATGCCTTCGAATGCAGTCAAGGAGATTCGAACCTTGACGTAAAGCGCTGCCACACACCTTAACAAAAAGCCAATTGCCAATGCGCCACTCTGCCCACAATGTCTTGGGCTTTCGACCAACCTTGGATTTATTCGTTGTCTCCCTTTTCAAAATGATTTTCGCACGAGCTCTCTTCGGATGCTTAGCCAACGATTAACACGAGCAAGGATTAATTTCAAATGAACCTTAGGATCCCCCTTTATATAGTCTTCTCCTCATTTTCGATGACGTCGGTGCATTATTGATTTTCCCTCTTTCTTTAGACGTCGGCGCTAACTTTAATTTTAATTTTAAAATTAAAATTAAAATTTTAAATAATTAAAATTTAAACTAAATATTTAAAATTAAATATCTCCATCACCGGGGCACCTTTTTCGATGAAACGAAAGGCCAACCTGGGTTTTAAGAAAAACCCATTTCAAATCTGCCATCCATGGTTTTAAATAAAACCCTTTTTTTTCCCTGCCTTGGTTTTCGTTTTTCACAAAAACCTTGAATTTATCCATGCTTTCCAAAATATCATTTGCCCATCAAAACTCAATGTGATCCATATGACATCAATGATTCATGTGACATCAATGACAACATAAAATAACTCAAATTGCCAATAGCCTTTCATTTTTCATTTTTACTTTTTCTCTCTCCTCTTTGGTGCTCTCTTTTACTATTTTCCACTTTGTTTTTCTCTAAGTTAGTTGTTTCGAGTTTCCTTAGAAATTTGACATTCCTTTCGAAACTCGAGGGGGCACCCTAGATTGAGAGGCATTAACGTCCCTAATACCTTGTTTTGCATGTAAAATATTCAAGTGTCTGAAATAGTACCATTTTTTGCACCACCTCTTTCTTCTAAACCAACTACCCCTTTTTGTGTTTATCATCTCTTTCCCATAGGTGTCTACATCTTTTTTCAACACATTTATTAAGCTATAAATGCATCAAATAGGGGGTAAAATGTAGAAATGGAAAATTCACCTACCCAAGTGATTCAATCTTCCTAGAACCCTTGGGAGGGCCCTCAAACTTGTCTAAATACAATTTTAGGCCTCTCTTCCCCTCCTCCTTCCTTTTTTACCTAGTTTTGCTAAAATCATGGTCATCCCTTATGGGGTGTGATTTCGACAAGTTATGGTTTTCTCTTAGAAAACCCTATTTTTTGGGCCAATCCTAAGGACGTCGGCTCTCCCTTAGGTTTTCCTAATATTTTTTCCTCAAAACCTATTATAAATAGAGGGTTTGGATCATTTTTTCTCTTAGAAGTTTCCTAAGAAATCTTTGAGATTCTAAGAAGTGTGATTTCAAGTGCTCTTTTGTTAAAAAATATTTTGGCAAGAAAGTCTTCCAACAAGATCAAGCATCTTCAGGTTTTCTTGTTTTTTCTCTACTATTGATTTACTAACCTTGGTGGAAATGTGTGGGAGCCCTGAGGAATCTACCATTTTTGTGGAGGACTTCATCATTTTATTTGTTGTTTCACTACCACCATGTTTATTATTATTATTTTTTTAAGCGAAAAACCCCTTGTGGGTCCACCTTGGTCTGAGAGACCACAAACAGGGGGTTATCACCGTAAAAGTCACCCGAGAGTCGCACTCGACCCTACCCGCACCAACATTATCAATTGGATTTTGGATACCCAATTCAGCTTTTTGGTAGGGTGGAGATTTGAACCTGGGATCTCCCTTGGATGATTGCCCTCTCCTCTCCAAATCACCTACAACACCTGGGTCACCATGTTTATTATTTCATTGTGTTATTTCTAAGGCTATTTATTCTACATTTTGCATTGAAATTCACATCCATTTATCATTTTTGTGCTTCTATCTTGATATCACGGTCACCCCTTATAGGGCATAATTTTTGCAAAACCCAAAATCATGGTTACCCCTTATGAGGTATTATTTTGGTTTTTCTAGGTTTGGGGGTAAGGTTTTGCTCCCAAACCCTCATTTTCACTTGCATGTTCCATTTAGGCCATAACACTATTATCTACATTCTATTTTTTATACTATTTTATTTCATTACATCTTGTCTTGTTCGTTTCTAAAAAGGTCAACAATCACTTTTATTTTTTAATGGTCATCTAAAAGGTCCAAGAGGGCTTGACTATTGCACTTGCAAGCTCAGTATTACAATGGCCTAAGTAGGACACCAAATGATGATCAAAATTTCTAGGGTTTTATGAAACTATTTTACAGGTTTTGAAGCTACTTGGATATTCTAGACACAAGTAAAAGTTAAGGTCAACTACTAGATCAAATAAGTGTTCTAATTTAATCTCTTAGGCTATTTGTTTTCTATCCATTTCTATTCAAAATCTAGATCTTAAATAAAAGAGAAAATATTTTGATCATATTCTAGGCATTTGAAAGAGAAAAACATATAGTTTGCATTATAGGGTTAATTATGTTTGTGCATTCTCTTAAAACCCTTGCTGAAAAGAAAAAGATCTATTTTATTGTAAGTTAGGATTTGGTCATCATTTAAAATCAAGAATCATTCTAGGGTTAGTCCTTGCTTTCTTGCATTGTCCTTTTATTTCTTAGTTTAGACTATAGAAAGACCAAAAATAGGTGATTTATTTAATATACACAACAAACATCACCACCATGCACTTGGAGTGAGTCATAAAACTATTCTTGGCAAACCCTTCGATCCTCAAGCCCTCGAGTGTAGAGAATATAACACACCCCCATGATCACCTCGACTCCTAGTGGATCTAGTTAAGAATCATACGCGATAGGATAGTTTTCCCCCTCTACAATAACATCTTGGCTATGTATTTATCGCTTGAAAAGATTAAAACTTGAATATCCTTAAAAGTCGATGAATCTAATTGGTTGAGATAATGTTGTTTGATAGGATGAAGTTTGTTTTGGATAGGATGTTTAGAAAAACATTGTAGAAGATTATATGTGAATTTATTAAAACTTTACCTTTATATTTATGTCATAACATTAAAGATAGCTCATACTTCTACATTTACAATAGTGTAACCTAAATTCTATATCAGTTACTTTTTCAAAGAAATATCTTCCATTTCTTATTAGACCAAATATTCACTACTATGATCTTCAAGTAGTTATAACATGTATATTGAAGGTTGTTACTGATTTCTTAGATAAATCTGAATATAATGAAATAGCATACTCTTTGCTTTAAAGGTGTTACATGAGAAGGGAGTATGTATGGTGGTCAAAACCCAAGCTTTAGTAAAGATAAAAAAAATGGAGGGGACGGTACTTGGATTGAATCAACATTAGCTTCTTTAAGAAGAAAAATTTTCCATAGAAATATAATGTAAAATTTTCTCCTCTAAGATATAAGGTGTTATTTAATATTAGAATGCTCTCGAATTAATATATTTTAGTTTTTATTTATCATTGGTTTTGAGATCGCCTAATTTTGAGTTTATTCTCCATTAAAGTCACTTATGAAATTAGTTTTAACAAAGTTTCCAATCATTGAATCTAGAGTGTTATCTTGTGAGATTTTATAGTGGTTTATAGAAATGAATGGAATCAAACATTAACCATTATTTATTAACAAAAGGAATACACAAAATAAAAAAGAACACAAAGTATTATGGGTTGTCTATGGACAAAAAATAATATTCACTAAAGGAAATCAAATTACATCCTAACTGATAATGGAATTATTGGTAAGAAGGGGTATCTATACCTAAGTACATGGTGCCTTTAGGTCAAGGTTGTGATACTAATAACCCTTAGGAATAAAATATTATAAAAATATAAAAGTACCTTTTACAAGGTTTACATGGGTCCAAAGGGAAAATATGACAAATGCAAGTTCAAATAGTTAATCGTGGACTCAAGAGAAGCTTAAACACCACATATTCTAAAATCACCCCTCAAGCTAAATGAGGGACATGAAGATAGATTCTTATCATGCATCTACCCTTTAGGGATACTCTCCAGCTCCAAGAATCTCCTGCATACACATAAAAAGTGACCTCGAACATGATCTTGGTCAAGATGTTTGATGCTTGGTTTGAAGTAGGTATAAATATTGTATCTAACATCCCATAAATGTGAACCTATCTCACAAAGTGTATCCATATCTCTATGTGCTTTATCTATTGATAGAAGTTTATATTATGGAAAAATTAGATAGTGCTTTGATTGTCACATTGAAGACAAATAGGAAATATTTGAGGCATGCTAATTTTCTCTAATATTATTAACATACACCTAATGTGCTTAGTTGCATTATTGGTAGCATAGTATTTAGCATTTGTATAAGACTAAGAAATAGTGGGTTGGCATCTATAGAACTATGAAACTAAGCTAGATCCCAAGTATAATTTAAAGCCCATGGTAGATCACCACTCATCCATGTCACCTACCCGATCAACATATGAAAAGGTTATCAAAATCATAGGGAGACAATGGAATAGTGAATGCCCAACTAATAGCTCACATTGATATATTTGAGAATTCTCATAGTTGCCATCTAGTTACTCTCCTAGGGTGCCTATATATACCTAACCTAGAGTAGTAGTTGACAAAAAACACTATATTTGGTCTAGTGTGAGATAGAGAAGTCATCCCATAAGATATAAATATAGGGTACCATAAACCAAATGTGTGGTGTAATCAATCCAAAGTTTTATAATTGAGGTAAATGTGGTCTGAGTAGGCTTACACTCCTCCATCCTAAACTATTGAAAAATATCCAAAACATACTTGGGATAATAGATAGTAATGCCAAAGTCTATCTGAAAAATCTAGATCCCTAGAAAGCAAGAAAGAAACTTACATCTATCATATCAAATATGGAAAAAATTCATAACTTCATATACTGAATCAAAGTAGAGGATATGATAATAATGATAAGATCATAAACATATAATACAATCACCAAAGTATCCTTATCTTGATGTTTAATGTAAACATCATGTTCAACCTCACATCACTAAAATTTACAACTAAAAAAATAATTTATTTTCTTATACCATACACGAGGAACCTATTTAAGTCCATATAAGGACATAGTCAAATGAAAAACTAATAGAGTAGGTCCCTCAAGCTCAAAATCAAATGGTTGTTGCATGTGGATTTCCTCTTGAAGCTCTTTATGTGGAAACTCTTCACATCCATTTGATAAATATTCCATCCATTGGAGGAAACAATAGAGAGAGTCATCTTAACTGATTTCATCTTGGCCATAGGTGCAAAAGTCTTGGAATAGTCCACTCCCTCCTATTGAGAGAAATAATTAGTGGTAAGGCATGCTATATGCTTTTCTACTTGACCATATGATGTGTATTTGGTCTTTTAGATCCATTTACACCCAAAAAAATTCTTTCTTTCTAGAAGAGAGACTAACTACCAAGTTCTATTCTTCATTAGTGCCTCATATTATGCCACTATAGCATATTATAATTTTGGATTACCCTTAGACTGATAATACGTGAGAGTATCCTAAGAATGGGCTTATTTCAAAAGCAATACTTGGGAACAAGCCTTCAAATGTTTCTTAAGAGATAGAATAGGCTAAGCATCCTTTAGAAGTGTCTTAACCCACATGGGGTGTTGTATGAAATAAAGAATTATGCATATCCTATGTTATCTTAACATAAAAATCTAAAACTAAAGATCCCAATTCATCACCACTCATCTCATCATGCAATTCTAAAGCATTCTAACCTGATATGTACTACTTATTCTACCTTGCTCTTGAAGAAGAAGTTTCTTGATATGCTACCTATGAAGGGGTCAAATCAATAGGTAAGGAAAAAATAGTTAAGGAAGATGATATAATCGAATTAAATCTAAACAAGATCTATGAAGAACCTATTGAATCTAGAATAGGTAAAGAAATAAAAGAATAAGTATACAAAAGTTTTGGTGGGGTGGAAGGAGTATGTGGAATAACATCATAAAATATGATATCTATCCTGATCAAAACCTCATGCCTTTGAGGATTATAAAGATGATACACCTTTGAGGTATTATAATATCCTACAAAAATGCACTTATGACTCTTTGGTGTCTCCTTTCAAAGATCCTTGGGTAATTTGAACCCATACTGAAGACCCAAAGATATGAAATTGGAACACAAATGCCTTATCCCTTATCAATATTTTAAGAGGTGTCATGCCCTATATTTCCTTGGTAGGAACCTTAATAATAATGTATGCTATAAAAATGATAGCCTCACCTCAAAACTTATGGTCTAATCCCTTGGAAAGAATCATACATCACATAATATCTCTTATTACCATGCTTTTTCTTTTAGCCACACCATTCTATTCAAAATTATAATGAACAATCCTTTGATATTCAATCCCATGAGAAGCCCAAAAATCTTGAAAAGCATAGATAACATATTTACCACCCCATCTATTATAATACATTTGAATTTTCAACAAGGGTCTTAAAGGTCTTAATCCTATCAAAAACATCATTATTAATATGGATAGTGTACAACCACACATATCTAAAAACATCATAAAAAAGAAGAAGTAATTACCTATTTATAAAAATAGATGGTATACCTATAGATCTACAAATATCATGATGTATGGTCTCTAAGGATTAAATACCCTCCTAGTAGCCAATTTAAATAAGGTCTCTCTATGATATTCTCCCAAAATGCACCCCTTACATGCACCACTTAGAGGAGATATGCATGGAAGCCTAGTAGCCATCTCATGTATCTTAAGGAACCATGGATGAGATGCCCAAGCCTATGATGCCACTTCTGAATCTCATTATCAGCATGTGCAACCATAGCAACAAATTTTTTGTTCCTAGAAAAAGTGGAATAAGGGGAAGGTCCTTCACCCAACTTATACATATAGTAAGTCTAATAAAAATAACTAGAAGCAATAATTTTGAACCCATTGTCTATATCCTTAATTACCCATATATTAGGCTATAATTTTGCTTTCTTATTTGTATGAGTGATGTGATAAATAGATAAAAGATTATGCCCAATATTAATATTATGAAGTGCCTTATCAAATAAAAAATATCCAATAGGGATATATCCTTTCCCTATAAATAAAAATGAATATCATCTCCAATCACAACATGAATATTCCTCTACATGAGTTTTATTATAGCCTTGAAGAAGATGCTTGTGCTGAATCATGTGCCTAGTAGCCCATGAATTTGCTATCCACTCATCTAAATATGTGTATGTACAATAAGAAAAATTAAATACAATATGACCTTGTGAGTTTTATCCATCAAAAATATCCTCACCTTGTGCACAAAAGAGAGTAACATGAACACCCATTTTTTTGCTGCTACTTCTAGTTTCTTGATCTGAATTCTATAAAAGTTTGTCTTGTGTCATTTTTGCAAAAATTACAAGTAGGCTTCTTAAAAGGCTTATTGAGATTCTTCTTGTTTTGTTTAGGTTTTTTCATTCTAAACTTTAGCAACAACTTCTCTTGGATGTTATTAATTAAATATATTTTTTTCCTTATGTCTATTTCTCCTATATTGATGGTGCAAAAAATACTTAAAGATCTCATTAATAGATGGTGAAAGAGAACCTAGAAAGTACACACAAAGCATCTTAAAAAATAACAAATATCTTATATGTTTCAGACACATTGTTGAAGATAATAATGAACAGTTCAATGTTCCTTTCCTTCTCCAATGTTTCTTGTCCTTCTCTTCTCTCCTTGGGTAGTCCTCTTGTAGTTTTTGAATTTATTGATACAATCATAAATAGTATTAAATGAGTCCATGGATAAGGTTGAAAGACTAATATCTAATCTATTGATTTTAATGGAATTAATTTTATCATACAACCCCTAAAAATTTTCACGTACTTTAGGGTTTATGGTGCTGCTAACATGGGTGTCATACATTGTCAACATGAAGAAAAATGACACCATGAGCCTCATCCCACTCATCACTATAAAGCTACTTTACCTCTTTAGAATTAGTGTCATGAGGTTCCTCATTCACATACTTGAGTAACCCTTGCTTCAAAGTAGAGCTTTAATATTGATCTTCTAGGTAGCATAGTTTGGACCACTCAAAAAAGGCACATGATGATCCCTAAATATTCTATAAAAGTTCAAAAACCTTTGTGCAATTGTGATAAAAAACAACACTATAAATATAAAGAGTTTGAAAAACCATGCAATTTGAAAAAAATTGTGTAGAATGCTTTTGTATGCAAAAGTTATGGCCCACAGTAATCTAGCCCTAAAATCATAAAAATTACCTCCAAAACCTTATATATATTTTTTCTATCTATAGCAAATGAGAGGTTGGGATGTATTGCTGCATGAGTGGATAAAGGGGTGCAAAATATATTTTGACTATGCAACATACTGATCCTCAAGAATAAAATATTACAAAAAATGATAAAAGTACCTGTTACAAGGTTTACACAGGCCCAAAGGGAAAATATAAAAATACAAGTGCGAATAGTCATCTGTGGCCTCAAAGAGAAGCTTAACCATCACATATTCCAACACATCCTTGACAATGGTGTCACTTTTTGTTGTCTCATTGAGTTAATCCTTTGAAAAATAAGACATATTTCAAAGTTTTGCCACTTTAGGTTGGTAACAAAAATAATATGTGAAAAAATGATGATGACTAGAGAGGATGCACCTTCAAAAACAAAATGAAAAATATTATAGCACAATAGTGAATATAGTTTTTAATCAATAATTAAACAAAATTATCATAAATATCCTAAATTTAGAGATAAAATCCATCAAACTACATGTTATAGCCTTGTTTGTTATGCACCATAAGCCCTATGTATGTACATATATTGGAAATAAGGAAAAATAAAAACTTAATAGTTTAAAAATATAGAATATCCAACCTTTGATACAAGAAGAATAAAAAATATACAAAATTAGCAAAACATATAAAAAATTTGAACTATAATTTCATATGATAAATGTGCAAAAAATTAATTGGATGAGGCACCATATCTAAAGGGATTTGATTGACCAAAAAATGAGCACAAAAACCCTTTTAATAAGTACAATCAAAACAATGGGAAAAATAGTTACATTTCTATTTACAAATTTGGACCAATAAAAAAATTACTAGAAGCACTAATACCAAACCTCTCTTTACTCCACAAATCTTGCTAGACGATATGACTATAATTTTATATCTATAACCCTAAAAATAAAAAATAAAAAGTACTAGGGAAACATAGAGAGACTAAAGAGGATGAATCTAGTGAGACTATAATGTTATTACTCTTTTATGTTCTATAATGAATCCTTGGTATAACAAAGTTTTTTATTTTATTCAAACCTCTTTTGACCTATTGCCTTCAATTATTATGAGAGATATTACTTGTTTACTTTGTCACAAATTTTAGCTTCATAACTTAAAACCATTCATTCTCTCTCTTTGATACAACAAACTTGAGGCCTTTAAATATTAAATCTAGTTCATATAGGATGTTGAGAACAAATACCATATCAAATTATCTACACATTGATTAAATCTTGGCTTTATATCTCTTTGTCACATCAATATAAACAACTTATGATTCTCATTTTAGAATATAGTCCAAAATTTAGTATCTTGTACTCTAAACCAACTTGAATAGGTATAAAATGAATAATACTAGAATGCCCTTTTGTTATTGCAAACATAGTATTATGTAGATATGAATATATTTCTATGTTACTATATTATGCAATACAATTCCTACAAGAAATCTCTTAGTTTTTAAATAAAAAATATTTTTTGAATATTTACTAACATTCCACCAATATTTTAATGAAATTTGTGCTCCTAAGCCTATAAAAATGAATAATTATTCTTATTTTATGGTGTGTAGGCTTATTTTTAATTGTCATAGGAATTTAGGTTTATTAAAAGACATCAAGAAGTTTCTTTCCAAAAGTGGCTCAAGACATTCATATAAGCTAACAAAAATTACATTCTTGTTTATCTATAACAATAGTTTTGGTGCAATGACTAAAGTGCCTTTATTTTTACTTAGAGATTATAGATTTAAGTCCTAGTAGATGCACCTTATGGTATGCATTTATTAATTTGATCACCATTCTACTCATCCATGGTGCTTGGTTGATGTCTTTTTATATGATGAATCTTTGCTTCTAGTATAAGTATTGGATTATTGCAACCGAGGCAAGTTTATTGCTCATGTCTTCTTTATGTGCCTTCATAAAAAGTGAGTGATCCTTTGCTTTGACCTAAGTTCAAACATTGATTGATACATGATAGACTAAAATTGTTCCATTATATATTTTTGGCACATCAAACAAAATTAATCAAATCTTTTCTCTAGCTAAAATCAAGCATAAGAAACTAAGTAGAGTGTGTCTTTTACTTCATTTAGAATGAACTATATTTTTTTAAGACAAACATTTAAATATTTTTCTTAGAGTTTTGCATATGGAGTTTAAAGGATCATAATAATCATTCCTTAGATTTTTGACCAACACACTCTAAAAGAAAATTATGAGTTAATAGACATAAGCCTTTTTAAAAGTACTAAAAGATAATATGTTAAACAATTGAATCATTTTTATTTTTTGTTATAGTTAAATTGAGTCAATTTCTTATTATTATTATAGGTAAAAGGGAGTGTTGTTAAACACCACAACAAAATCTTTTACATGGAGATAAAAATTCTTATGATTTTATAAGAATCTAGACTCAAGCCAATCCTCTTCTAAGATGCAGAAAATAGTTTTAAAAATTCTAAAATGCTTCTTTTATTGGTTTAGATGTAAAGGAATCTCAATTTATTAATAATTTATAACATGGTTGGTCAAGAGTACTAATTCTCATCATATACATTTATAGGTTTAGATATTTTCAATTCTTATTACATCAAATATGCTATCATCAAAGTGCTTAAGGTTCAAACTGGACAAGGAAGATAAGGCTAGTTAGATCATTTTTGACACTAAAAACTCTGGAGAAGATGACCCTATTCCTAGGAAGAAGTTTAAGCTTAAAGGTGTAAACTTCTCTAGTATGGGGAGGACCTTCTATGGGGTCGTGATCCCTTTATGAACATGACTAATGCATGGAAGGTGATGAGTGATCTCATTTATTCCCTATCTAGAAATGTGAAGATGATTGCTATCTATGCTGAAGAGATCGCCTAGATGATGAGGTACCTTAAAGATCCTTAGGTCTCTATTTTTGGAGACCTTGAGTAGTTTGGATTGGTCTATTGTTCTCTGGTCATTGTTTTTAGCTTCTTTAAATCTTTTTACTGTAGGTTATTTTGGTTTATAGGTGTTCCCACTACCTTGCTTTTCTTCTTGTTTAAGAAGCTGGTTTAGATGTGTCATGTGCCCTATTTTTCTTTGTGGTTTGGGTTCATGTTATCTCCTTTGTGTTATGATCTACCTCCTAAATCGTTTTTGATGGGAAATGTTGTATTTTTATAAAATGTTCAGGGACCCTTTCAAAACCCCTTCTTTCCATCTAATAAAAAAAATGTTATGTTTTTTAAGTAAATATAAATCAATATATCTTAAAGTTTATTTTTGTTTTAGTAAATTTTTTAGGGTAAAGCATGAGTTTTTGAAAGGTGCCCTAGTACCCTTGTATTGGGGTTTGAAATTGGATTTCCCATATGATAACTTGAGTACATACCACTATAGTATCCCTCACAAGACTAAAATTTTAGGGTAAAGCATGTGTTTTTGAAAGGGTTTCAATCCCTTGTCCAATTTGAACTTGGGTGTCCTAGATGAGAACCCAAATACATACCACTACATCTTCTAGATGAGAACCCAAAGACATACAACTACAATATCCCAATAGAGATAAAATTTTAGGTTAAAGCACAAGTTTTTGAAAAGGTCTCAATCCCTTGTGTAGTTATTTGAACTTGGGTCTCCTATATGAGAACTAAAGATATACCACTATGGTATCCAAACAAGACATAAAAGTTTAGGGTAAAGCATGGATTTTGAAAGTGTCTCAGTACCCTTGTAGTAGGGTTTGAACTTGGATCTCGTAGATGAAAATCCAAAGATATACCACTACGGTATCCCTCATGGGATAAAATTTTAGGGTAAAGCATGGGTTTTTTTAAAAAAGTCTTAGTCACCTTGTACTAGGGTTTAAAATTTAATATCCTACATGAAAATCCAAATATGTACCACTATGGTATACCTCATGGGACTTTAATTTTTAGGGTAAAGCATGGGTTTTGAAAGGGTCCTAGTCCCCTTATACCAAGAAAAAATATTAGGGTAAAGCACAAGTTTTTGAAAGGGTCTCAATCCCTTGAGTAGTGTTTTAAACTTGGGTCTCTTGGATGAGAACCCAAAGACATACCACTATCATATCCCAATAGGGATACAATTTTAGGGTAAAGCACAAGTTTTGAAAGGGTCCTGATCTCCTTGTATTGGGGTTTAAACCTGGGTGTCCTAATAGAATTCTAAAACAATGTATAAAAATAGATATGATCCTTTATGCAGATTGGACTAGTAGGGAGCTTACTAGAAGTATTGATGCCAAAATTGGATTTTTTTAAACAAGCTTGTTGAGTCATACATTTGTAATTTTGACGAAGAAAATAAATGGAAACACATAAAAGAATGAAACTACTCTCAAACGACAATAAAACCCAACTTTAAATTTTCTTTGATTTGAGGATAATTTTATGTTTTTAAGTCTCAATTGAACAATGGAAAGCTCAAATATTATACTCTAGGTGAAATAAGTACATAATATCACTTAATTGAAACCCAAGAAAGGTCATAAATGAGTTATTATAGTATTTTATATACCAAATTCAAAATATCCTTTAAGAGGATCTAAACTTATCACAATAGATTGGTAAATTCCATATTATAATACTTTCTTATGATATTCCACCTCAAGGTCACCATGGGAAATTCATCTACTATTAGGTTCAAAAGGGAAGTTGCTATCAAGGCACCAAAGTTATTTATAGAACTTATACCGTCTTAACTACTAAATATCTTAGTTTGGTTTAAGAATGTAATATGCATATGTAATATTAATTGCACGTAATCATCATTATGAATAGAATAGATTATTTAGTGCATTTCTAGAATGCCCATCCAAGCTTAAGGTTAATGACCAATTTAATTATTTTTACCAAGATAACTCTACATTGGTTTTGTCCTTAAGTCATAATAGTTTTATGTACAAAGTCAATAGAAAGCAAAGTTGCATATAATATTACCAATTCTTCTTATAGTTAT
Source organism: Wollemia nobilis (assembly GCA_028583015.1). Taxonomy (NCBI): domain Eukaryota; kingdom Viridiplantae; phylum Streptophyta; class Pinopsida; order Araucariales; family Araucariaceae; genus Wollemia; species Wollemia nobilis. The sequence goes on along the minus strand of JAQPPZ010017259.1, from coordinate 3,101,853 downwards.
TTTATAGTTAAATTTGGCCTCAAGTGTATTTATATCATTACTGTCATCACTTCATACTTCCATTTATAAGTTTTTATATAATTTCCAACCAAATTACTAGTATAAAAAAGTGTTCTTAGTTACTAATTTACAAAAAGGGCTTATAGATTAGTCTGGATAAAATTTTATTGGTCACCCCATTTCTTAGTAAATTTCTAGACATTTAAACCATATTTCAACTTTGAGTATTATATTCAAACCTACTATTACGACTTTCTTATCCCCCACCATACACACACTCAATTCTAATAGATTCCATGCACCATTTACTACCTAAATTAAATCCTTTAAAAAATTTAAACTTAATAATATGTGTCCATAAAGATGATATCAAGCTATTAATTTTGTAAAAAGCCTTATTTAGATTCTACATCTTAAAGTTATAAGTTGTATTTTTTGGTTTGAGCTAAATAGATTTAAACTCAAATTCTAATTTAAACACTTCTATCTTCCAAAACTAATCCTAAGACCCATTTGTATAATACAATTTAATTTTTTATTAGCTACCTATGAGACATATTAACTTAAAATCAATTAAATTATAATTATTGCAACCTATATTTATATTATAATCAACTACCAAGTGGGATTTTAATTAGTTAAAGCTTTAAGTTTAATAATTGAATCTTCCTAAGTATATACCTTGGTTAGATCAAATTCATCTGACTAAATTTTCTTTCATTGCTAATGCAATTATAAATGTTAAACTTTATAAATAGCTTACATGGAATTTATTGGTACATATTTATATAGGAGGTATTAAGTCAATTTTGGTCAATTTTATTCATTTAATTATATGCATAGTAACCCACTTGAGGAAGATGACACCTAGCCAAAGGATAAATGGATAGATTTTAACAAAATCATAGGTTATAGGTGGAAGGGTATCAACTAATGCCATATAAATGCAATAGGTCTGTGAGAGGTGACTTGTAGGTGATGCTTACTAGTGCAACTTATGTAAGCAAACTGACTACATTGAGAAGCAACATACATGGTTAATAACATATGACAAAGGAAAGTGAGGATTGAAATTATGCTTGACAATATTGACAATTATGGTAAGGTATCAAGATTTTAAACATCCCTCATGATGCTAGATAATTAAGCACACATAATTTAGGGCATATAGATAAAGAAAATAAAGAGGCACTAGAATGATAACATAAAGAGTCAGATTTGCTAAAGGTAGGGAGGTTAAGGCAATATATATATATATATATATATATATATATATATATATATATATATATATATATTTAAGCGAAAAACCCCTTATAGAGCCGCCTTGGTCTGAGAGACCACGAACAGGGGGTTCTACACCATCAAAGTCACTCGGGAATCGCACTCGACCCTGCCCGCACCAAAATTATCAACTGGATTTTAGATACCCAATTCAGATTTTTGGTAGGGTGGAGATTTGAACCTGGGACCTCCCTTGGAGGATTGCCCTCTCCTCTCCAACTCACCTACAACACCTGGGTGGAGGTTAAGGCAATATCGATACAAGAAGACAAGATGAAGATTATTTACATCCTAGTCAAATAACATTAAAAGTGAGAGGATAAAAAATGTCATGTTAAAAAGTTGACCATAGGGGCATATGAAACTAAATTAAACTTAATATTGATAAAAAAAATATATACAATGTCATGTGTTATAAATCAACTCCTATATTTTGAGTTTTTATTAAGAATTTATCAATGTGTGTGTATCTATAATTACTTATTATTGTACCTCAACACTAACTTATAATTTTTGTGAAATTTGAAGAGGTATGTGATAGACAAATTAGGTAGTATATTTCTCCCAAAAATTCTCAAAATTTGACCAAGTATGAATAGGGACTGATCCACTTGCAAAACCAACCGTTTGACCCCAAAGTACTAATTCACTTGCCAAAGAAGATCAATTGAGTAAAAGGAGTGATTAACTCAACAACAGGAATCAAGTCAATTATAAATGTAAGTGACCCACTCATGAAATATGAGTGACTTGATAATTTAATAAAGTGAACCATTGGGATAGTTACAAAGGTAAATCAAAGGTTTTGATCCTAAGACATATTTTAAAAAGTGATATTTTGGCATGTAGTAGCATACTAAGTTATTTTTAAATCCTTAACATGTTAGAGGTATAACTAGATATATGCAATAGTTAATGGTACGCCATTTTTCCAAAGATAATCCCACATATTTACTTTTACTAGGACTAATTATTTTTCATCCCAAATAAATTAGGGGTAAAATTCTGCTATAAATAGGAGCCTAGAGAACTCATTGTTATCATATTTTACCATGAGAATTTAAAGCTACACTATGAAACCCACATCATACTTTAGTCTAATGATATTGTAAGAAATTGATAAGTCCTTAGTCATTCCATTAGTGACACCACCCTCCTAGTTTGCTAAGTATGCAATGGTTGTGGCATAACCCTTCTAGCCCATCTTATCATTTGCTTATCAATTTCATAATCTAATGAATGAGTAGACATTGATGTTATTCAAATTCTCTTATGTTGATTTATTACACACTTTCCTTCCCATAGTTTAAAATGTATATTTAATTGAATCTCTTTCACCCTTAAAATTTCATGCATTTTATTTTTGCACTTTATTTTTTGTATTCTCCTTTTAATGTAATTTTTTTTTGGTAAGTTAAAATTTTCATTAAAGATAGCATTTTAAAGGTTTCCTAATGCCTTAATACATAAGAAAATTAAAAGGATACGAAGACCATAAAAAACCAGGAGCATCCTTGACAACCAGGGAAAATAGAGGAAAGCAAAAATGACACAAAAAGAGATAAGGAAAACCCCATAAGGGACATAAAAAATAGAATAAAATCCAATCAAGCAATTATAGATTCATTAATATCCTCCTTCTTGGTATCCTTAGCCTCATCCTTAGGAATATCCTTGAATATATCCTTAGCTATCTCCACAACCTCATCATCCTTAGCTTTAGGTTTAGTAGAAACAATAGATTTCGTAGGGGTATCCTCCTCAAAATTATCATAGAAAAACAAAATACTAAGAGCATTCTAGTGCTATTTCAATTGTGAAATTTCTCCTCCAATAGCATACTTTGTGCTCTCCATGTGATCAATCATAAGCGAAGAAGTCTTAATAATATACTTCTAGAGATAACACTCCAAGGTATCATTTGGATCATCCTCATCAGCTTCCTTTGGCTTTCTAGGACTTTGAAGTTCCTTGTTTTTGATATGTTGAGATATCCTTATGGAAATCACCTCTATCTTGGTCCTCTTCTTTACTAGATCTGAACCTTGATGCTTTTCCTTCACCTTCCTCCTCTTGGATCCCTGAACCTTAGAGGCCGAAGTGGAAGAGGTGTCTTCCTTAGTGTTATCCTCCTATTGTTCCTAAGAAAAAAAGTTTTCCTTGGGAAATTTCTCCAAGAGAAATGCATACAACACCTTAAAGATCCCTTGGTGAGAAGGCCACACTTTCTCCTTCTTCGATTGAGTTGAAGTGATAGTATAATCCATAGAGAAAAAAGAAACTCGGGAATACTGAGCAGCTTAACCTCCTTGAAGTGATTTATGAAGGAGATGTGGAAGCTCCTGAGCTGAGATTTAGGGTAATCCACCATTATGTACTCCACAACAGGCTTCATAATTTCCTTCCAAGGTGTGGGAATGTCACTACGAAACATCCCTTGCTTAACGATCCTCCTCATGGGTGATTTATGCTAAAATTGGCTCAGTTCCACCTCCCAATTATGTTTATCCCTTCTCACAATTCATCCAACCACTAGTTGCCCTATGATTTCAGCCAAAATACCCACATCCACCTAAAAGTCGACTCCATGGATGATAACTATCCTCTTTTACTAAGTGGATGTGGAGGCCATGTTGATGTCCCAATTAATTCCAAAGAAGAGCTTGAAAAATAGCATGAGTCCTCTATCACTGAGGATGGATTTCATGATAGGTTCAATGGAAAGAGTATCAGGGTCCATGAAACTCATACTATCAGGGCTCCAAAGCAAGGACAAGAAACACATAAAAATATTATAGAGATGATGAGGACAGACAAGGGCAATGCAAAAAGCTTCCACAACAAAGCTTTTGTAATCCAATGGTATGTTTGGAAGTTTTTGGAATCCCTCCACCTTTCTCCTCACAAGATGCCATGACCTAGGGAAACACACATGCAGGAAGAAGCAGACCAGAGGGTGATATTCCTTGAAGAGCTTGAGTTTCCAATGGAAATGATGTTCCACAAAAATAGAAATGTGCACCAAGTCTTGGAAGGTTTGGCCAATCAAAAAGCAAGAGTTACCTTCCTCAGTGGAAACACAGACTCTAACAAAAACCAAAGGTATTGGGAAACAAAAAGAAATCAAAATGGAAACGAATATAGAAAACAAGTTATGGGAGTGTGGATAAAGGTATGGCCACAGACTAAGAAGAAATAAGCACACATGGATGGGAGACCAACAACTATGGAAGGTTAGGAAAGAAAAACCCCAGAATATGGTGGAAAACAAAACCCATAAAGGAAAAATTGGAAAGAAGGCGGTGACATGGGTAAATGGCACATGGAATAAGAAATACACAAGGGGAATGTGCAAAAAAATCCAATCCATGCTATGACTCCAAAGTAATAAATGCCTTGAGAATATAAATGCCATCATGGAAAATATTGGTATGATAAAGGTGATCGTGAGAGGATACGACTCACATGATGTGTTAAAGCCTAAAGAGCACCACCTTTTTGATCTTATGAACTTACAATGATGAGAATTATGCATTTTGATGATTTTGGAATTTATCTAACCTAGAAATTTCATCCACTTCACGTGGAAGGGTGTCAGTCCAAGTCAGCATCCCAGGGTGAAAATATCCAATGCTGAATAATTTATCGACGACTTTGTTAGCTTCCCTGAAGATGTGTTGGATTATGACTTCATGTTGGAATAGTATTAGGCTTCGAGCATCCTCTATGAGGCTTCTAACCTTCCATGCTAGTGATTTAGAGTTTTTTAGGTAATTGATAACATTTAAAGAATCCCCTTCTATGATAACTTTCCCTGGGAATTGCTTGATAAATTGAAGACCCCTCCATAATGCTTTTGCTTCTGCAAGATGGTTTGATTGATCTCCCAAGGCTTTTGCAAAGGAAAAAATAGAATTTCTATTATGATCCCTAAGAATTCCCCCAACACCAGCTCTCCCTAGATTTCCTTTAGTAGCTCCATAAAAGTTAAACTTAACCCAATCCTGAGGAGGAGGTGTCCATTTGATGTTCTTTCTAGAAATTTAAGTTTTACCTAGATTAGGATTTTATAAGGAAACTTGAAAGGATTGAAGTAAAGAAGCTTCAAATTGGGGGATGGGAAAAGGATCAAAAGGCACTACTAGCGCATTTTATTTGGCATAAAAGATAATTCTATTAGTTATGAATTCTAAATCCTTGGCTTCCTTGGAAAAGACACACCTATTTTGCTCAAGCCAAATCTGCCAAAGATAATGATGAAGACAAAAATTCCAAAAACCTTTGAGACAAGGATTTCTAAAAGGATTGGGCCATTGAGAAAATAAATCAACTAAGTACAGAGGTATGACCCAACTAATTTGGAACTTTTGGAAAAGCTTATTTAGGATGGAACTAGAAAAAGGACAAAATAGAAAAAGGTGGCTTGTAGACTCCCAATCGAAAAGGCATAGGAAGCACCTATTAGGGAGAGGAATTCCATGTTTGATGAGGTTTTCAATAGTTAGAATCCTATCTTGAATAGCCAACCAAGAAAAAAAGGATACCTTTGGAGTCAAGTGTTTTAACCACACTAGTTTGAAAGGTATAAAGAATTTTTCAGGGGATAAGGAGATTTGATATGCAAACTTGACTATAAAGTCCCCTATGTCTGAAGGTTCCCAAATTGGTTGATATTTGACCATCCTTGATGGTAATGTAAAAGTAGATAATAGGGCTTCCAGGGAAGTGATTTCTACTGATAGATTTGGATTTTGGATCCTTTTCCATGATCTGGAACCATTTTGAATAGTTAGGAAGTCTACGACCCTGTAGCCAAATAGAGGATCAGTGAATTCTTTTAACATTCTGAACCCTGGGATTTGTAAAAGTGGCTGATTTCCTAACCACTTATCCTCCCAAAAATTGATTGATTTCCCATCACCAACCTGCCATCTTAATCCCTTTCTTAGGAGTTGTTTTGTTGTACTGATGGATCTCCAGAACAAAGAAACAATAGTAGGAGCCCTGTCACATAAAAACTCAGATTCCTGTAAGTATTTTCTTTTGATAATATTGACCCATTCAACTTGATCACCTAAAATCAATCTCCAGGCTTGTTTGCCAGGAGTACTAGGTTTAATAAATTAATTCTTCTGAGGCCAATTCCTCCCTGATCCTTTGGCTTGCAAACTTTATCCCATGCAACTAAGTGAAATCTGCTCTTATTTTTAGCTCCTGTCCATAGGAAATGTTTTTGAATTTGTTCAATCTTATGATAAACCTTAGCTGGGGATTTGAAAATTGAAAGAAAGTATACAGGTATGCTCTGCAAGCAAGCCATGGTAAGGATAACTTTTCCTACCTGAGATAATAGATTGCCCTTCCAACCTGATAGTTTCTTTTGAAATATTTCTATAACACTGTTCCAATTATTTTTAGAAGCATTTTCCACAAACAAAGGCAATCTCAAATAAGTAGTTGGTAAATAAGAGATAGCGCATCCCAAGATGTTAGCTATTTTGAGTTGTCTCCTGAATGGAGTGTTAAGGAAAAATAACTTACTTTTTTGGAAGTTCACCTTCTAGCCTACCACTTCCTCATATAGAAGGAGAATATGTTTGATGACCTTAGCTTCAACTACTGAGGCAAAAGTGGATAATAAAGTATCATCAATAAATTGTTGATGGGTGATAGGATTAGTTTGAGAAGTCACCTTAATTCTAGAAATTAAGCCTGACCATCTGGTTGCATGAATTGATCTCCCTAATGCCTCAACAACAATGATAAATAGGAGAGGGGATAGAGGATCCCCTTGCCTTAAACCTCTACTACTAGGAAAATATCCAGTTGGGGAGCCATTGATTAATACAGAAAACCAAGCAGAAGAAATACATCCTCTAATCAAATTGACCCAATCCTGATGAAAACCAAATTTAGTTAAAACAGCAAGAAGAAAGTCCCAATTCAGCCTATCATAGGCTTTATTCATGTCTAACTTTAACAGGAAGGCAACTTTTTTTGTTTGAGAAGAAGAATGTAGGGCTTCACAAACAGAGATGATCCCATCCAAAATGGATCTTCCTCAAACCAAGATTTCCTGACAATGATCAATAATCAGAGGCAAGACGTCCCTCATTCGATTGGCTAAAGCTTTAGTAAGAATTTTATATACTACATTACAAAGGCTTACAGGCCAGAAATCACTAAAGGATTTGGCATTAGGACTTTTGGGAATGAGATCAATGAAGGTGGAATTGAAACTATGAGGGATAATTTTAGAATACTAAAACTCTTTGATTGCTTCACACACATCAAGACCCACAAAATCCCAAAAATCTTAAAAAATCTAGGAGAGAAACCATCAGGACTAGGGGCTTTATCGGGTTTCATGGAAAAGAGGGCATGCTTAATTTCTTCATCAGAAATAATGGCTATTAACTTGAAATTGATGTCTTCTAGAATGGAATGAGGAATAAATTGAAGCAAAAAATCTTTGGCATCACTAGAATTGCCATCAGGCTGAGGATTTTCAAGCAACTGCAAAAAATGTGAAATGCCTTTAGACCTAATTTCCTTAACATCATAAGTGACACATCCTGATGATGAATTTACTTGATACTATTATTGCTTCTATTACTCAGGGTAGAAATGTGAAAAAATTTAGTGTTGTAGTCCCCTTCCTTAAGCCAGATTTCTTGGGATTTTTGCCTCCAAAAAGTTTCCTCACACTTGAGAATGTTATGATATTCTGATAAGAGATGTTTTTATTCATTTCTTAGCTCAAAATTACAGCTATGGCCATCCAAAATATCATCTTCAATAGCTACAAAATGATTTTTAATTTCTTTTTTATTCTCAAATAGGTTTCCAAAAATGTCTCTATTCCAGATTTTGATATTTTCTTTGATTTTTTTTAGTTTTTGCTCAAGTCTATATGATGGTGATACTTGAATGTCAGTTTCCCACCATTGAATGATATTATCCCTGAATTCTGGATGTTGCATCCATATGGCTTCAAATCTGAAAGGGATCCTAAAATTTTAAGGGTTTTTAGTTTCCAAAAGAAGAGGACTATGATATGAACCAATTTTGAGAAGAGATTGAAGAATGTCATCCCCCAAATAGCAGTAGCTTCCAAAGAAAGGAGAAATCTATCAAGTTTAACCTGAATTAGTTGACTTCCACTTCTTCTATTAGTCCAAGTAAATTGATTGCCTTTCAAATTCACATCCATCAAGTTATTAAAGTTAATGAAATCCTAAAAATATTCCATGCTCTTTGTAAAGGATCCCACACCACCTCTCTTATCAGAAGGAAGTAGGGGAGTATTAAAATATCCCGCTAGAACCCATAGGAAATTTGAGAAAGCTTTCCTCAAGTTTTTTAAAGTTTCCCATAGCTTGGATCTACCAGGGATAGAATTCAGGGCATAAACATTAGTGAGAACCCATGGAGAATTGGTATCTTTGTCAAAAAATAGGATGTTGGCTGACACATCGTTGGAATGAATTAATCTGCCTTCTAATTTTATTGGATTCCAAAGGCACATGAGACCTCCTGAAGCACCCCTTGCATTACAAAAAATAGATTCACTATTTTCCCATATCTTTTCACTTAGATCCTTAGCTTAGGTTCTAGAATATGGATGATCTCCTCATTTCCATTATCCACTGAAGGTAAATCAGAAAGAATTTAGAAATTTTTGGAAGGGCAAATAAAGAGCTTACCTCTTCTTTGCTTAGATCTTGAACAGTTGTGGAAGCTTGTTTGCCCTTGTCAGCTGCTTGGAGAGAATTTTGTGGCTCTTTTGAAGAACCTCCCTAAGGATGGTTGTTTCTATTGTTATGATGATTCTAAATTTTTATTGGATGAAATACTGCCCCTTTGATGAGGGATACTTCCTTTTCTCCACCTTAGTAAAGGGGCATTATGTTTTTGATTCTCAAGCTTAGTCTGCACCTTTAAATAAGGGCATTGGGATCTAAGATGTCCTTGAGTCCGAAATTCCACACAAAATGGGGGTTTATTCTCATATTAAATCTCCTTATTCCTCTAGAAGGACTCATATTCCAACTCCACAAAAGTCAAGAGTTTAGAATCCAAATTTGCATTAATGGCAGTCATCCTTTTAATGCAAGTTCATGTAGGTTAGCATAGTAGTATTGCATGAGGATAGTGGTAAGACAAAATAAATCTAGAGGTTAGGGAAAGCCATTGAAAATACCTTTCAACTTTGTTGAAAAATGAATTGGAACACAAATCTCAAATAGAATTCATAACAATTCCTTGGTTCAACATAGTTTTTGGCATGCCTGATGGGACTAAATCTCATTTTTCACTAGGTACTTTATGAATGGTGAATGATATGAACTCTAAAATTTTAATTTTTTTGCAAAGACAACAACTTCAAGGACATTAGAGCATTATAAAAAATTTCTTTAGCAAGTGATTTGATACAAAATAGTAATCTTTCTTCAAGATAGATTCAAGAAGTGATTCACTCTAAATTTGAAAAGTAATTCACAAGGAAAGACAAGTGTTTTTATCCCTCTATCAATGGAAGGAAAATCACTCAATTTTTTAGTAGGAATTGGCTTGATCGATCTGCTTGGATCCCTTCATGCTGATTTTTTTCTACGTCTAGGATTGACAAGTAAATTTTGGTACACCAAAATTAAAGTGGAACTATAGACACTCAATTTTGGAACAACAAAATTACAACCACCCTCTAGGTAGCTAAAGAGGTAAAATAAGTATTCTAACACAAAATTTGAGCCTTTTAATTTAATTAACAAAATTATCAACAATGATTTTGTCAAAAATAAAATCCTTGCTCAAATTTGATCTATTTCTGCCCCGTTTGATCAATACCAATCAAAATGATGATATCAATGGTATACAACTTTGTCAAGCAAAAATTTCATTTATTGATATTATAAGCTTTGAATCTTGGGCTCTCTGCCTCTTGAACCTCCTATCATTTATTTCTTGATTCTACCTTAGATCTATGCCATCCCCAAGCCAACTCTAACCCTAAAAATTGCTCCTTTTGTGTTGTACCTCATTCTTCTCAAATATTATAAATTTGAAATTTACCTTCCATTTTCTTGTCACCATGAATCCTCCTCTCTCCCTCCCAAAGGCTATGAAATTCCTATAAATTGGGGCCTTGGGTTGCATTTCACAACAACAATTTTATGCTCTAAAAACTCTATCAAATTATCTTTCAATTACTCTCTTAATTTGTTGTCTTTTTGCTTCATAGTGCTTGATTAAGTATCTTGGAAGGAGTCAAATTCACATCAAGAAAGAGATAAAATTGAGAGAATCCATAACACTTGGTGATATCTCTCCTCATTCCCTCTTTTTATTTTACTCTTATTCATATTTTTGCTATACTAACCCTCTTGCATTTTTAAAAATTTTTGATCACCTTATGATCTAACAAATGTCAGTTTATTTTGAATAGAATATTGGTTCCATGGATATTTAATTTTTACCTTTTTTTGATAGTATTTACAAGCATTTGCAAGACCTAAAAGACTTCTAGAGATAGCTTACTACTTGCTCAAACCCTTCCAACTTGAATTTGACTATCACTTATTTTTGTGGCAAGAAAAAAGTTGCTATTCCTACAATTTTGAGGGAAAATTGTCATAACCACTACTTTCTTGCCACTTTTTTCTATGAAAAACATTAATTTTAAATCTCTCTATCCTAATTCATATGTCATAAATAGCCCTGAGGTTTTTCATAGCAAGAATAATCCTAACTATAATTTATCATAACAAAATTGCTACCGATGGAGTAGCATTTTTGTTGCAAAAGGTTTAATTTTTTCTATGTTTATCACATTACAAATTTCTTAGAGATAAATTATTGCCCTTTGTAGCAATTTTGTTGCTTGTATTTTTTGCTCTAATAATTTATAAGTTTTTACACTCTGCTTTGTTGTCAAAACTTACAAAAACAATATCATTGGTATCTAAGTAGCGATATCATCATATATGTGGTTACACTTCATATTGTTATTAAATTTTATTTTGACCAAAAAATTAGGGGCATGATCTTTCTAGCCAACTAGTCAACCTAGTTCTTTGAGCTAGGAAGACCCCCAAAATCTAATCCCAATTTTAACATTGTTGTTTTGTTATAGGTTGAACAAAATAGTTGATTATAGGATTTCAAGGAGTGATTTTATTGATGAGGAATATCATTTCTAGGGAGTAATTTTATCACGATCACCAAAACAGGTTATTCTAACCATGCATATCCTTCTTCTATTATGTAGATCACCTTTGTTTGTTGTTTAAAATTAGTCTTCTATTTCTAATTTTAACAAGTTTAAAGGAAATCAAAGATTTTAGATTAGGTTAAGCACACCATTTTATTTCATATTTTAGGCAATAAAATGCATTTAGTTGCATTATTAGGCTACTTTGTATTCTCTTAGGCCTTTGCTTAAAGAAAAAGATAAATTTTATTTTCTTATAATTCCTACAAAAGGCTGAAATGATATACCTATTTTTTATTTGCATATACTTTTCTTATTGCATCTTAGATTAGGATCACATTATCATAAGGTTAAGGAACCCCTTCAGACTTTTATCCCAAGATCCCTAGGTGTTTGTTTAATTTTAACACATAAAACATAAATCACACAATATTCCCCCTAATTATCTTTAGGGATTTCAAACCAGCATTAAGGTGAGAAAACAAGAGGGATTTTCTCTTTTGCCATCTCCTATTTTTTGTGAATCCAATGTGAACATCTCATGGGTACAAAATTCCCTAACCTTAACCTCAACTTAATCAAAGATAAAAATTGTTAAACTTTAAGCAAGACCATATAATTTTGTTTATGTAGATTAGCTCATGTTAATTAAGATTAACAATGGACCTACCCACTCATGTATCATCTTGAATTATGTATCTTGATGTGGTCTATCCTCATACCATTCTCTTTCATGTAACACAAGGTCTTCCCTCATGTATGACTACATATATCAAGGGGACCAAACTTATTTCATGTATTAAAGATATCTCGTAAGGGTAGGTATATTAGAAGGTCTAGGTATATCGAGTAATCCCCCAAGGTATTATAATTATTTCCCACAAATTATCCATGACTAAGGGAAAGCCTCGATCACAGGTAATCGAAGCTTTTTGTTTTGAAGAGGAGGAAGCAAAAATAAGTCCCGATAATAAGAACTTGTGTGAAATTTTTTTAATAGAAAAGTGTCAACAGAGCAAGTGATAAGGAGAGAGCCAAGGGAGTTTATTTTTATTTTTAAATAAGTTTTAATATTAGAGGTTTTGCAATCCCTGATGAAGCACCAACAACAAAACTCTCAACTATTCTATAGGATGACCCTGTATCTAAAAAATAAAATAAACCAGAAAGTCAAGTGAAAACTAATGCCTGAGTCAAATCAAAGGTGTCATAAATTATGATAGAGATGCTTTCCCAAATAAGGATATAAATTTCACCTATTAGAAGACATTTTTAGTAAATGACTCAAAAATTCATTCAAGATGAAGCATGGTGATGATAGTCCCAAGCCTGATAGTTATTATGATAAAAAAACACTTCATTCAATGTCTAGGAATCCTAGGAATAGTAGTTTATATTGTTAAATCCACTTACAAAAAATTTGGAGGGAAATTATCCCTATTTTAATCTAAAAATAGCTATAGTTTAGATTGTAGAAAGGATCAATAAGTTTACTATTTCATTCTCTTGTAGGCTTTCCTTTAATTTCTTTTGGTAAAAATAATAGCTTATGGGAAATATTAAAATCCCACCCCTAGCACAATCATTGTAAAAATTTGCTTGCATATATATACAAAATCTTGCATCATTTATTGGTTTAGCCATATGTGGCTCCCTTTAGAACTATTTATGTGTATATGTATATGTCTATAATATTTTTACCTGTTTTAGGTTTTATCAAGTGTATGTGTTTGAGGGACCTGCATCTATTTTCATACCGATCATATATCATTGGCTCTCTTATGGGACTTGTTTCTTTATGTATGCCTATGATTGGTAACTCTCATACATGCTTTACTTTGTCAAGAAGAGGAAGTGTTCTTATGAGGCCCATAAATGCATATTTTTGTTATATTTTAAATATTAAAATACTGCCATAAAAACTAAATATTATATTATTTTATGCCAAATGTGTGATTAGAATGCATTATTTATTATTGTTTGCATGATTTAATGTTTAGAAACACTGTACCTCTATTTTGACTATTTTTAGCATTTTATGACTATTTTGGCATGATTTTTGTTAGTAAAATAGTATAGAAAAATAAGAGCAAATAAACATGTTATGGTTTATGATTAACTCAAGAAATTTTGAAATGTAATCCTGCCTTAAAACCAAATTGTCAAGTTGATTTGGCACCAAAACAGTCTCTGCTATAAAATAGGGCATTGACAAATTTTGTGCAGCATACAAATTCAAACCAGCTATCATATTTAAAGGGAGTATTGAAATAGTCAAAAAGAGCAAGTAAAAATGGATGGAATATTTTCACGGAGACCAAAAAAGACCTATTATCCACTTAGATGCATTTCCATGTGGTCCAAATGAGAGCAACAAGGCACAAACCAGAAAATGTAGGGATAGTTGTAAACTCCATACAAATTCCAGCCACCTATCACATTAAAGGAAGGCATGGAAATGATCAAAAAAAGCAAGTGGAACTTGTAGGAAATCATTAAATATAACAAGGTACATGTTACCACACACTTGTAAGTGATCCCATGTGACCCAATTAATACGAATAACTTTTAAAAAGTGTGCAACCTATTGCAACAAGAAAACTGTAGTTTTTTCTGCACAAAAACTACTGTCACTTGACCTTTTTGACATGTGCAAATAAAAATTTAAAAAGGAGAAATATTGCATAAAAAATCATAAAATCATTCCCAAACATACCACAATAGAATAAACATGCACAAAGGAGAAAATATCTCATTTTTAGCTCACTGTCCAAAAGTTGGAAAAAGTCAATAAAACTGTAGCATCTTCTAAAAATAGCTTTTTGGTAGATTTTCAAGGAATATTGAGCAAGTTGGTACATGGAAATATGTGGCAAATGGTATTAATATATTTTTGGTCTATTTTCCATCAAGTGGGAAGTGAGGATAACCACACAACTTTATTCTGTCCTAAATCAGGACTAAGTCAGTTGCAGCCAATCGACAAATCAGGAAGCAATAGCATAGGAGATTTGTTTTGTAAATTTCCACCTATTTTGGGAGTGTGGAGGAATTAGTATAAATTTCTACACCTACCCATATAGAATCTAGTAGAAGAGTAGTTAGTTAGATTAGGAGAAAGTCATAAATAAGACATAAGATAGAATTGTAAAAGTTGCTATTTTTGACAACAATTTTAAATAAAGTGCAAAGTTCAATGTTTTGATTTGAAATTATACATTAGTGTTTAGGATATATTTTTGGAGTTATTTTACCTTCTTATATAGTAGGGAGAAAGGGACCACTCTTAAGCCTGGAGGAAGGAAGCTAACTTAGCAGGTTTTTGACAACTTCTTGCAGTAGCAATTTCTTGCTTAATTTTTGTAATAGAACTAACCCCTATTTTTAGCATGTTTTTCCATGTGTTTTAAGTGTGATGTGTGAGAGTGAATGTACATCTAGCTGAATATTATTTTTGTGTACATTTATTATTTACATTTTCCGTTATTTAAGCTTTAGCAATTTTTTTGACAGTTTTCAACAATTTGATAGCTTTTAGCAATTTTTCCTGTTTCAACAAATTGGTTTCAATATTTTTTTTTTAGCATGATTGAGTTCAATTAGTTTCAATTTAGCACTTTTCATTTCTATTTTTTCAATTTAGCAAGCATAAAATAGTTCCTGTTTTAGTAATTGCAAATTGTCAATTCCTACAACTATAGCTTAAAGTGTTAAATTTTACAATTTCAATTTTGTAAGTGAAATTAGATTCAATTTTGAAAATTAGTATTAGTGTGACCTTAAAAAAATCCAAATAAACATTTGTTTCTTTGAATAAAACTTGTGAACATTTTTAATGCTTTAGCAACTTTTTTGACAGTTTTCAACAATTTGATAATTTTTAGCAATTTCACCTGTTTCAGCAAATTGGTTTCAACATTTTTAATTTAGCATGATTGGGTTCAATTAGTTTAAATTTAGCACTTTACATTTCTATTTTTTCAATTTAGCAAGCATAAAATAGTTTGTTTTAGTAATTTAAATTCTACAAATTGTCAATTCCTGCAACTATAGCTTAAAGTGTTAAATTTTGCAATTTTGTAAGTTAAATTAGCTTCAATTTTGTAAATTAGTATTAGTGTAACCTAAAAAAACCAAAAAAATATTTGTTTCATCAAATAAAACTTGTGAACTAATTTATTGAACTATAACTTGCCAAAACCTTCTATCACAGACAACCTTGGACATTGCCTTGGATTGATAAATATTGAAAATTAAATGATGAAAATAATGAAACTCATCATGTTCATCATTGGAACATAAAATTTAGGGTTATTTTTATAGGAATATATTAGCAGATATTTTAGTGCATCATCCCCTTTTTACTTTAGTTGATTTATTGATGAGGAAATTTAGACCTAGGGGCTAATTTCTTTTTAGACCTAGGATATTTTAATTAGACTTAGTCATAAGAATAATCAACGTGAGTTGTTGATAAGCTCCGTTGAATAGTCTAAGTCTAGGTGTTTTACTTTTCATTCTTGTAGGGCTTATGTTTTAGCCTTTCCTTGATTTTTGTACATAAATCCTTGGAGCAGTTGATGATTTCCAAGATTACGGTTTACATTTTGGACTTATTTAAGTCCTATGTTTTCAAGTAATAGTTAGCTTCAATATTTCCATATCAGTTGGTATCAGAGCGTAGTAGTTTTGGAGGTTTTGGGTTATTTTCGATCTCCATAGTGTGGTTTGGATAGTGTTCCACCACCTGCGTTCCTGTTTGAAGCTCAGGAGGAATTGATGCAATTTTGCTGTCAAAATTTGTAGCAAATTGTTGACAAATTCATTTGTTGTCAAAAATTGCTGACAAGTTTTCTACAATAAAAAAATTATCGACAATTTTTGATTTAAATTTTTTTTTTTTTTTGAAAGGCGATTCATATTTGCGGCTATGTTCGTCTGCAAATTCCTTCAATTTTCGATGCACTCTAGGCGACCACGAAAAGGGAGGTCGATCTGCCACTACAGACAACCACACCCGAACCCTCAAATTTGACGTTCTTTACAGGCTCTCGAGACATTCCAAATATATTAGGAGGTGCCAGACTCGAAGGAGCCGACCTGATTCTATCCGCATTGCGAGAGATGGATGCACCTCTACATGTTTGTTTTCACAGACCAAACAGCCGTGGGCCCTTGTGTTCTCTGACACTGTCAGATCTCTGCCGTTGTCGCTATCTGATAACTGCTAAGCCTGGCTCCTGTCGGCCTTATTTTGGGAACACGTGAACACCTGCTGCTCCGATTGAACACCTGTACCGGATAAATACCTGTAGCTGTGTCTTTCACCTCCAGGGAATGACTAACCTTGCATAGAATTTTATTACGTTTCCTACAGCCTCGATACTTCATATTGCCATCTCGGCCTACGTGTCGACCTCTGCCCTGTGCATCCGATGCCCAACGTGCTTCCAAGATATATCAAGGAATGCGCTTTCAGGGTTGAATTTTGCTACGCGTGAGGACCTGTTCATCGCCACGCTCTTCCATGACATTGCCGATGACCTCCAGGCTGCTGCCACCAACCTCGACCCGCGTGCCTGAGGAAAAATTTTGTGTCACTGACATCGGCACCCTTCAGGTATTTCATCACTGTTGGGTAACGCGTTTCAGATCTAGAAGTGTTTTTTGGCATGATCGAATCAGCGTTGCCCTGTTTTACCCGCCAGCTTCACGTTTAATCTTTCCATCCATGACCGCGACAGATCGGCTACTTGTGGACCACTTGCAGCTAGTGGACGCGTGGACAAGCTTGCTAGATCATGGACAGTCTATTGTTCATGGATAGTTTGTTGTTCGTGGACTTTGGAAATTGAGGATAACCTTTGCTAGGTATCCGTTGCCTAGGTTTGCTAGGATTTTACTTATAAATTAAAGTTGGCACATCATTAAAAAACAAAAAAAATAAAAAAAATAAAAAATTTCCTTTTTGTCTTTACAAGTCAATTTGACTTTTCAAATATTGTGCAACTGTTTTTGCCCATTACATGTTTTAAATTTGCAATTCTTGCGCATTGTTTTGGGCACATTTCATTTTTGCACATTTTGTAACTTGTATTTTTGTGACAATTTTTGCTGGCGCTCACTCGGGGTCAAATGGCTTCTGAATTAGCCGAAAAATTGGCTCAAGTAACCCAACTTGTCAGCGTTTTGGCTAATAAGGTTACTTCTAATGAAGTGCAACAACAGTGTGAGGTTCCCCTTTACACTGGCTCGCGAGATCCAGAGGTCCTCAACAGTTGGATTTTGGACATGGACAGTTGGTTTGAGTATACCAAGATAGCAAAGGATCAACAAGTTAACTTTGCTAAGTTGAAGCTTTCTGGCATTGCCAAGGTCCTTGTCACTGATCGACAACGGACTCAAAATCCCGTTGACATGTGGGATGAATTGCAAAGACTTTTGAAGAATAATTTTTATCCTTCTAACTATGCCACTGAGCTTGACATCAAGTGGCTTCATCTTCGACAAACCTCCAATATGAGTGTTCATGACTATATTTTTCAATTTAACAAGTTGCGGATTTTGAATTCTGTTCAGGATAACGCAACACAACTTGTTAAAAAATTCAAAAGTGGCTTGCAGGAACCCATTTATAGGAAGATGAAATACAAGTTGATTGTTAACATTGACATGGCTTTCAATCAAGCCCTTCTTGCTGAAGAGGAACTGAGGGAGCAATCGCATGGGACTCACTCTTCTACGTTAGGAGGAAATCAGAAGGCTTCTCCTCAACCTTCCAAGGGAGCTAAATCTTCTTCTTCTTCTCCTTCTCCCTCTTCTTCATCTTCCCCTTCTTCTTCTTCACAAAAATCTTCTTCTTCTAAAACACCTTTGATTTGTAATTATTGTAAAATGTCAGGACATACTCAAAAGAGGTGTTTTAAGTTGCAAAATATGAAGAAACAATCCCTAGTTGTAAAGCATTCCAATGAAGACTCACAAGAAGGTCCCATTGAGGCTACAGGGGAACGTAGGCCTTATAAGGAATTGGCGGGGTTAAACAAATTGACCCTTATGAATACTTCACAAGGTGATCGTGAGAATTTGTTTGTGACTACGGTCCATCTTAGTGACACCTTTATGGTTGATTGTATAATCGATAGCGGCTCGCAGAAAAATCTAATTGCGAGGTCCGTTGTTGACAAACTGAAGTTACCGATGAATCCCCATCCTCATCCTTATCCTTTGGGATGGAAG
This sequence comes from Wollemia nobilis, assembly GCA_028583015.1. Lineage (NCBI taxonomy): Eukaryota > Viridiplantae > Streptophyta > Pinopsida > Araucariales > Araucariaceae > Wollemia > Wollemia nobilis. Next base: position 3,083,117 of record JAQPPZ010017259.1, on the reverse strand, counting down.
GACAATGGGATTACATCCGACATCACACACACTTGCACTATGAATTTTGCTTTCAATCCTTCTTTTGTGGACTCGGTTGTGTGCGATGTAACTCCAATGGATTGTTGTGGCTTGTTGCTTGGAAGACCCTATCAATACGATAGGAGGTCTATACATGATGGGTACAAAAACACATACACTTTGCACAAAGAAAATAAAACTTTCATAATCAGAAGTACACAACAAACTCCACATAATTTGATGTTGAGTTGTAGACAAGCACACAAAGTTGTAAATCAAGCAAAGGAATTAGCACTCATCTTCATCAGACCAATTCAAGAAGAAAAGCAAGCACCTAAGCACACTAATAACAGGAGTTCTTCAGTTCATTCAATACTTCAATCATTTTTTGATGTTTTTCAAGAACCCACAAGTCTTCCTCCTGAAAGATAGATTAATCATAGTATTGAGATTGTTCCTACATCTTCTCTTCCTAATTCTTCAATGTATAGACAATCAATAGTGCAAATGGAACAAATTAAGAAACAAATTCAAGAATTGTTGACTAAAGGGTTCATCAAACCTAGTACTTTCCCTTGTGCTTCTCCTATCTTGCTTGTTTTGAAGAAGGATGGCACATGGAGATTATGCATTGATTTCAGGGCACTCAATAAAATCACAATAAAAAATCGTTATCCACTTCCTTGCATTGATGATATCTTGGACCAACTCCAAGGTGCAAAATTCTTCTCCAAGATAGATCTCAAAAGTGGGTATCATCGAGTGAGAATTCAAGCAGAAGACACTTGGAAAACAACATTTAAGACCAAAATGGGACTCTTTGAGTGGCTTGTCATGCCTTTTGGCCTTACAAATGCTCCAACTACATTCATGTGGCTGATGAATGAAGTATTCAGAGATTGTTTGGATCAATTTGTAATCATCTATTTGGATGACATTCTTATATATTCTTCTACTTGGGAGAATCATTTAGAACACTTGGAAACGGTTCTTCAAACTCTTCGAAAGAACCAATTGTATGCAAATTTTCCTAAGTGTTCATTTGGGCAAACATTCATTGCCTATCTTGGGTTTGTAATTAGTGAAAAAGGTGTGCAAGTAGATCCTTCCAAAGTTGAAGTTATCTTCTCTTGTCCAACTCCTACTTCAGTCACGGAGTTAAGAAGTTTTCTTGGACTTGCCAATTTCTATCGCAAGTTCATTGGAGGATATTCTTCTATTGCTGCACCTTTACACTATTTGATGAAGATCAAAGTTCAGTTTTAGTGGACAAAGGATCAACAAAAAGCCTTTGACACATTGAAACACAAATTGAGTACTGCACCAGTTCTTGTTCTTCCTGATTTGTCTCAACCATTTGAGATAGAAACTGATGCTTTGCAAGTTGCACTTGGAGCTGTGCTCATGCAAAATGGCCATCCAGTGGCTTACCATTCAGAAACATTTTCAAAGGCCAAGAAGAACTATTCTACATATGATAAGGAGTTCTATGCTTTGGTTCAAGCAATCAAGTATTGGAGGCATTATCTCTTGGGAAAAGAAAAAATTGTTCATACAGATCACATGCCCCTTAAGTTTCTTCAATCTCAAACAAAAATTGAGGAAGCTAGACACATGAAATGGGCATCGTACTTGCAATAATTCCATTTGGTAATCAAGTACAAGAAAGGACGAAATAATGCAGTGGCTGATTGTTTGAGTCATCCTCCTTCTACTCTTGTTTTGATAGTTGTCACTACTTCTCATCTTGGCTTCCAAACTTGGCCTACACAGTATCCTATGGATCCAGATTTTGGCAAAGTTTTCCACCAACTTTCCAATCCTTCTTCTTCAAATTTGAGAGCTCTACGGGACTTTCATATTCAGGATGGAATGTTGTACAAATTGGACAAAATTTGTGTTCCTCATGGGAATAGGGAGTCTCTTCTGAAGGAGGCTCATTCCACACTCTATGGGGGACATTTTGGTAGGCAGAAAACTCTTCATCATCTTCAACGGTTTTTCTTTTGGCCACGCATGCAAAGATATGTTCTTCATTTCTTGTGACAATGTGCAGTCTGTAATCGCTCCAAATCAGCCAATAGGACATTGGGAATGAGCATGCCTTTGCCCATTCCTTCTCATCCATGGGAAAGCATTTCCATGGATCTCTTGAGCGGTTTTCCAATGACAGTATGCAAGCATGATTGTGTCTTCGTTGTGGTGGACAGATTCAGCAAAATGGCCAAATTCATTCCTTGTCGCAAGACAAGTACTGCTCAGGATCTTGCCCAACTCTTCTTTGAAGTGGTATGGTGCTCTTTTGGTCTTCCTACCAGCATTGTCTCTGATCGTGACTCACGCTTTGTGGGTCACTTTTGGCAATCTCTTTGGAATATTTTGGGAGTATCTCTTAACTTCTCTACCACTTATCATCCTCAATCCGATGGGCAGACAGAGGTAGTTAATCATACTCTAGTGCAGAGTTTGAGGATTTACCATCATTCCACTCCAGCCAAGTGGGACTTAAGCCTCACTCACATTGAGCACGCCTACAATAGGGCCGTCCACAGTTCTACCGAGCACTCTCCATTTGAAGTGTGTTTTGGTTTTCAGCCACTTGCTCCTTATGAGTTACCTTTGTCTTTGCCTTCTTCATCCACAATGCACATTCAGAAGGAACAAGACAAGGCCAACTCTTTTGTGCAGCATTTGCAGAGTCTTCAAGCCAAAGTGGTTCAAATTCTTCAAAAGACTCAGCAAAAGTAGAAACAATAGATGGACAAGCACCGCACACCTCATTCCTTTCAAGTTGGTGACAAAGTATGGTTTCATCTTGACAAACGATGATTTACAGATAAGACACATAGCAAAATCAAGCCTCTCCATTATGAGCCTTATACTATTCTTCAACAAATCTCTGAGAATGCCTTTCGCTTGGACCTTCCAGCTCATCTTGGCATTCACGATGTTGTCAATGTTGATCTTCTCAAACCATACTATGATTCCACATTGGAAACAGTTCCAACCATCATTCATCCAGTTGATGTGGTTCCTGATGCTCAGCTTTCGCTTGACGCCGATACAGTCTTTGATATGAAGACCCGACACACCCACCAGGGTGCTTCTACTTCATATCTTGTGGCCCAACGAGGCCAATTTCCACATCAGGCTCGCTGGATTTTTGCTCACATTCTGTCTCGGGATTTTCCCTCTTTGTTAAAAGCATTGGAGTCCAATGCTTCTTTTGTTGGGAGGAATGATGAGGAAATTTAGACCTAGGGGCTAATTTCTTTTTAGACCTAGGATATTTTAATTAGGCTTAGTCATAAGAATAATCAATGTGAGTTGTTGATAAGCTCCGTTGAATAGTCTAAGTCTAGGTATTTTACTTTTCATTCTTGTAGGGCTTATGTTTTAGCCTTTCCTTGATTTTTGTATGTAAATCCTTGGAGCAGTTGATGATTTCCAAGATTACGGTTTGCATTTTGGACTTATTTAAGTCCTATCTTTTCAAATAATAGTTAGCTTCAATATTTCCATATCATTTATTTCCCTTTTTATCTCTTACATACCCCTTTTCCTTTGTTGAGTTCAACTATGTCTACAAGATGACATCTTAATAAGGAGTTAACCTCATAAAAACTCTCGAAGGCCCTTGATTGAGCCAAATTCCATGCTATCGACTATGTCCTCACTGTGTTTCTCCCCACAAGGTACCATTGCCTTGCTAGGGACAATTGAAGATGATAATAGTTTAATAGCATACCCAATGGGACTTTGGTGATATGTCATTGGTCCCAAAATTATAAGTAGTAAATCTGACTTGGTGAGGGTCTTTGTCTATTCTCGCTTGTTGAAGCACCTCTTTACTCACTTGGTGACTTCTCTCTAGAATGAACACTAAAAGAAGTTGCTACTAAAGGTATTAGACCAAGGTTCTGGTGAAGACCTTAGACTATCTACTTTATAGAAGCATGAAGTTGGATTCACCTAACAACTCCACCCCAGACGAGGAATCCAAAAAAGGCTAGACAAAGAACTTGTGATTGGGTTGTTGCATCTATAAATTGTGATAAGAATTACTACCACTACCTACAACTATTTTAAGAATAAGGAAAGCCACAATCCATAATATGGATATTCCACCACCACCCCTTAGAATATTCCTACCTGGAATGATAAAGATATGTTGGCACCACTAACATCAAATGAAGTATAGGAAGACGTACCCTAATCTGCCTTAAAGTCTCTTACCTATTTTACTAGGGAAGATATTACTACTCCCATAAAGCACCTTAACCATGTGGTAAGCTTGTGTATAATCCATAATATATCAAAGAAAAACATAGCTCTAAGGTTGCTAGCAATGTATTTTAGAGGAAAATCCCAAGAATGGTACATCACACTCTAGTTTGGTTTGATAACCTGTTGGGATCAGCTCGATACAATTTTTATAGAGAGGTTTGGAGAAAATGTAGATGGAATATTGCTCTTGGAAAAATGATCAACAATAAAAAGGGCATCTACAAAATTAATGGAAGATTTCAAATTGAGATCCCATCAATCCTAGCATAGGATAATTGAGATACTATGCCCCCCACCAGGTTTGGCAATTATTTTTTATTTGAGCTTTGAATTTTGAAATATTCATATTGATAAAAGCTAGAGGATATTCCCTACTAAAAATATACAAAATAGTTGTCACAACTTAGGATGATTTAATACAAATAGGTAAATTACCACCAAGGCCAATGCATCCCATGTTACCTTATTCCCCAATTCAATAAATCATATATCCATAACACCTCCACCCACAATTTTGATGCATTTACTAGATACTCCAAATATGAAATAGAAGGCTTATTAAAAATTCAAGAAAATCACCAAGAGCAGTCTAGTAATTGTAGTAAATATTTTAGCTCACAAATATCAAAAGAATATCATAAATAGGGGATCTTGAGCAAATTCTAATATCACAAGAGGAGACAATGGGGCTTGTTAAAAGGAGACTAATGAAGGCCCTAGCCTAGAAAAGTGATATGTCAAGAGAAAGAAAAGATAATATACAATTATATAACACAATCTCTGCAGAAATGCCTAATTCCATGAATGAGGATGTAACAAAGTACTATCTACCATGCATAGTGGAGAGAAGCAAAAAAATAAAAACCCAAAATACTACCATAAGTAAAATGTGGGTTGGATATTTTAATTTACTTGAATACTACAAAAAATATACTATAGCTATGCCACTTTGGGATATAATAAATTTTAAAAAGGAAAATCAGTATAAAAAAGAAAAACAAACAAAGACAAAAGAAGTTGGTAAAGACTCATAAAAAAATCCAAAATGGAAATAGATTGATGAACATGGTGATATACAAAAACATAAATACAACTATAGAAAAATAGGCATAGGAACATATCTAATTTAGGAAGAAAATATTGCTATTCCAAGAATCTCCAAAGAGAAGGAAAGTTTAGTTGGATTATGGAAGCTATACTTTTATGGTGCCCATAGTAGGATATGATAAGGGGTAGGAATATGTCTTGTTTCCCCAAAAGAATAAAAATATTTTTAGGTATATAGACAGTAGTTTGCTTGTTCCAATAATAGAGTAGAATATGAAGCCCTGGCTTTGGGGCTCCAAATGGTAAAAAAAGAGGAATAAAGATGCTTCAAATTTGTGATGACATTGAACTAATTGTTAGGAAGGTAAGAAACCCAATGGCTAGCCAAGAACTTACTGATAAAATCTTATAGAAATAGAGTTTGGGATTTAATGGAATATTTTTATGCTATCAACATAAAAGTAAATCTAAGAGAAAAAAATACAAATGCTAATAGAATGGTAATTTTTGGATCATAATTTAGCCCAATCAATGATATATGAAAAAACCATCAACTTGTATAGATGATAGTAAGGCCAACACCTGATAACAAAGAAAATTGGCTAGTGTATGAGTGTGATGAGCAAAATGTATGATTTTTATAGTAGGAAGATGAATATGCTAAATATACTGCTCTTAAAATAGAGGAGACATGAAGATCAAATTATTCAACTAAGTCCAAATAAAATTCCAAAAGGACTAATCACCCTAGAATCTCTTTTTAGCCGAGATGACAAATTTAAAATAAGGAAGGGTTTCACTACAAAAAAGGAGGATTATTAGGTAATAGAGGTATCTCCAAGAAAAATATGGAAAATATGGAAAGTAGGCATGCAAGAAGAAAATAAATTGCTCATAAAATTTGTGCTAGAAATATAAAAGATGTAATGGACTGGACTTATGAAGACCTAAAAGTTTTATTCAACACATAATTGAATTAGATCCCAAGGCCAAAATAGTTAGACAAAAACAAAGGCTAGTTAACCCAAAAATTGAACCCCTTATGTGAAAATAATTGGATAAGTTGATAGAATAAAAAATCATATACCCAATCAAGCATACCACTTGGGTTTCTAACCTAGTACCTATAAGAAATAAGAATGGTGAAATTAGATTATGTGTGGTATTCACGAATCTAAATAAAGATTCCTTGAAAGATTACTATCCTCTACCTTCCATGGAGTAGATTTTTCAAATTGTAGCAGGGTCCAAAAGGTTTTCAATATTGGATAAATTTTTTGGTTTTAATTAGGTATGGGTAAGAGATGAAGATCAATATAAGATGAACTTCACTATAAAATGGAGAACCTATGCATACTAGTAGATGCATTTTGGTCTATATAACGTAGGAGTGACATTCTAGATGTCCATGTATATTTCCTTCCATGATATAATAAACAAGATGATACTAGTCTACCTAGAAAATCTGACAATGTTCTCAAAAAGGAAGGAGAATCACTTGGAGCATCTAGAAGGGATTTTCCAATGGTGACAAGAATTTGGGGTATGTTTGAACCTAAAGAAATGTATCTTTTACATACCACAAGGAAAATTATTAGGGCATGTGGTGTCCAAGGATGGTATTTCTATAGATCCTAATAGGGTTGAAGCTATTATGAACCTTTTTCCTACCAAGGCACAAGAGGGGAATGTAATCATTTTTTGGACAGATCAATTTTGTTGAAATATTCATACAAGATTTTATGACAATAATTAGACCCATGATACTTATGCTAAAAAATTACCACCCCTTTTTATATATGGAGGATGGAAAAGAGGCTTTCCAAAAAATAAAAGAGGCCATTGCAGATACTCCAATGCTTATTAACCCAAATTTCAATAAATATTATTATTTATGCATACGAAGGAGAGTTCAGTATAGCAACATTGATGATACAAAAATATGAGAACCGACAAGAACACCGAGTGATATTTTTTAGCCAAACCTTAAAAGAGTATGAAGGAAAATATAATTTTGTAAAAAAATAGGTGAATGATATGATGAGAGGATTGCCTAAGTTGCCTATTTCCATAGAGTTTCTAGCACTTCAACTATTTTTTTAGTAGGAAATACAATAAAATGATCCAATGATAGTGAGAGTGGGAGAATTACTAAATCTTGAAGAATAGAGAAAACAAGTTGGGGAGAAAATACTAAAACATTAAAAAATAGTTAAAAATGGTTTGACAAAAGGTACACCCCACAAACCTTTGAGATGGGCGATATGGTCCTCAAATGGGATGAACAAAAAAATTAAACCTAGAAACCATAATAAATTTGATACATTCTAGGATGGACCATATATCATCTCTAGTTGTAAAAAAAGATAATTCATTTGAGCTAAAAATCGTGGAAGGAGATGTTCTCCCTATACCTACGAATGGAATTCATCTAAAAAATTATTCTTGGACGTATCAAATTCCAAATACTAGTCAGAGTGGAAAAGTTTAGTATTAGAGCTAAATGGACTCAAGAATTACACTATTAATATAATAGGTTTGAATTTTTTCTTTCTTTCCTATGCTTATTTTGTAGATAGACAAGACTTTGACTTTGTGCTAAAGGATAAATGCAATTTTAAGTTCTGCTTAAAGCAATATAGAAGGCCCTTGTGAGCCATAAAAACTATAGTGATTCCTCACCACTCATCCATGAATAAGAAAAAACCTTGATCATAGATATGAAGAACATGAATTTATACTGAGAGGGGGGGTGAACAGTATAAGACTTAACCATTTAATAATTTTAATTTCAGATAGCAGTGGCATCAACATAATATTAAACAAGACAGAAAGCATCACACATAGAAGACCCATTTAACGTGGTTCACCCAAGGTGGGCTACTCCACGGATAAAACTTTCCTCTAAAAAGTTATATCAAAAACCTCTGGGAATCCTTCCCGATTACAATGTTTATGAGCCTCGGCTCAAAGGAGACACCTTCCCCTAATTCTGCTTTGTTGGTGATCCTCTAGAAGACCTCTACCTCCTCTGCCCTTAGCAAGTGGAATTCTGTCCACAGAAGACACCTGTCTTCCCTGCTCTGGTTGGAGATCTCTGTCCTCAACTCTGTCACTGCAAAGCTGGTCCTCTTATCTGCACCAAACACAGTCCTTCGGTCTAGCACAATTGTCCTCTTCCTCTGTTCTTTTTTGCACTTGGTCGAAAAATCAACTTCTCACTGTCTGCGCAAATACGAGCAGCACTTAATCTTTTTGTTTCTCGAATTACAACGTAGCACTATCTTCTCAGCTTACTATGCAAAAACATAGTAGTGCAATCTTCGCAAAATGCTAGCACTAGATCGCATAGCAACTTATGCGCCTATGTGCAATCACAACAACACCCTCTTCGACATCATCGCTTCTCCTTGATCGAACTTCTTCCTACTCTCTGCTTCTACGAAGGTCACACTTACGAATGCACACTTCGATCGATTCGATACGACTGCTCTTTGTGCATAGCAAACTTCACTTGCGCAAATTTGACACTCACACACTCACTTGAAACTCAAAAATAGACCTCCTTTTATAGCAACAATTCATTATCAAATTCATGATCTTAGTCGGCTGTATATCCTTAAAACAATCATCGGCTGCACAACCTTACACTTCGTCGGCAAAGGTTAACTCCGTCGGCTTCAACCGCCTCTGCTGTTCTATAGCTTTTCTAGCGTGAAACTCAAACATGTCACGATATCGCTATGCCTTTGTCTGTCGTACACCTTGTATCACTTGCTATCATGAAATCGTGACACTACTACCTGTCGTGCGCCTTCTTTGGTTTGTTGTCATGAAATCGCGACACTACAGCCTGCCGTACACTTTCGCTAGCTTGCTGTCATGAAATCGTGACACCACTGCCTTACACCTTGCTTGAGCCTGTTGTCATGAAATCGTGACACTCCCTGACTTTGTTGACGTCATCATGATTCTTGTCATGAAATCATGATGCTTTAGTCTGCAAGACCTTCCTCGCTGCTCTTGTCGTGAAATCGTGACACATTTGCTTTTGCTGATGTCATCATGATTCTTGTCATCGAAATCGACTTTAGTTGGCCTTCTTTTCAAGCCTTTGCTTTTGCTAATGTCATCATGATTCTTGTCGTGAAATCACGATGCTTTAGTCTAGGGCCTTCCTCGTTGCTCTTGTCGTGAAATCGTGACACATTTGCTTTTGCTGATGTCATCAGCAACTCTATCATGAAATCGTGACACTTCTTGCTTCTTCAACCTTTCCTCGGTTTGCACTAGCAAAAATGGAACATGTCACGAAATCGCGACGCTTTTGCTGCCTTAAGCACTTTTCTGCCAACTGCTCGTGAAACTGGAACATGTCATGAAATCACGATGCTTTCGCTACCTTAAGCTCTTTTCTGCCAAGCTCTAAAACTAGGAACATGTCACGAAATCGTGACGCTTTCGCATCCGTACAACTTCATTAAAACTTGCCGTGAAATCGTGACACTTCTTGCAACTCAACTCTGCCAACTCAACTTGTCGTGAAATCATGACAGTTTTGCCTGAACTTTCTCTCTCCTCAAACATGTCACGAAATCATGACAGTTTTGCTAGCTTTCTCTCTACCTTCCAGCATGTCGCGAAATCACGACAGTTTTGCCTTCTTTCTCCTCAAACATGTACAAAATCGTGACAGTTTTTCCAGCAGCCTGCAACCTTTTTCTAACTTATTTTTTTCTGGATTTTTGGCAACTGAGCTACTCGATTTTCTTGGAGACTTACCGAGGTTCAAACCTTCATCAAAACACATACTTAGACAACTAATCAAATTGCTTCAAGAACTCCTTGACATCAAAGACAACAACTACCAAGAGCTCCTTTGACATCAATGACAACAACTATACTTGAGCAAAGGCAATGTACTCAAGGTACCCAAAATTGCCAACAATCTCCCCCTTTGTCATTGATGGCAACCCTTAACTAAAAACATATCTCAAGAGCCAAAACTGAACCAACTGATCCATCAACTAAGAATTCTGCAATTGAAGTTTTTGCTCCCCCTGACTTGAAGCTCTTCTCTTCACTTGAAGCACTTCCCCTTACACATATCTCTCCCCCTTACTCAAATCTCTCCCCCTTTGTCATCAATGGCAAAGGGTCACCTTTGGGGTTTGGGACTAAGAATGAGTCTCTTAGCTTAATCCCTCCCCCACCTCCTGATGAGGTGATTAACCTTGAGGTGAGAGTACAACTCCCAATTTCTCCCTTAGATACTCAAACGTATCTCTTGGAAGGGGTTTGGTGAAGATATCTGCAATCTGCTCTTTAGTGGGTACATACTCTAGCTTGACCTACTTCTCTTGCACTTTCTCCCTTAGAAAATGATATTTGATAGAAATGTGCTTCGTCCTTGAGTGCATTACCAGATTTTTAGAGATACTTATGGCACTTGAATTATCACAAAGAATAGGGATAGGTTGTTCATGCTTGACTTTGAAATCCTCCAAGGTTGTTTTCATCCATAAAACCTGAGTGCACCTAGCCACTGCTGCTATGTATTCAGCTTCTGTTGTAGATAAGGAAACTGAAGGTTGTTTCTTACTCAGCCAAGAAACCAGACTCTTTCCCAAAAAGAATGCTCCACCACTAGTGCTTTTTCTATCATCAATACTTCCTGCCCAATCTGCATCTGTATAGGCTGTGAGGGTGAAATCATCGCCTTTGGGATACCAAAGCCCAAACTCCACAATGCCCTTCAAATATCTGAATATCCTCTTGACTGCTATAACATGAGATTCTTTTGGAGCTGCCTAAAATCTTGCTACTAATCCAACGGCCCGCATGATATCCGGTCTGGTAGCTGTACTGTATAGTAAACTGCCAATCATAGATCTGTACAATTTTTGATCTGTCGCTGGAGATTCATCATCCTTACTCATATTGCACCCTGTAATCATTGGAGTACATACGGGTTTGTTGTCCATCATCCCAAATTTTTTTAACATCTCTTTGATATACTTTTCTTGAGAGAGAAATATACCATTTTTTGATTGCGCAATCTGCAGTCCTAAAAAGAATGACAGACTCTCCAATCATAGACATCTCGAATTCCTTTTGCATGGTGTTAGCAAAAACTTTGCACATCCGAGTATTATTTCCCCCAAAAATAATGTCATCGACATAGACAACTATGATAATCATATCATCACCTTTATTCTTAATGTACAAGTTGCTATCTCGCCACGCCTTTCCTGAATCCTTGTTCATAAAGATACCCGTCAAGTCTTGAGTACCAAGCCCTGGGTGCTTGCTTTAACCCGTACAGTGCCTTTTTCAGTTTACACACATAGTCTGGCTGTTCTGAGAGAGACACACCTTCTAGCTGTTCTATATAGACTTCTTCATCCAACACCCCATTTAGAAAAGCAGACTTTACATCCATTTGAAACACTTTGAAATATTTGAAACTAGACAGGGCCAAAAACATTTTGATCGCTTCAAGACGAGCAACAGGCGCAAACGTCTCTTCGAAATCAACACCTTCGACTTGAGCATACCCTTTACAGACTAACCTGGCTTTGTTCCTGACAATCTTTCCATCCTCATTAAGTTTATTTCTGAATACCCATTTTGTGCCAATGACATTCTTGTTCTTAGGTCTTGGAACCAAATCCCAGGTTTCACTTTTCTCTATTTGATTTAGCTCTTCATCCATTGCTTTTACCCAAAAATCATCTGTACATGCTTCACTAAAATTTTTTGGCTCAATCTGAGATAACAATGAAACATTCGCAGATTCATGTGAAGGAATGACTCTTCTTCTTGTTTGCCTGCTATTTGGATCACCAATGATCAAGTCTTTGGGATGATGTTTCTGAACATACCGTGAAGGAGTTTTGGGAAGCAAGCTGTTGTCTTTCCTCTTCTTCATCTGACACTTCTCTGAATTCTTCTTGACAGATTCCATCACTGAGTTCCTTGACTGGTTCTATTATCCCCATCTTTTCATCTACTAGTTACATTTATGCTCTCTAAAACTATATGAGTTCTTTTGTTGAAGCATCTGTAGGCCTTACTTTTGCTGGAATATCCAAGAAAAATTCCCTCATCACACCTAGGATCAAACTTACCCAGATTTTGATCTTCCCTTCTGATGAAGCACTTACTCCCGAACACTTTGAAGTGTTTAACTGTAGCTGGTCTTCCTTTCCATAGCTCATAGGGAGTTTTATGATGATTGACTCTGAGTTGAGCCCTGGTAATGATGTGGACTGCTGTATTTATTGCTTCTCTCCAAAAACCATCTGAAAGCTTTGACTCATCTAACATTGCTCTAGCCATATTTTCAATAGTTCTATTTTTTCTTTCAACTACTCCATTTTGTTGAGGAGTTCTTGTTGCTGAATATTCTCTTTTGATTTCGTGTTGTTCACAGTATTCCACAAATTCATTTGAAGTGAACTCTCCTCCTCTATCTGATCTTAAGCATTTGATTCTCTTGTCAGTCTCATTTTCAATCATTTCTTTAAAAACTTTAAATTTTTCAAAAGCTTCAGATTTTTCTTTGAGAAAAGTAACCCAAGTCATTCTTGAGTAATCATCTATAAACAACATGAAATAGCTATCTCCCTGAATGCTCTGAGTTCTGGTGGGGCCACACAAATCAGTATGAATAAGATCCAAGGGTTTGGAAGATGTATACCCTTTCGATTTGAAACTGGTTTTGGTCTGTTTACCATGTTGACAAGGACCGCAAATGATGTTTTGGGGCCTTTTTATTCTGGGCAAGTCTCTAACTGCTTCCTTGTTACTAATACTGACCAGATTATCAAAACTCAAATGTCCCAATATTTTATGCCACAACCAACTCTCATCTTCTTGAGTTAGAAAGCATTTTTCTCTTTTTATCTCACTCAGCATGTAAAGATTGTTTGGAGTCCTTGTAGCCCTAGCAATAAGTTTTCCATTTAATTCTTTACTTATCTCACATCTATCTGAAAAGAAAGATACTATGTGCCCTTGATCACAAAGTTGACTCACACTAAGCAGATTATGTCTTAGCCCTTCTACATAAAGCACATTTTCTGTTTTGGATTTCCCATCCAAACTAAGAGTCCCTTTACCACAGATCTTTGCAGACCTATTATCTCCAAAACTGACTGTTCCTCTGTTTGCTTCTTTAAAAGACAAAAAATTTTCTTTTTCACCAGTCATATGTTTTGAACAGCCACTATCAAGATACCATTTTTCTACTTTGTCTTGAGCATGAAAAGCAGTTTGAACTATCATTGACTTAGATTTTATCTCATTCCTCCTTTTTGAGAACTCAAAACTAAATTTATCCAAACCGCACATCCTTGCTATATGCCCAAAATTCTTGCACTTGTAACACATGATATTTTTATTCATAAGAGGTGCAAATGAGTTAACATTTTCCTTACTATGACTCTTCAGAGATTTATTGCAATGCATAGCTATGTGACCAAATTTTTTACAGGAAAAACAATATCCATGAAAGGTATTATGTAACCTGTTTTGATACCTTGGAAGTTTGTTCTTTTTGCGATCAACTGGAATCCATTGCTCTTCAGAGTGAAGATTGTTCTTGCTTGAAGACCCTATTTCATGAATGGTGATGCCATCCTTCTTTTCACATGGAATATTCTATCTGAGAGTTGACTGTTCTAACTTCACTCTAAGAGACATAATCTCTCCTTCTAGTTTCTCACAATCAGCTACCTTTCCTTTTAGAACCTTCGTTAGAACTTGTTCAATCTTCTTCCCTTCTTCAGCTAGAATTTTGAAATCTATAACACTTTGAGCCAATTCTGATCTTGCTATCTCTTTTTCCTGACAATGCTGCTTGAGGACAAAATTCTCTTCCCCGAGTTTCTCAAGCTTTCTCAAGGCCAAGAAGAATTCACTCTTGAGATCGAATTCAACCTTTTCTGAATTTATATGTTCCTCTGTTAGATCCTTCTCCAAGCTGTTAGGCTTTTTCTGGAGAGACCTGCTCTGATACCAATTGAAGAACATGAATTTATACTGAGAGGGGGGGGTGAACAGTATAAGACTTAACCATTTAATAATTTTAATTTCAGATAGCAATGGCATCAACATAATATTAAACAAGACAAAAAGCATCACACATAGAAGACCCATTTAACGTGGTTCACCCAAGGTGGGCTACTCCACGGATAAAACTTTCCTCTAAAAAGTTATATCAAAAACCTCTGGGAATCCTTCCCGATTACAATGTTTATGAGCCTCGGCTCAAAGGAGACACCTTCCCCTAATTCTACTTTGCTGGTGATCCTCTAGAAGACCTCTACCTCCTTTGCCCTTAGCAAGTGGAATTCTGTCCATAGAAGACACCTGTCTTCCCTGCTCTGGCTGGAGATCTCTGTCCTCAACTCTATCACTGCAAAGTTGGTCCTCTTTTCTGTACCAAACATAGTCCTTCGGTCTAGCACAATTTTGTCCTCTTCCACTGTTCTTTTTTGCACTTGGTCGAAAATCAATTTCTCACTGTCTGCGCAACTACAGTAGCACAGTCTTCTCAGATTACAGTAGCACTATCTTCTCAGCTTCTGCAAAAACACAGTAGTGCAATCTTCATAAAATGTAACAGCACTAGATTGCACAGCAACTTATGCGCCTATGTGCAATCACAACAGCACCCTCTTCGCACAGTCTGCTTCTCCTCGATCGTTCTTCTTCCCGCTCTCTGCTTCTACGAAGGTCACACTTACGAACGCACACTTCGATCGATTCGATATGACTGCTCTTTGCGCACAGCAGACTTCACTTGCACAAATTTGACACACACACACTCACTTGAAACTCAAAAATAGACCTCCTTTTATAGCAACAATTCATTATCAAATTCATGATCTTAGTCGGCTGTATATCCTTAAAACAATCATCGGCTGCACAACCTTACACTTCGTCGACAAAGGTTAACTCCGTCGGCTTCAACCGCCTCTACTGTTCTGTAGCTTTCCTAGCATGAAACTCAAACATGTCACGATATCGCTATGCCTTTGTCTATCGTACACCTTGTATCACTTGTTGTCACAAAATCGTGACACTACTGCCTGTCGTGCGCCTTCTTTGGTTTGTTGTCATGAAATCGTGACACTACAGCCTATCGTACACTTTCGCTAGCTTGCTGTCATGAAATCGTGACACCACAGTCTGCCTTACACCTTGCTTGAGCCTATTGTCATGAAATCATGACACTCCCTGACTTTGCTGACGTCATCATGATTCTTGTCGTGAAATCATGACGCTTTAGTCTACAAGACCTTCCTCGCTGCTCTTGTCATGAAATCGTGACACATTTGCTTTTGCTGATATCATCATGATTCTTGTCACAAAATCATGACGCTTTAGTCTGCAAGACCTTCCTCGCTGCTCTTGTCATGAAATCATGACACATTTGCTTTTGTTGACGTCATCAGCAACTCTGTCGTGAAATCGTGACACTTCTTGCTTCTTCAACCTTTCCTCGGTTTGCACTAGCAAAAATGGAACATGTCACGAAATCGTGATGCTTTTGCTGCCTTAAGCACTTTTCTGCCAACTGCTCACGAAACTGGAACATGTCACGAAATCGTGACGCTTTCGCTGCCTTAAGCTTTTTTCTGCCAACTGCTCGTGAAACTGGAACATGTCACGAAATCATGATGCTTTTTGCATCCATACAACTTCATTGAAACTTGTCATGAAATCACGACACTTCCTGCAACTCAACTCTGCCAACTCAACTTGTCGCGAAATCGTGACAGTTTTGCCTAAACTTTCTCTCTCCTCAAACATGTCATGAAATCATGATAGTTTTTCCAGCTTTGCCTCTGCCTTCCAGCATGTCGTGAAATCGTGACAGTTTTTCCAGTGCTTTCTCTCTCCTCAAACATGTCATGAAATCGTGATAGTTTTTCCAACAGTCTGCAACCTTTTTCTAACTTATCTTTTTTTGGATTTTTGGCAACTGAGCTACTCTGAAACCTTCAACAAAACACATACTTAGACAACTAATCAAATTGCTTCAAGAACTCCTTGACATCAAAGACAACAACTACCAAGAGCTCCTTTGACATCAATGACAACAACTATACTTGAGCAAAGGCAATGTACTCAAGGTACCCAAAATTGCCAACAAGATAATCAAAGCTTTTTATTTTGAAAAAGGAGGAAGCCAATATAAGTCCTGATAATAAAACTTGCATTAAGTTTTGTAAATGGGAAATCCCAACAAAGCAAGTGATAAGGAGAGTGCCAAGGGAGTTCCTTTTCTTTTGAAATAAGTTCCAATATTAGAGGTTTTGCAATCCTTGATGAAGTAAAACTCTTGACCAATTTGTAGGATGACCTTGGATCCAAAAGAATGAAATGTGTCAGAAAATCAAGTGAACACTAATACTTGAGTTAAATCAAAGGTGTGATAAATTATGATAGAGGTAGATGGGTTGAGTTAATACTTTATCGACTAAGGATATAAAGTTTACCTACCAAAAGAAATACTGAGTAAATGAATCAAACATTCATTCAAGATAAAGTATGACAATGACTGTCCTAGGCATCACAATTATTATGATAAAAAAGTACTTCATTCAATGTCCAATATCCCTAGGAAGAGCAGTTGAGATTGTTAGATCCACTTAAAAATAATTTTGGAGGGATATTGTCCCTATTGCAATATATAAATAGTTGTAGTTTATATTGTAGAAAGGATTGACAAGTTTACAATTGCATTCTATTGTAGGCTTTCCTTTCATTTATTTTCATAAAAATAGTTGGATCCTAAGTGACTCATGGGCAATATCAAACCCCTACTCCTGGCATAATATTTATAAATATTTGTTTGCACACACACACACACATATAGAAGCCTACACTAATTTTTGATTTAGCCATCTGTGGCTCCTTGTGGACTCATTTCTATTTGTATATATGTGTCTGTAATATTTTTACCTATTTTAGGTTTTATAAAGTGTATGTATGTGTGAGGGTATTGCATCTATTTTTGGACCAACCATATATTGTTGGATCTCCTATGGAACTTGCCTCTTTATGCATGCCTATGGTTGATAAATATCATCTATGCTTAATTGTATCAAAGAGAGGAAGTGCTCATCGCTAGCACATAGCATTTAGTCCTATTTTATAGGAAGATATTAGCAGACATTTTGGTGCATCATCCCCTTTTTCCTTTGATAACTTATTTCCATTTTTATCTCTCGCACCCTCATTTTTCCTTTTTTGAGTTCAACTACACTTGAGAGAACACATATAAACAAGGATCCAACCTTGTAAAAACCTCTTGAAGGTCATTTATTGAGCCAAAACTAGTGCTCTTGGCTATGGCTCTACTATGTTGCTCGTCATGAGGTATGATTGCCCCACTAGGGACAATAAAAAATGACAACAAATATATTTATAAAATAGGTATATGGAGAGGAGGATATAGAGATGATCACTACACTTTCTATTCTCTCTTATCCCACATTTTTTTAAATTAACTAATTACTTCCTTTCCCTCATTATCTATACCTTAATCCATGGCTTAAAGAGGGTGTCACTTTTGAAGAACACAAGCTTATACTGAGAGGGGGGTGAACAGTATAAGACCACTTTTTACTTTTCTTTCCCAAATAATATTATCCAATATATCAATGGCAATATCAATAGTAGTAATCAAAGCAATGCACAAATCACCACACACAATAGAGACACCAATTTAACGTGGTTCACCCAATGTGGGCTACTCCATGGAGAAAATATTTCACTAAAATTTTCTCAACAAATCTCTTGGGAATCCTTTCCCTATTACAATGTTTATGGACCTCTATCCAAAGGAGACACCAATCCCCTAATCAAGTTCATGGATGCCTATCCATAGGAGACACCAATCCCCTTAGCTGGTTTGTGGATCTCTATCCATAGGAGAACTCCTTCTCCTCTGCTCTGGCTGGTGATCCTCTAGAAGACTACTACCTCCACTACTCTGGCTTGTGGATCTCTCTCCATAGAATACTCTATCCTCACTCAAAAGATCTCTATCCTCACTACCCTAGCTAATGGATCTCTATCCACTGGAGACTACTGTCCTCTGCTCTATCACCTCCAAAGCTTGCTCTCAACTCTATCTCAAATCTGCACTAAACACAGTCCTTCGATCTAGCACAAATCTGCTCAATATCTATCTCAAATCTACACTAAACATAGTCCTTTGATCTAGCACAAATCTTCTCAATATCTATCTCAAATATGCACTAAACATAGTCCTTCAATCTAGCACAAATCTGCTCAATATTTGTCTCTAGTTTGGCATAAACCTATCCTCAAATCTGCACCAAAATCTATCCTCAAATCTATCCTCAAGCCTTAACACAAAGCTTGATCCAATCACAAATCAACTCTTCTAGATCTACCCCAAACCTTAACTCAAGGTTTGAACAAATCAATCAATCAACTCTGCTCACAAGTCTTCTCAAAGACTTACCTCAAATATATCCACAAGTCCTCTCTAGAACTTGTCTAATCTACTCAACAAGTCTTCATCAAGACTTACCTCAAATCTCCACAAAATCTCACACTAATCTGTCATAAGTCTTCACCAAGACTTACCTCAAATCTACTCAACAAGTCCTCACTAGAACTTGTCCAATCTGCTCAACAAGTCTTCACCAAGACTTACCTCAAATCTACTCAACAAGTCTTCACTAGAACTTGTCCAATCTACTCAATAAGTCTTCACCAAGACTTACCTCAAATCTACTCAACAAGTCCTCACTAGAACTTGTCCAATCTGCTCAACAAGTCTTCACTAAGACTTATCTCAAATCTACATTGTAATCTTCCACAAAATCTTACTCAACTAAAAAATTATTCAACTCAACTCAATCTTTCATAGAAAACCTCTTCAATCACACAAACAAGTTTCACACAAAATCTTGTTTTAATCTCATAGAAACATATAGAGAATGGTTAGAGACTCAATATGTTTCACACTCACAATAATACTCAATCACTTTCAATCTCTCTTGTTTAACCACATAAACATATAGAGAATGGTTAGAGACTCAATATGTTTCACTCTCACACAACACTCAATCACTTCCAAACTCTCTTCAAATCAATTAAGAATAAAGAACAATTTATTTCATAGAACTTGAACTATCACTCCAACACTTTCAATCAATTATGCTCAATCAACTTCACTCAACCAATCACTTGATGAAACACAACTTGCTTACAAACCCTAAACAAGTGTTTCACAATGCTTTCAACAACTCACACTATGGAACTCAACCTTGACTCAAGATGATTCCAAATTCACATAACAATGATACTCATGATCTTTTTCACAAACCCTAATCAAGCATATGAAATCTTACTCAAATATTTCCAACAATGCTTATCAAACAATCTCACATAACAATGATACTCATGTTCTTTCACAAACCCTAGTTCAAGATAGTTCTCAATCTCACACTCAATTGTCTTCACAAATGTTCACCCAACATACATGTGAAAACTCACTCAATCATTTCCAACAATGCTTACCAAACAAAACCTTTTCACTCCAACTTGCATTCACAACATTCAACAAACAATATTCCACTCACAAGGATGATATGCCCATACCTTTTTTTTGAAGAATATTTGATCTCAAAACCTGTCTCAATCACACTCAACCTCTTTGACAATCTCAATGGTTAGATATCACAAATCTATCCTTAATATTTTCTTTCAAAAATATTTCACCATGCCAAAATATCAAAAATCAACTATGCCTTATTTCTCCTTTCAAATCAATTTTTATAATATGACTTTATTTCAACAAATAACATCTAACACCCTTGGCACACCTTATTACTCCTTTTATAAACTTTAATCACTTAAAAATCAAACACAAAATTTAAAACTTTGCTTACCCTTTTATCTCCCTTTTATAACTCATAAACCCTTTTAAATATGCAATTTTCAATTAATAAAACTTTAGGAAATTAAAAAATTAATTTCCACCCTTGCAATTTTTGGATGCAATGTTAAACCTTAGCAAATGTGAGTGCATACCTTTGTCAATCACACCAAAAGGCCTTGGTGGGTTTCGAACATGCAAACCCCTTCTTCCAAGTGCCTTCGCACAATGCGCACCCACCAAGTGGGCTACATGCCTCCACGCAAAGGGAAAGGCATGTGCCTTCCTTTTGTCCTTCTTCGATGGTGCAGACCAAAACACCTTCTCCTCTTGCAAAATGAAGATCGCATGGATCGAACCCCTAACCTTGCACCTACGAATGACTTAGCGCAACCCTTGGCTACCAATTGCACTACCCAATGCTTTGGATAAGCGTTAGTGCTCCCACTTGTCTTTGTTCCTTCGTCTGCCCTTTGAAGTCTTTAAACACATGCGAGTTTTCTTCCTCTCTAACCATAGTGCATGATTTCCTTAGGCAATATTACTTTCGCATGGATAATATTTTGAAATAAAACTTACCCCTTTTATATGCAATGTGCCATATGCTCCAAATATCGATGATCCTTGAAATTCAAATTTAATTCGAATTAAATTAAACTTTGTGCCCTTATAACCCTAACCTTAGGGTTAATTAAATTAAATCATAAACTAATTTATAATAAATTTATTATAATTAATTTAATAACTTTAGGGTTAATTAAATTAAGTTATAAATTAATTTATAATGAAATTATTATAATTAATTTAAATCTTTAGGTCTTAACCTTAGACCTTTAATATTATAATAAAATATTATAATATTATTTTTCTTGGGCCTTCCTATTGCTCTTTAGACCTCATCTGACCACCTTGAATATTATAATAAGAGATATTATAATATTATTTCCCTTAGACCTAGAAGCAATCTTTCTCTTGCACTGCTTACGAAAATTGATTCTTGACATCCTTCCTTTTGTCCTGCTCACTGAAACTGACTTCTTGACATCAATGACAACAAAACTTGCTCATATTTCCAACAATCTCCCCCTTTGTCATTGATGGCAACCCATTTACCTTTTACCATTTCCTTTACCTCTTTCTGTTCTGCTCCCCTTGAGAAATTGCTCCCCCTGATTGAATGCTCTTCCCCTAACTCAAATCTCTCCCCCTTTGTCATCAATGGCAAAGGGCCACCTTTGGGGCTTGGGGCTAAGAATGAGACTCTTAGCTTAGCCCCTCCCCCACCTCCTCTTGAGGTGGTTAATTTTGGGGTGGGAGTATCTCTACTCCCAGCATACACTGATCTTTACCTTTGTCCACTTTCTTCCTCAACTGATCCTTTTGATTCCTCTGAATATTCTTGTTCTTGCTTGTCTCTGGAATTTCTGCTCTACACCACTTTGTTGTATGCCCATAATTATTGCACTTATAACACTTAATGTTGTTATTCCTTAAAGGTGCAAATATCTTGGGGTTTCTCCTGGTGAAGCCATATCCATTCCTATCATGAACCCTGCAATTCACTACCTTGTGACCAAACTGATTACAAGAGTAGCAATACCCTTGAAAAAGCTGTCTGTTTCTAAAATTTCCATATTCTTGTCTTTCATGTGTCCTACATTGTGTAGCCTTGTGCCCAAACCTATGATATGAGAAGCATCATCCATTGAAACTACCTTGCCTTGACCCCATTGGTCTCTTAGTCTCTTTTACCCTGTGTTGCTTCCTGTTCCATCTGTTCCTCATTTGTGCATTGTTCCTTTCCTTGTTGAACTTTCTATTGTCCAACTCATTCTTATAAGTCTCACTCTCTCTTACACTCTCTTCTTCTAAAGCTTCTTCTTCTTCGAAGCTTGAGATTGACTCCTCTCCTTGTTTTCTTTGTACTTATTCAAAACCAAGTCCTGTTTTGTTTGATGAAGATCTTTGTACCTTGATAATCTTATCCAAGTTCTTTGAGCTTCTCCCAAACCTATGTAACTTGTCCTTAGACTCTTTTACTTCCTTCCTTAGTGAAGCTACCTCATGCTCTAACCTTTCACATTCTAAAACCTTTGCTTCTAACTTCTCTTTAAATCTCCTTGTCTTAGCTATTGAGTTGGTTAGATCCTCTATAAGCTTTCCTTTCTCTTCATCACATTCTTGAAATTGAAGCTTGAGTTTTGAGTTCTACTTTCTTACCTCTCTTAATGCATCAAGGGCAGAAATAAGCTCACCCTCAAGATCAACTTCTCCTTTCTCTGATTCTTCCTCTATTTGTTTACCTCTAGGATCATCTTCATTCCTTTATGATTTATTTCCACTAGAAGTACTTCCTTCTTCTTCTATTGCCATAAGAAGACTTTCCTCTTCTGGACCTTCAAGTGTATCTTCATATTCATCTTCACTGAAATTGAATCCATTCCTTGTACAACTATCTTCAAGATGACCAAAGTTACCACATCTAAAATACTTGAGAATCATTGGTGCCCTTTTTCTAACATCATCTTTTTCTTCTACCAGAAATAGAATTTCATCTTCTTCATTATCTGAGGACCTGTCATCACTATCACTTGAACTCTTACCTACCTTGTCTGCATAAAAACTCTTCTTATGCCTTTGGAAAAACTTCTTTCCTTGTGTGCCTTGTCCATCCCTATTTTTCTTTTGGTACCTTTGTTTTCCTACTTCCCTGTTCTTATGATCCTATTTTTCTTCATCATTGCTATTTCTAGCCTCTGGACAATCAGTTGCATAGTGACCATATTTACCACAATTAAAACATCTAACTAATTTCGTACCTTTATACTTTCTTGAGTCCTTGTTCTTTCTACCATAATTTGCTTCTTCATCATTGGATGACTCATTGCTTGAATCTGACTTCTTACCCTTTGTCTTCTTAGTAACTTTGAAGGTTGCTTCTTTCTGGGGAATAGGTTCCTCTTTTATTCTCATCTCAAAAGTTGTGAGAATTCCATGTAATTCATCCCTTGTCAAAAGTTCAATATCTTTTGACTCTTCTATAGCTGAAATATTTTCACTATACCTTTTTGGGAGTGACCTTAAAATCTTATCACAAACATCTATTTCTTCAACCTTAAGCCCAAGTCCTTGCATGGAGTTAACAACCTCATCCACACGAAGTAGATATGCAACAATGTTTTCCTCATCCTTCATTTTTAGGTCTTCAAATGTTCTCTTGTAATTTTGCAACTTTACCCTTTTGACCTTTTTGTCTCCCTCATAGATACCTTTCAACTTATCCCAAATTTCCTTTGTTGATGTGCAATGCATAACCTTTATAAACTTTATTTCATGCAAACCCCTTAAAATTCCATTCATTGCCTTTGAATTATTCAATTGTAGGAGCTTACCATATTTATCTATAGGTGGAGTAGTTGGTGGTATGTATCCATTCTCAACTGCTTCCCATATTTCATTTCCAAGTGCCATTAGGTGAATCTTCATCCTCGTACTCCAAAGTGCATAATTGTTCCCATCGAACAATGGTGTTGAATTCCCTGAAGATCCATTATGAGAATCCATCTATGTTCTTGAGAGATTTTTCTTCAAGTTATTAAACTCTTTCGAAGGAACCCACTCTGATACCAATTGAAGAACACAAGCTTATACTGAGAGGGGGGTTGAATAGTATAAGACCACTTTTTACTTTTCTTTCCCAAATAATATTATCCAATATATCAATGGCAATATCAATAGTAATAATAAAAGCAATGCATAAATCACCACACACAATAGAGACACCAATTTAACGTGGTTCACCCAATGTGGGCTACTCCACGGAGAAAATATTTCACTAAAATTTTCTCAACAAATATCTTGGGAATCCTTTCCCTATTACAATGTTTATGGACCTCTGTCCAAAGGAGACACCAATCCCCTAATCAAGTTTATGGATCTCTATCCATAGGAGACACCAATCCTTTTAGCTAGTTTGTGGATCTCTATCCATAAGAGAACTCCTTCTCCTCTGCTCTAGTTGGTGATCCTCTAGAAGACTACTGCCTCCACTACTTTGGCTTGTGGATCTCTCTCCACTAGAAGACTCTGTCCTCACTCAGAATATATCTATCCTCACTACCCTGGCTAATGGATCTCTATCCACTAGAGACTACTATCCTCTGCTCTATCACCTCCAAATCTTGCTCTCAGCTCTATCTCAAATCTACACTAAACATAATCCTTCGATCTAGCACAAATATTCTTAATATCTATCTCTAATCTGCACTAAATATAGTCCTTCGATCTAGCACAAATCTGCTCAATATCTATCTCAAATCTACACTAAACATAGTCCTTCGGTCTAGCACAAATCTGCTCAATATCTGTCTCTGGTCTGGCACAAACCTGTCCTCAAATCTACACCAAAATCTATCCTCAAGCCTTAACACAAAGCTTGACTCAATCACAAATCAACTCTACTAGATCTGCCCCAAACCTTAACTCAAGGTTTGAACAAATCAATCAATCAACTCTTGTCCAAACTTGCATGTGTTCCATGGGTGGTGGAACACAAAATGTTCCACTTTGAGAAATTCTACCTCCATATCTCCAATTGATGAGCCATTAAGGGTCAATGTTATTTCCCCCCCTAATCCTTCAAATTGAGATCCTTTTATCAATCCTCCTTATAATGAAATCAATGCAAATAGGAATCTTACTCAAAATTATATACCAATAGTCCTGTTGTAGTCTGGTTTGTCATCAAGAAAATGCTAGAACTGTGATAATTATTATGAGATATATTTTAATATGAGTACCCGTTAATCACAACCCAGACTAAACATTGGAAGAACCAAATTACTTTGATTCAACCTCTAGAGTAGGCTAGTATACCTTGTCAACTTAGTAAGTGTTGACTCTTTTTAGCTTAAAATATTAAAAGCTTAAGGATAGGAATAAAAGGGTTAGAAATTTATGAATGAATGATGGATGAGTAAATCTAATAGCATAGAAATCCATAAAATATTTTTCAACAAATTGCTTTACAAAAGCAATATTCAAGACTAACAACATTCAAAACTTGCAATTCTCTGTGTCAAGGGTTTTAACATACTTAAAGAATTATTCCAAACATCTAAGCATTAATTATCCAAATTAAAATAATAAGATCAATGCCTTGACTAACAAAAATAGAATTCTCATAAGCATGCATATAAGTATAAATTATTTCACTTCACTCTAAGTCAACAATCCAAATCAACAAAATAGACTAACCATAACAACAATAACAAAAATAACTTCATGAAATAATGATCAGCTAATCAACATAGACACAAGTTTGAGGTAAACATCCCTTGTAATGCTTATTTGATTGATTACAAAAAAATTACATAGTAGTGCAAGCAAACACTTCAGAGCCAACCTTTTGAAAGGAGGTCACTACCTTTATTTATAGTTTTTACAATGAGTTTCATTCTAAGAATTACAGGGAATTAAAATTGTTATTGATCTCTTGGAAGCTTGCCATCAATGGTGCTAGTCAACTATATTTTATTGATTAGTTATAATAGAAATTCATACCAGAGTCATCTCCACCATTGATGGATCTTGCTACTGTCTTTCATCCACTGATCTACAACTGAATCTGGTTGAATAAAATATTCTAGAAGTTTTGGGTTTGTAAGTGGTGATTTGGCTTCCATGGATCCTTGGTTCATATTCTCTCTCTCTCTCTCTCTCTCTGTGATATGCAACCACATAAAAATGCAATAAATTTTTAAACTCAGAGAAATATTAGCCCTCATTGTTGATTTGATGATGAACTATTGTGAATGATTATAACGCCATCACTTGTCGTTATGTTCTTCTAGAATCTGTGCAAGATTAGACTTCCTCAGCCTTAGCTATGGAATTAATATTTTTCTTGTATTCCCATCCATATTGCTTCTTGAGCTTAGCAAATATCTGATTTGTGGGCCCCCTTGGTCTTCACATGCAAACACATTATATGTAATATTCAATTTTTTACCAATAACAAAGGGTATGAAAAATCATGCTTACTTTTCCATCTTAAGCCTTTTTGTTAGCTTTCTTTGTGGAAATATTTTTTTAGTGATTTTCTCTTTGTAATACTTTTCCAGTGCTTTTCATATGTGCATGGCTAACAAAGGAATCAATAAATCATGCTACAAAGTGTTTTTCCAATTTTAGTTTTTTCTCACAAATTTTCCCTTTTGAGCACTTTTCAGATTTGCATGCAGCTAACAAAAGGATCAGGTTATCACACTTGGTAGTATTTTACCCATTTTTAGCCTTTTCTCATGGATTCATGTTTTTTCAATGAAAACAAATAAATCAATGGATTTGAGTTTGCTTTCTCCATACTTAGCCAAATTTTGCAAAATTTTGAATTAAGTTGAGATGTGGCCAATTTTGGCCTACATTAATTGTGCCTCCTAGGGAATATTGTTCATAATATTTTATAGAAATCAGAGCTTTAATCGTTGGGTTCATAGAGTCAAAATGATATGATGGATGATTGTGGAATGAAGAAAAATGGATATAAAAATGGGATGGGGAAAATGACTTGGAAGAGAGCATAAAAAAGAGAGAATAGATGGACTAAAGATGGATGAAGTGATGGGATGAATGGGAAGTAACTGAGAATGAATGTAAGAATATTCATTTAGTTTCTCCAAAATAAGGTCTCAAAGAATTATTTCCTTGTGACTATCACCCTATTGACCCTTTGCAGATGATCAAAGGATAACTATTCACATGGAAAAAAGACAAGAGGTAAAATTTCATGCTATGTCCAAAATGGCTTTATCTTCAAGGCTCAGTTACATGAAATTTAGCTGTTCATGTAATTATGACTCAAAAATGACTTCTTCAAGATTGTTAGCCTCCTGATTATTTCAACAACACCATCCAAAGGTCATGGTTATTTGAAGAAACTATTTATGAGGCAAAAAATATGATTGATCTAAATCAAAGATAAATTTATTTATGGACTTAATAAGAGGTGGTTTTAACCTTCTTGTGGCTCCATACACATGAGGCCATCTATAGATTCATGCTTTTCTGCTCCTCTAACACCTGTCAAATTACAAACCTTTACAAAACTTATGCATTTTTGGGATTTTTTTTATTTAGCTATAGAGACCTAGAACACATCAATGTTGAGGAGACTACCTATATGGACTCCTTTAAGGCTATATGACCCACCTTGAGTAGCCCTAGGGCTTAATAGTGGTTTTTACCACTCAAGCGAGGAGGAATTTTCCTTTACAACCAAGATCATCCCACCAGAGGATGACATCCAAAGATCATCTTACTACGTGATGGTCCCCAATCAAGGCTATCTCACCTCAAGATAGTCATGCTAGAAGAAAATTCCCTAGACCATGATTAAAGCGGTTACATGAGCCAACTAAGTGTAATGACATACACAGTCGATTGTAGGGAAGATTCAAGAATGAGTAGTTATATTTCTTGGATTTAACCACTTCTTAGCTTCCTATGCAATATTGGACTCCCATTTTGTAAGTCTATATAATGGCACACATACTTCATACATTTATTAAGGAGAGTTTCAATTTTCAAGCAATGAAGTGCTATCAAATTTTAACCACGAAGCTTCCAACCCCTTTTGCATTCTTTCTTACATAGAAAGTATGCCAATGGATAAAATTAAATGTTGAAGATCACATCTGTGCTCCTTGTGCAATCGAACATCCTTATTTTAGCATTGAATTCCACCCATAAGTTGTTACCCATGAACACACCAATTTTCCAACCAATCCACAGATCAAACCCAACATCACCTTGCATCGACTACAAGAGAATCACTTGTAGCTTAGCAAACACATCTCTCGAAGATGACCTTCAGGTATGATCATATCTCTCTCAAATATGACTTGGAAGTACAATTATCCCACATAGAGATGACCTCCTCGGCAAAGATTTATTTCCTATTTTCTTTCTTTTTTCAAGTTTTAGCCACATTTCTAATTACTGTTTAGCATAAATAGATTTCATTTTCATGCATGCATTTATCTTATTTTTAGTTTCTTTGTTATTTTCTTGCTATCAATATGGGATTTATCTCAAAAGGCTCTACATATGCTTTTAATGTTCTTTAATATTTTTGTGTGTAGACCACAAGTATCTACAATAAAGTAATAGCGTAACGATTCACATACCATCACCATCTATTGCGATAGTCTTGAAAACCTATCCCGAATTAGTTTGTGTATGCAAAAATATTTTGCATAGTACATCCTAATTTTTGTATTTGTAATTCATTGTGTCAAGATTGGTAGCAATCCCTAAAAGAGGATCATATTTGTAACCTTCTTGGAAAATAATAAGACATTATTAATAAAAAGAGCATCATCTATCATTTTATTTTATGTCATTCTTTATCTTTATGGTTGCATATTGATTTGCTACATTTTGATCTTGTATTTCATTTCATGGATGTATGATATTTTTCAACATTTTTAGTGGCGATCACGGTGGGACTTAGTCCACATCTTGCATTCACATTGCTAATTACTATTTTTTTTTTATGTTTGTGAGTTGCAGGTACGAACATCCCTTAATGAGACAACCAACAACCATCCCTTGTAAATATGACCTTAGATCAGAAAGCATAAACACAACACAATAGTATCTACATAAGATGTAGGCTATCATAGCAAGTCATTCTATCTTTCTTTATCTATTCTCAATAAAGAAAAGTAAAATTTTCATGTTTAAGTGAAGGAATTTTAGAAGATTTTGAGTTTTTAAAACTCTATGGTTGTGACCGTCCATAGGTCAGATGACCTCTGATTTTCATAGAATATGGAAACAAGTGGAGAAAGGTTATGGCAAAATTATCTTTTACCTTACCTATCACATAACTTACCCAAATGTTCACTAGAAGTTGTTCAAAGAAAATATCGCTTTTCTTGCAACTACAATAATACCAAACATTCAAGGAGGCTTTGGCATAAGAAAAGTTCATTAAGGACATCAAAGTCCAAAATGGATTTTTCTTCAAGGCTCAACTACATGACCTTCAATTGTTCATGGCATTATGGCTAGAAAATTACTTCTTTGTGACTGTCAACATCATTATTTCAACAAAATAGTCCAAAGGATCATGGTTATTTGAAGAAACTATTTAGGAGGTAAAAATATGATTGACCTATACTGAAGAGAACTTTATTTATAGGATTAATCAAAGGTGGTTTTAACCTTCTTGTGGCTCCATACACATGAGGCCATCTACAGATTCATGCTTTTCTACTCCTCTGACACCTGTTAGATTGCAAACCCTCACAAAAAATATATTTTTGGGATCTTCATTATTCAATTGTAGAAACCTAGAATACATCATGTTGATAAGAATATCTATATGGACTCCTTTAAGGCTATATGACCCACCTTGGTAGCCCTAGGGCTCAATAGTGGTTTTTACCACTCAATCAGGGAGGAATTTCTATTTGCAACCAGGATCATCCCACCATAGGATGGTCTATAGAGATCATATTACCAAGAGACAATTCCCAAACAAGGCTGTATCACCCTAAGATTCTCACACCAAAAGAAAATTCTTAGACCATGATTAAAGTGATCACATGAGCCAGCTAAGCATAATAACATACACAATTGGTTGTAGGGAATATTCAATAATGGGCAGTTACCTTTCTTGGATCTAACTGCTTCTTGGATTCCCATGCAAGATTGGACTTCCATTTTAGAAGTCTATATAATGGTACCAAACCTTCATACATTTATCAAGGAGAGTTTCAATTTTCAAGCAATGAAGTGCTACCAAATTTCAACCACAAAGCTTCCAACCCCTTTTGCATTCTTTTCTTCATAGAAAGTGTGCCAATGGATAATTTTGAAGGTTGAAGATCACATCCATGCTCCTTGTGTAATCGAAAATCCTTGTTTTGGTGTTGAATTCCACCCATAAGCCATTCCATATGAATGCACCAATTTATCGACCAATCCACAGATCAAACTTGGCATCACTTCACATCGACCATAAGAGAATCACTTGCAGCTTAGCAGTTGTCTCTATTAGAGATGACCCAGAAGTATGACCATCCCTCTCAAATATGGCCCATAGGTATGATTGTCCTGTACAAATATGGCCTCCCGAACAAATATTTTTTTCTTTCTTTTGTCAAGTTTTAGCCACATTTCTAATTATTGTTTAGCATAGATAGATTTCATTTTCATGAATGCATTTATCTTATTTTTAGTTTCTTTTTTATTTTCCTTGCTATCAATATGGGCCTTATCTCGAAAGGCTCTACATGTGCTTTTAATATTCTTTATTCTTTTTGTATGTATACCATAGGTATATACAATGAAGTAATAGCATAAAGATTCACATACAATCATCATCTATTACAATAGTCTCAAAAACCTATCCTAAATTAATTAGTGGATGAGAAAATATTCTACATAGTACATTTGAATTATTTCATTTGTAATTCATTGTATCAAGATTGGTAGTAATACCTCAAAGGGGATCATATTTATAACCTTCTTGGAAAAGAACAAGACATTATTAATAAAAATGGTATCGTCCATTATTATTTTTTATGTTATTATTTATCTTTATGGTTGCATATTGATTTGCTATATTTTGATCTTGTATTTAATTTCATATATATATGATTTTTTTTAGCATTTCCAATGGTGATCATGGTGGGACAGTCCACATCTTGCATTCACATTGCTAATTACTGTTTATTTTTGGTGTTTGTGAGTTGCAGGTATGACCATACCTTAACGAGATGGCCAATAGGTGCAACCATCCCTTGCATAGATGGCCTTAGATAATAAAGTAGAAACACCAAAAAATAGTATCTACATCAGACATAGGCTATCATAGTAAGTCATTCTATATTTCTTTCTCTATTCTTAGTAAAGAAAATTAAAATTTGCATGTTTAAGTGAAGGAATTTTAGGAGATTTTGAGTAATTAAAACTCTCTAGTTGTGACTGTCCTTGGGTCATATGACCTCTTCCTATCATAGAATATGGCAAAAAGTGGTGAAAGGTTATGTCAAAATTGCCTTTCACCTTACCCATCACAAAACTTACCCGAATGTTCACTAGAATTTTTTTGAAGCAAATATCATTTTCTTTCAACTACAATGATACCAAACACTCAAGGAGGCTTTGGCATAGGCCAAGGTCATCAAGAACATCAAATTCCAAGAGGGGGACATCAAAATTTATAAGAAGGAATGGAACAAGAACCTTAGAGGTAACTATACACAACAAAAACCACCTTTATTAAATCAAGTTATCCTAAGTGTTCTAAAGCCTAAGAAATAAAAAACACCCCAAAAATCCAACTATCAGGCTCAAATCCCTCCTACGTAATACTACAACCAACCTCAATGAAATCGAGCACTGAATCAACCATGCCACCTGCATTGCAAGTATACACCACTACCTGAATCTTTGGCATCACTTTTTAATCGATTGTGTGAGGTAAAGGCTATCACCTTGTTTGAGATTCACCCCATGGATCCAAATCACCCAAAACCTAAGGGGTATATCATAAATAAAATGGTCATGATATCTAGGCATGCTATACATTTAAGAATATAGTATAGGATATGCTCAAGAAAAATCAACTACAAATTGATAATCCTCTTGCTATCAATAACCAACATATGGGCATATTCAAATATCCCTTACCTATGCATGAGGTTAAGGAAGACCAGATAAGATAGATCAAAAAAGTCTACATGGCGCAATCCAATGAGGGTTTTGTTAGGATGATTAATATTATGATAAGGAAAGACATATAACCTAATTGAGCTGCACCACTTGTAGCTCCAACCAATATTCCTTTTACATCATAACCCTTGCCATCCCAAAATCCTTGAAGAGAAATAAAACCCTGATAAACAAATTCCAAAAATAACAGTAATTGCAGAATTAAAGGAAAAATAGAAAAGAAGAACACATTACACAAGAATTTTTATAGAGTGTAAAGTCCTTTCAAAGTTAACCCCTCCTGAATACACATGGAAAATATTCAACATAATTCCAACATTCTACCACTTTTTTAATACTTTCCATAGGGGCTAAAAACTACCATTGTCAATTTTCAAGGGTAACCATACCCATATATTCTCCACAAAGATTTTTTTTTAACATATATAGCCTTTGTTAATGAATCAACAACATTCTTCTATGTATCAACTTTCTCCAATATCACCCGGTTCTCTTCAACCATCTCTCTTGAAAAATGGTATTTGATATCAATATGTTTTGATTGATCATGAAAACCATGATTTTTTGACAAAAATATTGCACTCGGACTATCACTGTCAATTATCACAACCTTATGCTTAATGCCAACTATTGAACACAACCTATGTAGCCACACTACTTCTTTATAGGCATGAGTTGCTACAATGTACTCTACTTCTATAGTGGATAAAGCAACAATTGATTGCTTTTTACTCATCCAACTTACTGCCCCTCCAAATAGCCTAAACACATAAGCACTCGTGGATCTTCTCTTGTCAAGATCTCTAGCCCAATCAACATCCACAAACCCTTGTAGATTTACAATATCATTGCCTCCAAATTTTCCTTCATAACAAATAACATAATTTGTAGTTCCATGCAAGTATCTAAAGATCCTCTTCACAATAGTCCAATGTTCCTTTCTTGGATTGGACATATATCTGCTAACTACTCCCACTGCATGTGCAATATCAGGTCTAGTACAAACCATTGCATACATCAGACTACCCACAACACTAGCATAAGGAACATGATGCATTTCTTCAATTTCCTCATCTATTTTAGGACATTGTTCAACAGATAACTTTTGACCAACCGGATATGGAGTACATATTTAGTTTACAATCATGCATCCTAAACCTCTATAGTATCAAATCAACATATTTCCTTTGATTTAACCACAACTTTCTATTTGCACGATCCCTTATTATTTCCATACCCAAAATAAATTTTGCAACACCCAAATCCTTCATGTCAAATTTAGAAGATAACTAAGATTTTAGTAACTTTATCATCTCCTTATTGTTACCAATTAACAACATGTCATCCACATACAATACAATGATAACAAAATTTTCACCTTCCTTTTTGAAATATACACATGGATCTGCTTTGCTTTTTCCAAGCCCAAGTGTCAAAACAAACCTATCAAATTTTTGGTTCCACATCCTTGGAGACTACTTCAACCCATAAAGAGACTTCTTCAGCTTGCATACCAAGTCCTCCTTACCTTTTACCCTAAAGCATTCTGGTTGTGACATATATATGTCTTCATCAAGTTCACCATGTAGAAAAGTTATCTTTACATCCATCTATTCTATTTCAAAATCAAAAGCAGTAGAAATAGCCAACAAAACTCTAATTGATGTTAGTTTAGCCACAGGAGAAAAAATCTCACCAAAGTCAATTCCCTCAACTTGAGAAAATCCTTTTGCTACCAAGCAAGCTTTGTACTTCTCCAACTTTCCTTCTACATTGTACTTTTTCTTGAATAACCACTTACAACCAATAGGTTTTCTACCAAGGGGTAATTTCACCAAGTCCCATGTCTTATTTTTATCCAAGGACTCCATTTCTTCTTCCATAGCCCTTTTCCAAGACTTATTCTCACTTGATTGAAGTGCCTCCTTTACAGTCTTGGGTTCTTCATCAATAACTGATAAATTAAATGCAAAACAAAAATTTGAAGGGCTATACCTTTCTGGGAGTCTTCTCACCCGATATGATCTCCTCAAAATTGGAGTTCTAGGTTCTGCATCTTCAGCTTCCTCCTCACCTTCTTCCTCTAAATATTCCTCTTTAGACTCTCTCTGTAATTCAGGTTCTACCACAGGTTCTTCCTCCTGTTCCAATTTTACCTGAACTATTTTTGGTTCTTTGCTTGGTTGCATTTCCTGTTTTGGAACCCCTTTTGTTTCTCTAAAGATCACATTACGACTGTAAGTAATCTTCTGTGTTTCTGGATTCCACAACTTATATCCTTTCACACCAGTACTATAAC
Source organism: Wollemia nobilis (assembly GCA_028583015.1). NCBI lineage: Eukaryota > Viridiplantae > Streptophyta > Pinopsida > Araucariales > Araucariaceae > Wollemia > Wollemia nobilis. The sequence goes on along the minus strand of JAQPPZ010017259.1, from coordinate 3,048,810 downwards.
CTAGAAATATGCATTTCTCATATTTATAGTCTAGCTTAGTCCTTTTCTCTTTTGGGACATACATATAAGCTTCACAACCAAAAACCCTTATATGACTGAGAGAGGGTTTCTTACCAGTCCACACTTCTTATGGAGTTTTGTCCACCAAAGCTGAGGTAGGAGATCTATTGATGAGGTAGCAAGTAGTTAACACGACTTCTACCCAAAATTTCTTTTCTAACCCTGCACCGCTTAGCATGCTTCTGGCCTTATCCATCAATGTTCTATTCATCCATTCTGCAACTCCATTCTGTTGTGGAGTATACGGAGTTGTTCTATGCCTTTCTATTCCACAGTCCTTGCAAAACTGCTCAAATTCATTAGAGCAATACTCACCACCATTATCACTTCTCAAAACCTTTATCTTTTTCTCTGTCTGATTTTCTACAAGAGCCTTGAACTCTTTAAATTTATTGAAAACATCATATTTGTACCGTAAAAAGTATACCCAGGTCTTTCTTGAGAAGTCATCTATAAATGTAACAAAATAGATGGATTTACCTAATGATGGTACTTTTGCAGGTCCAAACACATCACTGTGAACTAGATGCAAAATTCCTTCAGATCTTGTAGCACTACTTGGAAACTTAACTCTGGTTTGCTTTCCAAAAACACAGTGCTCACAAAAATCAAAATTTAATGGGCAATCAGAAATTCCTTCAACCATACCTTTCATTTTCAATGTTTGAAGGCCTTTCTCACCAATGTGCCCCATGCGTTGATGCCACAACATTGTCTTCGCTACAGGAATACTTGGAGCTTCTTCTACCGTATTAATTTCCTCTACAATTGAAGAGTTATTGCAATCAATACTTATAGTGCTAGCCTCAAGTTTGAACAAAGTTCCTGTACGAACTCCCCTTGCCAACACTAAGCATCCATGAACCATCTTGCAGCTATCCTTATTGAATTCCACAGTCACACCCACATCATTCATCTTACTAATAGATATCAGATTCCTTGCCAAACTTGGAATATGCAACACACCAGGAAGGGTTTTAACTCTTCCATATTTTAACCTCAATTTGACTCTTCCTCGACCTATTATTTTTTGTGTCGAATTGTCTCCCAAGAAGACTTCACCTCCATTTATCTTTTCATATTCATAAAACCCCTCCCTATGAGGAGTCATATGAAAATAAGCGCCTGAGTCAATCAACCATGAGTCATGGTGTTCACTTGAGCATGTTGCAGCTACAAATAGGTCCCCTGAATCTTCATTTGTGGTCTTCATTTCTGTAGATGTTCCTTCATCAACCTTTTTAGATCTACAGTCTCTTTTATAATGCCCTATTTTACCACACTTCCAGCATTTCCTTTTGTCAAGAACAACAGATTTTCCCCTAGATTTTGATCTCCTTTCTCCTAATTTCTTTTTGCTTCTTTCTTGAGAATGACCTCTCACAACCAAGGCATCCTTTTGATGATAATCCTCAGAATATTTTCGTCTCATTTCCTCATATAGCAATGTTCCTACTATATCCTCTACTTTCAATGTAGAAGTAGTATTGGAGATAGCCATAACTAGGTTATCCCAGGAGTCAGGTAATGAACAAAGTAAAGTAATACACTTTTCCTCTTCATCCATTTTTACATCTACAAAGTTTAATTGACTTACCATAGTGTTAAAAGCATTCAGATGTTCAGTCACAGAGTCACCATCATTCATCCGAAGAGAATACAACTTCTTTCGGAGAAAGATTTTATTTACCAGTGACTTTGTCTGATACAATGCTCCCAACTTTTCCCATAACAACTTTGTTGTGGCCTCTGTCGATACATTCAACAATATTGAATCAGATAAGCATAATCTGATAGAGCTCCTTGCCTTCCTATCGATCTTTAGCCATTCCTCATATATCATTCCTATTGGTTTTACTCCCGAGACTACGACCCACTGATCTTTATCCACCAACAGATCCTCCATCTTGAGTTTCCATAACTCAAAATTCTATCCATTAAATTTTTTGATCTCTACCCATGTGCTTCCTATCATTTTTCCTTCACCTAGATTCTTTCATGCACTGCTCCCACTCAAGAATCAATTTATCCTAGGGTTGAAACCCTTATTCCTCAAACAAAGCTAAAACCTAGCTCTGATACCAAATGAAGAGAAATAATACCCCGATAAACAAATTCCAAAAAAATAGTAATTGCAGAATCAAAGGAAAAATAGAGAAGAAGAACACATTACACAAGAATTTATCCTAGGAAACCCTTTCGGGAAAATTCCCAACAAGAATATTTCCTTATTGTATAAACTTGACCATCTCCAATACAATAATATCCTTTCGCTCACTTTTTGCTTGCGATTACATTTCTTGCAAATTCATTACCAAACCCTCATGCAAGTGTTGCTTTATATACCAACAACACAAGAAGGGGTTTTACAATACCATGGGTACAAAACCATGGGCCGACATTACATTAACCCAAAAACACCCATATGGGTCTAAAAATAGATTAAACCCCCAAAAAATTACTTGGAAAATATTTATAGAGTGTAAAGTCATTTCAGCGTTAACCATGATGAGGAAAGTTTACAAAGTGTAAACTCCTTTTAGAGTTAACCCATCCTAAATAACCTAGCAAATATTCAACATAATTCCAACAATCCTATCCAAGGTCTACCACATCAACCAATGGTTATGATTAGAAGTAGGCTTACCCAAATTCTATGAATAATATTAGCCAAACTCTCCATCTATAAGCTGATACAACAATTGCCATGACACAGAGAAGCTCTAATGGAGATTCTAAAATCTATTAATTGCAGTCCCAAGATCCCAACTCTTTTACCAATTTTTTGGACCATATTAAAAAATATAAATAATTGATCATAACTTTCTATGATCATGATATCAAGTCAGTGCCTTCTAACAAAGATGATCCCCTATTGCATATCATTTCTTGTGTAAAACAGATCCCCTATAAAAAAAGTGATGATTAATATGGGTTATTCTATCAACATAATCACCACCACCACACTAGAACATCTTAGTCTACCAATGTTGCATATTGTAACATCCACTTTCACTCTTCGAGCATTCAATGATGCTCTATTATCTATAGTTGGCACAGTAGTCCTTCCTAGCCAGGTTGGACTAAACATGATTACTAAATTATACCATATTTTTGAAGGTGTGATGCAATATAACATATTGCTTGGTCAACCTTGGATTAAATATATGAAGTGCATCCCATATATATTGCACCAGTTCAATAAATATGTCCATGAAGGACAAGTTCATGTAGTTCCTTCAGACTTTAAGCCTTTCAAATATTATAATTTGGTCAGTAATCCATGAGAATTTGTCTTGCCATCCATGCATCTGGACATCTAGCTTGAAGAACCTATCAAACATATAAATCTCCCATCAAAACCATCACCCACATCCATAGATCCATCCACATTGTCACCTCCATCTTATCCCTTACCATTGATTTCTTCTGACATCCCTTCTTCGTCATCGTATCCTTCGAGCGAGAAAAATTTGAAGGTGCCAATTTAGGAAATCCCATCATCCATTTCCACCATTTTTACAATAAAAATTCCAACTCCCATAGATGAAGAAGAATCATATACTATGATGGATGAACCACCTCAAACCAAACCCCTATCATCCCCATTATCCTCGCTACAAGTCATGATCCATTTGACTAATCCTGGACTCATTGAATATCTAGTGCATAATGTCACCTTCACTCCTCTCATTGAGTTCGTACAGGACATAGGTAGGCCTCACTTGCCATAATTATCCATTGGTGTAGTTGTGCCCTTAGGGGTACCTCCAAATCAAATAAACTTCATCTATGGAGGTATTGACAATTCTACGAGTTCATCCCTATGATGGAGGATGATGATGATCAATTTTCAGAGAATATTAATTATCTATCAAACCTTAATTTTATCCTATGATACTTTAACCACTACCATTGCCATGGGAATGTTCTTGGTCAGTATGATAAGGGTATCCAAACACCTTACCAGCCACAATACTAGCTCCCTATAGATAAATTTGGCTTAGGATATTCTGCATATATATCGGATGAACTTCATGTAGAATGCATCCAATACCTAACCATAGGCTTTGAGGATGAGATCGATGAGAATTATTACACTAACCAAAGCTATTTTTCATCTACTAGGAGACCATATTCCCATTACAATGGTTTCTATTATGTCTTATGATTCTTTAGTGAGGCATCAAAATAATATAAGGACAAGATAGAATATGCATACCTAGGCCCCCATCACATTCAACGGATTAGCAATGAAGAAGATAAATTTGCTCCCATTGAGCCTCTCATAGACCTAGATGAGCTCTATCTTAGGAATTTTCTATGCACCAGTCCATTGGGAGGTAGCTTCTACCCCAAAATATTAGGTCATCCTGGCTTCTCCTAGACCTCATCCAGTCATTCTACTACCACCTCAACCACCTCCGATATATATAGTGCCACCCTATTTGATAGGCTATTTCCACTCGTGAATGGAAACTATCCTTTATCCATCAATATGGTTTCCATTGACCTAACCACAACACTTAATAATTCGAGTGACCCATCAAAACCATTGCACCTCAACCAAGAGGTAATTGATTTTGATCATGCTGCATTTCCACCATCATCCGAATATTTCTTCCCTTGCAAACAAATATTATAGCCATTTCATTTCTTCCAAGGGCCATATAAAGATGTTTTTCAAGTTGAAATTAAACCAGACATGATTGAATCTCTAAATCTAGCTAATAACATCCACTTGATCCCCATGCCTCATCAGCTTGAGGAGGAATTCCACACGTCAATAGAGGAAACAATTGATGTAGACATTGGCATTGATATTAAGGCTCCTAAAAACATGAAAGTGGGAAAAATTCTATCTCTTAAAGAGCAAGCCATCTACAGAACTCTCTTGATAAAGAAGATAGAAGCTTTCACTTAGTCGTACAAAGATATGCTAGGTCTTGATCCAAATCTGGTCATGCACAACCTTATGCTCGATCTAAAAATCAAATCAATATAGAAAAAGCTTCACAAAATGCATCCAACAATAGCATTAAAGGTGAAATATGAGTTACATAAATTTTTGGATGTAGGATTCATCCAACCTATCAACTATCTTGACTAGGTTTCCAACATGGTACCCATAGGGAAACCTGATGGAAGGATTCACATATCCATAGACTTTTGAGATTTTAACAAAGTTACTCCTAAGGATGAATTCTCCCTTTCAACCATTGACGCTTTAGTCTATGCCATCATAGGTCATGAAATGTTATCCCTCATGGATGATTTATCAGGCTACAATAAAATTTGAGTCAATCTCAAAGATCAGTCCAAGACAAACTTTACCACACCTTAGGGGACTTTCTATTACAAAGTCATACCATTTGACCTTAAAATATTGGTGCTACATATCAGTGGGCCATGACATACATATTTTATAACTACATGCACAAAATCCTATAAGATTACATAGATGATTTGCTAGATAAATATCTATTACATCAAGAGCACATTGATGTTCTATGAAATATCTTCGATCGCTTAATCGAGCATAACATTAGACTTAATCCCAAAAAGTGTGTCTTTGGAGTCACATCTAAAAACATTTTAGGTTTTATAGTCTCAAAATGAGGGATCAAATTTGATCCTACAAAAGTCAAGGCGATACTCAAAATTCTTCCCCCTACCAACCTTAAGCTGCTTCACAACTTACAAGGGAAGGTAGCATCTATCCGATGCTTCATAGAGCAACTTTTAGATAAATATTGACCAATGAATCGACATTACAAAAGGGGATCCCATTACATTGGGATGATGAGTTTCAAAAGGCCTTTGAAGAGATAAAACAATACCTGGTGTTACCACCAGTTTTAGCTCCACCTCAACTAGTTGTGTCATTCTTGCTATACATATCAGCTACTGATTTCACCTTAGGGACCATGTTGGTCCAAAATAATGAGGTAAATAAGGAACATGATATCTATTATATCAACTGCACCCTGGTTAGATATGAGCTGAAGTACACATACATTGAAAAGCTCTACTTAGGAGTGGTATTCACCACCAAGAAGTTTCAACATTACATATTGAGTCATACGACGTATGTTGTTTCCAAAGAGAATCCTTTGTTGTACATGATGAGTTGTAGTTACCATAATAGTCAAGTCAAAAATGGATCATGTTGCTAATTGAATTTGAACTTGAATTTATAAGTCTAAAATCTATTAAAGATCAAATCATTATCGATCAACTAGTAGAGGCTCCTCTCTAAGACAATAAGCCTCTCATAATCGAATTACCTAATGATGTAGTTTTTGCATTATCGGACTCACTCAAACTAGAAGAACTTGAAACTAAAGCCACTATGACTTTTTTCTTTTATGGTTTTAAGTATGATCAATGGAGTGGCACAAAAATCATATTTTTCACACTGCAAGGGGTCCCTATACCATTTCATTTAAACTCAACTTCCCATGCACCAAAAATAATGCTAAATATAAGGATCTCCTTTTACATATTCAAACAACTACCGCCATGAAAATAAAAATCTCAATATCTTTGGTGACTTCTTGCTCATAGTTAACCAAGTCAAGGATATCTATCAATGTCAATGATTTATATTGAAATCATACAAAGCCCTTATGGACAATCTACTAGCTAAATTATAATGGTACAACATCGAGGTGGTCCCATGTTCATCTAATCATTTTTAGATACAATGGCTTATTTGGGATCCTTAATTCCATAGAATCCTTTCAATGAATTAGTGATTTTGCATGATGCTTCAAACATTCTCTCAGGTGAAAGGCAATAGATTGAACTGAACCAAGATTGGTTCTCTCAGGTACATGAATTTCTAAAACATGCATCCTGGGGGTCCTTGGTCCCATAGGGTCCTTATGATAATGAAACAACCATTTATCTCAAGGTTGTCTCCCAATCCACAACATGATGAGTCACAAAGAGAACAAGTAGTTTATTTAGTTGAGACCTAAGCATATCAATGTTGGCTCATCCAAGTAAAAGATTTCCTAAAATAAGGTTTTATCCCCTCAATATTATCGTATATCATAAAACAAAAATTTAAATAAAAAGTGATAATTATGTCTTACTCAAAGACATACTATATTGTAAAAGCTACAATGGTCTTCTCCTTCATTATTTAGAATCCTAAGAGTCTTCTTGAGCAATTTCACAATCTCATAATGGTACTTGCAGTGGCCATTTCAGCAGCATAGCTATTGCCAAGCGCATCCTCTAAATGGGATATTATTAGCACACCATGGATAAAACTATTGCACTTATGTTAAAAAGTTTGTGAAATATCAACATCGTGCTAATGTTTTACACATACCTTTGTAGGTCTTACAACCGATCCATTCGGTATAGCCTCTTTTGCAGTAAGAATTTGATTTAATTTGGAAAATATTACCCCCATATTAAGGACATCACATGTTTATCTTGACATCTACTGAATACTTCACCAAATGGGTGGAATCCATCCATCTTACCACTACAACTAAATCTTGGATTTCGGAGTTCATACTTCATAATATTATGTCATTTTTGTATTCCATCCAAAATTATCTTTGATAATAGGACCCCGTTTAAAAATAAAAATATGCATGCTTTAACTTCCAAGTATATCCAATATAGATTTTCCACGCCCTATTACCCATAAGCTAATGGGCAAGTAGAGGCATCAAACAAGACCGTAGTTGCCATCCTTAAGAAAACCATCAAAGAAAATCATAAATATTGGCATCTTCTGTTAGCTTTTGATGTAATGAGCACTAGGAAATAACAATCACAAGATGCAAAATAATATGAAAGAAAGTAAATCTACTAGATGACTAAAATATGCTATAAATATAAATGACATAAAAGAATACAATGTAGCTATGGAGAAAATGAACACTCCATTAATAAAGCTACTAAACTACATTGCACCCATCACCAATGTATGGTGATCTACACAAAATTTTACTATGCTCTAAGCTACACTATCTGACTATGTCATCTGATTCTATGTTTGTATTAAAATGAGGTCTTTCTTATATAGGAAAATAGGTTCCTTGGCCAACACTCTACCTAACTATGCAAGGGACAACTTCCACATATACAACTTGCACATTGACACTTGTGCATTTATTACATTGCATGAAGTAACTAGATAACTTCCCTCTAAATTAATCTAATGTCCTAAGTATTGACCTTGGAAGATACATTTATATGAACCAAATGATGTAATATACTCTATTTATAACACCCCCTGTATTACATTATTTGGATATTGAAGATTTTAGTCTTCAATATGGATCTTCTTCTTCTTCATCTTGAAATTTATACTTCTGCATTCTTTATATTCAAGTTCAGAAGGTAATATGTGTCTTCATATGATGTAGAGTAAGATGTAGCTAAATTTAAATATTTTGATTTCATTGGATGATATTTGGCTTGTTCAGATTCATCTTCCTTATATTCTATCCATCCACCTTTATAGTTCTCTTTGCAAGTATCTTCATTTGGTTCTGATTGTTGATGAATGAGTAGGGCATGGTGCAATTGTCCTCTCATATTTTTATTTTTGATCCTTCTATGTTTTCCTTTTTTGTGTACTGGTTCTTTTTATACTACTTCAGTCTTCATGCCATGGCATCTTTTAGTATGTCTCTTCTTCCTTTTTCTTCTTCTCTTCCTATGATTCTGCTTTGATGCTAGTGAAATATTTACTTTATGACAAGTTAGTCTATCATCAAAATAGTATTGATCTTTATTGCCAACTTGTTTCTTGTGTTGAGTAAGTACAAACATAATTAATGATAGATAAATCATAAAATATTATTTTGGTGAAAATATAACCAATATTTGTGAGTTCCACCATGCCGTGAAGAGAATTTCATGAATATAGTTAATCAATGTTGTAAAGATACCTTCTTTGGCTTCTTTAAGAAATAAGGAGAATTTATCTATGTTGTTAGAGTGTAGATAATCATATCCTTCTAGAGTATCTATTAAGTTTTGAGAGTAGAATTTTACTTCATGAAATAGTTCTTCACTATTGAAAGCTTTTCTCAAAATTTTATCCATGATAGATCTTTGAAATAGTGATTCTTGCTATTTCTTAGAATTGAAATTTGATAAAATCTTGGTAGTCTATATTATAGGTCCCTATATATGATACCTTATTGAAGTATATAAGTTTGATTTGATAAAACCTTTATTAATCCTTAGGTTCATAGACTTCCTTATATCTCCCTAGTAATGAGAGTATGAACACCTAATTTTAGATTTTGAAGAAAGCTTATATCTTTCCATCTTGATAATATTTGATAGATATTATTATTATCAAGTTTTTTAGAATATCTTATGACTCCCTAATTATTTTGAAGTATGATATAGTGCTTTTGTAAATTTTAATTCAATTTTGGTTGATTTTGTACAATTTTTGTAAAGATAAAAAATAAACTTTTCTAATGCCTTATTACTCCTATTGAACTAAGCACTTTTCAATTTTGAAGAGGTTTTAATGTTGGATTTCTTTTGTCCCTTTTGAGAAAATTTTGAGACAAGAAAATTATAAATTTCCAACCTTAGCAAAAAAATATTAATAACCTCTTTTGTAACCCTTAGGATTTTATTCAAGTAATTCTAATTTTCAATAACCTAGTTTGATGTTGTAACCCTTATCACTCCTAATTTGGAAAACTAAAAAATTAATAATATTTAAAAAATATTAAAGAGTTTAATCCCAAGTAAAATTCCTTATTTCTCCTAGGTTAAATTGTAAATATTATTTCAATTTTATAAGTTATCCCTCATGGTTTTTGCTTTCAAAATCTAATATTTGACCTTAGATTATAATCCTTATATCTCCCTAAAGTGAAAGCAATAATAAATGGGATTTAAACCTTATATTTGAACACTGTATCATTGAACTGTTCGACACATTTTTTGGTTGAATATAACAAAACTTTAATGTCCTCCTTTGGCACTAGAAACAATGCTTATGCTTTGGAATTCCTTGTCTTTAATGCTGAAATGTAGGTGTTGCAAATATGGAGAGGATTGACCTTCAAGACCAGGAGATTTTAATGCTTCCTCTTCCTTACTTCCATGGTGTGCTTTGCTATGCTTTGACTGCACTTTCTTATGCTTGACTACTTTGGACTTGAGCATATTTTTATGGAAGAAAGATCTTGAACTTTGTGACAAGTGTCGCATCCATTATGTATGAGTGATCCACCTTTCTTAATGTACTGATTTCCTTATTTAACACTTCTTGATCACTTTTTAATGTATGAGCACTCATGTGGGAACTTGTGTGAGGCTTGTGGAAGATAAGTGTCACCACTTCCTTGATATTTCCTATAACTTCTACATGAGGTTTCTTGAGCATTGAGAGATGAAATGACACCTTAGAAATTTTATGCCAAGTGGCATTCAAGCTCTTTGCATGAAGTCCTTTGCTATAATGGTTCTAAGGAGAACATTATAACCCCTTTTATTTGCCTTTAATTAGCTTGCTTTGTTTCTTGGATAAAAATCAATATTTTCTTTTGTAGATGAATTGATGAGGCACTTGGAGCTTCGAATGATAATTTTGGTGCTTCCTTTGGTGGATGATATTCTCCAAATTTTAGAACTTGAATATAGCACCTTTTATCCTTGTATTATATACATTCAACGTGCTAATTCCTATGCTTCTTTGTAGTGTAGATAGCCTCTTGTTATGTTGTCCATCCACATTGGTAGAGTATATTTTGATGTCTTCTCTTTGTAGATGAGCATTATTTTTGTCTATGTAAATGCAACTTGATAATAGCCTTATTTGGGCTTTGATTTTGTAGGTTCATCCATCCAAGATATGCGGAGAGTGATCCCTTTGAGTGGCTCATTTAGCCATGGAAGAAGAGTGCTAGTGTTTGACCTTCCTTGGCTAGCTTACCTATAGATATTGTGCCTTTTGAGGAACCTTATAATATGATCTCTTCCTATGTATAACGTATTGTAGAAGTACAATACCATGTAACCTTATATGTATATAAAAACTTCTTTATTGCACTCTTTTGCAGGTCTAAAATTATAGTTTTGTAGTAGATTTTTGAATGCAAATATGGGGGTTTTGAGGATGTCTATTTGGCTAGAATATTTAACCATTTTGGTTGGATAATTTGATGATAATTCCAAGTTATTAATGATGTAGATAGAAGCTTCTTTGTAGCTGTAATTTTTTTCCCTTTGTACCATGCAATTAACCCTATAATGCTTTGGATTTGAGACTCACCAAGTCTTAATATTTGAAGCTTCTTTTTTTGCATTTAGTTAGTTTCTATTTGGATTGTACTAACCTATTTTGGTGCCTTCCATTAGCCACTATGTGTTGTATATTTCAATGCTCTAATAGTATCTTTAGACACTTGATTCAAATAAGATTTTGTGCCCGTCTCAAGTACACAAAACTAATCCTTTTGAGAGAAATATAATAGTGCAAATGAATATAATAATATCACTTTTAATGCACTAAAAATTTCACCTTATCACTTAAATAAACTCTCAATTTAATGCGCTTAATAAATTTACTACAACTAATCAAGAAAAATTTGAAATGAGCCTTCAATAATTATTCTACAATTTCACTACAACCAATATTGTAGGACTTAGTCTTCTTTTTATTTTTCCAAAGTATATGATAGGTAGTTGATATATGTAATACTAAAATATAATCAAATCCTAACTAATGTGCAAATGAACCTTAAAAAGAAATTTTCTCTTTTTGCACTTTTTGAAGACTGTAATCCATTTTTTATTCTTTCAAATTTAATCTAAATTAAGGTGCTATAACAAATATGATAAGTAATCCAATTAACAAGTTTATTTGCACCAAAAGTTGCTTAAATTTTTAAATATTTTATAGTTATTTTGCTGCTTCTATAGAGGATATAAATCTTGGTGTCTAAGATCACCAATTTGGTGCTTCGAGTAGGATCTTGCAACTTTTTGTAGACTATCCTGAATAAATTCTTCACCAAAATATGGTCTCAACATTTATTTCATGAGACTAATATTTGGTGGCTTGTTCTCCTCTTGTGGTCTCCTCCTTCTGCTATAGACTTGGAGAAGTATTTATCTCTGAAGTGGTGCCTTTTTTCTATGAGAGATAATCTTCAAATCTACTAGATTTGATGAGCTTATTTTGTCTTCAAGTCTTCTTGTCAAATTATGAATTCAAGTAGGATATTCTTCTCAAGATTCTTAATATCTTGAGGTCTTCAATGGATTCCTTTTTTAGGATTTGGAACTCCTTGCCAAATTCTTCTTCGTATGTTTAGCACTCCTTAAAAAATTCTCCTTATATTGGGCTTGTTTATGGATGGTGACAATTGTCCCAATTCCTTCATTATCAGGGCCTTCTCCTTAATAGTGGATTTCTCCAATGAGTTCTTCTTTTATGATTTCTTTAGTAAGGCTCACCTAGCCTTTTACTGGATGCTCATTGAGACCTTCCCAAGGTCTTTGATCTTACAGCTTCTACTAGTCTTACTTAAGACCTTATCTTCAACCTTCTACTCTTTGAAGTGTTTGTGGTGAGTTCTTATCCTAGATATCTAATTTTGTTGCTTCTGGACTCGAACAGGACTCTCCTAGTCCTCCTTATTCCAAGTTTGGAAGTCCTTCAATGAGATCTTCTCCTGATATCTTTTTCTTTAGGTGTTGAATTGATTCTAAATAAGATACTCTTCCTAAATTTGTTGTAGGAAGTTTCCCAACTCACTGAATCTTCTTTCCCTACAACAAAAATATTAGTACTTTTTGATATCCAAATTGACATCAAGCAAAAGATCATAACTATAACTGTTATCTTCTAGTTCTTTGATTAGGTGTGCACTCGCTAATCATAGTTCAGACCTCAACATTGGATGGATTAAATATTGCTCTAATCCAACCTCTAGAGTAGGCTGGTATTCCTTATCAACTAATAAGGTGTTGACTCATTTAAGCTTAGTTAAATGTTTAAAATATTAAGATATAAATGAGTTTAGGGTTAAGAAATTGTAATCAAATAGTGGCTGAGTAAAGTTAACAGCATAGGAATCTATAGGAAAACCCTTTTGACAAACAATTTTCAATGTCCCACACTTGCAATTAACAACATTTGAGATAGATAGTCTTTGTCAATTTAGACAAACAGAGATATGCATGAAGAAGTCATTTAAACATCAATAATACTATCCAATATAGTAGAATAATATCATAATCAAGATTTAACAAAAAAATAACCTTTTGCAAGGATAGATTCAATTATGAAAGATTTTTGTAGAGGGGAAAAATTGTCCTATCGCATACAATTCCCAAACAAAAGGTCTAGATTTGCAAGGAGGGAACCCTTTCGTGGGGTGAACCATGGGGGTATGTTGTAATATACACTCAGTTTTAAGGGAAAGGGTTAACTAGAAACAATTTAAGGACTCGCTCCAAGTCCTCAAGATATTCAGGATTGTTTGATGTATTCGATTTTAGGTAATCACCTAAATTTGGCCTTTCTAGATCTAAACTAGAAAATATAAAGGACAATGTAGAAAATAGAATAATGCAATTGAAAACAAAATGCAGGCATACAAGAGCTATCCTAGAATGATTCTTTCTTTTGAATGCTCACTAACCTAGGGTTCTATTTTAGAAAACCTTTAAGGCAGAACTATGCAAGAGTAAATACATAGAAATTATCCCTAGATGCAAACTAGATGCTTTTCACTTTTAGAATGCCTAGAAATTAACAATAAAACTAGATCCTTAGCCAATAGAATTGATAGAACACTTATCTAGAACAATGGTTGATTTATCCTTTTTCTTCCTCTTGTCCAATGATATCAAATATTCTTGTTCCTGCAAGATCACTTATGAAACACTAAAAAATGAAATTAGTATTAGGGGGCCTACATAGGCCATTGTATGATAGATCTAGAAGTAGTCAAGCCCCCTAGGTCCTTTTAAATGAAATTTTAATACAAAAATAAAAATTGACCTTTGGATATTTAATCATAAATAAAAAAGACAATAGAAAATAGAAATAAAGTACAACAATATGATCTGGAGACAAAATAGAATATAATAGTGAAAGCAGAATCTGATAATTTCCCTCGATGTGACCTAGGGAAAAATTATGCCTCGCCTAGAGTGGGCATGATATCGTAGTAGCAAAGTTGTGCCCTACCTATACAGGATGCGATTTAACTTCTACAAATAACTTTACCCTAATTAGGGTAATCAAAGTCATGCCTCATCAATGCCAGGTGTGATTTTGTTGTAGAATAAAGAAAAATAAGAAGCAAAAGCAGAAGATGAAATAAATAAAAATAAAAAAGTGATCAAACCCTAATGGACATCACAAAAGTAGGTAGAAGAGAACCAATTATCCATACAGGTACTCTATCTCTCCAAGCTATGCCACAGATCCACCAAGTCAGACAACAAATCAATCCAATCCACGCAATAGAAGATCAATCCAAAATTCACACTTCGAGGGTTAGCTTGTAGTAAAGAAAGTAAATTAGAAATGAAATCTAATGCATATAGATCACACATAAAAGGTTCAAATATCACACTTGCACTTAAACTTCACATTCTCTTGATTTGGCAAGAACATCCTTCATTTTATATACAATCGAAAGAAGAAAAGCGGGCATAAATAAACTCACAGCCAATGCCAAAACACATGAGGAGGTTTAAACCTGGCTCTAAGTAGGATTAAAAAATAATAAAATAAAATAAATTAAAAAACTTGGGTAAAAATCGAAGTCGCGCCCCGTCTTGATGGGGCACGATATCATTGGCTTGAAGTTGCACCTCGTAAATATGGGACAAAATTTTGCTAAAAGATAAACAAATTAAAAATGGGAGGGATAGAGGACTTACCTTGCACTTGGCAAGGGGTGAGGGTATCTTAAGGGCACTAAGGAAGATTTCCCACTCAAAGTGGATCAATTTTCCATGTCTACATTTTGCCCCCTCTTTGATGTATATATGGTCTAGTAAATACAACAAAGAAAGATGTAAACTCCTATGGGAAACAAGCATAGAAAAAGGGGGTGGCCAAGTTTGGGCAAAAGGGAAAAATATTACTACCATTAATGCCTCTATGGCTAGGGTGCCCCATCAAGTTTTGAAAGGAAAGGGACTTCCTTAAGAAACTTGAAAAGAAGCAAAGAAAGAAAAGGCAAATCATAGAGAACATAGAGAACAAGGTAAGAAAACAAACAATCAAACCAAAGAGCACTGGGTACAATATGAACCTAATGCAACTAGCATGAAATGCATGGATGAATAGAAGAAGAGGAAAGAAATAAGAACGAAAGAGGAGAGAAGAAAAAATAGAAAATTGTGAAGCAAAATAAGAAGACAAAGATAAAACTCCAAAGATCAAACATCTGAAATAAAGAAAGAAGCTAAATCAAAACCCTAACTAGAGGGTGTCATGCTCAAAATATGGTCCATGTATGGAGTGAAGAACCTACTATGGATGTAGTACTCACTAAATATGTACCAATAATTGAATTGTATAGTGTAACCCATTATGGGTGATTGCTCACTAGTGACTACTATGGGGCGATTACTTGCTAGGATGTATATCGAGGCTTGCTAAAATGGCCAAGGAGCTGATATTGTAATGGGATGTTGGTCCCACCGAGTCAAAGAGAGACATAACCCGATAGGGGTGTTATAGTGTATGCTAATTTAAAATGATGTATGTGTATGCCAATACTACCTAAAAAAAGTGTATGCGTATGTATGTATGGACCAATCAATATGATTATAACACGATGTGAGTGTGTGCATGTGTTAGAATAAATAAAAGGAAGAAAATTAGGAGCAAATAATTGTGCGTGTGTACCCCTCGCTTGAACTTTCAACTAGTGAAAATTCAAGAGGGAAGATATGTGTAAACAAAAGAGAGAAGAATGTATATCATTATCTGAAAAAAGAAGACAAAGGAGAAATAAGAAGAATCATGCAAAAATACAAGGACATACCAAAATAGGATTGCATTCCTTGACTTGAAGGGAGATGATTATCATTGTAAAACTTTCAAAGTTAAGGAGTACAAGAAGAAGAAAGAAGAGAAGGAAATAACAACAGGAAGACAAGAAGAGAAGAAGGGGTAAAAGTGCATGGGCCCTAGGTTGGGGCTTCTTTAGACATCATAATCCTAGTGAAAGTGCAATGCATGTGATCTATGGCCTAACTAGGTATCATCACATGTCATTATCATGAATCCCCAAAAGCTATATGAACAAGCAGTCATGAATAAGAATCCATGCAGTTATGACAAGCAAAATGCAAGAGGAACAAAATGTTAGGAAACCATGCAAAATATGATAGGAAATCATGCAATATGAGCATGAAAGCAAATGCAATATGAACCTATGCTAAATGCATGCCTAATTAATGATTGATTTATTTTATTTTATGTCAAACAAGCAATCAGGATAGTTGACACACATTTTAATTGTGCCTCCTATCTTAACAAAAAGAATAGGCATTCAAGGAACTGCTTCATCAAAGAAAAATATAGAAGGTAAGCCATATTGATGATTATAATCATGGAGAAGATCCTTCATAGCTCTTTCTTTGGCAGTCATAACATGATGATCTATACATTCTTGAACAAAAATAATTTTCTTAACATAAGAAGGAGAAATCCCTATTATTGCAAGATATTTATGAGAAGCAAAATATTTATCATTAGAACATAGAATTTATCATGTTACAAAATAAGATATTAGAGGGATAAGGGGGATCCTTATCCTCATTAATCTGCTCCAAACCTTGATGAGATATATCTAGAAGAGGTTCTTGAATAAACTGACTATTTTGATCCCATGATGGAACTTTGATTAGAGGTTCCTCACTCACTTTTATATTGTTGAATTGTTCAAATTTTTGAGATGAGGAACTTTGAGAAATAGATGATGAAACTGAAGGACAAACATTGACACCAAACTGAGCTTGTTAAACCATTGAACAATATTTGAATGGATGAAGGTCACTTGGAATGGTAATAACTTGTTCTTTAAATTTGAATTTAAAACATTGATGAAGAGTAGAAGGGACGACCTTCATTGCATGAATCCAAGGACGTCCAAGAAGTAGATTAAAATATGCAAGTCAAGGTACAACATAGAACAATGTATCTAAAGTTTTAGATCCAACTTTGAGGGGAAGTGATATGGTGCCACAAGCTTCTTGGGACTCACTGTTGAATGTTTTGATGATTGCATTGGATTTAGTTAGATCTTCCTCTTTTAATCCAAAATTTTGGATAAATTGATATGTTTATAAATTGAGGGAAGAACCATTATAAATCATAACCCTTTTGATAAGGATTTCCCAATAAATATAGTAATGTAGAGAGAAGAATCCCTACATTGGTTTGAGGAATAAATATCATCATCCAAGAATGTGATGTGATGTATACCAATAAAGCTTAGAAAATTGGCCATATCACTAGGGTAAATATCTGGAGGGATAGATTGCTTTTTTAGAACATTTATTAAGGCTTCCCCATGAGTAGGAGAATTTTATAAAAGTTCTAAGAGGGAAAATATTTGCTGAAAAAATCATCTCCTGTTGAGACCGTTGAATCTATTTACTTTGCACCTATTGTTCTAAAGTAGTTGTTACCATATCAACCATTTGGTTATCATAATGATGTGGTACATTTTTAAAAGAAACTTGATTAACTACCTATTATCCTTGCTTAGGTATATTCTGGTTGGTAGTGGACTTCTGTTGACTATTTTAAGATTAAGAATTTCTTACATCAATATGTCTTGTATCAATTAAATCTTGAACCACATGTTTCAACTTCTTACAAGAATTTGTCCAATGTCCTTCTACTCTATGATATGCGCAATGTTATACTACCTTGTACCAACTAGTTGTAGTATCTGGTTGCCTTATAGGAGGTAACTCAATTGCATTGGCTTCTAAAAGTTGCTTTAGGACTTCTTCCATAGGTATGCCAAGTCTTGTAAAATTTATTTATGGAGGTTTTTGAAGTATTATATTTTGTAGGTTGTTAACAACATTATTAACAAGCCTACTATCCATTACACCATCACCTACCACATCCTTATTCTCATACTGTGACTTAATGGTTTCATCTTATTTCACTTTGAGTTGTCCTCTTATGATAAGAGCTTGTTCTACTTTCCTTTCTGACTCAATTGCTTGATCAAAATATGTAATGATTGTAGTCTCTAGTGCATAAGATAACTGTTCTTGTAAATTGCTAATAACTATCTCAAGCATATATTTTTGAGGTACAGGTTGTATTAATCGACCAACTAAACTTCTCCAATGAGCTAAAATTTTTGAAAAACTTTCTTCTGTATTCTGCTTTAAATTATAAAGATATTTTATTGACACTTATTTTTCAATATATGCACTAAACTAATGAACAAATAATTTTGCTATTTCCTTAAAATTTCTACAAAGAATAATTAGGTAACCGATAATGCCATTCTAATGCCATGCCAACAAGACTCTTAGCAAACATCTTTAATAATAACATATCATCATAGATGAGATCATGACAAGTTGTTATAAATCTTCTTAGATGCTCAATCGAATCTTTTGTACCTTTATATATAGGCAAAACCGACATGGAAAAATTCTTAGGATAAGGCCTAGTAGTAACCATAGGGTCTAGGGGTTGATTGCACATATCTTTATAACTGTAAGTGAAACCTGAAGGTTGAATCATATCCATTTTTGAAACCAACTGTATTATCACATTTGTCAATTTTTATACTTTTGGATCATTATTGTGCAATGCCCCTAGATTCCCTAAGGGAGGGGTATAGGTAGGTTGTTGGAAATGCACTTGGATTAATATGGAGGTATTGATACTATTGTGCTATGTGATACCTTACTAGAGAGGAAAACTAACATTTGATGGAACAGAATAATGAATATTGAGATTAGTAGATTAAGGAGGAAATGGAAACAATCTTGAGTGACACTACTGGTTGGATGAAATTGTGGATTTATTCCAACATTAGTGGTTATAGTCGTGGCACAGGTTGGTTGATGGGTAGGATTACCATGATTGAAAGATTCAAATAAAGGGTTATCATGAACATGCCTAGGAGAGATGACTAGAGTAGGAAGAAGAGTCTCACCTATTTTGAGTTGAGCTTTCTATTCCATAGACTTAAGCAAATCCTCCTTATGAAATTCCATGAAACCCAAAATATTATCAAATTATGTAAAATGGTACCCACAATTAGGTCCTTCAATGGGATAAAGGTTTGTTTCAGTTTCAATATTGGCTTGCTCTTCTAAATCCAAGTTAGGATTCTCTCTATCAATATGATCATCTTGGAAAATCTCATCAAGCCCTAGAAGCCTTCATCCACTCCTAAGGTTGGAAGCCATTAGGAGAAAGAGAAAAAGGGCTAGGGTGGAAAAGGAGGAAAACTAAAGACTAGAAAAACAAACAAAAAAAATTAGAACATTTTTAATATTTTTTGATCTAAACACACAAATTTAATAATATTAATTAGAGTTTTAAAAGAAAAGAAGGTGTTCACATTGGATTCACCAAAGATGTAGAGGGGGAAAACTACCCTACCACATACAATTCCCAAACAAAAGGGCTAGATCCATAAGGAGGGAACCCTTTCATGGGGTGAACCACAATGGTATGTTGTACTCTACACTTGGTGCTAAGGGGAAGGGTTCATCAAGAACGGTTTAAGGAATCGCTCCAAGTCCTCAAGATATTTAGGATTGTTTGATGCATTCAGTTTCAGGCAATCACCTAAATTTGGACTTTCTAGATCTAAACTAGAAAAGATAAAGGACAATGCAAAAAATAGAATAATATAATTGAAAGTAGAATGCAGGCATACAAGAGCTATCCTAGAATGATTCTTTCTTTTGAATGCTCACTAACCTAGGGTTCTATTTTAGAAAACCTTTAAGGCAGAACTATGCAAGAGTAAATACACAAAAATTATCCCTAGATGCAAGCTAGATGCTTTTCACTTTTAGATGCCTAGAAATTAACAATAAAACTAGATCCTCAACCAATACGATTGATAGAGCACTTATTTAGATTGGTGGTTGATTTATCATTCTTTTGCCTCTTATACAATGATATCAAATATTCTTGTTCCTTCAAGATCACTTATGAAACACTAAAAAATGAAATTAGTATTAGGGGGCCTGCATAGGCCACTGTATGATAGATATAGTAGCAATCAAGCCCCCTAGGTCCTTTTAGATGACCTTTTAATACAAAAGCAAAAATTAATATTTGGATATTTAATCATAAATCAGAAAGATAGTAGCAAAAAATAGAAAGAAAATTACAATAGTATGATCTGGAGATAGAATGGAATGTAACAATGAAAGCAAAATCTGATAATTATCCTCGGTGTATCCTAGGGAAAAATCATACCTCACCTAGAGTGGGTGTGATATTGTAGTAGCAAAGTCGTACCCTACCTTGATAGGGTGCGATTTTGCTTCTACAAATAACTTTGCCTAATTATGGCAAGAGAAGTCATGCCTCATCAATTCTAGGCATGATTTTTCTACAGAATAAAGAAAAATAAGAAGTGAAAGTAGAAGATGAAATAAATGTAGACAACAAAGTGATCAAACCCTAATGGACATCACAGAAGTAGGCATAAGAGAACCAAGTATCTAGACGAGCACTCTATCTCTTCAAGCTACACCACGGATCTATCAAATCACACATCAAATCAATCCAATCCACATAATAGAAGATCAATTCAAAATTTACACTTTGGGGGTTAGCTTGCAGCAAATAAAGTAAATAAAAATTGAACTGTAAATAATTCACATATATATATCGCACATAAAAGGTTCACATATCACACTTGCACTTAAACTTCACATATCTCTTGATTTGGAAAGAACATCCTTCCTTTTATAGACAATGATAAGAAGAAAAGTGGGCACAAATAAACTCAAAACCGATGCCAAAATACATGAGGAGGTTTAAATCTGGGTCTAAGTAGGCTTAAAAATAATAAAATAAATTAAATTAAAAAACTTGGGTAAATAGCGAAGTTGTGCCCCGTCCTGACGGGGCACAATATCACTGGTGTGAAGTTGCACCTCGTAAAGATAGGGTGCAATTTTTCTAAAAGACAAAAAAATTAAAAAATGGAGGGTCAAAGGCCTTCCATTGCACTTGGCAAGGGGTGAGGGCCACTTAAGGGCTCTAAGGAAGATTGCCCACTCAAAGTGGGTCAATTTTTTGTGTCTACAATTTTCAATACTCTAAGCTATCAATCCAATATCAGTAGAATAGACTAACCATAGAAGTAGTAGCAGAAAAGCAATTCACAACTTGAATCTCTCAAAGATTATAGAAAGACATCGATATGAGGCAAACATACAAGTAATGTTCCTTCTATTGATTTACAGAAAAGTATTACACAGTAGGGCAAGAAAACACTCTAGAGTCGACCCTGAAAAATGAGGGTTTGACCTCCTTTTATAGTTTTTACATGCTTGAAAATAAATGGAACATTAGAAAGGAAAATGAAATGCCAGATCAATCAGGTGTTGAGGTGGTAACCTCTTATTTGCATTTGAGACCAAAAGAAAATGCGTGATCTTGCACTCCTTTGCAACTCAGCTCTTGCAACTTGCTGGTCCTTCATGGTTATTTATCTCCAAGCTGCTATAACCATGATCCAAGTCATTCCTCATCCTTGTATATATTATCTAGCCATAGATCTACAACTGACTACATTTCCTGGTTCTTGGCCTTGTAGATGCTTCGCCTACTAGCTTGATTTGGTGAACTAATTTATGTTGTAGAGGTTCTATTTTTATGTGCCTAAGAGATCATCAAAATTAATCGATCATTTATCTACTCATGAACAACTAAGATAAAATCTCAAACATCACTTGTAGATGCATGGCATAGAACATGTTGTATCCCACTCTTTAGAATAGTCTACCACATTCGTTGACCATTTTGATCGTGGGCTAAAGCACGTAAAGTTTTATGAGAAGATGCACTTCAATTTGTGCAGGATAAAACATCACATTGGATCATTGCTCTTATTATTTAATTTACTTAAATTAATTTTGTATTTATAACATAGAACACAAGTCTAAGATGTATCATAGCACATGCCTTGAAACTTGCCTATTCAAGTTTTGATCGTTGTTGGCCACGGGGTAGATCATTTCTCTAGCATGTGTGGGATATAACATAAAACAACACTATATAAAAATTTGCACTGGCCTACTGCCTTGTAGTTCTCCTTCATGAATGTTGACCACTTTGACCATGGCCTGGAGCATGGTTGTTACATCACTATAAAATACACTTGAACTCTCATGGGATAGAACAAGCTTAAAATAACCTTTAGCTTGCACAAGCTATAACAAAATACGCTATACCATGATTTGAAAAGCAACAACATCAGTTTTGACTAACATTGACCACATGCTAGAACCATATCCTATGCCACATGAGCTAGAGCATGCTACAAACCACTAAGCTTTAGAATTAACAAAAACTATGTTGTGGCTCATGATTTAGAAATAGCCAAGTGCAAAATTTGACCACTTTGATCGTGGGGTAGAACATCCTGTGCTATGCCACTATGAAATACACTAAAAATTGACACGATAAAACATCCTTTTCTTGCCTTAGAAAATATTTCAAAATTTTTCTAAGGATGTGGCCATTTTGGGCCTACATTCTCGTGCCTCTTGGGGTTTTGCTCACAAATCCTGAGAACTTAGAATCTTATCCATTGGGTATCAGGAGTCAAAATGATGAAATCAATAGACTATGCTTCAAATAATAACTTCTATATGACCATCACCCTCTGGAACATTTGTGAAGACATTTAGAGGGTAAATGATCATATGGAAATCATGCTCTAAAAAATAAACTTCAAAACTCTTCCCATGGGTGCACCCTTAGTCTGGCAATATGGAACTATATCCACTTTAATAGCCTTAGTCTGTATAAAAAAAATGCCTTCATGGTCTTTTCATGTTTACTCTATATGCTTCATTATTTTATGACTATCCTCTGATTGTATCAAAATCAAAACAATATACAACACTTTACACATGAATACAAAAATTCTTATGTTGCAAGGCTATCTACTCCTATTCACTCTTTTGCTAAATTCTACCCCTTAAGTTGTTCATCTTGTGCCTCTTTATGGTCTTTTGAAAACTTTTTTTATTGTTCTTATTTCTGCTAAGTTTCCTCTTCTTCATCATTGCCCTCTTTCTCCCTATCAACTTCATCTTCTTCTTGCAAAGTTTCCTACTTATCTTTAGGATCTGAAACAGTCCCAAACAATTGGACCATATATTTTAGAGTCTGTAGATCTTGATTACAAATAGCCTCAATAGGATTGGAGGTTTCTTTAAGATACTTATGGACATATTCCAACTTAGAGGTCTCCTCATAAGTCGCAAAGTTGCCTTTATTCACTAGGTCCTCCATTAGATCTTTGAGCCTAGTTAAGTCTTTGATCATTTGAGAGACTTGCTCTTGATCAATCAAATCTTCCTAGGCATCTATCTTAGATTCATTGAGGCTATACTCTTTTTGATTTTTTCTTCTCACAACAAGGTGTTGTTTTCAATCCACAGTCCTCCAAAACTATATGTTATTTCCTTATTGATATCCATAATTTCTTGCATTGTGTCTTTAAAATTATCTGATAATAACTAGCCCTTTTGGATCTACTTGTTATTCTCCACCACAATTCTAGAAGCTAGTCTAGAAGTTCTCCATGCCTTATTAGGGATAGGCTTAGCAGCTTCACTAAATCTACTCTCAGAAAACTTGTATATCTATTCAGCTGGTATCACCATAGACTGTAGTTCTTCAATGAATTTGTCCAAGTCTTCTTTGGTATTCTGTAGTAAATTGTTGGCATCATCCATGTAATCAATTACATACTTGATTTTTTAGAATTTCTCAAGGATTTTAGACCGTAGCTCCTTTCTAACCTTATTTACTCCTTATTTTGAGAAGTATGAGGCTTTGAACTTCTCAATATTGAGTAGGTGCTTCAAATCTTATATTTCTTTGGCTTGAGCTTCATTCTTTTTCTTCTGTCCTTCAACTTGATCTTTAAGATTTATAGCCTCTTGATACCTGTTCTTCCAGCTCTTAACTTCATTTCTCATAATATTTTTCTATATTTTTTTTATTTTTGACTGTCTTCTCTAGTTTCTAAATCTTTTCTTCCAACTTTCCACACTACTCCCTATAAATGTCAATCTTGACATAGAAAGTTTCAAGGTGAGCTTTTGCTATGACCAACTCATCCTCCACCAGTAATTGCTCAATATCTTTTGTATACTCCTCTAGATGATAATTTGTTATAGTCATATATTCTTTAGGTTTTCTCACCAAAGAGGTGATGAATTTGGTTGTTCTTTACCTTGTCACTGGATCAACAGTCCTTATATTTCTCTTTGTAGCCATCTGCTTTGGAGGCTTAGAAATTTTCACAACCCAAAAATTTTGAGTCTCTTATGAAACCTCCTTTATTTTCTGCAAAGAAGCTAATGTGGGATGATTTGTAGGGGTGGGAAAACTATAAGATAAGGGAGGATAGAATTTGAGGATGATGAAAATGGAGTAGTGGTGATAATAGTTGAATCTATACTTATTGATGGAGTTGCAATTGGGAAAGGCATAGGGATAGAAGTTAAACTCATGGAATGAGTTGGAGGGGATGAAAGATATTGTCCTTCTAATGTTGCTGAAGGTAATTATTTTTAGGTTAAGATTGAAATGATAGATGATTATGTGACTGGGATTTCAGATGAATGTGGAGGAGGCGGATTGGTTTGACCCTCTAAAGTGGCTAATGAAATAGGTGGTGAGTTATGAGGGGAGAGGGTATTTTCTGTTCCAAATTTTCTTGAGAATGGGAAGGGGATTCCTTTGGGGAAGGAGAAGGAGAAGAAGGGATAGAAATCATACCTTCACCTACAAAATTAGGGTGTTCTCTCCTTTGCACTTTGGAATTTTTCCTACTGCACTAATGGCTCTACAACCAAAAAAATGTTTCGTTCAACACTTTGCCCTTGATCCATTTTTAGTTTCTTGTAGATCTCCTTTTGGACTTCCTCCAATGCATATTTAGCCTTTCTCTTGAAAACTTTAAATACTATAGGCTTATCATTCTATGTATCCTCCTTAGATTGTTCTCTCTATAATGCATCTCCAGTGGTTGGGGTCAACTTCACTACAGCTGCAGTGGTGAAATTCATAGGTGTGAATATAAAACTATCATCTTTTTCTTTCCAATTTATCTTAGTTATAGGAGGCTCCACCTAGGGCTAGGCATTTATGTCTTTTCACTATTTGGATGATTTATTTATTTACTAACTCATTACCAAAATAATGCATTTTGCTCATAATTTAGGCCCTTACATAATATTTCTTTAATTATTTTTGTGAACACTCAAATGCTTTCAAGGTTTCTTCAGTTGTTGGTGGAGTGTTGGCTTATAAATTTTGTATTTCCTCTTGTGAATGTGGAGAAGGAGAGTATGATGCTACTTGAGTTTTCTCCTTTTCCTTTGTTTTAGCTTTCTTATAACTCAATACCAAATTCTTGGCATCTTTGGTCTTCCAAGTCTTAATATTCTTCTCATATAGGTCATATAAATCATCATCCACTAATCAGACCAATTTAGATTTGTCTGTACTTATTTCCACTCTCATATTATACCAATCTATGATTTTGCCTTCATCCCACCCCTTTTTCTTCTCACTCTTTCAAACAATGATCTTTGTTCTTTGTGGGATCAAAATCGACTATCTATTCATAAAAGCATCTCCATGGGGGCAATTGTTCCATTTTAATGACATTCCACTCTAGTGGAGCATTTTCCTTATTATTTTTGCCCATTTCAAAATGAGGCCTCGAAGTTTTTTCAAATTTGAGTGCTCTCTCTCCATTTAGGGCAATATTCCTCTTCAAGAACTTGTCATCTAGATCATATCTCCATCTTTGTGGAATGTACAACAGTCCTAGCCTCTCCAAATATTGGGTAATTTTCTCACCTTGAGTCCTTTTGGTTATTGTTATATCATCCACGTTACGGGTGTAAGTCAAATAATCTTTTCCTCCCTTTACCAGTGTCGAAATTGAAGTTGATAAAGTTTGCTTGCCTTAAGTACTCCAGGGCCAACAACCTACTAGTTACAAAATGAGGCAACAAAAAAGGTTTACCAGTAAAACCATAGAGTCTGATGATAGTGCCCTCTATAAGGATATACCAATTTTCTTCTTTAACATCTTTTACTCATAATAACTCTTTATCTAGAGATGGTAGCCTAGGGCATTTTCCATACATGATTTTCAAGGTTGGCCCTAGAAATTCTAGGTTGAACTTGTAGTATGACTCTATACTCCTCAAGTGACTAGTCCAATGATAGATTGGGATAGGGTCTCCATTATCATTCTTATCCTTTACTAGAATCCAAGGCATCATGTGTCTTATGATGGCATAAAACATCCATACCAAATTTGAACAGTGTTGAAAGGAAGGGTTCTCTGAATATTTCTTCATCCTAACCAGTTGCTCATGCATCCTTTTGGAAAGGAAGGTTGGCTAGTCAAAATAAATTGGCTTGATACCCTCTTCTTCTACTTTAGGTCTATACATTTTCTCATTTAAAATACAATACACAGTAGCTATTTTCCAATCTCTCACAAACTAGTCAGAATCTAAACCCTCTAAGCATGCCAACATGGAGAAAATTTCTAGGTTGGAAAATTGTTCAATGGCAATTGGGGTTTTGGGAAGTATTTTCTTAGGCTTAATAGTTTTGAATTGATTGTAAACCCACTTCCTAAAAGGCTCTCCTTCATGAGCATGCACTTGTAAGGAATAATATATGGCTTGCTATGATATATCAAAGGGTTTAGGCCTTATAAGTGGGTCTACACCTATGGCAAACAAATCATGGCATGCTTTGGTTGTGATACTAAATAGGGTCTTGTCTTTAGTTGTCTTTAACTACTTTTGCTCTAGGATCATAAAACTTGACAATTGATGTTATTAATTCAGGATAGGGAAACATTGAATCACAGATGTAAAAATACAAAAAGGAGAAAACAATGTAATTACCTTGAGCTATCATAAGTTTACCCCTCTAAAATTTATCGTCGATGCTTCTTTTGAGCTTAGTCCTACTTGTAAAATTCAACCTAGTATCAGCCATTGCTTTTGCTTTATCAATATATTGCTTCAGTTCAATAGTCATCGATTGAACATCTTCTTGAGCTACTTTGGAGGCCATTTTCTACAAAAATTCCTTGGGTGTTTGCTCTTTCTGTATTTGTAAGCTTCACCTTATTATTTCTTTAGCTTCCTCTACTAGGTGAGTGTTGTTCGTAAAATGGATGGCAATTGAATTTTGAGTTTTAAATACTCCCACATGCATACCTTCCACCATTAATGTGGTCGATGGAAAACTACTCATTGCACACTTTTCAATTCAAATATAGGAGACTTGGTGGTAGAAAACATCATGCTATTCACTGATTGGTCATGGCATAGAGCATATTCTAAACTCGCTGGCGCTTTTCTATATCTTTCCTTTGTAAGAGCAGTGTGGAGCACATGTTGTAACCCATGACCATCTCTTTTTATTTGAGAATAGTGTGTAACACATTTTATAGCCCGCTGCCATCCTTATCTATTTGAGCATGGTGTGGAACATATGTTGTAGCCCGTTGCCATCTTTAGTCTTTGATGATATTACCTTTTAGTCAATAGCTTACAAACTACTGAACTGCCTTCTGATATTTTTTTGCTTTTTTTTATTATTTATGTATAAAACTTTTCAAAAAGAAAACAACAATACAATACAAATATATACATATGTTACAAGAAATGTATACTTAGTCAAAGTAGAGTTTTAGATGGAAATCATTGACCAGGATCGATTGAATGTTTCCCTCTAAGTATTTGAGCTAGAAGGAATTGATTTCTTTAATCTCAACTACTTTGAAAGGACCATCCCATAAAGATTCAAACTTTTGATGATGTCTTGGCTTAGCTATCTCTACATTCCATATTAGAACGGAGTCACCTACTTTATTTTTTTTGAATTTGGCTTTCTTATCAAACCATCCCTTAATATCGAATGAGTGCTTCTAAAAATATTTATATGCTTAAGTCCTCTTCTCTTCTAACTGAAGTAGATGTGTCAATATGGTTTCAACTGGGCTCTGATCAGACTCTTCTTCTGTGTCTACAAACTTGAGAGCTAGTATTTCCAAGTGAATAGGAAATACTACTTCTTTGCCATACACCAAAGCATAGGGAGAGGTATTAATAGACTTATTTATGGTAATCCTATCTACCCATAGAGCTTGCTCTAACAACAAGTGCCAACTTCTTTTTTTATCTTCTAATGATATCTTTAGAATTCTAAGAAGATTTTTGTTAGTTGATTTTGCTAATCCATTCCCTTGAGGATAGTAGTTGGAGGAATTTTTTATAGTGATGCCATACTTGCTAGAAAAATCAATGTACTTAGCTCCTATGAAGTCTATACCATTGTCACTTACTATAGCTTTGGGGATACCAAACCTTGTGATCAAAATCTCCATGAAGTCAATTACCACTTCTTGATTTGATTTCTTTGTGGGAATGGCCTCTAACCATTTGGTAAGGTAATATGTGGTAGTCAAAATGTATTTATGTCCTCCTAAGGAATTTGGATTAATTTTCCCAATGAAATATAACCCCCATTGTTGAAAAGGTTCCTCTACCTAGATGGGCTTGAGGGGGAATGATGCATTTCTTGTTCTTCCCACATACCTATGGCATTCATCACATGCTCTTGTTACCTTAAAAGTGTCAACAAAAATAGTAGGCTAGTAATAGTCTACCCTAATGATTTTTAAAGCTATGACCCTTCCTAAAAATATCCTCCAAATAATCCTCCATGGAATTATTTAATGACCTTTTGCTTCTGATCATATTTCAAGCATCTTAGGAGGACTCCATAAAGATTTCTTCTATATAGTCCTTCTAGAAATAGGATATACTTTAAGGCTTGGAGCCTATATATCCTTCTTTGTGATGGGTTAAGACCATGAGGACAAATCCCTATCTAGAAATATTTGGTCATCTAATCAACCCAGTTTGAATATCCTGATTGAAACTCTTTGGTCTGATCTTCTATTGATGGTTAAAAAGCTACCATTTTTTTTGTAACCACCTTTCTTGTTAGACCTTGGTACAATGCTTTTCCTCTAACCATATTGGTGGGATGTATTTCCACATCATAATCTTGGATCTTAGTAATTTAACCAACCCTTTTATATCCCATTTCACCTTGTAAAATGAAAATTCTAACATATGGGTGAACCACATACACTAGGGTCTTACTTTGATCTAAGTATTATCTAAATTTCTTTAATGACTTCATCATTGCAAACACTTATTTCTCGATAAAGTTGTACTTATTTGATATTCATGGAGAGTTTGACTCCAAAAAAATATGGGGTGTTCTTCTCCATCATCATTATTTTGAGTAAGCACAAATGCATAGCTCTCTTCAGATCCATAAGCATACAAAATGAAATTCTTGTTGAAGTCAAGATTCACGAGAACTAGAGTAGTGGAAATAGATTATTTAATGATCTTAAAAGCTTGTTTTCTTAATTCTATCCACTTGAAGTCTACATTTTTCTTTATCAACTTTGAGATAGATTTCATCTTTTGATAAAAATAAAATATGAACTTTCTGACAAATTTGTTCTACTGAAATAAGGATTACAAAGCATTCTTGTTCATAGGAAAGGGAAGCTCAAGAATTGACTTGACTCTATCCGGGTTGATAGACATTCCTTCTTTAGAGACCATGTGGCCTAATAGCTTTCCTTCATGGACTACAAAAAATGACTTCTTTGGGTTGAGAGATACCAAATTTTCTATATTTTTTGAATAATTGCTCCAAATGTATCAGGTGGTTTTGCTTCTTATGAGAGAATACAGTCATGTCATCCAAGTAAATTATAATAAATTTATTGATAATATCTCCAAAGACATAATACATAGCTCTCTTTAATGTGTCTCTTGCATTGGATAGACCAAAAGGCATCCTTTGATAATCAAAAGTACCCCATTTGGTGGTAAATTATATTTTGAATTGATCATCATCTTTCACCCAGATTTGGTTATAACCAAAGAAGTTGTCCAATAGTGAGAACCTATCTACTCTTGTAACAATTTGTAGGATCCAATCAATCTAAGGGAGTGGGTAGTGATCTTTTAATGATGCTTGGTTGATATTCCTAAAATACACACATAGGTAGATGTCTCCATTCTTCTTTCTTACTAGAACCAAGTTAGTCATACAAGTGGAGTGTTTAATTGAATATATAATATTACCCTTATATAGTTTGAGCAGCTCCTCTCTCATTATGGATTCAATCCTGGGATTCATAGGCCTCTGCTTCTGTCTAAAAGGTTTTACATTTGGTTCTAGCTCAATTGTATGTTGGATCATTTTTTTATCATATGCCTTAATATCTTTGTATGACTAGGCCACAATGTCTTGGTATTTTAGGCACATGACCTTGATATCCTCCTCTTATTCTAGAGAACAGTGGATACCAACATTGAGCTTATTTTGCTTTTTGATCTTGACCTCCTTGTAGATATTTTTGTTGATCTCCATAGCTTTGATCTTCTTCCTATCTTCATTATCAAAAAGGCTTTCTAAGGTTACCAACCCCCTAGGTATATGATTGTTTTTTATATGGATAACATCTTGTTGGTCTATCTCATCTGGGACTTCCTCTTGAATAGTATATAAACAAGCCTCTCTTACCAAGAAATAAATTATTTATTCATCACTTTCAAAGACCTACCAAAAAATATATCTATTTGGGACTTTAGGATTGAAAACCATTTTGATTTATTTATCTCTAGCAACTCCTATATCTACAGAAGGGTTGAAATTAGATCCCCTAAATACCAAGGAATCATCCAAAATGTTCTATATTCTAGGAATAAAATGAATGTTTAAGACATCAAAGGATACCATAAAATCCCATACCCTATTTTTGTATGCCTTCAGGTAATGGTGGTTACTACTACACCTCTATCTCACCTGATTGATTATCAGCTCAAAATCATTATATATATTCAGTATCTTGATACATATGCTCTCGACCTGTATTAGACCTAGGCATAAAGCTTCATATTCTACAATATTGTTGGTGCAAGACCATGTTAGTTTGTATGTAAATATATTTACATCTTCTCATGGAGACTTTAACACTACACCTATACCAGCCCTATTTTTGCATCTTACACCATCAAAGTGCATGGTATTGTAGGCCCAAAATGGCCACATCCTTGGAAAAAATTGAAAATTATTCTAAGGCATGAAATCTCTATTCCACTGAGGACATAGAGTATTTTGGAGTGGATCCGCAATGATATTTCCCCAATCTACTCAACACTTAGTGTTTTCTTGCCTTAATAAGCTAAAATTCCATTTTGCTCGGTTCATAGGGTATTTGGCAGTGGACTCTAGGTGAGCTTCGATTCCATAAAAAAATTTGGTAAAGATGACATCAATATGATAAAAAGTGTAGAATGGTGATTCTTTTGGATTTTGTGCACTCCAGCAACTAATTACTAGGAAGTCTAATTTTGTTGGTTTCTAAGACTAAAAGTGAGCGAAATGAAGAAAAACTTATTTTACACTGCTTTCAGTGTAGAATGGTGATCATTGTTGCTTTTGTGCATGCTCTAGTGAATAAGTGTCGATACGGATAATTCCATTGATTTCCAAGAGTATTCTAGTACAAATTGAAGACATGAAGGCCAAAAATACTGTAAAAAGTGTAGAATGGTGACAAAGGACTTTTTTCACTACTTCTAGTGTAGATTGGCAATTTTGTATTCCAACCAAGGTAAAGATGATGTTAGCATACTTTTTGTGCAGATTGCAATTTTCTTGATGTCGAAGAAGAGAGAAATAAGGACAAGTAGCGGATTAGCAATGGACTTCATTTCGCTTAATCCTTAGTGCATTCTATGCTGGAATTTGATTTTGTAGAACTAAAGCCACTAAAGCTGATGTCAGTAATTAAAAAGTGTAGAATGGTGTTTTATTCATTTCTCACCAGTTTGTAAAGCATTTTAAAGGTTTAATCACAACCGTTCATTGGAAAGCATCAATAATTGAGAAGACGTTGACATTGTTGAAGTATTTAAAGACAAATTCTTTTCAGATTAGAGAGCAATTAGTTGAAAAGCAAAAAGGTGAAGCATCAAAGGTTTTCAAGAACAAGAACCATAAGTAGTTGCAGATCTATAGTGGAGCGGGGTTTTTAAGAATGATGAATGAATCATATGTGGTCTCCAACGACCTGAACTCCAACCACCATCAAAAAAATAGCAAGTTTTAGAGATATAATCTTCCATGGTAGATTACTCATAGTAGATTTCTTGGACTTAGCCAACCAGTAAGATAATGCCAGCAAATATCTTTGCTGAGTTGTAAATTTGTAATCTTTGTAATGTCTCCTAAAATTCTTTAGTTTTATCAAACTATAAATAGAGGCTAAACCCTCATTTTTAAGGGTTGAATCTAGTGTGTTTGCTTGTTCTACTGTAAATATTCTTGTAAACTAATGGAAGGAGCATTACTTTGATTTTTGACTCAAAATTTGTCATCTTTGCCATCTTTGTGCCAGAGGTTTGAAGCTTTGAGCTGCATTTCTATTAATACTTTAGCGATTAGTTCATTCCAGCTTATTGTATTACTAGTTGTGAGAGTAATTGAAATTTGTTCATAGTTAGATTTGTGTTGTTAGGAAGTTTATTTATGTTAAATATAACTATTGGTATATTCTACGAATTTGGATTATTAATATTAGATGTTGGAATTGATTTCTGCAATGTATCTCTATTTGTGCTTTAATATATGAAGATTTCATGGGTTTAGGTGTCGTTAATCTTGAGTGATGGGACACTAGAAATAAATTATGGGAGATTTTTTGCTATAGTTGCCAATGCTATTAGCCTATCCGACCACTTCTTTGAATAATATATTTAAACCTAAACCTTTTCAAACCCTTTTATCAAAACTCTATTTGAGCTTTAATTGTGTCAACACCATTTTAAGTTGACAAGAAACAAACCTACTCTAGAGGTTGCATTGAAGTTGCCTTTGGTCCATCCAATTTTGAGTGTCAAGCTATGACTATCGGGTGCATACCTAGATAGAAAATTGGAAGATAGACAATCACAGTGTTAAGTAAAACTTAATGTTAATTTGATGCCCAATAGTTTTTGGCATGCCTGGTGGGACCAAATTATAAGAAACACGAAAACCCATCATATAAGTATTGTTTTATCTCTACATGAAGGAATCAAGATTTGATGAATTGTCTTGATCTTGCTAAGCGAAGAATAGCAAAATCACCTGGTGAATCTCTGGTCTTTGAACCTAGAAAATAATTATCCCTGTAGACAATAGTTTTTTCATGTATACCAGGTATTTCAAAAGGAACAAACCTAAATATTTTTTCTATTGTGAGTTACCTTATAAAGGATCTACTGTTATAAGAAATTTGAATCAAAATTTTCATTTAGAAGAAGAGCATCCTGAGGAAAACCCTATAGTTAATCCAATAGCCCCTCCAACAAGACCTACACCTAGAAACATGGCAGGAAATGCATCCCCAAATTAGGGAAATGTACCTCCAAATTAGCCTTTACAAAAGTACCCCAACTGGAACACAGCTGGTCCCCTCATATTAGCCCATATGCATGAAATTCCCCAGGTTGTGTCTAAGGCTATTCCCACTTATGATGGATATGTAAAGACTGCATATGAGCACTATTAGGATATTTTGAATCTAGCAATAATCCACAATATAAAGAATGAGGATGTTATTATGAGAATCCTAGCCCTATACTTTAGAAGAAATATTTTACATTAGTTTAGGACTCTTGACGATAATACCATCACCTCATGGGTAGCATTGGCTAAGCCTTTTATGGAAGAATTTAATGAATCTGTTGACCCTTTATCTTTGCTTAATTAGTTCACATCTATGCAGAAATATCAATAAGAAATAATATCATATTTTAATTTGAGGTTTAACAAAACCTGGAAAAGAATTCCCCCTATAACTAGACCAGCTGCATGCCTTGATTATATGTATTATATCAGAGCTCTTGGATCATATCTAGGCCTACAAACCTAACAATCTAGGGTAGAAATATTTACACATGTTTATAATGCAATTGTTCATGCAGAAATTATCCTAATTAATGTGGGGAGATTACCTCCCAAAGTTGTGCTACCTTACACTTTGGAAACCACTAATGTCCAAAACCAAACTACTACTTCATATTATATGGATCTTGTACCCCTATCATCCACATTCCCATATATGAATCCCATTCCTCAACCAAAAGCACCATCTGTTGTAGTTCCTTCTCCTCCACTTCCTTCTTAGACTCAAGAATTTTCTATCATCCTTGATACACATAATACTTTGAAAACTCTAAGCAACAAGGTGAATTCTATGGAGAAGAGAGAAATGGAAAGGTCTCAACAAAGAATATTTCCATATGTGAATAAATATTAAATAAATGGTCCTAGTAACAGTACTGGGATCAAAGTAAATGCAACTTACAAAGACCCCAAGTCTTCTTCAGAGACAAGTCTGGTAAATATATGGTGTTTGGTATGTAATGATCCTCATGATTCACAATATTATGTTATGTACCAACACCATATCTAGAAAGCTATGGATCAATTAGAAAGAAACCATAAGATAAGGGTAAACATACTATGGCAACCTAACCAAATCATGGTTGGAAAAGAGCTAGATGAGGATGGACCTATCATTGTCATGATAAGGTCCGGTAAGAAAACACTGCAAGTGGATCCATAGAAGATGGATCATTTCTAGATCCCCTCTCAGAAGAAGAGTGTTCCACATCCCCAAAGTAGTGACACTTTCCCTATTACCCAAGCCAAAGAAAAGGAAAATAGTCTCCCCAAGAGAT
Organism: Wollemia nobilis; assembly: GCA_028583015.1. Lineage (NCBI taxonomy): Eukaryota > Viridiplantae > Streptophyta > Pinopsida > Araucariales > Araucariaceae > Wollemia > Wollemia nobilis. Next base: position 3,013,653 of record JAQPPZ010017259.1, on the reverse strand, counting down.
CTGATAAAGAAACTGAGGGAGACAAAATGCGGTCTAAGGATGAAGCTTAAGAGAGGCTTAGATTCCCTTCTATTACCAAAATATAGAGAATAGAAGCCACTCAACAATATAAGAGAAAATATGGTGAGCTAGAAAGAAGGCCTGAGAGACCCACCTTGGCTAAGTTTGAATACAACATTGTGGAATAAATGAAGAGAATACCATACAAAGCTATTGTATATGACACCCTCTTCATTCCTGGTCAGATTGACCTGCTAAAAGCTTCCTTGAAAAAATATTCGTAAGAAAAGTAGACCACCAAAATTCTTAGTATACCCTTCGAAAAGAAAGAAATACCTCCTACTATTTTAAAGAATAAACCTCCTCCTTTTTACATTTCTTTAAGGATGGAAGATTGGGTTGTCCAAAATTGTATGATTGACTTAGGAGTATCAACTACGGTTATGCCTAAAGCAGTCTGTGAGGATATGGGTATGGAGCATACCCGATCCTACCCTAGAGTACTACAATTATATGGAACACCTGTAAAGATAGTGGGAGTAATAAAATATGGCTTAATGAGGCTACATAGAGCACTTGAGACAACTATAGTACAAGAAATAGTAGTGGTGGATCTAGAGCCTTATTTTGGTTTATGTCTTTCAAGAGAGTTCACAACAAAGTTGGGTGGATGTATGTATATGGACTATTCCAGCATGGTTATTCCTTTCAAAGGAAAGAGGATAAGAATAACACCTAAGAAGATAGTGTCTTACCACATTGAAAATATTGAAGGAGACATGTGCAATCTCACTCCTCTTGAGGAGTTTGAATTAGTGGATAACTTTGAGGAGTTGGAGATTGAATATGATCTACCTTTCAAAGAGGATTACAACCATTTTGGGACAGGTATGTGCACCTACAATATTTTTACAGAGACAAAGAAGAAGGTTCTTGCTATATCTAATCAATATCTAAGAGAAAAGGAAACATGGACCATGCACTTTGATGGTACTAGATGTAGAAATGGTGATGGTGCTGGTGTGGTATTACAGTCCCAATCATAAGGGATAAAGAGTTTTGCCTACAAACTAACATGGGCATGCACCATTAATGCTACAAAATATGAGGCTTTATGCCTTGGACTGATGCAAGCAAAAAATATAGGTATTAAGATCTTGAATATATATGGTGACTCTAAGTTGATAGTAAATCAGGTAAGAGAAAGGGCAAGAGTAAGCATCATTACTTGAAAGTATATAGAAATAGGGTATGAGATTTGATGGAATCTTTTCATGCCCTAAACATAAATTTTATTCCCAAATGAAATAATACTTTTGCATATTCCTTGGTAGTAAGGGGATCTAACTTCAACTCTTTTGTAGACTTAGGAGTTAATAAATACAAGGGAATCAAAATAATTTTCAGACCTACGGTGCCAGCTAAGCAAATTTTCTAGCAGGTCTTTGATAGTGATGAGCAAATAATTGATTTTTTGGTGAGCTAATCCTATCTATCCACTGTTCAAGAGGAAAATCTAGAAGATATTGATCAACATGATGTCATTCAACTTAATAACAATCACATACCTAGATTTTTTGTCACTCTAGAGAACCTGTTTGATAATGAAGACCAAAAAATGATCAGATCCATGGAAGTCAATGATAAAATATATAAAGAAGTTGAAATAGAAAAAGGAAAGAAGATCAAGGTTAGAATTTGGTGTTCTCCAAAGGAAGAGGAGGATATCAAAGCTTTATGTATGAAGTTCTAAGACATTGTGGCTTGGTCATATGACGACCTCAAAGTATATGACCAAAGGGTTATCCAATACACCAGTAATCTAGAGCCTAATGCCAAGCCATTTAGGTAGAAGCAAAGGCCTGTAAATCCAAGGATCAAATCCATAATGAGAGAAAAGCTCTTAAAGTTATTGAAGGCTAAGATCATATATCCAATTAAATATTCAAATTAGGTAGCAAAATTGGTACCTGTGAGGAAAAAAATGGTGATATTCTCTTGTGTGTAGATTTCAAAAATATTAACTAAGCATCACTTAAGGATCACTACGTCCTTCCATAGATTGACCAAATATTACATATAGTGGTAGGGGCAGAAATATTCTCATTGTTGGATGGTTTCTCTGGATATAACCAAATTTGGGTGAAGAATGAAGATCAGTATAAAACAACTGATGAGCATAAAAAATGCTCATATTTTGTATACATTTTCTTAATTATTATACGACTGTATAATAAGGATTGCATACTTTTATGAATGATTATATAATTATTTTATGAAATTATGCATGTTATCTAATTTATGTGTTTTCAGTGTGTTTTTGTGGAATTGCAGTTGATTTAGTTAGATTTGGATCAGTCGAGGTCTTTTCATGGACTTGGCACTTTGTTTCTTTTAGAATCAACGCAGAGAAGGTAGGCGCCTTCCTCTTCCAATAAGGTGCCAAATGTAAGTAGGTGCCTTCCTCTTCCAGGAAAGTGCCAAGGAAAGACAAGCACCTTCCTCTCCTAGGAAGGCACCAATAGAAGGCCAGCGCCTTCCTCTTCCAGGAAGGCACCAAAGGAAAAGAAGCGCCTTCCTCTCATAAGGAAGGCACCGACGGGAAGGCACCACTAGAAGGCAAGCACCTTCCTCTCATAAGGAAGGTGCCACTAGAAGGCAAGTGCCTTCCTCTCATAAGGAAGGCACCACTAGAAGGCAAGCGCCTTCCTCTCATAAGGAAGGTGTCGACAGGAAGGTGCCACTAGAAGGCAAGCACCTTCCTCTCACAGGAAGGCACCAACAGAAGATAAGCGCCTTCCTCTTACAGGAAGGCACCAATGGTAGTAAGGCACCTTCCGCATAGAGAAGGTGCTTGACATACTTAGGCACCTTCCTCTGGAAGGCACCCCTGTTCTTCACCCATTGACCAAAAAAGCACGATGTGGACAACAGTGACTGGTGCAGTTCCAACTCTACATCATGTAGAGCTAAATTGGGGATCGCACCGATGTATGGAAATATCCTACCAATGCCAGGTGAAGCACAAACCAATCAGCGAACATGCCATCGTTATAACTAAATGCCAAATTTAGCAGATGTCGATCACATTTACCAGACTATCTTAGTTTAGTTTGGAATGAATCGACTGTTATAACTTCTTTGTAATAGAAGTTCTGCGGGTGTGCTATATAAACACATGCAGACCTCTCTAAAGATATATAGATATATAGAGAGAAGAGATAGAATATTTTGATAGTAATTGTAATACTTTGATAATTATAATACTGTTCTAAGAGTTTCTAAGTGCGTGTTCAGCTGGGAGGAAGCTGCTGGAGCCTGGGCCCACTCCAAGCCAGTATTTATTCCCCTATTTTTCTTGTGTTTTCTAGATTAGTTTACCGCTTTCATAAGATTTTTTATCATACTGATATTTCTAGTATTTGTAGTAGGTTTATTTCTAGGAATGTGCGAATATTTTATTTCTGTAGATTTAATTATTTTTACATAAATTATTGAGGAGTGCATGAATGATTGACAACCGTTTGAAACACCCCCCAAAAGTAGAACTAGCAGATTCATTTCAAGTGGTATTGTGAGTAATCTTGTTCAAGACCCTTCACAAGTTTATGAAGCTCCCTGGTTGATAAATTAAATGCATGGGCATGTGACAAAAGTAGGAAATAAATTAACCTTGTTTGGCCCACAACATTTTGGCATCGTTGCCAGGGAAGCATCTCAACTAGATTATCTACAATACCTGGAAACCTTCCATCTAACCTTGTATGAGTTCTCAAGAAGAAGAGGACCTGGCGATCGGTTCATAAAAACCAATCCATCAGAACCTGAGTCAACTAAACATTATGAATTTGAATTAGACTCACCCAAACCACCTCTAGCAATCCATTGGAGTGAGGAGCCACACTTTGTGCAAAGTGCCTCCTCATCCTATCAATGTGGGGAAGAACGAATCATCATAAATCCCCTATTTAATAGGACACCCTTAGAGGAAGCCCTATTGTGGAAATTTGTAGAATATCATACGATAACACCAGAAAACCTTAGAGCCTTGACTCAAAAAGTCTTAAATGATCATAAGGCCATAAATACTACATTTGAGACCACATTTCCTAAAAAAATGGTTGACAATGAAGAAGTCTCATCTGGATTTCGTTTCCCGATTGAAGAAGGAATAAGAGATACCAAAATGAAAAACATATCCCTTGCTCACCTTCTGACCTTCAGAGGATACCCAACTAAGGACCCTAACCTATTTTTATTTAAGTTTGATGTCTTATGTAGGTTTATGGACTACAAATATGATACACAAAAGTTGAAACTCTTCCCTTCCATGTTGGACGATGTAGCTCTGTGGTGGTTCATCGGTTTAGGAGACAAACACATTGCCACTTGGGATCAAATGAAGAAGCTCTTTTTAGAGCAATACCAAGATTTTGGGAGAGCAAAAGACTCCAGAGAAGAGGTCCTAAGCATGACATAGAAAGAAGATGAGTCTCTCAAGGACTACTGGGAGAGATTCAACTTCAATCTTCAATGATCTCCTCACATGAAACTATCTGATAAGTCCCTCAAAAGTATCTTTTTGAGAGGACTTACCAATGAATCACTGGAGGCTCTTAACATGATCTTTGGAGGTGACGTCTACCAACACGCTATGGAATACATCCAACAACTATGCCAAAACTACTCAAGAAGGAGAGGCAAGACCACTTCTAGAACCATGAAAGCGACTGCTTCAATCATGAAGACATAAATAGGTAACATGCTGGAGGATTTAAAGAGCAAAATGCTCTCATCTCTAGCATTGCAAATGGATATGTTGTTTTTAGAAAAAAATAAGCAAGAAAACAAAGCAGCATTGGCTTATTTTTGTCCAAAATGCAGAGGGAAGCATGCATGCCCAGAGAACAAAGTTAGAGTATGTGCATTTTGCAGGCTGAACCATAAAACTCGATTGTGCCCGCAACTACCCAGTAATCAAGAGGATGATGAAAGCGTGAATGCCTATTTCATAGGCAATTAGAAGAGTTGGCCACAAACCCCTATGGGGAATATGCCAACCAAAATGTCGTCATATGGGGGAGGACCATACATGCACCAAGGCCCACCTCAACCACCTAACATGGGGTGGTGGGGGCCATCACCCTGGTCTAACACACCCCCAACAACATTCCCAAACTAGCAGCCATGGATGCCATATCCATATCTTGGGCAGTAGTGGAGAGGCCACACTATGTGGAATCAAGCTCCATAGAATGTAGCACCAGCTCACCCCCAATAGAATTTATCGACATTTCCAACAGTGAGACCTACGCATCTACTTGCACAATCGATGGCAAATCCAAATAATAGGGTGAACCAGCAAGCATATAACATGGAGCGTGAGATGTATCCAATGTACCATATTTAGCTTAGGTCTGGTAGATAACTAGGAGTAGGAACACCTCCACTAGTAGAAGAGGAGGAAGAGGTAGAAACACCTCTTGTAGAAGAGGTGATAGAAGAAATGCCTGAGAGAGCAAAGGCTCCATTTTCCAATCGGTTGCAAGAATAGAGGAAAGTAACGTAGTAGAAGTTCGATATCTTGTCTAGATTGAAGAACCTCACCATGATAATTCCATTATTTTAAGCCATCCAATATGTTTCGATATATACCAAGGCGATAAGAGAGATGTGTCTAAGGAATCCAGGATGAAGAGCAACCTAGACTATTAATGTCATGGGTAAACTAGCAGATTTCATGATGGACAAAATGTGCCATCCAAAGTATGCAGACCTAGGCAGCCCGATGCTGACTGTAAAAATTGAGGGACATTCCATGTCCAATACATTGGTCGATCTCAGAGCAGCCATCAATGTAATGCCTTAGGAGACCATACAGAGGCTACAACTCATGAAAATGAAACCCATTATGATAGTGTTGTAGCTGGCCGATCGATCGACCATGTTGCCAAAAGGAATGTTGGAAGATGTAATAGTGATAGTCAGTGCATGGGAATACCCAACCGACATTTTAGTCCTGCAATCTAAAACAAGGCTGGACGGTTACCCACTCATCTTGGGAAGGCCATGGCTGGCAACAACTAATGCTTACATCAATTTTTGAGATGGGATGATGACCATATTTGATGGACAAAAAGTTAAAAGGTTGACTATTTCACCCCCAGCACAGTCTATCAACTTAGTAGGAGAACCCATGTTGACCGAGCATGAAATTCCTGAGTTATCCATGATCCAGAAAGTGATGACATTGGATGAGTTGGCAGAAGAAGACGAAGATGGTGCTATTGTGGAGTTCCTCCATGGGGAGTCCTCCATATTTGCACTTGGATCACCGTTGGCTGGCTCCCAAGATCACCACATTCAGCAGATACACGTCGGGCCAGGAAGAATGTTGAATGTCATCAATGGGTTGACTCCCACATAATTGAAGAAAGTAGAAGAGCTCCTGGTTAGAAACCAACAGGAATTCACATGGGATTACTCAAATATGAAGGGTATCAACCCAAAGATCTGTACTCATCGTATATACCTAGATGATCAAGCAACTCCAAGCAGGCAACCATAAAGAAGAATGAATCCGAAAATGAAAGACATTGTCAATGAAGAACTAAAAAAACTCTTGACTATCGGATTCATCTATCCAATTTTTGATAGCGAGTGGGTATCACCATTAGTGGTAGTCCCTAAAAATAATGGGAAATGGTGAATATGTGTGGACTACAAAGCGTTAAAAAAAGTGACCAAAAAGGACCACTTCTCGCTCCCATTCATTGACCAAGTCTTGGACACACTCTCAGGGAAGAAGTATTTCTCCTTCCTGGACGGATATAGTGGATACAACCAGATCCAGATAGGAAAAGAGGATTAGGATAAGACAACATTCACCTACCCATGGGGAATGTTTGCCTATCGGGTATTACCTTTCAGATTGTGCAACACACCTACCACATTTCAAATGGCGGTGCTTAGCATATTTTTAGACATGATGGGAGACGCGGTCGAAGTATACATGGATGACTTCACCGTCTATGGAGAAACCTTTGGCAAGGCAATGACAAACTTGGAAAGAGTGCTCGAAAGAATCAAGGAAAATAGTTTATCCCTGAGCAACGAGAAATACTTTATGATGATGCAAGAAGGCATAGTATTGGGACACCACCTCCATAGAAGGAATAAATGTTGATAAAAGAAAAATTGAGGTCATCAGAGACCTACCCAGCTCTAGAACACAAAGAGAGGTAAGGAGTTTTCTTGGATCAATCGGGTACTACCTATGATTTATCATCGAATTCAGCAAAATTGCAAAACCACTTCACACTCTATTATCTAAGGATGTGGAGTTCAAATGGAGAGAAGACTGTGAGGAAGCCTTTCAGTTGCTTAAAGAAAAACTGATATCTGCATCGATTATAAGAGGACCAAATTGGGCCATACCATTCCATATCTACTGTGATGCATCCAACAATGTGATTGGAGCAGTCCTCGGATAGAAGGATGGCGAAGAATTTTACGCCATCTACTATGTCAGTAAAAACTTGGCAAGAGTTGAGCTCAACTACATGATGATGAAGAAGGAGTTCCTTGCAATTTTACATGCCATAAACAAATTCTGCCATTATATCATCGGGTATAAGGTAATTGTCCACACGAACCATGTGACTATCATATACTTGATGAGCAAACTAACCATTGGTGAAAGAATTATCATGTGGCTCTTGTTACTACAGGAATTTGACATCACAATAGTTGACAAACCAGGCAAGGACAATGCCATAGCATATTTTCTATCCAAAATGATATCGGTAGACCATACAATAGTGGAAGACCAGTTTCTAGATGAACATTTGTTCACCATTAGTGATCAAATCCCATGGTACTTAGATATAGCCAATTACTTGGCCATCGAAAGAACCTCACCTGCTATCTCTTTCTAAGAAAAGCAGGCGGTCATAGAGAAAAGCACATCATTCCTATGGGTTGATGGTCTCCTGTTCAAAAAAGGAAGTGACCAGATTATAAGGAGATGTGTAGCAGAGCAGGAGTTCTTAGAAGTACTCAAAGTGTGTCATGATGAACCATGCAGAGGACACTTTTTAGGGAAATGAACTACCTATAAAATCCTACAGGCTGGGTACTTTTGGCCCACTCTGTTCAAGGATGCAGCTGCATATGCCAACAAGTACGATGAATGCCAAAGAATGGGCAGACTAACCCATCGAGACAAAATGCCCCTCCAGCCTCAGGTACACCTGGAACCCTTCGATAACTGGGGCATGGACTTCATGGGACCAATTAATCCACATTCAATAGGGAGGAGGTTTATTTTGGTTTGTATAGATTACATCACCAAATGGGTTGAAGTTCAAGCATTAAGAGATTCAAAAGAAATAACAGTCACCAATTTCTTATTTGCCCACATTTTTACATGATTTGGGGTCCCTAGAGAGATAAAAATAGACTAGGGGCCTCAATTTACCTCCAGGTTGATCAAAGAGCTGATGGATCAATACATAGTTCAGCACAATAAAACTATACCCTACCATTTGTAGGCAAATGGGCAAGTGGAGGTGACGAACAGAGAAATAGAGAACATCCTGATGAAGACCATGTAGCAACATAGAAAGGATTGGGATACACGGTTTCCATAGGTAGTCTGGGCATATAATACCACATGGAAATCCACCATAGGCTTCACACCATTCCAACTAGTCTATGGGAAGAGTGCGATGATGCCCATTGAATTTGAAATCAAGACACTGAGGACGGCTTCAAAATTGAACTTGAGCTTGGATGACACTCAAGAAGAGAGGATTCAACAACTAGATCAATTGGAAAAAATCTAAATGGATGCTTTATAGAGAACGTAAATCATACAAACGCAAAGAAAGTAGTGCATTATCACCACATTAAACTGAAGTAGTTCCAAGAAGGAGAATGGATGTTGTTGTATGATTCTCGATTCCAATAAATAAAAGGTAAATTAATGCAAATATGGATGGGACCGTATGAGGTGGTAGAGCTCATCAAGAATGAGGCAGTGTGTGTTAGAACAATTGACAACAACAACACCATGTTAATGATCAATGGCCATCGACTATGCCCCTATAACACATCCAAAACCTTACAGGTGGAATCCAGAATAGATGTGGGGGAGACCCCATCTTGTTAGATTTGGACCAAACTATTAAAAGGCAAAACGATGGGCATGGAGGTGCTCACAAAAATTAGTTAATTTAGTTTTTTTCTTACAGTGTGTTTTGTAGGGATGACACCCGCATGCAAGCTACAGGCATCCTAACCTAGGGCCTAATAGGCATGGAATGCATCTAACTGCATTTATTTTTCTTTCTTTTCATTTGCTTTTTGCAGGTGGAGGACCTAACAACACAAGGAATAGGTATCTGGGAAACCAGGCCTAATTCGGCTCAACATTATGACACCGGCACTCATAGGTAGAAGCTGAGGCAGCGTGAAGCAAGACAGAGAAGGCTTGATCACCCTTTCCTAGTCAATCACAACATGATTTCCGAGAATAAGGTGCCTTCCACATTGAGAAGGCATAGAAGAAGGCACATTCCACATAGAGAAGGCACAGAAGAAGGTGCCTTCCATATAAATAAGGTGCCCAGCCAGAAGAAGGTGCCTTACTTATAAATAAGGCACCCCACCAGAAGAAGACACCTTCCTTATAAAGAAGGTGCCCCACTAGAATAAGGCACCTTCCTTATAAATAAGGTGCCTAGCCAGAAGAAGGCACATTTCTTATAAAGAAGGTGCCTCGCCAGAAGAAGGCGCCTTCCTTATAAAGAAGGCACCCTGCCAGAATAAGGCACCTTCCTTATAAAGAAGGCGCCCTACTAGAAGAAGGCATCTTCCTTATAAAGAAGGCACCCAACCAGAAGAAGGCACCTTCCTTATAGAGAAGGCACACACAAAAAAAAAAAAAAACATATATAGGCACCTTCCATGGTTGGAAGGTGCCATACAAAAAAAAAAAAGCCAAGGTGCCTTCCACATCGAGAAGGCACATATAGATAGGTGCCTTCCACATCGGGAAGGTGCATACATACTGAGGCGCCTTCCACATCGAGAAGGCACATGTAGACCGAGGCACCTTCCACATCGGGAAGGCACACCCATTCAGAAGCACCTTCCATAGCAGGAAGGCACCATCATCGAAAATGTGCCTTCCACCATCGAAAGGCGCATCCAATCAGAGGCACCTTCCACCACTGGAAGACGCATCCAATCAAAAAGGTGCCTTCCACCACCGAAAGGTGCATCCATTCAGAGAGCATCGAAAACATTGGGAAGGCGCCATATAAGTGCCTTCCACAATGAGAAGGTGCCACATCAGCGCCTTCCACATGGGGAAGGTACCAAAGAGTGCCTTTCGTGTACAGCCAGCACTTACGTCTCTCGGATGCCTTGATCGGAATGAAACCACCACACGAACGAGCAACATCAGATGACCATACCCCTCCCTCATGTCACAAATCAATGAATCAATGCCCTTCACACACCTAAAACACCGAATAAGGTACACACATGCTAATTCAAATTTTTATATAATTATTTATAAATTATGCAGTACCAAAAAAATACCGTCGTCATAAAAATCGTATCCCCCCCATAGCCAGAACTGCGTGCCAATGATATGGCTTGAAAGGTGTATCCTAGAAATGAATTCTAAGGTTAGGCACCTTCCCTATAAGAAGGTGCCTTCCTGAAGAAGGAAGGACAGAAAAAAAACCACAGTAGTAAGGGAAGGTGCCATGGGAGGAAGGTCGAAGAATCATGCAGTGAAGAAGAATGAATCGAGTGATACAGAAGTAATCAGGGGGGCGGTAAAGACACAGTTCGAGGCCGAGGGATGGCTTGAACACTATACCCTAGTCAGTCAGGGACAGGATATAGAGGCAACTAAGGAATTTGTTACATCCTTGAGGGGCGACGTAGCTCAAGTGCGAGGGGTAGAAATTCTAGTCACCCCTAAATACATCTCATAGGCAACTGGATTGCCCCTCATAGGGGAATGCATATACAAATGTGGACTACTGAAGTCGTACGTTGAAGTGCTGCTACAAGGGAAAAATGTGCAGATAGACAAGGAGGGGCTACCCAAAAGTAGCCTTCCCATGAATCTATGAAAGATATTCGAGCAGGTTGCTTGATTCTTTATATGCACCAGGAAATATACCCATATGCATGCTAACCATGTGCAGTTTCTCAATCACCTGGTGCATGGAAGGAAGTTGAACGTGCCCTTCTACCTAGAAAATGCTCTAAAGGATGAAGCGGCTCGGTACCAGAAGGGAGCACCGTCTGCCTTAGCCCACCATGGGCTGATATTGGCACTGGTATGCCATGTAGAAGCTTAGAGGAATGACCCCGAGGCAGAGGGAGATGGCAGCCAAGAAAGGCAATAGGATGTGGTTTCCAAAATAGGGCAAGAAGAGGGAATCCCTACAGAGGGAATGGTAAGTATTGGGCAATTGGCATTGCCATATTTCACAAAATAAATAGGGCATTCACTAGTTCCTGAAAGCACAGGGGAAAGAGGGCATTCCCCAATGCTCGAGTGTGAGGAAGAAGGAGCACCGCTTATTAGCAATGAGGCCAAGTTTTGATTGATAGAACCAGTCCCCAAGAGGAAACACCTATGGTGACTCCTCTTGATAGAAGAACATAGCGACTCAGAAGTTGACATTGCAGCCCAAACCCTCTGAGAATTGACAGACCAGAGCCCACAATATGCAAGGACTTATGGGAGCAATGATCAGGTCAATGCCGCCTTAGAGGAAGCACTAGAATGGCAAACCAATTGCTGGATGGCCCAACAAATTTTGGAGGACTGCCAGAACAAGCATATATGGGAGTTGAAAGAACGAGACAGATGGATCACCCAGCTCAAGCAGCTGGTCTGGTAGTTACAGGAGGAAAACCAGCTACTACAAGACAGGGGTACAGAAAGAAGGGACGCATCGACCCAAAATGACTAGGCAAAAGAGGTCTCGATGAATTCTCCCACATCTACCAAATGAGTATTCTCTTTAGGAGAATTTTGATCGGACGCCCAATAGAGTAGCCCAGAGGCAGGGGACAATTCCTCTGTTTTTGGGAGTGAAAGGGAAAGAAGTCCCACAACACCCACTGTCATTGTCCTGAGTGATACAGAGTAGGATGAAGGCCTCTAGCAGCAGACAAGACCAAAGGATAAGGAGGAACTCCTTGAACTTGAAGGAGGAGAAGAACCTGAGGGGTCGACACAGGACAGACATGGGGACAAAGAAGCACCCCCAGGGATGGCAGCACAAAGTGAAGAGAACACTCCAAGGACCATAGAGTAGGCCCCTCAGAGTGAGAAGATGATCACTAGGGAGAAAGGGAAAATCCCTATTCGATCCACCACATTTTTTGTAGAGGCCAGAGGAAAAGGGCCCAAGACGGCTCGAAAGAAGGTGAAGGTGACCTTCGTCGAGCCATAGGAAGATGAATGGGATATGCAGTCATTCATGAAGAGGTGAAAACAGTTTGAACCTTTGCTCAAAGAAATGACAACAGCCAAGGAGACCAGGAAGGCAACCTTGAGGATGCAGGGGGACTCTAGTAACTGCATCAATCCGATAGAGGGCAATCGGTTCTGGGATATTTATGGGTCATCCCGAGGACGACCCTCCATGATAAGAAGATATTTTGAACGATGGGGGGTATATGGCCCCGAATTGGAGGCCATGACCATTGCAAGGGAGAACACAGGGCTTACTCTTGAAGTAGCCCGATTGTACAAAGCCCAAGTAGTTCATTCCATGAGGGATAATTTAGATATACCTCTTACAACGATCAAACCTCTAGACGCTGACCTATGGCAAGCTACAGAAGCTACATTCCATTTAGTAGAGATGATGTTGGCTAGATCACCGTCGATAGTGGCCAGAACGAGGAAAGGACAGCCAACAGTCACACCCTTAGCTCCACATAGAAAATGAAGAGCCACACCTCTAGATGCCAATGCACAGAAGAGGCAGACACGGGCCACAGGTACAACCAATCCCACCAAGAAAGGGCAATGATGAGGGGTCAATAGGGCTACCTACAATTTTGATGCCACGAGGGCATGGCATATGTTAGGCATGGGGGGATGATGAGCATCAGAAATGCTTATATTTTGTATACATTTTCTTAATTATTATGTGATTGTATAATAAGGATTGCATACTTTTATGAATGATTATATAATTATTTGATGAAATTATGCATGTTATCTAATTTATGTGTTTTCAGTGTGTTTTTATGAAATTGTAGTTGATTTAGTTAGATTTGGATCAGTCTAGGTCTTTTCATGGACCTGGCACTTTGTTTATTTTGGAATCAACGCAGATAAGGTAGGTGCCTTCCTCTTCCAGGAAGGCACCAAACGTAAGTAGGCGCCTTCCTCTTCTAGGAAAGCGCCAAGGAAATACAAGCGCCTTCCTCTCCTAGGAAGGTGCCAATAGAAGGTCAGCACCTTCCTCTTCCAAGAAGGCACCAAAGGAAAATAAGCACCTTCCTATCATAAGGAAGGCACCAACGGGAATGCACCACTAGAAGGCAAGCGCCTTCCTCTCATAAGGAAGGTGCCACTATAAGGCAAGTGCCTTCCTCTCATAAGGAAGGCGTCGACATGAAGGCGCCACTAGAAGGCAAACACCTTCCTCTCACAGGAAGGCGCCAACAGAAGATAAGCGCCTTCCTCTTCTAGGAAGGCACCAATGGCAATAAGGCACCTTTCGCATAGAGAAGGCACCCGACATACTTAGGCACCTTCCTCATAGGGAAGGCGCCCTTGTTATTCACCCGTTGACCAGACAAGCACGACGTGGACAACGACTGGTGCAATTCCAACTCTATGTCATGTAGAGCTATATTGGGGATCGTACTGATGTATGAGAACGTCCTACCAATGCCAGGAAAAGCACAAACCAATCAGGGAACACACTGCTATTAGAACCAAATGCCAGTTTTAGCAGACATCGATCACATTTACCAGACTGTCTTAATTTAGTCTGGAATGAATCGACTATTATAACTTCTTTGTAACAAAATTTTTGTGGGTGTTCTATATAAACACATGCAGACCTCTCTGAAGATATATAGATATAGAGAGAGAAGAGAGAATATTTTGATAGTAATTGTAATACTTTGATAATTATAATACCGTTCTAAGAGTTTATAAGTGCGTGTTCAGCCGAGAGGAAGCTGCTGGAGCCTGGGCCCACTCCAAGCCAGTATTTCTTCCCCTATTTTTCCTATGTTTTCTAGATTAGCTTACCGCTTTTATAAGATTGTTTATCATAATGATATTTCCAGCATTTTTAGTAGGTTTATTTCTAGGAATGTGTGAATATTTTATTTCTGTAAATTTAATTGTTTTTATGTAAATTATTGAGGAGTGCATGAATGATTGACAACCGTTTGAAACACCCCCCAATAGTAGAACTAGCGGACTCATCTCAAGTGGTATTGTGAGTAATCTTGTTCAAGACCCTTCGCAAGTTTACGAAGCTCCCTAGTTGATAAATTAAATGCACGGGCATGTGACAAAAGTAGGAAAGAAATTAACCTTGTTTGGCCCGCAACAACAACATTCACCACAAAATGGGGCATATTTGCCTACTAGAGAATGCCTTTTGGGTTGTCCAATGTGGGAGACACATTTTAGAGAGCCATGTACTATGACTTTGGAGAATTGATTAACAAGGTTATTCTAATCTATTTAGATGACATGACTATGTTTTCCCACAACAAGCATGACCACTTAGCACACCTTGAACAAGTTTTTTAAAAGTGTAGAGAATTTGGCATCTCCCTCAATCCTAAGAAATCATTTTTTGTAGGACATGAGGGAAATTTGCTAGGTCATGTGGTATCAAAATAAGGTATGGCCATATATCTAGATAGAATCAAATCCATTCTTGCTCTTTCATTGCCTATAAACAAGAAATACTTGTAGTCCTTATTTGGTCAAATAAACTTTCTTAGGAAATTCTTCTCTGACTTTGCTTAGAAGGTGAGGCCTATATCAAAACTGCTAAAGAAAGATGCAGATTTCAAATGGACTAAGGTAAGAAAGCAAGCCTTTTAAATTATCAAACAATCCATTAATACAACTCCAGTGCTAGTAAATCCTAATTTTAGCAAATATTTCATCCTTTATGTTTATGGAGCTGAGGAAAGTTATGCATTAGTGCTCATCCAAAAAAATGATCAAGGAGAGGAGCACCCTATATTCTTTTGGAGCCAGAATATCCATGAGTACCAGGTTAAGCATAATTTTCTTGAGAAATAAGTATTTTCTATAATTAAATCATTGAAGAAATTTAGGTATTACTTTTTTCAAAGCAAGACCCTGGTTTATGTTGTTCATTCGTATGTAAGAAATTTTATTCTACAAGGTGAACTAGAAGATAAGACAGTTGGTTGGATTACTAAAATCCAATAATGTGATGTGGAAATCCATCCTACCAAGCTGGTAAGAGGAAGATCCCTATGCCAAGGTCTGATAGAAGCAACAATCTCAGTAGAGGTAACAAATTTTTAGGAAATAGTAGACTATCATATTAAAGGATTGTGTTCAGGTGAATTAGACTAGGTAGATCATATGATCAAGTACTTTCAAACTAGGGTATGCCCTCCTGATATTAATGCATCACAAAGAAGAAGATACAAACTGTAAGCTTTAAATTATATCTTACTTCCAGAGGGACTGTACAAAAGGAACCTCAATGGAGTTCTCCTTAGGTGCTTAAAATATGATCGACAATAAAAGGTCATAGAGGAGTTCCATGGAGGACTATTTGAAGGAAATTTCTCAGGTAGAGTTACAACTTTGAAAATTATCAGAGCAGGCTATTATTCGTCTACCATATTTTTTGATACCTTCAAAGTCACTAAATCCTGTGATAAATATCAACATATAGGGAGGACAAGGAATGCTTCATTCCCCCTTAAGCCAATCCAAGAGGAAGAACCTTTTCAGCAATGGGGTTTGGACTTCATAGGAGTTATCAATCCCCACTCTTCAACTGAGCACAATTATATTCTAACTACTATAGAATATCTCAACAGATGGATAGAAGCTATTCCTACAAATAAATCATACCAGAAAGTGGTAATAAATTTTACGGAAGGCTTGCTTTCAAGGTTTGGTGTTCCAAAAGCCTTGGTGAATGACAATGGACCAACATTCATAGGAGCCAGGTATATTAGTTTACCAGTAGATCATTGGAGGTTAATAAAAAGAGTTGTAACCTAATGTTGGAGCAATATTTGTGGGTAAATAGAATTACTATTAATAAATCCATCAATACTTCTCCTTATACCTTAGTGTATGGCAAGGAAGCAATGTTAGTTGTCCATTTGGAGATTCTGGTACTCAAGCTGATAAACACAAAAGAGGGATCTAAAGAAAATATATTAGAAATAATTTTGACACACCTATTGTAGTTAGAAGATAAGAGAACTTGGGCCTATGAGAACTTTCAAAAGCATTCATTGGACATCAAGGTATGGTTTGACAAGAAAGCAAGGTTCAAGAAATTCTAGGTTGGAGACTTTGTACTCAGGTGGAATGTTGAAAGAGCTAAACCAAGATATCATCAGAAGTTTGACTCCTTATGGGATGGACCTTTCAAGATAGTATAGGTTAAAGAGACCAATTTTTTCCATCTTGAAGATCTGGAGAGAAACATACAACCAATTTTGGTTAATGGTTTTCATCTTAAACTCTATTTTGATTGAAATATATGCTCATTGTAATATATGTACATATTTTGTATCATATTTTCTATTGCATTTTATATCAAGTTTTGTTTTGGATAACAAGTTGTATAAAAAAAAGAGAAATAAAATAAAATAAAAGTTATGAAAAAGCTAAGTGTTCCCAAGGGTGTAGCAAGTCTCCATTCCGCACTAAAATACACTAAGGAAGCAGCGGAATTACGGGTGAGCTCCAATTTGCACTCAGATGAACTACAAAACTAGCGGAATATCACATGCATTATATTCTACACTTACAAGGTCTAAAGTGGTAATGAAATAATGTGGGTTTCTAATCCACTAGAATTCAAGAGTATTTTTTTAGCGAAAAATGGATTCTGCATCATGCCACTCCATAACGGGTTTCTAATCCATCGGAATTACTACTGCTTTTTGAGAAAAATAAATAATTTTCCAATCCACCAAGGTGATAGATTACTTTTGGGAAAAAATTATTTCCCACATTGCTCCAAAAAAAGGGGAAAAGGACAAAGCAACGTCATGAGTGTATAGAGCAGGTTTGAATTTTGGCCAATCAAAAAGCAAAATTGTACCTCCAAGCCATCGAAAGGAATGAAATTAATTTGAAAAGTATGCCAATAGGTAGCTCGCATAGTGGCCACATTAATGGTAGAGGGTGTGCATGCATAGGAAATTTAAAAGTGCCAAAATACAGAAATCTTCTCATTTATCAAAGAGCAGTGTTCACTGAGCGAAAGACAACAGAACGTTAACTGAGCATCGTTTGTGAATTCCAAAGAAATAATTTAAGAATTGCTTGTGGGAATGGCCTCTAAAGATATCTAAGAATCTAAAACATTGATGAAATGGGTAGTGGGATACTATATCGATAAAGCAAAAGTTGTGGCAAACACCGAGTTGGTCCTCATAGAAAGATCAAAGCTCAAAAGGAATATCAACAATAGATACAAGAAAGGAGCATCTCGATCAAACCAATGTAGATGTGTTGTTCTATCCTTCTTGTCCTTTTATATTTGTGATTCAATTCATCCTTGTTCAGAGTTGATAATTGAAAGTAGTAGAAAAATGGTGTACCGATATGATGCAAACAAAAATAGATATAGATGCTAAGTCCTACGAATGTGATGAGCAATGCATGAAGGAAATGACGCAAAAATGAGATGTGAGCAAACAAAGCGGGGCCTCATTTATTGATATTGATTTTAATCTAATTACAATGTCCCCCCTCTTCTGCGTGCCCACACTCAAAGTGGGCGGGCTAAAATTTTTTGCCGCTTGTTTCCATGTGTTCATCATTCCTTGTTGCCCCTCTAGTATTCCTAGCAGTGATATCCTACGCATAGAAAGACAACAAATCGTTAATAGCATATGCATATCTAGAAAAATATGCAATCCCCAAGGCCTCCAGCGAACGCTTAGAAGATATCAGTGATAAGATTGATAAGTAGATTAAAAAATGATATCAAAATGTAAATGAAAACATCTAGAATTGGTATCACCTGATTTTGCATCAAAGCAACGTCGAACGACCTCGTTATGCTTGTTTGCTCATTGGGGGCCTCTCCAAAATGAGCGCTCCAATGTCCCACCTATGCTTATCCAAATCACATGAAACTCATGGGTTAGGCATTATATGTAATTATAAGACTACCAAGATGCTCAGAATTTGCATATCCTGCCCATATTCTCCTGTATGTGACAGGGGCACCCTACAAGCTAGTTAATACATAAAATAATAAAACAATCATCAAATCATGTCAGAATGAGTTCAAACTTTAACATAGGCATTAGGATATCATATGGGACATATTGCAAAAGGAATAGCAACAAAACCATGCACATATTTCTAATCACTCTAGGGTGGGGAGATTAGGACTGCAGCAGTCTGGGGGCACCCTAGGGTGGGACGCCCACCATTTAGGGCCTAGTTTTGACACCAATCCAAGTGGGATGGGTCTAAAACTTCCTAGGGGGTTGTGTCAATGAGTTTGGGGTGGGATTGTGGCTGATTTCTTGGGTTTTTGGATCTAGATTGTGTTCCTAGTGTTCACCCAATAACCTCTCTTCCAAAAGAGAGATATTAGGGATGTAGGAAGCACAAAGAGGAGTGGGGGTATAGTTTGGCAACACTTCATTGCTCCAAATGCTCCAGCTCTCCCTTTTTTTGGGGGGGTGAGGAGGCTCACATTTTTATAGACCTAAGGGTCTCATTTGAATGTGCATGCGAGGGCGCCACTTGGCTCATTATGCCTTTTTGGGGGAGAGAATATTCCTCCATGATTAGGGCCTCCTTGATTGAGGCCTCCATGATCAGGGCAGGCTTGATTGAAGCCTCTCTGATTTAAAACCTTCCCTTGCAATCCCATGCCTTGAAGGTAGAGTTAGGTGGTAGATTTGGGCTACCATTTATCAAGGTTTGACTTTTTTCCAGTCAAACCTGCTAATCGTCCCACCCTAGAGCGATTGCTGCTAATCGTCCCAAGGTGGGACGAATAGGATTCTAATCATCCCGGGGTGGGATGAATATGATTCTAATCATCCCGGGGTGGGATGAATATGATTCTAATCATCCCAGGGTGGGACGAATAGGGAGCAAAGTGCTTAAAATGTGCAAAGCTGACATCTGACCTTCCAAAACTTATTTTGGAGTGGTTAGGACCACTATTTAACCTCTGGAGGCTACCCTAGGGGGTATGTATGCCAATTCGGTCAGTGCTTGTAGTCACATAATCAGATTGGTGTTGTTTTGGTGTCTATAGATGCCCCTTTTTAGGATGCGCTATGTGTGGCGCAGTGCTGAGCAAAAATAGATGACCAAAGCACTTAATGATTAGGGTTTCTCAATAACCTAACCAAATTTTGATGCCCCAAGTATGGAAAGGGTACGCATTCTTGAATCCTTGCTTCTAACGAGCTAAGGAGCTTAACTCAAGTGTAACCTTTTTCAGTGAAGTGTACTTGATCTTGGACATTGTTCAGACATGAATAGGCAAAGGGCATGATCTTTTGTCCGAGGAACCTTTTCTTCATGCTTCCAGAATGCCAAGTGTTTGTTTAGCCTGTGATTATTGCTTGTTTGCTACTCCAAGAAGGAGCGTGATTGTCTTTGTCAATGATTCTTTGAATGCATGCAATTTTCTTGATTGGGTGTGTATTTGTTGATTGGTGGCTAAGTTTGAATACCCCCTTAAGCGACGAATCGATGAGGGAATGACCAAAAATGAGAAAAGTGACGAGTCGCTTAACCCAATATGACATTTGTAAGTGCACCTTCAATTGTTTTC
The DNA here is from genome assembly GCA_028583015.1 of Wollemia nobilis. Taxonomy (NCBI): domain Eukaryota; kingdom Viridiplantae; phylum Streptophyta; class Pinopsida; order Araucariales; family Araucariaceae; genus Wollemia; species Wollemia nobilis. Next base: position 2,993,587 of record JAQPPZ010017259.1, on the reverse strand, counting down.
ATTGAACGCTTATTACAGTTTTCCAACCATCGGACCTATTTTTGGTGGGTTTTGACCTTTTTTTTTATGCCTATTAGGGTAGAAATTATTAAAAATCCTCCTTCCCGTGGAGCGGTACGACTATGATAGCCTTCTTAGGGAGTAGGATAGTGAGTATTTGTGACCCCGACAATGGTTTTTCATGCCATGAATGTTAGGTGCAAAGGCACCTTTGTTTGGCAGATTTATTGCTATTTGTGGTGCATTTTTTAGATGTAGTTTTTGTTGCTTATTTCTTGCTCTGTAATCATCCCAGGGTGGGACGAATACCAAATTTGTAATCATATCAGGGTGGGATGAGTGCTAACTAGAGCATTCATCCTAGGGTGGAACGATTATAAGCCTAACAACCTATATAATGACCAAAACTAGGTTTTGGGCTCATTTACAATATTTTTTTCTTGGCGATTTGGAGCAGTGAGGAGGAGGAGTGCGAGTGTGCGTAGCGGAGTGCTACTAAAATTTTGCAGAAATCATGAGTGCGAGAACCAGATCTTCGAGTGGAGGATTCGATGTGAGACCGGTATGATGTTCCTTCTCTCTGCCTGTTATTCATGTGTGTTTTATATGAAGTTTAAAACTCACATATAAAATGTTTGTTCACTTTATTTTGTTTTTAAGGTTTTAAAAACCTAATTTTTTTCGTGTGTTGGTTTGATTTTATTTGTATATCAAGTTGAAAACCTAATATAGGAACTTTATTTGCTTTGTTTTTTTTTTTATATTAGGTTAAAATAACCCAACATGTTTTTATGCTCTATTATTTTGTTGTTAATTTTCATATATTAAGGTCAAAACCCTAGTACACAATTGTTATTTGTAATTTGTTTGTGTTTGTATTTAGGTTTAAAACCCAAAATGTTTTCATTTTATTTTGTTTTTTTTGTTCATATTATGGTTGAAACCCTAATATGTTTTATTTCATTTTTGTTTTTGCCATATTAAGGTTGAAACCCTAATTTTTTGTTTTGTTTTGTTTTGCGTTCACATTAAGGTTGAAACCCTAATATGATTTTTGTTTTTTTTTGTTGATTGTACAATTATTTTCATGTATGTTGTCATTGCTATATAGTTTTATTTTAATTATTCTATACTTTCGCTGTACATTTGTTTTACTGTACTTCTTATGCTATACTTTTGTTGTACAATTGTAAATTGTAGTCTGTACTTCTGTTGTACAGTTTTATTTTAATATTTTTGTTTATATTAAGTATGTACTTAATATCTTTTTTTGTTTTATTTTGTTGTTTCAGGTTGTGAAGAGTCAGTACCGCTAGTCGACTATTTTCTCTGATGCTCGGGATGCCCTGAAAGTTGTGGATTGGGAGTGGCTTGATGCCCTTGGGCTCAAGCACGTGACGCGTCTGGAGCCTATGGTGGGGGATCGGGCATATTTGACTGCCCTGATCAATTTGTGGGATCCTCGCACCAACACTTTTCATCTCCCAACAAGGGAGATGACTATTACTTTGGAGGATGTGTATCGAATTTTGCAGATTTTGATAGATGGACTGCCTATCCGGATGACCCACCGTGACCAACGGATAGTAGTATTGACACGGTGTTTTGGTCCGATGGTGGAGAGGGGGGTGGAGAGGGTTGTGGAGAGGGCAGAGGCTGACTGCCATAAAGGTGGTATTCTAGTGTGGTGGTGGCTGGAGAAGGGCGTATTAGGGGTGAGGAATGCTTTGATCATGACCCTCATCTCCAATATGCTACTTCCTGACTCCTCAGGTGCGAGGTTCCCTTGGAACCTGCTTGAGTTGGTTTTCACATTGGTGGAGTGTCCTACATCATCTCCACTTATTATGAGATGGGGTCAGACATTATTGGTGCAATTGTATGATGAGTTATACGAGGTTTGCTGCCAAAAGCGAAAGGGGATCGGGTGTAGCTATCTCTTGCAGTGCTGGGGGTGGCAGCACATAGCTATGGAGCAGCCGCAGGGTTTGCCTTGGACCACTCAAGGTAAGATGGTGGATCAGGAAATTGGATATGCTGATTTATGGCAGAGGTCAGAAGAGCATGGACAAAGTCGACGGTGGGCAGGTGACATAGGTCACTATACTTATGCCTTCTCTCATCTAGTGCTAGGGCAGGTGTTCTTGTGGTTGTACCAAGACTATCCAGCCTGGCCTAAGGCTAGAGAGTGGCTCTGGCATGTGCATAGGGGTAGATGGTTGATTGGGTAGCACAGGAAAGAGTAGGAGTACTTCCCATATGTCCAGGTGACACGACATTTTGGGGTGTGCCAAGGATTTCTTGGTGATCCCTTGATCTATCGATGTCATGGTGATGAGAAGACTCTAGTCTGGCCTACCATTGAGTAGCTAGGCAAGGGATCTTATGCAGTTACTAATGTACCCGACATGGACAATGTCAGGGTGACTGCAAAGTACGACCGATGGTGGATTATTCGACGATGGTAGAGTGAGGGGCCTCTAGGAGGTATGGATACTACAGTAGTAGGAGGTGTGGGTGCAAAGGCATCGATGGAGGGTTGGGGGGCTCCGATTGATGATGTTGACATGGTGGAGGTCGATGACTTCATCGGCGATGGAGATGATTTGGGGGTTTCAAAGCAGCTGAATGTATAGGATGTCCCGGAGCAATGGGTGCTAGAGCAGCAAGCCGTCCCGGAGGTGCCCATGCCTCAGGCTATCTTAGGGGATGTGGAGGTTGGGCTTCATGTTGAGATAGCATGATTGGAGGGTCTCCTACGAAGATGGGAGGAGGATCATAGAGATGCTTTGGTGGAGGTAATGCAGGAGAGGGATCTCCTACGGACTCAATTGGCATAGTGGGATAGTGCATTGGTTGTGTATCACCAACGAGATATGGAGTGGGGTCGGTACCAGATATAGTTAGAGATAGAGGTTGTTCACCTTGGTGGAAAGTTGTCTATGCTTGATGGAGGTGGTTCATCACACCATACAAGAGGCAGTGAGACTGAGTAGTCTGCATCATCTCATCACAGGTGGCTAGGTGAGGGTAGTGTTGGTGGGCAGGGTGCAAGGGCTAGCAGCAGCCGCCCTGAGAGGTCCCATAGGACCCATACTACTGGGGATAGTTCCAGTCGCACCGATCCTACGTGATCATGGTGGCCGACTCCCTAGGCTTTGGGGATTTTGAGTTTTTGGTTTTTGTGAGGTCAGAGGACCTTCTTATTGTAGCCTGAGGGCATTTTGTCTTGATATATATACATGACTCTTTTTTTTTTTGGTTTGATTACTTACTTGTCATGGTTTATTGTTCTTTATGCACATTTATTTATGTTGATGTATGCATATGTTATTATTACTACGGATGAGTTTAACTATATGATATAGATGTATGCATATGGAATGGATGGAATGATTCATTTGGTGTACAAGTGGTTGCACCATAGACTGTATAGAATTTATTGGCTCTCTGTACTATGTGATTGCTTTATGGAATAACTTTGCATTTGTAATTTTTGTTTTGTATTTTTTGATGGTGATGTAAGTAATGAAATGTACAACAATTATTTTAGAATGTAGTTAAGGTTTTTCTGAGACTCAGATGCTTTAACTAACTAGTCAAGACTGTACATTATCTTACAAGACTTTCAAACAAGGTACGAATCAGACTTGAGTTTGACCAAGTTATTTCACATCCCTGTGTGTGCGATTGAGTTCGTTTATGTGGTATTCGTAAGGATACCATCAGTGCCAAGTAGGCTGTCCACAAAACTTGTACTGAGGATCACCTAATTAGCTCCACTAACTCCTTTATTGTATTTAGTAGGATTAATCTACGATGCAGTCTAGGCTATCATAAGCTAGCTCATCCACATGCAAACATTGATTTGTACATATGCCCAATAGTTAATGCGACAAATATATCATCATGCGGGAGGTTTGCCACCAGTGACCAACAGGCTATCCACCAAATCGGGACTGAGGATCACCTCATGACCTTTCGAATGCTGAGAATTCCAAGGATTCAATAGTTACTCCCTCTCTTTTAGTGGGATATTTGCTTAGTAGTGATGATAATCACTGTTTATTTTTTTTGAGCTTGGGATTTTGATCAGTGATTAGAATCACTGTGTTCTTGTGATTTTTGATTTGTGCACTTTTGAGATTGATTTTTGGAGTTTGAATTCTTTGTAGTGGTGAAAACCACTGTTTATTTTAGGGAATTGAAGGAAGTTTTCTTGTCCTTTTGCCAATTCTCAACATTCTTAGGGTCATTCGCATAGGGGGATGAGCGAGATAACATTTCACTTATGGCATCCTAGACCGCTATGTAGGTTTTGTCTTTCGTTCACACAACTTGGGAATTTTTATGTGTTTTAAGCTTGTGTTGGGATGCTATGTAACAAGGTGTGATCCAAGTAAAACTCTACCTTGTAAAAATCGGTCTAACTTTGTACAACATTTGACTAGAAATCTAAAGACAACTGAATGACAAAAACCCTAAAGACATTAGAAGACAACTGACTATGATATGGCAAAAATGTGAATGGCATTATTCTTGATGGATCATTTACAAAATGGACTGAATGTGTAAAATGATGGAATTGCTGAGTAATTACAGTCTATGGTGTGTTTGACATGTATGACCAACAAATATGCAATGTATGTATGTGATGCCTAATGCAGCTTTTTTTTTTGTGTGTTTTTATTTTTAAGATTATGCATGAAAGTGAGATGCAATTTTTTTGTTATTTTTTATTATTTGTTGTTTTTGAATATTTGTTATGGACGGTTTAACCCGAATGGGTGTGGACCAAGTGATTCTTACGGATCCTTGGAGGTTTTGACAAAAGGGATTATAGATACCTTTGGGGCTTTTTGGGTGACCAAGCGGTGGCGAGAATCCTTGGAGCTTTTGGTTTGACCAAAGGGATTATAGATACCTTTGGGACGTTTTTGGTTGACCAAGCAATTGTGGGAACCCTTGGAGCTTTTGGTTTGACCAAAGGGATTATAGATACCTTTGGGGTGTTTTTGGTTGACCAAGCGATTGTGGGAACCCTTGGAGCTTTTGGTTTGACCAAAGAGATTATGGATACCTTTGGGGCATTTTGGGTGACTAAGCGATGGTGAGAACCCTTGGGGTTTTTGGTTTGACCAAAGATATTATAGATACCTTTGGGGCATTTTAGGTTGACCAAGCGATTGCGAGAATCTTTGGAGCTTTTGGTTTGACCAAATGGATTATTGATACCTTTGGGGTGTTTGGTTGACCAAGTGATTGTGGGAACCCTTGGAGCTTTTGGTTTGACTAAAGGGATTATGGATACCTTTGGGGCATTTTGGGTGACCAAGCGGTGGCGAGAACCCTTGGGGCTTTTGGTTTGACCAAAGATATTATAGATACCTTTGGGGCGTTTTAGGTTGACCAAGTGATTATGGGAATCCTTGGAGCTTTTGGTTTGACCAAAGGGATTATTGATACCTTTGGGGCATTTTGGGTGACCAAGCGGTGGCGAGAACCCTTGGGGCTTTTGGAGTGGGCCATGGCTCTCTAAATGTTGAATGGCCTCAAATGATTGATGTTCAAGGGTTCTAGTTCCTTGATTCCTTCAAGAGAGGTGAGTGGTATGTTCTAGGTCCTATTTTACTGTCGATTACATAAGGACCTAACCAATTTTCTATGAACTTGTCCCTTAAATGGGGCGGCAAGTTAGAATTTTGTTGGTTCTATTTTAAGACCAGGTCACCGACCTGAAAGTCCCTCGGGTGAACTTTCATGTTGTATGCTTTCTTAAGGCGCTCTTGATAGATACGTAAATGCTCGAGAGCATTAACGTGTCGTTCATCGAGTAACGTAAGTTGGTCTAATCGAGCATGTCATGCACTGTCATCATCAATGAACTCTTGCATTGATATGCATAGGGAGGGTATTTCCAACTCGAGAGGCATGACTGCCTCGAAGCCATACACTAGCAAAAATGGAGTTGCCCCAGTGGGAGTTCGAATGCTAGTGTGATAAGCCCATAGGGCAAGTGGTATTCGAATATGCCAATCCTTATGACTATCTACAACCATATTTTTAAGGATGGCAACTAGCATTTTTTTTTATGCCTCTACATGCCCATTTTCCTATGGATAATAAGGTGTCAAAAAACTATGTTGAATTTTGTACTTTGTTGTCAAAGCACGCACATATTTGTTCTTAAATGACATCCCATTATCCAAGATGATCTTGGATGGAATACCAAAATGACATATGATGTTATATAAAATGAACTCCACAATGCGGGGCCCAGTCGTAGAGGTAAGCAGAATTGCTTCCACCCACTTAGTGAAGTACCTAGTCTCTTATGGGTGTGTACCAATCCTGCTGATCAAAAACCTCGATGGTATGAACGACCGATCCCTCTTGAAGTTCATCCCTAGCAAAAGCTGAGCGGGAAAGAACTTGTAAAAATAGTGTTGTGTTGCTATTAAGAGGGGTTGGAGAGAATAAAGACCCCTAGTTGGCATGATTCAAACTATCATGGATTTGAGAGAACCTATCTTGAGATGGTTCAATCTGGATTAGGTGGATTCCTGGCGTTATGTTAGAGATTGCATGCTCCATCATGGATTGTGATAACGTTTTGACTTGAATGGTTGTCATCTCACCAGAAATGTCTTATGGGATTAGTGACCCCAAGGAGGCCATAGTGTCCACAAAATGATTCGATGATCAAGGGAGTGCCTCTATGTTGTACCATTCAAGATTTTCTAGGAATTTATCCATAAGGGCTTTGTAGGCCTGCAGAACTAGGCATTTACATTGGAATACCCCTTTCACTTGGTTGATAATTAACAATGAATCACCAAAGATATTCAAGCATTTGATGTTCATGGTGATGGCTATCTGAAGACCTATGAGCAAGGCTTCGTATTTAGCATTTTTATTGGTGCACGAGAAATCAATTTTAAATGATAAAGACATTGGATCCTCTTGTGGTGTGAAAAATATGATTCCCATGCCACCCCCTTGCTCACATTTAGAACCATAAAAAAATAAGGTTATGTCGGCCTGTGACTCAGGCTCATCAGAATCTGGCAATTTTGAGACATGAAAGACCCCATCATCGGGTAGCTCTATGGTCAAAGGTTGATCATCTTCGAGAGGATCCTCTGCTAGTCGATCAGTGATGACTTGACATTTGATGGACTTTTTTCCAATGAATTAGATGTCAAAATTTGTCAACAACATGATCCATTTCATCGTACGACTAGTGTGATAAGTATGACTCATCATGTACCGCAATGGATTCTCCTTAGACACAACATACGTCGTATTGCTCAGCATGTAATGGCATAGCTTTTTGGTGGCAAATACCACCACCAAGCATAGCTTCTCAACATATGCATAGTTAAGTTCATAATTGACCAGGGTGCGGCTAAGATAATAATTAGCCTGTTCTTTATGTAATTCATTTTTCTAGGCTAGCATGGCGCCCAGTGCCACCTTAGTAGCTGAGATGTATAAATAGAACGACACTCCTGGTCTAGGTGGTGCCAATACTAGCAACAAAGCCAAGTATTGTTTGATGTCTTCGAAGGCTGACTGACACTCGTCATCCCAATGAAATGCTACCCCCTTGTGTAATAATTTATTCATGGGTCGACACTTGTAAGATAACTGCGCTATGAAGCGCTTGATTGATGCGACCTTACCCTGCAAGATTTTGAGCTGCCTGATGGTGGTTGGGGGAAGCATTTCAAGGATTGCCTTGACTTTATTTGGATCTACCTCGATGCCTCATTTTGAGACTATGAAACCCAAGAGTTTTCCAAATGTGATGCCAAATATGCACTTCTTGGGGTTTAGCCTAACCTTGTGTTCAATGAGGCGATCAAGGATCTTGCGTAAGTCATCGAGATGATTTTGGCACAAAAGAGATTTGGCCAACAAATAATCCATATAATATTCCAAAGTTTTATACATGTGATCATGGAATATGTATGTCATAGTGCGTTGGTAAGTGGCACCAACATTTTTAAGGCCAAAGGGCATGACCTTATAACAAAATGTCCCCCAAGACATCGTGAACGTTGTTTTTAGTTGATCATCAGGATTGATACGAATCTGGTTGTATCCAGAGAAACCATCCATGAGGGAAAATATTTCATGGCATGTTGTAGCATCTACCAATGCGTCAATGCTAGGCAAGGGGAAATCATCCTTGGGACTCGCTTTGTTTAAATCTCAAAAATTAATGCATATGTGAATCCTCCCATCAAGATTTTTGATGGGTACCATGTTGGACAGCCATGGTGGGTAATCTATGTAGATGACAAACTGTGCATCCAATAGCTTTTGTAGCTCATCTTTAATCGTGAAGGCCACTATTGGGTGCATCTTACGTAGCTTTTGCTTGATTGGCTTGACTGTCGGATCAAGTGTTAGATTATGCATGACTAGCTATGGGTCTAGCCCCGACATGTCTTTGTAGGACCATGCAAAAACCTCCTTCTCTTTGAGAAGGGAAATGTAATCGGCTTTCTCTTTGGGGGATAAAATTACCCACACCTTGATGATTTGTGGATTCATTGGATCATAACTGATGTCTACGTCAATCATCTCTTTGACTGACATGTGGGATCCATCCTCCAACTGGTGTGGAGTTGGGATCAGGTGGATATCATTTTCTAAATTTAGGTCTACGTTGGGAATGTCGGGTTCCTCTTTAGCATGGAAGATATCCTAATTTTGTCCTAGGGTCAAATGAAACATCTCACCGCAAGGCCAGTACTCTGATGGGGATGGTGGTGAGTCAGCATGATCCCAGTCTATGGTATCTAGGTCTAGATACAATGGTCATGTTGGATCAGCTAGATTACAAATGGGGGTGATTAAATCAATGGATATCATGTTGATGGAATGAATTTGGTCTCCATTGCCGTGTGGGTGTTGATTTAGACATCCTTGGTGATCCTTGTACCCTAGATTTGGGTCTGTGGGTACTGGCACAAAAGGATCGGCCCTATGTGCAGATAGAAAGATAGGGTCTACCCTTGGCACTAATGGCCCTATAGGATCTCTAGGTGGGAGGTGCTCCCTGTATGCCCAAAGTGGTGGATGAAGCACTTGGTTTAACTATACTTGGTTTAAATGCCACCTATGCCTTGGTCCCATATTTAGATGTTCAAACATATCATCGATGTCTATGGGGTATTCTTGTTGCCTCATATGGTTGAGATATGCCATCTCAATCTCATCCTCATAGTCGCTATCGGAGATCCATAGGCCTTCATTGGCTCCAACAACTATGTGCCCCTCTGGCTAGTATAGCCTCCCACTAGGTGTTTCTTGATCACTATCCTCACTCTCTATGAAAATCAAAAATCTGGCACGTAGGTAGTCGATGTTGAAGAAGATATTTGGATCTTCTTCCTTCGATGGATCACTTGGCCTTATGGTTGGCATGGGAGGCTCATTTTGTTCGAGCAAGTTGATTTTGTCCCTTATGGGTTGTTTCGCTCTCTACGAGAGGGCTGGATTCTCTGGAGGTGGCAATTACCCGATCGAAACATTAAAGGGGAACATTGCCATGAAGTTCTCCTGATAGTCGTCAATGGGTGTCACCTGCGAGTGATTGCTATCAGACTCAAAAGGGTCCCAATGTGCTACCTCATAATCTGACTCATCTTCAAAAGGCCCCCCTTGATCTTGTTCATATCCCTCTTGGGGGTTACTTTTGGAACTTTCACCTTCCTCGATCAAAGGGGAGGGGTTGTTGAGGTCAACAAGATTTTTTGTTAACAATGGGATATAATCCCCCAATGTATATGTTGTGTTGGGATTGGCATATGGATCTTGTGCCAACCCATCCCTATTGCTTAGACCTAGGCCTTACATGGTTTCTACCAAGATGTCGAGGGGTAAAGGGTGGTTGAACCCTACTCCTGATTTATCATATTGCATTTGGTATCTCGATTGACAAATAATGTGCATTCCTTGTTCGTATCTGCCCAATCCATATCCATGACAATTACATTGGTCTAGGTATTTCAAGGCGAATTTCAGGTTAGATAGATAGTCAACATTCTTAGCAAATGGCTCTTCGTCCTCTTCCTCTTGTAGGTAGGGTTCAATGCCATTCTCGAGGCCCCCATATAAAAAATTGGTCTGATTTGGTGGGTAGCCTAAAGGGACGATAGTGTCGATGGGGAGGCAAGGTCTCCCCATGTCTTGCATGGATTCGAGCATGGGTGTTGCCACAACATTCCACACTAGGTACTCCCCCAAGACCATATTGGCCATATCAACGGTAATCATCGGTGGTTGAGGGGGAGGGAATGGGAGTTCTCCCTAAGTCCACTCCATGTTGGGTGAACCAGGTGTCTCGACTTCCATTCGGCTAGGCACCTCTTCGATAGAGATGGTTGATACTAATGGTGGTACCTCCTCTAGGGGCTTCTTCTCGTTGTCCTTCAATGTGGCCACCATAGGTGGTGTCATTGGTGAAGGAACATATGACGAAGATGGGCTAGGTTGGTGAGTTGAGGTATTCAACAATGAGGATGTAGGCAAAATTGGACCCTTTGTGGACGGATTCAATTGAAAGTCCAAATGTGTCAATGGGAGGGTCAATTGTGGCATCAGTTACACCACATTGCAAAACTTAAAGGGCTCTAAGTCCGTTGGGACTACATGTACTTTCCATTCGTATGTGTATTTGAGGCATTGATGGGCTATCGAAGGGACACACTTCATGTCCCTGATCCAAGGCCAGTCTATAAAGATATTGTAGGCCATCTCACCCTTAAGGATGTGACACAACGTAGGAATGGTATTTTTTCCTACTTGGATGGGCAGGAAAATTATGCCAACCGTCGAGCATAATGCATCATTGAATGCTCAAAGAGTGTAAGTGGATGCCATAATGTGGGATGCTGGTAGCTTAAGGTGTTTTAATGCTGTTGTCATGATTATGTTGTTGTATGAGCCAGTTTCCAACAACACCCTCTTGAATGGAATCTTGTTGACCCACACAATGACGTGCAGGGGTGGATCCACCATATCACCAGTCACCAGTTTTAGTTTGTCTTCCCTGAAGGTTATGACTAGTTCTATGCATTGTCTCACATGTCCCACAAAATTTTTGAAAGAATTGGCTTCGTGGATTTGCAACTCAATGGCTCTAAGTATCTCCATCAGAGCCTCCCGATGGGGCGATGATTGTTGGATGAGCTCATAAATGGAGAGCCTAGCCGACATGGTCCTTAAACTTTGAGTAAGTTTAGTCCGAATTGTGGCCACTGTTCTAGGCGAGGGAGGTTGCATAGGGTGTTGTGGAGGTTGTGAAGTTGATGGAACATCTCCTGTAGCTGCAGCAGGTGTAGCCGTGTTTGGGTATCTTTTGTTTCGTGTCACAATGCTTATCATCCCTATGTATCCTTGCATGGGGCAGTTTTGTGTTACCTCATTTACTTGTAAAGTCTTTGTCTGCACATCATGGGAAGGTAGGGGGTCTTTGAAGACCTCCATCTATTGGTTGCTCAGTGCTACGGGACTATCTACCACGAGTGTTTTGTTGTCTATCAAGTCTTGTACTAAGTGTTTGAATTTCCAACAAGTGGATATTTCGTGTCCTTTCTATCGGTGAAGTCTACAATATAAGTATTCCCTATAGCCCTTGGGTTTTGGCATGTTGGGGTCTATGGGTCAAATTTTTGACAAGTTTATCAGGTTTGCCACAAACAAGCGGTCAAACAAGGAGTCTCTAGACTCCATGAATTATGTGAATTGTCGCCTAGGGCGATGCTGCTGATTTTGATCTTTTTTATGATTTTCCTTTTCATAGTTATCAAGAGGAACTGCCTGATAATTAGCCTTTGGGGGTTGTGTCATTTTTGTAGGATTTGGTATAGTTATGGCAACCTGATTGACCATGGTGGGTTTCGAATGCGTGGGCCCAGTTTTAGAATTTTTGGGCCACTCTTTCTTGCGTGGCTTGGAAATCTCACTATCTTGTATTTTGATCTTCTTAATTATCCTAGCTTGCACCAGGGCTTCTTTGAGGGTGGCATATTTCTATAGCTGCAATAGCATGGAGATCAACCTTAAGCAACTCTTTGAAAAAAATTGAGTCATGTCGGCCATGGGAGGGAGGTATGGTAGCTTTTAAAGTAATGTCCTCCACCGATTCCCATAAGAAAGCATGGTCTCATCATCATACTGCTTAAGGCCAGCTAGGTCGCTTAAGGATGCCTTCTTCTTGGTGTTGAAGGCAAAACATTCAAGGAACGCGTCCACTAGATGGTCTAGATTATTGATGCTATGCTTTGACAACTGGGTAAACCAATCCGAGGTAGGGCCTGCAAACGTGGTTATAAATGTTCTCAAAAGCAATGCATCGTTGTCCTGAATACCAAAGCATTGAATCAAGAACATTGTTACGTGCTCTTGGGCATCCTCATCCCCTCTAAAAATTTCCAATTGAGGCACTTTGAAGTGGTCGGGGTATGGGGGTGCCAAAACTGAAGGATGCATAAGGTGACTGTAGAGTTAGCGTAAGGTGGGATTTTGGGGCCCCGAAGTCTTAGTCTCCACAGACTCTAAGCACTCTAGCAGTGCTTTGTATGCATCAAAGGATTTGATTTCCTCTTCTTTGGTTTGTTCTCATTGTGAATTGTGAGGAACTTGAGGCCTATGGAGGGGTAGCCGGATAGCGCCCCCCTTGCCTTGGTAGGGCATTTCAGCCCGCTCTTCTTCTCACTCAAATTCCTCATAGGCCTCTTGAGGATTTTCTAGGCGTGACCTATAAACATGGATGGGTGCCCAAGGAAGGCGCCCATCATTGGTTCTAGGAGTGGCCTCCCGCTCAGGTCTAGGAGGTCTTGGAGGCAATGCTTGATAATGTTGTAGAGACCTGTCTCGTACTAAGGGGTTGTGCCTCTCATAAATTTATGTCCTATGCATGTGAGGGGTTGGAATCCTCTCATGCATAGTGTTATGGAATAACTCATATGTTCGATGTTGAATGCACTCTTTGTTAAGATGATACAGTTGTTCTAACTACTACTAATCTTGCCTAAGCTATGTGTTTTACGCTTGGTGGATGGCATGTTTGGCAAATGCCAAGTTGATTTGTTCTGCCGTCCTAGGTCTTGGAGACCTAGATGCCTCTCCTACATATCTATCTCGGTTGTGGTGATCTGAGATCTCTATGGGTCGCTTTCCTCTATAGAGGTTAGCAGCATTCACCCAAGGCTCTGGCCTCAATAGGTGATCTTGATAATCAGCAGATGTGGAGGTGCATTGCCCCCACACGATGTATTGATCTTGAGGAATATATTGGTTTTCCTCGTGCTCCCTTTCGTACATGTGAAAGGGACGAGTAGAGTTGGCTCGCCCTATCTGAAGAGCCTTGCGCTCTAGATTTTGCCTATTAGTTCTAATAGTAATGAGGGGTGGAGGAGGAATGACATAATCATGTGGACCCTCCTTATGAACCCTATGTTGCTCTAGCGCTTCATCGTGCAGTGGCCACTCATAATGAGTGTCTAAGGGGGCCTTCCCATGTGTGTACTCCTCTTGAGAGGGTCTGTGTTGAACGAGAGTACCCCTCAAAGGAGTGCCTTTATAGTCCTATTCTTTAGTGGTATAGTGTGGACTATGTTGTGGGTCAAACTTCCAAGGTGGCATAACCAAGTCCTTGGGGTTATAACGGAGGTGACTTGTGCCTCCTTGCATACTTTCCGTAGCTTCTACCCATGATTGGGCTTGGCTACGGGTATACACCATGGTGGTGGTTTTTGTAAAAAGATATGTATATTTTTATCTCCTTTACAATTTTTATGCTATACCAAACAAAAGGGGACCACACAAATAAAGAAATGATTATCTTGTTTACAGTTTAAATGTGTGTCCTAGATATGGTTCAGTGTGTTTAATTTTTATTATGTAAATATTGTAAAGAAAAATTTGTTATACATGCATAATGAGGGCTCTTGTATCTCCAAAATGGCCGTCCCTTCAATATACCATTGCCAGGCCATTATATTGAACCTCTCAATATACCCGCCCTTACATGAGGGAAACTATTGGTACGTGAGAGCAGAACAGTAAGTGGAACATAGGCGGTACATAAGGGGGATCACTCTATTTTTGACACCTACCTTAGAAGACTTATCCTCATGCACGAGGAATCACCCCCACTACACTTGGTCAGCTTTCGTCAGGATTTACGTCTAGCAACAGTCGCGATCAGGGTATATGTATGCAAAATCCAAGCCAAGGTGGTGATGAAACCCACCATTGGTCTTGATCAAGTGTTGGGGTATTAAGACCAACTCCTTGATGTTAATTTTATTAGGTGGTGTGTGTGGTTCCTTTTAATTGTGTAAAGAAAGAAAACATACAGCAAAAGATTATTTTCACTAATGCAATGCTTTAAAGTACATTTTATATTTTAGAGACAATTAGTAGCAAAAAGGAAATCACAAAACCTAACTAGAACTGAAACCTATAATGAGGACTTGCCATTTGTGCAAGTATCATGCAAGCAAACCAGAGAAAAATGCATTCCTAATCAAGTTCCTTCCATTTAATTTACTCTATGTTTTTATTTTTTATTTTTTTTTATTGCAAGAAAGGAAAACAAACTACTTAACCTTTCTATGCAAGTGTCTAAAAATAAAGCAAAGAAAACAAAAAATTGCAGAAACAGAAAGTAGAAAAACATAGAGGATGTTCAGAAGGCCTACCTCTTCTCTGTCTAAACCAGATGCCTCTGAGTTTCTACTCAAAAAATTCATAGAGATCTAATCATCCCGGGGTGGGATGAATAGTAGGTCTACATTCATCATAGGGTGGGACGAATACGTATTCGTCTCAGGGTGGCACGAGTAGCAGTCCAGTGCCCAAATGAGTAACACCTGCAAAGAAAAACCACAAAATTTGGATCAAAAACTTGATCCTAATAGTAGGGGCCAGGGTCCCACCGTGATCACCATTGAAAGTAGAAAAAAAATGGTGTATCGATATGATGCAAAAAAAAATAGATATAGATGCTAAGTCCTATGAATGCGATGAGCAATGCATGAAGGAAATGATGCAGAAATGAGATGTGAGCAAACAAAGCGGGGCCTCCTTTATTGATATTGCTTTTAATTTGATTACAATACATCCCCCCTCTAGGGCTCAGAACATTTTATACAATTTGTTACATTAATGGATGCCCAAAATAAGCCGCACTTCCAAGATCGGACGGTATGCTTCCAACGTCTTCCACGTGCCCACAATCAAAGTGGGTGGGCTAAAAATTTTTGCTGCTTGTGTCCATGTGTTTTTCATTCCTTGATGCCCCTATAGTATTCTTGGTGGTGAGATCCTATGCACAGAAAGATAACAAATCATTAATAGCATATGCGTATCTAGAAAAACATGCAATCCCTAAGGCCTCTAGCGGACACTTAGAATATATCAGTGATAAGATTGATAAGTAGATTACAAAATGATATGGAAATATAAAGGACAATGTCTAGAATTGGTATCACCTTATTTTGCGTTGAAGCGGCATCGGATAGCCCCGTTATGCTCGTTTTCCCTTCGGGGGCCTCTCCAAAGTGAGCGCTCCAATGTCCCACCTATGCTTATCCAAATCACCTAAAACTCATGGGTTAGGCATTATATGTAATTATAAGACTACCTAGATTCTCATAATTTGCATATCCTACCCATATTATCTTGTATGTGACAGGGGTGTCCTGCGAGCTAGTTAATACATAAAATAATAAAACGATCATCAAATCATGTCAGAATGAGTTCAAAATTTAACAGAGGCATTAGGATATAATATGGGAAATATTTCAAAATGAATAGTAACAAAACCATGCACAAATTTCTAATCGCTCTAGGGTGGGACGATTAGGACTACAACAGTTTGGGGGGCACCCGAGGGTGGGACGCCCACCGTTTAGGGCATAGTTTTGACACCAATCCAAGTGGGATGGATCAAAAACTTCCTAGGGGGTTATGTAAATGAGTTTGGGGTGGGATTGTGGCTAATTTCTTGGGTTTTTTTATCTAGATTACATTCCTAGTGTTCACCCAATAACCTCTCTTCCAAAAGAGAGAGATTAGGGATGTAGGAAGCACAAAGAGGAGTGGAAGTATAGTTTGTCAGCACTTCGTTGCTCCAAATGATCCAGCTCTCCTTTTTTGGGGGGGGTTAGGAGGCTCACCTTTTTATAGACCTAAGGGTCTCCTTTGAATGCGCATGCGAGGATGCCACTTGGCTCATTATGCCTTTTGGGGGGAGAGAAGATTCCTCCCTGATTAGGGCCTCCTTGATTGAGACCTCCATGATCAGGGCAGGATTGATTGAAGCCTCTCTAATTTAAAACCTTCCATCACAATACCATGCCTTGAAGGTGGAGTTAGGTGGCATATTTGGGCTGCCATTTGTCAAGGTTTAACTTTTTGCCAGTCAAACCTGCTAATCATCCCACCCTGGAGCGATTTCTACTAATCATCCGAGGGTGGGATGAATAGGATTCTAATCATCCCAGGGTGGGATGAATAGGGAGAAAAGTGCTTAAAAGGTGTAAAACTGACCTCTAACCTTCCAAAAATGATTTGGGAGTGGTTAGGACCACTATTTAACCTCTGGAGGCTGCCCTAGGGGGTATGTATGCCAATTCGGTCAGTGCTTGTAGTCACATAATTGGATTGGTGTTATTTTGGTGTCTACAATAATAGCTATCATAAAATTTTATGACCCATTGGAAAAAGTAGTAAAAACCGCTAGTGGTAAAACCCTTTTAGTATCACTACCACAAATTGTCACAAACTTTTTGCCATAGAAGCGAAACCACCTGTAAGGCCAAAAGAGTTTAAAATGACCAACTAGGCTGGGTATTACTCTTTGCATAAGCGAGCTCACAATGGCGAACCTTTCAAAAAATAGGTCTATAATCAACTCAAAGACACATGACCCAGGAAATGATTGCCCAAGGTCCTAATTCACATTGAGCATTTTTTCCACTCAAAGCTATATTCCATGTTAGCCTGTATGGAGGGTTTGGATTCTAATAGAATAGTGAATGATTGGAAAATAGCCATTGCATATTGCATTTCTAATGAAATTATGTATGAAGAAAATGTAAAAAAGAAAGGTATTAGGATTATCTATTTTGACTGGCCAACTTTCCTTGCTCAGAGATTACATGAGAAATTGGTGAGAATGAAAAGGAGCTCTAATGCACCTTGATTTTAGATTTTCTCAAGCCTGGTCTAGATGTTTTTTCTGCTGTAAGGGACATTATGCCCTAGATTTCGATCAAGGATAAGAATGACCAGGGAGACCCCATTCTTGTTTACTATTGGACTTCTCATATGATAAGCATTGAGTCTGTGTATAGATTTAACTTGGAATTTTTAGGGTTAACATTAAAAATAATGTATGGGGAATGCCCTAGGCTACCACCTCTGGAAATTATTAAGAATAGAAGGTGCAGAAGAAGGATATTGGTACCTCCTAACATAGGGCACAGTCATTAGATTGCATGGCTTCATTGGTAAGCCTTTTTTTCCACCCCATTTTGTTACAGATAGACTATTCACCTTAGAATATTTGAGGCAATTAGAATTTATAAATGTTAACTATCGTTCTGGGAGAAAAAGGAAGTGTTTGTTGACCTACCGTAATGTTGATGATTAAACCATTACCAAGAAGTAGCAGGATGAACAAATTGATCAATATCTGGATAGATTGGGCATGTTTTACATTCCTCAGATATGGAGTTATGACCTGGATGATGTATTCTATAAGAGGAATATAGCCCTAAATGGAGAAAAGGCCTAAAAATTTGAGAATAATTCTAGGCCTCATTTTGAATAGGGCAAAAATAACAAGTAAAATTCTCTTTTGGAGTGGAATGTTTCCAATATGGATCAACTTCCTCCATTGTTAGACTTTTATGAATAAATTGTTGATTTTGATCCAAACAATAATGTAAAGCATCAGTTGAAGGAGTCTACCATCAAAGAAGTTGAGGACAAAACATATAAGAAAAGAGACCCTCAGTCTCAAGAATCTACTGGCAATGAGGCAGAGGGAAAGAAGAAATGGAATAAAGCCAAGATATTAGACTGGTGGAGGATGAGAGTCAAAATTGGGAAAGATAAATCCAAGTTTGGGTTAAAAATTGATGATGAATTTTTGTATAAATATGACAATAATGTCATGAATTGGAAGCCAAAATACCCAAGAAATATAGTGATAATCTATAAAAAGGCACAAACAGGATCATATTCCCCATCCTCATCCTCATAAGAAGAATCTCAAGAAGAGGAACCTGATACTCCATTGACTACTACAAAAATTTTGAAGACTTTTTAGACTTCAACTAAGCAAATAGAGAAATTTCCAAAAGTAGCATAGTTAATGAGTAAGATGCACTATTCTGATGAAAGGGCTATCAATACACCAGTCATTGAGGCAATAGGTAAGCCCAAGCACCTAGTATTTGGTGGACAACCCTCAAATATAGAGATAGACTGGAATAAGAAGGATAAAGACTTTAGGTTCACACCTATAAGTTTCACCACTGCAAAATAATGGAATTAAACCCTATTTTTGAATAGACATTACAGGAGGAACCACTACAAGAAGGATTGTTTGAAGAAGATATAGAAAGTGAGAAAGCAACCATGCAATTTTTAAGAGAAAGGCCAAAAGGGCACCGAAAAGGGTTGAGAAGGAGATTTCCAAGAAATAAAGGTTGGATAAAGAGGAAATTATTATAGAACCAACTATTTTAGCTACAAAATAATTGATACAACAAGTGTACAAACAAAACATAGAGATAGCTACACCCTACATCAGTAGGCAAAGGTATGGTCTCTAACCCCTTTTCTCCTCCTCCTCCTATGTATTCCCCTAAGAAATCTCCCTCCCTTTCTGATCAAGAGATTGAAACAAAGGTACCATATTCCCCTCATAGTTCACACCCTGTTTCACCAGTCAATACTGAGGGGTAAACCAACCCATATCCTCCAAGGTCACCTCAAATTCCTTCATCATCGAAGACTCCCCCTTCCTCATATCCCATAGTTCCATCCTTTCCATTACAACATCATTTGAGAAAAAATCTATTTTAAGTACACCCACTCACCCATCTGTGAGTTTTATTTTAGTTTCCATGAGTCTACCAATTGCAATAGCAACAATGGTCACAGATTCTACTATGGTCATAGAACTCATTTTAGTTACTTCTTCTCAACTATTATCAACTATTAATATTGCTTTTGCATACCTAGTAGCCTCTTCTCCTCTTCCTGTGAGTTACCCTACCTAAGCAATTTTTCAAAAGGAACAAGAAGCTTCATAAAAAAATCAAGATTTTTGGATAGAGAAGTTGTCCAAACCATCCAAAAGAATTGCCACGAAGAGAAGAAGCATGTTTTTTTATCCAATTTCAAGGTAAAAGATATCTAGATCCATGATTCCCCTTGTAAGCAAGCCCAAAAATGAGATTACTACTTAGGATTATCACATACAAGAATATACAGAAGATATTGAAAATTTGCCTACAAAAGATGAATTGGTCGTGGCTAAATATCACTTGGATACTTTTTATGAAAAAAATGATATATACAAAGAAAAGGTAGATAAGTCAAAAAATAATATAGAAAAGCTTCAAAATACCATTAACAATCAGAAGCAAGTAGAGAAAGCTCTTACAAAAGAATCCAAAAGTTAGGAAGAGAAGTTTTAAGAGGCTAATAATCTCAAGGAGCAAAAGAACACAAGAAGAAAAATGAAGGACAAGCAAAGGAACTACAAATTTTGAAGCAACGGATTCAAATAAAAAAGGCCAAGTCTTTAGGTTTCTCCAAGGTTGGGCTAAAGAAAGTAAGAAATGAATTGCTTTCTAAAGTTCTAGAAAAATACTCAGAGTTGCAACCTTTTATTGATTATTTAGATGATGCTAGCTGCCTACTCAAAAACATTCAAAAGGACCTAGAAAGTTTCACTGGAGAGCTACAACCTATGGTGATTTCGATTGAGCAAATTTATAAACTAGTAGATAGTAGGCTCAGTGACTCTGCTAAGCCAATTCCTAATAAAGAGTGGAATATTGCTAGAATTACTACCAGAATTATGGTGAAGAAGCACAGAGCCCTCCAAAAGGCTTGACTATTATTTGATAAAGTAGAAAATATGATTAGGGATGTAGTGGATATAAATAAATAAATGATTCAAAATGGTTTCAGAGGACTATGGATGGAAGATAACTCATTGTTATAAATAGAATAAATTAAGAAGAGTACTAATGAGAGCTTACAAGATGAGTCTAAAATTGATGTTCTAGAAGAGCCAATTGATCAGGATCAGGCTTCACAGATGATTATTGATTTTACCAGGCTCAGAGATCTAATGGAAGACTTGATAAACAAATTAAGTGCTACAAACTATGAAGATATTGGTGAGCTATAGTACATCCAAAGCAATTGAAGGAAACTTCCAATACCTCTAAAGCAGTCTGGAAACAAGCCCTATATGTGAGACAAGCAAAGTCTCCCCAAGATTGAATAATGCTCCACAAGATCAATCACACACAAAAAATGAAAAAAACACAACACCAATATTAAGTGGTAAAATCCTACTTCAAATGAAGAAGGGAAACATCCACTATGAAGTTCACTATATTACTCAATGATTCAACAGTACAAGAATGCTTCAATGTTATGCAACAATATGCATCAACATAACCTACAACAAAAGTCAATATGACAAGATACGATGATATGTAGTAGAAAACACCCCTATTTAAAGAGAAGCTTTTCTACTACAACCCTAAATCTTATCACAATCCAATATTATCACAATCTATCAAATATTAGAAAGTGCTTTAGTTACTTTCTAATTTTATCACAATCTAATCTTTGAGATATGTGATAAGTGGCATCTATCATATATTAGAAAGTTATTAGTTACTTTATAATATTTTATAGAAAAGGGCGAATAACTTTTTTTCATAAATTAAATATTCCTAGCACCCTTATTTTATTTATTAATTGGGTGGGAATATTTTTACATAGAATTATTTTGTAAATATTATTCTTTAGAATTTATATTTTAGTCTAAGAATAATTTACACAATGTTGCATTACATATTCCAACACTCCCCCTTAATGCAATATTGGGAAAAGGAATTATGAGACAAAGAAACATTCTCCCACTAAACATATAAGCGGGGATGAGAATCAAATGAGTAATATAGTTACAATGAGCTTCTATGACCAAGAATGGTCTATAATAAGGCACCAACAAAAAATGGGCTAAAATGAGACTACAAGCCCCCAATGGAGTAGCTTCAGATAAAAGCAGCTTACAAATCCATCCATCAACCACAAGTGGTTGCAAATGACAAGAAGAAAACATTGCAAGGGTGTCTTCAGTAAGCCTACAAAACCCCAAACGAAAGTACCTACAAGCTACAAGAAACTCAACATAAGATCTGTTAGATACATCATCATAAATATATTCACCACAAAATATATGAATATCCAAAGATGATAACAAAATTGATCTAACAAATAGTGAACTATAAGTCATCATAAAAAGATGCCAAGCCATACTTATAGTCACGTGCTATATAGTTGATAAAAAAATATCATGTACAAAGTTGCATAAAGCAAACAAGGAGTACCATGATAATGTAAACTCTAAAGTACCATGTACAAAAGTAGCACAAGGCTAACAAAAAAGTACCATGTACAAGAGTTGCATAAGGTATATGAAAATAATAAAGTGTGTACACCGGTTGCATAAAACCAACCATAAAATATCATGTACAAAAGTAGCATAAATGCTAACAAGAAAGTACCATGATAAACCAATTGCATAATGCCAACTACATAAAAACATGTACAAATTTGCATAAGACAACAAGAAAGTACCATGTAAAAGAGTTGCATAAAGCAATTGCATCATATACCATAATTTCACAATGCCATCTACAAAGTAACATATACAAAAGTTGCACAAGGCAAACAAGAAAGTACCATGTTCAAAATAGATGCAAAAAGCAATTATACCACCAAATATCAACTCATATATAGCACAAAACACCTCATAAGGATGAAGTTGTCATCACACAAGTGTAACTACACTTCATTCCCCCTTGAGGACAACTTCACCAAACCAAGTGAGTCCCTTAGCTTACAAAACTACTCCTTGGGAAGAGGTTTGATGAACAAATCAGCAGAATTAGAAGATGATGGACAATACTCCAACTGAATAGTCCCATCCAATACCTTCTTTCTGATAAAATAGGCTTGTATTTCAACATGCTTTGTCCTTTGATGCATTACAAGATTTTTAGCCAAGGCAATAGCTGATTGATTATCGGAGAGAAAACATGAAGGACCAAATTGCTCAAAGCTAATTTCCTTCATGAGGGTATGAAGCCAAACAACTTCATGTGTAGCTTCTATCGTAGCTTTATACTCTGCTTTCATTGTAGAAATAGCAATTGTATCTTACTTCTTGGAAGACCAAGAGATAGCTACAGATCCAATACTAAAAATATATGTTGTGGTAGACTTTCTGTCTATTCTATCCCCTCCAAAATTAGAATTAGCATAGCCAAAAAGAGCAAAGGAAGGAAGCCTAGAATACTTGAGTGTCAAATATCTAGTACCTGCAAGGTACTTCAAAATCTTCTTGGTATCTTGTAAGTGCTCAATATAAGGTTTCTGCATGAACCTAGCCATCATACCAACTACAAAAGGAATATTTGTCCTTGTGATGGTAACATAAAGAAGACTACCAATGAGCTGCCTATACAATGTAGCATCAACCAACTGAGATTTTGTACTTACTTCCAACTTAAACCCTATAGAAATAGGAATGGAAGTAGGATTGCCATCCTCAAAATCAAACTTTTAAGAAGATCTCCAATATACTTGGATTGACTCAAAAAAGTACAATCCTCATGCTGATAAACTTGCATGCCAAGATAGTAGTGTAGAAGACCAAGGTCAGTCATTTCATACTCTGACTTTAATTTGGAGATGAAATAAAAAATGGCCTCATTCTCATTTCCAGTCACAACAAGGTCATCAACAAATGGAGCAATTAAAATTACCAAGTTATCCTTCCTAAGCACATAGAGATCTGTATTTGAATAGCATTTATCAAATCCAAGAGACAAGAAGTAACATGAAATCTTCATGTACCATGCTCTAGGTGCTTGCTTCAGATCGTACAAGGTTTTTTTTAGTTTACACACAAGTGTTTCCTTATCTTGTACAAAAAATCCTTGTGGTTGACTCATGTAGATATCCACATCCAAATCACCATTTAGAAAGACACTTTTCACATCAAGCTAAAAAATCTGCCAACCTTGAGCCGCAGCAATAGCAATGAGAAGTCAAATGGTGGGCATTTTGCCAACTGGTGCAAAGTTTTTATCATAGTCAATGCCATATTTTTGAGCATAACCCTTAGCAACCAATCTAGCCTTATACTTGTCTATCTCTCCATTAGAATTGTACTTGATTTTATAGATCCACTTTTTCCCAATAATAGTTCTCTTATTAGGATAAGGCACTAGATCCCAAGTTTTATTCTTTAGAAGAGAATCCATCTCAACCTTCATGGCATCAACCCAAAAAGAGTGTTGTGAAGCTGGTAAGAAGTAGGTTCATGATCATTCTCTATCTTATCTAGAAGAGACATGTTAAGGGTCATACTTCTAGTTATCCTTTGGCTAAATGAATTCTGCTCTTTAGGACACCTAGAATGATCCAACCACTTGATCCTTTTGACACAAGTCCTTCCATTTTCTAACTCAAGAAGGTCTTCATTGAATTTGACATCTCTTGAAACAAATACAATGCGTGAAGAAGGTGGGTATAACCTGTAGCCCCTATGTTCTGCATCATAGCCAACAAAGATGCATTTTTGAGACTTTTTGTCCAATTTATTCCTCTTTTATGAAGGAATATATGAAAATGCATCACATCTAAACACTCTTAAGTGTGACAAATTTGGCTTCTTACCATTCCAAACCTCATAAGGAGTCTTCCCCTCAACTGATTTTGAAGAACACCTATTAAGAATGTAGATTGTTGTATTGGTTGCTTCACCCCAAAGAAATTGAGGTAAGTGGTCACCAAGCATGCATCTTACCATCTCTATTATTGTCCTATTTTTCCTCTCTACAACACCATTTTTTTGAGGAGTGGACAAGTAAACTGCCTTTTGATCCCATGAGAAGAACAAAACTCATTTAAATCATTGTTATTGTACTCCCCTCCATTGTCACTTCTAATAATTTTTATCTTTGCTCCCTTTTGATTTTCTACCAAAGCTTTGAACTCCTTGAATGTTTCAAAACAGTCTGATTATTCTTAAGTAGATACCCAAAGATCATTCTTGAATAATCATCTATAAAGGTGAGAATATAGGATGCACCACCAAGTGATATAACATGTAATGGACCCATAATATCTGTATGAATGAGTTGAAGAATTTGTGTGGCCCTTGTTGACTTGTCCTTTGCAAACTTTTGTTTTCTCATCTTGCCTAAGATGCATGTTTCACACAAACCATGAATAGGTGAAATTTTAGGCAAGCCTTCAACCAAATTTTTGGACTTCATCATTTAAATATTTTGATAGTTGGTATGGCCTAACCGTAAGTGCCAAAGCTTGCTACTAGGAGAAACATTAGTTGCTAAACACACTTTAGGAGGAGCATCACCTACCACATAAATATTATTCTTCACATAACCTGTAATGATTGGTAGCATGCCTTTCCAAATGCTCCATGAAGTTCCATGGAACTCAATAGTGTGACCACTGCTAGCAACTTGCAAAATGGAAATTAAATTTCTCCTAAGGTTAGCCACGTATAGGACATTATCAAGTAATTTCCCTTCAATTACAACATTGCCAACACCTTCTACTTGAAGTCTAGTATTATCACCGATGACAACTGAATCTGAAGAGTGCTTATGAAAGTCCACAAACTTATCATTTTCAAAACACATATGGTTAGTGCATCCAGAATCTAACACCCATTCATTAGAAGTAGATGATTCAATGGAGTAGAGGGCACAAACAAAGGTATTTTTATTATAATTTTGGTTTACATTGTTGTTCTTTTTCTTTCCCTTGCCAAACCATTTCTTAGGTCCTTATCCCTTAGCCTTTTCTTGCTCTTCCTTTTCTACAATATTCTTCTTCTTGAAACAATTTTATTCCTTGTGGCCCCTCTTGCCACAAAAGTTACAAGTGAAATCAACTCTAGGCTTGTTGGGTTGGAAATTTTGATTTTTCCTTCCTTTGTATTTCTTCTTGAAGGAAGCCTTAGTGGCACTTAAGGCAACATTATTCTCCTTGACAACTTTACCATTCACTTTGTCTCTATTAAGAGACTCTTCATGTTGAATCAATAATTGTGAAAGAGTGTTGAGAGGAATGCCATCCTCTTCTTGCTCTAGCCTAGTCTCAATAATGGTGACAAAATTCTTGAAGTTGCTAGACAAGTTCCTCAAAATGATAAAGCTTAAGAGCTTCTCACTTATCCAATCACAATGACAAGCTAATAGTTGAGTTCTCATGTCTTTCATCTTTGAGAGGAAGATCAAGGCACTTTCTTCTTCACCTTGCATAGTGCTAAGAATTTTGGACAATAAAGTGAATTTCCTTGATGTGTTGGACCCTAGATGGACTTGTTTTAGCAAATCCCATGCATCTTTAGCATGCTCACAATGGCTTATAGTGAGCAATATCTCATCACTCACACTATTGATAATCATGGAAAGTGCAAGGTGACTCTTGTTGTTGTATGTCTCAAGTTCCCTTGCCTAGGTTGGGATTTCTTCATCTCCATTCACAATGGGCCATAACTTTCTTGCTTGAAATTTAGCCCTCATCCTTGGTTCCCATATTCCAAAGTTTGATCCATCAAGGATGTGCTTAGGTGTGAAGGATATTCCATGATCAACCATTCTAGAAAGTGAACATAATCAAAACATAAGATGCATTGACAAAGTAAATAAATTATGCAATAAGAAAGTAGATAAACATACTTGAATATATATAAAAAAGCATAACTTTCAAGTAATCTACTTTTCAATTATCAAAGATAAAATATCATGAAAGATAATCAAAATTAAGCATCATTAAGAGAGATAAGCATCATCATGAAAGATACTCAACATCATCATGAACTACTATAACCATATTGCAATAAACAACTATAACCATATTGTAATTGAATAAATGAAATAAACCAAGATGAACTTGCAATAAGAAGGTAACTAACCATAACAATCATCTTGCAGAAAAAAATAAACTAACTTGAATTGAATAATAAAATATTTGTTAAATGTTAGATAGTCAATACGTTAGTAAGTTAGTGTTCATTTTAGGTTTTGCTATAGCCTAATGAATTACCATTTCATCTCACCCAAGGTCAACCAAGCTACCCAAAATGGTACGGGTACGAGGACCCGAAAAGGACTTGCTACCAATAGAGCAGATTCTTTTGGATTCAATAGGTGTTTAGCAAATAAACTGTGTTGCAAGATTAAGTAAATTTTAATTAAATACTAAAATTGTGGTTAGTAAGTTGATTCATTTTTAACCTTCTTGATTAATATGAAAATTAGTAAATTGCAAGTTAGTTTTTTAGTAGATTTTTTAGTAGCAAGTTAGTAGTTAGATTAGTTGAGATGCAAAATGTAAGAAATATGAACAAGAGATAGTGGAGACACAAAGAAAAACACAAATACACTCTCTCTCTCTCTCTTTCTCTCTCTCTCTCACTCTCACTTTAATTCTCTTTTACTTTCATAATGAGAGATACAAGTTACATTAATTTACAGTATGCTTCAAGCAAATACTGGAGAGAGATTAAAAGAAATTAATAAAAATAGGGGAAGAGAGTGAAAAAGTTGATCCAAAATTGCCTTGTATACTCCAAAACATACTTGGATAACCTTGCAAAACAAGCAAACTCACAAAAAACTATTGTTAATGTGAGAAAAAAATATTGCATTTTAAGGAGAATAATAATAATTTTTAATACGAAAAATTGCTTACAAAAATGCAATTAAATTAATAAAATTCATTTAATTAATAAAAAAATTTGTATGAAAAATTTTAAATAGTTTTATAAAGCAAAACTTTTTTCAAGAGCATAAGGGTGCTAGGAATATTTAATTTATGAAAAAAAGTTATTCCCCCTTTTCTAGTAAATATTAGTAAGTAACTAATAACTTTCTAATATTTGATAGATGCCACTTATCACATATCTCAAAGATTAGATTGTGATAAAATTAGAAAGTAACTAAAGCACTTTCTAATATTTGATAGATTGTGATAATATTGGATTGTGATAAGATTTAGGGTTGTAGTAGAAAATCTTCTCTTTAAATAGGGGTGTTTTCTACTACATATCATCGTATCTTGTCATATTGACTTGTGTTGTATGTTATGTTGATGCATATTTTTGCATAACATTGAAGCATTCTTGTACTGTTGAATCATTGAGTAATATAGTGAGCTTCATAGTGGATGTTTCCCTTCTTCATTTGAAGTAGGTTTTTACCACTTAATATTGGTGTTGTGTTTTTTTCCTTTTTTGTATGTTATTGATCTTGTGGAGCATTCTTCGATCTTGGGGAGACTTTGCTTGTCTCACATTTTGTATCAGAGCAATTGGGATCTCCATCAAGTGTCTTCAATCCTTTGAGGTGAAAAACCCATTAAGGTATATATATATTTTTTGCATGCATTTGATATTTGGGTATTTTATGTAAAATTATTTTGCAAATTTGCCATTAGGGTTTATAGATTTATTATGTTTTTAGATCTAGTTGTTAGATCTTTTGCAAACAATATTTTCATTTTAAATCTATAAAAAAAATTTGGCATTAAGCTTTTTCTGGAAGGGTTTTGGAGCTAAACGGACCCCATGGTTGCGTCCGGAAGACCCAAAAACCTTTATTTTCATATATAGTCATTTTTTTATTTAAAAAAAATAGTCAACTATATATATATATATAAAGTTTTGCTTTATAAAGTTGTTTTGTTTAAAAAAAAACACACACAACACCAATATTAAGTGGTAAAACCCTACTTCAAATGAAGAAGGGAAACATCCACTATGAAGCTCACTATATTACTCAATGATTCAATAATACAAGAATGCTTCAATGTTATGCAACAATATGCATCAACATAACCTACAACACAAGTCAATATGACAAGATACGATGATATGTAGTAGAAAACACCCCTATTTAAAGAGAAGCTTTTCTACTACAACCCTAAATATTATCACAATCCAATATTATCACAATCTATCAAATATTAGAAAGTGCTTTAGTTACTTTCTAATTTTATCACAATCTAATCTTTGAGATATGTGATAAGTGGCATCTATCAGATATTAGAAAGTTATTAGTTACTTTATAATATTTACTAGAAAAGGGGGAATAACTTTTTTTCATAAATTAAATATTCCTAGCACCCTTATTTTATTTATTAATTGGGTGGGAATATTTTTACATAGAATTATTTTCTAAATATTATTCTTTAGACTTTATATTTTAGTCTAAGAATAATTTACACAATGTTGCATTACATATTCCAACACTCCCCCTTAATGCAATATTGGGGAAAGGAATTATGATACAAATAAACATTCTCCCCCTAAAGATACAAACGGGGATGAGAATCAAATGAGTAATATAGTTACAATGAGCTTCTATGACCAAGAATGGTCTATAATAAGGCACCAATACAAAATGGGCCAAAATGAGACTATAAGCCCCCAACGGAGTAGCTTCAGATACAAGCAGCTTACAAAGCCATCCATCAACCACAAGTGGTTGCAAATGACAAGAAGAAAACATCACAAGGGTGTCTTTAGTAAGCCTGCAAAACCCCAAACGAAAGTACCTACAAGCTACAAGTAGCTCAACATAAGATCTGTTAGATACATCATCATAAATATATTCACCACAACATATATGAATATCCAAAGATGATAACAAAATTGATCTAACAAATAGTGAACTATAAGTCATCATAAAAATATGCCAAGCCATACTTATAGTCACGTGCTATATAGTTGATCAAAAAATATCATGTACAAAGTTGCATAAAGCAAACAAGGAGTACCATGATAATGCAAACTCTAAAGTACCATGTACAAAAGTAGCACAAGGCTAACAAAAAAGTACCATGTACAAGAGTTGCATAAGGTATATGAAAATAATAAAGTGTGTACACCGGTTGCATAAAGCCAACCATAAAATATCATGTACAAAAGTAGCATAAATGCTAACAATAAAGTACCATGATAAACCAATTGCATAATGCCAACTACATAAAAACATGTACAAAGTTGCACAAGACAACAAGAAAGTACCATGTAAAAGAGTCGCATAAAGCAATTGCATCATATACCATAATTGCACAATGCCATCTACAAAGTAACATGTACAAAAGTTGCACAAGGCAAACAAGAAAGTACCATGTTCAAAACAGATGCAAAAAGCAATTATACCACCAAATATCAACTCATATATATAGCACAAAACACCTCATAAGGATGAAGTTGTCATCACACAAGTGTAACTACACTTCATTCCCCCTTGAGGACAACTTCACCAAACCAAGTGAGTCCCTCAGCTTACAAAACTACTCCTTGGGAAGAGGTTTGGTGAACAAATCAACAAAATTAGAAGATGATGGGCAATACTCCAACTGAATAGTCCCATCCAATACCTTCTCTCTAATAAAATGGGCTTGGATTTCAACATGCTTTGTCCTTTGATGCATTACAGGATTTTTAGCCAAGGAAATAGCTGATTGATTATTGGAGAGCAAATGTGAAGGACCAAATTGCTCAAAGCCAATTTCCTTCATGAGGATACGAAGCCAAACAACTTCATGTGTAGCTGCTATCGTAGCCTTATACTCTACTTTCATTGTAGAAAGAGCAATTGTATCTTGCTTCTTGGAAGACCAAGAGATAGCTGCAGATCCAATACTAAAAACATATGTTGTGGTAGACTTTCTGTCTATTCTATCCCCTCCAAAATCAGAATCAACATAGCCAAAAAGAGCAAAGGAAGGAAGCCTAGAATACTTGAGTGCCAAATATCTAGTACCTGCAAGGTACTTCAAAATCTTCTTGGTAGCTTGTAAGTGCTCAATATAAGGTTTATGCATGAACCTAGCCATCATACCAACTGCAAAAGCAATATCTGGCCTTGTGATGGTAACATAAATAAGACTACCAATGAGCTGCCTATACAATGTAGCATCAACCAACTGAGATTCTATACTTACTTCCAACTTAACCCCTATAGAAATAGGAATGGAAGTAGGATTGCCATCCTCCAAATCAAACCTTTTAAGAAGATCTCCAATATACTTGGATTGACTCAAAAAAGTACAATCCTCATGCTGATAAACTTGCATGCCAAGATAGTAGTGTAGAAGACCAAGGTCAGTCATTTCATACTTTGACTTTAATTTGGAGATGAAATAAAAAATGGCCTCATTCTCATTTCCAGTCACAACAAGGTCATCAACAAATAGAGCAATTAAAATGACCAAGTTATCCTTCCTAAGCACATAGAGATCTGTATCTGAATAGCATTTATCAAATCCAAGAGACAAGAAGTAACCTGAAATATTCATGTACCATGCTCTAGGTGCTTGCTTCAGACCGTACAAGGTTTTCTTTAGTTTACACACAAGTGTTTCCTTACCTTGTACAAAAAATCCTTGTGGTTGACTCATGTAGATATCCACATCCAAATCACCATTTAGAAAGGCACTTTTCACATCAAGCTAAAAAATCTTCCAACCTTGAGCAGCAACAATAGCAATGAGAAGTCGAATGGTGGGCATTTTGGCAATTGGTGCAAAGGTTTCATCATAGTCAATGCCATATTTTTGAGCATAACCCTTAGCAACTAATCTAGCCTTATACTTTTCTATCTCTCCATTAGAATTGTACTTGATTCTATAGATCCACTTGTTCCCAATAACAGTTCTCTTATTAGGATAAGGCACTAGATCCCAAGTTTTATTCTTTAGAAGAGAATCCATCTCAACCTTCATGGCATCAACCCAACAAGAGTGTTGTGAAGCTTCTTGGTAAGAAGTAGGCTCATGATCATTCTCTATCTTAGCTAGAAGAGACATGTTAAGGGTCATACTTCTAGTTATCCTTTTGCTAACTGAATTTTGCTCTTTAGGACCCCTAGAATGATCCAACCACTTGGTCCTTTTGACACAAGGCCCACCATTTTCTAACTCAAGAAGGTCTTCATTGAATTTGACATCTCTTGAAACAAATACAATGCGTGAAGAAGGTGAGTATAACCTGTAGCCCCTATGTTCTACATCATAGCCAACAAAGATGCATTTTTGAGACTTTTTATCCAATTTCTTCCTCTTTTTTGAAGGAATATATGAAAATGCATCACATCCAAACACTCTTAAGTGTGACAAATTTGGCTTCTTACCATTCCAAACCTCATAAGGAGTCTTCCCCTCAACTGATTTTGAAGGACACCTGTTAAGAATGTAGATTGTTGTACTGGCTACTTCACCCCAAAGAAATTGAGGTAAGTGGTCACCAAGCATGCATCTTACCATCTCCATGATTATCCTATTTTTCCTCTCTACAACACCATTTTGTTGAGGAGTGTATGGACAAGTAAACTGCCTTTTGATCCCATGAGAAGAACAAAACTCATTGAAATCATTGTTATTGTACTCCCCTCCATTGTCACTTCTAATCATTTTTATCTTTGCTCCCTTTTGATTTTCTACCAAAACTTTGAACTCCTTGAATGTCTCAAAACAATCTGATTTATTCTTAAGTAGATACCCAAATATCATTCTTGAATAATCATCTATAAAGGTGAGAATATAGGATGCACCACCAAGTGATCTAACATGTAATGGACCCATAATATCTGTATGAATGAGTTGAAGAATTCGTGTGGCCCTTGTTGACTTGTCCTTTGCAAACGTTTGTTTGCTCATCTTGCCTAAGATGCATGTTTCACACAAACCATAAATAGGTGAAATGTTAGGCAAGCCTTCAACCAAAATTTTGGACTTCATCATTTAAATATTTTGATAGTTGGTATGGCCTAACCGTAAGTGCAAAATCTTGCTACTAGGAGAAACATTAGTTGCTAAACACACTTTAGGAGGAGCATAACCTACCACATAAATATTATTCTTCACATAACCTGTAATGATTGGTAGCATGCCTTTATTATTATTATTCTTTAGCATGCTCACAATGGCTTATAGTGAGCAATATCTCATCACTCACACTATTGATAATCATGGAAAGTGCAAGGTGACTCTTGTTGTTGTATGTCTCAAGTGCCCTTGCCTAGGTTGGGATTTCTTCATCTCCATTCACAATGGGCCATAAATTTCTTGCTTGAAATTTAGCCCTCATCCTTGGTTCCCATATTCCAAAGTTTGATCCATCAAGGATGTGCTTAGGTGTGAAGGAGATTCCATGATCAACCATTCTAGAAAGTGAACATAATCAAAACATAAGATGCATTGACAAAGTAAATAAATTATGCAATAAGAAAGTAGATAAACATACTTGAATATATAAAAAAAACATAACTTTCAAGTAATCTACTTTTCAATCATCAAAGATAAAATATCATGAAAGATAATCAAAATTAAGCATCATTAAGAGAGATAAGCATCATCATGAAAGATACTCAACATCATCATGAACTACTATAACCATCTTGCAATAAACAACTATAACCATATTGCAATTGAATAAAGAAAATAAACCAAGATCAACTTGCAATAGATTAACTTGCAATAAGAAGGTAACTAACCATAACAATCATCTTGCAACAAAATAAACTAACTTGAATTGAACCATAAAATATTTGTTAAATGTTAGATAGTCAATAAGTTAGTAAGTTAGTGTTCATTTTAGGTTTTGCTATAGCCTAATGAATTTCCAATTCATCTCACCCAAGGTCAACCAAGCTACCCAAAAGGGTACGGGTATGAGGACCCGAAAAGGACTTGCTACCAATAGAGCGGATTCTTTTGGATTCAATAGGTGTTTAGCAAATATAAACTGTGTTGCAAGATTAAGTAAATTTTAATCAAATACTAAAGTTGTGGTTAGTAAGTTGATTCATTTTTAACCTTCTTGATTAATATGAAAATTAGTAAATTGCAAGTTAGTTGGTTAGTAGATTTTTTAGTAGCAAGTTAGTAGTTAGATTAGTTGAGATGCAAAATATAAGAAATATGAACAAGAGATAGTGGAGACACAAAGAAAAACACAAATACACTCTCTCTCTCTCTCTTTCTCTCTCTCTCTCTCTCTCTCTCACTTTCATTCTCTTTTACTTTCATAATGAGAGATACAAGTTACATTAATTTACAGTATGCTTCAAGCAAATGCTTGAGAGAGATTAGAAGAAATTAATAAAAATAGGGGAAGAGAGTGAAAAAGTTGATCCAAAATTGCCTTGTATACTCCAAAACATACTTGGATAACCTTGCAAAACAAGCAAACTCACAAACAACCATTGTTAATGTGAGAAAAAAAATATTGCATTTTAAGGAGAATAATAATAATTTTTAATACAAAAAAATGCTTAAAAAAAATGCAATTAAATTAATAAAATTCATTTTATTAATAAACAAATTTGTATGAAAAAGTTTAAATATTTTTATAAAGCAAATTTTTTTTCAAGAGCATAAGGGTGCTAGGAATATTTAATTTATGAAAAAAAGTTATTCCCCATTTTCTAGTAAATATTAGAAAGTAACTAATAACTTTCTAATATCTGATAGATGCCACTTATCACATATCTCAAATATTAGATTGTGATAAAATTAGAAAGTAACTAAAGCACTTTCTAATATTTGATAGATTGTGATAATATTTAGGGTTGTAGTAGAAAAGCTTCTCTTTAAATAGGGGTGTTTTCTACTACATATCATCGTATCTTGTCATATTGACTTGTGTTGTAGGTTATGTTGATGCATATTGTTGCATAACATTGAAGCATTCTTGTCTTGTTGAATCATTGAGTAATATAGTGAGCTTCATAGTGGATGTTTCCCTTCTTCATTTGAAGTAAGGTTTTACCACTTAATATTGGTGTTGTGTGTTTTTTTTTAACAAAACTGTTTTTTTTTTTTTTAAACAAAACAGTTTTATAAAGCAAAACTATTTTTTTTTTTTTAAACAAAACAGTTTTATAAAGCAAAACTATTTTATATATATATATAGCCGACTATTTTTTTTAAATAAAAAAATGACTATATATGGAAATAAAGGTTTTTGGGTCTTCCGGACGCAACCATGGGGTCCGTTTAGCTCCAAAACCCTTCCAAAAAAAGCTTAATGCCAAAAACAATTTATAGATTTAAAATGAAAATACTGTTTGCAAAAGATCTAACAACTATATCTAAAAACATAATAAATCTATTTACCCTAATGAAAAAATTGCAAAATAAGTTTACATAAAATACCCAAATATCAAATGCATGCAAAAAAAAATATATACCTTTATGGGTTTTTCACCTCAAAAGATTGAAGACACTTGATGGAGATCCCAACCACTCTGATACCAAATGTGAGACAATAAAAGTCTCCCCAAGATCAAAGAATGCTCCACAAGATCAATCACACACAAAAAATAAAAAAAAACACAACACCAATATTAAGTGGTAAAACCCTACTTCAAATGAAGAAGGGAAACATCCACTATGAAGCTTACTATATTACTCAATGATTCAACAGTACAAGAATGCTTCAATGTTATGCAACAATATGCATCAACATAACCTACAACACAAGTCAATATGACAAGATACGATGATATGTAGTAGAAAACACCCCTATTTAAAGAGAAACTTTTCTACTACAACCCTAAATCTTATCACAATCCAATCTTATCACAATCTATCAAATATTAGAAAGTGCTTTAGTTACTTTCTAATTTTATCACAATATAATATTTGAGATATGTGATAAGTGGCATCTATCAGATATTAGAAAGTTATTATCTACTTTCTAATATTTGCTAGAAAAGGGGGACTAACTTTTTTTCATAAATTAAATATTCTTAGCACCCTTATTTTATTTATTAATTGGGTGGGAATATTTTTACATAGAATTATTTTCTAAATATTATTCTTTAGACTTTACATTTTAGTCTAAGAATAATTTACACAATGTTGCATTACATATTCCAACACTATAGACTTTGAAGCTAATGGTGCAGTTGTTTGGTGATAGTGCAGAAGTGGAAAATAAAGAACAAACTTCACCTGAGGAAGAAGCTGAGCAAGAGTAAGAAGATAATGCTGAAGAAGAGGCTCAACAAGAAGAAGAGCTGGATAGAGTTGCAGACCCTGAAGGGACACAAGATTAGCATTCTTCTTTTGTACATTTTTGTAGTCATGTAGAAGTTTTATATTTTTTTGATTCAATTTTAATCTAACATTGTTAGAAGGAAAGAATAAAATCATGAGGTTAGAAAGAGGTAAAAAATGAGTTTTGTGTGAAGGAATTCATATCATTTGTTGTAGGAAGGTTTTATAGGGAGGACATAGCTATATTTTGCTAAAGCATTGGAGCATTTTTGAAGGAGTGGCATAGATATTATTATTTTTAGCAGTCTCCATGTGAATAGTTATCCTCTGGGATGTATGAAGTATGGTCTTGATATGAAAATTTATCCTCTAAGATTTTCATGAATTTTTTAGAGGGTAGTGTTCATATGGAAATTATTATTTAGAGCAATTTTTGAAGATAAGCATTTTTGACTCTTGATGCCCAATGGATAAGACTTTGAGTTCTATGGCTTTGCGAGTGAATCCACCCGGGAGGCGCTAGAATGTAGGTCCAAAATGGCCATATACTTAGAAAACATTGAAAATTATTCTAAGGTATGAAATGTCTATTCCTCTAAGGATATATAGTATTTTGGAGTGGATCCGTAATGAGAGTTCCCCAATCCACTCAACACTTAGTGTTTTTTTACCTTAACAAGCTAAAATTCCATTTCACTTAGTTCACAGTGTATTTGGAAATGAACTCAAGGTGAGCTTCGATTATGCAAAACTTTTGGGTAAATATGACATTAGCACGATAAAAAATGTGGAATGATGATTCTTTTGGATTTTGTGCACTCAAACGACTAATTACTGTGAAGTCTGATTTCGTTGGTTTCTAAGGAAAAGATGATTTCACATTCCAACTAAGGAAAAGATGATGTCAGCATACTTTATATATATTGCAATTTGCTTGATGTAGAAGAAGAGAGAAAGAAGGCTAAGTAGTGGATTTGCAGCAGACTTCATTATGCTCACTCCTCAGTGCATTCTATGCCAAAATCTAATTCCATAGAACTAAAGCCACTAAATTTGATGTCAGTAATTAAAAAGTGTGGAATGGTGTTTTATTCCTTCCTTGCCAATTTGTAGAGCATTTTGAAGGTTTAATTGCAATCGTTCATCGAAAAGCATTGATGGTTGAGAAGACATTGACATTGTTGAAGTATTTAAAGGCAGATTTAGAAAGTAGTCAGTTGGAAGGCAAGAAGGTGAAACATCAAATGTTTTCAAGAACAAGAACTAGAAGTAGTTGCAAATCTGTGATGAAGTAGGGTTTTCAAGAATGATGAATGGATCAGATGTGGTCTCTAATGACCTAAACTCCAACTGCCATCAACGAACTAGTAAGTTGTAAATAGTTAAGCTTCCATGGAATATTACTCACAATAAATTTCTTGAACTTAGCCAACAAGTAAGATAATGCCATCAAAACTCTCTACTGAGCTATAAATTTGTAATCTTTGTAATGTCTCCTAAATTTATTTCATTTATCAAACTATAAATAGAGGTTGAACCCTCATTTTTAAGGGTCAACTCTAGTGTGTTTGCTTGCCCTATTGTAAATATTCTTGTAAACTAATGGAAGGAGTATTACTCTAATTTTTGACCCAAAATTTGTCGTCTTTGCCATATTTGTGCTAGATTTTCAAATATTTGAGCTATATTTCTATTAATACTTTAGTGTTTAGTTCATTCCAGCTTATTGGATTACTAGTTGTGAGAGTAATTGAAATTTGTTCATAGTTAGATCTGTGTTGTTAGGAATTTTATTTTTGTTAAATCTAATTATTAGTCTATTATGCTAATTTGGATTATCAATATTAGATGTTGGAATTACTTTATGCAATGTATCTATATTTATACTTTAATATATGAATATTTCATGGGTTTGGGTGTTGTTAATCTTGAGTGATGGGACACTAGAAATAGATTGTGGGAGCTTTTTTGTTGTAGTTGCCTATGTTGTTAGCCTATTCGACCACTACTTTGAATAATATCTCTAACCCTAAACCTTTTCTAACCCTTTTCTCAAAATCATATTTGAGCTTTAATTGTGTCAACACCATTTTAATTTTACAAGGAACCAGCCTACTCTTGAGGTTGGATTGAAGTTGCCTTTGGTCCATCCAATGTTGAGTGTCGAGTTGTGACTATCGGGTGCATGCCTAGATAGAAAATTGGAAGATAGACAATCTTAGGTCAAGTAAACTTGATGTCAATTCAGTGCCCAACAGGTCCAAGTCTCTGTTTCTATCAAAGATTGATTGGATATAATAGAGATTTTTTTCTCTATTTTCAAGGATATGCTATATGTATCCATCCATATTCCAAATTGATTGTAATCTTCTTTGAATCACAATTTTTCCTCAACCTCTAAATCTTCAAAACTTTCCACTAGTTCAAATTCATCTAGAGGTGTGAGATTACACATGTCTTATTCGATCTTCTCAATGTGATAAGACATAGGCTTCTCATGTGTTATTCTTATTCTCTTTCCTTTGAAAGCAATCACCATACTAGAATAATCCAAGTACATACATCCTCCCAAATTGGCAATGAATTCTCTTGAAATGTATAGACCAAAATAGGGCTCTAGGTCTACCACCATAATCTCTTACACAATGTTCACCTCTGGAGCTCTATGCAACCTTGTTAGTACATATTTTATTACTCCTACTATCTTTACCGATGTTCCATGCAACTACAAAACTTTAGAATAAGATATGGTATATTCTATACCTATTTCCTTGTAGAATTTCTTAGGCATAACTATGGTAGAGGCCCTTGAATCAATCATACAGTTGCAGACTATCCACCCTTCCATCCTCAAATAAATGTAAAAGGGAGGGGTTTGTTCTTTAAAGTAGCAGGAAACATTTTATCTTTCCTAGAAGTTACACTTAGGATGGTAGTAGCTTTATTTTCTTGAGGATTTTTACTTAAAGAAGCCTTCAGTAGATCTATATGACCAAGGATAAAGAGAGTATCATAAAGGCTAGCCTTAGAGGGTATTATTTTCATCTCTTCCATAATGTTATACTCTAATTTTATTGAAGTGGAATTCTCGGACTTTCTATTTGGATTAGCATACTTTCTCTTGTATTGTTGTGTGGCTTCAATCCTCTATCTCTTAGTTATGGAGGGAAATATAAGATTTTATTGTTCTTCACTTTTGGATCTCATCCTTTCTTTATCATTTTTTTTGTCATATATTCTAGGGAAACTAACCTCCTTTTCTTGGACTTTAGGAACTATGTCTCTCTTTTTATTTGCTTGGGGAATAGGAAATTGGTCATTAATTTGAGTGGGGATCTTTCTTCTTTTGGGAAGGGACTTGAAACTTGTCCATCTTCTATGGATCAACTTCCAATATCTTCTTTCTTAATCTTGTCATGATAGAAATAGGCCCTTCCTCATCAGGATCCTGCCCAACCATGATCTGGTCCGGTTGCCAAAGCATATTAACTCTACATTTTTGGTTCCTCTCTACCTTTTACATGGTCTAATGTACATTATGTTGGTACATGAAACATGATTTTGAATCATGAGGATCATTACATACAAGACACCACACATTCACCAAGCTTGTTTCAAAGGAACATCTTGGATCCTCTTGAATTGCATTAAATATGATTTTTGTGCTATTGCTAGTACCAGGTTTTTGGTCTCTATTGAAATAGGGAAATCTTATTTGTTGATATATCTCTATCTCTATTTTCTCCATTGAATTCATCTTGTTACTGAGTGTTTTCAAGGCACTCTGAATATTAAGAAGCACAGTGGATTCTTGGGGTATTTGAGCAAGAAGTGGTGGAAAAATAACTATAGCAGATGATTATTTGGGGAAAGGAATCAAGATCATATGATGAAGCGAGGATAAAAAGAAGGGGGGTCCATGTAAGAAGATGTAGCTATCTAACTTTGGACATTGAAAATTTTAGAATAGTAGGGTATGATAGTTTTAGGGGGTAATCTTCCCACATTGATGAGGATGTTTTTATCTTGGACAACTATATTGTAGACTTGAGGGAAGGTGTATACTCATGATTCTTGGGTTTGCAAACCCAAATTAGATTCAAGGGCTTTGATATAGTACATAAAATAAAGGGTTGTAGTTGTTTTGGCTTCAGGTGGAATCCTCTTCTAGGTTCTACGAAATCTAAGGTTAAAGTCTAAAACATATTCTTGCTAATGTCTTTGCATGGGTGTAAATTGATTAAGGAGAGAAAAGAGATTAGTAGACTCATTGAACTCTTCTAAAAAAATTTCTACTAATGCATCCCATGAAGTAATGGTATTGTCCTCTAAGGTCTTGAACTAGTGTAAAATTTTTCCTCTAAAGGACAGGGCCAAGATTCTAACAATGACATGTTCATGTTTTATGTTATAAATTGCTGCTAAATTCAAGATATCTTGGCAATGTTCATAGGTGGTTTTACCAGACCCATCATATGTAGGTAAGTATTTAGATACAACCTAAGGAATATCATGCATATGGGTGAGTCTAAGGGGGCCAACTGTATTCCAACTAGGATATTTCTGTAGGGGCTGATTTGGAGCCACATCGACATTATTAGCCACATTCTAAGCCATGTTTCTAGACATTGTTCTTTCCTGAGGTGGTTGTAAGGGTACTACAGAGGGTGGTTTAAGAGGAGTCTGGTATAAATGGAAATCTTGGTTCAAATCTCTTATGATGGTGGATCCTTTCAAAGGGAGCTCGTAATAGATAAAAGAATGGATTATTCTTCATAGATGACCTAGTATGCATGAAAAAATATGAGCTATGTTAATGGTTTTTTTAGTTTCTTGCATTTAAGGAGTTTCTAGGTGAATTTATTTTTCACCGCTTGACGAGGTCAAGATAATTCACAAAATCATGATTCCTCTAGGAAAAGATAAAAAATAAGAAGGGTAGGTTAGCTTGTGTTTCTTATAAATAGGTCCCACTGAGTGTGCCAAAACTATTGGTATCCAAATTGACATCAAGCAAAAGCTCAAAAATATGACTATTATCTTCTAGTTCTCTGATTAGGCATGCACCCACTAATCACAGTTTAGAACTCAACATTAGATGGATTAAAGATTGGTTTTATCCAACCTCCAAAGTAGGCTGGTATTCCTTGTCAAATAATAAGGTGTTGACTCATTTAAGCTTAGTTAAATATTTAAAATATTAGGATATAAATAAGTTTAGGATTAAGAAATTATAATCAAATAATGGTCGGGTAAAGCTAACAACATAGGCATCTACGAGAAAACCCTTCTAACAAATAATTTCCAGTATCCCACACTTGCAATTAACAACATTTAAGACTGATAGTCTTTGTCAATTTAGACAAATAGATACATACTTCAAGAAGTCATTTCAACATTAATAATAATAATCCAATATAACATAATAAGATCAGTATCAAGATTTAATAGAAAATAACCTCTTATAATAGGTCCAAGGTGTAGACCAATTTATTTGACCAAACCTCGTAAGGGGGGTAGAGGTCCAAGGTTCAAATAGTAGGCCTCATTAGACTGAATGCTTGTCCCTTTCTTGGTGCTTTCAATATCATAAAAGGTTTAAAATGATTGAGACATGATGGTTATAGGGGTAGACTACACAAAGATCTGTGTGGTATCTTTCAAGATGAACAACTCTAAATACTATGGTGGCCATAAAAATTGGATATCCTACCCAGATTCATGATGGTTATTGATTCCACCATGTAAATTAAAAAAAAATAGAAAATAAACTTTTGCAATTATAGATTCAATTATGAAATATTTTAAATGCTCTAAGCTAGCAATCCAATATCAGCAAAATAGACTAACCATAGCAGTAGTAGAAAAGCAATTCACAACTTGAATCTATCAAAGATTTTAGAAAGACACTAGTCTAAGGCAAAAATCCAAGTAATTTTCCTTCTATTAATTTTTAGAAAAGTATTACACGATAGGGTAAGCAAACACTCTAGAGACGATCGTATTTTATAGTTTTTACATGCTTGAAAAGAAATGGAAAATTATAAAGAAAAATGAATTGTCATATCAACTAGATGCTAAGGTGGTAGCCTCTTATTTGCATTTGATACCAGAATAAAATACGTGATCTTGTGCTCCTTTATAGCTTGGCTCCTACAACTTGCTAGTCCTTCATGGCAATTTGGCTCCAAGCTACTAAAACCATGATCCAAGCCTTACCTCATTCTTGTAGATATTATCTAGCCATATATCTACAACTAACTACATTTCCTAGTTCTTGGCCTTGTATATGCTTCGCCTACTACCTTACTTTGGTGAACCAATTCATGTTGTAGAGGTTCTACTTTTATGTGTCTAGGAGATCATCAAAATGAATTGTCCATTGATCTACTCATGAATGGCTAAGATTAAAGCTCAAACATCACTTGTAGATGCATGACACAGAACATGTTGTAGCCCACTACTCAGAATAGTCTACCACATTTATTGACCATTTTGATCATGGGTTGGAGCACGTAAAGTTTTACAAGAAAATGCACTTCAAGCAACACAATATATAATATTGCATTGGACCATTGCTCTTATTATTTAATTTGATTAAATTCATTTTATGTCTATGATGTAGAACATAATTTTGAAGATGTGTAGTAGCCCATGCCTTGAAACTTACCCATTCAAGTTTTGACCATCACTGACTACGAGGTAGAGCATTTCTCTGACCCGCGTGGGATATAACGTAAAACAATGCTACATAAAATTTTATGTTGGTCTGCTACCTTGCAGCTCTTCTTCATGAATGTTGACCACTTTTACTGTGGGTTGGAGTATGACTATTACACCGCTATAAAATACACTTGAACTCCCATGGGGTAGAACAAGATTATAATAACCTTTATCTTACGTGGGCTATAACAACATGTACTATACCATGATTTGGAAAGTAGTGATATCGGTTTTGACTAATGTTGACTGTAGGATGAAACCATATCCTATGTCGTGTGAGATAGAGCATGTTGCAAACCACTGAGCTTTTGACGTAACATAAAACGTGTTGTGGCCCATGATTCAAAAATAATGAAGTGCAAAATTTGACCACTTTTACCGTGGGGTAGAACATCCTGCACTGCATTGATATGAAATACACTAAAAATCACATGGGCTAGAACATCCTTTTATTGCATTAGAAAATATTTCAAAATTTTTCTAAGGATGTGGCCATTTTGGTCCTATAGTACTAAAATATTAATCTACTTCTGAATCAGATATTCTTTTCAAATTCTTCTTTAGGATCAAGGCTTCTAGATCCTTTTTTAGTATTTAGGCTTCTATGGCCTTTTTAGTATCAATGTTTTTGTGGCCTTTATAGTATCAAGGCTTCTATGGCCTTTTTAGTATTAAGGTTTTTGTGGTCTTTTCAGTATCAAGGCTTCTATGGCCTTTTCAGTATCAAGGCTTATGTGGCATTTTTAGTATCAAGACTTTTGTGGCTTCTTCTTCAAGGCTTCTATGGCCTTTTCTTCAAGGCTTCTATGGCATTTTTTGTATCAATTATTCTATGGCCTATTCTTCAAATATGAAGTTCTTTAATCTAGAAATGGAGATATTTAGTCTCCTAGCTTCACCATGACTCTTCACCAAAAGGATTCTTTTGTAATATTATTCTCTTGCATAAGGAACTAATATCTATACTATGAAGGCACGCCGACCTTTGAGCAATGAAGTTGGAGTCTCCTAGCTTTCTATTATAGGAGGAGTCCCAATCCTTTGAAAATTATTTTTCTACAACAAAAGAAACTTTAGGCAATAGTTAGTAAATTCCAAATATCTTGGATTGTCTTCACTAGATGATTTATCAATCTAGTGGATTGAATGCTAAGTCCTAGTCTTCACAAGTTTTTCTTGCAAATCTATGGAAAAGACTCTAGTCAAATGTAATCTTAATATTTCTAGAACTAAGATTTCTTTCAGTCCTCATTTGGGCTCTCCCTAATTCTACCACCTAGACTCTTCTAAGATTTTTTGATAGTGGTTGGTCTAGCAATGTGTTAGGTTGACAAAAAACTTAGGCTCAATAATAATGGTGGTTTTCCTATTGACCTACTATGGCTAGATCTACCGTGGCTCTAATACCACTATTAGATTTTGATGTAACAAGCACTAGGAGATAGCAATCACAAGATGTAGAAAAATATGAAAGAAAGTAAATTTTCTAGATGACTAAAATATGCTATAAATATAAATGACATAAAAGAATACAATGTAGCTATGGAGGAAATGAACACTCCATTAATAAAGCTACTGAACTACATTGCACCCGTCACCAATGTATGGTGATCTAAATAAAACTATACTATGCTCTAAGCTACACTATCTGACTATATCCCCCAACTCTATGTCTGTAATACAATAAGGTATTTCTTATATAGGAAAATAGGTTCCTTAGCCAACACTCTACCTAGTGTTACAAGGAACAACTTGCACATATACATATTGCACATTGACACTTGTGCATTTATGTATATGTGCATGAAGTAACTAGATAATTTCCCCTAAAGTAATCTAATAGCCTAAGTATGTACCTTCGATGATACATTTACATGACCTAAATGATGTAATATACTCTATTTCTAACATCTTCAACTACCTTTAGCATTATGGGCTTATCAAACTAGCATTCGAACACCTATTAGGGAAATCCCATTTTTGCTAGTATATGGAACTAAGGTCATTATGCCCTTAGAATTATAAATTCCTTCATTGCACATATCACTCCAAGAGTTCATCAATGATGATACTACATGACAAGCTCACCTTGACCAATTAACCCTTCTTGATGAATGATGAGTTAATGCTCTTGAGCACTTTCACATTTATCAAGATCACCTTAAATGAACTTATGATACAAAATTCCACCTGAGGGACTTCAAAGTTGGAAACCTTATAGTAAAATAAAATCAGCAAAACTCTAACTTACCACCGCACTTGCACGATAAATTTATGGTCAACTGGTTAGGCCCTTTCACCATCACACATAAAATAGGGCAGTGACTTATCACCTAACATCTCTTGAGGGTGTTGAGGAAACCTCTTAAAATTCTCCATCTACAAGTATTTCATGCATAACATATAATGCATCAAAAACAAAACAAAACAAAAACCACAAAAAATAGAAAATTACAAAACCACAAAAACATTGCATTTCACTTGCAAAACATCATGTATTTCATGGAGCTGCATTTT
Source organism: Wollemia nobilis (assembly GCA_028583015.1). Classification (NCBI taxonomy): domain Eukaryota; kingdom Viridiplantae; phylum Streptophyta; class Pinopsida; order Araucariales; family Araucariaceae; genus Wollemia; species Wollemia nobilis. The sequence continues at coordinate 2,948,944 of JAQPPZ010017259.1, read as the reverse complement.
TTAACTTGCATTAGGCATATCCTTTCATTTGTATTAGTATTAGGACTAGTTTTTTTCTTACATGCTAGGATCTAACACCACACCTGTATAGTTTTCATCTTTCTTAATAAACCTTATCCATCATCAGCATTTGTATTTTTTCTTATGGAATTTTGCTTATTAAGGGGTTCACATAAGATAGAGTAGATATCGGATAAATATCAACAATGATGTTTAGACGACCACTAACTATTTTATGCACATATTTTATTGCACAAGATCATAGGAAAAACCCTCATATTCCAAATATCACTACCATCCACATTCTCCTTTGTTAGTAACTGTATTTTTCAACACAACCAATAAGTTGCTATAGGATGTTCACTAGGGTTTTCGGTCATTCAGCCATTACTAGTTTACCTTTTATATTTTATGGAAATTTATATTGGCTATCAAAATGGAAGGTCTTTCTTTGATAGTATCTTACATATCTCAAAATCCCAAACACAAATTCACATATTAAAATCCAATTTCGAACAAGGAAGGATGACACTACAATATAGTCATTGCCACCCTGAGTGAAAGGTTTTCCTTGCTCATCCTATTATGTGCATGGTCTAAAATACTAAGAATTTGAAAAAAGGATAATATCCCCCTAATCCAAGCAATCCCCTTTCTCTTTCACAAAATGAGCAAGTTTCAACAAAAAAAAAAGAATAAACAGTGGTTCTCACCACTAATAAAATCCCTTGATCCCCTCAAAATGAGCAAGTATCCCTAAGCAATTAAACAATGAAAGGGGTAATGAGTTTGAATCCCTAGAATCCTTATTCATTCAAAAACCATGATACAATCTCCATTACAATAATGGGTTGAATGAAACCCATCTGGCAATGGAGGAGTCTTATGCGTGGTGATATGTCTATCATATTAGCAACCTTCTTTTGTACAGACCAATGTTAGCTTTTGTATGAGCTAGCTTTTGATGAATTGCATTACCTAGTAGTCTAGTTCAATTACATCCAAAATCATAATAAGGATGACCACAAGGTGATCCTCATTACAACAATGGGTTGAATGAAACCCGCCTGGTAATAGGGTAGTCTTATACGTCATAATGAACAACACATGCACACACAAGGATATTGAATATTTGGGTCTTCCTAGCATATTTTTATCTTACAAAGTCATGTATAGCCAATATACAACTTTTTATTGGTCAACTAGGGTGTTTGAGTCTCATGAAAACCTTTAGCATCCCTCACAACACCTAATAGTTTTACATCCATCAATTCATCTAAAAAATGTATGACTTTTATGAAAAGGTTAAAAAAATTTATTGATGACTTTTATGTTAGCATATTATATAGCATAGTGCATATAATTGCAAAGTTTATTTCAATTATCAGGCATAATAAAACAAGCACTTCTTCACTCTCCAATTAATGAGTTGGTTTGTCAACCAACTCAGGTGGTTCAACCACCCGAACCACCTATGAGATGTATATTATCTTCTTCTTTGATAATAATCAATTGCTTCATATTTCATGAGATTGCATCTGTATTGTTTTCATTATGGTACCAGAGCAAGGTTGAGACTAGGCCCAAATACCCTGGAGACTGCATAGTAGAAGCATGGAGACTAGGCAGAATGAGGCCCAAATACGAAGCAGAACGAGACCCACCTAGACTAGAGCACGTGGCCCGCACGAAGCCCGAGGACACAAAATTGGATTGGCATGGGATTTGAGGATGAAGCTTGGAGAGGACACATAACGTAGATAGAGAGACTGAGGCCAACAACACGTGAACCAGATAGAACAACCCTTATGAGCGACACATGGGAGACACATAGACCGAGGGAGGTGACACGTGGACCAAACAAGAGCAATGCTGACTGGACATCTGATTTCGTAGAGGAGGTGATGTGGCGCAAGGTGGTTGGGTGTAACAGAGGCCAAAAAGGGTAAGGCTTGATTTCTCAAAGGCAATCGAAAGCTAATGCCTGTGCTTTCCTTCTTAAACCTCTCCAATTTCTTTTCTGCTTGCATGTGGGAATAAAAAAGAGTTTTTTTAACTTGTTCTTCCCACAACACCCGTCAAGCTAAGAGGCAGTGACTTATTTCTTCTCTCACAGTGTGTTGTAGACTAGTTGGCACCTGTGACTCTTACAATCGCATAGATCCTGGGTTCTATTCTCCATCGCGGGGGCAGTAAGGGTTAATTTATTTTTTTTTCTCTTGTGCTCTTGTCTGTATGTGGTAATAGGCACCATGTGCCTTTCTTGTTTCAGCGGCCACTGTAGCCGTCGTGGTTCGGCTACAGTTGTAGGTGGGTGAGGTCGAGGGTTCCAACCCCACCGATGCCATGTGGAAAGTTTTTTTTGTTGTTGAAGCCCCCAAATGCAAAATATTGCTCCCAAAGTTGCTAAATATTTCTTGAAAAATTGCTAAAGTTGCTCTAAAAGTTGCTAAAGTTGATAAAGTTGCTTGCCAACATTTTTTTGCTCTTCAGGCTTCATTTGGTGGACTTTCTGGACATTTTTTTGCTGTCAACACACTCGACAATCCTATTTTTTGAGGTATTCTTCACCATACTTCCATTTTTTTTCCTTTCCATGTAGTTTTTTTTGGAGTGATAAGTTTATATATTCTGGATTTGGAAAGGTTAAATATTTTTTTTCCCATTATTCATTTTGCCACTGAAAGGGGGGATACTTTGAGCATTCTTCTTCTTGCAAAATGATAAGATAAAGGGGGGAATATAAAAAAATGGTATTGTAATAGGTGCATTTTTGGTGGAAACCGACACCTCAAGTAGTTCCAAAAATTTGTGGGTATTTGTGATTTTTGCACTTAACTTTTTTGCTTTCTTGCAAATAATAATCACATATATAAAACAAAAAAACAAAAGACCCCAAATTTATACACCTATTTGTGCAATTTATTGCACAATAGCGTTCGGTATTTGTGATACCTCTGGCTCACACTTATAGGTAATGTTGTCATGCTTTGGGCTACTGTATCCATCGCCTAATATAGCTACAACAATGATGTCTGAGCTTGTTCTCTATCAATCGTTGAGGAGAAATAAGGCAAACCAGTTCTATTGCTCACTTCATTTCATACCCACATCGTGATTGTTGTTAGGCGTAAATCCTGATGAAGGTTTTTTCAAAAGTGTTTAGGGGAAGTTACACCCCACGCATGAGGAATAAAACTTTCTATGGTAGGTGTCATTAACAACACGATGCCCTTTTAGTATCACCTAAGTTCAATATATTGTGCTTCTCATATGTACTTATAGTCTCCCTCACGTAAGGGCGGGTACATATTGAGTAGTATACTGTTCATATATACCTATAGTCTCCCTCACGTAAGGGCGGGTATATATTGAATGGTTACGATATAAATATTTGGCAGGTATAAAGAAAGGGAGACCAATTGGTGATATAAGGAACCTTCATAATGGCCAATGTTCACAAGTATATCTCAGATTCATAGTTGTTGAAAGGTCCTAACTTTGTTCCATGGAAAACAAATATGAGAGCAATTCTTCAGGTAGAATATTTATGGGATGTAGTGAATGGCACTACAAAATGCCCTCAAATAGTAGGAACAAATCAAGAAGCTTGGGATAAGAAGGACAAAAGAGGTCTCATGTTTCTCCTACTTGCTACTACAGATGAGGTCCAGCCTCATATCTGTGATGCCAAAACCAGTAAGGCAACTTGGGATGCTTTGATTACTGTGTATGAAGGAAAGAATCAATCCACTATTCTAAACCTTCAAACTCAACTACATACTCTCAGTATGAATTCTAGGGAGACAGTTGATATATTCCTTTGCAGAGTGGTTGACTTGAAATCCAAATTGAATGCTATGGAAAAACCAGTGGATGATGATATCTTGAATTCTATCATCTTGAGAGCATTGCCATATTCCTACAAGATGTTGATCACTTCCCTCAATGTTTCTAGTAGACAAGTATCATTTGTGGAGCTGGTAAATTTGCTTCAAACTGAGAAGGCAAATCAGGTTCAGAAATATGAGGTGCCAGATAATGCCCTTTCCACTCAACAAAGTGGTAAGAAGCAAGGTCAGTTTCAAAAAGGGGGTTCTTCTTCCAAGGGAAAAGGGAAGCAAAATCAGCAGAAGGATAAAAAATATTGCAAGATTTGTGATATGAATAACCATGACACCAACAGGTGTTGGTTCAAAAACAAGCAACAAAATGACCAACCTTCTAAAAAGAAAGGCAAAGAGAAATAGAAATATAAAAAGAAACATAAGCAACCTAAGGGCCATGTTGCTTATGCTGACTCCAACTCAGACTTAGATTCCCCTAGGTCCAACTCAGATTTTGACTCTGAAAGAGCACACAAGGTGCTCATGACCCATACTTCATCTTCCTAGATAGATGTTGTATGGTATATTGATTCAGGAGCTAGTAAGCATATGACTGGAGACAAGTCATGGTTTGAAATATTTGAGGAGAAAGAAGGTAAGCCAGTCACCATTGCTGACAATCAAGTCTACCAGGTGAAGGGTGAAGGGGATGTTTCTGTCTCTCTTCTAGATGGTAAATGTCAGATAGAGAAGGTTCTCTATGTTCCTGGATTAGCCAATAATTTGTTGTCTATTCCACAAATGTTGGATAGAGATATGGAGGTTGAGTTCCGAGTTGTGAAAGGCAAGAAGAGATGTTTCATCACCCACAAAGGTAAACATGTTGCAACCGGATCCTACAAGCATGGCTTGTTCATTCTAGATGCTCTTTCAACACCTCATGTTGCTCTGGCTGCAACTACAAAGGAGGCCACTTCTCTCTGGCATAGACGTTATGGGCATCTAATTTCAGGATATTTTCTTGAATTATGCAAATATGACATGGTAAGGGGACTTCCTCACCTCTCCTATGTCTTACCAGTTTGCTCGGATTGCTTAGAAGGGAAGCAACACCGAGTACCTTTTGAAGCTAGCTCTTCCAGAGCTACGAAACCTTTAGCATTGGTACACACCGATCTGTGTGGTCCTATGCCAACCAGCTATGGTGGAAAGAAGTATTTTCAATTGTTTGTTGATGATTACTCATGGAAGATGTGGGTTTTCTTTCTTCAGTTGAAATCAGAGGCTTTTTCATACTTTCAAAAATTCAAGAAACTTGTTGAGAAGGAGTCAAGATGTTTCATCAAAACCCTCCACTCAGATCGAGGGGGGAATACACCTCTAAAGAATTTTCATCATTTTTGGAAGAACATGGGATAAAGAGACAACTGACTACAACCTATACACCTCAGAAGAATGGAGTTGTAGAGAGAAGAAACTATTCCATTGTGGAAATGGTTTGATGTATGCTAAAGGGAGCACATCTTGAGGATCAGTATTGGGTAGAAGTAGTCAACATAGCATCATATCTCCTAAATAGAGCACCCACCAGAGCTCTACAAGGAAAAACGCCACAAGAAGCTTGGAGTGGTAAGAAACCTTCCATTTCTCATCTAAAAGTTTTTGGATGTAAGGCATTTATGCACATCCCAAAACAGAAAAGGAAGAAGTTAGATGAGAAGACACTGCAATGTATTTTTCTTGGCTATGATGAGTTTTCAAAAGGATATCGCTTGATAGATCCTATAACCAAGAAAACACATATAAGTAGAGATGTAGTATTTGATGAAGCTTCCACATCAGATATCACATCTACAAATGTATACCTTGAAGAAGAAGAAGAACCTAAGAAAGAAAGCTCATCTCCAAAGAAGAAGGTTCCAAAATGGTATACTAGTACATTGAGAGATTCTAAATTGAATACACTTCCAGATCTAACTCAAGATCGACCATGCACTCGGAGTATGACACAACAGAGAAAAGCAGAGGCATCATCTTCAGAGGTTGATGAGCTTTGCCAACAGTTTGATGATCTATCCATAGATGCAGAGGAAGACAGAGACATAGATATGGAAAATGAATAGGTTTATATGACAACATTGGATGAAAATGAGCCTATAACAGTTCAAGATGCACTTAGAGAGCCTCAATGGAAGATTGCTATGGAAGTAGAACACACATCTCTCATGAAGAATAATACATGGAAGCTAGTCAATTTGCCTATAGGAAAGAAGCCCATTGGCTGCAAATGGGTGTTCAAAGTAAAGTATAAAGCAGATGGTACTATTGATAAGCATAAGGCCCGTCTTGTTGCAAAGGGCTATGCTCAGAAAGAAGGCATAGACTATGAAGAGACTTTTGCCCCTACTGCAAAGATGACTACCATTCGAGTAATTTGTGCCATGGCAGCTCAGTTTGGATGGAAGTTACATCAGATGGATGTGAAAAGTGCTTTCTTGAATGGTGACTTACAAGAAGAAGTATACATGACCCAACCAGAAGGATTTGTAGCTGAAGGGCAAGAGCAAAAAGTTTGCAAATTGATCAAATCCTTGTATGGGCTCAAACAAGCTCCTCGAGCTTGGTATATCAAGATAGATAGTCACCTACTACAACATGGATTCAAAAGAAGTCCTTCAGATGCAAATATCTATATTAAGAATAATGGTTCTGATATAGTGATTTTGGTGTTATATGTAGATGATCTGATCATAACAGGAAGTTTAGAGAAAATGATTGATGTAGTAAAATATGATTTGAAATAATATTTTGAAATGACAGATCTAGGACTTCTTCACTATTGTCTTGGTTTAGAAGTAACTCAGAAAAAGCACCATATCAGAGTTACACAAAATAAGTATGCCAAGACATTAGTCAAAAAATATCGGATGACTAACTGTAAGTCTAAAGCAACTCCAATGGAACAGGGACTTAAGTTATCATGATATGATGCATCACCACAGGTAGATGGTACTCTCTATCGCCAACTGATTGGGAGTCTCCTATATCTAACCAACACTAGGCCTGATCTCATTTTTGTTGTGGGTTATCTTTCATGGTTCATGCAGGAACCCAAAGTAAGTCATTGGAAAGCAGCAAAAAGAGTTCTACATTATGTCCATGGTACAATAGATTTTGGCTTGGAATACAAAAAGAATAACAAGTTCTATCTACAAGGATACATGGACTCCGACTATGTTGGATCCATTGATGATCGAAAATCAACTTTTGGATACATATTTCATCTTGGGTCTGGTCTTGTCTCTTGGCATAGCAAGAAGCAATAGGTGGTTGCTATTTCTTCTATAGAGGTAGAATATCGAGTAGCTAGTGGAGCAGTCTGCGAGATAATATGGTTACGTCACATTCTTACAAACATGGGCCTTCCAGTGAATCTTCCACTGCATTTGTTTTGTGATAATCAAGGTGTTTTGAATCTTGTCAAGAATCCAATTTTTCATGATCACACCAAACACATTGACACTCGCTGTCATTTTATTCGTGATGAAGTTCCAAAGCACAACATACAGCTCCAATACATTCCCACTGATGCGCAAGTTGTAGATATCTTCACCAAGGCACTTGCCCGTGTCAAATTTGAATTGTTTCGCAATACTCTTGGTATTTGCCAATAATGTAATAAGGGGGGATGTTAGCATATTATATAGCATAGGGCATATAAGTGCAAAGTATATTTCAATTATTGGGCATAATAAAACAAGCGCTTCCGCACTCTCCAATTAATGAGTTGGTTTGTCAACCAACTCAGGTGGTTCAACCACCCAAACCACCTATGAGATGTATATAACCTTCTTCTTTATCAATGATCAACTGCTTCATATTTCATGAAATTGCATCAGTATTGTTTTCATTTATCCCTCACAACACCTAATAGTTTTACATCCATCAATCCATCTCACAAATGTATGACTTGTATGAAAAGGTTAAACATTTTTATTGATGACTTTTATACATTTGATGATGCTTACATATAGGTTATTGAGCATCTTAGATTCATTCATTATGTTTTAACATAGAAACATAAAATAAAAACAAATTGCATCATCATATCATTAGTACATCATATGCATACATATATCTAGGCATACATATATGCATATATACACAATGTCTAGGTATACATCCATCATCCACAATTGCATCCATAAAGTGCATCCATACATCAAATAAAATAAAACATGACATAAACACATGATGGGCCATAATAAAAGAGATATCATATTGTAGACAAAAAATTTATCCCTTTTTAGTGGGTAATCTTCCTTAGAGCCCCTAAGAGGTCCCTAACTCTTTTCCTAGGCAAGGATAAGCCTCTTTTTCCCCTACCTAACCTTTCTTAGTAGAATTTTAGAAAAATCGCACCCGATTACGATGGGGCACAACTTTGTAGCAGCAATATCATACCCCATCGACACGGGGTGCAATTTTTCTATTTTAGGGTTTTAATTTATTAAAACTTGGGTTTAACCTTTTTAGCGTGCTTGGCATCGGCTTGTGTTTGTTTTCCCACTTCTTTCACCTTGATTTTCATCTATAAAAGGAGGGGTTAATCCCACTCCTAGAGATAGACAAGAACTTTATCTTAGAAATAATTAAGCTCAAAATTCTTATGATTAATTAATGCTCGTATTCTTACTTTTGCTCTACTTCCTAGTTTCTTCTACAAGCTAAACTCAAAGTGCGAGTTTCAAATTTGATCTTCTGCTACATTTATTTGGATTACTGTGTGGTTTGGTGGACTCGTGTTGTTGTTTGGAAGGAGAGTACGTATTTGGATACCTTGATCTCTTCTTCTATGTGGTTTGGTGGACTCGTGTCATCCATCATGTTGTACGCACTTTGTTTCGTGCATTTATTTATGCCCTACATTTATCTTTTGTTTTTTGTGTCTCTGAAGTGAAATTGCACCCTGTCCCATCCAAGCATGACTTTTCTAACCCTAATTTAGTTTTTTCACTCATGGAAGCGATGTCACGCTCTATTTTGATAAAGTGCAACTTTGCCTATAGCGTTATCGTGCCTGCCATCTATGAGGTGCAATTTTTCCTAGGATTGAATTGGGGATATTTGTCAGATTTTGATTGCATGAGTATTTTCTAAATTACATTTAGGGCATGGTAGCATAATCTGTTTTTTATTTCTCTACTATTGCATTACTATTTTATGATTAATTCTCTAAAGGTCAATTTCTGCTTTTGTTTCCAAAGGTCATCAAAAATGACCTAGGGGGCTTTATTACAACACCTCCAAGTATTGTTATACAATAGCCTAAGAAGACCTCCTAATGCTACTATTATTTTCAAGTGTTTCATAATTTGTCTTGAAAAATAGGTACTTCTAATATCATTGGATAAGAGGAAGAAAAATCTAATTCAACTACCAGTCTAGATAACTGCCCTAATTGTTTTGTTGAATATCTGATCTAATTATTGGTTCTTAAGCATCTGAAAGTGAAAACATATAGTGTGCATCTAGGGTTAATGTTGTGAATTTATCTTGTGTCCTTGATTTAAATATTTTTTTGGATAAAACCCTAGGTTAGTAATCATTCAAAGAAATAATCATATTAGGTTAGATCATGTATTCTTGCATTCTAATTTTTGCATTGTACTTTATCTTTCATAGCATAGATCTAGAAAGGCCAAACTTAGGTGATTGCTTGAAATTGAATACATCAAACTATCCCAAAATTCTTGAGAACTTGGAGCAAGTCCTAAAACCATTCCTAGTGAACCCTTCCCCCTAGCACTGTGTGTAGAGAACAACATACCCCCATGGTTCACCCCATAAGGCTTTCTATCTTTCACGGATCCAACCTTTTTTTGAAAATTATATGTAGTAGGGTAGTTTTCCCCCTCTACATATTTGGTGAACCCGATGTGAACACCTCCTTTATTTTGAAAATAATAAGCAAGATCATTAATTCTATTTGAAAACTCTTAAAAGAAATTAAAATTTGTGTGTTAGTGTTTTCCCCTAACTGTTTTCACCACTTCTAAATGGCTCCTTTCCTTAGAAGTTAGAGGAAACAATTAGAATCTGATTATGTTCCCTTGGAAATTGATAGGGAAGACCCTAATGTAGGTTCAAAAGATCAAGAAGAGGTAGATATGGAAATTAAAACTAATCTTGATCCTTATGCTAGACCTAATGGTAACTTTTTCTTCTCATCATTTGATCATATTTGGGAATTCATGAAAGCTCATAAGGAGAAGCTATTGGAATATGTAGAATAAGAAGATCATCTTGAAAAAAATGATGCTACTCCTTCTCCTCCCATTTGGTCTCTTGTGCTTAATCATGATAATCCCACATCTCAACCTGTGTATCTTAGTAATCTAAAGAACCAAGTGACTTGTGCTACTACTAATACCACCAACATTGGATGGAATCCACTCATTCCTCTAGCTAGTAGTGGCACCCAAAATTACTTTCAATTTCCTCCTTTATATTATAATGTCAACATTATTGCTTCTGTTACACCACAAGTTAATCTTCCATTCTCACAAAGCACCACATATAATAAAAACCTTCTCATGTACAACTTAATTCAAGGGAATATGGGAAACACACATTATTCAGAAATGCAAAATTTGACAAATATAGTGAATCAGTTGGTTCCAAGGATGGACCTGATTCAGCCTTCAAGATCTACATACAATTATAATGAAATGTATAGTCAGCCATTGGATCCTATTATTGTTGCTAAACCTTATCCCAAGCATTTTTCTATGCTAGTTTTACTGATATATAAAGGAAAAAAATATCCAATAGAACATCTAAGGGGATTCAGAATAGCTTACCATGATCTTGTTTATGATTATATGCTTGTATTGAAAAAAATTCCAAAGAGTCTTGTTGGGGTTGCATTGGAATGGTATTATCTGTTACCCAACTATTATTTAAAGAGCTTTGGAAATACTGCAAAAAAGTTTGTTCATCAATTTAGTGCTCATATTGAAAAGGAAGTGACAATGAGAGATCTATATAATTTAAAACAAAGTAAAGAAGAAAGTTTTTTAGAAATATTAGCTCATTGGAGAATTTTAGTTGGTCGATTAAGACAATCTATCTCTTAGAAAGATATGTTTGATATATTCATCAGTAATTTACAAGAATGGACATTGTATGTACTAGAAACTACTATTATTACCTCTCTTGATCAAGCAATTGAGTTAGCCAGAAAAGTGAAACAAGATCTTATTAGAAGAGATCAACTTAAGAATAAATTAGAGAAGTCTACTAGGTCTCAACATAAGAATAAGCATACAAGAGGTAATAATGATAGTAGGCATGTTAATAATGTCACCAATAGCCTACAAAATATTGTACTTCAAAAACCTCCTCAAAGAAATTTTACTAGACTTAATATACCTATGGAAGTAGTTTTGAAGCAATTATTAAAAGCTAAGGTAATTGCATTACCTCCTATAAGACAACCATATACTACAGTTCATTGGTATAAGACAAGTCATTATTACACATATCATAGAGTAGAAGGACACTAGAAAAATTCTTGTAAGGAGTTGAAGCATGTGGTTCAAGATTTGATTGATGCGGGATGCATTGATTTAAGAAATTTCTAAACCTCAAGTAATAAAGCTCCTATTCAATGAGCACCAACAATAAATCAAGATATGGAAATATTCAAGGATCCATTACCAAAGCATGATCAACAAGAAGCCAACCAAGTGGTCCATTAGGATGATTCCCTACACCATAGTAATGTGGTTGGTATGGTTGGGATAACTATAAGAAAATAAGCTTAGAATCAGCAAGGATAGAGTTTAGCACCACAACCTAGTTTAGTTTTAAAAAAAATAGAGAAAATATTCAGCTACAAGAATTCCACCTATAGTACTGAGACCATAGTCACAAATTTTATACAATATTCAGAAGCAGTTAGCTACTACTCCAACAAAAATATCAATCTTAGAGCATTTACAAACTTCTCTTGATCATCGAAATACTTTAATGGAATTTTTAAAATAACAATATGTTTCCCCAGATGTTACCCCTAATGCCATAGTTGATGCCATAGGTTCTTTTGGGATACATCATGTCTCATTCTCATATGATGATAAACCTTCCTCAAACTTACATAGATATTCATCACTTTACATCACTGCACTTATTGGGGATACCCTTATCAAACAAGTTTTGATTGATAATGGCTCATCCCTCAATTTGTATACATATCAATTCTTTCAAAAATTTGGGTTAAAAGAGGAAGATTTAATAAAATCTGATATCCTTATTAAAGCTTTCAACAATTAGTCCCAAGAGGCCTGTGGTGTCATATCTCTTCCATCAAAAGTGGGGCCTCGAATATTGAATACTTTGTTTTACATGGTGTCTTATCCTACATCTTTTAATCTTCTTCTTGGGTAACCTTGGATTCATGCGATGAAGGTCGTTCCTTCTACTTTTCATCAATATCTCAAATTTGAATTCAAGAATCAAGTTATCACCATTCCGGGTGATCCTCGACCATTTGAATTCTATTCAAATATAGAGTTAGCTCAATCTGAATCTTACTCTTGTCCTTCTATCTCTTTGGCAATTTCTCCATGTTTCTCATCTCAAATTTTAGAGCATCTTTAAAACTTAAAAGTGAGTGAGGAACGTCAACCCTATTCTTCATCCTTAGATCATGATAATCAGTTTCTCCAAGAGTCTCTTCTGGATCTCACCAAGTGACCACCATCACCTTGAACTATGGGTTTGCCCCATAAGAAGGGTGATTTTGTACATATTGGCATGTGTACCTTTGTCTTTGGAGGGACTGCCTTCAAATAAAATATTTGTGGCAACAACCCATATCCTAGTGAGCGCTCTTTTGCTCAATGTTATCTCATTAATGATTATCCCTTTCTAAGTAGATCCTATCTAGTATAGGATATGTAGATAAACTATTGGGACCACAACTAAAAGGTATTCAAGAATATTTAGATGTTGATATTTGGCACTGGGAGATGTGGTATAGGTTTTATACCTAATAAAAATCAACCTTTACCTTTTGATTATGATGATCATCTTGTGACTTATGTAGAATACATAGAATATTAAAATATGATAATAGATGAAAATAAAAGCATTAATCATGCTTCTCCTCCAAAGCTAATGTCTAGCAATATGATTGATTTTATTTTTTTTAAAGATGATATTACTTCTGTGCAAGAGAATGGTGGATATTTCTATAATGTTTGTTTCACTAAAAAGAATGGTGCTATTAGAAGATGTGTTGATTATTGTGCCATGGATGTCTGAAGAAGGGTCTTGGAAGAACTTTCGCATGATTTTTATCATCGATATGCACTCCTTGGGATATCTTCGATCCGACACCTCATGGCACATTAATTTATTTTAATAATATGAAGGTATCTTTAGGTTTTGCGTTGATTTCAATTCTATCTAAACAAAAAAAAATCTTTCATATAGTTACATTTGCATTCCCACTGCATCCACTTGCTTGCTCATATTGCATTGTTGATTGTCATATTTGCATGAAATATTGACATCTAAAGAACACCTTGCATTATTTCCTATCATAATCGCATTGTTTCTTGTTCATGACTGCTTGCTCATATAGATTTTTGGGGATTTTTGTGATAATGGCATGTGATGATACCTAGTTAGGACATAGCTCACATGCATTGCACTTATCACTAGGACTCTAATACCTAGAAATATCCCCCTAGGGATTTCTCCCTTCTTTCTTCTTATAATTGATTCTTCTCCTTCTCTCAATTTATTTATCATGATAATGCTTTCACTCACAAAGTCTTCTTAAGATCCCTATCTAGGATAGCACTTGCATATCATTTATTTACATATTATACCCCACATGGGATACTTATACATCCTAACGAGTATTACATCATATATGATCTTCTATCAGGTCATACTCTCTTTTGAATCAAAAGGCTCAACACCCCATTATAGGATAAGCTCCTTGGTCAATTTTAGTAGACCTTGGCATACATCCTAGCAGGTAAACGTCTCATAGTAGTCAATAAGGGAGCAACCACCCATAGTGGATCAAACTCCACATATCTATTTACACTACTGTAAGTGCTAAACCTATAGCGGGTCTAGCTCTATTCCTAAAATGATCTATGGTATCTAATTATACTGGTTCCTTGCAACCTACGCTAGTTCAATGCTATGGTTCATCAGTTCTTCTCCTTTTTAGATGGTTTACCTTTGGATTTTTCTTCTTATTTTCTTATTTTTCCTCTTCATCTTCTTCTTCTTCTTCTTCTTCTCTCTCCTTTTATCTCTTTTTCTTTCTTCTCCTCTTTCTTTTATCTCCTTTTTTTTATTTTCTCCTTCGTCTTCTTCCTTCTTTTGCATCCATCCATTTTCATATAGTTTGCATTAAGATATTTTGTATACATGAAAACACATAAATAAAAAACACATTACACACATAAAACAATAAAAGCAACTATATATTACTCGATATAAAAAGAGTGTATAGTCCCCATGTCAGGTTGGTGTACCACAATCCAAACTTGATACACTCAATCTAGGGATGTACACCATAATATAAAAATCGATGCATCATCTCGATCCCCAATCCTATCTCTCTCCTAGATATGAGAGCCAGCTCCCTCTGGTCCACCCTAAGAGGAAGACAACCTAGGCTATGACATGAACTACCATGATACCAATGTCATCCATGATCGATATTGTGATATGCTCGCTAACTGCAAGGATGGAGGAAGTGGCATCTTCTTACTTGGTGGGATAGCTGCACATTAAACTATCTCATAAAATATAGCCCACTAAATGGCTATCTCCAACCTCTCTCATGTTTGCCATAGCTCTACTTGAAGAAGCTAAACTGTACTACATGCTTGGCTGCTCTCAATGACAACCATCTCCTATACCCTGGATCTCTCATGCTCTCCATATAGACTAGTCATATCTCCCTAGAGCCAGTCGGTCTTTGCCCAAGTTGAGTCCCTCTCAACCTTGATGGTGCTCAATGATCTCCATAACATAGCTCCTCTATCTCCCTCCTATATCAGCCCTCACCAACCACTACTATAGATTTGGAGGCATCTCCAGGATCTCTGATCTATGGCCTCCCTATCTATGGGGGTATAACTCACCTCCAATCTTCAGTCTCTACATCTTGGATGGCCTCCTCTACCACCAAGATCCAAACACAAGATGGCCTCTATCTTGGAGCGACAGGAGTCTACTGTACCTTATTTATGGCTCAATGAGCTACCTCTCATAATGCTCGTTGCATACCCGAATCCATTACCTAATGCCTTTGTATCAGTACTGGTAGGGATATCCTTTGGAGCAAAACTCCTCTATACCATCGCCTATATCTGATAGCCACTCCTGCATCATCTACTCTTGGGTCTATGTAAGGAGGATCATCCATATCCTACTTGGTCCACCTGGTGAGGTTTGGCTCATCTCCTACCCCTACTAGATCCTGGGTCACCCTTCGATACTAGTAGTCCCCTAGATATGGGACTCCCTGTAAGATAATGTGCTATCGAAGGACTTGGTCAAATCTAAAGACCTATAGCTCTCCCTTATTTGACCTTAGCCATCTGATCCTTTGTATCTTGGAGAGCTCTGTCCTATGCTTCGTCCACCCAGGGTGAAGCCACCATGGTCTCTAGATGATCTTCACCTCCCAAAGCTCATAAATCACCTACCTTGTTAGTGGCAGATTCCCTACATAGGTCCTCATGGTCCTCTCCAGGGGCCTCAACCATTTGTATGTTGTTGGTCGCTCTAGGATGGGAAATGGACTGGGTAGTGCCTCCAGTATTCATACCATGATGTGATCCTAGTACCACACCTAGAGCAATATCTCACACACCAATCTTGTATGTTGCTTATACACGATGTTGTAAAATATCTTATATAGGTGGGCCAACACATATGGCCCCAGGTGAATTGAACCCTCTAATTATGCATATCTACCACTACTCTTGCCATCACCCATGGTAAGTGTTGTCAGCTAGTATGGCACATCAAAATCCCAACCACATCCCCATAGAGCATAATGGTTAGAGGATCTGCCTCATAGTGACCCACTAGATCATCGACTAATATGGTGCTCTCTTGCACCTAGTAGGTAAACCCTACTGAGAATAACTGTAGTGTGGCTACCTATCCTTGCACTTTGTAAACTGATATCCCTTTGATAGGGATTCACAAAATCTGCCACACATCTTCTAGTGTGATGATGAGATCTCTTATGGGTAATCAAAAAGTAGAGGACTCTAGGTACTACCTCTTTGCTAGGGCTATCAACATGGCCCTATCTATCTCAATGTGAGGCATCCTTGCTAGGTGGTCTAGCTCAACCACCTCTAGCCGAGTTATCTCTACTGGCCCCAGTGCATCCAACTCTGCCAGAGCCCCTACCCTCCACTCTCAACTCTTGAGAATACCTAGCTGCATCCACAAACAAATAAAATTAAATCAGTTTCATGAATTAAAATTAAAATAAAAAATAATAATAAAATCCATAATTTCAAATCAAAACACAAATATTGATCATAATTTTATAATTTGCACTTCGTAGTTGCTTGTTTTCCCTCTTTTTCCTCTTGTGTTTGTTTTTGCTTTTCTTTCTTCTTTTTCCAAATTTTTGGTGAAATCATGCCCTCCATTTTGGAAGGCGCAATTTCATGAAGTTGCACTCGATTTTACCCAGGCAAGATTTTATCATGCTTCATCTGGAGCAAAATCATGAGTGGGCCAGGAAATTATGCCCCCCAACTTCACCCCTTGCAACCGTTGCTCAATGAACTGGTAACACCATTTATTTTTCTACCCAGTGTCCTTTCCCTACCAACGTGTGGTGAAAATGAATTAGGGTTTTACCATTTTTCACCTTTTTAAGCTTTGTTGGTTACCCTTGTTTTCTTTGGTTTTTGTTCTTTCTTTCTATTTCTTCTTCTGCATAAGTTCTTTCAAGTTTCTATGAGATATGTCATCTTCATAAAAACTCAAGGGGGTACCCTGGCCTATAGAGGTATTAATATCCCTAATGCCTTGATTTGCATGCAAAATAAGAAAGTGTCTGGAATGACACTATTTTTGCACCACCCCTTTCTTCTAAACTGGTCATATCATTTTTTCTTGCTATCTTCTTCCAGTGAGTGTACCTACATCCTTTCTTTGACGTTTTTACTTGGCCTTAAATGCATCAAAGAGGGGGCAAAATGTAGACACAAAAAATTGACCTACTTTTAGTGGGTAATCTTCCTTAGAGCCCCTAAGAGGTCCCTAACCCTTGCCCTAGGCAAGGGTAAGCCTCTTTTCCCTCTACCTTGCCTTTATTTAGCCTTTTAGTGAAATTTCACCTGGTTATGATGGGGCGTGACTTCACAGCAACGATATCGCACCCCATGAACATGGGGCACAATTTTGCTATTTTAGGGTTTTAATTTATTAAAACTTGGGTTTAACCTTTTTAGCGTGCTTGGCATCAGCTTGTGTTTGTTTTCCTTTTTGTCTATAAAGGGAAGGGTTAATCCCACTCCTATAGATAGACAAGTGCTCGATATTAGAAATAATTAAGCTCAAAATTATTATGATTAATTAATTCTTGCATTCTTACTTTCACTTTACTTCTTGTAGGCCCAAAATGGCCACATCCTTAGAAAATATTGAAATTTTTATTCTAAGGCATGAAATCTCTATTCCGTTGAGGACATAGAGTATTTTGGAGCGGATCCACAATGAGAATTCTCCAATCCACTCAAAAGTTAGTCTTTTTGGAAGTATATTTTCATTCTGCTTGGTACCCAATGTATTTGGCAATGAATTTCAGGTGAGTCTCGATTTTGCAAAACTTTTATGCAAGGATGACGTCAACACGATAAAAGTGTGGAATGGCAATTGTTGTTGATTTTTGCATGCTCCAGTGACTAAGTGTTGGTAGACTTGATTCAACTGATTTCCAAGAGTGTTCTTGTGCAGAATTGTGACATGAAGGCTAAAAATACTGCAAAGAGGGTGGAATGGTGACATGAAAGACAAAAGTATTGTAAAAGGTATGAAATGGCAAAAAATGACTATTAGCACTATTTCCAATGTGGATTGGTGATTCTGCATTCCAACTAAGTTAAATATGATGTCAACATATTTTTTGTGCAAATTATGATCTGCTTTACAGAAGAAGAGAGAAAGAACACTAAGTAGTGAATTGATAGTGGATTTCATCCCACTCACTCCTCAGTTCATTTCATGGTGGAATTTGATTTTGCAAAACCAAAGCTACTAAAGATGATGTCAGTGATTGAAAAGTATGGAATGGTATATTTTTCCTTCCCTACCAGTTTGCAGAGCATTTTGAAGTTTTAATCATCACCATTCATCAAAAAGCATCGACTATTGAGATGTTGACATTGTCGAAGCATTTAAAAGCAAATTCTTGTCAGATCATAGTAGTCAATTGGAATGCGGGAAGACAAAGCATCAAAGGGTTTTCAAGATCAAGAACCAAAGTAGTTGCAGATCTACAGTGGAACGGAGTTTCCAATAATAATGAATGGATAAAATGTATTTTCTAACTGCTTGAACTCTGACTACCATCAACTAACCGAAAAGTTATAGAGTTGAGTTGCCTTGGTTTATTACTCATAGTATATTTCTCGAACTTCGCCAGCCAGTAAGATAATGCCAAAAAAACTCTCTGCTAAGCTATAAAATTATAATCATTTTAATGCCTCAATATTTTTTATTTTACAAACTATAAATAGAGGTCAAACCCTCATTTTTAATGGTCGGCTCTAGTGCGTTTGCTTGCCCTACTATAAATATTCTTGCAAACTAATGGAAGGAGAATTACTCTAATTTTTGACTCAAAATTTGTTATCTTCACTATATTTTATACAAGAGGTTCAAAGTTGTGAGCTACATTTCTATCAATACTTTAGAGGTTAGTTCATTCCAACTTATTGGATTACTAGTTGTGAGAGTAATTGAAATATGTTCATAGTTAGATTTGTGTTTTAAGAAGTTTATTTTTGTTAAATCTTATTATTGGTCTATATTGGTCATAACCTAAGGTTTTGTGTAAAATTTAATCAAGGGTACGCACCCCTTTCATATGAAAGAGCAGGTTCAGTCATCTTTATGAAATTGCTTGATCCTATCTTGATCCTATGGTAGGTGCTCATCAAAGTAATCAAAGGTTAATATAAAAATTCATAAAGAATTAACCAAGCTTAGAATTAATAAACCAATGCTTATAAAGGTTTAAAATCATCAACCGTGTTTTAAGAGACTTACAACTCTATCGATCTGGATGAGCGTGCATGAATATTTGTTAATCCAATGATGCATGCTCTCAGATGTGCAAGGTCAATAAAAGGTCAAAGTCTAAGGTTGGTCAAAACAGGTAAAAGCTTAATTAATGTGTATTAAATCTAATACTACAACAAAGCTTGCAGATAAATAACACACAACTTCTTAGATCTAGATGATAGCGCATGACCTGATTAATATCTATTGATGCGCACTATCTAAGAGGATCAATCATTAATATTGAGAGTTTAATAGCGCTCGAGAATCAAATTTTAATTAATCCTCATTAATCTTGAGCTAAGTATGATTAAGCAAGGGTTTTAAGTGTGTAATAAATGATTCCCCCTTGGGATAAAAAGTGTGCAACTTCTCAAATATTAATGTCAGTGCTCACTCCCACCCAAATTCGATGGTAGTGCACTCCCAAATTTCCCAAAGCTTAATACGTAGGGTGTTATCAAATGTTTAATCAAGGGTTTTATTAAGAGTTGATCTCCATGCATAATCAGGATTAATGAGGGCCTAATATGTTGATAATGGCCCCTCTTCTTTTGATTAACCTACGTGCATATCTAAAGGATTCAACGGGTGCGTGCATCCATCATTTGATCTAACGATGAGCGCACAGGGAGATGATCGGACTATAAATTACTTATGGTTTAATTGAATACTATTAAATATTTTAATCACTTATTAATGTTAAATTTTTTGGATTATGTGTGGGTTTAATACATTGATTAATAATGAATGCATTGAGGATTATGAAGTTTTAGGCCTAAGTGTTTTAAATCAAATTATTGTTAATATAATTATTTTGACCTAATGTTCAAGATTGATCTAATTAATTCAACGATCATTCATATATCATTGGACTAATGACCATGCAGATTTTAAAATCTCAACGGTAGTGCATGGGGTTAACTAGATCTAATGGTAACGTTGACCTTGGTGCACAAATTTTAAATGGAAAAATGATTTTGCCTAGATGCCTTAAGGGTTGGTTAACCACTAATTAATTTAGGATATTCAATTTGTAAAATTTTCCTCTTTCGAACTAACCAATGTGTAAATTGGTGAATCCTGACAGGCATGCACCTCCATGAATGGATCTAACAACAAGCGCTTGGAAAGGTGATCGATTTTTAATGGTATATGTTTTGAACTAACCCCTTTGTAGGACCAAGGTGGCAGAACATTTACAAAATACTTCCCATGAAAGCTACTATCGACCATGCTCTTAATACCACATCAGAAGGAATTGTAGCCTAATGACCAATAAAAATATTATAAATTATTGGAAGTACACAAAATAAAGTCCTCACGAACGTACAGGCAAAGGAAGATCACATACCATAACTATCCGATTTTAGAAGTAATGTAATGGCAGACATCCATTAGTTGGATTCAAAAGGTAGTTGGTGAAACTACATTAATGATACTCCATGTGAGATCAATGAGGCTACTCCACCCTCAAGTACTTAAACCCCCACTCTTGAATGTCATTGCCATCTTGGTTATCTCAAGTAAAGGAATCACAAAGCAAGAAACTGGTTTTGGCAAGCAGAAAGTTAGATGAAACTCAAGGGAGTATGTTTTTATGAGTCAAAGTATTTTTTGAAAATGAAATGACTGCTTGGGGAGCAACCTTCATGCCTAAATATACTAAAGAGGCAGTGAAATTTGTTATAAACTAGTCACCATATGTTGAGCTTCCTAAGGAAGCTATTACCAAGACAAGACTGTACAATTTTACCAAAAATTTTGGGCCAAACAAGCATCTCACACCAGCCCATCAATATGAGATTGAAAACACTTGTATTTGGATCTTTGTGCCTACCATGGAAAATCTGTAATGTGACATGTGGTTGTTAGCTGGTTTGTTCTTCAAGGCATGAAAATCACAAAACCAGGGCATTCCTAAGAGCAATAAATGGACCAGCAATGTAGGGAAGCTGATATGTCCTAGAGTATACTACTCTTCAAACCTGATGGCATGGCTAATAGTGGCCTATGATGAAACACAAGAACTTTTTGAAATAGAAAATTTTAACTAGTGTTTAGCATCACGGCCAAATACATCCAAAGATTCTTCAACTTGATGCCTTCAAACACATCGCTATTTTACCAAGTAATTGAAAGATAGTCCCGTGGATTAACAGAGTTAGAAGATTTCAAAATGTTTTTTGAGCCATATGAGCCTGTGTAATTTGATTTCCCCATTAGAAATACTGCTTTCAAACCTTGGTTCAAATATTTTTATGATATGATTAACATAACTTTGGGAGTAGAAGAACTCAGTGTGGTAGGGTAAAATTTTTTATACCTAGTAGCACAAAGTAATAAAATAATAAATCCCCTCATATACGCCTAGGAAGAAGAGTTGAGCAGATAAATGCACTCATAGTTAATAGAGTTAAAAAGTTCAATTTTAGAGCAAAGAAAATAAATACCCCCATTCTCCCATTACTCAATCCTCATGCACCTAATAGTTGGGCAGTTAGGAGATCAAAGTAAAGGAAGACTAGGAGCCCTTGAGAGCCCCTATTTTCAAAATAGATTTTGGAAGATGCATGAAGGACACTCTCACTTGGGTTGGTTTTGTTACAATGTCATGGTGGAGATTCACTAGATCCTAAGATGTGACATTCCTAATAGAATGGGACCTGGAGTCAAAACTTTCCTCAAAGAAAAATAAATAGGGGATATTTATTTTCCAAAAATTTCACATACATTAGGCTTTATGAGGCCAAAATTCTCCCTAAGATATTACCTATGTACTTCTCTTTTTCTTTGGCTGCCCTAGAACTTGTGAAACAAGTTGCCAAAGAAGCCAAAATGAGGTCAGTGAAGAATTATGGTAGGGTCTCATGGCTCAACATACCTTGTAAGTTTGGGTATTACATCTTTTCAGGATATCCAACTTTGTTCAAATGCATGTATGATTTGGAAAAATCTAGATTTTTAGGAAGTAACTTGGAGGTCCTATGATCCTACTAAAAATACGAGAAGATGATGAGAACTCACCAGTATTTCTGTATACAATACAAAAATGACCAGTACAAAGAACTCTTGGAAGCCATAGAGAAGGGAGAAGACCTACGCAATGTATGGGAAAATTTCCCTTAAGAAAATAGAGATAATTCACAGGTTCAAAAACCATACGACTACCCCCAAGATTTAACCTCAATAAGAAGGATTTTTGTGGATGCAACATCCCCTCTCTTCTCTAGAGCAACCCTAGTAGTTTACGAAGATGTATTGGAAATCATAGAAGATCAAGGTATTGATCAAATGGAGATTTCAGTGAGTATGGTGGATATCGTAGAGCACCAAATTTAGGTTCCTAAGAGCTCTCACCTCAAGATAGAGGTAGCACCTAACACTTCCCAAGAAAATCCTACAGGATCTGATATAGAGAAATGGAAAGGGATTGCCATTGCATCTTTCTAGGAACTTACAACTTTAGAAAAGCAAGATATATTTCCTATTTTTGATAAGTTGTTAGCCCATACTCGTATAAGGAAGTTAGCCCCAAGATCCATTCCCAAGTCTCTAAAGATCAATGATAGGGAAGTTCAAGTCCCACTAGTGATACAAATGAACATGATGAGAGTATGTGGTCTTGGAAACATATTCATGGGACATTGGGTTAAACTACAAGAAGTCAGGGTTATGCATAAGGGGTCAGACCCAAAATGTACTTGTAAAAATATGGTAAATCTATTACGAAACCCTAGTGAATCCTGACCAAATTCATGTAGGAGGACATGGTAAATTATCTTATTTTTTCAAAAAAAAATATAAAATATTGACGAATTTGAAATTTTTGGTTGGACCAAATGGAAAACGAGATCCATCCATGGGTAGGTGTAAAAAATGGTTTGATCTTGAACTAGGTGTAGAAAAAGGTCCGATCTCAAATCGGGTACTGAACATGGTATTGGTTGTGGATCCCAATATCAAATTGGGTACTAAACATGGTATTGGTTGTGGAGCCTGATTCTCTCTAATTTGGAGGTCTTGTTTTCAGCCACACTTGGACCCGCTCCATGAAGGTGTAGAAGGGGCAACGCCCCCTACTACATCATCGGGGGGGTCTAGGGAGGGTGACCCCAAAGCTAAAAATAGATGTATTTTTTCCTTTGTAAAATAGGGTTTGGTAGTCTAGCTAGATGTAAAATAGGGTTCGAATATCAGCCTTGTGCATAACAGGATCCGATAGTCCATATAGATGCAAAATAGGGTCTAAATATTAACCTTGTATAAAACAAGGTTTGGTAGTCTGTTCGAATGTAAAAAAGGGTCTGGATATTGACCTTGTGCAAAATAGGGTTTGGTAGTCCGTTCAGATGCAAAATAGGGTCCAGATATCAGCCTTATGTAGAATAGGATCTGGTAGTTCAATTGAATGCAAAACGGGATTTGGATATCAACCTTATGCAGAATAGGATTTAGTAGTCCATAGGATGCAAAATAAGGTTCGGATATTGGCCTTGTGTAGAATAGGGTTCGATAGTCCATCTAGATGCAAAACATGTTTGGATATCAGCCTTGTGCAAAATAAGGTTCGATAGTCCATTCAAATGCAAAACAAGGTTCAGTCTGGTGCAAAAATGGTTCTGATCTTAGTTGGTGTAGAAATGGATCCGATCTAGTGCATAACTAGGTCAGAATATCCATCTAGTGTAGAACAAGATCTAGAAATAAAAAAGTATTGATGAGGTATGTGTTAGTTATATATAGTGGTATACTTGGCTAATTGGGTGGGATAATTTAGAAATTTTAAAATTTTATGGAGAAAAGGATCCTCTATTTAGGTAGAATTTTTGGTGAATTTTTAAAAATATCCATGATACTATTATCAATGCACGATGAACCGACACCTAAAAAAATTTTGTCCCAATTTTTTTTGGCTAAATGGCCGATGTCCGGGTCCCCCAAATTTGCAAATTTGAATTTTTGAAAATGCCAATTTTTACCCCAATGGCAAAAATTCATCGCTATGCATAACCTTGCAAGAAGTTATACTTGCCCTTGAAACAAAAAGGCCCAAGTTGTCTCTAACTTTAACAAGGGTCACACTAGAAATAGTAGAATAAGAAATAGCTTTCAGTGCTACCAGTGAGCAAGAATTACAAATAATAGCAAGAATGGGTAGCATGGGAGAAGGTTTTGTTGTAGGAGCTGAAGAAGACATATCCATGACATCCATTGTAGAAATATCTATACCTGCTCCTCCAAAACCTTTTACCTTCAGAATTGATGATAACACAAGAGATATTTCACTACAGGGGGAGGATGACGACATGGTCATATTGAACAAAGCCATGCAAGAGAAAATTGTGGAACTTCTGCTCTAGAAAAATATTAATTTGAGGAGTCAACTGAAGGAGAAATATAACAAAATAACAAGGATGTAAGCCATGATTATGATATTGCAAGAACATTTGTCTCAAGTGACCATCACACAAGAACAACCTCTGAAGGCTAATGAGTAAATAGATTGTGTGGTCTACCTATCTAAAAGCAAGAGAGAAATGTCCTTTAAAATACAAGATATAATTGATGGAATCATAGAAATGTTCTAGCAGATCATATTGATTTAGTTCACTATCCAAGATATGAGAAGTTTGTTGTGTCAAAAAGATCAAGATATAGAAAGCATTCATCCCACTTCCATGATAATGGCTGAGTATTTTAAAGAGATGCAGGATAAGGAGGTGATCCTAGAGTAGCATTGAAGTAAAGGATAGCTTCGAATTCATGAAGGTATTAGTGTTTGGATGGAACTTAGAAAAGTGGTACAATGATGTAGCAAATATGAACTCCCTACCAAATTATATAAAGGAAAAATTGGTAGATATTGGGCTATCATTAGAAGAATTCCTAGAAACTGCTAGCATACATCTCATCTTGAACAACATAGAGGAGTTCAACTATGAACCAGATGAAAAAGAGATGGTTATACAGGCCACATTCTTGGTTAATACTATGGATTCCCCTACTACCATGTACAAGAAAAATAAAGTTATCATCAACGTACAAAAGATTAGAATCCTGCAGGAAATAAATACAATGAGGTTTGTTGCATCCTTTCATACCAATGCGTGGAGGCTCATTGAAAAGCATATCATAAGACTCCAATGGATCAAAAAAATGAAGTAAACCAAAGTGTGTGGTCTATATATGAATCTGAATACACCTCCAGGGGAAGAAATAAGGATCACTAATGCAGGCCAAAGTTCAAAAATAGAAATTTGACCATAAGATGAGGTTCAAATAGAAGAAGAATACTCATTAGGGACAGAGTCAACAGATCAGTGATCTAATTAAACAAAAAGTCATGGCCAAATCTAAAATACAAATAAAAGGGAGTCATGGGAGATAGTTTTATAATATCTAAGGGATCAAGCCAAAGGATGACAAGTGTAAGGCCCATATGAGGCCAAAAATAACTGAATCAAGAATCAGCGGCTATAAAAGAAAGTAACCACGATCAGAATTGGCATCAAGATTTAGAGATAGCAAATTCTTTCTAAGAGGTATACTTCAGTACCCTATAGTTGTGTTGTTGTATCCCTTTTGTGTCTATTTTCTTTTTCATCCCTCATTCTTCCCCTTTTTTGTGTAGGTTTTGATAGAATAGTTCTCAAGAGGCTGAGATTATTTCCAGGTCTATTGAGCTCGAGGTCTAGAGGATTTTCCTATTACCAGATTGTAACTAGAGAGTAGAAGAGTCTTGGTACATTATTTCAACAAGAATTCTTCATTGTATTAATACTTTTTGTAGAGTTTAATTATATTATGCTACTCTACATGTAACTCCTTTGAAAATTAATACAATTATAGATTTCATTTCTATCAACTCGTTATCTTTAATTTTGTTTGTAGCTTCATGATATATTACATTATTTGAATGTGTTATGAACGTTTCTTTCATTGGTTAACTATTGAATTTATTATGATATTCAAATGAGTTTAATAGCACCAATTTCTTCTTTTCCCCATTCTCTTTGGTCATTTGAAAGCATTGTTAAAAATGCTATAACAACCCAATGAATATAGACACTGGTCTACACATAAGGTATAATTAGAGTTGTTATCCTTGCTTGGTCAATTTTATAGAAGTAGTTTATAACTAAAATCTGGAAGTGCATAAACTTGTAAAATCTTAAGTTTACCACTAGGGTTTCCTTACCCATTTTAGTACTTTTAAAACCTAATAATAAATCTCTTACCAAAATAAAGATTCTGGTTGACCAGAGCCTGTAATAGCTTGTTGGTTTCAAACAAATTCTTGCAGCGTGACAACTCGATCCTATGGATGTAAGAAATTGTTCCAACAGTATTTTGGCATCATTGTCGGGTAGGACTTGTTAAGTAGATTGTTTATCTTTTTAATTTTTCCCTGAACGACTATATTTTTTCAACAGGTGGCCAATTAAAATAAAGAACCCACGATTTAGTTTTTGCATATTTTATGTTCTTGGTTTCTTTTTGTCCATTATTTTCAATTGTCTTTTGAAGTTTTCTTGATTTTTCAAATTTTCTTGAAAATTCCTTAAGA
Organism: Wollemia nobilis; assembly: GCA_028583015.1. Classification (NCBI taxonomy): domain Eukaryota; kingdom Viridiplantae; phylum Streptophyta; class Pinopsida; order Araucariales; family Araucariaceae; genus Wollemia; species Wollemia nobilis. The sequence continues at coordinate 2,922,193 of JAQPPZ010017259.1, read as the reverse complement.
ATCATCTCCTATAAGGTTGAGAGTATAAATATGAAGCAATATTGATCATACACTGAGTTCTTTCTGCACTACCTATGCTGGTGACTGTCTGATCAAACCCAAAAATCAAAAATCAAGAAAGAAGGAGTGGAATGTGTTGGCACATATGAGGAGAAATGGTAAAGAGCTATTTCTAGAATTTGAGAACCCTGAGGTATTTACCCATAATCAAAAAATCCTAATTCTAAAAATAACCGTGTATGAAACTAAATCTTATTTTACTAGTAGAAAGTACGTAAAGAAAAATAAGAATCAGAATATTTTTGTTGCAGACATTATTGTAAATGGTGTTTTAAATTTTATTGTAGATAATACATCTTATTCTTCTTAGTCTCATAGCCTTAATATTAGCAACATCATAGTATATCACTCAACAGATTATACTAAACTTACCCAACCCACCATTCCTATAGGCAGTGCTACTGTAAATCAAAACTCTATTTCTCCTATAGTCACAATGGCTCAAGTAAATCTTCAAAATCAGAATCAACAAAACCAACAAAATCAAAATAATCAAAATGTTCAACTGTGGAGAACTAATAGGTACAGACCATTCATTTTACCTGCAAATATGAATACCTTACCTATCAAATCCCATAAGTATTTACTCAAACTTCATGGGAATAATGTACTTACTAGTGAGGACTATATCAAAAAATTTCTATATGCCATGGATAGTTTAGAAGTAGAAAATGAAGATGTAGTCCTAAATTTGTTCTTGCAAACATTGGAGAAAGATGCCCAAGGATGGTTTAATACCCTCCCATCCAATGACATTACAGAATTTGCAAAAATGGAAACTATATTCCTAATAAAATTTAGAGAAAGGAAAAACGAGCAGTCTCTTTTAACCAAATTAGCTACCATGAAAAAAATAAAAATGAAGTTGTCAGTGATTTCAATAGAATATTTTCTAAAACTAGGAATAAAATACCTACTAACCTCGGGCCTAATGACATCCAATCAATTTTTTTCTATCAAAATGCTTTTTCGAGGGAACTTAATTATGAGTTGAGACAAGAACAAACCACCACTATTGATGAATGTATGGATAACATGATAGATATTTAAAGAAACATGTTAGATAGTGGGAAAATGAAACCTTACTCTCTAGAAACAAACCAGTTTGATAGAAAACCCAAAAAGGTAGCCTTCAATTTACAAAGAAGATCTAAAAAATATCCTATGGAAAAATTAACTAATCAGGTGATAAAGATGTTCAACCTATGAACAACAGGTTAGCTAGAATAAAAAGAAATAATGGAAATAATGGTGAATCATCACAACCAGAAAGGCTACAGATTGAAAATTGCCCTCCTTTCAAAAATAATTTCAATAGGAATTGGGGAAACAACAATAGTTTAGATGAAGTAAATAGGAACAGGAACAATAGAAGTAATAACTAGAATAAGAGAGAATCTGATAGAGACCAAAAAAATGTTCTAAACCCTATCCCATGTGTTAATCTCACAAAAAAATTTCTTTATTTTTGCTCAGCCTGTGATGCTCCCCATAAACCAGAGGGATGTGGAACATATTTAATTACACATCATAATATAGATCTTAATGATGACTCGAAATATTATATAAGAATAAATGTTTGTTGGTCTTTAGAAGATGAATCAAGAGAAAGACTTTTTGAAGAAAACATGGATATATATTGTAGACACCTAAATCATGTCATGCTCAGGGGATCTACTCACATAGACACATTCATAAGATCATATGGCATAATCTTGGACTTTCCAAGCATCAACAGTGGTTCTCACCACTCATTTGGGGTCTTTTCAAGTCATCCAAGCCTAGTCGCTCAAGCCAAGAGCGGCTAGATCTTAGCTGCTCAAGCCAAGAGCGGCTAGATCTTAGCCGCTCAAGCCTAGAGCGGCTAGATCTTAGCCGCTCAAGCCTAGAGCGGCTAGACCTTAGCCACTGTAGATGATAGTGGCTATATCTTAGTCACTACAGATGACAGTGGCTAAACCCTAAAAGCAATTTTGTCAAAAAATAGACCTAATCATGGGTGGAAGTGGCAGTTTACATGTAATGAAGCTGAGCGGGAATAACTTTGCATTCTTTTTCATGACCAGTTCACATAGGATACTTGAGTTTGCATTTATACATAAGTCAAATGATCTCCAAGCATAAACAAAGGACAAAATCTTCTCATCTTAATGACCAATTCGCATAGGAGACTCAAGTTGGCAATTATATTTCAGTTAACTAGCCTCCAAACATAGAAAATACATAAAGCTTCTCATGTTTACTCACACTACACATGAGAAATTCATTCCTAGGGCTTGGACATAGACCTAGGATTTTACACTATAAAAGGTGCAAGCCTAAGAGCACCAAGGGACACCCAGGTGTTGTAGGTGAGTTGGAGAGGAGAAGGCAATCCTCCAAGGGAGGTCCCAGGTTCAAATATCCACCCTACCAAAAAGTTAAATTGGGTATCCAAAATCCAATTGATAATGTTGGTGCGAGCAGGGTCGGGTGTGACTCTCGGGTGACTTTGACGGTGTAGAACCCTTGTTCATGGTCTCTCAGACCAAGGCGGCTCTACAAGGGGTTTTTTTCTTAAAAAAAAAAGAGCACCAAGGCACATCTTTTATCTAAGAGAGGATCAGAGATACACATATTTTATCAATTTTGGTCATTTATGAGAGCTTTCAAGACTTGGAGATTTCCCTTGGAGATCACGAGTATGATGAGCCCTAACAGATTGAAGAGCATAGCACTTATTATTTAAACATTGGATACAATATTTGGTCCATAGCTTTGGAGCAAAGAGGATGAGAGTCACTTTAGCGGTCGTTGTCTTGGATAGTGGCCCGTAGGCTTAGCTTAGAGTTTTAGATATTAGATTTATTATTTTAGCATATCATTAGTATAGCATCATTTCATTCATAGCATTAGTCTAATTTGCATTTGCTTTCATTTGTTATATTCAATACTAACAACCTCATTTGGGGAGGCATTCTCGGACATCTAAGTGTGTGTTGTTGTTTCATTGCTTATAGGGCCACAGGTTGATTGAACGGAATCTACGACATACGAGAGCAAAAGGGATATCTCTAAGAAATAGACCCTGGAGAAGGAGGCATGTGTAAGCCCTCATACATTTCTCTATTCAGAATTAGGAAGCTTTTTGAAAGGGCACCACCTCTTCACTAAAGGGGCACTCTTTGCTTATTTGTAACCTTAATGTATTGAAATGGGTATCCCTAAGAGGTACCGACATGTAACCGAGTTTCAATATGAATAAAGAGATCCATCTTTGTCATTTCTGTGTTATATGCTTTTTTTTGTTGTCTTTCATTTCATCTTGGGTTTTTAATAACATTGCAAGTAGAGTAAAGTGGTGCGTGCATCTCGGGGTCGCTACAGATGGTGATCATTGTGGGACCTCCACTAATTTTTTATTTTCTACCAGAATACTAACTTAATTTTATGTGCAGTTCTAGTCACTCTGAGCTACAATGGCCAAAAATTAGTCGCTCTGAGCTACAACGACCAATAGAGCTTTGGTCGCTCTGAGCTATAGCGGCCAAGAACCAGTCGCTCTTGTCAACAATAGCCAGAATTGGAGTGCAGTAGAGGTCAAAACACTGACTCTTTGAGATGGATCGAAGGTTGGTATAGCTTATCTGATATTTTTATAGCTTTATGGATGCTTCTGTGTGTCTAAAATAGAGAACTTAAAGCACATTTATGTTTGGAAATTGAAAGAATAAAAGAAGAAATAATTAAGCATCTTGCATAGCTTAGGTCTTCTTTTAAATTTCCACTAGGAATTTCTAGGAACATCGCATTATGCCTAAAAATTTCACCCTAGAATCCAACATGCTAGACATTGTATGTTGTTTTCTTGCTTTGAGGCCCTTCTAGAGGCCATAGATGCATGAAATAAAGTGTGCTCATATAAATCATAGTAGTTCATGCATATTTCTGAATATTGAAACGTATGTTTTTGCACTTAGGCATATAGGAAAGACTCATTGTTGTTGTATGATGCACTTTATGTTACGTAAGCTTAAAATGAACAACACACACGCACATCTCATTTAAACATTGGGGAGTTGGATTTCATCACCAACCCTCAATTCAGTCCAGTGACGTTGGAATTCATCTCCTTCCATTGGTTTACCCCCTAGAGCTTCCTAGAAACAGATTGAGAAACTTACTTATAGTGATACTAAGTTACTTATGCTCAAACTGTCTCCCACTGTTGGAACAATCATTGGTTCAGAGTGGAAGAGCTAGGTGAACCCCCCACTGGGTCTTCAGTGGTGTACCCTAGCTTATTTTGAGAAAATCATGTTTGGCATGGGTGTACTTGATTGTCACTATGGATGAGTCTTCTCATTATTAATCCAAGAACAAGAGCAAGAAATCGAAATAACAACACATCAAAACACACCAAACAGTTTAGGGCACACTTAAATTAGTAATCAAGATAAAAATTTGGTTGGTATTGTGTGGCTATTCCTAAATTGCAACTCAAAATATTAATTCATAGACAACATGGTCAAAATAAGAAGTAAACACCCTCGGTCTGACATCGAGGGAGAGACTGAAGCAACTCATACCCATAGGTGGAGTCGTAGTAACATTGAACGGCCTACTCGTAATACCATGATACGTAGCTCCACGAGCCTAAGGGGTGATAATTCAACCCTTGGGGGATATCCTCAAGAAACCCCAAGTAAGGAACCACATCATGGAACAAATTCACATAAATAAAAAGAGGCTTCATAGCCATCCTCATCAAGGAGACATGAGGAGACCTCAAGAGCCTCCTCTAAACACACAAAAACATCTCAAAGATGTGAGGAAGCTTCAAGGGCTTCCTCCTCACATGGACATAAATAAGGTTCTAAAACTCATTCTTAACATAGGGATTACGAGATTTCTACATCTCCATCCACATGGAGAAAACATATCACCACAAAGCCCTCTTCATCAAGAAGACAAGCAATAATTGCAACACCCCAAGATTCACAAGAAACATATGAAACAAGTCTACCTACTGAAGGGCAGGAAACTAGATCTACATCTAGCCATGAAAATCAAATATAAGAAACCCTTCAAAAAAAATAAAATATTTCCATAGACTATGACCTCATAGGAGTAAATGGCACCCCATGGGATCAGCCATGGAAAACAAGACAGCTAGACGGGTTGGATCGGTTTCCTACATGACCAACTCAAAGAACTATAGCTACTGAGAACTTTGCATCTGGAAGCTCACAAACTATGACTTCTAAACACATCTCTCAGTCTAGGGGTACCTCAGAGTTACCCTGAAGTAAATGCCTAGAGTTTCTAATCGAAGGGATACTCAATAGTACACTAAATAAGTCACATTACCTAGCAAGAGTATAGGTACAACAAAAACCTCCTCGAGGAATCTGTGAGTCAAGATAATAAGAATAGATTTAGATAAACATGAGTCTTCTATAACATCATAAACTGACTAAATAAGGTGGTTAGAAAATGCATTACATAAGGAGCGAGAGCTAGTGGAAGCTCTCAAATAGGATAAACAAAGAGAAAGACTCTTGCACCAACATGAGCAACATTTAAGAGAGCAGGTTTAGTGGCTAGCTCTTAATAATTTATAGACAAATGGTGGTGACCACCAAAGAACTAGATGCACTGAATCACCTAAGGAGAGGTGCACTAGACAAGATATCCCACAATGAAATTCCCCACCAAACCATGAATGAAATCCAACTAGTGGGGGAAGGGCAAACACAACAAACCAGGATCACAATCTTGAGTCCCCTCGTAGGAGGGAGGAAAATGGAAAAAATAAAATGGATAGAGAGTTACCTCCATTGCCACTACAAATAGGCTTACAAGAGGAGGAAATTTGTGCATAAAATGCATTTCAAGAGCTTGCTGAAAAGATGAAAACCTTTGAGAAACAAGAGGCAGCTGGGAACTTGCCAACATTGAGCAAAATATACAACTAACCATTGTGCCCATCAATATCTAGCCCTCCATAACCTAAGCACTTTGAGATGCCAAGGTTAGAAAAGTTTAAGGGTGAAGAGGATGCACAAGAGCACGTCATAAATTTTTTCAACGCATGTTTTCATCTTAAAGACAATGACGCTCTCATGCTAAGAACATTCATAATGACATTTTCAGGTGCTACCACTTAATGGTTCAACCAACTACCTAAGCATAGCATAACAAACTTTGAACAACTAGTAAATGCATTCTTAAAGCGTTTTTCCTTTGGTGCTAAGAAAAAGTGAACCTTTTAGACCTAACCAACTTGAAACAGTATGATGATGAGCTAGTAATGGATTATGGGAATGGATGGAGAAAAGTCATGTCAAAATTATCATTCTCTGTTACCACATAAGATATCATTCGCATATTCACCAAAAGTTGCTCTAAACACATCTCCCTCTTGCTACAACTTTAGCAGTATCATTCATTTAAGGAAGCTTTGGCACAGACCAAGCTCATCGAAGAAATAAAAGTAGATGAGGGAACCATTAAACTCCAAAACAAAAAGGAGTGGAACAATAATGTTAAGAATGACAAGTATAAATAGAAGTAGGCCAACCCTGCTCTAGTCAATCAAGTCATATTGGCTACACCCAAGGATGAGGGTGCACAACAACACCAGAACTATCAAGCACATCCCCTACCATCCAATTACGACCAAAAATAATAATCAGGGAAGAAACAGAGAACTCAAGTCGCCTCGTTATTTCATGCCTCTGACAGAATCAATGCAATTAATCTTTAATCAATTAAGCAAGGCTAGGAGGATCAGATTTCCTAATATACCTCTTATAAATCCCAACCATCCTAAGCCAAAAGGATATATAGAATATCAATTTTACCTTTATCATAGGATACTGGGGCATGACATTGAGGCTTGCATTGGTTTTAAGCATCAAGTGCAAAACATGATTGAGGTAGGAGAACTCAAAGTTGACAACCCACTAGCTCTCGATAACAGAGACATGGGCATATACAGAAACCCATTGCCCAATCATGAGGTCCCTAGAGAGCAAGGGGTCCAAGTCAATCAGGTTTGAGCTAATATACCTACCCATGAATGCATTGTATGGTTGATATTTTTAACAAAGCAACAAGGACTAGACGGTATGGTCAATCGCAACCACCTGTAGCCCCCATGAACATCCCAGCCATTCCTCGGCTAAGGTAAGACAACCTTCCAGGTCCACCAATGTGACTTGTAGTAACTATTCATAGTAGATTGAAGCAAAACTTGTAGACGACTCCAGCTAAGTTATCTATCTATGAGCTCATACAATAGTCCCCAAAGCATAGGGAGACTCTAATAGATATTTTAAGGACAATTGAGCTCCAATCACAATATGCAAATGCATTCACTCACTTTGTGGGATAAGTACAATAATACCAGGAACCTATAATATGATTCTATGATCATGAGATTAAGACAGTTCCTACTGCCTTACCAGACCCTTTGCTAAACATTGTAGTGGCAATCAACCACTTACATTTCAATAGGGTCTTGGCTGATACAGGTTCATCGATAAACATCCTTATAACAACTGCAATAGAGCACCTCAAGATCCCCAAGTCCAATATCGTTCTAGGAGCTTACACATTGAGAGCTTTTAATTATGCTTTATAAAATATTATGGGAATGATAGTCCTACCCATAAAATTAGGGCATAATACCATCCTTGTGATGTTTCATATATTGGAATGAGCTATGCAATACAACATCCTATTAGGGTGTCCTTGGATAAGGGCCATGAAGTGTGTGCCTTCGATCTTGCACCAGTGTGTCAAGTATGTGCACGAAAACAAAGTCTATGTGGTTCTGGCCAATGAAGAGCCTTTTAAATACATCCATCAGGTGAAAATTCTAAGAGAATTTGTAATCCCTTCTACTCATATATACGTAGCGCCTTCATCCCCAACCACGCAAGTAGATAACGAAGAAAGGACCCATGCACTTCAACACTTCTTGGTGCACTCAAAATAGTCAATGCTTCTAAACTACCATCAATGTCAAAACCAAAAGACAATCAAAAGCTAAAGGCACCCTTAGTTAAGGAAAAAAGGCCCAAGGAAGTGCTAACTATAGCCATTGTTGAAATGCCAAGTCCTATGGAAGAGGAAGATCTTCAATATCAAGATGAAGATAGTAATTATCACCCTACATCACTAGTGTCATCCGTAGGGTCATATACATTGCATGCATCAATACACTTGGCAAGCACATGCATAGGGGAGTACCTTGTGTAGAACATTACCTTCACATCTATCATTGAGTCTACATAAAACATGGGAAGGTCTAAGGACTTGAGGCTGCCAGTGGAAATAGTGGTGTCACTTAGAATTCCTCCCAACCAAACCAATTTTGTCTACGTCTTCCTGGACTGCACCCACAAGTCTTCAAATATAGAAGAGAACAGTCACAAATTATTCATGGTCAATTTTTGTTACCTCTCTAACCTCGATTTTGATCTAAGCTACTTTGAGCATTGCCATTGGCATGGCTATGGCCTTGGAATATATGATCAGGGGTGCAGACGGCCATACGAGCCATAATATTAGCTTCCCTCTAACAGATTTGGGTTAGGCTATTATATCGGAGGTTGAGATGACTCTCTTGCAGTAGCATTGGATAGATTAAGCTTAGGGTTAGGAGAAGACATTGATTTCATTTCTTATCACCCCCTAAGAATAGGAAATTTGAGCAACAGACAAGTGGCCATGGTAAACATACCACCACCAAAAATTTATCATCCAAACATCTCAATTGATTCCACCCCAATAGGGTACAACTCATGGGATAAGGAGAAGAGATATGAAGAAAGTGATGATGAGGCACAACTTGGCTTAGCCTATCAGGGGCCTCGCTATTTACAAATATTCACATGGTCCATCCACGGTGAGAGTGGGTATACATTAGATGAAAGTGACTATGAATCAGAAGACTCAATAAAAAGAGCCTACTTAGGCCTAAGCCATCAACCCCTGACTTTGGAGCAAGAGATAAATGCAAATGGATTCTTCATAAGTGATGAAGAATATGAAGATGAAATAAATATGGCCTAATTAGTGCCAAGACATGAGCCTCTTGCCTTAGGACTACATACCAATGCTAACGGTTTTTGGATAAGTGATAATGACTTTGAGGATGAGACCAAGATGGCTTATCTTGGACCTCACCACTTGTGGCAAGTAAATGAGCTAGTAGAGAGAGAGGCGGCACTCCGTGCCATAGACCCTCTTCTAAAAATTTTAGGGAGACCTATTGACCTATATGCCATTCACCAGATGGTTAATCCCCCTCCACCTACATTCAAATATCGATTAGAGTCCAATGATCCTATTATCCACCCTGCTCATGGGCTAGATCCAGAAATTCCCATTGCTCCAAAACCTCATCACGAGTATGGAAGGGAAACCCCTGAGATAATATTACACCCATGTGGTCTTGGAGATTTTATCCCATCCATTAATATGATCTCCATTGATTTGACCACTTCACTTCATAATCCAATAGATCATACCAAATCATTGCATCTTGATGTAGAGGCTATTGATTGGGATTGCATTAACTCGCCCATAGATCTTGAAGACCTCTTCCCCAACAAAGATATGTTACAGCCATTTTATTTTGCATCAAGTTGTGCATATGATGTCTTCTATTTTGGTTTGGAACCTAATTCAGTAGGTCCTGTGAATCTCGTGAAGGACATTCATTTGATACCCATGCCTCATCAGCTAGAGGATGGGTCACATATGGCTATAGAAGCAACTTTCGAGGTGGGCATCAATGATGATCCTACCTAACCAAGAAAAGTCAAGTTTGGATGAAGTCTCTCTCTAGAGAAACAAGACATCCTAATACCTCTCCTCAAAGAGAGGCTAAATATTTTTTCTTAAACTTATAAAGATATGCCAGGGATAGATCTAAAGTTAGTAATTCACAACCTCTCATTGGATCCCATGAAGAAGATAGTCAACCAGAATCTGAGGAAAATGCATCCAACTATCGCTTTGATGGTGAAGAAAAAATTGCAAAAACTATTGGATGCAGTATTCATAGTTCCTATTGACTACCCTGAGTGGGTGTCAAACATGGTACCCATGGGGAAACCCAATGAAAGATTTTGTATCTGCATCGATTTTAGAGATTTAAATAGGGCAACATCAAAGGATTCATTCTCATTGCCAAACATAGATTCTCTTGTAGATGAAACCGTAGGTCATGATATGCTCTCCCTAATGGATGGTTTTTCTGGATACAACTAGATCTAGATTAAGCTCGAAGATAAACATAAAACTACTTTCATTACTCCATGGGGAACATTTTATTATAAAGTGATGCCATTTGGTCTCAAAAATTTTGGTGCCACATATCATCGGGCCATGACATACATATTCCATGACTATATGCATAATATCTTAGAGTATTACATGGATGACTTACTGGCCAAATACCTATTGTGGCAAGAGCATGTCGAAGTCCTTAGACAAGTCTTTGATCGCCTCAGAGAACACAATGTCTGATTGAATCCTAAGGAGTGCGTATTTGGTGTAACTTCTAGCAAGATTTTGGGATTCATCGTATCCAAGAGAGGCATTGAAGCCGATCCTGCAGAGGTAAAGGCTATATTGGAAATGGCCACCCCTACCAACATTAGGGAGTTATGGATCCTACAAGGCAAGATAACATCCATAAAAATATTCATCGCACAATTATCAGATAAATGTTGACCTATGAATCGATTGCTACACAAGGAGGTCCTCTTTCATTGGGACGAAGAATGCCATCAAGCCTTTCCAAAGATCAAAACTTATCTAGCCACATCGCCAGTATTGGCTCCACCAAGGCTAGACATACCATTTTTACTATACATATCGGCTACTAATTTCGTATTGGGCATCATGTTAGCCCAAAATAATGCACAAGATAAATAGCAAGCCATATATTACATTAGTCGCACCTTGGTGAGTTATGAGCTAGGATATGTGTATGTTGAAAAGTTGTGTTTAGCAGTGGTCTTTGCAACTTGAAAGTTGTGAAACTACATGTTGAGCCATACGACCTACGTCATATCAAAACAAAATCCTTTGCAATACATGATGAGCAAGACATATCACAATACATGTACCGCAAAGTGGATCATGCTATTGATAGAATTTGATCTAGAATTCATAAGCCAAAATTCCATCAAGAGACAAGTCATAGCAGATCAATCAGCAGAGGCACCTCTTCAGGATAACATGCCTCTCACCATAGAATTGCCTGATGATGTGGTCTTTGCATTATCATACCTGTCCAAACTTGAAGAAACTAAGAAAGAAAGAGACATGTTATTGTTCTTTGATGATTCGAAGTGTGAATAAGGAGGCAGAGCAAGGATTATCTTTATCACACCATAGGGCGCTCCATTGCCCTTATCACTTAAACTAGACTTTTCATGCACAAACAATAATACAGAATATGAAGCATTGATCCTGGGACTCCAAACCATTGTAGCAATGGGTATTAAAATATTGAGTATCTTTGGTGACTCTTTTCTCATAGTAAACCAGGTCAAAGGACTATTGCAATGTAGGTGCCCACTCCTGAAGACTTACAAGGAACTTGTTGACACCTACCTAGCCGGGCTGGAATGGTATGACATCAAGGCAATCCCTCGTACATAGAATATATTTGTAGACACCATGGCCTCTCTAGGATCCTTAATCCCTTAGAATCCATCTATTGATTTTACAATTGTTCATGTAAAAGTGCTTTCGCACTCAGCAATGCATCGTGAAGCTCTTGACAATCAAGAATCAGTCAACATGATCAACATCGAACCAAATCAGGATTGGTCCTTCACAGCCAGATATTTCTTGTAAATAGAACCTTGGGGGTCTTTGATCTTCCAAGGACATATGGAGTGTGGTGCAACCATACACCATAGAGTTTTTCCTCAATCCATGTTCACTAGCTCGAAAATATAGGAAAATCAAGCTATCTTTTCTATAGAAGCCATGGCTTATCAGGATTGGCTTTCCCAACTACGGGACTTCCTGAAGCTTAGAATAGTACCTCAATATTTGTTGCATACTGAAAGGTGAACGTTTAAATAGAAATCAACAAGATACATCTTGCTAGGAGAAATCCTCTACATATGAGGATATGATGGAGTATTAATCCATTGTCTTGAGCCCCAGGAAGCATCTTGGGCAATTTTGCAAGCTCATGATGGTACATGTGGAGGGCATTTCAATGGCATGGTCATCATTAAGTGCATCTTGATAATGGGTTACTATTGGACCACCATGGAAAGGGACTACTACAAGTATATCAAGAAATGCAGTAAATACCAGCATCATGCAAATCTAACGCACTTGCCATCACAAGCCTTGCAACCCATCCAGGAAGCATGGTCATTCTTGCAGTGGAGACTAGACTTGATTGGGAATATCTCACTCCCATACTTAGGCCGATACACATTCATAATAACGGCCACAAAATACTTCACTAAATGGGTAGAAGTGATCCCCTTAACATCAACAATTGGACCAAGGATTGCGGAGTTTATACTCCACAATATCATAAGTCATTTTGGGGTCCCTTCGAAGATAATATCGGATAATGGGCCATCTTTCAAAAATAAAATTATGTAGGCTTTAATGAACAAATACCATATTCAACACAGTTTTTTAACACCTTATTATCCGCAAGCAAACGGGCAAGTAGAAGCCTAAAAAAAAACAATGATATCCATTTTGAGGAAGACGGTGTAAGACAATCATAAGGATTGGCACATGTAGTTGCCTCTTGCACTATGGGCATACAGGACTAGTATACTACCCACTGGGGCAACACTATTTTTACTAGTATATGGCATTGAGACCATCATGCCACTAGAGTTGGAAATTCCAACTCTAAGCATAGCATTAAAGGACTTCATAGATGATGATGTCGCACGGCAAGGTCACCTTGATTAGTTGATGCTTCTTGATGAATGTCGAGTCAATGCTTTAGAGCATATTCATGTTTACCATAATCGCCTTGCACAAGCTTACAATAGTAAAGTCCACCTAAGGGAATTCAAGGTTGGAGATCTAGTGCTCAAAGAAAACCAACAGAATTCAAATCTACCGCCGCATCTACGAGACAAGTTCACGGTAAACTGGATAGGCCCATACATGATTTCATAGGGATTTGGGCCTGGATAATATTGCCTTATATAATTAGATGGTGTTGAAGAGCCTGAACCTCTCAATATCATACACTTAAAGGTATTCTACACAAAAACAAAAAATTTCAAATATGTCATAAAAACAAAAAAATTCAAATATGTCATAAAACACAAAAACATTCAAATATTTCAAAAACATAAAAACATTCAAATATGTCAAAAACACAAAAAAATCATAAAAACATAAAAGTCCAAAATAAAATCAAAGGCTCCAAGGGTATTCAAGTCGTTTGGTCAAAATCAATTCAAAACGCTCCAAGGGTGTTCAGACCGCTTGGTCAACTTAAAATCAAAATGCTCCAAGGTAATTCAAACAGCTTGGTCAAATTCAATCAAAAATCTCCAAGGGTACTTCATGCTACTTGGTCAAAAATCAAAAAGCCCCAAAGGCATAATAAGCCCTTTGGTCAAATAAAACAAAAGTACAAAAACAACATAAAAATAAAAAATACAAAAACAATTACATCTCACATTTTGCATCCACATAATTGCATTGCATTTTCATATCCACTACAATTGCATATGGCATGAGAGCCTTAAAAGTGATACCACAGTTTGTTGCACAAATCATTCAAATCCATACCTCCATCAACACCAGTGTGTAATTGTGTTTTTCAACACAACCATTATTTGTTGCTATACATAATATACTAAGGTTTTTTGGTTAATCAACCACACTTAATGATCTTATCAAATTTTGTGGAAAATAACTTTGATTACTAGAAGATAAGGTCTAGTTGTGATAATGCCTTGGATATTCAAGATCTTGTCACTAATTGAAACACTAAAATCCTAGTTGGTACAAGGAAAATATGAAAGTTGCAAAGCGATCTAGGTTACCTTAAGCGAAAAGGATGTTCCTTGCTTATCCCCCTATGCAACCAGTTTAAAGGTGATGATAATTGGCAAAAGGACAAGCTTTACCCTATCCAAATCCCTTGCTTACATCAAAATAAGCAAAAATCCCAAAGCAAAGTACATATTCAAAAGGCCAAGCATACAGTCCACATTTCAAAGCAATAATCCGATATACAAATAAGAAAATCATATAAAATCCTAGCTCAAAGAAAAATCAATCAAAAATAAATAGTGATTTTCATCACTACATATGAGCAAAATAAACAGTGATTATCATCACTACAAAAATCCTCGCTCAAAGAAAAATAAAAAATAAACAGTGATTTTCATCACTACATATGAGCAAATATCCAAAGCCAAAAAGAAGCCAAAAGGGAATAAAGCTTGAATCCCTAGAATTCTCAGCATTGTATAAAATCGGAAGGAGCGATCCTTATGCATGATGATATGTCTACCACAATTGCTTCATGCATTTGTGTAAACCAATGTTTGAATGTGGATGAGCTAGCTTAGGTAACCCAATATTGCCTAGTGGTATAGTCCAACCAAGTCCAACATAAGGATGAGATGAACACTTGAGAATCCCTGATCTTAACAATGGTCTGAAAGAATCCCGCTTGACATCAAAGGAAATGCTTGAGTTCTACCTCAAAATATACAATCACTTGCACATACAAAGATCATGAAAAACCAGGTCCATGGTAAAAGCATTACTTTTCAAAATTCTAAGTGGTCAGTAGACAACTGTTGATAGGGTAACTAGAGTGTTTGAATCTCTGGAAAGCCCTAAAAAAAAAAATTCTTACATAGCAACAAATCATAAACATCATTCACACCATCATTTTCTTTATAATATTATCAACATAGTAGGACAAACACCTCATATATATTAGAAATAGTATATAGATGGCCACTAACTACTTTATATATTTTAATTTATAGAAACTTATCAAGAAAATACATTACACACCATTACATCTCATATATGAATACTTAATCAATTCTTATGATAAGAGTGATTATTTAAATTCATGATTATTTTTTTACTTTCTATGGTATCACCCATTAAGATTGTCAATGTCATATGCATTCCGTATGTTTTAAGTGATTAGAGCATACAGGTTCATTTATACCATTCCATCACATAAGTTATATGCATACAATTAAAGCAAAATTAAAGCATTCATTTAACAATAACATCGCATCCACAAACACAAGTCATGAATAGTCCATCATCACATCATAAAACACATAGGTAATATCCATTTGCATGCAATCATGAATTCATCATTCATCATCAAAATGCATCACATCACATCATCAAATCATATAAGCATCTACACATCTATATAAGCATATACAATATCATATATCATCTAACATGTACATCAAATTATCATAATGCCATCATCGCATCACATCATAAAACAAAATAACAATAAAAACATGAGCAATAAACGACAAACATAATGAGTGATAATGCAAAGATATCATAAAAGTATATGTGTCAAGTCCATGGATGTACAAAAATACCCATGGGAGATAGTCATATAGGTCAGCCTGACCTTAAAAATGAATCAAAACCAAGAGTATCATCAATCAAGTACTAGGCATGTGCCCCCTGCAGAACCGCCCCCTATGGTCGGATCTCTAGGAGAATGGTGTGAGCTAGACCCTACTGGTCTCTCTATGCGATGTTGGGCCCCATGACTAGGCCTGATGGAAGACTTCCCTATTGTAGAACTCCTACTAACCTAGGACCCATGTGTGGCTCCTCTCACTCTAGTGATGGTGCCTGGCCTAATGATCTACCTTGAGAGAGTGGTAATCTGGGCTGCATCCTCAGTAATTTGAACATCACTCTCATCCACCAAATCCTATAGACGATGAACTTCAATCTCGAGAGCTACCCTTGAAGGATCCTTGAGAGCAGGAGGGGTAACAACAACCTGCATCTGGAAAGATCCTCCTAAAGTGTCCTGTAAAGCCCATATTTGGTTTGACAACTAAGCTATAATAGTATCCCTCTGAGCTATGGTGGTGTCACGTTGTTGTACCTATATCTTGGTCGACTAGAGCTTGACCTCCACATCATGTAGTTGTGCCCTGAGAGGAGAATATCTCTCCTTAGGCTCCATCTCCTCCTCTACCTCCTCAAGAGCCTCTTTCTCCTTTACTGCCACCTAATTTGTCTGCTATCCCCATACCACAGTCCTAACATAAACCCTACGCCCTGCTGGGTTTACCCCATGTCCACCATCATCCTCTCGTCTTAGGCTACCCTCACCATACCACATCAGGTCACCCCACCATCGTGCAAATAACTCTATGACTCCACCAGCTACTCCAGGATCAACAGTTGGGGCATCCTCCTCATCAACCAACTCTATAACCTGTCAAGGAGGGAGGTCTCTCTCTACTTCGATGCACCTATATAGAAATGGTACTAGTAGCACATCCTGCTACAACCCGTAATGATGAAGAACCCAAGAGTAGAAGAAGTGCTCCCAAATTTTGACCTTGTAACCAATGAGCCATCGCTCGTGCTGCATCCTAGCAGTAAAGCTATTAGGATCATCTCAAGTAGGATACTCATGATAAGGGCACCATATAATATCTCCATCTAGGATTCCAATGAAAGTGTTAGTGTAATGAGTCAGCTCCTCGATGAATGTGCGGCTCTTGCACTCCTTGCTCTCTCTGGCCCACCTAACACCATAGCACTGCATACTCCCATCCACAGTTGTGATATCAATAAGAAGCCCCTTAGGGTGATCTACCATAATGTGCTCTCATCCCCAAACCTATAGAAGCCAACTATAGGCAATGCTGACATGACCTCTCTGGTGGATGTGGTATAGCTCATCATAACACTGAACCAATAGAGACCTACCCCATGCATATATGATAGGCTCCTCGCTATCCATCAGGTCCTAAACCATGGCAATGAGGTTCCAAGGGAACCTCAAGCCTAAGTAATCTAAGATGAGGATATTGTTGATGACCATCAGTAGCACTGCGTGCCTCACTATGAAAACCTGCTCTCGATACCAATGGATGATAGACACTCCCCCAGACCTGGTGTCCTTGAGAGCATCCTTAGAATGCCTCCTAAACACCCGAGTGAATACGGCCACCTGATCATTAGTGGTTGAAGAAACAATAGCCACCCCATAAAAATGGATCCAAAATATCCTGTACACATCCTCTGGCGTGATGGTCATATCGTCGATCGGGAGATGGAAGGTATTAATTTGAGGGTCCCAGCGATGGGCCAAAGCCATAAATATAAGCCTAGTCTGACATAAGGTGAGGTAATCTAGTAACATATTGGAGCCCACAAGCCTTGAGCCATGCCCAGTCCATGTCGTCCAAGTGAGGAAGAAGGTCAAGCAAGAGCTTCGGGTCCCGAGCCCAAGCGATAAGGATCTAAACAAAGCAAAAGAAATGTGAAACATAACTACAGTGCAATACAGTCTAAAGAATAATTAAAAAAACAATCAAAAAAATCAAAAGCTATCTCAAAAATTCAATAAAAAACAAAAAAATACAATAAAAATGGCTAAGGGATTTAGTCGTTGTCGCATACAACGGCCAAAAACTGGCCACTAGAGACAGTAGTGACCAAGACCCAACGATCAAATGTTTGACTGTTGGGGTTCAAACTTGGTCACTCTAAGTGATAGCGACTTAGAACTGGCCGCTCTGAGCGATAGCGACCAAGGGATGACACGACAAACTCATGAACCCTCGGCCAAAAAAGAACAAAAAAATCAAAATATTGCAAAATAACATAAACAAATCAAAAGAGAAGGGAAAACAAAAAAATTAAAGGCAAATTCCCACTCAGGCATCAGGTCAAAAGCTAAGTTCAAGCATGCTTAAAATGACAACAGCAGGTGAATAACAAAAAAATTCAGAAACCCTAGGCTAAAGCCACTAACAGAAAAACAAACTCAAAAATTGGGGACTAACCCACTAGAGCAGAAAGTAAGATAAACCTAGCTATAGGTTTTAATTCATTACCAATAGGTTTAGTAAGGTTTATTTTACCAATTACTTAGTGAGGTGCAATTTTACCCAAATAAAGGAAAAGAGAGCTAGGGTTTAGAAAAAGAGAAATACCCAAGAAGCTCCAGCTTCTCCAATAGTTGATGTCTCACCTTGTGTAGCCATGTCCTCGATGTCAAGTAAACTCCAAAGCTGCAACCATCGTTGTCACACCAGAGCTCTGAAAAGCAAATATTCAATAGTGAAAATGAAAGGTCAAACCCTAGAAAATGCAAATTTTATATTTCTTTAATTACGCCTTGGCTGCTATTGACGTCAGTGGCCCGAACTTTGTGGTTGCTCAAGGTGACAATGGTCCTAAACAGGAACTCAGAGGCCATTGGACCTGACAACAGCCAGATCCACATATCAAAATAAAAGATTTCCTCCTTGACAAATGACACAAAAATAGTAAATATACATACTTTGATGGTTTAAGATCATCAGAATGTTCAAAATAACAAAAAAATCACATAAAATCACAATATCAAATAGGCCTCGTATTCAGTCACCTACTATATCAACTCAATGATTGCAACGATTTGCACTCCATGTATTTCTATGAGATGAGTAGGTAATTGTTGGCAATTTTGGGTTTGAGATCCTAGCTTCTTGTCTATGAGTTGTCATTGATGTCAAAAGGAAATGGCATTAATGTTAAGAGGATGTGTTGGCTTCAAAGGTGGAAGATTCCAAGAGAATCCGGAGAGATTCCATTGGCAAGGGTTTTTCATTAAAACCAAGTTAAATGGTTTTTATTAAAACCAATGGAGGTTCTCTTTATTATTTATTTAATTATTATTTAAAACCCTTCAAGGTTTTAATTATTTAATTATTTAATTAATTAAGGGAGAAATTTGAATTCAATCACCGTGTTTGGAAATGCATCAAAGTGCATATAAAATGAGGCAAATGAATTCTTTTATGTTTGGCCAAGAGTTCGACATTAATCCCCGAGCATTTCGATTATCGACATCGAAGCCCTATGCCTGAAGGAGGAAGACAAGCGTTGCGTGGTCAAAGGTGTGACGGGTTGGTCTTGGCGCCAAGGAGGAGGCGCACGCGGTGATAAGAATGGAGAATTCCCTTCTCCCTCACGTGGGCTCTCCTAGCCCACGCGGCATGGCCAAAGGACTTAGTAGCATGGTGGTCGGCGGTTCGAATCGCCGAAGACCCTTTTGAGGGTAGTGTATGCACTCCGAAATTCGTGGGATATTTACCAAAGGTATGCGCTCCAATTTTTGCAGAAAGAGTGGCAATTAAATTTTAATATTTTGCTTGCTAAGGTTTTATAAAGTTAGCTTTGGGAGGTATAAGGAATGCAAGCTTAATATTTTTGCTATAGTCGGATTGAAAATTAAAGGGGAAATAATTGCCATGGTGGTTGAGTTATTTTGACATGCCAATGTTGGGTTAATAATTTTTTAGGGAAGATCAAAATTATTAATTGTGGTAGATTTTCAAGGGCTTATTCATCTTCAAAAAGGGTATGGGCACATTTTTCTTATGAGTATGATTGGTGTATGTTTTTCTGAAATAAGGTTGGAGTGAAAAGGTTTTCAACTAGGTTTCCTTTGGTTGGGTGTAAATCCTATTTTCTGGTTTGTTGAAGACTACTTATGCATTGTTATCCTTAAGGAGAGTTTTGGGTGAATGCATAATTTCTGGTTTGAGATAGTGGAAGCTTTGTGCACTAGGGTTTATATTTGTGAGTCTAGCTACTTGCATTGAGTTGGTGGAACCCTTGGTTGGCTGTTTTGAGTTTGATGGTTGAGTTGCTTCCATAGAGGTTGTTTGATCAAGTTATTGCTTTACTTGATTCATGATATTGGGCTTACTCCATTGAGTTGATTTGAGCAAGTTATTCTTTGCATTTGGTGATATTGTATTGGTGGCTGTTTTGTTCAAATATCTTTGGAGGGAAAAGGATTTCTACTTGTTTCCTTTTTCTTGTGATGATTGGTTGAATGCTTCAAGGTTGATGTTGAATGGTGTTGGTTGACTAAACCTTGTTTGATGAGCATTGTTGTTGAAACCCTAATTGATGGTGAAAAGAACATGAGTATCATTGTTATGTGATTCTTTGCATAGTTGGCAATTGTTGGGGTTTCATGTTCTTGAAAGAAAACATTCTATCCTATCCATTTCAGATATTGAGTTGAGTTTTCAGATTTGAGATTGAGATTGAGCTGAGTTGATTTGAGTTGAGTTTTGAGATTGGGATTTGAGTATAGAACATATTGAGTCTCTAACAATTCTCTTTATGCTTCTATGAGTTTGACAAATCACATTGGGTCTCTAACAATTCACTTTGTGATTTCCTACTAAGAAAGTTTTTCTTGGTGAGCTTGTTGAGTTTTTGGACAGGTTCCAGTGGGGACTTGTGAGCAGTTTTTGGACAGGTTTCGGTGGGGACTTGTGAGCAGTTTTGGACAGGTTTCGATGGGGACTTGTGAGCAGATTTGGACAGGTCCTAGCAGAGGACTTGTGAGCTGAGTTTGATAGTTCTATCAGAGAACTTGAGGATAGAGGTGCATTGGTTCTATGAGAAGAACCTGAGGACAGATTTGGCAAGTCTTTGAGAAGGCTTGTATGCAGAGGATTGATTTGTTCAAGAGTTGGACAGATCTGACAGACAGAGGAAGACTTGTACTAGACCGATTGACTATGTTTGGTACAGGTTGCTGAGCTACTGTGGACGTGATCATAGAAGGCAGAGGTCTCTTAGGCTAAGCATTGAGGACAGGAGGTCTTCGGTGGAAAGGAGTTCCACGTGCTGGCAAGAGGTAGAGGCAGTTGATCTTCTGAGGGATCATTTCCAGAGCAGAGGGGAAGGTATCTCCTTTGAGCAGAGGCTCATAAATTCTGATTTGGGGGAAGGTATCTCCTTTGGGCCGAGGCTCATAAACATTGTAATTGGGAAGGATTCCCAAAGAACTTTGAGATAACTTTTAGAGAAAAGTTTTGTGGACGTAGCCTAGCCATTCTGGGTGAACCACGTTAAAATTGGTGTCACTTTGTGGATGATATTATGCATTGCTTTGATATTGCTTTGGGTATATTGCTTTACTATTTTGAAGTATAAAGGAAAAAGTAAAAAGAGGTCTTATACTGTTCACCCCCCTCTCAGTATAAGCTTGTGTTCTTCAATTGGTATCAGAGCGGGTGCCTTCGAAAAGTTTAACAGCTTGAAGGAAAAGCTAGTAAAGAACACAATGGATTATTCAAGTGGCAATGCAGCACCTATTCTTGATGGGTCAGATTTTGGTCTTTGGAGTGCAAGGATGAAGGTTCATCTAATGGCACTTGGTAATGAGGTATGGGAAGTAATTGAAGATGAGTACACTATTCCTGTACATGGTCCAAATACTAAAGAAGAAAGGCTCCTACATCACAACAATTCAAAAGCAATGAATGCAATCCTGAAAGGCTTACAAAAAGCAGATCTCACCAAAGTGATTCACTGCAAGACAACTAGTGAAATGTGGAAACAGTTGAAGGTGGTTCATACAGGTGATACAAATGTCAGAAAGGCCAAGTTGAGACACTTCAAAGGTATGTTTGAACAACTCAAGATGAATGATGATGAAAATATTAGTGACTACATGCTTCGTATGGATGAGGTTGTTAACTCCATGAAAGACTTAGGTCTTGAGCTTGCTGAAAATGATGTTTGTGATAAGATTTTAAGATCTCTTCCTAATAGATTTAGTGAAAATATTTCTGCTATTGAGGAAGCTAAAGATTTGGATAAGTTGAAAAAGGATGAGCTCCATAGTATACTTGCAGCATTTGAGTTGAGAACTCAAGTGAAGGTTGATGTCAAGAAAGAGGCAGATTTCAAGGCTACCAAGAATTCCAAAGGTAAACAACTTCAAGATAGTGATGAGTCTTCTAGTGATGAAGAGGCATATTAAAGCAAGAAAGGCAAGTTCTCTAGAAAGCACAAAAGTATGAAAAATATAAGATGTTTCAATTGTGGAAAGTTTGGTCATTATGCTACTGATCGTATCTGTTCCCAAGAATGAAAGTGATGAAGATAAACAGGATTCTAAGAGCAAGGATTCTGAAAAGCACAAGCATCACAGGAAAAACAAAGATGAGCACAACAATCAAGGAAAGAGGTATTCTCACAAGCACAAGAAGAGTTTCTACCTAGACAAAGCAAGTAAGTGTTCTAGTAGTGATAGTGAAAGTTCTTCAAGTGATAATGAAAATGAGATGTTGTTCATATGAGAAAAAGAGGAAGAACCGAAACATAGATTCATTATCATGAAATGTCTTAGATGTGGAAATTTTGGTCACCTTGAGGATGATTGCACAAATAATGATTTGGTTTCTAGTATGTATGAGGATGCTTCAGAAAACTATAAGGAAGATGCATGTATGGTTTTTGAAAAGGGTAGCACCTCTAGTGATAAGAAATCTGAAAAAGGCTTTGATGATTCAAAAAGCAATCAAATAAAGGATCTTGAAAGTGAACTTATTAGTGCTCTTAGTGCTTTGAAAAAGGAAAGAAAGAAGAATGCTAGACTCAAGGATAAGTTAGATGAATGTTGTATGGAGAGAGATGATCTTATAGAAAGTCTTGACTTCTCTATAGCTAAGACACAAGAACTCAAGGATGAGTTAGAGTCTAAGGTTCTTGAGTATAGTGAGTTAGAACAAGAAAATGGCTTCTTTGAAAGAGGAAACTAAAGAGTACAAGGATAAGCTTTACAGATTTCAAGATAGCTCCAAAAAGGTTAAGTCTCTCATCAAAGGTCAAAGAAAGACAACAGATAAAACAGGCCTTGGTTTTGTTAAGCCACACAAGGAACAAGTTGGAGAGTCTAGTAAGAGACTCCAAAAGGAAGAGAGTTCTGATGAGGAAAGTATTTCAGATCATGAGTTCTTGAATGATAGATGCACAGGAACAGAAAACAGAATTCAGAATGAGAAGAAGAAGTTTTCAGAACCTAAGAGGTCAATTAAAGGAAAGTTTCAAGGCAGATGTTTTGCTTGTCACAGGTTTGGTCACATGGCTTCACATTGCATGGCTCAAGTGAAGGAGGTAAATGACAGTTTTAGAAGTGCTAGTTACTTTCAAGGGTATTGCTACTCTTGTCAATAGTTTGGGCACAAGGCAGTTCATTGCAAGGCAAATAACAGGAACAGGTTTGGCCAGAACAAGGTTAGTCAGAACAGGTGGATTCAAAGAACAGGTATGCCTCAAAGAAATAACATTGTTACTTGTTATAAGTGCAACAATGAAGGTCACATAGCTAGACAGTGTAGAGCTGAACTTCCAAGGTACAAGAACAGAAATAGTGGTATGAACAGGTCCAAGGATCAAGGCATGGTTAAGAACAGGAATAGTGACAAGAACAGGAACAGGAATATGGACAAAGAGTACAAGAGAAGGCCCGGCAAGGAAGTTATAGACGCTGATGATGATCAGTGCCTAATGGGAGTTTTACTCCCACCCAAGAATTAATCACCTCATCAGGAGGTGGGGGAGGGACTAAGCTAAGAGGCTCATTCTTAGTCCCGAGCCCCAAAGGTGACCCTTTGCCATTGATGACAAAGGGGGAGAGATTTGAGTAAGGGGGAGAGCCTCAAGACAGGGGGAGCTATTTATGTTGAGTTTCTATGTTGTTGAGAAGCATGGTTTGCCATCAATGACAAAGGGGGAGATTGTTGGCAATTTTGGGTTTGAGATCCTAGCTTCTTGTCTATGAGTTGTCATTGATGTCAAAAGGAAATGGCATTAATGTTAAGAGGATGTGTTGGCTTCAAAGGTGGAAGATTCCAAGAGAATCCGGAGAGATTCCATTGGCAAGGGTTTTTCATTAAAACCAAGTTAAATGGTTTTTATTAAAACCAATGGAGGTTCTCTTTATTATTTATTTAATTATTATTTAAAACCCTTCAAGGTTTTAATTATTTAATTAATTAAGGGAGAAATTATTTTTAATTTATCTTAAGGGTTTTTAAACCCTTTAGAAAGCAATTTCGATTAAATTCGAAATTACTTTTATTCAGCCGACGTGTTTGGAAATGCATCAAAGTGCATATAAAATGAGGCAAATGAATTCATTTATGTTTGGCCAAGAGTTCGACATTAATCCCTGAGCATTTCGATTTTGACATCGAAGCCCTTGCGCCAGCGAAGGAGGAAGACAAGCGTTGCGTGGTCAAAGGTGTGACGGGTTGGTCTTGGCGCCAAGGAGGAGGCACACGCGGTGATAAGAATGGAGAATTCCCTTCTCCCTCACGTGGGCTCTCCTAGCCCACGCGGCATGGCCAAAGGACTTAGTAGCATGGTGATCGGTGGTTCGAATCACCGAAGACCCTTTTGAGGGTAGTGTATGCACTCCAAAATTCGTGGGATATTTACCAAAGGTATGCGCTCCAATTTTTGCAGAAAGAGTGGCAATTAAATTTTAATATTTTGCTTGCTAAGGTTTTATAAAGTTAGCTTTGGGAGGTATAAGGAATGCAAGCTTAATATTTTTGCTATAGTCGGATTGAAAATTAAAGGGGAAATAATTGCCATGGTGGTTGAGTTATTTTGACATGCCAATGTTGGGTTAATAATTTTTAGGGAAGATCAAAATTATTAATTGTGGTAGATTTTCAAGGGCTTATTCATCTTCAAAAAGGGTATGGGCACATTTTTCTTATGAGTATGATTGGTGTATGTTTTTCTGAAATAAGGTTGGAGTGAAAAGGTTTTCAACTAGGTTTCCTTTGGTTGGGTGTAAATCCTATTTTCTGGTTTGTTGAAGACTACTTATGCATTGTTATCCTTAAGGAGAGTTTTTGGTGAATGCATAATTTCTGGTTTGAGATAGTGGAAGCTTTGTGCACTAGGGTTTATATTTGTGAGTCTAGCTACTTGCATTGAGTTGGTGGAACCCTTGGTTGGCTGTTTTGAGTTTGATGGTTGAGTTGCTTCCATAGAGGTTGTTTGATCAAGTTATTGCTTTACTTGATTCATGATATTGGGCTTACTCCATTGAGTTGATTTGAGCAAGTTATTCTTTGCATTTGGTGATATTGTATTGGTGGTCTATTTTGTTCAAATATCTTTGGAGGGAAAAGGATTTCTTCTTGTTTCCTTTTCTTGTGATGATTGGTTGAATGCTTCAAGGTTGATGTTGAGTTGAATGGTGTTGGTTGACTAAACCTTGTTTGATGAGCATTGTTGTTGAAACCCTAATTGATGGTGAAAAGAACATGAGTATCATTGTTATGTGATTCTTTGCATAGTTGGCAATTGTTGGGGTTTCATGTTCTTGAAAGAAAACATTCTATCCTATCCATTTCAGATTTGAGTTGAGTTTTGAGATTGGGATTTGAGTATAGAACATATTGAGTCTCTAACAATTCTCTTTATGCTTCTATGAGTTTGACAAATCACATTGGGTCTCTAACAATTCACTTTGTGATTTCCTACTAAGAAAGTTTTTCTTGGTGAGCTTGCTGAGTTTTTGGACAGGTTCTAGTGGGGACTTGTGAGAGTTTTGGACAGGTTCCGGTGGGGACTTGTGAGCAGTTTTGGATAGGTTTCGGTGGGGACTTGTGAGCAGATTTGGACAGGTCCTAGCAGAGGACTTGTGAGCTGAGTTTGATAGTTCTATCAGAGAACTTGAGGACAGAGGTGCATTGGTTCTATGAGAAGAACCTGAGGATAGATTTGGCAAGTCTTTGAGAAGGCTTGTATGTAGAGGATTGATTTGTTCAAGAGTTGGACAGATCTGATAGATAGAGGAAGACTTGTACTAGACCGATTGACTATGTTTGGTACAGGTTGCTGAGCTATTGTGGACGTGATCATAGAAGGCAGAGGTCTCTTAGGCTAAGCATTGAGGATAGGAGGTCTTCGGTGGAAAGGAGTTCCACGTGCTGGCAAGAGGTAGAGGCAGTTGATCTTCTGAGGGATCATTTCCAGAGCAGAGGGGAAGGTATCTCCTTTGAGCAGAGGCTCATAAATTTTGTTTTGGGGAAGGTATCTCCTTTGGGCCGAGGCTCATAAACATTGTAATTGGGAAGGATTCCCAAAGAACTTTGAGATAACTTTTAGAGAAAAGTTTTGTGGACGTAGCCTAACCATTCTGGGTGAACCACGTTAAAATTGGTGTCACTTTGTGGATGATATTGTGCATTGCTTTGATATTGCTTTGGGTATATTGCTTTACTATTTTGAAGTATAAAGGAAAAAGTAAAAAGAGGTCTTATACTGTTCACCCCCCCTCTCAGTATAAGCTTGTGTTCTTCAATTGGTATCAGAGCGGGTGCCTTCGAAAAGTTTAACAGCTTGAAGGAAAAGCTAGTAAAGAACACAATGGATTATTCAAGTGGCAATGCAGCACCTATTCTTGATGGGTCAGATTTTGGTCTTTGGAGTGCAAGGATGAAGGTTCATCTAATGGCACTTGGTAATGAGGTATGGGAAGTAATTGAAGATGAGTACACTATTCCTGTACATGGTCCAAATACTAAAGAAGAAAGGCTCCTACATCACAACAATTCAAAAGCAATGAATGCAATCCTGAAAGGCTTACAGAAAGCAGATCTCACCAAAGTGATTCACTGCAAGACAACTAGTGAAATGTGGAAACAGTTGAAGGTGGTTCATACAGGTGATACAAATGTCGGAAAGGCCAAGTTGAGACACTTCAAAGGTATGTTTGAACAACTCAAGATGAATGATGATGAAAATATTAGTGACTACATGCTTCGTATGGATGAGGTTGTTAACTCCATGAAAGACTTAGGTCTTGAGCTTGCTGAAAATGATGTTTGTGATAAGATTTTAAGATCTCTTCCTAATAGATTTAGTGAAAATATTTCTGCTATTGAGGAAGCTAAAGATTTGGATAAGTTGAAAAAGGATGAGCTCCATAGTATACTTGCAGCATTTGAGTTGAGAACTCAAGTGAAGGTTGATGTCAAGAAAGAGGCAGATTTCAAGGCTACCAAGAATTCCAAAGGTAAACAGCTTCAAGATAGTGATGAGTCTTCTAGTGATGAAGAGGCATATTACGACAAGAAAGGCAAGTTCTCTAGAAAGCACAAAAGTATGAAAAATATAAGATGTTTCAATTGTGGAAAGTTTGGTCATTATGCTACTGATCGTATCTGTTCCCAAGAATGAAAGTGATGAAGATAAACAGGATTCTAAGAGCAAGGATTCTGAAAAGCACAAGCATCACAGGAAAAACAAAGATGAGCACAACAATCAAGGAAAGAGGTATTCTCACAAGCACAAGAAGAGTTTCTACCTAGACAAAGCAAGTAAGTGTTCTAGTAGTGATAGTGAAAGTTCTTCAAGTGATAATGAAAATGAGATGTTGTTCATATCAGAAAAAGAGGAAGAACCGAAACATAGATTCATTATCATGAAATGTCTTAGATGTGGAAATTTTGGTCACCTTGAGGATGATTGCACAAATAATGATTTGGTTTCTAGTATGTATGAGGATGCTTCAGAAAACTATAAGGAAGATGCATGTATGGTTTTTGAAAAGGGTAGCACCTCTAGTGATAAGAAATCTGAAAAAGGCTTTGATGATTCAAAAAGCAATCAAATAAAGGATCTTGAAAGTGAACTTATTAGTGCTCTTAGTGCTTTGAAAAAGGAAAGAAAGAAGAATGCTAGACTCAAGGATAAGTTAGATGAATGTTGTATGGAGAGAGATGATCTTATAGAAAGTCTTGACTTCTCTATAGCTAAGACACAAGAACTCAAGGATGAGTTAGAGTCTAAGGTTCTTGAGTATAGTGAGTTAGAACAGAAAATGGCTTCTTTGAAAGAGGAAACTAAAGAGTACAAGGATAAGCTTTATAGATTTCAAGATAGCTCCAAAAAGGTTAAGTCTCTCATCAAAGGTCAAAGAAAGACAACAGATAAAACAGGCCTTGGTTTTGTTAAGCCACACAAGGAACAAGTTGGAGAGTCTAGTAAGAGACTCCAAAAGGAAGAGAGTTCTGATGAGGAAAGTATTTCAGATCATGAGTTCTTGAATGATAGATGCACAGGAACAGAAAATAGAATTCAGAATGAGAAGAAGAAGTTTTTAGAACCTAAGAGGTCAATTAAAGGAAAGTTTCAAGGCAGATGTTTTGCTTGTCACAGGTTTGGTCACATGGCTTCACATTGCATGGCTCAAGTGAAGGAGGTAAATGACAATTTCAGAAGTGCTAGTTACTTTCAAGGGTATTGCTACTCTTGTCAACAGTTTGGGCACAAGGCAGTTCATTGCAAGGCAAATAACGGGGGAAGGAAGTTATAGACGTTGATGATGATCGGTGCCTAATGGGAGTTTTACTCCCACCCAAGAATTAATCACCTCATCGGGAGGTGGGGGAGGGACTAAGCTAAGAGGCTCATTCTTAGTCCCGAGCCCCAAAGGTGACCCTTTGCCATTGATGACAAAGGGGGAGAGATTTGAGTAAGGGGGAGAGCCTCAAGACAGGGGGAGCTGTTTATGTTGAGTTTCTGTGTTGTTGAGAAGCATGGTTTGCCATCAATGACAAAGGGGGAGATTGTTGGCAATTTTGGGTTTGAGATCCTAGCTTCTTGTCTATGAGTTGTCATTGATGTCAAAAGGAAATGGCATTAATGTTAAGAGGATGTGTTGGCTTCAAAGGTGGAAGATTCCAAGAGAATCCGGAGAGATTCCATTGGCAAGGGTTTTTCATTAAAACCAAGTTAAATGGTTTTTATTAAAACCAATGGAGGTTCTCTTTATTATTTATTTAATTATTATTTAAAACCCTTCAAGGTTTTAATTATTTAATTATTTAATTAATTAAGGGAGAAATTATTTAATATTTAGTTTTAACCTGAAGATTATTAAATTCAATTACTTTTCGAATTCAATCGACGTGTTTGGAAATGCATCAAAGTGCATATAAAATGAGGCAAATGAATTCATTTATGTTTGGCCAAGAGTTCGACATTAATCCTCGAGCATTTCGATTTTGACATCGAAGCCCCTCGCAGCGAAGGAGGAAGACAAGCGTTGCGTGGTCAAAGGTGTGACGGGTTGGTCTTGGCGCCAAGGAGGAGGCGCACGCGGTGATAAGAATGGAGAATTCCCTTCTCCCTCACGTGGGCTCTCCTAGCCCACGCGGCGTGGCCAAAGGACTTAGTAGCATGGTGGTCGGCGGTTCGAATCACCGAAGACCCTTTTGAGGGTAGTGTATGCACTCCAAAATTCGTGGGATATTTACCAAAGGTATGCGCTCCAATTTTTGCAGAAAGAGTGGCAATTAAATTTTAATATTTTGCTTGCTAAGGTTTTATAAAGTTAGCTTTGGGAGGTATAAGGAATGCAAGCTTAATATTTTTGCTATAGTCGGATTGAAAATTAAAGGGGAAATAATTGCCATGGTGGTTGAGTTATTTTGACATGCCAATGTTGGGTTAATAATTTTTTAGGGAAGATCAAAATTATTAATTGTGGTAGATTTTCAAGGGCTTATTCATCTTCAAAAAGGGTATGGGCACATTTTTCTTATGAGTATGATTGGTGTATGTTTTTCTGAAATAAGGTTGGAGTGAAAAGGTTTTCAACTAGGTTTCCTTTGGTTGGGTGTAAATCCTATTTTCTGGTTTGTTGAAGACTACTTATGCATTGTTATCCTTAAGGAGAGTTTTGGTGAATGCATAATTTTTGGTTTGAGATAGTGGAAGCTTTGTGCACTAGGGTTTATATTTGTGAGTCTAGCTACTTGCATTGAGTTGGTGGAACCCTTGGTTGGCTGTTTTGAGTTTGATGGTTGAGTTGCTTCCATAGAGGTTGTTTGATCAAGTTATTGCTTTACTTGATTCATGATATTGGGCTTACTCCATTGAGTTGATTTGAGCAAGTTATTCTTTGCATTTGGTGATATTGTATTGGTGGCTATTTTGTTCAAATATCTTTGGAGGGAAAAGGATTTCTTCTTGTTTCCTTTTTCTTGTGATGATTGGTTGAATGCTTCAAGGTTGATGTTGAGTTGAATGGTGTTGGTTGACTAAACCTTGTTTGATGAGCATTGTTGTTGAAACCCTAATTGATGGTGAAAAGAACATGAGTATCATTGTTATGTGATTCTTTGCATAGTTGGCAATTGTTGGGGTTTCATGTTCTTGAAAGAAAACATTCTATCCTATCCATTTCAGATATTGAGTTGAGTTTTCAGATTTGAGATTGAGATTGAGCTGAGTTGATTTGAGTTGAGTTTTGAGATTGGGATTTGAGTATAGAACATATTGAGTCTCTAACAATTCTCTTTATGCTTCTATGAGTTTGAAAAATCACATTGGGTCTCTAACAATTCACTTTGTGATTTCCTACTAAGAAAGTTTTTCTTGGTGAGCTTGCTGAGTTTTTGGACAGGTTCCAGTGGGGACTTGTGAGCAGTTTTGGACAGGTTCTGGTGGGGACTTGTGAGCAGATTTGGACAGGTCCTAGCAGAGGACTTGTGAGCTGAGTTTGATAGTTCTATCGGAGAACTTGAGGACAGAGGTGCATTGGTTCTATGAGAAGAACCTGAGGACAGATTTGGCAAGTCTTTGAGAAGGCTTGTATGCAGAGGATTGATTTGTTCAAGAGTTGGACAGATCTGACAGACAGAGGAAGACTTGTACTAGACCGACTGACTGTGTTTGGTACAGGTTGCTGAGCTGCTATGGACGTGATCATAGAAGGCAGAGGTCTCTTAGGCTAAGCATTGAGGACAGGAGGTCTTCGGTGGAAAGGAGTTCCACGTGCTGGCAAGAGGTAGAGGCAGTTGATCTTCTGAGGGATCATTTCCAGAGCAGAGGGGAAGGTATCTCCTTTGAGCAGAGGCTCATAAATTCTGATTTGGGGGAAGGTATCTCCTTTGGGCCGAGGCTCATAAACATTGTAATTGGGAAGGATTCCCAAAGAACTTTGAGATAACTTTTAGAGAAAAGTTTTGTGGACGTAGCCCAACCATTCCGGGTGAACCACGTTAAAATTGGTGTCACTTTGTGGATGATATTGTGCATTGCTTTATTATTGCTTTTGGTATATTGCTTTACTATTTTTAATTATAAAGTAAAAAGAGGTCTTATACTGTTCACCCCCCCCTCTCAGTATAAGCTTGTGTTCTTCAAGTAATCATAAGGCCACTTGGGGCAAAAACTACTCATTTTGGAATTATGATGTGTCACCCTTCAATCCCAAAGAAGACCAATATGGTCGGACTGCTCCACAGGTGTGAAAGGATCACCCTAATTCCCCTATGATACCAAAAAAATTTAAGCCAAAGTGATCAAATCTAAACATAAATAGAATTACTCATCCTAATTCCTTAAGAAGGCTATTGATAGCTGGACCGTTCCTCGAGATAAGGATGGATGATTATCATAAAAATTTGGAATTACACTTGGATGTGGGATTTCCCATTAAATGTAACAAATGCTATAATGGAACCAGGTTAGTTATATTGGTCAAGCAACTTGTCGCTTCATTCATTGTCATTTCTTCACCAATCCATTGTGTGAGGAAGTAGTTCAAAACTTCAACATAATCATAATCAAAATCAATAAAAGATCACTCGATCATAACAAAATCGTGTTCATCCTATGAATAATTGCATACAACAATCACAAATTTCCCTTGTTTGCTAGGAACATAAGCAGACATGACATCTTCAATTGTAGCTCTCCTACCGGTCGAAATTATTGTAGCAACTGAAGCTACCCAATTGAGTTTGAGGAATGAGTGCAATTTAACATGCCCAAGCCACTGAGATAAGTCCTCTAAAAATTGAGGCAGTGATTCAAGGGATGCACACCATCTTGCATGATTGGGCCATTCGGCGTTGATCAGACAATTGATCATCATACACCCTATAAACAAATTAGTCTACTTTTTTGCTCAACATTGTGTTTTCCACATAGTGCATCGCAAAAGGGGCATCTATAGACACCTAAATCATGTCATGCTTAGGGGAGCTACTCACATAGACACATTCATAAGATCATATGACATAATCTTGGACTTTCCAAGCATAAAAAGTGGTTCTCACCACTCATTTGGGGCATTTTCAAGCCATCCAATCCTAGCCGCTCAAGCCAAGAGCGGCCAAGTCTTAGCCGCTCAAGCCTAGAGCGGCCAGACCTTAGCCACTGTAGACAACAGTAGCTAGATCTTAGTCACTGCAGATGACTATGACTAAACCCTAAAAGCAGTATTGCCAACAAACAGGCCTAATCACGAGTGAAAGTGGTAGTCTGCATGCAATAAAGGTGAGTGGGAGTAACTTTGCATTCCTTTTCACGACCAATTCACATAGGAGACTTGAGTTTACATTTAGACTTAAGTTAACTGACCTCCAAGCATAAAAAAAGGACAAAAGCTTCTCATGCTAACAACCAGTTCACATAGGAGACTCAAGTTGGTAGTTATATTTTAGTTAACTGGCCTCCAAACATAGAAAAGACATAAAGCTTCTCATGCTAACTCACACTATGCATGAGAAATTCATTCCTAGGGATTGGACATAGACCTAGGGTTTCACACTATAAAAGGTGCAAGCCTAAGAGCACCAAGGGACATCTTTTATCTAAGAGAGGATCAGAGATACACATCTTTTATCAATCTTGGTCATTGAGGAGAGCTTTCAAGACTTGGAGAGTTCCCTTGGAGATCACGAGTATGACGAAGCCCTAACATATTGAAGAGCATAGCACCTATTATTTCAACATCGGATACAAGCTTTGGTCCATAGCTTTGGAGCAAAGAGGATGAGAGTCACTTTAGCGGTCACTGTCTTGGATAGTGGCCCACAGGCTTAGCTTAGAGTTTTAGACATTAGATTCATTATTTTAGCATATCATTAGCATAGCATCATTTTATTCATTTGCATCCATAGAATTAGTCTAAGTTGCATTTGCTTTCATTTGTTATATTCAGTACTAACAACCTCATCCGAGGAGGTATTCTTGGACATCTAAGCGTGTGTTGTTGTTTCATTTCTTACAATACCATAGGTT
Source organism: Wollemia nobilis (assembly GCA_028583015.1). Lineage (NCBI taxonomy): Eukaryota > Viridiplantae > Streptophyta > Pinopsida > Araucariales > Araucariaceae > Wollemia > Wollemia nobilis. The sequence goes on along the minus strand of JAQPPZ010017259.1, from coordinate 2,889,007 downwards.
GATCAAACAAAATCTGTGACATACAAGAGCAAAAGGGATCCCTCTAGGAAACAGACCCTGGAGAAGGAGACATATGTAAGCCCTCATACATTTTCATGTGCAAAAATGGGAAAATTTTTGAAATCACACCACCTCTTTGTGAAAGGGGCACTCTTTTCTTATTTGTAACATTATTGTATCGAAATGGTTATCCCTAAGAGGGACTGACATGTAACCAAGTTTTAATGAATAAAGATATTCATCTTTGTTATTTAGGTGTTATATGATTTTTTCATTGTCTTCCATTTCATCTTGGGTTTTTAATTACATTGCAAGTAGAGTAAAGCGGTGCGTGTGTCCTGGGGTCGCTACAAATATACTTCCAATCATCATCCCTAGATCTTAGTGGCAGAAGGTACTAAAATTTTCCAAATACCACATGAATCCATATATGACAAAATGAAGCTAGGAAAATTGATCCTGACTGCTAAAGAGGTAGAAGAATTAGAAGCTACCCGTACTTTGAACTTAAGGAATAGAATAGTCCCTAACAAAATAAAGAAGGCTTCCACTAGTGAAATAAGAAAATAATCCTCCACAAACAAGAATGCTAGTAAAGAAAAAGCTGACAAAACCCCCAAAAATGCAATCCCTAATCTGGTAGAATTAGAAGAAGGGATACCTGAAGAAGAATGCACCAAACCACTTGATATAAAAAAGATAGAGTTTGACATTGGTTCGAAACTTAGTAAACAAAAAGTAAATATCACATTTGGTGAGATCATGAAGGTTCAACAATACAAAAAACAAGTCTGTAGAGCATTTGGACTCATTGAACAAAAAGAAGATCCATATTGCATTGCTGCTAGATAAATCCAGTAGGATACTAGGTCACCATCCTCTGTCAGACCCTTCTATATTTATTTAAGATACAATTCAGATGAATGGGAAAGGTATGTGATCCAAAATTGTATGCTTGATAGTGGAGCCTCACATAATATCATGCCCAAGATGATACTGACCAAATGGGATTAATTTGTATAAGAGACTCTGCTCATGTGTTGGTAATGGACAATAGGCAAATGCCTTGTTGGACTGGTCTTATGCTATCATTCCTATTTTTGATAAGGAAAATGTAACCCTTCGAAGAGAACACTTCAACAAATACTCTATAGAGTTTATTAAGATAGATGATACCATGATTAACTTGGTAAATTCTATAGAAGAAAAAGGAATAGGAGTATATTCAATATGGCACAACCATTTCCTTAGAGAGGTACCATAATCTAAAGATATGGATCTAGAAATCATGAAAATAGTTGATGCTAAGTCTGACAGTGTTGACATAGGAAATGTGGACAATGACTTTTGATGGAGCTAAATCTTAGTCTAGAGCAGGTGCAAGGGCTAATATGACTGATATAAAAGGAAATTACCTTGATATTCCTTATAGATTGAAATTTCCTTGCACCAATAATGTGGTTGAATATGAAGCTTTATTACTTGGTGTATCGCTCCAAATTTTTCACACCCTTACCTTCAGGCTATAGGATCCATGCCCGAAAGGGGGATGTGAAAAGGATGGGACAATACCTCGGACTGAGAGGCCCTTTGAAGGTCCCGCCTCTCGAGGGAGGGGTATTAAGGTGATTTTTCGACGGATGGTGGGGTTCACCAGGAAACGTTTAGTGGCAGTTTCCACACCTAGGTTGGGAATGTGTTTAATGTGTTCAGTTTTATCTTTAAACATCCAAGTCCTAGGTTTGGCCAGATGAATCTAAGTGTTCTATTATGAAAATGCAGATTAAATAAATATAGAAAAACATATTTGGATAGAAAACAGAAAGAATAAGCTAGATTAAAGAACCATACCTGATCCGGATGTTTGATGAAGGTTCTGATTTTTTTGAAGTAGTCCAAATCATCTAGAATTTGACAGGATCGTTTGAAATCTGATGGGATCGTCTGAGATCTGACAAATTCGTCAGACGAATTCGTTAGAGACTTGCAAATAGAGAAATAGATACAAAATACTAGAAATGAAACTATTCTAACAGAGAAAAATAGTGTAGAATGGCAACATAGATGCTAAGGTGATAATCACAAATAAAAATTCAAGTAGATTATGACGTTCTAATGACAAACAAAGTGAGAAAACGTAAACTCTGGGCACTGATTGCCCCCAATGTTGACTGCAGTCAAAATCATCTCTGATTGGTATGAAATCATTTCTAATTGAATAGGTTCATCTGCGACGATCTGAGCTTGCTCCAGCTGAAAAACAATGAAGTTCTTGGAAACAAATTTGGAAAAATACAAATGCAAAATGGTGGTTTAAGATAGTCTAAGGCATGTAGAATTCATGTTATAGGGAATTTCAGCCAGGGGGAATGCCAAGAGGGGGTCCTAAGGTTAAATAGGCATAGGGGGGAGGTTAGGAGGTTGGAGATCATCCTAATTTGGAAGATCTCCAATGGGGGAGGTCTCTAATGGCATAGACACGCTTTTGCCCGGATTAGAGACATCGTTGAAACAGAAGCTAACTATGCACAAATCAGTTTGGGACGAGATCGGCTGGACGTTCTGCTCCAAACGAAATCGTCCGATCTGAGGCGATATCGTCTGATTGATGACAATATCATCCAACGGTCACAACAAATCCTAAAAATGGCATGGGAAACGAGGAAATGGGTTAAACGGCAATTTGGGAGCGGTTTTGAGGGTTGAATTTGAATTTGAATTATTACTAATGTAATTTTGATTATTGCTAAGTTTTACTGTGCCAATTTTAGGGTGCTACATTTTGCCCCCTCTTTAGCGAATTTTCCAAGGAAAATGCGTTAAAGATGAGTTCTTCTCGATCTACGAGAAAGCAAAAATTTATTCCCATTTTTAGGCGACGATTCTTGGTCGAATCGTATGACAGCTTACTATGATGCCCCCTCCGTGTTTTTACCCAAATCGAACGTTTGAGGTAAAAACACGAAAAAGCCAAAATTAAATTTGTTGTTAATTTGTTTTTGAATAAAATTAAGAAAAATAGGGAAAAACCCTAATTCATTTTTACTGTTCATTTTCATTATTTTCTGGTTTCTGGAGCTCTGCAGACAAGATGGTCGAGACAGCGCACAGATCGACAGAGGTCCGGCGCGGGCTACGGGTAAGGGTCTAAACTTAGTTTAGAAGGCTTGAATTTTGAATTTCATGTTTTTTAGATTAAATTTTGATAATTTTTTAGCATCGTGGCCATTTTTGGGTCGTCGACGTCATCGAGATGAAATCGTCTCGATTTCGTTGAAACCGTCTCTATATCGTCGATTTCGTCTAGAAGCAAAATCGGCGAAATGGGGACGATTTCGTCAAAAAGGGGACGATATCGACTGGTAAAATTAGAGACGAATTTGCTCAAATTTGGGACGATATCATCCAATAGTGGATGATATCATCATTTATGAAATTGAACTTGTTGTACTTGCATTATTAATGATTATTTTATTAATGATTTTTATTGTTTTGTTGTTTATGTTGCAGAGAGGATTACTAAAGAGCAGAGAATGGAAATATGGTTGGTTGAGGGATGACTTGGCTGCTCTATCTCAAGCAGAGCGAGATCAGCTGGCTCAGGTTGGCTTGCAGCATGTGGTAGAGATGCCATAGGTGTCTACAGATATGGGGCTATTGACAGCCCTAGCAGAGAGGTGGTATCCGGGTTCTTCCTATTTCCGGTTACCGATAGGGGAGATGACTCCCACACTAGAGGATGTATGGAGGATTTTGAGGATCCCCATACAAGGACGGCTGATCACTCTCACGGCCAATCAAGGCCACGTGATGATGCGACTATACGGAGATCCGAGCTTCACCATGGAGAAGGGCAGAGTGAACATCAAATCTCTACGACAGATGCCTGGGGCATCTAGACTAACACAGGTTTTGGCTGGGGTTGTAGGTGGTCTACTGCTATGCCATCAAAGTGGATGTAGAGTACCATGGCTACTGAGAGATGTGGTCTGCAACATAAGAGACCATAGATACAGGTTTGCTTGGGGGAGCTTTGTACTATGCTGATTGTATAGAATCTTGCATGGGGTCGTATACAAGGGCATCCAATGTCTGGTTATGACATCACTACTGTAGGTATGGTGCTGGGAGCACATCGTGGTGCGGAGGCCGGTAGGGCTCCCACTAATAGGTATTGACGGGGAGAGGCCCCGAGCTTTCTACTAGTGGCTTCATAGAGGGTCACAGCAGCGGATAGATCTGCCAATGTCTCGAAGACTACTTGATGACCTTGTCTCCAACCAGATCACCTGGAGGCCTTGGAGAGATCATCCAGGGTGGGCTAAGGATGGACAGGAGTTGGCTCGCGTCAGGTGAGTCTACTGGTTGAGGATGGAGAGGGGAGAGGTGGAGCTCCATTGCTATGACCGAGTTTTGAGGTAGTTTGGTCTACAACAGGGGATCCCATCCCTCAGAGACTATGAGTTTTCCTGGACTATCCGAGATAACACTACAATTAGCGAGGCTCCATATATGCAGCGCTTCTGGGGTCTAGACACATATGATGCCCCTATTCAGCCAATGGATGGGGACAACGCAGGGGTAGCCGATGGCTATGATGCTTGGTACACAGGCATCCACCCTCCTCGGATGATGAGGGCTTAGGGTCCGATTCACACAGTTGTGCATCAAATGGGGAGGCGATGCCAGGCGGCCATTGAGGTGGCACAGGGTCATGGCGGGGAGAGAGCAGAGGAGACCACAGGCTCAGTAGAGGCCATAGTAGTGGGAGAGGAGGGAGGAGAGACCCCCTTCTCCATAGAGAGAGAGACCACCATCACCCGATAAGGGCAAGGGTGTGGACACAGGAGAGAGTAGTGAGATGGCTACTCTCCGGGCGAAGACTGTCCGTCTCCAGACAGAGGTGCAGACTCTATAGGATGAGGCTGCATGACACTAAGAGGAGGCCACACAGCTCAAAGATGAGGTAGCACACCTTAGAGCATGGAGCGGAGGGGTGAGCACTCAGGATCTAGCATGGGCTATTGCCCAGGTCACATTCTATCAGACACTATACCACCATATGGTGCCAGAGGGGCAGAGGTTACCGTTGTCGGCCCATATTGTGGAGCTTATCGGGATGAGGTCATCGAGGACATCATCACGATCAAAGTCTAGGACTCATAGCACCACACGGACTATGATGGGGCCACCTCATCCACCTCAGGGCGGGGGAGGAGATGAGGCTGAGAGCTCAAGGGGTTCTTGAGGCTAGCTGCTATAGATTGCACTACACAGATTGATTATAGTGCTTATTATTATTTTTGATAGAGGATTGAGTATGCCGAGGTACAGATTGTGGCATACCAATCTAGTTTTGAGATAATGTACATATATTGTTGAGATATATATAGATGATATTTTTGATCATATGACTTGTCTTATGTATTTGTATGATGCTTTAATGTTTGGATTGATTGATTCGATGATTCATGTAATTATGCCACTTGGAAATATGATGGTTTGAATGTCATGCTTTTTTTAAAATTTAAATGAAATAATCTGATGTAAACAAGTTGGTTGTTTGTGATGTGATAATTTGATAAAAATAAAAGGGACTTTTAACAATAATTTCAAAGGACATTGTTGCTATTATAGACCATTTCATGGAGTCGCCGCTCACTCGGTCGTCAAGCTAATCCTAGTGTAGAAATATTGCTAAAAGTAAAAGAGTGCTTAAGAGACTGTCTTAAGACTTTGTTGTGAGGATGCAAATGATGATGATGATGATGATTTGTTTTTCAGATTTCTATGAAAATATTATGCATGAAATATTTTAAAATGACTTTTGCTAGGCATAAATTCCTAAGTGTGATAAAATTTTTGGATAATTCCCTAGGAATTATACCATCATTGCAAAATTGAAGTTTGACATAATGACATGAAATAAAATAGGTGTTTGTTTGTTTTAAAGCATAATTGTGTAACATAATGATTTAAGTCATATGTTTTTATGATTTTAAATAAATGGGGAATAAAATTGGTACAATGGTTTGCGCTAGGCATAGAATATTTAGGTATAGACTTATACCATCATCGCGAAATCCAAAGAAGAAAATAATAGTTTTATTGCATGGTTGATTTTTAAGTTTTGAAAATAAACTAAAAATATGAAGATGAGGACTTGCATTAGGCATAAAATTCCAATTATGGTTTTGGAACTATACCATCATTGCGAAAGTCGATAATGTAACTTTATTGCATGTTTTGGAAAATGATTTTGATTTTTTTGTGAGAATGCATATAGTTTGTCTTTACACTAAACAACTGTTCTTTCAAAGAAGAAAATGAATTTATTCCAAACAATTTGCAAAAATATTTCAAAGTATCTTAAAGACAAAAGTTAGATTTATAAGGAATCCTATGTGCGTATGTGAGTTCATTACCAATCTTGATTTATCATAATGATACACAAAATCTCTCCAATACAAATGTGTGTGCAATTGCATTATTCATTTACCAAGTTTTGAGCAAGATAATTTGATACAAGTGATTTGAATGAACCAAATAAGTGTTCATTAACCATGATTTAGATGCATATAACCATACCAGACTACTATGTAGGTCAGGTCATCAAGAGCTAGCTAATCCATAAGCAAACATAGGTCTATACAAAAGAAGGTCACTAATGTGACAGACATATCACCACGCTAGGAGTTACCCAAGGCCAAGCGGGTTGGGCACAAACCACCTGTTATGGGGCTTACCTCACAGTTTTCGAATAATTGAGAATTCTAGGGATTCAAGCTCATCAACCCTTCTTTTCTTTTCAATGGGTAGGGAAAGGGATTTTATTGCTTTTGCTTTTGCTTTTCTCTTTTGCTTTTTTTTTTTTTTTTTTTTTTTTGTACTTTTGTATTTTTGCTTGATATTTGCAATGATGCTGAAATAACTTGTTTCTTTTTCTCTTTTCTTGAACTTTTCTTTTCTTCCTATGCTAGGGATACTTGCTCGGATTAGCTGTAGAGCAAGGGATTTTTATTTCGGGTAGGGGTGAGCTTGTCCTTTTTCCAATTCTCAAAGAGTCTAGACCATGTGCATGATAGGATAGCAGGGGAAACTTTTCGCTCAAGAACCACTTCTACTATGTAACATAGCATGGAAATTACAAATGTAATAATTTTATTGTGAAAATATATGCTTGGTTTAAGTAAATAACAAGATCAATTCTCTATGCTCAAACTGTATTTAATTGAATTTTGTGTACTTTGATATAAGAGAGATTAGTAATCATGCCAGATAAAATCAAGATATTTATTTTTTTGTGTTTGTGATAGTGGGGGATTCCAAATAAATGCTAATTTATCCAAAATAACTTGAAAATATAACTGCAATGCTTGAAAAAGAAATATATACAACAAATATTTTTGAAGAGTTTGATAATTTTGACTCTCTCTTTCTTCTTTATTTATTTTGGTTTCGAAAGAGTCAATAAAATTGTTGTTTTGACTTTTATTTTGTTTTTGTGTTTTTGTGTAAACAGTTATATATATATATATATATATATTTTAAAATGAGACAACATGCAAAATATGTACAAATGATGAAATGACCAAATTTTATGCGTAATATCGCTTAAGATGCATAATATTCATAGGTTCTTTTAAATCTTTACCATCTAAGGTAGCTAATTTGTATGCTCCTGATTCAAATTTAGTAGTAATAATATATGGTCCAAGCCAGTTGGGCTCAAATTTACCTTTAAGGTCTGTAGTTGCATTAGTATTTTTTTTATTTTCTTTTAAAACAAGGTCGCCAACCTCATAGGATCGATGATGAACTTTCTTGGCATATGATCTTTTAAGCTTGTTTTGGTAGGCACGAAGGTGCTCTAAAGCATTGATGCGCTTTTCATCTAGAAGTTCCAACTGACTGAGTCTGCCAGCTCGATATTCATCTCCTACTTCGGTATCTTGAAGTAGTAGAGCCAAAGAAGAAACTTCTAATTCAAAAGTAAAAACGGCTTCAACGCCATAAACCAAGACAAAAGGTGAAGTTCCAGTGGGAGTTCGAACACTAATTCAATAGGCCCACAAAGCTGGATATAATTGAATGTTTCAGTCACGGCCAGTTTTATTGACCATTCTTTTGAGAATTTTGATTAAGGTTTTGTTAGATGCTTCTGCTTGACCATTACCTTGAGGATAATAAGGAGTGGACCAGTGATGTTGAATCTTATATTTTTGGCATAATTTTTTAACATATTTATTTTTGAAACAAGTTCCATTGTCTGAGATGAGATTTGCAAGAATTACGAACCTACAAATAATTTGATTAAAAATAAATTTAGAGACTTGAGTTCCAGTGCAGGAAGCTAAAGGCATAGCTTCAACCCACTTCATGAAATACTCAATGGCGGTTATGATGAATTTGTGTCCATCAGATGACATAGGATTAATTTTGTTAATAATTTCTAAGCCCCATTTTGAAAAGGGCCAAGGAGATGAAATAGCCTGCAGCTCTTGTGCAGGTGCATGGACAAGGTCAGCATGTTTTTGGCACTTGTTGCAATGTCGCACATAATCATGTGCATCCTTTTCTATGGTAGGCCAAAAGTAGCCTATCCTAAGGAGATTTTTAGCAATGACACTACCACTGAAGTGTCCTCCACAAGATCCATCGTGGGCTTCAATTAAAGCTGATTTAGATTCTTCTATATTCAAACATCTCAATAGGATACCTTCAAAAGATCTCCTATATAAAGTATTGCCAATTATTACAAATTGACTTGCTCGTCGATGTAATAACCGACGCTGGTTTCTATTAGAATTGGCAGGGAAAGTCCCATTGTGAAGAAAATCAATTATATCCATATACCAAGGTTCATGAGTAGTTTCATTGATTAGAAACACATCCAAAGGTTCTAAACATGACTTATTTGAAGCGGGTTCCTGGAGTCGACGAATAATGATGGTGGCATATTCGTCATCTAACTCCAAGGGCAGAAGAGATGCAGCTGTGACCATAGCATCAGCTGCACGATTGCTAGTTCACGAAATAGCTTCCAAAGTAACTTTATCAAACAAGGATAACAATTGCAAAACATATGCTTTATATGGGTGCAATTTATCATCTCTAGTCTAATAAAATTCATTAATTTGATTTATGACAAGTTGAGAATCACCAAAAACTAGTAGATGTTTGATTTTTAATGCCAAGGCAGCTCGTAATCCAAGGATTAGAGCCTCATATTCGAAAGTATTATTAGTGCAAGCAAATGTTAATTTAAAGAACAAAGGTATGATATGTTTTTGCGGGGATATTAAAATAATACCCACACCAGCCCCACTCATGCATCGGGCTCCATCAAAGTATAAGGACCATTGTTCAATATGGTCTGCCTCTAATTGAAGGCATTCATCAAAAAACTCAATGATGAGGGGATGGGTAGATTCTAAGGGTGCAGCAGCTAATTGATTTGCTATGATTTGACCCTTAACAGACTTCTATCCTATGAACGTGAGTTCAAACTCGCTTAGAGCAAGAACCCACTTGGCCGTGTGACCCGATAAATAAGGTCGACTCATGAGATACCGCAAGGGATCATATTTAGCAATGACATAAGTTTTTTTACTGAGCATATACTGACGTAATTTTTGCATAGAAAATATGATTGCTAGACATAATTTTTTTAATGTTGTATAACGTGTTTCATAACTGATGAGGGTTTGGCTAATGTAATAATTAGCACGTTCTTTCTTCTCATCATCAAGCTGAGCTAACATAGCTCCTAAAGCAAAATCTAAAGCTGAAATATACAGGAGAAATGGGCGATTAGGTCTAGGCGGTGAAAGCACAGGTGGATTAAGGAGGTATTATTTGAGAAGTTCAAAAGCTTCTATACATTCGTCGTCCTAATTAAAGGGAACATCCTTCTTAAGGAGCTTAAGAAAGGAAGTGGTTTTGTCTGCTAGCTTATCGATGAAGTGACATATGGCTTGAAGCTTACCTTGTAAACTTCATAACTCCGATATATTAGTAGGTGCAGGCATCTCAGTGATAGCCGCAATCTTGAGAGGGTTGATTTTGATACCACGTAAAGAAACTAAAACCCCTAATAGCTTACCGGACTTAACTCCAAATATGCATTTGGCTGGATTTAATCGAATAAGGTATTCTCTTAACCGATTAAACACTTTTCTCAAATCAGCTAAATGATCATCTTCTTTAATAGAGCAAGCTATAATATCATCTACATAATCATGTAGGATATCATGCATCATATCATGAAAGATATAAGTCATAGCTCGTTGATATGTTGCGCCGACATTCTTTAAACCAAATGGCATCACTTTCCAACAAAAGGTACCCCAAGGGGTAATAAAGGCTATTTTAGCCTGATCTGCAGGAGCTATCCTGATTTGATTGTAGCTGGATAATTCATCCATTAGGGACATCATTCCACTCCTGACAGTAAAATCAATGATTTGATCCATGTTTGGAAGAGGAAAATCATCTTTAGGGCATGCAGCGTTAATATCTCTAAAGTTCGTGCAAACCCTAACTTTGGTAGCTTCTTTCTTGGTGACTAGAACTACATTCAAGATCCATTCAGCATAATCAATAGATTGTATGAAAATAACATTCAAGAGTTTTTCTAACTCCCCTTTGACTAGCAGGGCCACTTTGGGATGTATTTTTCTAAGTTTTTGTTTAATAGGTTTAGCATCCGGATGGACTACTAGATGATGCATGACTACAGAAGGGTCCAGACCTGGCATATCTTCATATGTCCAAGCAAAGAAATCTTCATATTCTTTAAGGAATGCAATGTATTCATCTTGTTTTTCTTGACTTAATGCTGATCCAATATTGATTATGTGAGGATTATCCTCAGTTCCAATGTTAACTTTAATGACGTTTTCTACTTTCATGTGTAGATCTCTTTCAAAATTAGGTGGGGCGGGTGAAACGCCCAATTCTTGTAATTCTTTTAAGGCTAAGTTGGATAATTTGTCTTGATGAGTGGTGGCCTCAAGTTGGGCTATATTTGGTATAGAACCATCAAAATAAAAACCATTGTGTAACAACTCTTCAATGGAGACATCATGGAAAATATCTCCTTCCAACTCCTCATCGGATTCAACAATCAATTCAGGGTAAGCTATGGATAGCATATTACATGTAAATGGATTATTCTTTGAACACAAAGAATCTTGTTTATCTAGATAATCTTGATAACATATGAGTTGGTCATCATCTTCAAAAGGGAAGGGTTGACCCTTACTAGGAAATAGGCCCACACCACATCGGGCGGGCCATGGCTCTACCTCAATAGGTTCTTTCATACCATTTTGGAAAGGTCCCAAGCCTTTCCCTTTATATCCCATTTTAAGCATTATAGGTTTAGCTTTAATATATTCATTAGTAAAATAACATCGTGCATATCCCTCATGATGAGTATTGATATTTCGAGGTATTCTTCCCCAATCATATCCTTTATAAATAAAAGCACAACTCCCGACTTGGTAAGTACTTCCCATAGGTTGTGGGAGGCCCAAAGTACAAGGAGATGGCAGAAAATTATTTAAAATAATTGAATCTTGCATAAAAGCATTTGTTTTTTCTGATATTAAGATTGTGGATAAATCCGATAAAATTTCATCAGAAAGAGCATAAGATGTAGAAGGATTATTCCCTATATCTTTAGATGTGGACGGTATGATAGATGTTGATAATGTAGAAGTGTCAATAAATGGGTCTATAGGTTTTGAAATTATAGGGATGGAACATGAAGAATTGGTTGTGGATTTAAGATCTTTTTGAGGTTCTAGTGTGGTTGGTTCAGAAGATGGTTGAGTTAAATGTATAGGTGTAGTTGATGGAGTAGGTGATGTTATGTGTGTGTTTTTCACACGTTTAGATGAAAAATAAGAATTAGGATGTGTGGATGACAGAGCGGGGCAAAATTGCACTCCAACAAGTTCTGCCAAAGCACACATATCAAAGGGTCTAGGGTCACCATGGATAGTGACCAACTGATTTTTAAATTCAAATTTAACACATTGGTGTAAAGTGGAGGGAACCGCTCGCATCGCATTGATCCAAGGGCGACCCAAAAGTATATTGTACGATGCAGGGCAATGTATAATAAACACAGTTGTATCTAGAGTTCTAGGACCAACTTGCAAGGGTATAGTAATGACTCCACACGTTTCTTGTGTCTCGTCATTGAAAGCTTTGATAATCATGTCAGTTTTCTTCATTTCATCACTTCTAAAGCCAAAACATTGGTAGAAGTCAAAAGTACAAATGTTTAGAGATGAACCATTATCAATCAGGACTCTTTTAATAGCTACATCTCCAATTAGAGCAGTAATATATAAGGGATTATCCTTATGTAAGCTGTGTTGTGGGATATCTTTATCCCGAAAGTCAATACAATCGACTTCTCGAGTGATGATAGTATTGGACATGGCTTCAGGTTGAATATTTTGAGGTACCATCATTTGGCTCAATGTAAGCATTAACTCATCCCTATGGGTGGGAGAGATCTTAACAAATCCAACAGGGAAATTCTGTCGTAGTGTTGGATAATTGTTCATTAATATTGTAAGGAGGCTTAAGTTGAACATTAGACATATGATTCCCTTTATTGGGATTTTTCAAAATAAATGGAGCTGATCCATCATTATGAGTTTGATCTTGTTGAGATTTTTGATCCTGTTGTCTAGTAACGGCTTCGATGGTACCTACAATGTTATATTGAAGACGTTGAACTGGTCTCGGTTGAGCGTTTATGGCTTGTTCATTAGGAAGGATTTGATTAGAAGAGGGTCGAGTAGTAACTCTTTTAGGAAATGGTTCTTCTGGAACCATAGCATCTGTGATAGGTTGAATAGGATATGATTCATTTTCAAAACTATTTGATTGGTTTGAGGTGATGTCTACTTCACTTTCAGTATCTGATTCTACATCACTAGGATCGGGAGTTTGAAAATTATGTAGGGGCCTAGTCGTGACCAGGGATAAAGTTGTGTCAAATATTTGAGGATCCTGAATAGGTAATTGTCCACTAATAGTCCCTACATATCGGGTAGGAGGGGGAACATTATGATGTTCGATTTGATTGGCCACTTCTTTACCATGGTTTGGTAAAGGATGTTGAAATATATCTAATGATTGATTAGCATTCTGATTTTGATTTTGGGGAATGGTCTTTTGAGCGTTATTAGGAGCATTTTGTTTAGGTTGGAAAGTTTGCACCTCCATTTCATTATTATCAATCAAGTCTTGTATTTTATGTTTCAATATTTTACAAGAATTTGTAGCATGTCCAGGTCCTCTATGAAAGTCACAGTGTAGATCGGCTCTGTATCCGGGTATAGTTGGATCAGGTTCTCGGATAGCTAGTAATTGAATCAAGCCTCATGCTAATAATTGAGGAAGAATGGTTGATAAAGGTTGATTCAATCTAGTAAATTCTCGAGGAGGTTTATCAGGGGGTTTTAATATAAATTTTTCTATTGTCTTCGTTGTATTGATATTAGCAATATTTCTACTATCAATGACTCCGTCACCTACAACTTGTTTGTTTTTATACTGATTTCTATATGTTTTCTCATCATCTTTCTTTTTGAGCTAACCTCTTCTAATGAGAGCGTCTTCTACCCTTCGAGCTAAGTCTATAGCTTGATCGAATGTGGTTAAGGTAGCGGTTGATAACTCATAAGAGATTTGTTCTTGTAAATTATTAATAAAAATGTCCAACATTTCCCTATAAGGTAGCACAAAGTGCAGTTTTCCTATAAACTGCCTCCATCTAGCTAATAAATCAGCAAAACATTCATCTTTGTCTTGTTTTAAGTTGTACAAATCTTTAATGGTGACATGCCTCTCGATGTAGGCACTAAATTGATGGACAAACGATTCAGCTGTTTCTTCAAAATTTCGTAGAGAATGAGTGGGCAATTGATAGTACCACTCTAATGCCATTCCTCCTAAACTTTTCGAGAACATTTTTAGTAATAGCAAGTCATCATGTGATATATCATGACATGCTATCCTAAACATGCAAAGATGCTCTATGGGATCTTCAGTTCCTTTATATATAGGCAGGACGGGCATGGGAAAGTGTTTAGGGTATGGTTGTGCTACAACTATGGGATCCAAAGGTTGACTACATATCTCTTGATAATTATACGAGGGATGGTAGGGATCTATCTGGTCCATGCGTGAAGCTAACTGTTTCACCATGGCTTCTAGATTACTAGTTTGCCCACCATATTGGTTCGATAGGGCATTAATATGGGATTTGTGAGCATATGATGGAGGGACATGGAGATTAGATGCTATATTGCTATTGCGTAAATTGTTGGTAGGAAGGGTGTTATGAAGAAATATTGAAGTTGTATTATGTTGTATCCTAGATTGTTGAAAATTGGTGTTTGGCTTCATTTTAGGTTTTTTTCTACTTGAAGCATATTGATCAATATTTTGGCGAAGTAAAGCAGTGAAGGAAGTTTTCTTTTGTGTGGGAATTATTTTAGGCTCAAAAATAGGTTCCTTAGGGGGTTGGATAACCTGTTGTTTTGGCATGTTTTGAATCATAGTGACCATATCTCTATTGGATGGTCTAGCTTTATCACTTTATTGATCAACAAAGGACAAGGGATTAGTGTGCACATCAAACATATGTTCCATGGCTGCTTGAGTGTCACGTCGGGTTCACCAAAATGTATCGCTCCAAATTTTTCACACCCTTACCTTCAGGCTATAGGATCCGTGCTCGGAAGGGGGATGTGAAAAGGATGGGACAATACCTCGGACTGAGAGGCCCTTTGAAGGTCCCACCTCTTGGGGGATGGATATTAAGGTGATTTTTTGATGGATGGTGGGGTTCACCAGGAAACGTTTAGTGGCAGTTTCCATGCCTAGGTTGGGAATGTGTTTAATGTGTTCAGTTTTATCTTTAAACATCCAAGTCCTAGGTTTGGCCAGATGAATCTAAGTGTTCTATTATGAAAATGTAGATTAAATAAATACAAAAAAATATATTTGGACAAAAAATAGAAAGAATAAGCTAGATTAAAGAACCATACCTGATCCGGATGTCTGATGAAGGTTTTAATTTTTTTGAAGCAGTCCAGATCATCTGGAATTTGACAAGATCATCTGAAATCTGACGGGATCGTCTGAGATCTGATGAATTCATCAGACGAATTCATCAAAGACCTGCAAACAGAGAAATAGATACAAAATACTAGAAATGCAACTATTCTAACAGAGAAAAATAATGTAGAATGGCAACATAGATGCTAAGGTGATAATCACAAATAAAAATTCAAGTAGATTATGACGTTCTAATGACAAATTATGACTTCATTGTGCACTTAAGCTATATGGGTGAACTCCAAGATGCAGAACAATAAGGAAGAATAACAAATTTAACTAAATGCAGAACAAATCAACAAACAAAGTGAGAAAACATAAACTCTGGGCACTGATTGCCCCCAATGTTGACTGCAGTCGAAATCGTCTTTGATTGGTACGAAATCGTCTTGAATTGAACAGGTTCGTCTGTGACGATCTGAGCTTGCTCCGGCTAAAAAACAATGAAGTTCCTGGAAACAAATTTGGAAAAATACAAATGCAAAATGGTGGTTTAAGATAGTCTAAGGCATGTAGAATTCATGTTACAGGGAATTTCAGCCAGGGAGAATGCCAAGAGGCGGTCCTAAGGTTAAATAGGCTTAGGGGGGAGGTTAGGATGTTGGAGATCATCCTAATTTGTAAGATCTCCAATGGGGGAGGTCTCTAACGGTGCAGACACGCTTCTGCCTAGATTAGAGACGTCGTTGAAACAGAAGCTAACTATGCACAAATCAGTTTGGGATGAGATCATCTGGACGTTCTGCTCCAAACGAAATCGTTCGATCTAAGGCGATATCGTCTGATCGGCGATGATATCGTCCAACGGTCACAACAAATCCTAAAAATGGCATGGGAAATGAGGAAACGGGTTAAACGACGGTTTGGGAGCGGTTTTGAGGGTTGAATTTGAATTTGAATTATTACTAATGTAATTTTGATTATTGCTAAGTTTTACTGCACCAATTTTAGGGTGCTACACTTGGACTCACAAAATCTAAAGAGTTAAGCATAAACTACTTGACTGTAACTGGTGATGCAGAATTGATTATCCAACATGTAAGAGGAAATTATCAAACCAAACATCCTAGGTTAAAATAGTACAAAACTACAGTATTGGAAGAAATTGATAAATTTTTGGCTTTCAATATTTCATACATCCCTAGAGAACAGAACCATGTTGTTGACCTACTAGCTATAAATGCATCAGGCATGGATAATCCAAAAATCACTATAAAGTATATGGACAGATTTCCAACTATCTCAGTTTATAAACCTTGTGTACTAGATAATATTATCTACTTACAGGTTTTCCAAGATGATTTTGATATGAAGGACTTCATGACATTACAAAATAAGTATGCTGATATAATTTGTGATGAGGAGGACGGAGAGAAACTAATAGATAAAATAGGAGAACCATTAGAAGTAATCCAATTAAAAAAAAAATAGAATACCAAAAGGATTGGTTTCTCTAGAAATTTTATTTGATGATTTTGAGAAATCATACAAACCTCCTTTGAAAGAAACTATAGTTGAATATGTCAACATTGGTACAATTAAAGAGCCTAAAATAGTAAAAAATGATAAAGCTTTACCAGAAAAAGAAAAAGCATGATACATAAGTTTCTTCAAAAGAAATAAATATTTGTCTTGGACATATGAAGACCTCAAAACCTTCAATACATATATTATATCACATATCATACCCCTGAAGGAATATACCAAGCCTTCTAGACAGAAAGAAAAGGAAGTATAATCCTACTTTACATCCAATAATGTAGAAGGAAGTGCAGAAGCTGCTAGACTCTAAAATCATAAAAAAAGTGAGATTCTCATCATGGATATCCAATTTGGTACCAGTAAGAAATAAAAATGGGGATATCAGACTCTGTGTAGATTTCAAGAATCTAAAAAAAAGCTCACTGAAAGATAATTACCCTTTTCCCAATATGGAATAACTGTTACAAGTAGTAGTTGGGTCATCTAGAATGTCCCCATTAGATGGATTTTCCAGATATAATCAAATACAAATTAATCCAGAAGACAGACACAAGACAGCATTTACTACACCATGGGGCACTTTTGAATATTTGAGAATACCTTTTGGTCTAATGAATGAAGGGGCAACATTCCAAAGAGCAATGTATTTCGCTTTCAAAGGGCTAATGTTCAAAATAGTGGTTGTATATCTGGATGACATTACAATATTCTTTAAAAATACAGAAGATCACTTGGAATATATTATTATAGTATTTTCCTGGTGTAAGGAGTTTGGAATTTCCTTGAATCCTAAGAAATGTATATTTGGAACCACACAAGGAAAATTAGTGGGTCACATAGTTTTAGAAAAAGCGATAAGTATAGATCTAGAGAGAATATAATCTATCTCAAAAATCCCCCTCCTAAAAACATTAAGGGGGTCAGGTCTTTCTTTGTAAAAATAAATTTTGTAAGAAGATTTATTCCTAATTTTGTAGATATAACCAAGCCTATTAATGATATGGTTAAGAAGACTAGGGAAATAAAGTGGAAATTAGAAAATATGGAAGCATTTAATAAGATTAAACAAGCCATTTCAACTACTCCAATCTTAACTTGCCCTAATTATTTAAAGAATTTTAAAATTTATTCATTTGCATCTGATCATTCCATTGTTGCAGTCCTTTCTCAAAAGGATGATGAAAGTAATGAAATACCAATAGCTTTTATGAGTTCGGGTTTAAAGGGAGCACATCTCAAATATACTCTATTAGAAAAACATGCTTATGCAATAATCCAAGCATTAGAACATTTCAATAATATATTTGGTTCTAACACGGTTTTCTGTTACATTCCTTTTATAGCTATAAAGGATGTCTTTACTCAATCTGAACCATTAGGAAAGCCTGTAAGGTGGATGGTAAAACTGTGGCAATATGATGCAGAATTCAAAATAGTCAAAATTGTAAGAGGGCAGGGCTTAGCTAAATACTTAGCTTATAAAGAAGGAGAAGACTCTAATAACATTGCTATAGTAGATGAAATGCATCAAATCATAAGGACCAATAATGTATAATGTAAGTGGTATGATGACATATTAGCATATCTTCAAACTCTGTCTTTCCCTAGAGGTATGTCAACTAACAAAATGAGATCAGTAAAACTGCAAGCACAGAAATATCATGTGCAAGATGGTATGCTTTATTGGAGACACCCTGATGGTGTATTACTAGTCTGTCTGTTTGAAAAAGAAGTCTAAAAAAAATTAAATAATTTCATGATAGTTTCTGTGGAGGAAATTTTGCACCAAAAGCTACTGCTAGCAAAATTATGAAAGCAAGTTATTATTAGCCTTCCATTTATATATATGTATATCAATATGTGATAAATTTTCATAATTGTCAATTTTTTGCAGGTAAAAAGCATTTGGCAGCTATGCCTCTCAAGCCAGTGATCATAGAAGCATCATTTACACAATGGGGCATTGATCTGATTGGAGAGATCAATCTGAACTCATCAACCAGGCACAAGTGGATTATAACTGTAATGTATTATTTCATAAAATGGGTAGAAGTTGCTCTTTTAAGAAACTCTACAACTCAAATTGTTATTAATTTCTTAAAAGAAAGTATTCTAACTAGATTTGGAGTTCCTTAGAAATTAGTAATAGATAATGGGAAATATTTTATATCATTTGAGATGGTAGAATTTTGTGTTAAGTGTGGAGTAGAAATTTCACACTCTGCAAATTATTACCCTCAAGGAAATGGTCTCACTGAATCATCAAATAAAAACGTAATTAGTAGGATTAAAAGATCATTGGGTAAGAATAAAAAGAGTTGGGATAGTGAACTAAAATTTGCTCCGTTGACAGATAGACTATCACTCAAAAGAAATACAGGAAGAACTCCTTATAAAATTATGTATGGATAAAAAGCCTTATTACCCCCTAGGATAGAGAAATTAGCATTATCCCTACTATTGCAAGATCATGATAACCCTAATTCTCTATAGAGAAGGTTATACCAAACGGTCTTGTTACAAGAACAAAGAAGAAAAACTCTTAACATGATGATTGAACAAACTCATAAAAATATGAAATTGTTTAACAAGAAAGCTAAAGGTACTCCCTTCTTTGAAGGAGACATAGTAATCTACTAGGATCCTAAAAATGATAGACATGGTAAGAAATGAAAGCTTGAACCTAAATGGCTTGGCCCATACCAAATAGTAAACATTATTGGTCAAAATACTTATAGGTTGCAAACCTTGGAAGGAGAACTGATGAAAATTCCTATAAATAGTCTACATGTCAAGATTTACAACCCCTACTACAGGGTCAGAAGGGAGGAAATGCCCTAATAATAAAAAGAAAAAAATAATAATAACAAAAAATAAATAATTAAAATACATAATAAAAAATAGAGTTGTATTTTTATCAGAATGTTGTGTTGTTTTGTTCTGTCAGTCACCATAAAATAGTTTTCATACTATTGTGTAGTTTTGTTTTGCCTCGTGTTGTTTTGTTTGTGTTGTTTTCCCATTTTTTTATAAGATAGAAGAGTATTCCTTACTATTTATTTCTTTAAGACCAACAAGAGATGAGGAATTTTTTTTTAGATTCTAATGTTGCTTACAATTTTACAAATTTGAATGTTTATGCAATACTCATATGGTATGAGATAAAACAGAATAAAATCAGAGTTGTTGGTCCATCATGAAAATTCCTCAAATTGCAAAAAATACTAAAAGAAATTTTAGGGTCCAAAGGACATATTTATATTTGGTAAAATGATTAAGCCAAAAATCATTACACTCATTCCTTTTAGCCAGAAACTGATCCTCAACTCAGGTATGCTCATTGCACAATTTGCATTCATCAAAATATTTCTCAAAAGGGAAGGAAACTATTTATAATGTAGATTGAGTTAGTGTCTGAGATATCTTGGAAAACCTCTACCAGGGCTATAAATGCTTGACTAGTAGTAGAGAAAAACCAGATGGGGTCAGTAGCATCTCCATCGAGGCTATAGATGCTTGACTGGTAGTGGAGCCCTACAGATGGTGAAAATATTTAAGAGTGAAATTCCCTATTAAGCTTAACCATTTTCCAAACATGATAAAGTTCTGAAATACCAAGAAATTAAAAATGACCTTGGGAACAAGCCGTGATAGAACAAGTGACTTTGATAAATTATGTATAATTATATCCTAAGAACTTGCTAAACAATCATAACAATATATTTAAAGGCTCATCAGATTTTAAAATTCTGCTTCGTTGATCTATATTGACGAAAAAGAAAACCATTTTTTGGGTATTTTATTGTTGTGATATCATGTATATTGTTTCTTTATTGTATCTTTTTAGTCTAGAGTTTTTATGTTTTTATTTCTAATCAGGTTTAACAGTTTGTGATTCTGTCCAAAGCTTGTAAAAAAACCAGGAGATTCTGAATCCTCAAGTGCTTCAGGTTTTCAACACATTGTCCTAGTTATAGCCTATGTTGGAGCTAAAATTGACTCAACATCATATACCCCCAAATTTAAATTTTTGGTTTCAAAGCTTCCACCCAAATTGTTGGTCTTTGTTGCATTCAAACTTCTGAAAAATTGGTCTTTAATTTTTGGCCCTTAGGAGTCGTTATAAAAAGGTTTGTTTTTCCTAAGCAATAAGGATAAATCAGATTTAAAATCCGTAGCCAAGAATTGTTAAGTTGAATACCTATTGGTCATTAAGTGAAACAACCATTGAAATTTCCTCAATTATTAAAAGATTTATAAATTCGAGAAAATAATATTTTCACTAAGAAGGTCCCTTAAGTCCTTGGTCCCTAAGAAAAATTAAATAAAGCATTCAATCCTAAGTGCAAAGAAAAATATTTATTAAATCCTAAGGTTTTAATAAAAATTAAATGTTCATATGAGGGTATGCACCTCCTTTATGGTAAAACTCGTGCAACTCTTTCAATATAGACGGATGCACGCAACTCCTCAAGATCTGGACGGATGCATGCTCGTAAGCAACTCACAAGTTAAAACAATAATACCATGGTCTAAATCGCATAACATAAGGTCTAAGGTAAGAAAAAATAATAAACCCAAAGTAAGGGTCATGCACCCCCTTGGTTAAGTATCGAGCAAATCGCGAGATCTGGACAACAACGCTTGATCCATGATTAATCCAACAGAGTGCGCCCACTAAGTTGCCCAAACATTAAAGGTCAAATTCAAATATTGGTCATAACCTAAGGTTTCATGTAAAATTTAATCAAGGTTACGTGCCCCTTTTAGATAAACAACAAGCATATTCAATCATCTTGACAATAGTGCTTAATCCTATCTTGATCTGATGGTAGGCACTCATCAAAGTAATCAAAGGTTAATATAAAACTTCATTAAGAATTAACCAATCTTAGCATTAATAAACCAATGCTTATAAAGGTTTAAAATCATCAACCACTTGTTAAAAGACTTGTAGCTCTTTCGATCTAGATGAGCACGTGAATCTTTGTTAATCCAACAACACGCGCTCTTAGACGTGCAAGGTCAATAAGAGGTCAAAGTCTAAGGTTGGTCAACATCGGTAAAAGCTTAATTAATATGTTAATTAATGTGTATTAAAGCTAATCTCATAGTAAATCTTGGAGATAAATAGCATGCAAATTTTTAGATCTGGACAATAGCGCACGACCTGATTAAGATCTACTGGTGGACGCTACCTAAGAGGATCGATCATTAATGTCAAGAGTTTAATAGCACTCGGGGATCAAATTTTAATTAATCCTCATTAATATTAAGCTAATAATGATTAAGGGTTCTAAGCACGTAATAAATGATTCTCCCTTGGGATAAAAAATGTGTAACTTCTCAGATCTCAACAGTAGCACTCACTCCCTCCCAGATCCGATGGCAGTGCACTCCCAAAGTACCCAGAGCTTAATACACAGGGTGTTATCAGATGTTTAATCAAGGGTTTTATTAAGAATTGATCTCCATGCATAATCGATATTAATGAGGGCCTAATACATTGATAATGGCCCCTCTTATTTTGGTTAACCCACGCGCATCCATAATTTGATCTAACAGTGAGCGTGCAGGGAGATTATCAAACTATAAAGTGCTTGTTATTTAATCGAAAACTATTAAATGTTTTAATCATTGATTAATGTTAATAAATTTGGATTATGTGTGGGTTTAATACATTAATTAATAATGAACGTGTCGAGAATTATGAAGTTTTAGGTCTAAGTGTTTTAAATCAAATTATTGTTAATCTAAGGTTTTCGACCTAATGTTTGAGATTGATCTAATTAATTCAGTGAGCATTCATATATCATTGTACTAACGACCATGCATGTTTTAGAATCTTAATGACAGTGCACGGGGTGAACTAGATCTAACGGTAAGCATTGACCTTAGTGCACATATTTTAAATGGATAAGTAATTTTGCCTAGATGCCTTAAGGGTTGGTTAACCACTGATTAATATAGGATAATCAATTTGTAAAATTTTCCTCTTTCAGACTAAACAATGTGTAGATTGGTGAATCTTGATGGGCACGCACCTCCATGAATGGATCTAATGAAAAGCACCTAGAAAGGTGATCAATTTTTAACGATATATGTTTGAACTAACCCCTTTGTAGGACCAAGGTGGCAGAACATTTATGAAATACTTCCCGTAAAAGCTACTATTGATCACATTCTTAATATCATGTTAGAAGGAAGTGCAACCCAATGACCAATGAAAATATTGTAAATGATTGGAATTACACAAACCAAAATCCTCATGAACGTACAAGTTGAGGAAGATCACATACCATAACTATCTTATTTTAGAAGTAACGCAATGGCAGACATCCATTGGCTGGATTCAAAAGATAGTTGTTGAAACTGCATTAATGATACTCCATGCAAGATCAATGAGACCACTCCACCCTCAATTACTTAAACCCCCACTCTCAAACATCATTTTCATCTTGGTTATCTCAAGTAAAGGAATGATAGAGCAAGGAACTAGTGTTGACAAGCAAAAAATTAGAGAAAACTCAAGGGAGTGTGTTTTTGTGAGTCGAAGTCTTTTCTAAAAATGAAATGGCCACCTAGGGAGCTACCTTCATGCCTAAATATTCTAAAGAGGCAGTGAAAATTATCACTAACCAATCACCATATGTTGATCTCCTTGAGGAAGTTGTTACTAGTATGGGACTATACGATTTTACCAAAAATTCTAGGTCAAATAAGCAGCTCACACCAACCCAACAATATGATATTGAAAACACTTGTATTCAAAGCTTTACGCCCACCATGGAAAATCTACAATGCACCCCGTGGTTGCTAGTTGATTTGTTCTTCAAGACACAAAAATCATAAAACTAGGGCATTCCTAAGAGCAATCAATGGGCCAATAATGTAGGGAAGTTGATATATCCTAGAGTATACTACTCTTCAGACCTAATGGCCTGGCTAGTAGTGGCCTATGACAAAAACACCAAAACTTTCTGAGACAACAAAGACCATACAGTGTTTAGCATCATGGCCAAATACATCCAGAGAGTCTTCAACTTGATGCCTTCAAACACGCTGCTATTTTTCCAGGTAATTGAAAGACAATCCCATATGTTAATTGAGTTAGAAGCTTTCAAAATATTTTTTGAGCCATATGAGCCTGTATAATTTGATTTCCCCATTAGAAAAATTGCTTTCAAACCCTAGGTCAGGGATTTTTGTGATATGATTAATATCATTTTGGGAGTAGAAGAACTTAGTGTGGTAGGTAAAAATATTTTATACCTAGTAGCATAGAGTAACATAAGAATAAATACCCCCATCTACGCCTGGGAAGAAGAGTTGAGCAGAAAAATGCACTCACAGTTAACAAAGTTAAAAAAGGTAGTTTTAGAGCAAAGAAAAGAAATGCCCCCATTCTCCCATTACTCAATCCTCATGCACCTGATAGTTGGGCAGTTAGGAGACCAAAGTAAAGAAATACTAGGAGCCACTAAGAGCCCCTATGTCCAAAATAGGTTTTGGAAGATGCATGAAGGATGCTCTCACTTGGGATGGTTTTGTGACAATTTTATGGTGGAGATTCATTGGATCCTAATAGGCGACCTCCCTGAGAGATGAGACCTAGAGTCAAAACTTTCCTCAAAGAAAAATAAATAGTATATTACTTCTTTTCAAAAAATTTCACATACATTAGGCTTTACGGGGCCAAAATTCCCCCTAAGTTGTTACCTATGTATTGCCCTTTCTCTCTGGATGCCCTAGAACTTGTAAGACAGTTTGTCGAAGAAGCAAAAATGAGGTCAGTGAAGAAGCATGGTAGGGTCCCGTGGCTCAACGTCCCTTGTAAGTTTTGATATTACATATTTTTGGGATATCTAGCACTGTTCAAAGGCATGTATGATTTAGAAAACCTAGATTTCAAGAAAATAATTTGGAAGCCCTGTGATTCTACTAAAAAATATGAGAATATGATGAGAACTCACTAGTATACCTATGTACAACACAAAAAATACCAGTACGAAGAAGAACTCTTGGAAACCATAGAGAAGGGATAAGACCTACGCAATGTATGGGAAAATTTACCTTATTAAAATAGAGGTAATTCACAAGTTCAAAAGCCATACGACTATCTCCCAGAGTTAATCTCAATAAGAAGGATTTTTTTGGATGCAACAACCCCTCTCTTCCCTGCAAAAACCCTAGTAGTTCATGAACATACTATTGGAAATCATAGAAAATCAAGGTATTGATCAAATGGAGATTTCAGTGAATATGGTGAATATCATAGAGCACCAAATTCAGGTTCCTGAGAGCTCTCACCTCAAGATAGAGGCAACACCTAGCACTTCCCAAGAACTGTAGGATCTGATATAGAGAAAGGTAAAGGGATTGCCATTGCATCTTCCCAAGAACTTACAACTTCAGAAAAGCAAGCTATAGTTCCTATTTCTGATAAGTTGTTAGCCCTTACTAGTGTGAGGAAGTTAGCTCCAAGAGATATTCCTAGGTCTCTGAATATCAATGATAGGGAAGTTCAAGTTCCACCAATGATGCAAATGAACATGATGAGAGCATGTGGTTTTGGAGACATATTCAAGGGACATCAGGTTAAACTACAAGAAGTTATACCTGCCCTTAAAAAAAAAAGACCCAAGTTGGCTCTAACTTTAGCAAGGGTAACACTAGAAAGGATAGAAGAAGAAACAACTTTTAGTGCTGCCAGTGAGCAAGAATTATAAATAATAGTAGGAATAGGTGGCATGGGAGAAGCTTCTATTGTAGGAGCTAAAGAAGACATATCCAAGACATCCATTTCAAAAATATATACACTTGCTCCTTGAAAACCTTTTGCCTTCAAAATTGATGATAACACAGGAGATATTTCATTGCAAGGAGAGGATGACAACATGGTCATATTGAACAAAGCCATTCAAGAAAAACTACGAAACTTCTACTCTATAAAAATAAGAATTTGAGGAGTCAACTGAAGGAGAAATATAGCAAAATAATAGAGATGCAAGCCATAATTAACAACTTGCAATAACAGTTGTCTCAAGTGACCATCAGACAATAATAACCTTCGAAGGCTAATGAGGAAATAGATTATGCAGTCTTCTTGTCTAAAATCAAGAGAGAAATATCCTTTAATAAATAGGAAAAAATTGATGGAATCACAGAGATGTTCCAGAAGATCATATTGATTCAGTTCACTAACCAAGAGATGAGGATTTTGTTGTATCAAAAAGAGCAAGACTTAGAAATCATTCATTCCACTCTCCTGCTAATGGCTGAATATTTTGAAGAGATGCAAGATAAGGAGGTGATCCTAGAGGATGGCACTGAAGTAAAGGATAACTTTGAATTCATGAAGGTATCAGTGTTTGAAGGGAACTTAGAAAAGTGGTACAACAATGCAACAGATATGAACTCCCTACTAAACTATATAAAGGAAAAATTGGTAGATATTGGACTATCATTAGAAGAATTCCTAGAAACTGCTAGCATAGAATATCTAATCCTAAACAAGATAGAGGAGTTCAACTACGAACCAGAAGATGAAAAATATATCGCCAGATAGGCCATATTCTTCGTTAATATTGTGGATTCCCTTACTACTATGTACAAGAAAAATAAAGTTTTCATCAATGAATAAAAGAGTAGAATCCTATAGGAAATGAATACAGTGAGATTTTCTATGTCCTTTCATACCGATGCATGGAGGCTCATTGAAAAGTAGATCAAAAAACTCCAGTAGATCAAAAAAATGAAGGAAACCAGAGTGTGTGGTCTACAGATAAAGTTGAATACACCTCTAAGGTAAGAAATAAGGAAGTGGGCTAAAGTTCAAAAATAGAAAGTCGATAAGAAGATGAGGTTAGAATAGAAGAATAATACTCATCATGAAAAGAGTCTATAGACCAGTGAGCTAATCAAATAAAAAATCATGGCCAAATATAGAATACAGATAAAAGGGGGTAGTGGGAGACATATGTATAGTATCTGAGGAATCAAGCCATAGGGTGACAATTTTAAGGCCCAGATGAGGCCAAAAATAATTGAATCAAGATCCAAAGGCTATAAAAGAAAGCATCCATGGTCATAATCGACATCAAGCTTTAGACATAGCAAATTCTTGCTAAGAGGTATACTTGAGTGCCCTATAGTTGTGTTGTTGTATCCCCTTTGTATTTATTTTCTTTTTCATCCCTCATTCTTCCCCTTTGATATGCAAGTTTTAATTGAATAGTACTCAAGAAGCTGAGATTATTTC
The DNA here is from genome assembly GCA_028583015.1 of Wollemia nobilis. Lineage (NCBI taxonomy): Eukaryota > Viridiplantae > Streptophyta > Pinopsida > Araucariales > Araucariaceae > Wollemia > Wollemia nobilis. Next base: position 2,862,114 of record JAQPPZ010017259.1, on the reverse strand, counting down.
TAGATCTATTGAGCCTGAGGTCCAAATGCTTTTCCTATTACCAGATTGGAACTGGAGAGTAGAAGAGTCTTGTTACATTATTTGAACAAGAATTTTTCATTGTATTAATACTTTTTATAGAGTTCAATGGCATTCTTCCAAATTTGAATGTAGCTCCGAAAATTAATACAATTATGGGTTTCATTTATGTCAACTCGTTGTCTTTAGTTTTATTTGTAGCTTTATAATATATTACATTATTTGAATGTGTTATGAACATTTTTTTCGTTGGTTAACTATTGGATTTATTACGATATTAGAATGAGTTTAATAGCACCAATTTTTTCTGTTTTCCATTCTCTCTATTCATTTTAAAGTGTTGTTAAAATTGCTATAACAGCCCAGTGAATCTAGGCACCGATCTACACAAGGCATAATTAAAGTTTTTATCCTTGCTTGGTCAATTTTATATAAGTAGTTTATAACTAAAATATAAAAGTGCATAAACTTGTAAAATCTTAAGTTTACCACTAGGGTTTCCTTACCCATTTTGGTACTTTTAAAACTTAAAATAAATCTCTTACCAAAATAAAGAGGCAGGTTGACCAGAGCCTGTAATGGCTCGTTGGTTTCAAATAAATTCTTGCAATGTGACAACTCGATCCTATGGATGCAAGAAATTTTTCCAATAGAGGCTTTAGCACATGAATAAAAGTCAAATTAGATATTAGAGGACATGGTACAACAAGATTAGAATATTAGCTAGGAACAGTCTACTCAAATTGAACCCGATTTAGGGATGAACATTCTTCTTGAACCTAATGAATGTGTGTCATCATATTTTGAAGACTCTCTTGAAGTACATTGCATCATTCATGATAAGGAAAGTGGCAGATAAAATGTAGTGTTAGATGTTAATTACCTCTACCATTAATAATGAAATACCAAAAACAAGTAGGTTAAGTCAAAAGCTTCCTTAGCAGAGACATGGTAGGATATATCTAATGAAAAGGAAAGTTCTAAAAAAATATTAAGGAATATAATAATAAAACATACCCTCAATATTGGAAAGAAAAAAATAGGAAAACCTTCAAATTATCATGTGAGAGCCAGGGAAGCAAAAGCAAACATAGAGAAAGGAACACAATCTAAGTTGATTGAACTTATTTTTAGCAAACAACAAAATGATAATGGTAATTCACATGAGGGTCCAACAACCACCGATGAGATATTATTACCATATCATAGAATATAAGGGATGTTAATGTCCCCTCAAAGTATAGGTGTATCAGGGACCTCTATTTAAGTACTAAGCTTGATATTCTTTGTATCCAAGAAACTAATATGACAAATAAAGAAGTTTCTAAAACTATGAAAGTAATATAGGAAAGATGTGAATGGGATGTTGTGGATTCAAAAGGAGCAACAAGGAGAATTCTAACATGTTGGAATCTCATTAGAACCTCCTATGAAATATTCATAAAACTAGGCATTTGATAGCCTCATTAGTCATATATTACTTTGTAGATATGCATTTCATCCTTATCAATGTCTATAGATCTACAAATCAGTAAGGTAGATTAGGTATGGAATGGGATTGAAGCCTTTATGAGAAGTAATGACCAAGAAACTTGATTCATAATAATATGATATTTTAATGCCATAACTAATCTAGATGAAAATTTTAAAAAATTAGAAAAATAACCCAAATAATGAGATATTTATCAACTTTCATTCAAAACAATAATCTATGGGTGGTTGCATTTGAAGAGGATAATTATACATAGAATAAAAACAAGATACGCCAAAACTTGATAGCAAAAAAATGGACATATGCTTGGAAGGATATTTCTATCCTTCTGTTTAAAAGAATTTACAGATAATTATAAAGACGAGCAGAATGACGAACGAATATATCGAATAGGAAAATGCAGTGAGTAAATTTAAATAAATCAATGCCACTCAAGGTGGGCACACCCTCGCCTTATAGGCAGTTGCGATAAACGCCAATGAAACTTAGAAAAAAAAAAATAAAAGATGATAGATCCAAATAAACTATTGAATCAATATATATATTAAATGTTAAACTCTTGGAAGCGTCGGCTATGTTTGGACTGCAACATGACTCCCCTCCTCAAAAAGCTTTGTCCTCAAAGAAGGAAATGTCTGGAAGATACTTTCAGGTTCCCATGTGGCATCCTCCTCTGATAAATCTTGCCATTTAATGAGAAATTCATGAATCTGACGTGATCTCAGTTTTCGGATTCTATGTTGTAGTATATCTTCTGGTTGGAGATGTATGCGTCCTTCCTCATCGAGAACTGGTAATTCTGATTGACTTTGTACTTTCTGACCAATTACTTTTTTGAGACATGAAACATGAAATACCGGGTGTATTCTTGAAGATGTAGGTAGCTCTAATTGATAGGCTACTTCTCCAATGCGGCGCACAATTTTGTAGGGACCATATAATCGTGGGGCTAACTTCTGGCTGGACTTTATCTTTAATGAGGATTGTTTGTAAGGTTGCAACTTTAGGAACACCCAATCACCTATATTAAAAGTTCTCTCTGATCGGTGCAAGTCTTGTTGTTTCATACGATTCTATGCTTGGACTAAATTCTCTTTGAGGATGGTGAGTGTAGATTGCCTTTGTTGGAACCAATCATCCACTTTGGCTACTTTGGATGATCCCTGTACGTAATCTGCGACTTTTGGAGGTTTGGTGCCATACAATGCTTCAAATGGAGACATCTTAATTGAGTAATGGTAAGAAGTGTTGTACCACCATTCGGCCAATGCTAACCAATGGCTCCATTGGTATTGTTTATCTTGAGCAAAACATCTTAAGTACGTACCCAAACATTTGTTAACTACTTCTGTTTGACCATCTGTCTGTGGATGGTAGGTTGAAGACATGTTCAATTTGGTACCACTAAGTCGAAATAATTCTTGCCAAAAGTTACTAGTGAAGATGGGATCTCTATCACTTACAATATTTTTTGGCATACCATGTAATTTGAAAATTGAATCCATAAATACCTTTGCCACCTTGCTTGTGGAAAAGGGATGTTGTAAAGCCTGAAAGTGAGCGTATTTGGATAACCGGTCTACGACAACGAAGATTACTGTCCTTCCTTCTGAATTTGGAAGACCTTCAATAAAATGCATGGATATATGTTCCCACTGTCGTTCAAGGATGGGTAATGGTTGTAACAATCCTGGTGATTTGACTGTTTCTCCTTTATTGCGCTGGCAAACTTCACATTCTGCTACCCATTGTTTGACTTCTGCTTTTAATCCTTTCCAACAAAATGATTGTTTGACTCTTAAATATGTCTTCAAAAATCTTGAATGTCCTGTTGATGGAGAGGCATGTGATTCATCTAGGATCTTTGATTTGAGTTCTGAATTGTGTGGAATATAAATGCGGTTTTTCTTTCGGAGGATTTTATCTTCATAAGAGAACAAAGGGTGTTTAGAGGACCCTATAGATAATTCTTAAATTATCTGAGCAGTTTCGCTATTGGACAACCATTCATCTTGTAATTGATTCACCCATTGGGAGCAAGGACCTGAAATAGCGTTAATGACTACTTCATCTTCATATTTCCTGGACAGCGCATCGGTAGCTATATTTTCCTTCCCTTTCTTGTATTCGATAACAAAATCATAGCCCAACAGTTTGGTTAACCACTTATTTTGTTTTGGATATGAAAACCTTTGCTCAAGAAAATGTTTGAGGCTACTATGATCTATTTTTATAATGAAGCGGCTACTGATTAGGTAGTGTCTCCATTTTTCTACTGCGTGCAGGATAGCCAACATTTCTTTTTCGTATGTTGATCTTCCCAAATTTTTCCCTGATAGCTGTTTACTTTCAAATGCCAATGGATGACCTTCTTGCATGAGTATGGCCCCAATTCCTGTTCTTGATGCATCACATTCGATAATAAATGGTTTGTGAAAATTGGGAGTTGCTAATACTGGAGTTGTGCACATGGCCTTCTTAAGAGCTTCGAAGGCTTGAGAGGCCTCTGTTGACCAACGAAAAGCATCCTTCTTTGTGAGTGCGGTGAGAGGTGTTGCAATCTTACCATAATTTTGTACAAACTTGCGATAGTAGCCTATGAGACCCAAAAAACCACGAAGTTTCTTGATGGTTTTAGGTAAAGGCCACTCTTGAATTGCCTTAATCTTATTGGGATCCACTTTGACGCCCTCATGTGAAACTAGATGACCAAGATACTCGACTTCTTGAACACCAAATGAACATTTGGAACGTTTAACAAATAATTTTTCTTTGTGTAAAATGTGAAGGGCTTTATCCACATGATGTAAATGGTCCGTCCATGTTTTGCTGTATATGAGAATATCATCAAAAAAACTAACACAAACTTACGAAGGAGTGGACGAAACACTTGGTTCATGAGACTTTGGAATGTGGATGGTGCATTAGTGAGACCAAAAGGCATGACCAAAAATTCGTAATGACCTTCATGAGTACGAAAGGCCATTTTGGGAATATCTTCTTCTCTAACATGGATTTGGTGAAAGCCAGAGCGAAGGTCTAATTTTGTAAAAAAATTTGCACCATGCAACTCATCTAATAGGTCATCTATGACAGGGATAGGAAATTTGTCCTTGATAGTGAGTTTATTGAGATAACAAAAGTCAGGACACATACGCCAAGAGTTATCTTTTCGTCTAGCCAGGACTACAGGTGAGGAATAAGGACTAGTGCTGTGACGAATGACTCCATGATCCAACAATTCCTGAACGATCTGTTCGATTTCTATTTTTTGTGGTTGAGGATAACGATAAGGACGATTGTTAGGAGGAACACTCCTTGGAATCAAATGGATGGCATGGTCATGAGATCGTTTAGGTGGTAATCCTTGAGGTTCTTGGAAAACCTCTTCGTAATGTGTTATGATGTCTTGTAACTCTGGGGCAATAATATCCGAATTTGCTGGAGACTGTCTTTCCAAACAATTAATTTGAGCTATAAACCCATATCCACCATTTTTTAACATCTTCTCCATACTATGAGAGCTCACCATTTGTGATGGAGGAGTAGTAATGCCTTGTAAGTGAATGACTCGTCCGTTTTCCTTCCATTCCACAAATAATTTTTTGAATTTGAAGCTAACCGTGTCTAATGTCTCCAACCATTCAACTCCCAAAATGACATCCGAGTTCCCCAAGTTCATGACAAAAAGGGATCCAAACCAAGTATAAGTTCCCATTTTTATGGAAACTTGAGATGTGCGACCAACACATTGTGCGTTCACCCCGTTGGCCACTAGAACCTGGAATTTGTCTTTGTTGGAAGAGTTAATGAATAAATTCAAATCTTTTGCGGTTTTGATGTCGATAAAATTGTGGGTACTACCAAAATCAATTAGCACATTCATCTTATTCTGGCGAAGAAATCCTGGTACCTTGATGGTATGGTGGGCGGTTAAACCCATGAGAGCATGCACGGAAATTGCCATTGTATCCTCTTCTTTTTCTTCTATAGTACATGGTAGGTCTTCTGGCATAGGTTCTTCTGATCGGTAAGGTTCTTCCTCTTCTCCTTCACATTGATCACCTTCAATATGAAAGTTTTGTTTTTGGGCACATGCTTGTTCCCTGGGGTGATGAGTGCGACATTTATAGCAAAAATATCTTGATGGTTGATCATTTCTACGAAATGAATTGTTGCGATATGAAGGATGACTATAAGTTTCACACCACACAGACAACTGATGTCTCTTCTCGGCCAGCTTGGCTATTCTTATACAATCGTTCAGCAAGGTGGGATTGTGCATGTCTACCTCCACTCGAATACTTTCTTTCAAACCATTGCGAAAGGCTCCTACCACTGTGTCGGGACTAAGGTCTAAAGTGTATGGTAGTAAACTGGTAAACTCTGAAACGAATTCGCTAACTGACCCTTCTTGTTTAAGAGATAACAGTCTTACTGTGTATGATGATGTAGCTCCTTCATCAAATCTTTCTAAAAAAGTAGTGAATTTTCTCCAATTAATAGTAGCTCATGTCTCTCGTTTAAGCCATACAAACCATTGGTAGGCCTCTGATATAAAGCTACACACAACACACAGCAAGAATGCAGAAATCAACAATGCACTGGCAAAATTCCAGCAAGCTTCATTAAAACAGAGGTCTCTCCTTGAATACACAGCTATCTCGAAAATAAATGGCCAAGAGTTTTTTTTTGTCAATACAATGCATGCACACCTTTTATCCTCGGCCGCCACCTCCTTCTCCATCATTATGCAAAGTGCGGGCTCTTTTTTTTTTATCCCTAGGCCCGACTCTCTTTGGACCATCATTACCTTGAATGCGAGACTCCCCATACCACCCGCACGAATGCTCTGTCCCGCTTGCATGATGCTGCCAGGTGCATCAAAAAAAAATCATGGCCTGTAGTGGCGGCATGCCCTGCAACCGCCTGTCAATCCTCTGCCAAGTCATCATTCATAATAATGCGCCATGGCCGCTTGCAGTTGATGCCACGTGTCCTACTGTCATGCTCCCTGTAACCGCTTCATACTCTCGAGCCACCTGTAACTTCACGCCACGTGTCCCTCTGCACTGGTCTCTGTAATCACTGACTGGTCAACGTCGTGAGAGCTCTGGTCACGATATCACGGCATTTTTGCTCCAGTACTTTCTCTCTCCTCTTTGGTCGCGATATCACGACGTTTTGGCATTAGGCTTCTCTCTCCTCCTTGGGGCTGCAATTCCGCTACACGTAGTGAAATCGTGACGTCTAGGCTTTTCTTACTCGCCTTCCTCCCTTGGGCTGCGAAACCGTGACATGTCACGATTTCGCGACATCTTTGCATTCCGTACTTGCTACTTCGTTCCGGGCCACGAAACCGCGACATGTCACGATTTCGCGACATCTTTGCATTGTGGAACCTTTCCTCCAAATATGTCGTGATTTCACGACATCTTTGCATTGTGGAACCTTTCCTCCGGATATGTCACGATTTCACGACATCTTTGAGCTCTTTTAAATTTTATCTTTGAAGGTGTCGCGATTTCGCGACGTCCTTTAAGCTTGCCTTCAAAGGTGTCACGATTTCGCGACCATTCTTGTGCCTTAGAACCTTTTTGCCAAAGATGTCCCTGTGCTTTCAAATCCTGCTTCCGAAAGTGTCACAATTTCGTGACCATTTTGCATCCAGACCACATTGCTACAGAAATGTCACGATTTCGCGACAGTTTGGCGTCCCGACTGCGCTGCTTTAGAAATGTCATGATTTCGTGATAGTTTGGCGTCCCGACTGCCCTGCTTTATAAATGTCATGATTTCATGATAGTTTGGCGTCCCGACTACGCTGCTTTAGAAATGTCACGATTTCACGACAGTTTGGCATCCCGACCATGCTTTTTCAAAAAACGTCACGATATCGCGACAGATTGGCCCGCTGGTGCCCTTCTTCAAAAAGCGTCGCGATATCGCGACAGTTTTAGTACTTAAGAAAAAAAACACATTTTGGGTGATGCAAGATTGCAGCTTCGCCACCGGATGCTCCTGCATCAGACACCCGGGGTGAGTTTGAGAAGTGACCTCACTTCTGATCTTTCCGAGGTAGACCCAGGCGATCAACCTCAGCCTTTGACAACCAAGTCGCGTCTTCAATGGGTCGGCCCTTCCATTTGACCAAGTACTTCGAGTAACTCTTGTTCCTAGTACTTTGGCCCTCACACATATCCAAAACTTCTTCTATCTCGTCCGCAACTAGAATGGCTACGAGAATGCTCCATAGATCTGGACTGGGTATCTCATTGCTTTCTCCTTTATGATACTCGACAAAATCCGAGATGTTAAACACGGGGGAGATGTTGAGTTCGCTTGGTAACTCCACTTCATATGCATTGCTCGAATCTCGTTTGCCAATGATCTTACACAGTCCAAATTTCTTCATTTTCAGTTTTTTGTAGGTCTTGGCAGGAAACCGTTCCTTCCGCAGATGGACCATGACCGAATCTCCTACTTGGAACTCCTTAGCTCTACATTTTTTATCCGCCCTTGTCTTGTACTGAGCATTCATCTTGGCAATGTGTTTTGTCACTTCCTCATGCACTCCCTTCAGGTGTTCAGCAAAGTCTTCTGCTTCAAGACTCGCATTTCTCCCTTGTATCTAGCCTTCTTAACTCGAAGCGTTCCTTGGGCTGCTCCCATAGATAATCTGGAATGGTGACTTGTTGGTACTCCGATTGACCGAGCTGTTATACGCAAACTCAGCTTGCGATAGAATTAGATCCCATCCCTTGGGCTTGTCCCCTACCAAGCATCGTAGTAGGTTGCCCAAACTCCTATTAACCACCTCTGTTTGTCCATATGTTTGGGGGTGGTATGCAGAACTGAACTTTAACTCCGTCCTCAGCTTCTTCCACAGGGTCTTCCAAAAATAACCTACAAACTTGGTATCCCTGTCCGACACAATGCTTCTTGGCAGCCCATGAAGGCATACCACTTCCTTAAAGAACAAACCAACTACATGGACCGCATCGCTAGTCTTCTGGCATGGGATAAAGTGTGCCATTTTCAAAAATCTGTCCACTACCACAAATATGGAATCGTGCCCCCTCTGCGTCCTAGGCAAACCAAGCACAAAATCCATACTAATATCTTCCCACGGCCTTTCGGGTATAGGTAGCGGTTGATACAAACCAGTAGGTTGCCTCATACCCTTTGCCATCTGGCAAATCCTACAACTCTGCACAAACTTTGCCACATCCTGCTGCAATTATGGCCAGCAATAGTTTTCACTAACCAGTGAGATGGTTTTGTCACGACCAAAGTGTCCAGCTAAACCCCCACTGTGCTTTTCTTTAATGAGGTTCTCTCTCATTGAGCTCCTCGGAATGCACAATTGATTTCCCCTAAACAACATTCCATCTTGAATCAGGTAATCCAACCATCTAGTCCTGTCCAACACAATAGGCGCAGTGCAGGCTTTCCAAGCTTCTACGAAATTGAGGTCTGCAGGGTATAAGTTCTTGAGCTCAGCAAACCCTACAACCTCCACTCTCATTTCTGTCATCAGACATTGCCTCCTACTCAATGCATCTACCACCCTATTGGATCTTCCACTCTGATGCTTCAGTACAAAGGTATAGCTCTGCAGGAACTCTACCCATTTCAGGTGCCTCTGATTCAATTTTCCCTGACTATTAATATACTACAGTGCTTGATGGTCGGTATAGAGAACAAACTCCGTGGGCAATAAATAGTGCCTCCATTTCTTGAGTGCTTGAACTATGGCGTAGAACTCTTGATCATATACCGAATACTTTCTCCTGGCATCATTGAGCTTCTCACTGAAATAAGCTACAGGCCTACCTTCTTGGCTCAATACGGCTCCTATCGCATTGCCACTCGCATCGTAGTCTACCTGAAACACCTTATTGAAATCTGGAAGTGCTAATATGGGTTGCTCAGTGACCTTCTTCTTCAGCATAGCAAAGCTTTTGTCTGCTCCAACTGTCCACTGAAATTCCTTCTTGTTCCCCTTCATTGTCTCTGTAAGAGATGAGCAAATACTGCTGAAGTTTCTAATGAATTTTCTATAGAAACTGGCCAGACCATGAAATGATCTAACCTTGGTCACACTTCTTGGGATAGGCCATTCTAGGATAGCCCTCACCTTTTTGGGGTCCATCTTGAGACCATTTGCTGATATGACAAATCCCAGGTATACCAGCTCCTTCTTCACGAAGTTGCACTTCTTCAGATTGATCAGTAACTGTTCCTCCCGCAGTTTCTCAAAAACCTTCCTGATGTGCATCAGGTGCTCCTCTAAGGTTCTGCTAAAAATCAGTATATCATCTAAGTAAACAATAACAAATTTGCCCAAAAATTCCTTCAAAACTTCATTCATTAACCTCATGAAGGTACTAGGTGCATTGGTTAATCCAAATGGCATAACCAACCACTCATACAGCCCCTCTCTGGTTTTAAAAGCCGTCTTCCATTCATCCCCTTCTCTAATGCGGATCTGATGGTATCCACTTTTCAAATCAATTTTTGTGAAGTACTCAGCTCCACCCAAGCAGTCCATGATATCATCCATCCTTGGCAGTGGGAACCTGTATTTAATGGTGATCTTGTTGATTTCCCGAGAGTCGGTGCACATCCTCCATTCTCCATCCTTCTTGGGTGCTAATACTGCTGGTACAGCACATGGACTAAGACTCTCTCTAATTAGTCCCTTCTTCAATAGATCCTGAACTTGTTGATTTAGTTCCTTAGTCTCCACAGGCGTCATTTGATGTGCAGCCTTGTTTGGCAAGCTCGATCCAAGCACCAAATCTATGTGGTGACTGATCTTCCTAACAGGCGATAAACCTTCAGGAACATTATCTGAAATGATATATGGGAATTCTTCTAACAGTACCATGACTTCCACTGGAATTTCCTTGCATCCTTCTTCCCTAACCCTGGGGATTATAGCATAGCACATATGATCCGGCTTCAGGCCTTCCAATAATCTTTTGCCATCAACTAGACAGACTCGTGCACTTCTGCATACTTTCTCATCCGCCTCCTTCAGGGGTTTTAACTTATGGCGAACTCCATTCTTTGACAGAGAATATGTGTTGGCTTGACCATCATGAATAGCACTTCAGTCAAACTGCCATGGCCTCCCAAGCAGCAGGTGACATGCATCCATGGGCAAGATGTCACATAACACTTCATCTTCGCTAGGTTCTTCCCTTCTCGGCTCGGCTCCTCTTCGAATTTCCTCTTGTAGGGCCTCAACTTGCCTCTGCAGGGCTCTTAGATCGACCTCCTCCCTTCTTGCTTGCCTGTGTCTTATACCACCACGGGCTCTACGCGGAGGCATCTTGCTTCTTCTTCGCAACCCACAACCACAGTCCTGGCGCAAACTGCCTCTTTGTTCGACGATCGGTTTGCACTCTCAGAACCAACCTGGCTCTGATACCACTTGATATAGAGCTACACACAACACACAGCAAGAATGCAAAAATCAACAATGCACTGGCAAAATTCTAGCAAGCTTCATTAAAATAGAGGTCTCTCCTCGAATACACAGCTATCCCAAAAATAAATGGCCAAGAGTTTTTTTTCGTCAATACAATGCATGCGCGCCTTTTATCCTCGACCGCCACCTCCTTCTCCATCATTACGCAAAGTGCGGGCTCTTTTTTTTTATCCCCAGGCCTAACTCTCTTTGGACCATCATTACCTTGAATGCGAGACTCCCCATACTACCCGCACGAATGATCTGTCCCGCCTGCATGATGCTGCCAGGTGCATCAAAAAAAAATCATGGCCTGTAGTGGCGGCATGCCCTGCAGCCGCCTGTCAATCCTCCGCCAAGTCATCATTCATAAGAATGCGCCATGGCCGCTTGCAGTTGATGCCACATGTCCTACTGTCATGCTCCCTGTAACCGCTTCATACTCTCGAGCCACCTGTAACTTCACGCCACGTGTCCCTCTGCACTGGTCTCTGTAATCGCCGGCTGGTCAACGTTGTGAGAGCTCTGGTCACGATATCACGACATTTTTGCTCCAGTACCTTCTCTCTCCTCTTTGGTCGTGATATCACGATGTTTTGGCGTTAGGCTTCTCTCTCCTCCTTGGGGCTGCAATTCCGCTACACGTCGCGAAATCGCGACGTCTAGGCTTTTCTTACTCGCCTTCCTCCCTTGGGCCGCGAAACCATGACATGTCATGATTTCGTGACATCTTTGCATTCCATATTTGCTGCTTCGTTTTGGGCCGCGAAACCGCGACATGTTGCGATTTCGTGACATCTTTGCATTGTGGAACCTTTCCTCCGGATATGTCACGATTTCGTGACATCTTTGCATTGTGGAACCTTTCCTCTGGATATGTCATGATTTCGTGACATCTTTGAGCTCTACCTTCGAAGGTGTTGCGATGTCTTTATGCTTCCAAGTCTTGCCTCCCAGAAGTGTCACGATTTTGCGACGTCTTTTAAACTTTATCTTTGAAGGTGTCACGATTTCGCGATGTCCTTTAAGCTTGCCTTCGAAGGTGTCACAATTTCGCGACCATTCTTGTGCCTTAGAACCTTTTTGCCAAAGATGTCCCTGTGCTTTCAAATCCTGCTTCCGAAAGTGTCATGATTTCGTGACCATTTTGCGTCTAGACCACGTTGCTATAGAAATGTCGTGATTTCACGACAGTTTGGCGTCCCAACTGCGCTGCTTTAGAAATGTCGCAATTTTGTGACAGTTTGGCGTCCCGACTGCCCTGCTTTAGAAATGTCATGATTTCATGACAGTTTGACGTCCCGACTGCGCTGCTGTAGAAATGTCACGATTTCACGACAGTTTGGCATCTCGACCGTGCTTTTTCAAAAAAACATCGCGATATCGCGACAGATTGGCCCGTTGGTGCCCTTCTTCAAAAAGTGTCGCGATATCACGATATTTTTAGTACTTAAGAAAAAAAACACATTTTGGGTGATGCAAGATTGTAGCTTCGCCACCGGATGCTCCTACATCAGCCTCAGTGCCAAGTTTTGATGCAGCAAAAGGAACTTTATCAATTTCCTTAATTTGATATAAGTCAAGAATGCCTTCCATTTTGGCTATCCAACCACGAGGATCATGACCTTCAAAAGTGGGCATATCAATTCATGGAAAATTATTATTAGGGCCTCTCGGTTGTTGATAACTCGTATCCCTTTCTTGATTTTGGTTATACCGCTGTCTCTGATAGCGATCCCTGTAATTATCCGAATCACCTCGTTGTTGTTCCCAATTATCATTAGGATCGATATTTTCTTCATTCCTTTGGGCATGGGAGTGATTTTGAGAATTAGTATTGGGATTAGGCTGGTTTTGTGCTTTTACTAGGTCTTTTAGGAGGAGACCAATTTCGTTCATACCCTCTAGTAAGAGATGAAGAGAATCATCGTTGGAAACGGCTGAGTTACTTGAATTTCCTTGTGTGATGTTTTCGTGAGTTGGGGGAGGATTAGTAGCCATAGGATCTACTAGTGGATGATGTGGATTATAACTACCAATTTTAAGAGGAGAAAGAGAATTTTTAGTACCTGGGCTGCGATTAGGTCTTCTTGTGTTGTTATTGGTCGTTTCGAGCTTGATAATCGACCGTCAGGACCTTTGGTCCAACTTCTACTCATGCAATGTTTAAAATTTTCTGCTTTTTAATCCTTGAACGTCCAATTCTGAGAAATTTGGTTAAATGCGGCAAAAATTTGTTTGAATTCCGCTTCAGCTGTCGCTCCAACTGCGACGCGGATTTTAATGTGGCACTAATCCTTGATTCCCCAAATTTTAGTGTAACCCAACTGAGCCTGACTGATAGGTGTGAGGACTGACACGAATACTGACAATGACAGACTGACAACAAGGACTGACAAGACCGACAGCGACAAACTGACAACGCACGATGACGAACAACGACGACGAGGATGAAGACTGACAGCGCACGGACAATGATGGCGAGGACGAAAATTGATAGCAACTAACAAGACACCCAGCTATGACGTGGACTAACCCCCAACGCAACTAAGACACGACAACAAATTTGCAACTAACAAGACACCCAGCTATGACGCTGACTAACCACCCAACGCAACTAAGACACGACAATCGGCGACGCGGGAGCAAGGAAACGGCAATGTGACCGGAGTCACAACTAAATAGGGTAGCCAGATTATTTTTAAACCGCACGACGACCAAACTATGGCAAATGTGGGATAACTATTAAACAAAAAAAATAAAAAAATAATATTTAAACGTTGGTACCTTAGGATGGAATAATAATCGACGTTTTTCCGTGCTTCTGATTGGCTGAATCTGGCGAGAAATTTTGCAAAATTCTACGGAGTATTTGCTTGACGAAAATCATGATTTTCGGCGATGGGATTCAGATGTAATCGTCTGCCACCTGCTACGGTGATTTGCCGGAGAAAGAACACGCCAATTACCGGAGAATTCGCTCAAAAAACTGAGACTGCACTTCTGTGTATCCGACGGAGTGGTTTGTTCAGCGAAAAATTTTTGCTGCGTCCTTTCGCCTGCCCGCTTGTCTGGATCGTCTGCGCCGGTTTCGAAGTGGGAGGAATTTACCGTGCTGTGTTGGCAAAATTATGCCTAGTTGCACCGCAGCTTTTCCTGCAAACTGCCTGCCCAAGGCTACTGTGATGCGACGACGGTTATTCTGCCGAAGAATGGATTCCAGAGTGATGTCAACGAGTATGGTGTTTTCCTACGAACGCGACTACTGATACCACTTGGAAGGATATTTCTATCATTTTTTAAAATAATTTACAGATAATTATAAAGACGAGCAGAATGACGAACGAATATATCGAATAGGAAAATGCAGTGAGTAAATTTAAATAAATCAATGCCACTCAAGGTGGGCACACCCTCGCCTTATAGGCAGTTGCGATAAACGCCAATGAAACTTATAAAAAATAAAAGATGATCCCTCCAAATAAACTATTGAATCAATATATATATTAAATGTTAAACTCTTGGAAGCGTCGGCTATGTTTGGACTGCAACATATGCGTACTATTGAATCATTGTCTAGATGAAGGGATGTGCTAAAATTAATACTTTGACAAGGATTGGTTCAAATCATTAGCTAATAAGAGTTAAAATAGTGGTATGTGAATTTAAAAATATTTTTAGCTTTTGATGGAAGGTAGAATGACCACAAGATATAAAATAACTAATCAGATATGAATGTAAACTAATGGCACAATAATATGCAGGAAATTAATAATATGAACATCTACAAATAACTCAGAAATATACCATTAATGAAAGTGATGAAAATAGTACAATGTTATATAATGGAGGACATGAACACTCCATGTACAAATATGAAAGGACTACATTGTACCATACTCCTAAACTATAACACACACACTCTATAATCACTTCCTCACTGTCTATGATCACTTACACTCATAAAACACTCACTATGAGACCTTTATATAGGAATATAGATTCCTTGGCCCTTACTCTACCTAGGACTTATGTACATGTGGACTACATGCACATTTACAACTTGCACATTGACACTTGTGCATTTATTACAATACTTGGAGCAACTAAGTAACTTCACTCTAAAGTAAACTCCTACTCTAGCTATGTACCAAAGGTGGTACATTTACATAACCCAAATTATGTAATATACTCTAACACCCCTTTGTATTACATTATTTGGATATTGAAGAATTTAGTCTTCAATATGGATCTTTGTCTTGTTGTACCCCACAGTTACAACTCGGTCTTTACCCCAAATTTTCAAAAAAAAATCAAAATTGATGTCTAGATGAGCTTAGGGTGCAAGGGTCAATTTTTGATGATTCCAGAGACTTGAAATTTTGGTTTTAATTTGAATTTTTACTTGCATCAAGATCTTTGAAAATTTGCTTACACCAAGATTTTTAGAATGTTGATTGCATTGGAGTTTTGAAATTGTTGGCATTTTGCATTCTTGAAGACTAGGCTTTAGCTACATTCATTTAAATTCAATATCTTTGAATATTGGCATATAACTTGCATTATTTTGGCTTGATTACTTCAAAAAAATTGAGGCCCTAAGGTTTTTCAAAAGTCTAAATAATTAAATTTCATTTTAGGGTTACTCCAATCTCGTCACTTTTGCCCTACAAATTGAAGAAAATTAAAATGGACATAACTTGATCTAGAGGACTCCATTTGAGCTAATTAGAAAACTAGTGGAAATAGCTTGATCTCATCTTCATAATGGTACTAAATTTTAGAATTTTAGCTATCTAGTTTATCCAAAATAGTAGTTTACAATAGGAGCATGTGAGCTTTAAAATGATGTATCTCATGAAATGTGGTGAAGTTTTTGATGATATCAATGGATTAGAGTACCCATTTGGTCCATTTATATTCTTGGAAATTTTTGTAATATTTTGAGTACTTTGAATTTTGCCCTATTTTTAGCACTATGGGATAACTCAGAGCTCTAGGTCAGATTTGGTCTCCATTAATCAGGACTAAAATCAGTTCTTAGATGAGTATAAAATTGCTATGACCTCTATAATAACTTCTTATTTGTCTGTGCAAAATTATCCATTTTTAATTTGGTGCCAAAATTTGCAGACTCAAATCTCGAGAAAGCTTATCGTCGATAAATCAAAGCCATCGCTCTTACATTGATGACAAATATATTCTATCAAAAAAAGGAATATATGACTTCAAGCAATTATTGTTGATAGACCAAATCCATCACTCTTACATCAACAAAGAATATTTTAATCGACGACCACATAAAGTCTTGGTATAAAGAAAAATTAACAATCGCTCTTGTAAAAGCCTCATCGTCGATGCATCAGCAACAATACAATCTGATCAATGAGAAGTCATCGCCCTTATGAAATACTCATCGCTCTTCAATCAGTGATAGCTTCAGGCAATCAATGACTGTATATTTTTTATAGTCTTCATCACTCTTCAGGAAAGCTCATTGGTGATACATCAGCGACAGACATAATCCTTCAATGACAAGGGTTTTAACATAAGAAATAAGGGTTATAGCAGGCTATTCGAGAAATTAACAATCGCTTTTATATCAATGACAAAGATTTTTCATCAACGACCATGCATTTTTAGCAGTCTTCATCACTCTTCGAGAAAGCCTATCGGTAATGCATCAGTGACAGACATAATCCTTCAATGACAAGGGCTTTAATGGGCTATTCTAGGCATTAACAACAAAATAATATTATATGAATATGAGCGGATGCAATAATTAATTAACCCTAATGATGAGCACTTTAATTAATCTGAATATTTTAATAAATAATTTGACCAATAAAATTTCATCGTTGATAAAATCATGCATTGCCCACATCCAATGATATCTCATCGCTAATAGAAAGGAGTCATCACCGATGCATGAATGACAAAGGCTTTGCATGAGCGACACAAATTTAATGATTTAAATTCCATCGTCGATAGAACAAGGTCATTGCTAATGCATGAGCAACAAGGATTTTTCATCGTCGATGAAATTTAATAGGGATTTTTTCATGAATTCATAACTATAGAAATGATTTTAGCCTAAAATATGAGATCCTGGGTAAAATAATAGACTTTTAATCATACGAATTTAATTTTAAAATGGAATGTTAGAGACCCTAAAATTTAATAATTATTATTAAAAGCCAAAACATTAGAAAATGATTTTAAAAATTATCATAATAATAATAATAAATTAAAAATTAAAATGAGGCTAATGTTAAACCTTAGGAAGGCATTTAATAAATTCAAAATCATCGATATTAATAATAATAATAATAAATTTTGATTTTATTTTCTCACCAAGAGAAAAAAAGACTAATATTAATTGTCTCAATAGATGAAGGTTGAACAGCAAAAATCCTAAGACAAAGAGGACTCATAGATAACCAAACCAGGTTGTGAAAGATACTAGAAGACAGATCGTTGGGGTTACACTCATTGAACCTTGAACTGAAACCTGGCCAGCTGGTGCATGACAAATTAGATCAAATGGAATGTGATGATTTAGCTGCCCAAAGCTTCATGGAGAAGTTTTTAATTAGTTAGATATTAAGGGCTGAAATTGTAGATCTGAATTAAAAGTTACTTCAAGACCCACCACCACCGAAGGAGAAAAGGAATTAGAGCCAGTCACAAAACAAGAACAACCTGGATATTTGAGGACAGGTGGCACAATTTCTCTAATTTTGACATCCTGTGACAGCCTAGCTCTTGTTGTAATATATTCACAAACATTAGTGGTAGAGAGGATGTCAAGTGGCTACATATGCACCAAGTTTTAAAAACAGAATTACATAATCCAAACTATAAAAAAGCCTTTTAAACAAGAATTGATGATCGGGCATCAAAATAGCAAAATTTTACAGAAGATATTTTGAGTGTTTTGTCTGGGTTGGCTATATTTCCCCTATGTCATCTTTTTCTTCCATCTCTCGATTCTTCTCACCTTTGTACAGGTACTACTGAGAGTTGAGTAGCTCACCTGAGATCATTTCCTAGGAGTTGCTTGAGGAGCCAAAGTCTATATGTCACTACAATTAGGATAGTAGATTGCGTTCCCCTGTTATGACATTCAAACAGGGTGAATATTATATTGTGTTATTTGGGAGACCTGAGCACACTATTAGGCTCTATCATTGTAATCATCAGACATCAAATATAATACATAATTTTGGTTTCTACTCTTTTGCATATTCTGGTGCAATGTGTGTGTCACTTGTCTGTATATTACATTATTTAAATTTGTAGGCAATGTTTCTATCATTGATTTAAAAATCCATGTTGATTGTGATATTTGAATGAATATGGGTTTATCAGTTTTCCTTTTTTTTCTCTCTATTTTATGTGATTGATTAAAATTTGCTACAATAACCCAATGGACAAGGCACCGGTATGCTTCTACATTTGAAATGCTTCATTTGTATGCTTGGTCATCATTCTTACATATCAAAAATCTGGTTGAGCACATTTGTTTAAAGACCATTATCATAGGCTCATATTAGGGTGTCCAGACCTAACCTGTTTAGTTATCAAGCCATCCTAGGTCAAAGCGGTGAGTCCACCAAAGCTCACATATTTTTATGATTCTAAAATTTTTGGTAGCATGACAGCCATCTTCAAAGGATATCAAAATTTTCCACAATAGTTTTTGGCGTCGTTGTCGAGGATAGAATCTTCATGATTTTAAACCTGGTATTCCATGACATTTCTATTATTGGCTATACATACCACCGTCAACTCAATGCCATAATTTTTGGCACCTTTATTGGGGACAGATGTTTTTATTTTGCTTGTTAAAATTTCCTATCCCCATATGATATTTTGAGTACTTTTTCCCGTCAACTCAACGCCATAGTTTTATGGCGAATGAAATTTTAATTGTGTGGTCATATTTTTCTAGAAGTCTGTATGTTTTGGGATATTTTTACATACATCTGAGAGTTTGAGAGAATTCAAAAGCTAAGCAATATTGGCCTGAGTGAGATTCCATTGCACCAAAGTGTTGGTGACTCTAAATGAACCCAAAAGATAGAAGAAAGAAGAATCTAACCTGGCACATACGAGAGGGAGTGGTAAGCAAATCTTTCAAGAATTGAAGAACCTAGAGGTATTTATCCGAAACCAAAAAACCCAATTTATAGAATTGAATCATATCATAGTGGTAAGGTTTTGTTAACAAGCGATGTTCCTTTAGATAGTGGTTCTAACATCTTAATTTGTTTTGATAAGAATATTTCAATTGATCATAAGTGTATCTTCTATCATCACCCCTATGATCATGATGAATAACCAAAATAATAAATACCTTCAAACCTGGAGAGCCAATAGGTACAGGCCTTTTTAGCTGCCTCCTCACCTTCATCGGTTACCCATTAAAGCCCCTAAATACTTGCCTAAATTCCTAGGTAACAATGTTGTCACTGGAGAAGAACATATCGAAAGCTTCATGTACACCTTAGATAAATTGGAAGTTGAAGAAGATGTGGTCCTTAGACTATTTGGATAGACCTTAGAGAAATATGATTTAGACAGGTTTATTAGTCTTCCCCCACATTATATATCAGACTTCCAAGCAATGGAATAAGTCTTTTTAAAAAGGTATGGTAAGAAGAGAAATAAACGTTCACTTATAATTGAATTGGCTACAATAAAAAAAGAGAAAAATGAATTGGTTAATGACTTCAACAAAATATTCATCAAGGTTAAAAATAAAGTTTCTGATAAGTTAGCTCTTAATGACCAGTAATATATTGGCTTTTATAAGAATGCTTTTCCTGTAGAATTCAAAGAATTATGGGAAGAGTAAGTAAACATTGTTGATGAGTACATGAATAAGGTTGTTCACATAGAAAATAATATGATTGGTGGTGGAAAGATCAAACCATATTCCAATATAGTTATAGAAAGGTTTGATACAATGAACAGATGCCCTAAGAGCAAAAAAGGGAAGGGAAATGTTGCAGTACAAGAATTTTCAAATATTGCTACAAAATTTCCTTTCTATTACCCTGCCTATAATTCACCCCATAATCCTTCTAGCTATTCCATATATTTAGCCTCATATCCTAGCCTGAACCTCGAGGAACATACTAGTAAATAAGTTAGGACCAGTTTAGCTTGCAATTATAAACACCCTAAATCTAAAGGAGATATTGAGGTTTATCAAGAATAGAAAACTTTAATATCCAAAAGAGAGCAACATCATCCTAGAACCTCTAATGTCATATTTGATAAAGTCAAATGGGAACCGCTTATAGTAGTAGTGGATATTTTTCAAGAAATCCATGCCATGGAATTTGAGAGTATAATAGATGAGATGAATGTTCCTAATATGGATTAGATGAGAGAATAACATTCATAAGAAGGGGCATTGTCTAACAAAACAGTACAGGATAAAGAAGAAAAAATGTTGAAGGGTCAACAATTGAGAATGATGAGTCTGAAGATGAGGGTATCAGGACCAACTTAGAAGATACACATCCTAAATCTAAAGAAGATATTGAGGTTCATCAAGAACAAAAAGCTTTAATTTTTAGATAAGAACATTGTTCTAAAACCTCTGATATCAGATTTGATGAAGTCAAATAGGAACCACTTATGGCAGTAGAAGTTTTTCAACAGATCTGTACCATAGACTTTAAGAGTAAAAAATATGAGATAAATATTCCTAATTTATATAAGATGCCAGAATAACATTTAGAATAAGGGGCACAACCCAAAAAAACAATGCAATATAAGGAATTAAAATTTGATAAACCTAAGAATGATGAATCAAAAGATGAGGTTATTATTGAAAAAATGGTGCAAAAGAAGACCACAAAATAGAATTTATTGATCACAAGTCTGAAAATATAATTAAATATGAAGAAGATATCAATGTCTATCTTATCAGTCATGAGCAAAGAACTTTATTTCTCAGGGAATAAAATCATCATCAAGCTCTTGATAATATATTTGATGAAATCAAACAAGATCAGTCTATAATAGTAGAAGTTTAAAAAAACCTTTAGACCAATGATTTCAATATACAAGAAATACAAGAATAACACTCATATGTAGAGGCACTACCCAAAAAAATTGTATATATTGAAGATAAAAAAGTTGACGAAGGGTCAACAACTAAGAATGATGAGTCTAAATATGAGGGTCTTTCTAAGAAATCTAATGCAGAGGAAAACCATGTAATGGAATCAACTGATCATGAGCCTAAAAATATAATTGACTCTAGAGGAGATGCTGACCCAAAAAATACATTACAAAAAGAAACCACCCCTGAGTATATAGGAAACATATCTAAAGCCATTAAGTTTATTGACCAGTACCAAAAATTGTCAAAAGAACCCCCAAGTTTAATAAAGTGCAAAAACATAATCTCTTTTACAGCAATAGCTTGCTATATCACTTTGAAATATATATCAAATACAGAAGATGAATATATCATGATTAGTAGTAAATCCTCACAAAACAAACAATTGAGCTACTGAGTCTTTCTTCTGCAAATAATTGTTCCCTTGTTTCTGTTTTAAGTGTAAAATCAGTCAGATTAAAACAAGTCAAATAAAATAAAATCATCAAATTTGTAGTATTCATGGGTTTGTAAAATGATGTTGGTCTCTTTGCTAACTTCTCCATTATGGTTGTTTTGTCTCAAGTAATATCACATTTGTTACCTTGTTTTAGAATAAAATCCCCAATGCCCAACCCATCATTAGGAGACCCACAAGAATTGGCTAGTCTAACAAAATATACATCATGAAAAGAACAAAGGTAAAAAGAATTAATAAAGTTCAACTACAATATGTTCTTCTTGGAATCATCAAGAATTGAGAGTGTATCCAAGGCCATTCAGAAAAAAAAAAAAGGAATTTGCACTCACCCTACATCCTAAGGTTATTAAACGGTTTTTACAAAATAAAAGCATTACCCCCATCTTATTCTAGGTTTCATAGAAATTATCCTAGAAAATTTAATTGCCCTTGCAAATATTCCAATGAGATAATTTCCTTATTGTTTGCCTCATCACCATCTGTATCCAACAATGATTATGATTTTGTCTCCTTAAAAGGTTTTTGATTCGCATTGTAGTTTTGATAGACTTGTTCTAATAATTTAAATAAAGAGAATCTAGAATGAGACAAATGACACTGAGATATTTTGATCCAGGTTTTGCAATTATTGTTGGACATTTTGAGTCAAAGTTGTCATTGATGTCAAGGAACGAAGTTGTCATTGATGTCAAGGAATAAGCTACCGTTGATGTAAAAAGGCCAAAAGGAAAAATGCAAAGGTTAATGGCAAAAGAGCTTCATAATATTTTTAATATCATGTGGAAGCATAAGTAGGAGGGTTTTTATTAAAACCATGGGTGAGCAAAAATAAAAGGTTTTTCATAAAAGCCCAAGGAAGTTTTAATATTTATTTTATAAAATATTTAAATTCAAATTGAATTTAAATTTTATAAATAAATTTTATTATACAAAGTGGTAGAATCAAAGAAGGCTTTAATAAATCCATAAGGATTTAAAAGTAAATTTATAATATTTAAATTCTAAAGAATTTAAATAATTTATAAAAAAATTATTCAAATTTTGAAGGCACCGACATTCAAGTTTAAGGGAGGTAATTGGTATATAAACTATATGCCTTAGTGGAATTTAAATCATCCTTCATTCGAACAAATAAAATAGGAAAGTGTTGTGTTGTGAGAATTCGTGCGAAGAAGAAGACAAGTTTATTGTCTTAAGCACCAATGAAAAAGGGATAAAGTTGTCGAGGGCCAAAATTCAATAACCAACTAGGCAGCATGGCCTAGTGGCAAGTGGTCGCGAGTTAAGGCGCTTGGGTGCAGAGTGGTCCGCGTTCGATTCGTGGCAAGAGCATTTTGGCAGTGTTAAGGTTGAAGCGTCAAGGAAGGACACATGTTTTTATTTTTTATTGGGTGCTAGCAAAGAGGATATAGAGCATGTGGTGCTCTTTGGTTTTCAAACAAGCACCTAGTGCTCATAGTAACTGAGGTCGCAGCTAGGATGCACGAGGAGGCAGCGTCGAGGGTTCGAGTCTCACCTAGGCAAAGGTAATAAATTTTGCATTAATTTTAATTGCCTAAGGTGTAAACATAAGGTTTAGGGAGCTATAAGGGGTTATGAAAAGGTGCTTATTTTAATTATTAATTGTTAACTAAATGAAGGTATAAGGTGTTAAACTTTATTTTAAATAAAGTTATTGTGACAATTTTGATTTATCAAAAGGTGAATTGAAGAGTGATTAAATTTGAGAGGACTTCTTATTTTAAGGTGACATTGTTGACATTATTTTTAGTGGTAAATATTATTTTTATTTGGGAGATCATAACGTGTAAATGGTCAATTCATTTTTGTATATGTTGATGGATGCTTTCTTTAAGATGGAGTGATAAGGTGTATGTGTGTTTTGATATTTGCATTGTATCTTTGAGATATTTAAGTATCTTCTAAGTCCTTTGAGCTTAGCAAAGAATTGTTTGTTGTTGTGGTAGATGTCTGAGGTTCCTTCATCAAAAAGAAAAAGGTATGAGCACATTCTTCCATAGTTGAGTTGATTGGTTGGTTTTCTGGAAAATAATTTTGGACTAAAAAATACTTGATTAGGGTTTCCTTTTTTAGTGTGTTGATTTAATGCTTCAAGGTTTTTCAGGAATAAAGAGTTGTTAAAACATTGTTTTATAAGCATTGTTGTTGAAGTCATTGGTTGTGTGAAGAACTTGAACTAGGGTTTGCAAAGAATATGAGTATCATTGTTATGTGAATGTTATCTTTTAAGCATTGTTGTTGAAGTGAGTTGTTGAGGGAAGAACTTGAACTAGGGTTTGAAAAGAACATGAGGATCATATGCTTGGACTAGGGTTTGTAAGCAAGGATTGTTTCATTGTGTGATTGGTTGAGTAGAGTTGGTTGAGCCTAGTCAAGTGGATGTGTGAAGTGATTGTTCAAGTTCCATAAAACAAACTATTCTATATTCTAAATTGATTTGAGAAAGTGATTGAGTATTGAGTTGAATTTGAAGCATATTGAGTCTCTAACAATTATTTGTATGTTTCTGAAAGAGTGATTGGAAGTGATTGAGTATTGAGGTGAATGTGAAGCATATTGAGTCTCTAACAATTCTTTGTATGTTTCTAAAAGAGTGATTGGAAGTGATTGAGTATTGAGGTGAATGTGAAGCATATTGAGTCTCTAACAATTCTCTGTATGTTTCTAAAAGAGTGATTGAAATTGATTGAGCATTGTGATGAGTATAGAGTATATTGAGTCTCTAACAATTTTCTTTATGTTTCTATGAGATTGGACAAGTTCTAGTGTGGACTTGTTGAGCATATTTGAGGTAAGTATTTAAGAAGACTTGTGGACAAATTTTGGTAAGCTTTTGTGGAAGCTTACAATACAAATTGAGAGCAGATTTGGATAAGTTTTTGTGAGAACTTATTGAGTAGATTGGACAAGTTCTAGAGAGGACTTGAGGACATATTGGTGTGAGCTTTTGTGGAAGCTTACAAAGCATATTTGAGACAAGTCTTTGAGAAGACTTGAGAGCAGAGTTGATTGATTTATTTGTTCAAACCTTGAGTTAAGGTTTGGGGTAGATCTAGAAGAGTTGATTTGAAATTGAGTCAATCTTTGATTTAAGGCTTGAGGACAAATATTGAGGATAGATTTGTGCTAGACCGAAATATTATGTTTAGTAAAAATTAAAGGATAAAGTTTGGTGCAAATTTAAGTACAGGTTTGTGCCAGACCTAAGACAAATATTGAGGATAGATTTGTGCTAGACCAAAGAACTCTGTTTAGTATAGATTTGAGATAGAGCTTTGGAGGTGACAGAGTTGAGGATAGAGATATCCAGATAAAGCAAAGAGGATAGGTGTCTTCTGTGGATAGAGTTCCATTTTCTAAGGGTAGTGGAGGTAGAGGTCTTCTAGAGGATCACCAACTAGAGCAAAGTTAGAAGATTGGTGTCTCCTATGGATAGAGATCCATGAACTTTGATTAGGGAATTGGTGTCTCCTTTGGATAGATCCATAAATATTGTAATAGGTAAAGGATTCCTAAGAGATTGATTGAGAAAATTTTAGTGAAATATTTTCTCCATAGAGTAGCCCACATTGGGTGAACCACGTAAATTTTGGTATCTCTATTGTATGTGGTGATTTATGCATTGCTTTGATTACTGTTATTGGTATTTATATATATACATTACATAATATTGATTGGAAAAGAAAAGTAAAAAGTGGTCTTATATTGTTCACACCCCCCTCTTAGTATAAGCTTGTGTTCTTCAATTGGTATCAGAGTGGGTTCCTTCGAAAGAGTTTAATAGCTTGAAGAAAAATATTACAAGAACACAATGGATTCTAAGAATGGATCATTAGATAACTCAACACGAGTATTTGATGGAAGTGACTATATATATTGGAGTATGAGAATGAAGATTTACCTAATGCCACTTGACAATGAAATTTGGGAAGCAGTTGAAAATGGATACAACCCCTCATTTGATCTACCTAAATATAAGGAAGGTAAGCTTCTATAATATTACAATTTAAAAGCAATGAATGTAATTTTGAGAGGTTTGCATAGAACAGAGTCCATAAAAGTTATCCATTATCAAGATGCAAAAGGAATGTGGGATAAGTTGCAAAATATATATGAAGGAGATAAAGGTGTCAAGAAAGCAAAGATACAAAACCTCAAAGGATAATTTGAAGAGTTAAGAATGAAGGATGAGGAAAACATTAGTACTTATCTACTTTGAATCGATGAGATTGTTAATGCTATGCAAGGACTTGGACTTAAGGTTGAAGAACCAGATGTTTGTGATAAGGTCTTAAGATCTCTTCCCAAAATATTTAGTGAAAATATTTCTACTATAGAAGAATCAAAGGATGGTGATTCTTTGACAAGAGATATGTTGTTTGGTATTCTTATAGCTTTTGAGTTGAGAACAAAAGAACCTAATCCCCAGAAGGAAGCAACCTTCAAATCAATCAAGAAGACAAATGGTAAGAATTCAGAATCAAGCAATGAGTCATCCAATGATGAAGAAGCTAATTATGGCAAAAGGAATAAGCATTCAAGAATATCTAAATATGCAAAATCTATTAGATGTTTCAATTGTGGAAATTATGGTCATTATGCAACTGATTGTCAAGAAGCTAAGAATAATAATGATGAAGAAAAATAGGATCACAGAAATAGGGAATTAGAAAGATACAGTCATCAAAAGAAAAGCAAGGATGGAAAAAGTAGAAAAGAAAATAAGTTCTTTCAAAGGCAAAAGAGGAGCTACTATGCAGAAAATGCAAGTAAGTACTCAAGTGATAGTGATAATAGTTTTTTCAAATAATAATAAATATGAAGTCCTATTTATGATTAAAGAAAAAGAAGTCAAGAAAAGGTCACCAATAATTCTCAAGTATTTTAGATGTGGTAACTTTGGACATCTTGAAGATAGTTGTACAAGAAATTATTTCAGTTTTAGTGATGATGAATATGAAGATACATTTGAAGGACTAGAAGAGAATATTCTAATGGCTCTAAAGAAATAAGAAAGTGATCTTATGGAAGACAATTCAAAAGAAAATGAATATGTAGACAAAGGTAAACAAATAGAGGAAGAATCAGATAAAGAAGGATATGATCTCAAGGAAGAACTTATTTATGCTCTTGACATAGTAAATAAGGTAAAAAATAAAAACTCTAAACTTGAGTTTCAGTTTCAAGAATGTGATGAAGCGAGAAGTTCAAGGATAAGTTAGAATAAATGTTTTAGAATGTGAAAGGTTAAAGCAATAATTAGCCCTACTAAGGGAAGATTTCAAAAAGTCCAAGAGTAAGCTACAAAATTTTGGAAAGAATTCAAAGATTATGGATAAGATGATCAAGTTACAAATAAGGTCAATAAAAAAAATAGGTCTTGGTTTTGAACAGGCTCAAAAGAAACAAGAAGAGAGGTCAACCTCAAGTTCTAAAGAAGAAGAAACTCTAGAAGAAGAAACTTTATAAGAAGACAATGTAAGAGAAAGTGAGACATCTAAGGATGATTTGGAAAATAGAAAGTTAAACAAATATGAGAACAATGCACAAAGAAGAAATAGATGGAACAACAATTAGAATAGATTAAGAGAGACTAAGAGATCAATGAGGTCAAGACAAGGAAACTTCAATGGAAGATGCTTTTCTTGTCACAGGTTTAGGCATATGGCTTCACAGTGCAGGAGACATGAAAGATAGGAATATGGGAACATACAACTTTTCCATGGGTATTGCTACTCATGTAATCAGTTTGGTCACAAGATAATGAATTGCATAGTTCATGACATAAAATTAAATGGCTTCACTAGGAGAAATGCTAAGATATTTGCACCTCCAAGGAATAATAATATTAAGTGTTATAATTGCAATAATGATGGTCACACAACAAAGTGGTGTAGAGTAGACATTCCATAATCAAGTATGAAGAGGAATAGAAATAGGAACATGGATATGTGTAGACACTAAAATCTGGTCAATCCGATTAGGCGACCGAGACAAGGTCCATTTGACACCTTATGGCCCCCTTGGGCAAGCCTTAGAGGTTTTACAGTGGTCCTAACCACTTTTTGGAGCATTTCCCCCACTTTTGGGAAGTTTTGGGGCCTATAGGCATGGTCGTCCCACCCAGGATATGGCCACAGTTCATGGTCGTCCCACCCAGGGATGGCCATGTGTGGTCATCCCTGGGTGGGACGACCATGAGCTTTGACCCCCAAAAAGTCAAACTATGGATAAATGGCACCCAAAAAATGCCATTTGCCCTACCTTTCGACCATGCAAGGTTAGAGGGTGCATAGAATTCTATGACATGCCTCATAAAGGAGGCCAAATTGGGAGATCCTCTTCCCCCTCCAATGCATGCCACCCCGATGGCCAAGTGGCACCTAGTGCCCTGCATGCCCTTGCATGCCTATTTGCCCAAAGGCCTCCTTTGGCTATAAAGTGGATTCATTTTCCACATAAATCATATGGAGAGGAGTTTTAGGACAAAGCAATGGAGTGCTTCTAAGATTTCCTTTCAACCTTTTGTGCTTTCTTTTCCCTCAAAATCTCTACCTAGCGAAGGAGGTTTGCGAGTGAACTAGGAGGCGCATTCTGATCCCAAAACTGAATCATCTGAGTGAGTTTTCACACCAAATTCGATGAAAACACTACCTAGGAGGTTCTTAACCAATTCTTGGAGGAATTGGGGGTAAAATAAGTGCATAACTGGTGGTCGTCCCACCCTAGGATGGCCCCTAGCCTATGACAGTCCCGACCATCCCACCCAAGGATGGCTGAAAATATGTGCATGTTTTTTCTTCTATTATTTTTTATTTATATTCTACATTTTCATATGATTCTTCTATCAAAATTTCATGCAATTTGGATCTATATTGAGGGAGATATCACATTTTTAGTGTTTTGTAGGGTCTCATGCAGGCCTACGGTGGTCATTTGGAGAAACACCTACAACTATTATTTATTATACAAATATAACCATATGGGTTGTCTTATAATGTCCCTTTATGTATTCTTACCAAGTTTCATTTTATTTGGAGGTGTTTTGGTTTATAAATTGCTTGCTTTGGGTTTTGTAGGTGGAGGACGGTCATTGCAATTACGACATGCCATCGGACACAATTTCTGCTATATTTCTAGTGATATCTTCCCAAAACCCTCTATTTTACATCCCTCTACAATTTCAAGTCATTTGGAGTTGATTTGATGCATATTCTCATTACTAGCTTTTTGGTGCCTGTGGGGATTGCATGTTTTCCATCATACACACTTGCTACTTGACATTTCTGCTTTCCTTGTGTGCAGGTGCAGGCTATATAGTGCATTGGGAAGGATCATAGGACATCAAATATCAAAGACACAAGTGGCGACAGCCTTGGCCCGCCCACCTCGATTGTGGGTACGAGGAAAGACATTGGATGTGCACCCAAATCTCTTGAAGGATTTGATCCTTGGGCACCCAAAATTTGTAACAATTGTATCAATAATTTGAGCCCTCAAGGGGACATGTTGTAACCTAGATTTGATCCACCTAATTAATAATAAATTGATTTACTTTGCTTCATTTCTTGTTATTTGCTATCTTTTCCATCTTACTTGCATGCTTCCGATTTGATGCTCATTAAACATAGAGGATAGATGCAATTTTTTATTTATCATTAGGTGCACCATTTTTCCCTACTTCAGTGGTGATCATGGTGGGACCCTATCCCTATTGCTAATTTGAAGGTTTAACCTCATTTTTTGCTTGTTTTCTGTTGCAGCTGCTCCTCGGCTCGCCTTGGGATGACCCCTGAACTGCTCCTTGGCTCACCCAGGGATGGCCACACAACCATCCCAACCCTAGGATGGCCATAGATCCTGTAGCCATCCCACCCAGGGATGGCCACAAAATAGAGCATTTTCTGCTCAGAAGCCAAAAATAGCGGGTTTCTCGGGTGATAAGGTAAGTGCCTGAAACTCTGGTTTTCTGTTTACACAGACAACATCTGCTAAAGTTTGGTTTTTCTCACATCATTTGTGTGCCTAGAAAGGTTAGAAGTTAGATTTAATTTTCTCATAACACAAAATAACAAAAATAAAAAGAGAAAAATCAAATAAAATCAAAGTAGCGATGCATCTCTATGGTTTGATTGCTTGTAGCCTACCCAATGGGTAGGTTAGCATCTAGGGTTTGCATCTATAAGTTACATTTGTAGGTTTCCTTTTACTTAGATTTTCTGAAAGTAAAACATCATTTTCTTGCATTTAGTGAAAGATCATTGAGTGCTTTATTGTTTACTTTCTTTAATCTTAAAAGGAACCACACACACTTGCACGTATCACAATAACATTGGTAAGGTTGGATTTCATCACCAACCCCCAATTCAGATCGGTGATGTTGGATTTCACCTCCTTCCATCGGCTTGCCCTCTAGATTCCTTAGATAGAATAGGGCACTCTCTCAAGATGGAATAGGTCACTAATGTTCAAACTACCTCCCACTATTGGAAACACTATTTCAGAGTGGAAGAGCTAGGCGAACCCCCCACTAGGTTTTAAGCGGTGTACCCTAGACTCTTTTGAGAAATCATGTTTGGCACTAGTGTTCCTAGTCACCACTTTGGTTGAGTTCCCTCATTCTAAGTCCAAAACACGAACAAGAAAGCAAGAGCAACAACAAATCCAAACACACCAAACAACTTAGGGATTCACATCTAAAACTTAAAGGAGATAATCACATTGTTTGCTTGTGTGCTTCTTTGATCATTTGATTGTGTGTTTCTAAGATTTAAAAGAGATAATCATATACATCTAATCCTTAAAAGAGATAATCATATTGTCTACTTTGGGTGTTTCCTTATTGTTTGGGTAGTCAACATAAGATCCTAGATCTGGGACCAAACCCTAGATCGAGAATCATGCAAATCGGAGCTATAACAAAAAAGTTATTTTGGTTTTATGATTACTCTATTTTTGAAGCCGAAAATAGGGAAAAATTGCACTAAAACGGTCATAAAATGGTCTAGACAACTCCAAAAATTGCCAAATTTGTTTTGTTGTCTTAGTTAGCTCCTTCTGCACCTCTCCCAAAAATTTTGAGTCCTAACTCTTCATAGTTCAAAATTTCCCAAAAATTCCTAAAAGTGGGCATTTCCCCATGGGCCTCGGTTGGCCAAATATTCCAAAAATACAAATTTTTGACCCAAAAGTCAGATTTTGGAGCCCTAGCCCATTGTGATCAGCTCGTCACACTGATCATTTTGATATATAACACTTATAACCTTTTTTGGAAGTCAAAATTTTCTTTAGTGTGGGTTTCCTTCAGGGTTCGCCTAGTCAGCACATTATGACAACTATGCATAGCCAAGCTCAATCATGAGCTAGTGAAGCAGAAAACTTTAGGAGAGGCCCTGAGCACCATCATTATAGGTATGAGGATCTCCTCACTCCTGCATGGAGCCCTGATAGTAGTCACCTTCGCTATTCTCTTGAGGATCTCATCATTCCTACACGATGCCCTAAAAGTCATCATGAAGTCAACTCCTCACTCAGAGGACCCGACCACCAAAGTACCTCTACTAGGAGAACATCAATGGGTTATCCACATGATCAAGTGGATTATTCGGTTAGCCAACATCGATTCCAATCCCAAACCAGATATAATCAGCCTTCCAAGGGGCCTAGTAGGGAGGTCTACACTCCCTCTACATCATGGTCTTCACCACCCAGAACTCCCATCCAACAAGTGTTAGCAACCTAGAGTAGGCCTATACGAATTTCACATGCACCATCAGCCAAAATGACCATGAGCGAGCTTCTACTATAGTCCTCCAAGCATTGGGAACCTTTCATGAGGATCTTGGATTCCATTGAGGTACAACCTCATGACTTTGATGCTTTCACCAACTTTATGGAATACATACAAATGTACAAGAATCTTGTTATATCCTTTCAAAATCATGAGGTCAAACCTGTGCCTACCAATTCATCAGATCCTACTTTGCATATCATCGCGAGTATCAATAGGATCCCCTATAAGTGAGTATTGGTTGACACAGGTTCCTCAATAAACATTATTACCACAGCTTCACTAAAGCATCTCAACCTTCCATCCTCGTGCATTGTACCATCCAAGTTCACATTACAAGCATTCAATGATGCTTTATCCTCCACTGTGGGCACGATAATCCTACTTGTTGAAGTTGGACAAAATATTGTGCCTACATTGTTCTACATCTTGGAGGGTGCAAGATAGTACAACATACTACTTGGAAGGCCATGGATAAGAGACATGGAATGTGTTCCATCTATAGTGCATCAATGCATTAAATACATTGATGAAGGTAAGGTCCATGTGGTTCATGCTGACCCAGACCCTTTCAAGTATTATAAGTAGGTGGATCATCCATAAAGGCCTACAGTATCACCCAAGCATTTGGACACTAAACCCAATGACCTTATCCAGAGTCCAGATTCAACCTCACGGTTAGTCGTGAAGCTACCTTCACCACCGCTAGTACCATCCTCTATTTATTCGAGCAAGGAAGAGTCAGAAGAGCCAACTATAGAAGCTCCCATAGCTATCATCAATACATCTATAGAAGACCTTCCCACTCCTACTAACAAGGGGGAAGCCATAGTTGATATGGATGAATCAGATCATATTGTGCTCGAGGACACAATTCAATTGACCCATCCTAAACTCGATGAGTGCATAGTACCCAATGTTGCATCCACACCTATCATCGAGTCGATCAAGGATCTAGGTCATCCTCTTGCCAAGTCACCACCCATTGATAGCATTCCTGATGCACCCCTCAAACATGGGGGCCAAGTAGATCACCTTGGACAAGTTGATGAGGCAGCCATGACTTGTCCAAATGCAAATGCATCTTCTCATGAGTTTGTGGGAATGATCAATGTGATGACAGAGAACCAAAGTCCTCTAAATCCATCTATGCCACTTATGACTCCATCCAACATTCCATCCATACCATAGGAGATACCATTGATGGATTCGATCACACCTACTCCATCTCACTCAACATCTCCACAAAATCAAGAGCAAGTGTACCCCCTACACCAAAGTGGGGGTAACCCAACTACCACAGTTGAACACTCTGAGTTGGAACATGAGCATGAGCTAAATCAAGAACAAGAACATGTGGACATACTCACTAGCTCCAATCATCATGAAGCATCCACATCTACTCAGATATTGAGGACTTTTGATCCCCCTCCACCACCTATCAGTTGCCATCCAACTTCCCCAAAAATCATCCAGTCATCATCTCCACTAGTACCACAACATATCTTGGATAGGCTAGCCAATGTGGAGTCACAAGTGAGTCACCAACACAATGATTTACAACAAATCTTGGATCGACTCACAAGCATTGAGTTACAGTTGAGTCAAACAAGTCAAGGGCAAAACCAACAACGTCACCCTAAGCGATAATTTATGCCCATTTTCGAGTCCATGGACTCTTTGTTTGAGCGCCTCTTAGTGGCTAATGCGATCAATCTACCTGAGAGTCATCCTATCGATCCAAATGCACCTAAGCCCCAAGGATATCATGAAGACCTATATTGCAAGTACCATAGGCAAAAGGGGCATGACATACATATGTGCTTTAAGTTCAAACACCTAGTACAGGATATGTTTGATAAGAATGAGCTTCAAATCCATAATCCACAAATTGATATATTTAAGGATCTGTTACCTATATATGGGAGTCAAGAAGAGCAACCTAAACAGGTGACTGAGATACATACAACCCTATGGCTCATAAAATGAGTCCACCATGGTCACCTCATTTAAGACATCAATATCATACCTGGACTCCATTATCTGAGCCCATGTCAACCATCTTTCACAAACTGCAAGACACAAAGGCAATCGTCTTACCAAACATACCCCTGTTCAACCCAAATAGGCCCAGATCTAAACAATATAAGGAGGATCATTCTTACCTCTATCACCGAATGAGAGGGCATGACATTAGCAATTGTCATGTTTTTAGATGCAAGGTCCAAGATCTTATTGATAAGGAAGCTTTATCCATGAATGGGTCACTCATTTTACCCCATCGAGACATTGGCATTACCCAAAATTCCTCGCCACAATAGGGGGAGTCAATCTCTATCACTCCTCCTAGCCAAGCCAATAACATTGCATCAATCATAGTACATACTGGGGGTATCCAAGGTGTCACACCTTCCCCACTATTTACATCACAAGACATGAAGCAAATTGGGGATCCTAAAGGTATCACACCTTCCTCACTTCCTTTGATCACCATAAATGTTGGGGGTACACAAGGTACCACACCTTCCTCCTAAAATCACAAAATGATCAAAGTTACAAAAGGCTCCAAGGGTATCTACATACCGCTTGGTCAACCCAAAATACCCCTAGGTGGTCTATGACCATCTAGGTGACCCCAAAAGGCTCCAAGGGTATCTACATCCCGCTTGGTCAACCTATAATACTCCTAGGTGGTCTATGACCATCTAGGTGACCCAAAATGCTCCAAGGGTATCTACATACCACTTGGTCAACCCATAATACTCCTAGGTAGGTCTATGACCATCTAGGTGACCCCAAAATGCTCCAAGGGTGTCTACAACCTGCTTGGTCAATCCAAAATGCTCCTAGGTGGTCTATGATCATCTAGGTCACCCTAAAATGCTCCAAGGGTGTCTACAACCCACTTGGTCCTAATCTTGTCGGTCCGGCCTTCCAAGGGTGTTACAACCTTGGTCACCTAAATGCTCCTAGGTGGTCTATGATCATCTAGGTCACCCCAAAATGCTCTAAGGGTGTCTACAACCTGCTTGGTCAACCTAAAATGCTCCTAGGTGGTCTATGACCATCTAGGTCACCCCAAAATGCTCCAAGGGTGTCTACAACCCACTTGGTCAACCTAAAATGCTCCTAGGTGGTCTATGACCATCTAGGTCACCCCAAAATGCTCCAAGGGTGTCTACAACCTGCTTGGTCAACCTAAAATGCTCCTAGGTGGTCTACAACTAGGTCACCCCAAAATGCTCCAAGGGTGTCTACAACCTCTTGGTCAACCTAAAATGCTCTTTCTGCCTCGTCCCCTCCCTCCCTTTCCCCTTCTCTGGTGGTCTATGACCATCTAGGTCACCCCAAAATGCTCTAAGGGTGTCTACAACCATCTTGGTCAACCTAAAATGCTCCTAGGTGGTCTATGACCATCTAGGTCACCCTAAAATGCTCCAAGGGTGTCTACAACCCACTTGGTCAACCTAAAATACTCCTAGGTGGTCTATGACCATCTAGGTCACCCCAAAATGCTCCAAGGGTGTCTACAACCCGCTTGGTCAACCTAAAATGCTCCTAGGTGGTCTATGACCATCTAGGTCACCCCAAAATGCTCCAAGGGTGTCTACAACCCACTTGGTCAACCTAAAATGCTCCTAGGTGGTCTATGACCATCTAGGTCACCCCAAAATGCTCCAAGGGTGTCTACAACCCGCTTGGTCAACCTAAAATGCTCCTAGGTGGTCTATGACCATCTAGGTCACCCCAAAATGCTCCAAGGGTGTCTACAACCCTGCTTGGTCAACCTAAAATGCTCCTAGGTAGTCTATGACCATCTAGGTCACCCAAAATGCTCCAAGGGTGTTAAACCTTGGTCACCTACTGGTTGGTCACCCAAATACCCCAATGGCCCCTCATAAGCCCGTTGGTCACATGTACATACATATATATCAATCAAAAATTCAAAAACATCATCAAAATATCAAAAATACAAAAATATTGCATTTCATCAAGTTGCATACCATTGCATTTCATTATCGCTTACATTAGGCATACTCATCATTGCACTTTGCATTTTAGAGTTGCTCATACATGTCTAGCACTACGACTGTATACTAGTCATCATTCAAAATCAATGTTGTTCAAGTAATCATCCATGTAAATCAATATTTCACTTATCATCTCCACTTACATTTATCATTTTCACATTTGTGTCCATTCCCTTCACCTAGCCATTTGTTCTAGAATGTCATTAGGGTTTTTAGTCACTCAACCATCTCTAGTTTTCTTTTCAGATTTTGTAGAAAGCTATCATGATTTTTAGGAGGTAGAGTCTTGCTTAGATTATACCTTGTATACATCAAATCCCAACACATTTTCACATTAATAAATCCAAGTTTTGCACAAGGAAAGATGAAACCTATGAAGTGGTCTAGGTTACTTTAAGCGAAAAGGTTATCCTTCTCATCCCCTTGTGTGAATGGTTCAAGAATGTTAAGAATTGGCAAAAGGACAAGCTCTTCCCTACCCAATTCCCTAAAATAAATAGTGGTTTTCACCACTATCAAAAATCCCAATTCCCAAAATCCCAAAATTTCAAAATCAAAATCCTCAAAAGTCAAAATCAAAAGCAAAAGAAATAGTGGTTATCACCACTCCCCAAATCCCTTGCTCAAAGAAAAAAATATACAAAATAAATAGTGATTATCATCACTACATATGAGCAAGTATCCCAATAAAATTGAAGAAAAGAAGGGAGTATTGAACTTGAATCCCTGGAATTCTCAGCATTCGACAAACCATAAGGTGATCCTCATTACAGGTTTGGTGGATAGCCTACTTGGCAATGGTGGTATCCTTACGCATGATGATATGTCTGTCACATTAGCATTTTGCGTGTGTGCAGACCAATGTTTGCATGTGGATGAGCTAGCTTTTGGTAGCCTATACTACCTAGTGGTCTAATCCTACTAAGTACAAAACCTAGGATCGTGATATTCATAGGGTGATCCTCATTCCAGGTTTGGTGGATAGCCTATCTGGAAATGGTGGTATCTTTATGCGTCTCACAGGAATGAACTCACTTGCACACACAAGGATATTGAGTATCTTGGTCATCCTAGCAGATTCATACCTTGTCAAAAAGTCTTGCATGGTTAGTATATAATTTTTGACCAGTTAACTAGAGTGTTTGAGTCTCATGAAAACCTCATAGACATTCTATAACATTCATTTCATTCATTCCATTTTATCACATTTCATTAGTACATTCTTCATAAATCCATTATCATAGTCTCATGACAACATTACACATGAATTGATGAATTCTATATAGTCTATGGTGCTAACATAGTGTGTCAAATCATTAGTCACAGTTCATCATATCAAAGCACTCAATTCATCCATCTCATTATGCATCCACGCATATAGATAATATCAAATCAAATTATAGCAACATATGCATACATGATAAACATCCATCAATATGCCACCATATCACAAAAGCATCCATATGCATACATGATAGACATCCATCATCATATCATAAAGCAAATAAACATATTGCATACATCTCATAAAGCAATAAATACATGATGATAAACCATATAAAAGCTCATATATATCTGTATATATATATGGGACAAAAAGATACATCATACTGCCCGTAGGCTACAATAAAGTGAGTCCTCAGACCTCACACTCCTAAAAATCTCCAAAGGTATCCATAAACCCTTTGGTCATCCAAAAATCCCCAAAGGTATCCATAAACCCTTTGGTCATCCAAAAAAGCCCCAAAGGTATCCATAAACCCTTTGGTCAACCCAAAAATCCCCAAAGGTATCCATAAACCCTTTGGTCAACCCTAAAAAGCCCCAAAGGTATCCATAAACCCTTTGGTCACCCAAAAATCCCCAAAGGTATCCATAAACCCTTTGGTCAACTCCCAAAATGCCCCAAAGGTATCCATAAACCCTTTGGTCAAACCAAAAATGCCCCAATGGCATCCATCAAGCCCATTGGTCAAATATATATACATATACATTAATCAAAAACCAAAGAAAAGGGTCCAAAACCCACCAAAAACAAGTCAAATCTGATGGAATTCACTCAGGATCAAGATGGAACCCAAATTCTTCATGGATGAATGGAAAATTTATTACTTTAATCCCTAAGAAGGCCATTGTGGCTGGACCGCCCCATGGGAATGAAGTTTTCAACTCCTTTCTTCCATGAAACCTCAACAAAGTCTTCAAAATCCTCTCCAAAATGCTCCATTTTTCAATGAGTAAAATCGGAGGAAACCCCAACAAAGTCATATGTGTCAAGCGACTCATCGCTTTTATCACTTGTCATTCCCTCATCAACTCATCGCTTGAGGGGGTAGTCATACTTAACAAATTCATAATCACAATCAACAATTAAACACTCAATCATGCAAATTGTATTCATCCAATGAATCTTTGACAAAGACAATCACGCCCCTACTTGGGGTAGCAAACAAGCAACAATTTAAATTAAGCACATAACAAGATAGATGAACCTACCTGTTGGTAACCTCAAAAGTTACCAAAATACTTGGTATTCTCTAACGCCTAGGGTTATAAGTCCCCTGAGCATACCTAGAAGCTGAAGAGAAACCAAGACCAATGTCTTTACTGAGTCAGAAGCAAGGATTCAAGAACGCATGCTCTTTCCATGATTGGGGCATCTAAAGTTGGTTAGGTTATTGAATAACCCTAATCATTCAGCATTTTAGTCATCTATTTTTTCTCAGTGTTGTGCTGCACACAATGCATCTCAAAAAGGGACATCTGTAGACACTAAAATTTGGTCAATCCAATTAGGCGACCGAGACAAGGTCCATTTGACACCTTATGGCCCCCTTGGGCAAGCCTCAGAGGTTTTACAGTGGTCCTAACCACTTTTTAGATATTTTCCCCCACTTTTGGGAAGTTTTGGGGCCTATAGGCATGGTCGTCCCACCCCGAGATGACCACAGTTCATGGTCATCCCACCCAGGGACGGCCATGTGTGGTCGTCCCTGGGTGGGACGACCATGAGCTTTGACCCCCAAAAAGTCAAACGATGGACAAATGGCACCCAAAAAATGCCATTTGCCCTACCTGTTCGACCATGCAAGGTTAGAGGGCACAGAATTCTATGACATGCCTCATAAAGGAGGCCAAATTGGGAGATCCTCTTCCCCCTCCAATGCATGCCACCTCGGTGGCCAAGTGGCACCTGGTGCCCTGCATGCCCTTGCATGCCTATTTGCCCAAAGGCCTCCTTTGGCTATAAAGTGGATTCATTTTCCACACAAATCATATAGAGAGGAGTTTTAGGACAAAGCAACGGAGTGCTGCTAAGATTTCCTTTCAACCTTTTGTGCCTTCTTTTCCCTCGAAATCTCTACCTAGCGAAGGAGGTTTGCGAGTGAACTAGGAGGCGCATTCTGATCCCAAAACCAAATCATATGAGTGATTTTTCACACCAAATTTGATGAAAACACTACCTAGGAGGTTCTTAACC
This sequence comes from Wollemia nobilis, assembly GCA_028583015.1. Lineage (NCBI taxonomy): Eukaryota > Viridiplantae > Streptophyta > Pinopsida > Araucariales > Araucariaceae > Wollemia > Wollemia nobilis. The sequence continues at coordinate 2,823,202 of JAQPPZ010017259.1, read as the reverse complement.
AATTCTTGGAGGAATTGGGGGTAAAATAAGTGCAGAACTGGTGGTCGTCCCACCCCAGGATGGCCCCCAGCCTATGATAGTCCTAGTCGTCCCACCCAAGGATGGTTGCAAATATGTGCATGGTTTTTCTTCTATTATTTTTTAGTTAGATTCTACATTGTCATATGATGCTTCTGTCAAAATTTCATGCAATTTGGATCTATATTTAGGGAGATATCACATTTTTAGTGTTTTGTAGGGTCTCACGTAGGCCTACGGTGGTCATTTGGAGAAACACCTACAACTATTATTTATTATACAAATATAACCATATGGGTTGTCTTAGAATGTCCCTTTATGTATTCTGACCAAGTTTCATTTGATTTGGAGGTGTTTTGGTTTGGAAATTGCTTGCTTTGGGTTTTGTAGGTTGAGGACGGTCATTGCGATTACGGCATGCCATCGGACACAATTTCTGCTATATTTCTAGTGATATCTGCCCAAAACCTTCTATTTTACATCCCTCTACAATTTCAAGTCATTTGGAGTTGATTTGATGCATATTCTCATTACTAGCTTTTTGGTGCCTATGGGGATTGCATGTTTTCCATCATACACACTTGCTACTTGACATTTCTGCTTTCCTTGTGTGTAGGTGTAGGCTATACAGCACATTGGGAAGGATCATAGGACATCAAATATCAAAGACACAAGTGGTGGCAGCCTTGGCCCGCCCACCTCGATTGTGGGTACGAGGAAAGACACTAGATGTGCACCCGAATCTCTTGAAGGATTTGATCCTTGGGCACCCAAAATTTGTAACAGTTGTATCAATAATTTGAGCCCTCAAGGGGAAATTTTCACCTCCAAGTAATGATAAAATTAAGTGTTATAAGTGCAATAATTATGGTCACACAGCAAAGTGGTGTAGAGTAGACATTTCATAATCAAGTATGAATAGGAATAGGAACAGGAACATGGATATGAACATGAACAAGAACAAGAACAGGAATAGGAACAAGAATATGGACATTAATGAGAACATGGACATGGAAAGGAACAGTCATAGTAATTAGAAGGATCATATAAGAAGAAAAGAGGATAAAGGTAAAGACCAGTGCTTGTTGGGAGTAATAATACTCCCACCCCAAAATTAACCACCTCAAGAAGAGGTGGGGAAGGGGCTAAGCTAAGAGAATTATTCTTAGCCCTGAACCCCAAAGGTGGCCCTTTACCGTTGATGTCAAAGTGGGAGATATTTGAGTAAGGGGGAGAGATTTGATATTTGAGTAAAGAGGAGAGATTTGAAAAGAGCATTGAGCCAAGGGGAGCTGAACAAATAAAAGGTTAAGTTTTTGGTAAACAAAATTTGCGTTGCCATCAATGACAAATGGGGATATTGTTGGACATTTTTATTCAAAGTTGTCATTGATGTTAAGGAACGAAGTTGTCATTGATGTCAAGGAACAAGCTATCGTTGATGTAAAAAGGTCAAAAGGAACAATGCAAAGGTTAATGGCAAAAGAGTTTCATAATATTTTTAATATTATGTGGAAGCATAAGTAGGAGGGTTTTTATTAAAACTATGGGTGAGCAAAAATAAAAGGTTTTTCATAAAATCCCAAGGAAGTTTTCATATTTATTTTATAAAATATTTAAACTCAAATTGAATTTAAATTTTATAAATAAATATTATTTATACAAAATGGTAGAATCAAAGAAGGCTTTAATAAAGCCAAAAAGGATTTAAAATTTAATTTATAATATTTAAATTGTAAATAATTTAAATAATTTTTAAGTTAATTATTCAAATTTCAAAGGCGTCGACGTTCAAGTTTAAGGTAGGTAATTGGTATATAAATTGTATGCCTTAGTGGCATTAAATCATCCTTCGTTCGAACAAATAAAAGAGGCAAGTGTTGTGTTGTAAGAATTTGTGCAAAGAAGAAGACAAGTTTCTTGTCTTAAGCACCAACAAAAAAGGGATAAAGTTATCGAGGGCCAAAATTCAATAACCAACTAGGTGCTTGGGTGCAGATTGGTCCGCGTTTGATTCGCGGTAAGAGCATTTTGGCAATGTTAAGGTTGAAGCATAAAGGAAGGATGCGTGTTTTTATTTTTGATTGGGCACCAACGAAGAGGATATAGATCACATGGTGTTCTTTGGATTTCAAACTAGCACCTAGCACTCACGGCAGCTGAGGCCACGATTAGGACGCATGAGGAGGCAGCGTCGAGGGTTCAAGTCTCACCTAGGTGAAGGTAATAAATTTTGCATTAATCTTAATTGCCTAAGGTGTAAACATAAGGTTTAGGGAGCTATAAGGTGTTATGAAAAGGTGCCTATTTTAATATTTAATTTTTGACTAAATGAAGGTATAAGGTGATAAACTTTATTTTAAATAAAGTTATTGTGACACTTTTGATTTATCAAAAGGTGAATTGAAGAGTGATTAAATTTGAGAGGACTTCTTATTTGAATGTGACATTGTTGACATTATTTTTAGTGGTAAATATTATTTTTAATTGGGATATCATGAGGTGTAAATGGTCAATTAATTTTTGTATATGTTGATGGATACTTTCTTTAAGATGGAGTGATAAGGTGTATGTGTGTTTTGATATTTGCATTGTATCTTTGAGAGAGTTTAGTATCTTCTAACTCCTTTGAGATTTCCAAAGAAGTGTTTGTGGTTGTGGCAGATGTTTGAGGTTCCTTCATCAACAAGAAAAAGGTATGAGCACATTCTTCCATAGTTGAGTTGATTGGTTGGTTTTCTGGAAAATAAGTTTGGAGTGAAAAGGATTTGATTAGGGTTTCCTTTTTGAGTGTGTTGAGTTAATGCTTCCAGGTTTTCTAGAATAAAGAGTTGTTGTTAAGACTTTGTTTTATAAACATTATTGTTGAAGCCATTGGTTGTGTGAAGAACTTGAACTAGGGTTTGGAAATAACATGAGTAACATTGTTATGTGAAGATTGTCTTATAAGCATTGTTGTTGAAGTGAGTTGTTGAGTGAAGAACTTGAATTAGGATTTGAAAAGAACATAAGTATCATTATTATGTAATATTGGTTGATAATCATTGTTGGAAATGTTTTGAGTGAAGGATCATATGCTTGGACTAGGATTTGTAAGCATGGATTGTTTCATTGTGTGATTGGTTGAGTAGATTTTGTTGAGCCTAGTCAAGTGGATGTGTGAAGTGATTGTTCATGTTCCATAAAACAAATTATTCGATATTCTAAATTGATTTGAGAAAGTTATTGAGTATTGAGTTGAATTTGAAGCATATTGAGTCTCTAACAATTCTCTATATGTTTTTGAAAGAGTTATTGGAAGTGATTGAGTAATGAGGTGAATGTGAAGCATATTAAGTCTCTAACAATTCTCTGTATATTTTTAAAAGAGTTATTGGAAGTGATTGAGTATTGAGGTGAATGTGAAGCATATTGAGTCTCTAAAAATTCTCTTTATGTTTCTAAAAGAGTGATTGAAAGTGATTGAGCATTGTGATGAGTATAGAGCATATTGAGTCTCTAACAATTCTTTTTATGTTTCTATGATATTGGACAAGTTCTAGTGTGGACTTGTTGAGCAGATTTGAGGTAAGTATTTTAGAAGACTTGTACACATATTTGGGTAAGCTTTTGTGGAAGCTTACAATATAGATTGAGAGCAGATTTGGATAAGTTATTGTGAGAACTTATTGAGTGGATTGGACAAGTTCTAGAGAGGACTTTAGTGCAAAAAGGTGTGAGATTTTATGGAAGCTTACAAAGCAAATTTGAGATAAGTCTTTGGGAAGACTTGAGAGCAGAGTTGATAGATTGATTTTTTCAAACCTTAAATTAAGGTTTGGGGTAGATCCAATAGATTTGATTTGATATTGATTCAAGCTTTGAGTTAAGGCTTGAGGATAGATATTGAGGACAGATTTGTGCTAGACCAAAGGACTATCTTTAGTACAAATTTGAGAACACATTTTGGTGCAAATTTTAGTACAGGTTTATGCCAGACCTAAGACAGATATTGAGGACATATTTGTGCTAGATCAAAGGATTGTGTTTAGTATAGATTTGAGATAGAGCTTTGGAGGTGACAAAGTTGAGGACAGAGATCTCCAACCAGAGCAAGGAGGAAATGTGTCTTCTATGAATAGAGTTCCATTTGCTAAGGGCAATGGAGGCAGAGATCTTCTAGAGGATCACCAGCCAGAGTAGAGTTAGAATATTTGTGTCTCTTGTGGATAGATATCCACCAACTTTGATTAGGGGATTGGTGTCTCCTTTGGATAGAGATCTATAAACATTGTAATAGGGAAATGATTCCCAAGAGATTGATTGAGAAAATTTTAGTGAAATATATTCTCTGTGGAGTAGCCCACATTGGGTGAACCACATAAATTTTGGTGTCTCTATTGTATGTGGCGATTTATGCATTGCTTTGGTTATTGTTATTGATATTTCTATCTATACATTGCATAATATTTATTGGGAAAGAAAAGTAAAAAGTGGTCTTATACTATTCACCCCCCTCTCAGTATAAGCTTGTGTTCTTCAATTGGTATTAGAGCAGGTTCCTTCAAAAGAGTTTAACAACTTGAAGGAAAAGCTTACAAGAACATAATGGATTCTAATAATGGATCATCAGATAATTTAGTACCAATATTTGATGGAAGTGACTATATATATTGGAGTATCAGAATGAAGATTTACCTGATGTCACTTTGCAATAAGATTTGGGAAGTAGTTTAAAATGGATACGACCCCTCAGTTGATCCACCTACATATAAGGAATTTATGCTTCTACAACATTACAATTCAAAAGCAATGAATGCAATTTTGAGAGGTTTGCATAGAATAGAGTCCATAAAAGTTATGTATTATTAAGAAACAAAAGGAATGTGGGATAAGTTGCAAAATATATATGAAGGAGATAAAGGTGTCACGAAAGAAAAGATACAAAACCTCAGAGGACAATTTGAATATTTAAGAATGAAGGATGAGGAAAACATCGGTACTTATCTACTTTGAATCAATGAGGAACTTGGAATTAAGATTGAAGAATCATATGTTTGTGATAAGGTTTTAAGATCTCCCAAAATATTTAGTGAAAATATTTTTGCTATAGAAGAATCAAAGGATGGTGATTCTTTGACAATATATATGTTGTTTGGTATTCTTACAGCTTTTGAGTTGATAACAAAAGAACCTAATACCCAGAAGGAAGCAACATTCAAAGCAATCAAGAATACAAAGGGTAAGAAGTCATAATCAAGTAATGAGTCATCCAGTGATGAAGAAACTAATTATAGTAAAAGGAATAAGGATACAAGAATATCTAGATATGCAAAATTTGTTAGATGTTGAAATTGTGGAAAGTATGGTCATTATGCAATTGATTGTAAAGAAGCTAAGAATAACAATGATGAAGAAAAACAAGATCATAGAAATAGAGAATCATAAAGATACAGGTATCAAAAGAAAAGCAAGGATGGACAAAGTAGACAAGGAAAGAAGTTCTTTCAAATGTAAAAGAGGAGCTACTATGTAGACAAGACAAGTAAGTACTCAAGTGATAGTGATAATAGTTTTTTAGATAATGATAAATATGAAGTCCTATTTATGATTGAAGAAAAAGAAGTCATCACCAATAATTCTCAAGTATTTTAGATGTGGTAACTTTCGACATCTTGAATGTGGTTGTACAAGAAATGGTTTTAGTTTTAGTGATGATGAATATGAAGAAACATTTGAAGGACTAGAAGAGAATATTCTAATGGCTCTAGAGAAAGAAGAAAGTGATCCTATGGAAGATGTTAGAATATTATTATTGTTATAATGTGCACTATGCCTATAATTGACAGGTTGACATTTGTCTTCTGCCACTTGTCCCTGTCTTCAGTTTGAGTTGGAGTGGTGTCTTCTAAAAGACACTTGGAGTGGATCTTATGACACTTGTCATATCTCCCTCCTAAGCTTGATGCTTATATATTGTAAGATAACTTGTAAATAAAGTGTGCCTTATTTTTCAGTCTCAACATTTGGTATCAGAGCGATATCTTTGTTGATGACTAAGAAGTTTTCCCACACTTTGCATGCTTACTCTATTTAATTTATGAGTGCATCACCATTGCAATATTATGTTGAAATATTATTCTTAAAAAGATAAAGGGGGTAGTATTTAAAATTTCAATTATATAAATTCAACTTTGCATATTGCTTTAATGTCAAAAAGTTTGCTAGTAGCAAAATTTTGTAAAAACTCCCAAGTTAAGCATTTTTTTGGAGAATAGCACTCGGATGGGTGACTATTTGGGAATATCCTGGAGCTGCACATATTTTTTAAAGTCATTGTTTTTTTGCTTTGTTGAAGCATCAAATTGTAACCGACTATAGCCTTATATATAGTCATTGGAAAGAATTTTTTGAGGGGAATCCATTGGTGCAGTTTGTTTTCAGTTTTGAGATCATTTACTCAACTGAATTTTAAGTCAAATATGAGATTGTAAAAGGAGTGCATTTTCGGTTGCATCCGACACTCTTGGTTGATAATTTGGCAAAATAGTAAGGGGATCAATTCTAAGTCTTTGGGGGGACATTATGCCAAGTTATTCATTGAATTTGGCAAGTTTGGAGGTAATCTTGTAAGTGAAGGCATTGATCTTGTAAAAAAATTTGGAGGTACATTTGGGGCTAATTTTATTAGCCAAGTTTCCAATACAAATCATTCTATCAAGGGTTGATTTAGGGCCCCTTGCCTCTTGCTTGTGGATTCATTTTATGGCACTCTCTTGGCCACTAGGTGTTTGTTGCTTGCATCTTCAATTTGGGCTTTGTCTACATTTTATTCTTGCTATTACCCTTGCATGACTTTGGGTTTTATAATTGTAATCAAGTGTAGTTCCATTTCTACACACTTGACACTAAGCCAAATACAAGCAAGCAAACACATACAGGCAAATTCTTATAAAGCAATAATACATTGGCACGTCTATTGTAACAATTCTACAAAAGCAAGCATCACATTTTTATAACCACCTATGTTCCACGTATCAACTGCTCAAATGCTTATAGTTTCTCTCATGTAATGGCACGTATATTGAGTAGTTTGGTATAAAGGTCTGGCAGGTTATTACCTTTCAGAATTGCCTATGTTCCATGTATCAACTGCTCAAATGCTTATAGTCTCCCTCATGTAAGGGAGGGTATATTAAGAATTTTGGTATAAAGGTCTAGAAAATTTCTAATTCTTACTCTCTTTGGATAGAAAAATGCACTTATGTTCAACTTAACCCTCCCACTGTTGGAATCTCTTGAAGATTCAAAGTGGAAAAACTAGGCGAACCCTCCTTTGGATCTTCAACGGTGTACCCTAGATTTTTTTGAGGGCTCTAATTTGGCATTTTTCGTTCTTACTTCATCCTTTGTTGAGCTCCCTTTTTTCTTTTGATCCTTTTCTAAATCATGGCTACTACAAATCTATTAAGTGGACTTACAAAGAAACTTGAAGGAGCACAAACTTTTACAAATTGGAAGTATGATATGGAATCAATATTAATGATGAATGATGTGGGATTTTGTGAAAGATAAGCAGGCTAATGAAGACCCACTCACTGCACCTACAGACCCTAAATAAAAAGCACAATTTGAGAAGAATTCCAATATAGCTTTAAGTCTAATCAAGCTAGCTACAGGAATTCAATGCAGAGAAATTGTAAGGGCTACAAAAACACCTAAACAAGCATGGGATGCTCTCAATATATTGTTTGATAGGCCAAGTCAAGATAATATTTTGTATCTCAAACAAAAATTACACAATCTATGTATGAAAGGCTCACTTACCGATTATCTTATGGAAGTGAAGTCCATTAAGAATGATTTCTTAGCTGCTGGTAAAACCCTATATGATAATGAGTTAATTCCAATAATGTTGCATGGTCTCCCTTCAAAGTTTCACTCCTATGCTACCATGTTAGACTTGAGTGGTAAAACAATGAATTCCACACTTGAGGATATTGAGATCCTACTTAAGAAACATGAGCAAGCCCTAATCAAATATGAAGAAATTGAAGCCACATCAGCAGCTTTTGCCACCAAAGCAACTTTACAGCCTAAACAAAACAAGGGTCAAAATCAGCATAATCAAAATCAAAGGGGTAGACAACAAAGATACACACGTACCAACAACATCCAAATCAATAGTACCAACAGCAACCACGTCAGCAATAGTACCAACAACAAACAAATCAGTAGTACCATTAGCATTCACATCAGCAATAGTACCACCAGCAGCCAAGATGGCAAACAAGACCTCAAGGTGGTCAAAACAACAATCAACAAGGGTGTGAATATTGTGTAAAATGGAATCATAATGTTGCTAATTGCTATAAAAGATAAAGAGAATAGGTAGAACCACAAAATAATAATCTAAACACATTGTATGCAGCCAACCAAGTTAATGTTGAAGATAAAGAATGTTGGTATATTGATTTTGGAGCAGCAAAGCACATGACAGGAAGGCAAGATTGGTTGACCAAGGTTCAACCTACATCAAATTAATTCATTACTTTTGGTGATGAAAGTGCTCTACCCATTGAAGGTGTTGGGGAGGCACCACTTACTTTGCATGATGGCAATAATGTTCCTACAATAGATGTTTTGTATGTGTCTGGTCTTAAAAGGAGTCTTCTTTCTATTGGATAGCTTACAGATAAGGGCTATAATGTCTATTTTGAAAAAGACAAATGCTACATTAAGGAACCCAATGGCAATGTCAAGGCCATGGGAGTGAAAAAGGATGGTGTTTACTACCTCCTTACAAAATTTGTAACACAAACATCTTTCCATACAACAACTACTTTCTCTTTGGAGTACATGTGGCATGAAAGATTGGGACATTTAAATTTTAATAATATTCAAATGATGGCTAAAAAAGGATTAGTTAAGGGACTTCCATATATTAAGGAGTCAAAATGTTTTTGTGAGCCATGTGTAATAACCAAACACCATAGGCAACCATTTGAAACAGGAAAAGCATAGAGAGCCAATAGACCTTTGCAATTGGTTCATTCAGACATTTGTGGGCCAATGTCTATTTAATCTTATACTGGGGCTAAATACTACATCACTTTCATTGATGATTACAGCAAAAAGGTATGGATCTACCTAATTCAATATAAGTGGCAAGCCCTTGATAAGTTCAAAGAATTCATCGCACTTGTTGAAAGAGAGATTGGTTATCAAATCTCCACCTTAAGATCAGATAATGGTGGAGAATATGTATCCAATGAATTCTTTAATTTTTTTAAGTATCATGGGATAAGGATGCAATTCACAACCCCTTATACCCCGCAACAAAATGGAGTTGCTGAGAGGATGAATCAAACAATCACAAATAGGGCAAAATCAATGTTACATGCTACTATATTACCTAACTCATTTTGGGGAGAAGTTATTCTTACTTCTGCATACTTGAATAATAGATCAAACACAAAGGCCTTACATGAAATAACACCTAAATAAGCATGGAGTGGAAGGACGCCCTATGTGGGCCATTTGAGAATCTTTGGAAGTGATGCCTATGCTCATATTCCTCATAAGAAAAGGAAGAAGTTTGATGATAAGAGCCAAAAATGCATCTTTGTTGGCTATAGTGATAGTGCCAATGCATATAAATTATATGAACCTATTTCCAAGAAAATAATTTTATCTAGGGATGTTACCTTTCATGAGTATCCCCCATATAATACTCCTAAGGCCCCCACTTTAGAAATAACTAATGAAATAGTTGCTCCATTCATGCATACAATATCATCTAGTCCTTCTTCTTCACACATAAATCAAGAAATTCATCCACAAGAAGAACTTCCTACAAATGATCCATGTCCTCCATATCCTCCTCCTAATGATCAAGTAACATCATCCAATCCTTTACCCAAGTGGGTTCAAGCCACAATAGATGAAGCCCAAAATTATTTGCCCACCTATACAGGTAAAAGGCCTTCAGCCCTAAGACACCAAGTGAATTATGCCCTAATGGCCAAAGTCCTTAGCCAACCTTGAACCTTCTAATGTCAAAGAAGCACTTGGTGATCCTAAATGGGTGCATGCCATGGATCAAGAATTGGATTCCATTGAAAGGAATCACACTTGGGAGTTAGTTGATTTACCCAAAGGAAAATATACCATTGGCACAAAATGGGTATACAAAGCAAAATATAAATCAGATGGCTCACTAGATCGCTACAAGGCTCGCCTAGTAGCTCAAGGCTATAAGCAACAAGAGGAAATTGATTATGAGGAGACCTTTGCTCCTGTGGCTAAGATGACTACAATCGGGAAAATTATTGCTATGGCAGCTCAAAAACATTGGCCAATATATCAAATGGATGTCAAAAGTGCATTTCTCAATGGTCATTTGAAGGAGGAAGTGTATGTGAAACAACCACCAGGGTACACAGTTGAAGGCCAAAACAACAAAGTCCTCAGATTAAAGAAAGCTCTATATGGGTTGAAGCAAGCACCCCAAGCTTGGTATGCAAATATTGACTCCTATTTTCTCAACCTTGGTTTCACTAGATCTGCAGCAGAATCTACTCTTTGTGAAACATTGGAGGAACCGCATCATTTTGGTTACATTGTATGTGGATGATCTTCTCATTATAGGTGATGACATAGAAGGAATAAGGTTGCTCAAGGAGGACTTATGTAAGAAATTTGAGATGATAGATTTAGGCCTCCTCCACTATTGCTTAGGAATAGAGGTATGGCAACAACCTAGTAAGATTTTTATCTCACAAGCTAAATACATTCAGTCTATTTTGGAGAGGTTTCGCATGGAGGAGTGTAAGCCCTGTCTAACTCCCATGGAAACTAGATTGACATTGGTAAATAATGATGAAGAAGAAAGGGTTGATAGTACACTTTATAGGCAACTAGTTGGAAGTTTGATCTACTTAACTTCAACTAGACCAAATATTTGCTATTCAGTTGGCCTTATTTCCAGATTCATGTGGGATCCTAAGAAGAGCCATTGGATAGCAGCTAAGAGGATTGTGAGATTCCTAAATGCAACACCTCATCATGGTCTTAAGTATAAATCAAGTGATAATTTTTCTTTGATTGGATACATAGGTTCAAATTGGGCCAGTTGTCCTGAAACTAGAATATCTACATTAGGTTATTGCTTTCAATTAGGCCAAGGCTCTATTTCATGGAGCACAAAGAAACAGAATACAGTTTCACTATCTTCAGCAGAAGCAGAATATAGAGCAGCAGTTGAGGCAATATGGTTGAGGCAATTAATTCAGGATATTGGGCTATTCATACATGGTCCAACATATATATATTGTGATAATCAAAGTACCATCAAGATGACCAAGAATCCAGTTTTCCATGCTAGAACAAAGCACATTGAGATCCATCATCACTTCATTAGAGAAATGGTCCAAGAAGACATTATACACATGGAGTATGTACCAACTCAATATCAAGTGGTAGATATCTTCACCAAGTCACTTGGGAAAGACAAGTTTTCTCAGTTTAGCAATTTGCTATATCTATGTAAAACAAGTCAACATTAAGGGGGAATGTTATCTAATGTTGATTTATTTTTTTAGGATAGTGCACATTAAGGGGGAATTTTAGAATATTATTATTTTTATAATGTGCACTATGCCTATAATTGATAGGTTGACATTTGTCTTCTGCCACTTGTCCCTGTCTTCAGTTTGAGTTGGAGTGGTGTCCTCTAAAAGACACTTGGAGTGGAGTTTATGACACTTGTCATATCTCCTTCCTAAGCTTGATGCTTATATATTGTAAGATAACTTGTAAATAAAGTGTGCCTTATTTTTTAGTCCCAACAGAAGACAAGTCAAAATAAATTGAAGATGTGGACAAATCAGATAAAGAAGGATATGATCTCAAGGGAGAACTTATTTATGCTCTTCACAAAGTAAAGAAGGTAAGAAATCAAAATTCTAAACTTGAGTTTCAGTTTCAAGAATGTGATGAAGAGCAAAAAATGCTTGTAGAGGATCTATACAAATCAAAGGCTAAGACAAAGAAGTTTAAGGATAAGTTAGAAGCAAAGGTCTTAGAATTTGAAAGTTTAGAGCAAGAAGTAGCCCTCCTAAGGGAATATTTATAAAATTCCAATAGTAAGCTATAAAAGTTTGGAAAGAGTTCAAATATTGTGGATAATATGATCAAGGTACAAAGAAGGTCAATAAACAAAATAGGTCTTTGTTTTGAATAGGCTCAAAAGAAACAAGAAGAGAGGTCAACCTCAAGTTCTGAAGGAGAAGAAACTCTAGAAGAAGAAACTTCAGAAGAAGACAGTGTAAGAGAAAGTGAGACATCTGAGGATGAGTTGGACAACAAAAATTTCAACAAAGACATGAATAATGCACAAAGAATAAATAGATGGAACAACAATCATAATAGGTTAAGAGAGACTAAGATACCAATGAGGTCAAGACAAGGAAAATTCAATGGAGGATGCTTTTCTTGTCATAGGTTTGGGCACATGGCTTCATAGTGTAGGACACATGAAAGATAGGAATATGGGAACAAATAGCTTTTCCATGGGTATTACTACTCATGTAATCAATTTTGTCATAAGACAATGAATTGCAGGGTTCATGATAGAAAATGATGGCTTCACTAGGATAAATCCTAAGATATTTGCACCTCCCAAAAATAATAATATTAAGTGTTATAAGTGCAATAATGATGGTCATACAACAAAGTGGTGTAGAGCAAACATTCCATAATTAAGTATGAACAAGAACAGAAACATGGATATGAACATGAACAAGAAAAAGAACAAGAATATGGACATGAATAGGAACATGGACATGGAAAGTAACAGTCAGAGGAATCAAAAGTATCAGATAAGAAGAAAAAAGGATAAAGGTAAAGACCAATGCTTTTTGGGAGTAGAAATAATCCTACTCCAGAATTAACCTCCTCAAGAAGAGGTGGGGGAGGGGCTAATCTAAGAGAATAATTCTTAGCCTTTAAGCCCCAAAGGTGACCCTTCGCCATTGATGTCAAAGGGGGAGATATTTGAGTAAGGGGGAGATATTTGGTATTTGAATAAGAGGAGATATTTGAAAAGAGCATTGAGCCAGGGGGAGCAATGTCGCAAGGGGAGAAGAACAAATAAAAGGTTAAGTTTTTGGTAAATAGAATTTGGGTTGCCATAAAAGAAAAAGGGGGATATTGTTGGACATTTTGAGTCAAATTTTTTATTGATGTCAAGGAACGAAGTTGTCATTGATGTCAAGGAATAAGCTACCGTTGATGTAAAAATGTCAAAAGGAACAATGCAAAGGTTAATGGCAAAAGAGCTTCATAATATTTTTAATATTATGTGGAAGCATAAGTAGGAGGGTTTTTATTAAAACCATGGGTGAGCAAAAATAAAAGGTTTTTCATAAAAGCCCAAGGAAGTTTTAATATTTATTTTATAAAATATTTAAATTCAAATTGAATTTAAATTTTATAAATAAATAGTATTTATACAAAGTGGTAGAATCAAAGAAGACATTAATAAAGCCAAAAGGATTTAAAAGTTAATTTATAATATTTAAATTCTAAATAATTTAAATAATTTATAGATTAATTATTCAAATTTCGAAGGTGTTGACGTTCAAGTTTAAAGGAGGTAATTGGTATATAATCTATATGCCTTAGTGTCATTTAAATCATCCTTCGTTCGAATAAATAAAAGAGGAAAGTGTTGTGTTGTGAGAGTTCATGCGAAGAAGAATACAAGTTTCTTGTCTTAAGCGCTAGCGAAAAAGGGATAAATTTGTTGAGGGTCAAAATTCAATAACTAAATAGGCAGCGTGGCCTAGTGGCAAGTGGTCATGATTTAAGGTGCTTGGGTGCAAAGTGGTCCACGTTTGATTCATGGAAAGAGCATTTTGGTAGTGTTAAGGTTGAAGCGTCAAGAAAGGAAGTGTGTTTTTATTTTTGATTGGGCACCAGCGAAGAGGATATAGAGCACGTGGTGGTCTTTGGTTTTCAAACCAACACCTAGCACTCATGATAGCTGAGGTCGTGGCTAGGACGCACGAGGAGACAGTGTCGAGGTTTCGAGTCTCACCTAGGTGAATGTAATAAATTTTGCATTAATCTTAATTGCCTAAGGTGTAAACATAAGGTTTAGGAAGCTATAAGGGGTTATGAAAAGGTGCTTATTTTAATTATTAATTTTTGACTAAATGAAGGTATAAGGTGTTAAAATTTATTTTAAATAAATTTAATGTAACACTTTTGATTTATCAAAAGGTGAATTGAAGAGTGATTAAATTTGAGAGGACTTCTTATTTGAAGGTGAAATTGTTGACATTATTTTTAGTGGTAAATATTATTTTTAATTGGGAGATCATAAGGTGTAAATGGTCAATTAATTTTTGTATATGTTGATGGATGATTTCTTTAAGATGGAATGATAAGGTGTATGTGTGTTTTGATATTTGTTTTTGAGATAGTTTAGTATCTTCTAACTCCTTCGATCTTGGCAAAGAAGTGTTTGTGGTTGTGGCAAATGTTTGAGGTTCCTTCATCAACAAGAAAAAGGTATGAGTACATTCTTCCATAGTTGAGTTGATTGGTTGGTTTTTTGGAAAATAAGTTTGGAGTGAAAAGGACTTGATTAGGGTTTCCTTTTTGAGTGTGTTGAGTTAATGCTTCAAGGTTTTTTGGAATAAAGAGTTGTTGTTAAAACCTTGTTTTATAAGCATTGTTGTTAAAGCCATTGGTTGTGTGAAGAACTTGAACTAGGGTTTGCAAAGAACATGAGTATTATTGTTATGTGAAAATTGTCTTATAAGCATTGTTGTTGAAGTGAGTTGTTGAGTGAAGAACTTGAACTAGGGTTTGAAAAGAACATGAGTATCATTGTTATGTGATATTGGTTGATAAGCATTGTTGGAAACATTTTGAGTGAAGGATCATATGCTTGGACTAGGGTTTGTAAGCAAGGATTGTTTCATTGTTTGATTGGTTGAGTAGAGTTGATTGAGCCTAGTCAAGTGGATGTGTAAAGTGAGTGTTAAAGTTCCATAAAATAAACTATTCTATATTCTGAATTGATTTGAGAAAGTGATTGAGTATTGAGTTTAATTTGAAGCATATTGAATCTCTAACAATTCTCTGTATGTTTTTGAAAGAGTGATTGGAAGTGATTGAGTATTGAGGTGAATGTGAAGCATATTGAGTATCTAACAATTATTTATATGTTTTTGAAAGAGTGATTGAAAGTGATTCGGTATTGAGGTGAATATGAAGCATATTGAGTCTCTAACAATTCTTTGTATGTTTCTAAAAGAGTGATTGAAATTGATTGAGCATTGTGATGAGTATAGAGCATATTGAGTCTCTAAAAATTCTCTTTATGTTTCTATGAGATTGGACAAGTTCTAGTGTGGACTTGTTGAGCAAATTTAAGGTAAGTCTTTGAGAAGACTTGTGGACAAATTTGGGTAAGATTTTATGGAAGCTTACAATACAGATTGAGAGCAGATTTGGATAAGTTCTTGTGAGAACTTATTGAGCAGATTGGACAAGTTCTAGAGAGGACTTGAGGATATATTGGTGTGAGCTTTTTTGGAAGATTACAAAGTATATTTGAGATAAGTATTTGAGAAGACTTGAGAGTAGAGTTGATTGATTGATTTTGTTCAAACCTTGAATTAAGGTTTGGGGCAGATCCAATAGAGTTGATTTGAGATTGAGTCAAGCTTTGAGTTAAGGCTTGAGGGCAAATATTGAGGATAGATTTGTGCTAGACCGAAGCACTGTGTTTAGTATAGATTAGAGGACAGATTTTGGTGTATATTTGAGGATAGTTTTGTGCCAGATCTAAGACAGAGATTGAGGACATATTTGTGTTGGACTGAAGGACTATGTTTAGTACATATTTGAGACAAAGCTTTGGAGGTGATAGAGTTGAGGACAAATATCTCCAACCAAAGCAGATAGGATAGGTGTCTTCTGTGGATAGAGTTCCATTTGCTAAGGGCAGTGGAGGCAGAGGTCTTCTAGAGGATCACCAACTAGAGTAGAGTTAGGAGATTGGTGTCTCATATGGATAGAGATCCACAAACTTTGATTAGGGGATTGGTGTCTCATTTGGATAGAGATCCATAAATATTGTAATAGGGAAAGGATTCCCAAGAGATTGATTGAGAAAATTTTAGTGAAATATTTTCTCTATGGAGTAGCCCACATTGGGTGAACCACGTAAATTTTGGTGTCTCTATTGTATGTGGTGATTTGTGCATTGCTTTGATTACTGCTATTGATATTGCTATCTATACATTGCATAATATTGATTAGGAAAGAAAAGTAAAAAGTGGTCTTATACTATTCACCCCCCTCTCAATATAAGCTTGTGTTCTTCAATTGGTATCAGAGCAGGTTCCTTTGAAAGAGTTTAACAACTTGAAGGAAAATCTTACAAGAACACAAATGGATTCTAAGAATGGATCATCAGATAATTCAACACCAGTATTTGATAGAAGTGATTATATATATTGGAGTATGAGAATGAAGATTTACCTTATGGCACTTCGCAATGAGATTTGGCAAGTAGTTAAAAATGGATATGACCCCTCAATTGATCCACCTACAGATAAGGAAGGTAAGCTTTTACAGCATTACAATTCAAAATCAATGAATGCAATTTTGAGAGGTTTGCATAGAATAGAGTCCATAAAAGTTATGCATTCTCAAGATTCAAAAGTAATGTGGGATAAGTTGCAAAATATATATGAAGGAGATAAAGGTGTCACAAAAGAAAATATAAAAAACCTCAAAGGACAATTTGAAGATTTAAGAATGAAGGATGAGGAAAACATCAGTACTTATCTACTTCGAATCGATGAGGAATGTTATGCAAGGACTTGGACTTAAGGTTGAAGAATCAAATGTTTGTGATAAGGTCTTAAGATCTCTTCCCAAAATATTTAGTGAAAATATTCTGCTATATAAGAATCAAACGGTGGTGATTATTTGACAAGAGATATGTTTCTTGGTATTCTTACAACTTTTGAGTTGAGAACAAAAGAACCTAATCCCCAGAAGGAAGCAACATTCAAAGCAATCAATAAGAAAAAGGGTAAGAAGTCAGAATCAAGTAATGAGTCATCAGGTGATGAAGAAGCTCTAAAAGAAGAAATTTTAGAAGAAGACAGTGTAAGAGAAAGTGAGACGTCTAAGGATGAGTTGGACAACAGAAAGTTCAAAAAAGATAGGAACAATGCACAAAGAAGAAATATATGGAACAACAATTAGAATAGGTTAAGAGAGACTAAGAGACCAATGAGGTGAAGATAAGAAAACTTCAATGAAAGATACTTTTCTTTTCATAGATTTGGGCACATGCATTCACAGTGTAGGACACATGAAAGACAGGAATATGGAAACAAACAACTTTTCCATGGGTATTGCTACTCATGTAATGAGTTTGGTCATAAGACAATAAATTGTAGGGTTCATGACAGAAAGGGATATGGCTTCACTAGGAGAAATCCTAAGACATTTGCACCTCCAATGAATAATAACGATAAGTGTTATAAGTACAATAATGATGGTCACATAGCAAAGTGGTGTAGAGCAGATATTCCATAATCAAGTATGAACAGGAACAGGAACATGGATATGAACATGAACAAGAACAGAAATAGGAACATGAACAAGAATATGGAAATGAATAGGAAAATGGATATTGAAAGGAACGGTCAAAGGAATCAGAAGGATGAGATAATAAGAAAAGAGGATAAAGTTAAATACCAATGCTTGATGAGAGTAGAAATAATCCCACCCCAAAATTAACCACCTCAAGAAGAGGTGGGGAGGGGCTACGCTAAGAGAATCATTCTTAGCCCCGAGTCCCAAAGGTGACCATTTGCCATTGATGTCAAAGGGGGAGAGATTTGGTATTTGAGTAAAGAGGAGAGATTTGAAAAGAGCATTGAGATAGGGGGAGCAATGTCCCAAGGGGAGCAAAACAAATAAAGTTAAAGTTTTTGGTAAACAAAATTTTGGTTGCCATCAATGACAAAGGGGGAGATTGTTGAACATTTTGAGTCAAAGTTTTCATTGATGTCAAGGAACGAATTTTTCATTGATGTCAAGGAACAAAGTTGTCATTGATGTCAAGGAATAAGCTACCGTTGATGTAAAAATGTCAAAAGGAATGATGCAAAGGTTAATGGCAAAAGAGCTTCATAATATTTTTAATATTATGTGGAAGCATAAGTAGGAGGATTTTTATTAAAACCATGGGTGAGCAAAAATAAAAGGTTTTTCATAAAATCCCAAGGAAGTTTTAATATTTATTTTATAAAATATTTAATTTCAAATTGAATTTAAATTTTATAAATAAATATTATTTATACAAAGTGGTAGAATCAAGAAGGCTTTAATAAAGCCAAAAGGATTTAAAATTTAATTTATAATATTTAAATTCTAAAGAATTTAAATAATTTATAAATTAATTATTCAAATTTTGAATGCACCGACATTCAAGTTTAAGGGAGGTAATTGGTATATAAACTATATGCCTTAGTGGAATTTAAATCATCCTTCGTTCGAACAACTAAAAGAGGTAAGTGTTGTGTTGTGAGAATTCGTGCGAAGAAGAAGACAAGTTTCTTATCTTAAGCACCAGCAAAAATGGGAAAAAGTTGTTGAGGGCCAAAATTCAATAAACAACTAGGCAGCATGGCCTAGTGGCAAGTGGTCGTGAGTTAAGGTGCTTGGGTGCAGAGTGGTCCACGTTCAATTCATGGTAAGAGCATTTTCGTAGTGTTAAGGTTGAAGCATCAAGGAAGGACGCGTGTTTTTATTTTTGATTGGGCATCAACGAAGAGGATATAGAGCACGTGATGATATTTGGTTTTCAAACGAGCACCTAGCACTCACGGTAGCCGAGGCCATGGCTAGGATGCATGAGGAGGCAGCGTTGAGGGTTCGAGTCTCACCTAGGCGAAGGTAATAAATTTTACATTAATTTTAATTGCCTAAGGTGTAAACATAAGGTTTAGGGAGCTATAAGGGGTTATGAAAATGTGTTTATTTTAATTATTAATTTTTGACTAAATGAAGGTATAAGGTGTTAAACTTTATTTTAAATAAAGTTATTGTGAAATTTTTGATTTATCAAAAGGTGAATTGAAGAGTGATTAAATTTGAGAGGACTTCTTATTTGAAGGTGACATTGTTCACATTATTTTTAGTGGTAAATATTATTTTTATTTGGGAGATCATAAGGTGTAAATGTTCAATTCATTTTTGTATATGTTGATGGATGCTTTCTTTAAGATGGAGTGATAAGGTGTATGTGTGTTTTGATATTTGCATTGTATCTTTGAGAGAGTTTAGTATCTTCTAACACCTTTGAGCTTGGCAAAGACGTGTTTGTGGTTGTGGCAGATTTTTGAGGTTCCTTCATCAACAAGAAAAAGGTATGAGTACATTCTTCCATAGTTGAGTTGATTGGTTGGTTTTCTGGAAAATAAGTTTAGAGTGAAAATGACTTGATTAGTGTTTCCTTTTTGAGTGTGTTGAGTTAATGCTTCAAGGTTTTCTGTAATAAAGAGTTGTTAAAACTTTGTTTTATAAGCATTTTTGTTGAAGCCATTGGTTGTGTGAAGAACTTGAACTAGGGTTTGCAAAGAACATGAGTATCATTGTTATGTGAAGATTGTCTTATAAGAATTGTTGTTGAAGTGAGTTGTTGAGTGAAGAACTTGAACTAGGGTTTGAAAAGAACATGAGTATCATTGTTATGTGATATTGGTTGATAAGCATTGTTGGAAACATTTTGAGTGAAGGATCATATGCTTGGACTAGGGTTTGTAAGTAAGGATTGTTTCATTGAGTGATTGGTTGAGTAGAGTTGGTTGAGCCTAGTCAAGTGGATGTGTGAAGTGATTGTTCAAGTTCCATAAAACAAACTATTCTATATTCTAAATTGATTTGAGAAAGTGATTGAGTATTGAGTTGAATTTGAAGCATATTGAGTCTCTAACAATTCTTTGTATGTTTCTGAAAGAGTGATTGAAAGTGATTGAGTATTGATGTAAATGTGAAGCATATTGAGTCTCTAAAAATTCTTTGTATGTTTCTGAAAGAGTGATTAGAAGTGATTGAGTATTGAGGTGAATGTGAAGCATATTGAGTCTCTAACAATTCTCTATATATTTCTAAAAGAGTGATTGAAATTTATTGAGCATTGTGATGAGTATAGAGCATATTGAGTCTCTAAAAATTCTCTTTATGTTTCTATGATATTGGACAAGTTCTAGTGTGGACTTGTTGAGCAGATTTGAGGTAAGTCTTTGAGAAGACTTGTGGATAGATTTGGGTAAGATTTTGTGGAAGCTTACAATACAAATTGAGAGCATATTTGGATAAGTTCTTGTGAGAACTTATTGAGCGGATTGGACAAGTTCTAGAGAGGACTTGAGGATAGATTGGTATGAGCTTTTGTGGAAGCTTACAAAGCAGATTTAAGACAAGTCTTTAAGAAGACTTGAGAGCAGATTTGATTGATTGATTTGTTCAAACCTTGAGTTAAGGTTTGGGGCAGATCCAATAGAGTTGATTTGAGATTGAGTCAAGCTTTGAGTTAAAGCTTGAGGACAGAGATTGAGGATAGATTTTTGCTAGACCAAAGGACTATGTTTAGCACATATTTAAGGACAAATTTTGGTATATATTTGAGGGTAGGTTTATGCCAGACCTAATACAAAGATTGAGGATAGATTTATGCTAGTTCTAAGGACTATGTTTAGTACAAATTTGAGATAGATCTTTGGAGGTGACAAAGTTGAGGACAGATATCTCCATCAAGAGTAGGGAGGACAGGTGTCTTCTGTGGATAGAGTTCTATTTGCTAAGGGCATTGGAGGCAGAGGTCTTCTAGAGGATCACTAGCTAGAGCAGAGTTAGTATATTGGTGTCTCATTTGGATATATATCCATGAACTTTGATTAGGGGATTGGTGTCTCCTTTGGATAGAGATCCATAAACATTGTAATAGGGAAAGGATTCCCAGGAGATTTATTGAGAAAATTTTAGTGAAAGATTCTCCGTGGAGTAGCCCACATTGGGTGAACTACATAAATTTTGGTGTCTCTATTGTATGTGGTGATTTATGCATTTCTTTGATTACTACTATTGATATTGATATCTATACATTGCATAATATTGATTGGGAAAGAAAAGCAAAAAGTGGTCTTATACTATTCACCCCCCTCTCAGTATAAGCTTGTGTTCTTCAATTGTCCCATAATTCTAGAGCTACAATAGATTAAGTGGAAGGTATTGTGTTTTATGCCAAGGCTGCACATCTTCCACAAATTTTAAAGCTATTCCAAGGTCAAGAAGAATGAAGTCATCATTGGTGGGATGCTTTGAGCTAAAAACATATACACTCTTCTTTTTAGCCTTACAGATTTCTAACCCAACATGAGCTTTGTAATTCATCATAATTCTTCTCAAAAAAGAAGAAAAATATAAATAATGCAAAGAAGCTATATATTTGGGGTATGTGGATAACCTCTACCAGGGTTATAGATGTCTGACTAGCAATAGAGCAAGTCTGGAGGAAATTGAGGTCATCTCCACCGAGGCTATAGATGCCCGACTTGTAGTGGAGCAATGTCAAGGTGAACATCATTCTAAGTGAAATACTTAATAGGCTCAACTCCTACTAATATGATAAAATTCTAACTGATCAAGGAATAAGAATGAATGCACAAAACACACACAAGCCAAGGCATGATGACACAACAACTTCTAGATAAATCTTCCTCAACTCTATCTTAAGACATTATCGAAATATATATTGCTCCATGAGTCAAGGTTCATTTGTTTTTAAACTAGGTCATCTAATTTTACTGAGCAAAACCAAGATCAATCCTTTATTATTTTTTAAAATCGGTGCCTTTATTTTCCTTTTCAGATTTTAGTTTGAATTTTTGTGGTCTCTTAATTATCAACCGAATATTATGGATTTCTCAGGATTATTCATGTGCCATTCATACTACATGTCCCAGTCAAAGCCTGTGTTGTACCCCATAGTTACAACTCGATCTTTACCCCAAATTTTCAAAATATTTATCAAAATTGATTTCTAGATGAGCTTAGGGTGCAAGAGTCAAATTTTTATGAATATAGAGACTTGAACTTTTGGTTTCAAATTTGAATTTTTTCTTGCATCAAGGTCTTTGAGAATTTGCTTACACCAATATTTTTAGAATGTTGATTGTATTAGAGTTTTGAAATTGTTGGCATTTTGCATTCTTGAAGACCGGGCTTTAGCTACATTCATTTAAATTCAATATCTTTGAATCTTGGCATATAACTTGCATTATTTTGGCTTAATTACTTCAATAAAATTGAGGCCCTAAATTTTTTCAAAAGTCTAAATAATTAAATTTTATTTTTGGGTTACTCTAATCTCGTCACTTTTGCCCTATAAATTGAAGAAAATTAAAATGGACATAACTTGAGCTAGAAGACTCCATTTGAGTTAATTCAAAAATTAGTGGAAAGAGCTTGATCTCATATTCACAATAGAACTAAATTTTTAGAATTGTAGTTGTCGGGTTTATTCAAAAATAGTAGTTTACAGTAGGAGCATGTGAGATTTTAAAATGATATATCTCATGAATTGTGATGAATTTTTTGATGATCTCAATTACTTTGAGTACCCATTTGGCCCATTTAGATGTTTGCAATTTTTTGTAATATTCTAAGAACTTTGAATTTTATCCTATTTTTGGCACTATAGGACAACTCAGAGCTTTGGGTCAGATTTGGTCTCCATTAACTAGGCCTAAAATCAGTTCTTGGATGAGTATAAAATTTCTATGATCTCTGTAATAACCTCTCATTTTTCTATGCAAAATTATCCATTTTTAATTTGGTGCTAAAATTTGCAGGTTCAAATCTTGGGAAAGCTTATCACTGATAAATCAAAGCCATTGCTCTTACATGAGCGACAAAGATCTTCCATCAGAAAAAGGAATATATGACTTCAAGAAATTTTATTTAATAGACCAAAGACATCTCTTTTACATCAGTGAAGAATATTTCAATTGACGATCACATAAAGTCTTGGCATAAAGAAAAATTAACAATCGCTCTTGCAAAAGCCTCATCATCGATGCATCAGCGACAATGCAATCTGATCAATGATAAGATTTTTAGTCATCGCCTTTATGAAAGACTCGTCACTCTTCAATCAATGATAGCTCATCGGTGATACATCAACTACAGACATAATCCTTCAGTGATAAGGGTTTTAACGTTAGCAACAAGGGTTATAGCGGGCTATTCAAGACATTAATGATCATTCTTCCATCAATGACAAAGGTTTTACATCAATGACCGTGTATTTTTGGTAGTCTTCATCGCTCTTCGGGAAAGCCTATATACGATGCATCAATGATAGACATAATCCTTCAACGACAAGAATTTTAATAGGCTACTCGAGGCATTAACAACAAAATACTATTATACGAATATGAGTGGATGCAATAATTAATTAACCCTAATGACGAGCACTTTAATAAAACTTTATGGAATGATTTAATTAATCAAAATATTTTAATAAATAATTTGTCCAATAAAATTTCATCGCTAATAAATCATGCATTGCCCACATCCAATGAGATCTCATCGCTAATAAAAAGGAGCCATCGTCGATGCATGAATGACAAAGGCTTTGCATGAGCGACACGAATTTAATGATTTAAATTCCATCACCAATAGAACAAGGTCATTGCTAATGCATGAGTGACAAGGGTTTTGCATCGTCGATGAGATTTAAAAGGGATTTTTTTTGTGAAGTATTAACTATAGAAATGATTTTAGCCTAAAATATGAGATCCTGGGTAAAATGACAAAGACTTTTAATCATTCGAATTTAATTTTAAAATAGAATATTAGAAACCCTAAAATTTAATAATTATTATTAAAATCCAAAACATTAGAAAATGATAAAAAAAATTATCATAATAATAATTAAAAATTAAAGTGAGGCTAATGTTAGAACCTTAGGAAGCCATTTAATAAATTCAAAATCACCAATATTAATAATAATAATAAATTTTGATTTCATTTTCTCGCCAAGAGCAATAAAGACTAATATTGACTATCTTTTGATGTACAGGCAACAAATGAAGGTCGAACAGTAAAAATCCAAAGATGAAGAGGACTCATAGATAACCGAACTAGGCTATGAAAGATACCAGAAGACATATCATTGGGGTTACATTCATTGAACCTGGATTGAAACCTGACCAGCTGGTGCATGATAGATCATATCAAATGGAATGTGATGATTCAACTACCCAAAGCTTCATGGAGAAGTTTTTAATTAGTTAGAGATCAAGGGCTGAAATTGTAGATATGGATTAAAAGTTACTTCAAGACCTACCTCGAAGGAGAAAAGAAATCGGAGCTAGTCATAGAACAAGAACAACCTGAATATTTGAGGACAAGTGGCACAATTTCTCTAATTTTGACAATCTGTAACAGCCCAACTCTTGTTGTAATATATTCACATAAATTAGTGGTAGAGATGATGCTAAGTGGCTACATATGCACCAAGTTTTCAAAATAGAATTACATAATCTAAACTATAAAAGAAGCCTTTTAATCCAAAATTGATGATCGGGCATCATAATAGTAAAATTCTACAGAAGGAATTTCAAGTTTTTTTTTCCAGGTTGACTGTATTTCCCTTATGTCATCATTTTCTTCCATCTCTCGATTCTTCTCACCTTTGTACAAATACTGTTGAGAGTTGAGTAGCTCACCTGAGATCATTTCTTGGAAGTTTCTTAAGGATATCGAGTCTATATGTCACTACAATTAGGACATTAGATTGCATTCCCTTGTTACGATATTCGAACGGGGTGAATGTGTTGTGTTCTTTGGGAGACCTGAGCACACTGCCAGGATCTATCATTATAATCATCAAACATCGAATGTAATACATAATTTTGGTTTCTACTCTTTGGTGTATTTTGGTGCAATGTGTGTGTCACTTGTTTGTATACTACATTATTTAAATCTGCAAGCAATGTTTCTTTCACTGATTAAAAATCTATGTTGATTGTGATATTTGAATGAATATGGGTTTTTTGGAATAATTTCTTGCATCCATAGGATTGGGTTGTCACGCTGTAAGAATTTATTTGAAACCAACAAGCTATTACAGGCTCTGGTCGACCTGCCTCTTTATTTTGGTAAAATATTTATTGTTAGATTTAAAGGGACCAAAATGGGTAAGGAAACCCTAGTGGTAAACTTAAATATTTTTACAAGTTTATGCACTTCCAGATTTTAGTTTTAAACTACTTTTATAAAATTGACCAAGATAGGATAACAATGTTAATTATGCCTTATGTGTAGATCGGTGCCTAGATTCATTGGGTTGTTATAGCAATTTTAATAACACCTTCAAATGAACAGAGAGAATGGAGAAAAGAAAAAAATTGGTGTTATTAGATTCATTTGAATATCGTAATAAACCTACTAGTTAACCAACGAAAGAAACGTTCATAACACATTCAAATAATATAATATATCATGAAGCCACACATAGAACTAAAGACAATGAACTAATAGAAATGAAGCTCAGAATTGTATTAATTTTTAAGAAAGTTACATGCAGAGTTGGCAGAATACCATTTAACTCTGTAAAATGTATCAATACAATGAAGAAATTCTGTTCAAATAATGTAACAAAATTCTTCTACTCTCCCATTCCAATTTGGTAACAGAAAAGTCTTTGAACCTCAGGCTCAATAGATCTAGAAATGATCTTAGCTTCTTGAGCACTATTCTATCAAAACCTACACAACAAAGGGGAGGAATGAGGGATGAAAAGAATATAGACACAAAGGAAATACAACACAACTATAGGGCACTCAAGTATACCTCTTAGCAAGAATTTGCTATCTCTAAAGCTTGATGTCGATTTTGGTCATGGTTGCTTCTTTTATAGCCTTTTATTCTTGATTTAGTTACTTTTGGCCTCATCTAGGCCTTACAGTTGTCATCCTCTGGCTTGATCTCTCTATGTGCTATCCAGCTATTTTGAACCACTCAAAACCGGGCTTCTTATCACAATTTGCTCTTGACTTGAAGGGAGCTCATAAAATATGGTGGGTCAGGCATTTTTTTTATGTTTTATCTTTTGCACAGACAAATGGTGAACCTATATATATATATATATATATACATATATATTTATCTATTTATCTATTTATTATTTCCTATTTATCCTAGTCATCTGATTTTATCAATTGGGATCAAACTAGTTTGTTGTAGTGAATTCTTGACGTGAAACAGAGGGGGACCCGACGTGATGGTGAAGAGAGGAAATGAGGTATGGAAAATAGTAGGACATAATGGAATAGATTACAGAATGGTTATGAAGTAGGTGGGAACAATGGGAGTTGATTTATGCATGGGATGGTGGTGAGATGACACTTTGTGGGGTGAATGGTTATGATGGTCAAGAGAGAATGCCTAGAAAGAGGAGGGCAATGATAGGTAGGAAGAAGGACATAATGGAAAACAAGATCTGGAAGCACATAAAATGAATGGAGTGGAAATCATGATGTGCTTTCGTAACTATACTCCGTCATAGTGACCCCTTTGTAACTATATTTTGTTAAAGCATTGAGTGAATGACTTTCTGTGAGTTGAGCATACTCTCACTCTTGTTGCGCTTCTTGTATTTTCTGCGTTCACAATACAGGAACTAGTTACACCATCGAGACTTCTTCTTGAATATTTGAATCTGCACTTTACACTCTATCACCATTCTCATGAATAACAAATTCTTCCACACTTTTATTTGTATTTATCCTTCAAGTTGAGAATATTTTTTGTATGAGTCCATTTTGAGCAGGTTTATTAATTTTTCACCCAATACGTGATCACATTCTGAATATATGAAGATATATGATTCGATTTTTAGGTATTATAATTGTTACTTGAGCAGCTTGCTTTTATTTATCTCGGCACGATCTATGGAATTCGATTTGATCATCTGAACATCTCTTTCCTCGGTTACTATCAGAATTTGTAGTTGTTACTGAGCTTTCGATTGTACTTTAGTTTGATTTGGTGTCAATGTCATCGCTGAAAATAGTTCCTCTTATGATGCACGTGTCACTGGTTTTACTTTGGATGAAACACCTTCGTTAGATCATTTAAACCTGCGTGAGGGTTAGTTCAAAGTATATTGTATATATGAAAATTATGGTTTAGTCTTTAGGCTTAGTTAATTCATTTAAATCTTATGTAACTTAGGCAAACCGATTTAATCAATTTTTTATTTTTCATTTAGAAAAGATAATCCATTATTGGATTTAGTTTATCTTGTGCACTGTCGTCGAGATCCTAAAACCTACATGGTCGTTAGTCCAATGGCATACATATAAACGCCCGATTAATTAGATTAATCTCGAGCATTAGGTCGAAACTTTAGGTTTAGTAATAATTGATTTAAAACACTTAGGCCTGAGCTTTATAACTCTCGATCGAGCTCATTATCAATTAATGCATTAAACCCATGCAATAATCCAGCTTTATTAAATTTGATCGATAATTTAAAACCTTTAATGGCTTTCGATTAACCCACAAACAATTTAAAATGTGATTATCTCTCTACGCACTCATAGTTTTATCAAATAATGGACATGGGCACCCTTTGAATTATTTAGATATGCATGCGTGTTAATCAAAAAATAAAGGGAGTCATTATCAATGTATTAGACCCTCATTAATCACAATTATGCATGAATATTAACTCTTAATGAAACCCTTGATTAATTATTTGATCATACCTTGTGTATTAACCTTTGGATTTTTTGGGAGTGCGCTACTATCGAATTTGAGCGGGAGTGAGCGCTACCGTCAAGATCTGGGAAGCTACGCACTTTTTATTCCAAGGGGGAATCATTTATTATGCACTTAGAACCCTTGTTAATCATGCTTAGCTTAACACTAATGAGGATTAATTAAAGCTTGATTCCTAGGCGCTTTTAAACTTATGATGTTAATGATTGATTATCTTAGGTAGCGCGCACCGTTACATCTTTTTCAAGTTGTGCGCTATCGTTCAAATTTAAGAAGCTGCATGCTTTTTGCCCCAAGGGAAAACATTTATTATGTACTTAGAACCCTTTTTAATCAAAATTAGCTTTACTTTAATCCTACTTTGACTTTGATTTATGGAAGTTTGACTATTATTGACCGACCACTTGGACAAGTGCTCGTCATTGGATCAAATGGGTATCGCACACTGTCATTCAGATCTACAAGGTGTGCACTAGTTATCTTCAGGCTTTATCATGTGGTTGATTACAAAACCACATTAATTAAGCAACTAATCAAGGTTTTATCGGCACTAACCAGCTTTAAAAATTGATCTTTTAAAGACTTCACACTTTTGAGAGAACACATCATTGGATTAATGAAGATTCATGTGCGCTTGTCCAAATCAGCAAAGTTGCAAGTCTTTTAACACGTAGTTGGCATTTTAAAGACTTTATAAACATCGAATTATTAATGCTAAGCTTAGTTTTCTCTTTAATGAATTTTTACATTAACATTTGATTACTTTGACGAGCGTCTACCATTAGATCAAGATAGGATCAAGCGATGTCTTCAAGATGACCAAACTTGCTCGTTTTTAACTGAAAGGGGCGCATACCCTCAATTTAATTTATGCAAAAACCTTATGTTATGACCAATATTTGACTTTGGTTTTTAAATTTTAGGTAGCTTAGTGGGTGCACTCTGTCAGATTAACAATGGATCGAGCACTACCATTTAGATCATTTGATTTTGTCGATTTTTAACCAAAGAGGTGCTTGACCCTCACTTTGGGTTTATTACATTTTATTAGCCTTAGAATTTATGTTATACAAATTTTTACCATTAAATTATTGATTTAACTAGCGAGTTTCTTGTGAGCACGCATTTGTCTAGATCTTGGGGGGCCACACGTGTCCGTCCAGATTGAAAGAGTTGCACGGGTTTTACCATAAAGGGGGTACGTACCCTCATTTTACCATTTAATTTTTACATGACCTTAGGATTTAGAAAATTTATTTCTTTCCAGTTAGGGTCGATGCTTCAATAAATTTTTCTTAGGGACCAAAGAACTTGAGGGACCTTCTTAGTGAATATTTAATTTCCTATAATTTATAAGTCTTTTCATACTAGAGGAAACTTCAACGGTTGTTTCACTTAATAACCACAAAGGTATTCAACTTTTAAAAAATTGGCTATGGCTTTAAATCTGATTAATCCTTATTACTTAAGGAAAGACGAACCTTTTTATAACAACTCTTAAGGGCCAAAATAAAGACCAACTTTTCATATTTTCGAATGTAACAAATATCAAAAATTGATGTGAAAGCTTTAAAACCAAAAATTTAAATTTAGAGGTATCTGATGTTGAGTCAATTTTAGCTCCAACATAGGCTTTGACTAGGACAATGTGTTGAAAACCTAAAGCACTTGAGGATTTCAGAATCTCCTAGTTTTATTACAAGCTTTAGACCAAACAACAAACTGTTAAACCTGATTAGAAACAAAAACATAAAAGCTCTAAACTGAAAAGATATGATAAAGAAACAATATATATGATCTTAAAACAATAGGGTACCCAAAAATTGTTATTCTCTTCGATCAATTTATATCAAAGGATCAAAATTTTAAGATCAGATGCACTTTTTGATATATTATGATGATTTTTCAACAAGGTCTTAGGATATGATTATACACAATTCATCAAAGTCACTTGTTCCATCATGCCTTGGCCTAAGTGTGTGTTAGTGCATTCATTTTTGTTTCCTGGTCTTCCAGAACTTTATCATGTTTGGACAATGATTAAGCCTATTAGGCAATTTCACTCTTAAATATTTTCATCATTTGTAGAGCTCCACTACCAGTCAAGCATTTATAGTCCTGGTGGAGATGCTTACTCTACTACCATTCAAGCGTCTATAGCCCCGGTAGAGGTTTTCCAAGATATCTCAGACACTAACTCAATCTACATTATAAATGATTTTCCTTCTCTTTTGAGAAATATTTTGATGAATGCAAATTGTGCAATTATAGTGTTTTCTGAGTTGAGGATCAATTTTTGGCTAAAAGGAATAAGTGTAATGATTTTTGGCTTAATCATTTTACCAAAGATAACTTTGTCCTTTGGACCTAAAATTTCAATTAGTATTTTTTGCGATGTGATGCTTCATCATGATGGACCAACAACTTTGGTTTTACTCTATTTTGTCTCACACCATATGATAATTGCATAAACATTCAAATTTGTAAAATTTTAAGCAACATCAGAATCTAAAACAATTTTCCTACTCTCCTACTTGTCTTAAAGAAATAAATAGTAAGAAATACTCTTCTACCTTATAGAAAAATGAGAAAACCATACAAACAAAACAACACAACAATCTGACATAAATACAACTATGTTTTTTATTTTTTATTATTTTTTTATTTTTATTTTTTTATAACTTTTTTTTATTATTAGGGTATTTCCTCCCTCCTATCCCCATAGCAAGGGTTGTAAATCTTGAGGTGTTGACCATTTATAGGAATTTTCATTGGTTCTCCTTCTAAGGTTTGCAACTTATAAGTATTTTGACCGATAATTTGAACTATCTAGTATGGGCCAAGTCATTTAGGTTCAACCTTTCCTTTCTCACCATGTCTATCATTTTTAGGATCCCAGTAGATTACTATGTCTCCTTCAAATAAGGGAGTGTCTTTAGCTTTCTTGTTAAACAATTTCATAGTTTTTTTAGTTTGTTCAATCATCTTGTTAAGAGTTTCTCTTCTTTTTCTTGTAACAAGGCAATTTGGTCTAACCTTCTTTGTAAGGCATTAGGATTCTTATGATCTTGCAAAAACAGGGACAATGTTAACTTCTCTATCCTAGGGGACAACAAGGCTTTTTTCTCCATACACCATTTCATAAGAAGTTCTTCCTGTATTTATTTTGAGTGACAATATATCTACCCATAGAGAAAATTTTAGTTCACTATCCCAACTCTTTTTATTCTTACCCAATGATCTTTTAATCCTGGTAATTAAGTTTTTATTTGATGATTCAGCGAGACCATTTCCTTGAGGGTAATAATTTGCTAAGTGATAAAGTTCTATTCCATACTTAGCATAAAATTCTATCATCTCAAATTATGTAAAATATTTCCTATTATCTGTTATTAGTTTCTAAGGAACTCCAAATCTAGTTATAATACTTTCTTCTAAGAAATTACTAACAATTTGAGTCATGGAGTTTCTTAAAGGAGCAACCTCTACCCATTTAGTGAAGTAATATATTTTAGTTATGATCCACTTGTGTCTGCTTGATGAATTTAGATTGATCTCTCTAATCAGATCGATGCCCCATTGTGTGAATGGTGCTTCTATGATCACTGGCTAGAGGGGCATAGCTACCAAATGCTTCTTACCTAGAAAAACTTGATAGTTATGGTAATTCCTCACATATTGATATACATATTTAAAAAGGGAAGGCCAATAATAACCTGCTCTCATAATTTTATTAGCAGTAGCTTTTGGTGCAAAATGTCCTCCACATAAACCATCATGAAATTCTTTAATTGTTTCTAGGACTTCTTTTTCAAACAGATAGACTAGTAATACACCATCAAGGTGTCTCCAATAAAGCATACCATCTTGCACATTATGTGCTTGCAGTTAACTGACCTAATTTTGTTAGCTGACATGCCTCTAGGGAAATATAGAGTTTGAAGATAAGCTAATATGTCATCATACCACTTACAGTCTACATTATTTGTCCTTCTGATGTCATGTATTTCATCTACCATAGAAATGTTATTAGATTTTTCTCCTTATTTATAAGCTAAGTATTTAGCTAAGCCCTGTCCTCTTACAATTTTAACTATTTTGAATTCAGCATCATATTGTAGTAGTTTTACCATCCACCTTGTAGGATTTCCTAATGGTTTAAATTGAGTAAAGATATCCTTTATAGCTATAAAATGAATGTAATAGAAAATTTTGTTAGAACCAAATATGTTCTTGAAATGTTCTAAGGCTTGAATTATTGCATAAGCATATTTTTCTAACAGAGTATATTTGATATGTGCTCCCTTCAAACCCAAACTCATAAAATCTATTGGTCTTTCATTCTTTTCATCATCCTTTTGAGAAAGGACTACAACAATAGAATGATCATATGCAAATGAATAAATATTGAAATCTTTTGAATAATCAGGGCAGGTTAAGACTAGGGCAGTTGAAATGGCTTGTTTAATATTTTTAAATGCTTCCATATTTTTTGGTGTCCATTTCCTAGTCTTCTTGACCATATCATTAATAGGTTTGGTTATCTTTACAAAATTAGGAATAAATCTTCTTACAAAATTTATTTTACCAAAGAAAGACCAGACTCTCTTAATGTTTTTAGGGGGGAATTTTTGAGATAGCCTCTATTCTTTCTAGATCTATACATACTCCGTGTTTTGAAACTATGTGACCCAATAATTTCTCTTGTGTGGTTTTAAATATGCATTTATTAGGATTCAAGGAAATTCCAAACTCCTTACACTTGGAAAAAACTATAGCAAGATGTTCCAAGTGATCTTCTGGATTTTTAGAGAATACTGTAATATCATCCAGATATACAACCACTATTTGGACATCAGATCTTTGAAAGCGGAATCCATTACTCTCTAAAAAGTTATCCCTATATTCATCAGACCGAAAGCCATTCTCAAATATTCAAAAGTACCCCACGGTGTAGTGAATGTTTTCTTGTGTCTATCTTCTGGAATAATATGTATTTGATTATATCCGAAAAATCCATCTAACAGTGACATTTTGGATGACCCAACTATTGCTTGTAATAATTGTTCCATATTGGGCAAAGGATAGTTCTCTTTCAATGAGCTTTTATTTAGGTTCCTAAAATCTACACAGTCTAATATCCCCATTTTTCTTTCTTACTAGCACCAATTGGATATCCAAGATGAGAATCTCACTTTTTTGATGATTTTAGAATCTAGCATCTTCTGTACTTCCTTCTGCATTATTGGGTGTAAAGTAGGATTATACTTCCTTTGTTTCTGTCTAAAATGCTTGCTATCTTCCTTCAAGGGTATGATATGTGACATAACATCTGTAATGAAGGTTTTGAGGTCTTCATATGTCCAAGCAAAATGTTCTTTATTTCTTTTTAAGAAACTTATGTATCCTACTTTTCTTTTTCTGGTAAATCTTTGTCAATTTTTACTATTTTGGGATCTTAAATTGTACCAATGTTGACATCCTCAGCTACGGTCTCTTTTAGAAGATGTTTGTATGCTTTATCAAAATCGTCAAATAAAATTTCCATAGAAACCAGTCCTTTTGGTATTCTATTTTTCTTTAGTTGGATTACTTCTACTGGTTCTCCTATATTATCTTTTAGTTTCTATTCATCATCTTCATCATAAATTATGTCTGCATATTTATTTTGTAATGTCATGAAGTCCTTTATATCACCATCATATTTTTTTTTAAGCAAAAAACCCCTTGCGGGACCGCCTTGGTCTGAGATACCACGAACAGGGGGTTGTACACCATCAAAGTCACCCAAGAGTCACACCCAACCCTGCCCGCACCAACATTATCAATTGGATTTTGGATACCCAATTCAGCTTTTTGGTAGGGTGGAGATTTGAACCTGGGACCTCCCTTGGAGGATTGTCCTCTCCTCTCCAACTCACCTACAACACCTGGGTATATCAACATCATCTTGGAAAACCTGTAAGTAGACAATATTATCTCGTATAGAAGGTTTATAAATTGAGATAGTTGGAAATCTATCCATATACTCTATAGTGATTTCTAGATTATCCACGTCTAATGCATTTACAGCTAGTAGGTCAACAATATGGTTCCGTTCTCTAGGGATGTATGAAATATTGAAAGCCAAGAATTTGTCAATTTCTTCTAATACTATAGTTTTGTACTATTTTAACCAAGGATGCTTGGTTTGGTATTCTCCTCTTATCTATTGGATAATCAATTCTGCATCACCTGTTACAGTCAAGTAGTTTATGCCTAACACTTTAGCTTTTCTAATTTCAAGTAATAAAGCTTTATATTTAGCCACATTATTGGTGCAAGGAAATTCCAGTCTGTAAGGAATACCAAGGTAACTTCCTTTTATATCAGTAAGATTAAATCCTGCACTTGCTCCAAACTAAGATTTAGCTCCATCAAAAGTCATTGTCCATATTTCATGTGTCAGTGCTCTGTCAGACTCAACATCAACTATCTTCATGATTTTTGGATCCATGTCCTTAACTTTTGGTACCTCTATAAGGAAAGGGTTGTGCCATATTGAATATACTCCCATACCTTTTTCTTCTACAAAATTTACCAAGTTTATCATGGTCTCATCTGTCTTAATCAATTCTATAGAGTATTTGTTGAAGGGTTCTCTTCGGAGGGTTACATTTTCCTTATCAAAAATAGGTATGGTAGCATAGGACCAGTCCAATTGAATAGATCCTCCTAGTTGTTCAGCCCAATTCCTACTCAGTAGCAATGAAAAGAAAGGATCAACATCAACTATTGCAACATCCATCACTATGCCCTTTTTGAGATGTTGGTCTAGATAAACTAATAATCCAGTTATTACTCCAACACAAGGTATTTGCCTACTGTCCATTACTGACACGGAAGAAGAATCTCTTGTACAAATTAATCCCATTTGGTCAGCTATCATCTTGGGCATGATATTATGTAAAGCTCCACTATCAAGCATACAATTATGGATCACATACTTTTCTCCTTCATCTAAATTATATCTTAAAGAAACATAGAAGGGTCTGATAGAGGATGGTGATCTAGTATCCTATTGGATTTTTCTAGCAGCATGGCAAGATGGATATTCATTTTTTCAATGAGTCCAAGTTCTCTACAGATTTGTTCTCTTTGTTGTTGAACTTTCATGAGCTCACCAAATGTGATATTTACCTTTTTTTTATGGTTACGATGGTCAAGAGAGAATGCCTAGAAAGAGGAGGGCAGTGATAGGTAGGAAGAAGGATAGAATGGAAAACAAGATCTGGAAGCACATAAAATGAATGGAGTGGAAATCATGATGTGCTTCCATAACTATACTTCGTTGGAGTGACCCCTCTATAAATATATTTTGTCGAAGCATTGAGTGAATGACTTTCTATGAGTTGAGAATACTCTCACTCTTGTTGTGCTTCTTGCATTTTTTATGTTTGCAATATAGAAATTGGTTACACCATTGATACTTATTGAAGATTTAAATCTGCACTTTATACTCTCTCACCATTCTCATGAACGATAAATTCTCACCCGCTTTTGTACGTATTTATCCTTCAAGCTAATAATATTTTTCGTATGAGTCCATTCTAAGCAGGTTTTGTACGACCCCGAGAAGCAAACACCTAATCTACTTGCAACATAATATCAAGCGAAAGGACCATAAATGCGTAAAGAACATGGAAGTAACAAAATCAAGAGATATCTTTTATTAATTCATTTGAAACTTCAATTACAGATTGGTCCCTCTTAGGGATACCACATTTGATACAATGAATACAAGTGGATATGGGCCCCTGCAAGGGGATGGTGCACTCCGTAGACCTCTCGGATTCGTACACGAACTTGTACAAGGGCTTAATGATGCCTTCTCCTTCACTTGCTTGGAGGGATCTGATGCTTTGAATGCTTTGACTTAGTCTTGGAACCTATAACCTACGTACAAGAAACAACAACAAATGATCAATAGTATATGTAGCCTCTCAGGATGAGGCTTTATTAGTAGATCTGCAAGGAATGACATAAAAGCATAGTAAACGCATAATGATGCAAAGATAAGCAAAAGTGCATAAATAACTTAGAAACTACTGTGCAAATGCAATGAAAGGATAGAATCTATGATAATATTAACTGATAAAGCAAAAACAACAAGAAATATATGCTAAAAACTTGGGAAAGAGTATCTCAAACCCTAGGCTGTGCCTGCAGGCTGTTGTCAAGGATAACAACCATGAAATGAAACCTTCTTCCTTGTGAACCAAGGGCAGTGACACTCAATCCTTCATCTGAATTGATGGTCAAGGGTCACCTTCTTATCTAGATATGGATTGGCGGTGAAGCTCATGTGGAAATGAATGCTTGAATGGTGCGTTTTTGTTGCACAATCAAACAACACTTTGTTATTCCTTAATGGAATATGAAATTGCTCTCCAATTTGCTAGGGCTTCGTTGCATAAAAACTCAAATCCTTTCTTATTCCTGGGAGAATGCATATGTAGACCTCCTAGATTCAGATCTAGATCCATATCTTGGCTTCCTAGAGAAGCCAAGATTAAAATCTGCATGTAACTAATCGTTAGAGGGGAAGAATCAATCACAAATTTGCATGGAAGGGGCAGTCAGGAGGATCTCTTGGAGATCCATGCCAAAAACTACTCATAAACAATGTAAGTATAGTCAGACTACGTGATTTGGACCTGTATTCATGGCCAGTCTATGTTTCAATGCTAGTTGTTTTCTAGAGTAGTGGATAGTTGTGGTTGCTCTTAGCTTCAGTGACATGTGTTGGCGATCGCTCTGATCAATAGTGATCAATCCTAAATAGACCAGAACTGCCCCTTTTGAGTGGTTAGGACCATTGATAGCTTTTGATAAGGCCCAAGATAAGTCATATGGTCTTTGGATGTGTCCATATGAGTAGTATCCTAAACATGATGCATTTTAGGTGTCTACAGATACTCCTTTTTGGGATGCATTGTGGGAAAATACAGTGTTGAGAAAAAATAGACCACCTAAGGCCACATTGTAGGGTGTATGATGATCATTGATCTGA
Organism: Wollemia nobilis; assembly: GCA_028583015.1. Taxonomy (NCBI): domain Eukaryota; kingdom Viridiplantae; phylum Streptophyta; class Pinopsida; order Araucariales; family Araucariaceae; genus Wollemia; species Wollemia nobilis. Next base: position 2,786,259 of record JAQPPZ010017259.1, on the reverse strand, counting down.
TCAACATTAGATGCCCCAATCATGAGAAAAGGTGTGCATCTTGGAATCATTGCTTCCAACGGGATGGAAGGCTTAAATTTGCAATAGCTTTTGTAGGTCCAGCGATTATCGGGTAGCCTTGGTGCTATGATTGATTCGAAAGGAGGAGGTCGTCCAGCTTGACTATCATATTTGCTTTTTGCCCCAACAAAGGGTAAGCTTATGATAGTTGTTGGCAATGATTCGTAAGATGAACACAATTTGACATGATTGAGTGATCCTTTGTTGATTTTGATTATGATTGTTGATATTATGACTACCCCCTCAAGCGATGAGTCGATGAGAGAAGGACAATAAATAAAGTGATGAGTTGCTTGACCAAAATGATTGATTTGGATTATTTAAGAGTTTTGCTTTGTTATTACATGACAGGTCCCATTACAAGTGTGATTTCAACCATTTTTAGTAATTGTACACCTCTATCCCGTGAAGCAGTCCGGCCACACTAGCCTTCTTAGGGAATCAATATGATAGCAATTCTAATTAGGCTTGTGTTGAATCACTAGTTCGATGATTTATTGAAAATGTTATAGAGGAAATGAGATGAATCCTCATTCTAGTGGGGCATTCCAGTCGCCATGGCCTTCTTCATAATTGAAGTGAAGCATTTCAATTCAACGATGACTAATTTACCCCAAATGGCCTTATGGTAATTTACTCATCTTATCGTATTGCATGGAACGCAAGTCGGTGCAACCACCAAGTGTATAGAGTAAATAATTGAACACGAGGCTCATTTGAAGCTATTGCATTATTATTTGATTTTTTTTGTTATTTTGAATTTTATATGTTTTTGACTTTTGATTTATGTAAATTTTTTGGTATTTATGTAAATTTTGATGATTAGGACCGATAGATATGCTTAATTATCTATTTTGAGATTCCTCATGGTGATAAATTGAGTTCATTTATTATTGCTTGCTAGCCGTTGCCAGCAGTAGTGGCCCAATTTTGCAATTTTGTAGCTGCTACTAGCATCAACAGCTAGAAAGTGTGGGTTGCTAACTCCAGCAATGGCCAAGGCAAAATTGAAAAATATAAAAGAAAATTAGGGTTTTGACTTTCATTATTTGCTAGCTATCAATTTGTCATTTGAGCTCTAAGAGAGAAAGGGATAAAGTGACCCAAGACACTACATGACTACCAGACACCATGGCAGAGCAAGGTGAGGCATCCACGAGCAAAGGAGTCGAAGCTTCATGGGTATTTCTCTAAACCCTAGCTTATTATTTTTGTTTTCTAATTGATAAAATAAACCACACTAATTAATCAGTAAAAAAACCTTATTAAACCCATTGCTAATGAATTGAACCGGTCAATAGATCTAGGATTAGCTTAATTTAGGTGGGTTTAGTTTAGTCTTTGCTTTTTTATTAATTTTTTTGGTGTTTTTGGGCAACGACGGACGTCATTGGCATGTTCCTCATGGCTGCTAACACCCAGAGCAACCCCCAATAGGTAAAGAGGGGCCGTTGTCACCGTCAGTGGCTAGTTTGAATTCCAATGGTCAAAGAATTGACCATTGGCAGCTAGCCACTGTCGGTGTGAGCGATCGCGCAACTTTAGAAAAATTATTGAAATTTATTGATTATTTTTTAATTTTGGTGGTTTTAATTGATTTTTTGAAATTTTAAGTGTTGGTTTTGATTTTTTTGCATGTTATGGTGTTTTTTATCATTTTGCTTGTACCCTTAAGCGATTTTAGGCTACTTCTACACCATTTTGCATTTTATTGTGTTTCTTTAGTTTAAGTGCATTTAATTAGGCATTTATTTTGCACTTTTAGCTTCTATCTTCGTGGGCTCGGGTTCCTAATTTGCTCATGGTACTCCTACCCTTGATGGATGATGTATATATGGCTTGGTTCGATGTCCATGGCCTCATGTATGTTATAATAATATCGACTATTATGTTAGACCAGGCCTATCTCACTGCTCTGGCTCATAGATGGGACTGCTGGATGAACACTTTTTATCTCCCTACGATTGAGATGACCATCACTCCTAAGGATGTATATAGGATCTTCAAGATTTCATTTGATGGAGTGGTTATCGTGTCTTCTCCTACCAGTGCTAGAGATGCAATTTTTTAGAGGGTCTTTGGAGATCAAGCAGCTGTAGCATTGGTTGAAACCCAACATGGCGGAGTCTCTATGGCTCGGTGGTATCGAGAGGATGTTTTCTCATAGCGACAGGGTGTCCTAATGCATGTTATATGTAACATGCTTTTACCAGATGCTTTAGGATTATGGTTCCCATGGAACCTCTCGACTATGGTTCAGGACCTCTTGGATAGCGAGGAGCCTATTACTATGGCATGGGGCAGCGTGTTGCTAGCTTAGTGCTATGATGAGCTCTATAGGATTCAATAGCATGTACAAGCTAGTGTTGCTTGCAACCTTCTTCTTCAAATTTGGGATTGGAAGCACATCAGGGTGGATTGCCCATGAGGATTATTAGTTAGGATCACTACCATAGTAGAGGTGGCCCGATGCTACAGATGCAGGTGGCCTTGAGAGCGAGAGAAGAATTGGAGTCAACATCACACAAGGGATCTAATACACTATGCAGCCACCCTGACCGACCTACAGGCAAGGGACATTATATAGAGGCCTTATTTTGAATACCCTACATGGCAAGAGGCAAAAAAATTCATGGCTCATACTAGGCACAACCAATGGGTGATCAGATGCAAGGGAGGTATCAGAGAGTTCTTTCATTACTCTTGGGTGCTATTCCAGTTCGAGGTTTTCCCTTCGAGCCAATTCTATACAGATGGATTGTCATAGAGAGGGACCTTCCACTACCTCAATTTGTAGCAATTTTAGATGAGGAGGATCCTCCTACAGTTGATGCAGGTATATCTTATGTTAGGGTTACCAAGGTGTATACCCAATGGTGGATTACACGGCTATGGCATGGTGGTGGTCGCTTAGGGTGGACTAATATGAGGTAGTTGCAGAGGAGGATCCTGATGCACGTTGAGTGTGACCTAAGACTAAGGAGTGGGACTAGGCATTAGAGAAATAGGCAACAGAGGAACAGGTAGTAGAGAAGTAGGTACCTCTCGAGGAGGAGGAGGAGGAATTAGCTCCAAAGGAGTAGGAATCTCCTCTCTGAGTTAGTTGCACAGTGTGGAGGTCGAGCTTCAGACAACTCATCTTTAGATCTTGCAAAGGAATACTTCCATTACCACCCTCTAGTCTCAGGTCAAGGATTTTAATGAGGAGAGGATCACCTTACAGGTATATATTGACTCGATGTAGCTTAGGATAGATCAGCTCACTGTAGAGAGGGATACTGCGCAAGGACAGGTTGCACCCGTTGCTTCAGTTATTCAGGGATTGATAGGCTTGGATTCAGGGGCTGAGATCAGGTGCCTATAGGGGATCATAGGGGACTATGAGGATTAGATGATGTTAGACGATGCTTATATTATCACCCTAAAGTCTCAAATCAGGTTGATAGGCATCACTCCTCGAGTTAGGCTTACATATGGGGGATCGCACCAGAGCGAGTAGAGTGTATCAGAGCAGTCGTCGGTGTGTCCAAGCCATAGGACCAGGACTCAAACAGAGTGGCCATAGGGACTAGCTCTAGATAAACTCCCAAGGATGAATTAGAGAGTGGAGGTGAGTCTGGGGGTGCAGGCCCCATCTGATATTTAGATGGCTTATATTATTTTTAAATGTAAGGTCTGAGGACCTACACCATTGTAGCCTATGGGTATTTTTTTGTACCTCCATGTACTTATTTGACACATTATACACTCATATATATATGATGTTATATTTTTTAGACTCGTTATGGGTATTATGTGATTTTTATGTTTATTTTATGCAATATTTATGATCTTATGCTATATGATGTGATGTATATATGACATGCAGTAGCTAGATGTTGGATGTATGATTAGATGTTGTGATGTAGATGTGTATATGGACTACTTGTGATGTATGCATATATGGATGCAATGCTTATTGTTAAATGCATGTTTAATTTTGATCTAATTTTATGCATCTAACTTATGTTGTTATGATATGATAGATGATGTATGTAATGTGATGCATTAGTTATATGAGGATAATCCAATGCAAATGAACCTGTATGCTTTAATCACTTAAAACATAAGGAATGAAGGTGATATGAGTTTAATAATCTAATGGATGACACCACAGAATGTAAAACAATCATGAATATAACTGATCGTTATTATCATAAGAATTAATCATTTAAGCATCTATATGTGAGATGAGATGGTGTGATATGTATGTGCTTTCTTTATAAGCTTTTATAAATTAAAAGATATGTACAAAATAGTCAGTGGTCATCTAAATATCATTGTTGGTATTTATCTGGTATATGTCATATTCATGGACACCCTTTAATGCACAAAATCTCCTAAAGAAAGTTTTTGATTTGATTGATGACGTGATTTGTTGCTATTAGGTAATTTTTAAGGTTTTCCATGAGACTCAAACACCCTAGTTACTTCATCAAAATTTGTATACTGACCATACAGGACTTCCTAAAATATAAGGTTTTGTCATGAAGACCTAGATGTTCATTATCCCTATGTGTGCACATGAATACATTAGATAAGACATAAGCCTACCCCGATGCCAGGTGGGATTCATTCAACCCATTTCTGTATTGGGGATCACCAAATGCCCATCATGATCCTAATTTGGACTCAGTCGAATTAAACCACTATGCAATATAGGACACCTAAAGCTAGTTCTTTTTATGACTTGCTTAGAACTACCCTAATGCCAGGCAAGATTCATTCAACCCATTACTGTATTAGGGATCACTCAATGGTTTGTGTAGATTGACCATTCTAGGGATTCAAGCTCTTTACCCCCTTCTTTTATTCACATTTATTTGGGATACTTGTTCATGTTTAGTGATGAAAATCACTATTTGTTTTGAATTTTGTTTCTTTTGAGCAAGGGATTTTTGTAGTGATGATAATCATTGTTTACTTTGCTTTTCTATTTTGCTTTGTTTTGATATTTTTGCTTGTTTTGATGAAAGCAAGGGATTTCTTTGGGTAGGGGGGAACTTGTCCTTTTGCCAATGATCAACATCCTAGACCATGCGCATCACAAAATGAGCAGGTGAGGACCTTTTGCTTAGGATGCCTAGTACCACTTTGTAGTGTTCATATTTCCCTTGTTCCAACTAGGATTTTAGTGTTTTGATTAGTGATAGGATTCTGATATATGCTAGGTACTATCAAAACTAGACTTCATCTTCTGCTAGTGAAGATAGCTTTCTATATAGTTTTATAAAATCACTAGGTATGGTTGAGTGACCAAAAACCCTAGTATATCCCTTATAGCAATAGGTGGGGTTGTGTTGAAAAACATAGTTACTTGCATGGGTTATGGATGATGATGGATTTTGAAGATGTATGATTGAGGTACAAACATGGTGTCGTTTGTAAGATTGCAAACACAAATCTATCTAATGCAAGTGCAATGGATGGTCATGCCTAACTGCAATGCAATTACATGAATGCAAAATGTAAATGTTTTTGTATTTTTGAAAATGTTTTTGTAATTTTACAAATTTTTCTAATTTTATTGCTTTTTGATTTTTGGTATTTTCCATTTTTTTGGAATTTTGCTTATTCTTAATGTTTTAAACCTTTTTGATTTTAAACTGTTTTTGTGCTTTTGTGTTTTGTTTTTGACCAAAGGGCTTAAGGTGCCTTTGGGGCTTTTTGTGAAGTGACCAAAGGGCTTTAAGATGCCTTTGGGGCTTTTTGTGAAGTGACCAAAGGGCTTTAAGTTGCCTTTGGGGCTTTTTTTAAGTGACCAAAGGGCTTTAAGATACCTCTAGGGCTTTTTGTGAAGTGACCAAAGGACTTTAATATGCCTCTGGGACTTTTTATGAAGTGACCAAAGGGCTTTAAGATGCCTCTAGGGCTTTTTGTGAAGTGACCAAAGGGCTTGAAGTGACCAAAGGGCTTGAAGATGCCTTTGGAGATTTTTGTGAAGTGACCAAAGGGCTTTAAGATGCCTTTGGGGCTTTTTGTGAAGTGACCAAAGGGCTTTAATATGCCTTTGGGGATTTTTTGAAGTGACCAAAGGGCTTTAAGATGCCTTTGGGGATTTTTGTGAAGTGACCAAAGGGCTTTAAGATGCCTTTGGAGATTTTTGTGAAGTGACCAAAGGGCTTTAAGATGCCTTTGGGGCTTTTTGTGAAGTGACCAAAGGGCTTTAAGATGCCTCTGGATATTTTTGTGAAGTGACCAAAGGGCTTTAAGATGCCTCTAGAGCTTTTTGTGAAGTGACAAAAGGGCTTTAAGATGCCTCTGGGGCTTTTTGTGAAGTGAACAAAAGGCTTTAAGATGCCTTTGGGGCATTTTGTGATTTGACCAAAGGGCTTTAAGATGCCTTTGGAGATTTTCATGATTTGACCAAAGGGCTTTAAATATGCCTCTGGAGCTTTTTGTGAAGTGATCAAAGGGTTTTAAGATGCCTCTGGAGCTTTTTGTGAAGTGACCCAAAGGGATTTAAGATGCCTCTGGGGCTTTTTGTGAAGTGATCAAAGGGCTTTAAGATGCCTTTGGGGCTTTTTGTGAAGTGACCAAAGGGTTTAATATGCCTTTGGGGCTTTTTGTGAAGTGACCAAAGGACTTTAAGATGCCTTCGGGTCTTTTTGTGATTTGACCAAAGGACGTAAGGATGCCTTTGGAGCTTTTTGTGATTTGACCAAAGGGCTTAAAGATGCCTTTGGAGATTTTTGTTATTTGACTAAAGGGCTTTAATATGCCTTTGGGGCCTTTTGTGAGTTGACCAAAGGGCTTTAAGATGCCTTTGGAGCCTTTTGTGATTTGACCAAAGGGCTTCAAGATGCCTTTGGAGTGTTTTGTGATTTGACCAAAGGACTTTAATATACCTTTGGAGCCTTTTGTGAAGTTGCCAAAGGGATTTAAGATGCCTTTGGAACCTTTTGGTTTTTGTGTTTTCTGATTTGTTTGAATTTTTATTTTTTCTATTGTTTTTGTAATTTTGAAATTTTTGAATGTTTTTGGGTATTGTTGGTCTTATGTGTAAAATGCCTTCATATGAAGAATGTTGAGAGGCTCAGGCTCTTCAACACCTTCTAATGATGTTAGGCAATATGTCCCAGGTCCAATCTTCTTAGTGATGATATAAGGACCTATCTAATTGACCGTAAATTTGTCTTATAGATACGGTGGCAGGTTTGAATTTTTTTGGTTCTCTTTGAGCATAGGATCCCCAAATTTAAAGTCTCTCAGGTGGACTTTATTGTTATAATCTCATGTTAGATGATCCTGGTAAATGCGTAGATGCTCAAGAGCATTGATGCGACGTTCATCAAGAAGGGTCAATTGATCAAGGTGAGCTTGCCACATAGTTTCATCATCGATGAATTCTTTCAATGTGATGTGCAGTATTCGAATTTCCAACTCTAAGGGTATGATGGCCTCAGCACCATATACAAGTGAAAATAGAGTTGCCCTAGTGGGCATTCGCATGCTAGTTCTGTAAGCCCATAGTGCAAGAGGCAATTGCAGATGCCAATATTTATGATTTTCTTTTACTATTTTCTTTAATATGGTTACAGTTATTTTGTTGGAGGCTTCTACTTGCCCATTTGCTTGTGGATAATATGGTGCCACAAAAATGTGTTGAATGTTGTATTTGGATGTTAAATCCTGCATATTTTTGTTCTTAAATGAAGGACCATTATTCGAAATTATCTTGAAAGGGACCCTAAAGTGATAGATGATATTGTGAAGTATGAACTCCGTAATTCGAGGTCCTATCATCAACGTTAAGGGGACCACTTCCCCCCTTTGGTGAAGTACACAATGGTCATTAAGATAAACGTGTGTCGGCCCGAAGATGGGGGAGAGATTTTTCCAATTAGATCGAAACCCCACTAAGAAAATGGCCAAGCCACCTGAATGGGCTATAAGGCCTATGATGGCAAGTGCATTAGATTTGTATGATGTTGACACTTAATGCATTTTATGACATACTCGTAGCAATCCTTCTCCATGGTGGGTCAATAATAACCCATTCGAAGGATGCACTTGATGATGGCCATACCGCTAAAATGGCCACCGCATGTACCATCATGAGCTTGTGAAATCATCCAAGCTAATTCTTGAGGCTTAAGACAATGGATGAGGATTCCATCATAATTTCAATGATACAATATGCCTCCTAGCAAGACATATCTTGTCACTTTTTGTTTGAATGCTCTCTTTGTGGCCTACAATAATCCCTGTGGGATGATTCTAAGCTTAAGGAAATCTTGTAAGTGGGATAGCCAATCCTGATAAGCTACAACCTCAACATATAAGATGACTTATTCCTCCTGTGATTCGATGTGCACAAATGCAAATTGAGAAATAACCTTATGGTGAATGATGGTGTCATTCTCTATAAGACCCTATGAGATCAAAGATCCCCAATGCACCTTCTTTAGAAAGTCTTTGACTTTATAGAACCACTCATGGTCTGGTTCTATATGAATCATGTTGACTGATTATTTGTTGTCAAAAGCCTCACACTATATCATTAATTACGAGAGTGTTTTCACATGAATGATAATGAAATCATCAGATAGATTTTGAGGGATCAAGGATCCCAAATATACCATAGTGTTTGCAAATCTGTTTGATGTGCAAGGGATTGCCTCGATGTCATATCATTCTAGTTGGGCTAGATAAGTATCAACAAGCTCTTTGCAAGTTTTCAGGATTGGATCCCTACATTGAAATAGTCCCTTAACTTGGTTAACTATGAGAAAGGAGTCACTGAAGATGTTTAGCCTTTAAATCTTCATAGAGATGGTTGTTTGGAGACCCAATATTAGGGTCTCATATTTGATGTTTTTATTCATGCAATGGAAGTCTAACGTAAATGACAAGGACATTAGTGCACCTTGTGGCATAAAAAACATAATCTCTACACCAACCCCTTGCTCACACTTTGAACCATCGAAGAACAAAGTCATGTCAGCTTTATTTTTAGGTTCTTTGGGTTCGGGTGCTTTTGATAATGCAAATATTACATCATCAAGAAGTTCTATGGTGAGAGGCCTACAATTCTGAAGAGGCACCTCTGCCAGTTGATCAGCTATGACTTGTTCCTATGGACTTTTGGCTTTTGAATTCCAAGTCAAATTCTATCAATAACATGATCCGCTTTATAGTACGTGTATTATGATATGTCTTGCTCATCATATACTATAAAGGATTTTGTTTTGATATCACATACGTGGTATGGCTCAGCATGTAGTGGCAAAATTTCTTGGTCATAAATACTATTGCTAAGCACAACTTTTCTACGTATGCGTACCCTATCTTGTAGCTCACCAAGATGTGGTTGATGTAATATATCGCTTGTTCTTTGTCTTGCACATTCTTTTGAGCTAACATGGTGCCCAAAGCAAAATTGGTAGTGGATATATAAAGCAAAAATGATGCATATGGCCTTGGTGGAGCTAGTACTGGCAGTGCAGTCAGGTATTTCTTGATCTTAGCAAAGGCTTGTTGATATTCCTCATCCTAATAGAATGGGACCCCCTTGTGTAATAGTCGATTCATGGATTGAAATTTGTTTGATAGTTGTGCAATGAAATGCTTTATGTATGCTACTTTGCCCTGTAGACTTCTCAAATCTTTGATGTTAGTAGGCAGGGCCATTTCCAAGATAGCATTTACCTTTGTTGGGTCGACTTTGATCCCTCGTTTAGAAATAATGAATCCCAAGAGTTTTCCAAATGTTATGTCAAAGACGCATTTCTTGGGATTCAACCTAACATTGTTCTCTATCAGGTGATTGAATACTTTTCTTAGAATCTCAGCATGCTCTTCACACAACAATAACTTGGCTAGTAAGTGATCGATGTAATCTTCTAGGATCTTGTGCATGTTGTCATGGAAAATGTATGTCATGACCTACTAATATGTGGCACCAGTATTTTTAAGACCAAATAGAATTTCTTTGTAATAAAATTTCCCCCATGAAGTGGTGAACACGATTTTGTACTGGTCTTCAAGTTTAATCTAAATTTTATTGTAGCCAAAAAACTATCCATGAGGGAGAGCATCTCATGACCTGTAGTCACATCTACAAAAGAATCTATGTTGGGTAACAAAAATGAATCCTTCGATGTTTCCTTATTGAGATCCTTGAAATTTGTGCAAATACAAATTGTTCCATCAGGTTTTCCTATAGGCACCATGTTTAACACCCATTTTGGATAGTCGATGGAAATAATAAAGACTACCTCCAATAACTTTTGCAATTTGTTCTTTACCATCAAGGCGACAGTTGGATGCATCTTCCCAAGTTTCTGCTTGACCAATTTCTTTGTGGGATCCAACGAAAGTTTATGGACAACCAATTTCGGATCTAGTCCTGACATATCCTTGTAGGTCCAAGAAAATAGATTAGGTCTCTCTTTCAATAGAGGTATGATGATGGCATGTTCTTCTAGAGATAAGATTTCCCTAAACTTGACTTTATTTGGATTAAAAGTATCATCACTAATATCCACTTTAAAAGTCTTCTCTATTGCCATATGTGACCCCTCCACAAGTTGGTGAGGAGTGGGGATCAAATGGATGTCATATGTTGGGTTTAAAGGTTCAACTAAATCATGGTCAAAACCAGTGTGATAAACATCACGTGCGTAGCCTGGTGCAAAATGAAACAATTGTAGCATTTCTTCGTTGGGAAAGAAATATTCAGGCTCTAAGGGTGAGTTAGCATGATCCCAATAAATAGCATCTAAATTAAAACACAATGATTTAGAAGGATCAGCTAGGTTGTGAAGTGGAGTGGTTAAATCAATGGAGATCATATTGATGGATGGAATGAAATCTCCAGGACTATGTGTATATAGCTTCACATTTTGGATTTACCTTCCATACCCAAGATGAGGCTCTAGGGGTATGGGGATCTTAGGATATGGTCTATGGATAGATAATAATATAGGATCATTTGGTTGAAGTAGCTCTTTAAATGTAGGCAGATCAAGATTAACTATGCAATAGATCGTATCTAAATTGGGCAGTCTTCCCCTGAGGCGAGGGCTAGGATATATTGTGTGGTATATTTCATCCATGGCAACTAGCTGATTGAGATGATGTAAGTGATGAGGTCCAAGGTAGGCCATCTCAGTCTCATCTTCATAATCACTATCATCTATGAAGAATCCCTCATTCCTACCCACTGGAATCAAGATCTGACCTGAATGTTGAGGCTCAAGATAGGTCATTTCAGTCTCATCTTCATAGTCGTTGTCATCGATGAAGAACCTATTGTCTATTTATATTGGCCTTGTGATGTGGTGTGTATGTTTAGTCCCAAGGTAGGCCATCTCAGTTGCATCTTCTGACTCATAGCCACTCTCATCTATGATGTATCCACCTTCTGTGTTAGTTGACTAGGCAAGGTGATGTAAATATTGAGGCCCATGATAGGCCAATCCAGCTTCATCCTTAGATTCACTTGTGAAATACTCATTCTCGTCTTGCTCATAACCATAGCCTGGCTCATCCTCCCATAGGATGATTCCTTATGGGCTTGCTTCGAGAGAGAAATTTGGATGATACTCATCGGGTGGTCCTATATTGACCATAACCACCCATCTATCACTCAAGTAGCTTTTGTTTGGTTGATAGGGATTCCATTCAATGTCTTCCCTAAACCCTAAGCTTAGTCTATCCAGAGTTGATACCAATGATTCACCGTGGCTTCGGATGTGATATGCTAGGTTAGACCTATCAGTAGGTAACTGATATCGTGGTTCTAGTGGGTTTCGTCGCCCTTGCTCATATAGACCTAAATCATAGCCATGCCAATGGTTGCATTCAAAGTATCTTAGAGCAAACTCAGGGTTGGACAAGTAATGAACATTCATGGTGAATGGTTCATCCTCATCCTCTTCAATATCAAAAGCATTATGGGCATAATCCAAACCAACATAGATGAAGTTGGTTTGGTTAGAGGGAATCCCCAATGGAACCACTGTCCCTATTGGTAATTTTGGGACTCTTGGTTGGCCCATGTCTTGTGCAGACTCGATAATGGGTATAAAATTCACATTTTGCACAAGATATTCACCTAACACTATGTTAGCTAGATGAACTATCACCTATGATGTAGATGACGTTGATGATGATGCAGGCGAGGTAGGTTGAGGTACCTCCTTGACTATGTCTTGGGAATTTTCCTCCTCTATGGGATTTGGAATTTTTGTTGCTGCTATGGTTGGAATTTCCTTAGGGCTTTTCTCCACCAAGGGTGGTTTTAGCTTTTGAGAGTCTTTTTCTTTAGATTTTGTTGGTATCTCAGAAGTATGAGTAGCTTTGGAAGTTAGAGGTGGTGTCGATGTGGATGGGTCACCTTGCATTGATTTGCACTTGCTTTCGGGTTGTGTGGTCGAGGATGATGGTCTAATGTACAGGTGCTTGGATGTAAGGACAAATTACCCTAATAAGTCAACCTAATGCACATATTTTAATGGCCCTTCATTCGAAGAAATCACATGTACTTTTCCCTTGTGCACATACTTGATGCATTGGTGTAAGATCAAGGGAATGCACTACATGTCCCTTATCTAGGGATGACCTAGGAGGATATTGTACTTCATGGCGCCCTCTAATACATGATACATCATTGGGATGGTATTTTTCCCTACCTTTATAGGTAGGACGATTGTACCCACTATGGATCATAGTCTATCATTGAAGGCTCTCAATGTGTAGGAAGTTGGGACAATGTTTGACCTAGGGATTTTTAGGTGACCTATAGCTTTTGTAGTGATAACGTTAATCGATGGGTCTATGTCGATTAGAATCCACTCAAAGGGTATGTCATTAATGGACGCGATGATATGCAAAGGCGGGTCTGCTATGGTAGTGGATACTACATTTATTTCATGATCATAGAAATGGATCACAGGCTACTGTTGTAGCTCAATCGACCTCAAGATTTCTATTAGAGTCTCCCTGTGTTTGGGAGACTATTGAATGAGCTCATTAATTGATAACTTGGTCGGTGTCATTTGGATATTTTGCACCAGTCTACTCTAGATAGTTACCACAAGTCATGTTGGTGGACCTAGAGGATTATTCTACACCTGCCTCTGTCGAGGTGCAGTCGGGATATGAATAGGAGCCACTAGAGGCTCTGATTGGTTATATCATTGGCTTCTTATTGCCACGTTGACTATTTTAACCATTTCGATGAATCTCTGAGTGGGAGGTTCAACTTAGACTTGGTTTACTTGAGCACCCTGATTTCTAGGGACCTCATGGTTAGGCAATAGGTTTCTAAATATACCCATATCTCTATTGTTGAGTGGCAATGGGTTATCAACTTGTAGTGTTCCCTTCTCGATCATGTTCTGTACAACATTATTGAATTCGATACATGCCTTGATACCATACCCCTGTAGTCTATGATATGGGCAATATTGATCTTCCCTATATCCCTTGGGCTTGGGATGGTTAGGGTCAAGAAGTTGTACCTTAGGTAGCTTGAGTCTTTGTGCCTCGCTTAGCTAGTTGAATATTGATTGCATCGATTCTGATAAAGGCATGAAATAGCAAGGTGGTCGACATTCCTTATTTTGACCTTGGTTATTCTTTGGGTTGTAATTGGCCAATAGGGATTGAGCCTGATAGTTATGCGATTGATAGCCATTGCCTCCCGTTAGTGTATTCAATACAACCCAATTTACTAAAGTAGTATTGGCCTACTTTTGTTGATTCTTGTTATTGCGATTTTTTTTGTTCCAGTCTTTTTTGTTTTGGAGCTTAAGGTCTCCTTCTTCAACATTAATGTCTTCTATTAGCTTGGCTTGAGACAAGGCTTCCTTGAATGTTTCATACTATTGTAGTTGAAAGAGCAATGAGATGTGCTTTATGTAGCTCTTAGTAAACATTCAGGTGAGCTCAGCAGTGGGAACAAAAAATGGTAATTTTGCCATCACCTTTCTCCATCTGTTCTCATAGTCCATGATTGGCTCGTCATTGTATTGCTTTAGGTTTTCCAACTCAGATAGTTTTTCTCTCTTCTTGATGCCAAAATAAAAGCATTCAAGAAATGCATTCACCAGTTGCTCAAAGTTGATGATGATGTGCTTAGGTAGTTGGTTGAACCATTCGGTTGTTGCACCCAATAATGTCATGATGAAAGTTCTTAGCATTAGGGCATCATTATGTTCAAGTTGGAAGCACGTGTTCATAAAATTTATGACATGTTCTTGTGCATCTTCCTCTCCTTTGAATTTTTATAACCTAGGCATCTCAAAGTGCCTAAGATATGCAAGACTTGGTACCGAAGGGCGTAGAGGTTGATTGTGTATCTTACTCAAGGTTGGCTTTTGCCCAATCGCATCATGTTTCTCGAGAGATTTGACTCTCTTAGAAAGTATTTTGTATGCCTTCGAAGAAATGATCTTTTTTTTTTGAAGGTTTACTCATGGTGTCAAGGAGGTAATCCTGTGTTTGTCCAGTTTGGGCATCTGTATTCATCTCCCATAACCATGAATGAAGGTTCAGAATATGTCTACTCCTGATCCTCCATTACCACATGTTCTTGATTATGATGTGTTTGTTCCATATCTAGGTATTGTTGATGCTTCACAACATGATGTGATGTGTGGTGTGTATGCTCATCTCCTTGTCTAGTGCATCTCTCATGCTGAGAATCAATGCATATATCCATATGTAAGTTGGCTTGAGCTAACCTATTGGTTTGCTCTTCACGCTCTATTTGTTCCTCTCTCAAGCACTGCTCATTTAGGTGCAAGCACCTCTTTCTCTATGTTTCCTCCTGCTCGAGTATTTCTAAGCACTCTTGCTTTGTGCATAGTGTTTTCCCTAACCTACGCACATGGTCAGACTAATCTGCCACTAAAGGTCCATTACTCTATAATTTCGTACGAGGAGTCCTAAAGGATAGGCCTCTTGGAGAGGCTCCTACTATGCTTTTACCCTTGTCTATCAGGGTAACCTGGTCTGTGTAGACTGACCTATATTGCATACACCCATGATCGAAGGTAGTGTACATGCTACGGGGGTGCTTTGAGGCGTCCTCTGGCTCAATAGTGTGTCTATTTTTTTGATGGCTATGTGAACTTCCCAAAATGGAATGTGCAATAGCATTGCTTCTTTGAGTTGGTCTTGAGAGAACCCGATCCAACTCATCAATATGTTTGGATTTCCATGATCGATCTCATGGGGTTCCATTGGCACCAATGAGGTTATAATATATGACTATCCTCCCATCTTTAGGGAGGTCAAGAATTACTATAGTTCTACGATTGGATGCATCCCTTGTGTCTTGCCCATTAGTGAGATGATCTGACCTAAGTATGTCATGTGAATATTAGGGTCTTGAAGCCCCCTCATGTCTATGTGAAGATTGGTGTCTTGAAGCCCTCATTTTAATTTTATCTATGAGATAAAATAATCTATAGAATTGAGAGCTTTAATACAGGATAAAGTATGCCCTATAACCCTTTTGGATTCAAACCTTGGACCTCCTCTTTGGAGTTCCAAAGTTTTTTTTCAATGAGTTTACACAGGTTTTTACAAGGGGTCTCGCTCCCCTCATTCTGAATGGGGTTTGACCTTAAATATTCCAAAGAGAGGCCAAAGCCCTTACCACTATAGGAAGCTTACAACTTATAGAGTTTCAAAGTTTTAACAACATTTAAGAAAAAATATTTAACACAGTCAAAAAATAATGTTTTTTTGTTGGATAATAAGGGGTTGTACTCGGGTCCTCACCCTTGAAAAATTACAACTCTCTTATTTAGAGCTTGAGAGTTTACAAATAGATACACTTCTCATCTCAACTAAGATGCTATAGCTAGAAAGCTACATAATTTTACATAAAATGTTTTAATTCTTGATTTCATTTTTTGGATCTTTTCAATTTTTTATATGAATACCAAAACTTCACATCTACTATCTATGCATTGCATCTTAGTAGAGTAATATTTCCAAAACATTGCACTATCATAGTCTACTTTACCAAATTTGGATTGCTAGTTTCCTTCAGTCATCCATTTTGACTATTTTTCTTTTATAGCATAGGTTCTTCCTCTTGTAGAGTGGCAAGATCTGAGAATGAATTTTTGCACTTCAAGCTCCTGAGGTAATATCTAGTTGTAACACATTTCGTAGGACCTTTATTTTTAGAAAATTGATTGTCACCGATTGTTTCATAATTAGCTTTAAGAATACCATCTAAGGTGCTAATATTTTCCATGGAACCATCTGGATGGTCTTTAGTAATTGTTTGGTTTTCATCAATGATATGCTTCAAATTCTTCTTTTGGAGTTGAGTCTTTTGTTGCTCATATGATTCTTTCTAGACAATTGATGCCTTTGGAAGATGAGCTTCTTTATTTTGAATCAGGACATATGAAGATTTTGAATCATCCACATGCAAGACCTTCTCCACCATGGAGGAATCAAAGCATGATCAGATGCTCGATCATCTCTTCTTCATGTGGCCATATTACTGAAAACCATAACATCTTAGGGAGAAGTTTTTATATTTAATATTTTGGATCCATTCCCCTTTGCTTGAGGAGATAGTAATGGATTGAGGTCCAAGAACTAAAACATCCATCCAAACAACCAATTTTGCTTTACTCATATTAATTTTACTAGATAAATTTTCCTTTGTTTGGGCATCCATATACTAGAATGCACCAATGACATTACCAATTTTGGTGAATATCTTCTCTCCCCAAAACTCCATAGAGAGAGCATAAATATTCACCCAGACTAGGAAGACATTAACTTCTTCTGTAAAGGGGTTGAAACTAGAAATCCAAGGTCTTATATAAACACCCCTTTGTCCAAAAAACCAATTATATCTATAGTCCATTACCTCATCTCTATCCGCTAAATTATAAAATGAAATAGAAAATAAATTTTTGGGTAAGAGAGTTACTTGGAATTATGTACTCCACCAAAATTTAATGTATCCTTTGAGCTCCTCCAAGCCTGGTCTTTTGCCCTTGAGTTTGCAGATAATTGTTCGGGCTTCATAATCAATTAGATCCAACCCAAATTCATCCTTTGAAATCTTGATAGAGGGTAGAGTTTCATCCACCTAAGAACCCAAATATCCTTGAGAGATATTTCTTCTTACCGAAGACCTAGGGTTTACAAACGACGGATAGTTCATCCAATAAGCATCATGGCTGATGTTGCTTCTTATAATCCTTTGGTTTCTTGTTAACTTCACCCTCACCTACCTTCACATATCCCTAGAAGCCTTCCTACCCATGTCCATTGTTGTGCTTATTGTAGCCTCTACATTCACCATAGCTCGTCGCATGCTGCCCATATCCATTATTGTGCTTGTAGCCTTTGCATTCGTTGTAGTTTATTGCATGCTACCTATGTCCATTATTATGCTTGCTATAGCCTCCGTGTTCACCGTATCTAGCTACAGCCTCCACATTCACCGTAACTAGCCATGCATCAAAAACTATATAACTATTTATAATTTTTTAAACTAAAATAAGTTTAACAACGTAAAAAAGCTCAACATATTCTTAACATCTTTAGAGTGTGTTTCTTCAAATGTTGATTTGATGAGGAGTTCCTTTCTTTTTCTATTTTTAAATCTTCAAAAAATTCCATCAATGAGTTCACTTTTAAAGTTTTCTCATATGCATTCCTCATATCGTTGTAGTGTTCACTTTCTATGACAAAATACTTTTTGATATTCATTGCTCCTATTGTGCAAAAGACACATTTGTTCTCACGATGTCTATTGAGGTGTTAATTTCATATTTTTGCATTAAGTTTGTATGAACTAGATCTTAGTTGAGATATTATTTTTCCTTCTATTTGATATTTGCATCTATATACTTCTTTTGGCTATGTTTACAACTCGAGTTGAACTTATGATGTAGTACTATTTTTTCCTTCCTAAACTTTTGGTCCATATGACAAGTCTGTATTTTTCCCTTACATACTATTTAATTTCATTATTGAAGTTTAAGACCTCATCAAATATTATGCTTCAATTTCATCCCTTTGTTTTTTGTTTCATCTATGTGTCTTTTCATCTATTTAATGTGTCTTTGATTGCTTGTTTTGGTAACTTATTATCTTCCATTGTTTATTTTTTTTTAGGTACCCCAATAATCTTACCATACCTTCTACTTCTAGTGAAAAAGTCTTTATTTTGACAAATAAAATCTCATATGAACTTGATGCTTTAATTTTTAAATCATTTGTAATTTAGTCATTCTTGAATTATTTTTATTTTTCTCTATGTGAAATTTGATGTATTGCTAGCCCACACCTTACACCCATATAACACCACTAGAATAACCAATAACCCAAAGAGGACCTAGTTGTTTTTCATTCACACAACTATAATTTTTACCTTTATTTTACAATGAGTAAAGGGTCCTCCATCCTACCTATATTATTTTTATCCTACATGTTCCTCAATTGAGTTTGATTTGAAAATATTACCTAAGGTATTTGTATTCTATTACTACATATAAAGGATTTCCTTCAAACAAAATATATGACTGCTTTTGCTGTCTTCGAGTGGAGAGTATCATAATCTAAGTCTTCTTAGTGTTTACTTGCATCCCAAATTCTTTAAGAAAATGCTCTAAAACCTTTAGATATTATTTTAAGCTTTTAAGGGTCTTGCTAATCAATATGAGGTCATTAGCATAAAGGAGAAGTTTTACTACATAACTAGCCAATTGTATTTCCTTTCTATTCATTCCTTTATTTTGTTAATATAAAGGTCAAATAAAGTAAGTGACAATGGAAAACCCTAATTCACCTAGATATCACTCCCAAAACACTCTGATAATCCTTTTGGATTTTTAGCTTTTGCTATCACTTGCTCATAATATCTATGTATTTTCTTTGTACTTGGTTTGTATACTGAGTTCTTCCATTAATTTCCATAATCTATCTTTAGGTACTATGTCAAAAACCTTTTTAAAGTCCATAAAACAACCATAAACTTCTCATTTTTCATTCTATATGCTCTCTATAATGTGCCTTGAAGTAATGCAATGATCTATTGTTGGGTACTTTGGTCTAAACCTTGTTTCCCTATTATCATTGTTTTTTATTTTTTGCCCAGTGACTGATTTTACCTTTTTCTATGTTACCAAACAATTTTGCAAAAAGAGGATTAATCATGATAAGGAATTTGATATGTTTACTCTCTATACATGTGTGGAATGCTAGACCCTTGGTAGATGAACAACTATTTGTTAAGAAAAAATACCATGATAAGCATAAGATGTTAGACACTTTATTTCTAAGGTTGGTAATGTCATTAATTGCTAAATAAAATACCATAAACAAAGATAAAATGTTAGAGACTTATCCTTGTGGGGACACCCCAATGGTATGTCATTTGCATGTCATCTCATTGACCTCAGTTCAAATCATGGGGAGGGAGACCCCCTGTTTCTATGTTCGCGGAGAGTGTGGCCCTTAGTTGTGCCACCCATTACTTCAAAAAAAATGTTATAGAATTTATTTCCAATATTATTAATTATCATAAAAACTATAGATAAGAATACAATATTAGAGCCAATAAGGACTTGGTTCAATGGTTGAGACATATGGATGATACAACTCACACCAAGGTTCAAATATGAGCGACACCAAAATGGTTGTATAGCTCGATTTGATTAAGTGATACCCAATGTGGGGGATATTGTAACTAGTTTGAGGACCCAATCAAATCCTCGTTAATAAAAAATAATAAGATATTAAAACTTTGTTTTTGAGGTCATTACAAATAAAATATTGGAGACTATTATAGGTCATTTATTTATGTTTATGAAAAATTTAAATTTTTTTATGCAATTCATTATACTAGATTATTTTTTAAAAGGAAAATATTTATTTACTTGACAAAAAGATACAAAAATCTCTAATCAGAGAGATCAAATTGAACAGAGCATTCTAGAAAAATAGAACATGAAGATAAAAAAGGACCTCATTATTGGAGTTCTCGTCATCCTCGCATACCACCCCTGCCCTTTTGTTTCTTGATTATTTGACAGCAATAACCAAGGGCTATATTTATTGTCTGATTCACTAGTGTATCGACCTCTTTGTTGAATTATCACCTTACATGTTAATAGGATATTTTGCCAATTATCCTGCCTTGTTGTCTAATCTTGTCTTGAATAATATTTAGTTGTAAAGATATAAACTATTTATTTTAGGCAAGATTTGTTATTATCAGTTTAGAATACCCATAAATTGTGACCTAAGTGATTCCTTTCTTTGCCACCGATTTTAAGCCGATTTTGCATCCAATAGCTTCTACCGTATTGTTAGATGTTGTTCCCAAGCTGATCATGTATTTGAGTAGGATCTCATGGGGTCCTATAAGAATTAGTTCCCCTGTCATTGCTTGATCATGGTTGGACTTGGAGGCACCATAAAAGAAGAGTGTTGAAAAATAGATATCAGATAAGGAATTGTCTGCTCTATAGCCTCTATGTCAAAAAAGCTTGGAGATTAAGTTAGTAGATCATTCTTATTTTTGTGGGTGATAGGTCTTCTTCATACTACTGTTGACAGAAACTATATTTGATATTTAAGAATAATTCTTCTTTTATCCTTTGTATTAGAGTTTTGTTGTCCTTACCTTTGCCTCAAAAAAATTCTTTGGTGTTTGTCCAACCAGATGTGCTAGATGACAAAATATGGTATAGAGTTCCATAGATATTTTAGGAGGGGCTTACTTGTCATTTTACCTTTATATTCTTTGTTCCACTTGGTAAAACATGTGTCTATGGTTAACCTTCCAAAGTAGGAAGTGCTAAGAATTTTGGTTATTCCTAACTAAATTGAAATTACCTTCGGGCATTCAAACAAAATATGAAAAAAAATTTCACTATTTTGCATGTACCTGTAACAAACATGAGGCCCTGTTATACTCCTCTTTTGTAGATTATAACATGTTAATATTTCATTTTGAGAGACTATCCAATTGAATACTTGTAGTTTAGATGGTGCTCTTTTTCCACACTATCGATAGTTCTTTGTTGGCAGGTTGTTGGCCATTTTGTATTTCATTGGGATTTTTGGGAAAATTTTGTATTAATTTCTATATGAAGCAATAGTATATTTTCCATTCAGTATGTATAAGTCTGATATGTTGTATTCCTGAAAGAATGAATAAAAGTCCCGAAGACACTAAAACAAATCTTTATGTATTCATGAATATTTACGTTCGCACTTAAGGAAGGGCGAACGCCTCATTCGCCCTTTCTTGGAGCGAACCTATTTTGAAAATATATTGGCAAAAATATTTTAGTATGAAATCATGTTCGCCCTTCCTTAGGGGCAAACGTGTCCTTCGCCATTTCTTGGGGCAAACACGTCTTGGGGTACTTGGTCGCTCGTGCGCTTGAAAAATGTTGTACGCCCTGGTCGAGGGGTGAACATGACGTTCGCCCATCCCAAGGGTGAACTTACTTTCAACAATGAAGAGTATCGTTTGCCTTTCCTTAGGGGCGAACGTCCCGTTCGCCCTTCCATGAGGCGAACCTGCTTAATGAAGATCACGCGCACGTTTGATGTGGCAAAGATGAATTTAAGGCGAACAAGGAATTGGTCAAATGTTGAATTGCATGTATTTAATGAAGGGCACCCTCAGTAACTCTGTTTTGTGAATCACAAGGACAAAAGCGAGGAGAAATAAGTTTTCATGATTTCCAATGTATCAAAGAATTTAATGATTTCTCCTTTCATGCGCATCTACGTCCGAATTTTAGATTTTTTGGAATTTGTTTCTCAAGTGCACGGATTTTCCAAGAAATCGAGGAGATTTTTTTTGGTTTTTGTCTTTGATCCTAGGAAATTCTTCTCTCACATGTATTAAATGAAAGAGGTGGAAACCTCTATAAATACTAATTAAATCTTGTTGTAAAGGAGGTTAGACACTTTACGAGAATACTCTCTAAGTTCTCTGCATTAATAAAACACATTAGGCTTCTGAATTGATAAGTGATTCTACGTATAATTTCTTTCGGTGTAACGCACTTCCTTTAACATTCGCTCTTTTTATTTTGCTATCTAGTTTAAATTCTACATTTGGATTTAAATATTGCCAGTGGGAGAGTGAGTACCGAGGTGTTAATTTAAAAGTTATTATTGTAAGATTGTGAGTTTATTCTGCTGTCTTTCCTTCTAATTGATGTTGTTTTATGCTTGAGAGTTTTCCTGTTCTTAGTCTGCCCTGAAACTTGTACTTTGGCCCGTGGCCATATTTCCCATATCTTTCCATTATTTCCAATTTCTTTCCTGCATCCTTAGTCTTTTACCAGTTTTAGAATTAGTTCGGGAACTAGCCCTCTCTAGAGATTGGCACGGAGGACATCTCTTTCCTCCAACCTTTCAATATTGGCCATATCTAGGGCGCATAAACAAAGTGTTTATTGATTTGGTAGATATTTGACCAATATTTTTTGGCACGCTTGGTGGGACTTTTCCAAGGTTCCATCTTCAACAGCGCTAGGTTTGGTGTTCGCCTTCCTGCTTGAGAATAGAACATTTGGTGACTCAATTGTTACCCAGAACTCCGTAAGCATTAGGATGGTGAAAGTTGTCTCTCATGAATACAATATCAAAAGCCAAGAATTCTAATAATCAATTTTTTTACGAATTATACATTCGAAGGCTAGGAGAGCATCCTTAAGTAGCCACTTTTTGAAGAACGTCCTCACTTACTTATATTCCATCCATACCAACCATTTCATCTTCTCGATTAGCTGGTGTGTTTTCTACTCTTGTAAGTCCTATAAGTACCGCCACAAGTTTTCCATAGCCTTCATATACTACAACCACAAACGCTTCATGACCTATTCCTCATATTTTGATGCATATGGCTCAAAATCCCCCACCACATCAACAACAGCTTCCTAGACAGTTTTTGGCTTGGAATAGCTCAGGCATGCTGAGTTTGCAAGCGTAGAACCCAATACCTCAAGCTACTCTGAAGGCTTTGCCAACATACGATGGTACTAGAAAGACTGTGTACGAGCATATCCAATATGTAGCATCTCTTGCAACCATTCATGATATAACTGATGAAGATGTGATGATAAAGCTTTTGGTTTTGTCATTAAGAGGAAAATTGCTCTATTGGTATCGATCTTTGCAACCTGGCATAATTACTTCATGGGATCAATTGGCAAAATTATTGATTAAGAATTTTCATGAGCAAGATGATCCTTATTCACTACTACATCAGTTCACCTCGATTCAAATACATCCTTAAGAGGAACTTGTAGATTTCAATTTGTGATTTGCGTGAAGCTGACAGTGGGTTCCAGATGGTTTGCGACCGACCCATAAGCAAGCGATATTTTATTATCTTCATGCGCTAAGTACCGATATTGATATGGCGATGTGCTAGGCTAACGTGACCACCTTCTCGGATCTCTATACACAAGCTCAAAAAGCTGAATTAGATTTGATTGTTGTAGAAAGGCTTCCTCCAAAGGCGACAATGCCTATTCTTTTGGATTTACCAAAATATCTTTATTCCAATGCATATTTGTAGCCGATGTCATAGATGTATCCTATTCCCTCATGGAATTTAGGCTCCTCTCAAGTAGCTCCTATCCCTTCCTCGCAGTCATCT
This sequence comes from Wollemia nobilis, assembly GCA_028583015.1. NCBI lineage: Eukaryota > Viridiplantae > Streptophyta > Pinopsida > Araucariales > Araucariaceae > Wollemia > Wollemia nobilis. The sequence continues at coordinate 2,762,534 of JAQPPZ010017259.1, read as the reverse complement.
GCTATAAGATTTCCACATTTTTTTGCTTCGATAGTATCATCACAGCCTTCATCCATTTCTTTTCCAACATTGTCAGTACTTCCAGCCCCTTTACCTTTGCCCACATCGCAAGCGCCCTTGCCATTGCCAACGCCCATTTCGTCATCTAGTACGGACCCCCTCACGATTTTTTTACAAGAAGTAAAATCCAATAATGCGGCTCTAAGGACAATATCCAATGAGCTAACAACTATGAGGAAGAAGCAAGCTAAAGCTGAGTTTCGATAGAGAAGGTTCCAGACTCCCCAATCACCCGAGAGCAAGCATCCACCAGCAAGGGACCTGAGAAGAACAATATGGTGCAGGCAAATGATGAGATTAATGTATCTGAAAGGACATATTGTTTTTCTACTTGTAATGATCCTCATGGTGAATATACATGTATGGTCCATTTGAACTACGTTCAGACACTGGCAAAAAGTTCTTCGGTTGGGCAAGTTAACATGATTCCAGAAGCGAAACATAATTGTATGGTGTCGTCTCCCAAGCATTTTTCAATCCTTACCAGGTCTGGAAAGAGGCTAGTGACCGTGGATCCCGTGGAATTGTAGCCATTGAAAGTACCCATGGTTCCAAAAGCTTCGAAAGAAAAGTGAACATCCTAGATAAAGACTCCTGATGTTGTCAAGTCAAAAGATTCACCACCTGGGCAAGCACAAGGTAAAGTGCAAGCTCAGCCTTCAACTTTGCAACACATGGCCACTGCCCTAGCCTCCAGTGAGATGAAAGAGCAAGCTAAGGAAAAACTCAAATATCCTTCATTGACTAAAATGCAAAGAGTAGAAGCTATGCAGCAGTATCGAGATAAGTACGAATGGTTCTTAGAAGAAAATGTAACACCTTCTCATAGCTACAGTATCGTGGAGGAAATGAAGAAAATCCCAGCTAGGATTAGCTTGTATGATGCATTGCAGCTGCTAAGGCAGATTGATTTGTTGCAAGAATCCCTGAAGAGCACCAAAGACCAAAAGAAAGATCGTTTGCAAACAGTCTTGGCTCAAGCACTCTCCACTTCGATGACAGGTAAAAATCATCCTCTTCCATTTTATTTATCTTTGAGAATGGAAGGTGATGGGTAGTCGTTATACCATCATTAAATCTCAAAGATATTATCAATTTGGGGTGGTGTCCAAGGTTGTCTACAATAGAAAGTTCAAGCAGGGTTGTAGTTCAGTTCATTTGGAAGCAGGAGGTCTTATTGGTGGAATTGATTGTGTGGGGGTTCTGTGTCACTTCTACCCCTAAATTGCATAAATTTAACTTTAATCTATTTGCAAGAATGAAAAACTAATTGATGTCTTCAGAAATAAAGTCCTAATTAAAATTGAGACTTAATTGATTTGCAGAAGGAAAATCCTAATTACAGTTGCTAAATGAGAAACCTATTTACTTTTGCAATGATGAGATAAAACAAGTAATCAATTTCTGTCAATACTCTGAAACAGAAGGTCGTCAATCTTCTATGCAGTGTTTGACAGCAAAAACAAGAATGCAGGAAATTATAGAAAACTTGTAAATTGCTAGAAATGTAAATTGTAGGGAATTGGAAAATTACTGAAAAATAAAGAAACTGATTATATCTATTGCTGATTACATCACAAATGTGAAATAGATGGATAAAAACTAAAACAGAAATCAAATACCACAAAATGCTGAAATTGACAAGTTCCACTACTTATTCTACTGCAGCAAAATCATGACTGAAAACTTGTCTGTTAGTCCTTCTCCTAGATTTGAAAGTGGTCGGCCTCCTTTTCCAGAAGAAGGTATAATTTCTTCTCTAAGTCTTACTCACACTCAGACATAACAAAATAAATGAAATGAAAACTACACTTTTATTGCTTCAGAAACATAATTACAATTCTACTGAAATCTGTTACAGATCTGCAATCTGTTACAGGTCTATTATCTCTAATATGTCTAATCTCTAATCTAATATTTCTAATATCTAATATTTCTCAATCTGGACAGGAGCCATCTTTTATAGATGCCTAAAATCTAATTATAAATAGAAAATATGCTATTCCTAATATCCTGCAGAATTTCTTGGGTTTATCCTAGAATAGGATCAATCTGATATTTTCCATAAATGGTGGCTTTGGACGGCAAATTTAGATGGGAGATATTTCCCTTAACTTTCTCAACCTTCTTATCCCCTTTTTCACCGCCAAAAGTCAGTCAACAAGTCAAAAAGTGCATTATGTTTTCATTTCGAAGATAAGTGGCTCATTCCGAAGATAAGTGGCTCATTTCGAAGATACTGCAATTCTCATTTCAAAGATACTGCAATTCTCATTCTGAAGATACTGCAATTCTCATTCCGAAGATACTGCATTTCTCATTCCGAAGATCCGCTCATTTCGAAGACACTGTGTTTTCTCATTTCGAAGACATTGTGTTCATTCCGAAGACACTGTGTTCATTCCGAAGATCTTTAGAATGACCAACTGTGTTGACTCCAAATGGTTTTGGCTACATTTCTCAAGTGGATTAGCCCTTAGGATCAGATTACAATAGTCTTAATTCTTCCTTGGATGTGAATTCCATGCCTTGCCATTCAATGGAAGTCGAGTTGGAATTTATATGGAAAAACCAGTTTCTACTTGCAAGTAATAAGTCTTTGTACTATTTGCTGAATTTAGAGAAACTAATGCTTAATGATTATCAAAATAAGACTAGTGAAATGCTGTTGTCAACCTAAGCATGACAATATAACATAAAACTATACAAGAACTATTAAAAATCAGAATATAATGTCCTTAATACTTCAATCATGCAAACAGTTAATACACAGCATATTAAATCAACTTAACTAGCATATAAGATAATTCACAAGAGTTTTTAGGCAGTTTTAACTATTTAAAAAATGTTATAAATGAGGCTTATCCAGGCCTCATCAGAAGGGTGGATTGTGCATAATTGCATGATCGACTCTGGTGCTGCCACTACTGTTATGCCCAAGGCGGTATGCGAAGTGATGGGAATGGAGTATACAAGGAGCATTCTAAGAGTGTTACAATTAGATGGTACCCTAGTTAAAACGGTTGGATTAATCAAGGATATTCCAATTGTACTTCATAGCATGCCACAAATCATCGTTATTCAGGAGGTTATGGTTGTTGATTTAGAACCTTATTTTAGCATGTGCCTTTCAAGGGAATTCACATCTAAGCTGAGAGGTTATATGTCCTTATATTATTCACATTTTGAGATTCTATTCAAAGGTAGGTGAATTCACATTCATAATGAGAAACCTTCCCCTTTTCATATAGAGAAGATAGAGGAGGCAAAACAAGCCCTAGATGCGGTAAATATGATGACCGAAGAATTGGAAGAAGTTGGTCCAATTGAAGAAGTACTTGAGGAGCTTTACCTAGAAGATGAGTTTTTTTTGACATAATTTAACGCTATGATTGGAATGGAAATTGGTTGTTATTCCATTAAAAAATAGAAAAGCCCCAAGAACAAGCCCTTAAGCCCCCAGAACTTGTTTTGCATCAGTTATGAAAGTTGTTCTTTAATGGCGCTCGATGTAAGAATGGTGCAGGAGCAAGTGTTGTGTTGGTTTCTCCTGAAGTCATAAAAAATGTACTCCTACATATTGACCTGGAGTTGTATAAATAATACCGTTGAATATGAAGCATTATGCCTTGGCTTGAAAAAGGCTAAGAAATTAGGAATTGAACAGTTGTAGATTTTTGACGATTTCGAGCTTATAGTCAATCAAGTTACAAACAGATGTGTGTCGAAGCAACATTACTTGAAGGCTTATCACAACAGGGTGTGGGATCTTTTTGAAGTATTTAAATCTTTGAATATTCAAGCAATTCCTAGGGAGGAAAATAGACACACTGACATTTTAGCTTCCCTATGTGCTAATTATTCTCTTGCCAAGCAAGTGGTCCGAAAACCCAAGACAGTGAGGGTAATCTATAGACCTTATGTTCCAGATAAGGGCCTCTATTGGTAGGTGTTCGATAATGATGAGCAAATAGTGAATTTTCTCCTCAAAGAGGTTGCCAGCATAGAAAATAAAGTTCTTATGGAAGAAGAAAAATAAGAGATGATCCAGTTAAGGAATAATCATATTCCCAGAGGTTTGATTTCGCTAGAAATCTTGTTTGATCAAAGTGATAAAGATGATAAACATAGGATTAAGGTGGATGCCAAGGAATACAGAGAATTACAGTTGGAGCCAGGAAAGGTCATTAAGGTTGGTACCGATTACGAATGAGACAAAATTGAGGGCATTAGAAGTTTGTGCTATGAATACCCAAATATTATAGCATGGAGTTATCAAGACTTGAAAGGGTATGACAAGAACGTGATCTAACACACCATCGAGATGCAAGAAGGGGTTAAGCCTTTTTGGCAGAAGAAACGTCCTATCAATCCCAAGATCGAAGTCCTCATGAAAGCAGAGTTATTGAAGATGCTTGAAGCAAAGATCATTTATCCTATTAAGCATTCCACCTGGGTAGCGAACCTGGTTCCTGTAAGAAAGAAGAATGGAGATATACATCTATGTGTTGATTTTTGGAATTTAAATCAGGCATCACTTAAGGATCATTATCCTCTTCCCCAGATAGATCAGATTCTTCATGTTGTGGCTGGTGCTCAGAGATTTTCCTTGTTAGATGGCTTCTTTGGGTACAATCAAATTTGGGTTAAGGATGAGGATCAATACAAGACGACGTTTACAACTAAGTGGGGTACATTCACTTATCAGTGGATGCCTTTCGAGATTTCAAATGCTGGTGCAACTTTTCAGAGAGCCATGAATGTCACCTTCGGTGAGTTGCTAAATAAAATCATTGTGATTTATCTTGATGATATGACAATGTTTTCACATTGTAGAATAGATCATGTTTCCCATCAAGGCAAATATTTGAGAAGTTCCGAGAATTTAGGATTTCCATAAATTCTAAGAAGTCAATTTTTATGGTCAAGGAAGGGAAGCTACTGGGCCATGTGATCTCACAAGAAGGATTGGCCATAGATCCTACGCGAGCTGAAGTGCTAATGAAATTACCGCTACCTGCGAATAAGAAAGACTTGCAGTCCTTCTTCGGACAAATAAACTTCATTCGCAAGTTCATTGCTAATTTTACCCAAGTCGTCAAACCAATGATAGAGCTCTTGAAAAAGAATGTTGAGTTTAAGTGGATGGAGGCCAGGAAGTGAGCTTTTCAAGAAATCAAAGAGAGGATAACTCAAGCGCCAGTATTGATCAACCCTGACTACTCCAAATATTTCATACTATATGCAGTAGGTGAGTAGGAGAGCTATGTTGTCGTGCTCACACAAAAACAAGATGATGGCGAAGAAAAGCCTATCGCTTTTCTAAGTCAGGTTATTGCATCGCACCAGGAGAAGTACAATTTTATTGAGAAGCAGGTTTATGCAGTTATGAAAGCCTTGAAGAAGTTTCACCACTTCGTTTCTCAGAGTAGAACTATGGTTTATGTCATTCACCCTGATGTTCGGAATTTTATAATTCAAGGAGAGTTGGGTGATAAGAGAGTCAGATGGGTTTCAAAGATCTAGGAGTATGATGTAGAGATCAAGCCGATAAAGTTGGTTTGTGGGCGTGCTCTGTGTCAAGAGTTGGCCAAAAGCACTGTTGTTGAGACAAATCTTGAAGATGTAATTTGTGCGAATAATGCAGCGGGTGACAAAGAATGGATCGAGGAACTCATTGAGTATTTTACTTCTGGAAGGTGTCCTAGCCGCTTTAACCCCTCACAGTGCCGAAGGTTCATATTGCAGGCACTCAGGTATGTGTTGTTGCCCAATGGCCTATATTATAAGAACATTGATGGTATACTCCTTAGATGTGTGAAAGATTCTGAGAAAACAAAAATTTTGGAGGAGTTCCACTTCGGGTTGTTAGGAGGGCACTATGTCGATAGACCTATGGCTCTAAAAATTATTTGGGCAAGCTATTATTGGCCTACTCTATTTGCCAATTTGCACAAGATAAGTCAGTAGTGTGACAGTTGTCAAAGATATGTGGGTCGAGTGAGAAAAGGAGCATCACCATTGCATCTGATTCAGGTAGAGGCACCCTTTCAACAATGGGGTCTTGATTTTATAGGTGTTATTTATCCGCACTCCTCTATAGAGCATAAGTATATTCTTACTGCAACAGATTACTTCACTAGATGGGCAGAAGCTATACCCACCAAAAAGGTTGATCAGGTGACTGTTATTTCTTTTCTGGAGAGCCTCATCACCCGTTTCGGTATACCCGATTCCTTAGTTATCGATAATGGTACTCCTTTCATTGGAGCCAAAATTACCGAATTCGCTAGCAGGTATGGTATTTATTTGAAGACATCTTCCAATTATTACCCATAGGGGAATGGATTGGCTGAGTCAACCAACAAAAATTTGCTTTGGATTCTGAAGAGAATAATGGGTGAGAATAAGAGAAATTGGCATTTGCTGTTAAATCAGGCGCTTTGGGCTGATCGCATTTTAGTAAAGAAGTCCATTAAAACGTCCCCGTATGCTTTGGTTTATGGGAAAGAAGTTGTCCTTCCTACCCATATTGAGCTTCCTGTGCTCCAGACTTTGTAGATGTTTCAAGATGAAAACGAAGAAAATAATCCCATGGAGGCAAGGTTGGCATAGTTGCTACAATTAGAAGAAGAAAGGGAGCGAGCTTATCACGCTTTTGCAGAACATGCTACGGAGATGAAGAAGTGGTTCCAGAGTAAAACCACTGATCGAAGCTTCCAGGTGGGTGACTTGGTATTAAAATGGAACGAAAAAAAATCTAAGCCTGGGAAACATCATAAGTTTGATGCAATTTGGGAGGGACCTTTTCGAATTTCGGCTGTCACTTCTTCTAATGCATTTCAAATCTATGATATGGAAGGGTGTGAGCTCCCTATTTCGGTGAATGGCCTTCATTTGAAGGCCTATATTTCATAATTTTAAATCAAAGGTAGTACCTTGTACATATGTAAATATTTTCGTGTAAATATGCATGTTGCTAAAAAAAAAAAAAAATGAAATTCAAGGATGGCAAAGTGATAATACAGGTCACGCGTGCACCCCTTGGAAGGGGCGAACATTACGTTCGCCCATTTTTAAGGTGAACGCGTCTTGTTGACGTCACCAAAAAAAAAAGAGAAAAAAAGTAGCATTGTGCATGGCGCTTTTTCTAAAAAAAAAAAAAGGAAGAGAAAACACAAAACAAAAAGGAAGAAAAACATAGTAAAGCTTGCTTTAAGTCTTTTCCTATTTTTAGAAAAGAAGGCACACCATGGAGTTTTAAAGGACACATTCATAGGTGGATTTAGACAAAGCTTTCCCAAGACGCGCATTCGGAGCAATTAAATTCGCCCAAAGGTTACGTGGCGGTCATCAGAAGTAGTCGGCGCCAACTTTAAGTGATGATGTTCGAACGTGGGAGGTGCTCAGATTGAGCTTTTCAAGGTAGTTGATAGAATTAATGATTGATGATTAACGACTGGTTTGGTCTTCCTAGTAAGCTTCTAGCACCAGGGCACGTTGTTCTATGAGATTGCACTATGTAGTGGGCATGTTTTCCAAGGAGAATCCGATGGTGAACCAAAGGGAAGGTTTTTTGTGCTTTGGGAAGGGAGTCTGAGTGATTTTCGAAGAATATTTCTCTCCGAAGGTACATCTACATTTAATTCTGTAATTACTATGGCAGTTGGTAACGCTCCTATAAAATTTTGAAGAAAAAAGGCAAGTTTTGTTTTCCCTTATTTTTTTCTTTTCTTGCTGCGTTGTATCCTGCTTTCCAAGGTGCAGAAGAATTTTTAGAAGTTGCAAAGCAGGGAATTGCAGAAAGTTATAGTTTTTATCTGACAAAATGGGAAGACGTAGCAAAGAACAGATAGAGGCACCGGAGGGTGTTGAAGTACAACCAGCTAAGAAACGAGAGAGAAGTTCGAGGGCTAAAAAGGCCCGACATAATGATTATGTTGATTTGGATCCCTATGGAGATGAAATGGCCAAAATTGGTGATTGTTTGATCACACATAAGGGAATTGATAGATTAAGGCAAGAAGTTGAAGCTGCAGTCGATCAAGGGGTTTCCCATAACAGTTGGCTCACGACGCCTCACCATGCACAACTTTCATGGTATCTTTGCTCGTCTGTGCATCCATACCCCGAACTCATCCGATTAATTGCACAATTTTATGACTCCTCCACTAGAGCCATCCGAAATGCCCGAAATGAGATTCTTTTTACGATTACACCGAACGAGGTCCGAGAGGCTTTTGCCTATGGGGTGAGCGCGCCGAGCTATGCAGTAAATAAGAAAATTCATATGGATGAGCAAGAGGAAAAGTATGTTTCCATCGTTGCTATGAGGCAATTTATGGAGACGCAGCTCATCAAGGAGCCACAAATGGGGCAGCTATCGAGTTTGCCTAAAACCCTTTCAGAATTTAAGTGCCAAGATATTTATTCCATGCTTTCCTGGGTTGTTGGGTTACCTTCAGATGAAACTGTGCACAAATGGCAGGCAACTATGGCCCAATGTATTTGCAAGGTAGAATTTTATTCTCCCGTGGCTATGAGGCAGGGGGAAATCCAATTTATTTTGATTGGGCTGAATTTATTTCTCAGAGAATTAATTCGCAGTTGCAGAGGTTGCAAGAAGGAAAGACTAGGGCATTTTGGCACACTTCGCTGTTGGTATGGTTTTTCTTTTTTCAGATGCAACGACGTTTTTCTTTCATTATCGTTACGCAGATAGGCGAAAAGAATGAACCTCTGCCAGTTTATAAGTGGACTCAAGTATTGACTAAGAAGGAGTCTGTATATAGCTTTAATAGCTAGTTTTTGGGCCCAACCATTGAGTTGCTTTGTGGTAGTTGTGATCGAGTGCCTCGCGACCTGAGAGATGTCATTGTTTCAGAGGAGAAGGGTGACATATTTTTGCTCACTCAGGGCGTGGTTGTTCGAATTTTTGGATATACAGGTAAACCTTTTTTGTTGCCTTATTTTGCCACTGCGCGCATTTTTGCTATGGAAGTTGTGCGCCAGATGGATTATATTAATGATATATACGGCTTCGAACGAGGGAAGAAGATGACCTGTACTATGCCTCTTAATTTTGGGAGTATAGAAGTGAACCAGGTTGGGCAAAATCACCTTTTGACGGTGGCGCTTCAAGACCTGGGACTAATTGAGTTGCCGCAACGCTGGCGGTATGATCCACTTGGAAAAAATTTGGCATTTATTAAGGCGAAGACCTTTCATTGTTGCCCGTGCTCGGATATTCAGAAGCATTGAAACAATTTTTATGGGCCAGACATGAACTGGCATGTGGAAAAAATGTCCTCCCTTCCTCCATGGCATGATTATTATGAGCAGGAAGTGGAGTATAATCCAGGAAAGAATAAAATGCATATTCCTCCTCCAGGCCTGTTTGGGACTATTCAAGAGGTAAATCCTCATTGGAAGGAGGAGAAAATTATGAACTGGTGGGTAATGCGCATTCATCTAAGGAAGCCCCATGCTACTTATGGATTGAAGCTTGATACCCAGTTCTCTAAAGTTTATGATAGGTTTGTGGATTCCTATCAACCTATCACCTTTGCCACCATTTTGCCACAAAGTTTTCAGCAGTCCAAAAGTGGCGAAAGTGAACCTGAGGAGGAGAGTCCTATGGTTGAGGATGATACTGAAGAAGAAGAGGAAGAAGAAGAACAATCATATGTTTTTCAAAGGTGGACTCAAAGAGCGAAGCGCCCTCCGAAAGAGGTTCCCTCGCCTAAGCAACAAAAATAGCCGGTGGTACCTCCTTTTCCTAGAGCAGCTAAGCGGCCCCGAACTGGTGCGGCCACTACTTCAACTATTACAGCACCCATGTCTTTGGGTACTATGATTCCTGTTACATTGAGTTTTGTAGTTGCTTCTATACCAGCAACGAACCTTACCCTCAATGGTGAGCGCCCTACATCAGTAGTGCAAATATTTTCGATGGCACAACAAGAGGAGGAGCAACTTTCGAAAGATTCTCATGTTGAGATTCTGGATGAAGAAGTAGCCCTCAATATTGACGAACAGGAGGTAGAGCGAGGAAAGGAGGTAGTTGCACAACCTCCTCCATCCATAGAACCAGTGGCGCTTGCGCCCCAAGGTACGTCATCTCTTCCTTCTTCTTCCCTTTCCCTCATCGGGCACGTAGTGATTTCTTCTTCGGTCCCATCAGTTTCATTTTTGTCCCCTCCATTTTCTACCTTCCTGCCCTTCGGTCTTCCTTCCGTTTCTCTTTCTATGGTTCCCTCTTCCGCTTTTGCTACTTCCATTTTTGAAATCACTGTTGCTCCTTTCATTCCCGCTTCCTCGTCCTCCATTTCTTTTAGTTCTTATGCATCAGGGACTAATCCTTTTTCACGTCCCCTTCCCTTGGTCGTCACTTCTTCCACCATTGCAGTTATTTGTACGCAAGCTCCATCTAGGCTTAGCGTAACCACGACTGCATATGTGTCCTCCATCTCATCCACTCTTTCCCTCTCTTCCACCATCCCTGTGTCCATTCCTCCACTTCAATCTATGTCGTCCGTGTCCACTAGGCCTAGTCGCTCAAAGGTTTTTGTTCCATTTACCCCATTTTTGGAGTTGTAGACTATTCCAGATGTGCAGGTGGCTCGCAAGCAGTTGAATGTTGAAAAATTAAATCGGGCGCACCTGAGCTCCTCTCAATGGTTGAAGAGTATGCGGTGGAAAGAAGCTTTGGCACCAGTGTGGCCGATCAAGAAGGTGGCCTTTGATCCAATTGCCAAGGAGGCTCATGTGACAACATTCACTCTGATGGTTCAGAAGCCTCAAGGCGAGTTGCAACCTGAGGACTATGTTTCTAAGACTATAACTGAAGATCTGATGCGGATTGATCCCATTGAAAAAATGGGCAATATGCAAGTAGATATGAGCTCCTTGTATTTGCACGAGGAGCATTATAAAGAAAAATATTTTGAGTTGCAAGATAGGGTACTTGAGCTGGAGAGCGCATTGGCTAAGAGCAAGGCAACAAAAGAAAAAATGGCCACTGAAAGGGAATATTTTTGCAATCAAGTCAAGGTGCACTTAAAGGAGCGTGATGTCACTCGAATTGAGATGCATAACCTTCAGCAATAGGTCGAAGAACTCAAAAAGTAGCTTGAAGCTAAGGTCGCGCCTGTTGTGGGGTTTTCGTGTGATAGCATAAGAGACCTTCGCCTTCGCTCTGTACAAAATTCTACAAAGTTGGTCGTGCACGTAGTCAAGGTGTTACAGTACTTATGGGAAGCAAGGATACAAATCCAGCTTGGGCAACAAATGATTGATTCAGTGGAGGAGTTGTTGTCGCCCCATATGGAGATGGCTGTAAAGATACAAGCTTTGTTGAATACGTCTCTGTATATTCGCCCTCTCAGCGAGATGGACTATGCTTGGTCCCAAGCGCGGGTAACCCTGCAGAGCTATTTTTAGCGCATGGACCTTGTAAATGAGGGGTGGGCCATCCTCAATACTATTGAGCGGGAGCATACTATTTTGATGTCTCATTTTGAGACTATCGACCGATTGGGCTTCACCACCTTCCTAGATGAATAGGGTGAGCCTCTTTCGATGGAGCAGTTGCAAGAGCTCTAGAGTGCATTTATTGAAGATACTGCAGACATTGATGCCTTGGCTGAGCCCCTCACTCAAGCATAGGTATTGTCGTTGATGGAGAAATATACACGTTTGGAGCTTTCCCTTTACGAGTTGGCTCAGCGTTCGAAGCACCTCAGCTTGACAGATGTACAAAGTCTTCGCTTCATTTATGAGTCTCTCAGTACTCACTGCTTGTTTACTACTAAATCTTGGCATGACGTTGTTCGCACATACGAGGCCCTTTCAAAGGTTATTGTAGAACAAGAACTGAAGGCGGCAGCAGATCATGAAGCAGTAGAAAAGGTGGTGGAAGAAGCTGAACATGCTAAAGTGCTTAGGGTCACAGCTGAAGCAGAGGAAGAAGAGCACGCACAGGTGGCCCCCAGAAGATAAGATGTTTGCATCTCTTGTATAGACTCTGCACCCAATGGATAAAGGCCTAGGATCGCTTGCATCCATGCGAGTTGGATACCCCGTGAGTCGCCAAGAAATGTTGGCCATTTTGTATTTCATTAGGATTTTTGGGAAAAATTTGTATTAATTTCTATATGAAGCGATAATATACTTTCCATTCAGTATGTAGAAGTATGATATGTTGTATTCCAGAAAGAATGAAGAAAAGTCCCGAAGACACTTTGAAAAAATCTTTATGTATTTATGAATATTTACGTTCACCCTTAAGGAAGGGCGAACGCCTCATTCGCCCTTTCCTGGGGCAAACCTGTTTTGAAAATATATTGGCAAAAATATCTAAGTATGAAATCGTGTTCGCCCTTCCTTAGGGGTGAACGTGTCGTTCGCCCTTTCTTGGGGCGAACGTGCCTTGGGGTACTTGGTTGCCCGCGCACCTAAAAAATGTTGTGCGCCCTGGTCGAGGGGTGAACATGACGTTCACCCATCCCAGGGGTGAACTTACTTTCAACAATGAAGAGTCTCGTTCACCTTTCCTTAGGGGCAAACGTCCCATTCGCCCTTTCATGGGGCGAACCTGCTTAATGAAGATCGTGCGCATGCATTTGATGTGGTGAAGATGAATTTAAGGCGAACAAGGAATTGGTCAAATGTTGAATTGCATGTATTTAATGAAGGGCGCCCTCAGTAACTCTGTTTTGTGAATCGCAAGGACAAAGGCGAGGAGAAATAAGTTTTCATGATTTCCAATGTACCAAAGGTGTTTTAAAGAATTTAATGATTTCTCCTGTCATGCGCATCTACGTCCGAATTTCAGATTTTTTGGAATTTGTTTCTCAAGTGCACGGATTTTCCAAGAAATCGAGGAGATTTTTTTTGGTTTTTGTCTTTGATCCCAGGACATTCTTCTCTCACATGTATTAAATGAAAGAGGCGAAAACCTCTATAAATACTAAGCAAATCTTGTTGTAAAGGGAGGTTAGACACTTTGCGAGAATACTCTCTAAGTTCTCTGCATTAATGAAACACATCAGGCTTCTGAATTGATAAGTGATTCTACGTATAATTTCTTTTGGTGTAGTGCACTTCCTTTAACATTCGCTCTTTTTATTTTGCTATCTAGTTTAAATTCTACATTTGGATTTAAATATTGCCAGTGGGAGAGTGAGTACCGAGGTGTTAATTTAAAAGTTATTATTGCAAGATTGCGAGTTTATTCTGCTACCTTTCCTTCTATTTGATGTTGTTTTGTGCTTGAGCATTTTCCTATTCTTAGTCTGCCCCGAAACCTACACTTTGGCCTATGGCCATATTTCCCATCTCTTTCCATTATTTCCAATTTCTTTCCTGCATCCTTAGTATTTTACCAGTTTTAGAATTAGTTTGGGAACCAGCCCTCTCTGGAGATTGGCACGGAGGACATCTCTTTCCTCCGAATTTTCAATGTTGGCCATATCTAGGGCGCATAAATGGAGTGTTTATTGATTAGGCAGATATTTGACCAACACAAGTCCAATATACTGATGTTGGACTTCTAAATGCACTGAGTATCCCCCATTACTATTGATGCTACCCCAAATAAGTTTATCTACCATCATGGATCTAATGCTCACCATATGAGACTTAAAATAATCCCAATCTCCTTGAAGTTTAGATGTAATGGGAGGAGATATCCAGTTTAGAGTTTTTGAGGTCCAAAAAACAAGTCACCTAGTTTGAGTATTCTTTGGCTTTCAAGTGATTCTGCAATTTGATTGGAGTTCTCTCTTAATGATGGATATATAGGATCGTGTCCTCCCATAGATTAATTGACTTACCACCTCCCGATAGCTAGGAAATTGTATCCTCTATTATGCTCTTTGTTGCCACTATATGTTTCCAAACCAACGAGGTTTTGGAAAGTTTGTCTATGTGTTTAAGCATTTGAATACCCATTTGATTATTTATACATGACTAGAATGTGTTGCCATGCTCGATTATCCTTAAGCATGTTCTAGAGAAGTTTTGCTCCCAATGCTTTCAAAACTATCTCTATTTTTTTGATTCCCAATCCTCCTTAAATTTTACTTTTGGTGACCATCTCCCAATTGACCAAGTGGAACTTTTTTCTTTTTGATTGCCTACCTTCCTACCATAAGAAGTTGCATGAGCATGATATACTAATAGTGGGTAGAATAGAAGAGAAGATAACACTGATTTGATCAATATTGCCCTTCTTACAAGATTGATCCAACTATTACTGTAACTCTATATCCTCCTAACCATCTTGTCCAATGTTAGGGTCTAGCAGTCTAAGGCTTTGAGGTGGAAGCTCATGGGAACTCCTAGGTATCTGAAGTATTTTTAGTGCTAGACCGAAATCCTAGGATAGAGCAAAAGAGTTTAACTCTTATTGCTACAATATTTTGTGTATAGAACTGATTCTTTTAAGTGTTTATATGAACCTCGATAGATTGTGTGAACCAATCCAGGTATTGCTTGAATTGTTTAACATTTTGCTTTGTGGCTTCTCCTAGAAGAATGGTTTTATCTGCAAATTGGGCGTGTGTTACAACTTTGCATCCTACTGCAACCTCTATCCCTGTTATTTTTCTTTCTCTTCGAAGATGGTTAATTAATCTTCCAAGAGTCTCAGCTAAATGATATAAATATATGGTGATAATGGACATCCTTGTCTAATTCCCCTTGTAGCTTGAAAATAATTTTTTTGGTTCTCCATTTATTAAGGGGACTATCCATGGGTTTTTTATGCATACTCGGATCCACTTGATAACCTGATGCAAGAATCCAAACTTTTGTAGGACTTGTTCTATAAATTGTATATTAACTCAATCAAAGGCGTTTGCCATACCAAGTTTTATAACAATTTGTTTCTTTTTTATATTCCACAATATCAAGTTTTATAACAATTTGTATCTTTTTTTATTTTCTACTACTATGGAGGGATTCATGCACCATTATTATATTATCATATATTTGTTTTCTAGGCATGAACCCCCCTTGCTCTTCTGATATTAGTTTGTCAAGTTTCTTCTTTATTTTATTGACGAACAATTTGGTAATAGTTTTAGAGGAATAGTTACATAGAGAAATTGGTTTGAATCTAGAGAAAGTAGTGGTATTTTTTATTTAGGAATCAATGCTAGAAAGGTAGATTTTATGGATTTTATGTGTAGCAATATTCTCCAATGATGTGTAAGTATTGTTGTTAAAAGTTGTTTGTGAATCCATCAGGCTTGGGAGCTTTATCCTTTGGTAGAGTTACTATAATCTCCTTAAGTTCCTCCATAGTGATTGGATGACTGAGATCCTATTTGTCTTCCAAAATTAATACTGTCAGTATATGCTACAACAATATTCATTGGGAATGTGGGTTACCATTTTATCTTAAGAGCAAAGCTGAGTAATGTTGATTGTCAAGTTCCTTAATTTTCTTCCTATCTATATAAGTGGTTTTTTTTGTCCTATCTCCTTGATTGTATTTCTTTGGCAGTGATGTATGGTTTTCAGATGAAAATATTTGGTGTTTTTATCCCCCTTGCTTGGCCAAACCATTCAGGATCCAAGTCTCCAATGTATTTTTTCTTTAGTGCTTAATTTATTGATCTTCTAAATCAGGTCATTTCTTGAATCTTCTTGCCATGGTTGAGGAGGATGATCCATAATTTCTATTTCTAGCTACTCTATTTGCATCAACTGCTTCTTGTCTGGTTTGACTCTTATTTATTTTGCCAACCATTTTTATCACATGCTTTAATTTTTAAATTTTTCTTTTCCACTTTTCTTGGGGGTTGGTGGATTAGACTTGTTGGTTCCAAGTGCTTTCCACAAGTCTACTGAAATCTTCTTGTCACTCATTCAAAGTTGTACTCAAAAGGAATTTTTGGGGGTTGTAGGCTTTGGTCACTATCCAAGAGAATTGACTTATGATCTAAGATAAAGTTTTGAATGATGTGACTAGAAGTCAGGGGAAAGTGTGTTAGGAGATTTTCACTGATAAAAAATCTATCCAATATTTTTGCAATATAGTTTGCCCTTATTCTTTTGTTGCTGCAAGTGTACTTCCCTTTGGTCGATTGAATGTCTTGTAAGCTTTCATCTACAATAATTTCATGCTATAGTGAAAATAATTTTTTCTTTTTGTCACATTAAAAATATTAACTCTAGATGGAAGAAATATTGAGGATGAAGAAGATGTAAGGAAAGAAGCAATTCAACATTTCAAAAATATTTTATCAGATACTAGGCAAGATAAGGAGGCACAAGAAAAACTTTTGCAAAATATTCCATCAATTCACTCAAGGACAAAATGAAAGCTTTATGAAGATGATATCTATGGACGAGTTTCGTGAAGTAGTTTTCTCTTTCCATCCAAACAAGACACCTAGCCTAGATGGGTTTCCTACAATTTTCTTTCAAAAATTTTAGGATTTATTGAAGATTGATAAGTTACTTGTAGTTGACAAGGCTTGTAAAACGAAGGCTATAATAAGTGATATCAATTCCACTTTTATTACTTTGGTTCCCAAGAAAGGTGATAAAATATTTTGATATTTTTTGTCCAATAAGCCTTTATAATATGATTTATAAGATCATTTCAAATATTACGACAAACAGGTTGAAGGGCATTCTATGTTGTCTTATCTCAAAGGAACGAGGTGTCTTTGTTCATGGTAAACCAATAGTTTGTTAGGGTAAAATAGGTAGTATATTGCATTATACTACATAGATTATTACATTTACTTTTTACTGCATAACCATGGAGATATTTACTGTTCCAAAATATCTACTGGTTAACCTAGATTAATACCTAAAATATCCTAGGTCAGATATTTTAGGTTAGTTGTTTAATCATACTTCTCTACCCTAGGTTAGTAGTTAGCAACACGTCTCTCTCAACGCATCTTGTTAGCGTGATTGTTGCTAAGTCAGTATTATTTGTAACCTATATAATGCTTAGTATTTCTAAGCTATGGTTCCTAATGTTGAATATTGATTATTGCATTATTGAATTCCATTTTTGCATGACTTATTCATCACATTGGCATCAGAGCCAATTTTTTTGGCTCACCCGGAGGACGAGCTGGTGACAATTGGCGCCACCAAC
The DNA here is from genome assembly GCA_028583015.1 of Wollemia nobilis. Lineage (NCBI taxonomy): Eukaryota > Viridiplantae > Streptophyta > Pinopsida > Araucariales > Araucariaceae > Wollemia > Wollemia nobilis. The sequence goes on along the minus strand of JAQPPZ010017259.1, from coordinate 2,745,349 downwards.
CCACCTCAACAGGTGAGCTTGCTGGCGGGATCAGGCTCAGGGCGGGATCAGGTTCAACCCTGAATTGACCAGGGCCTACTCGACCCTAGGCCCACGCTACTCGTGAGGGAGGCGATCGATCGCCCTCACGAGCCTCTCGATCGATAGCACTTCACTGTCGACCGGGCTCCATGATCGACCGCCTATCGAGCCCCTCGATCGACAACACTCCACTATCGACTGGGCTCCGCGATCGATGCTCGAGGAGGTAGGAGCCTCGACTCCCGCTCACAAGGCCCGGGCCCATAGAGCCACGTGGCCTCTACAGCTTGGGAGAGCCGAGAGGGCAGGAGCGCCCTCCCCTCCCAGCTGGACGCACACGGGGCAACCAATTTGGGATACGAGAGGGTAGGAGCACCCTCCGATCCTCGACCACCTCAAGATCTACGAGGGCAGGAGGCCCTCCGATCCCTGACACAGCCTGACTCCGATCTCCGACACGTGGTGAGATCTAGAGATCTCTGGACTGCACGCACCCCGAGGCACCACCTGGACCACTGATCTGGCCTACATGCACCTCGAGGCGCCACCTGGACCGCTAACTGGGTGACACGTGGCTCACAGGCCATGCACCACCTGGACACTGACTAGGCGACACGTGGCACATAGGCCACGCGCCACCTAGACCGGATGACCTGACTCGGACCTGACACGTGGCGGACAACCACAGGACAGATGCCTGACACGAGGGTGACACGTGGCGGACTGACCGCGTGCCACCGGACTCGACTAACCGCGATGTGGCGGTGACCAAAATGATAGGGACTGTGACTGCCCGTAGGCAGTCAACAAACTACGGGCTTGAAAGCCCTTTTCAACAAGTCTTTCTCCTCCACGCGGGCAATGTGGGATAAATCCCACAATTTTTTTTGCCCGCCCGTGAGAGGAGAGAAGGGAAAGGGAATCACTTTCCCTTCCCTTCGTGTCGGGTCGTGTAGCTCGACCGGCACACAGTGTCGGGCTAAGGCTTTGGACGATGGGGAGTCCAGGGTTCGACTCCCACCGAGGCAATTTTTTTTTTTTTGCCTTCAAATGTCACTTAGCGCCCGCAGCAAGATAAACAGGTATTTTTTATTTTTTTTAATTATTTTTTTAGTAAATTTTATTAATAATTTAATCATATTTGATTAAAAATCATTTTTTTAAGTGTTTTTTCTTCAAATGATTATATTATTGATTTAATTATGCTTCAAATTAATTAGAAATTAATGAGAGAAGAAAGAGGCTATATTTTTTTTGCAATATCCACCAAAACTGAATGCTTTTGTTTTCTCATCAAAAGGAGATATAACACATAAAAGAGTATTTTTTTTGCAAATTAGAAAGCCTACAAGCCCTTAAACTCTTCTCACAACCTGTTACATTTGCAAAATCAAGGATTTCTTCAACAATTTTTTTTGCAATAAAATCCTCAAAAGTTCTATAGTTTTCTTCACACATTATTGGAGATAAAAAGACATAGAAACTCAAACTTCTATTGCAAAACAAAGAGATTTACAACATTGAGGAATCACATAGGTCATTTCCTTTACAACAAAATCCAAACTTTGCTTTTGTTTTCTCCTTCAAAAAGGAGATATACGACATAAAATTGCATTTTTTGTTGTAAACTTGAGAAATATTTTTGAACCTATTTGCTTGATCCTCATGCTTGAGTGTTGAAGACAAAAACCAAAGTCGTGTGTCGACTGGTCTGGAAGCCTTTCAAACGCGGGTCGTGTGTCGACTTGTCTTGAAAGGAGTGCTCAAATTTTTCAATTTTGTAAAAATTAAGGGGGGATAGAAGTCATATTAAGTGATTCTATTTTTTGCAAAATTGTAAAGAGAAAGGGGGGATATTTCAAAACAAGAAAGGTGCATTCTCGATTGTACTCGACACCTTTTCTTAAAAATTGACTATACTAGGTGCATTTTCGGTTGCATCCGACACCTAGAGTGATAATAATTTGGGTTGCTCTCTTGTTTTGATTATTGCACTAACAATCATGCTTTTTGTGTGCAATTAAACAATCAGATAAAACATTGAAGAAGCATTTCACAAAACCCAAACTTCACTCAAAATCGTGCTAAACCTTGCACAGGTTAAAACAAAGTCAATTTTTTTTTGTCCCCATCAAAGGTCAAAATCCAAACACCTTGATTAACTCTCTTTGTTTGGCTTAATTTCCTCAAACTTTCCATCCTTCTTGAAGGGTGTTAAGGCAGGTGCCATTAAATATCCTAGAGAGCACAATCAGAAGTCTTTCAAAACCTACCCCTTTAATTTGCTCTATTTTGTTTGGCTTAAAATCCTCAAACTTTTCATCCCTTGTTAAGGGTGTTAAGGCAGGTGCCATTAAATATCTTAAAGAGCAAATTAAAATCTTTCATATACTCTTTTGAGGGTATACTGCAAGATAAAGTCATCTTAGTCATATCAATTTGAAACCTTAACCATGGCCATGATCAACAAGTATCTCACTGAGAGCCAACTGCTCAAAGGTTCAAATTATTCAGCCTGGAAAACTAAGATGAAAGCCATTTTAACTGTAGAGGAGATGTGGGGAATAGTGGATGGCACTGATTCTAGACCCACATCAGCAGGAGCAGATCAGACAACTTATGATAAAAAGGATAAAAGACTTTCCTTATTGATCTTGCTAGCTATTATTGATGACATACAACCTCATATAAGTGAAGCTAAAAATGGTAAGGAGGCATGGAATGCCTTAGCAACCATTTTTGAAGGAAAGAATCAATCAACAATTCTTAACCTTCAAACACAACTTCATACTCTTCATATGAAATCTGGAGAGACAGTAGAGCTATTCCTCTGCAGAGTCGCAGATATAAAAACAAAACTGCAAGCCTTAGGAGAAAAAGTGGAAGACAATGTCCTGACCTCAATCATTTTAAGGGCTCTTCCAGACTCCTATAGAATGTTGATCACTTCACTACAAGTCTCTGGAAGGACAGTGACTTTTGTAGAGTTGGTAAATTTGCTTCAAACTGAAGAAGCTAATCAACTCCAAAGAGATGAGGCATCCAACAATGCACTTTTCTCAAACAAGCAAAGTGGAAAGAAAAAGTGGAATCAACAGAAAGGATCTTCTTCTAACAAAGACAAGGGTAAAGGCAAAGAGATTAAGAAGAAGAAGCAATATTGTAAAATTTGTGATAAAGACACTCATGAAACCAAAATATGTTGGTTTAAGAACAAACCGCCCAATGAACAAGGACAAAAGAAGGGCAAAGGTAAACCAAAGAACAAGAATAAACAGCAACAGGGACACATTGCCGCTGAAGATTCTAGTTCGGACTCTGAACGAGCACACAAAGTGCTCATGACACATACAAAATCCTCTCACAAGGATACTGTTTGGTACATAGATTCAGGCGCTAGTAAACATATGACTGGCGATAAGTCCTGGTTTGAGACATTTGAGGCTCGAGAAGGTAGACCGGTAACCATTGTCGATGATCAGACTTATCGAGTTCAGGGAGAAGGAAGTGTTTCTGTCTCCCTTCCAGATGGAGAATGTAAGATTCAAAAAGTTCTTTATGTACCAGGATTGAAAAATAATCTCTTGTCAGTTCCACAAATCCTGGACAATAACATGAATGTCAATTTCAAAGTGGACAAAGAAAAGAAACGTTGCTTTATCACCCAGAAAGGAAAACAGATAGCAACAAGTTCATACAAACATGGTTTGTTTATCTTAGATGCAATTACCTCTACACATACTGCAATGGCAGTAACCACAAAAGAGGCCACTTCTCTATGGCATAAGAGATTTGGGCATCTAAGTTCAGGGTATTTACTAGAACTCAGTAAATATCAAATGGTGAAAGGACTGCCTACTCTTTCATCTACTTTGCCAGTGTGCTCAGATTGCTTGTCAGGAAAGCAACATAGAGTACCTTTTGAACCTAGCTCCTTTCGAGCTAAGGTACCTTTGGAGTTAGTTCACACAGATTTGTGTGGTCCTATGTCTACTAGTTGTGGAGGAAAAAGGTATTTTCAATTGTTTGTAGACGATCACTCACGAAAAATGTGGGTCTTCTTCTTGCAGTTGAAGTCTGAAGCATTTGACTATTTTTAGCAGTTCAAGAAGCTAGTTGAGAAAGAATCAGGATGTTTCATAAAGACCCTCCATTCAGATCGAGGGGGGAATACACATCAAAATAATTTTCCTCATTTTTGCAGAAACATGGGATAAAAATATAGTTAACAACAACCTATTCTCCTCAGTCAAATGGAGTTGCTGAGAGAAGAAATCGTTCCATTATGGAAATGGTTCGATGTATGCTTAAGGGAGCCAATCTTGAGCACATTTACTAGGCTGAAGCTGTAACAACTGCAGTATATCTTCTAAATAGGGCACCCACACGGGCTCTTGAAGGTATGACTCCTCAGGAAGCATGGAGTGGAAGGAAACCCTCCATATCTCATCTACGAGTATTTGGGTGTAAGGCTTTTATGCATATACCTAAGGAGAAAAGAAAGAAGTTAGATGAGAAGACACTACAATGTGTTTTTCTTGGATATGATGAATTCTCAAAAGGCTATCGATTGATAGATCCATTCACCAAGAAAATACATGTTAGTAGAGATGTAGTGTTTGATGAGGCTTTCACATCTAACACTACATCAGTATACCTGGAAGATGAGGAGCAACAACCACAGACTCCTCCACAATAGAAAAAGCCTCCAAAATGGTATACAAGTACTATGAGAGATTCCAAACTCACTTCACCTCCAGATCTCACTCTCAATCGTCCAAAGACACGAAGCATGTCTCGACAGAGAACGACAGAAGCATCTACTTCAGTTGATGATCTTTGTGCAGATTTTCAAGAGCTTTCTGTTGATAGAGATTTAGAAGTTGGAAATGATATGGAAATTGATGAGGAGAGGGTTTACATGTCTTCATATGATGAAAATGAACCTTCTACAGTTGATGAAGCACTTAGTCAGCCTCAGTGGAAGGCAGCTATGGATGCTGAACATAAATCCCTCATTAAAAACAAAACATGGAAGTTGGTCGATTTGCCTAAAGGAAAGAAACCCATAGGCTGCAAATGGGTTTACAAAGTCAAATATAAGGCAGATGGTACCATAGATAAGCATAAGGCCCATCTTGTGGCGAAGGGCTATGCTCAAAAGGAAGGCCTTGATTATGAGGAAACCTTTGCACCCACTGCAAGGATGACCACCATTCGAGTTCTTTGTGCTATGGCAACACAGTTCGGATGGAAATTACATCAGATGGATGTAAAAAGTGCCTTTCTAAATGGTGACTTAAAAGAAGAGGTATACATGACTCAACCTCCAGGATTTTCTGAGGAAGGCCATGAGCAACAAGTTTGCAAATTGGTCAAATCATTATACGGGCTAAAACAAGCCCCAAGAGCATGGTACATCAAAATGGATAGTCACCTACTGCAACACGGATTTAAGAGAAGTCCATCAGATGCAAATCTCTATATCAAGAACACAGGTTCTGAAATAGTGATTCTTGTACTGTATGTAGATGATCTGATCATCACTGGCAATTCAGAGAAATTGATTAACGCCGTGAAAAATGACTTGAAAGAGTCATTTGATATGATAGATCTTGGACTTCTCCACTACTGTCTTGGCCTTGAGATAGAACAAAAGAAGAATCATCTTAGGGTGACTCAGAAAAAGTATGCCAAGACTTTAGTAGAAAAATATCGTATGACTGATTGTAAGCCCAAAGCAACACCGATGGAATCAGGGCTTCAGTTATCACGGTATGATGACTCACCACAGGTAGATGGCATGCTATATCGACAGATGATTGGAAGCCTCATCTATCTGACCAATACTAGACCAGACATTACTTATGTTGTAAACTATCTTTCTCGGTTCATGCAGGAACCAAAGGTCTCTCACTGGAAAGCAGCTTAAGAGGGTTCTTCACTACATTCAGGGTAGTGTAGATTATGGTCTAGAGTATAAGAAGAATAACTCATTCTTCTTACAGAGTTATACTGACTCTGACTATGTTGGATCCCTAGATGACAGAAAATCAACATCAGGATATGTATTTCATCTTGGATCTGGTCCTGTCTCATGGCATAGTAAAAAGCAACAGGTGGTTGCTTTATCTTCAACTGAGGCAGAATATCGTGCTGCACGTGGAGTTGTGTGTGAAGCGATATGGTTAAATCGCATCTTGGCTACCATGGGCCTACCAAAGAAACTTCCTATTCACATGTTTTGCGACAACTCAAGTGTTTTGAACTTGGTCAAGAATCCAGTCCATCATGAACGCACAAAGCATATTGACACAGATTGTCATTTCATTCGTGATGAAGTTCCTAAACACAGGATCAAGCTCCAATACATTCCCACCGACGAACAGGTTGCTGACATCTTCACAAAGGCACTTGGACGTGTCAAATTTGAGTTGTTCCGAAGTAGACTTTGTATATCAAAGTAATGTAATAAAGGGGGGATGTTAGGGTAAAATAGGTAGTATATTGCATTATACTACATAGATTATTACATTTACTTTTTACTGCATAACCATGGAGATATTTACTGTTCCAAAATATCTACTGGTTAACCTAGATTAATACCTAAAATATCCTAGGTCGGATATTTTAGGTTAGTTGTTTAATCATACTTCTCTACCCTAGGTTAGTAGTTAGCAACACGTCTCTCTCAACGCATCTTGTTAGCGTGATTGTTGCTAAGTCAGTATTATTTGTAACCTATATAATGCTTAGTATTTCTAAGCTATGGTTCCTAATGTTGAATATTGATTATTGCATTATTGAATTCCATTTTTGCATGACTTATTCATCACATAGTTAATGGTATAATTATTGCACAAGAGGCCATACATTCTCTTCATTCCATGAAAAACCAGGTATCCTTATGAAATTAGATATAAACAAAGTATATGATAGGGTTTTCAGGAATTTTCTAAATGTTATTCTTAGAAAGTTTAGGTTTGATTATAGTTGGTGTAAATGGATTAAATGTTGTTATAACATTGCAAATTTTTCTATTTTGATAAATGGTTCTCTTATTGGTTACTTCAAATTATCTTGTGGACTTCGTCAAGGTGATTCACTTTCCCCTTGTCTATTCATTATTATTGTGGAAGCATTAGGGAGAGCCTTTTCAAAGGAAAAAATGGAAGGAAAAATCAAAGGTATTTAAGTTGCAAAAAATGGTCCCTCCAAATCTCATCTCCAATTTGATGATGATACTTTTCTTTTGGGCCATCCCTCAGTGAGTGAGGCCATAGAGTTTAGATAAATATTATCATGCTATGAGAAGGCTAATATCATCTCCAATTTGATGATGATAATTTTCTTTTGGGCCATCCCTCAGTGAGTGAGGCCATAGAGTTTAGATAAATATTATCATGCTATAAGAAGGCTACTGGATAGTTGGTAAATACTACAAATTCCAAGATTTTTTAGTTAATATTGCCCTAGATTTACAACAACTTATTGTGAATATTTTAGGGTTTAAAATTAAAAGTTTTTCATCAACCTACTTGGGTATTCCTCTGATAAAAACAATAAAAATGAGCTTTGGATCTCCTTTTTGGATAGAATAAAAGCTTGCTTGATAGGTTAGAAAGCTAAGTTCTTAACCATGACAGGAAGACTACAACTCATAAAGACTACATTGCAATCCATCGAATTTATATGATGCCACTTTCAAGATTTTCAACAAGTATAACATCAAAAATTGATAAAATTCAAAGACTTTCTATGGAAAGGTTGTGAGTAAAATTTTAGGTTTCCTCTTTGTAAGTGAGATAGGGTTTGTAAAGAAAAGAATATTAGAGGAGCAATCTTGCAGAATTGCAGACTTGTGAATTTGACATTAGGAACAAAGCTTGGATGGAGGAGACTATTCAAAGATCAAGGAAAGAATTGGGTGAAATTATTACTTCAAAAATATACAGGTTCTCTTGATGCAATGAAATTATTTGGGAAAATAAATCTACCCAGAGGATCATCAACATGTAACTTCATATAAAATAGTTTACAATTGATAAAGAAACATATTAGATGGTCAATCAATGAAGGGAATTATGCAATTTTTTTGTTTGATGCTTAGTTGAAGCCTTATCCTCTTATCTATGACTTAAAATAGCAACCATTGGCTCAAGCATGCCTAGCATGTAAAGGTCCAAAGGTCAAAGACTATATTATTATGAGTAACAACTCTAGATCATGAATTTATTTTATTAACTTGGTTGAAGGAGAGGAACCCAAACAAATTGCATATGAACTTAAAAAAATGCTTCAAGAGTTTTATTTTACTATTTTTACATGAAAGGATGAGTTGGTTTGGAATTTATCAAAGGATGGTGGGATATGAGGATTTAGAACAATAAAAATTTTCTTCTCCCAAAGATTTGTCCTGGAAGAATGTTTGGTCATTAGTGGCTCTCCCTAAGGCCTCAACATTCCTTTGGTTGGTAGTTCAAAGCAAGATCCTTCGAGGAGAGAGTCTACAAAGAAGAAGATATTAGGGACCTTTTAGACGTGCCTTGTGTGAGGATTTAGAAACATCATACCATTTACTTCTTCATTGTTAGTTTGCTCACACCATTTGAGGTTATTTTTCAAATATGAAATTATATTAAGTAGCTTTATCAACATTGAAAGAGTTGTTGAAATATTGGATTAATTATTTCAAAGCTAAAGCATTATGTATTCTTTGGAGGATTGACCCTACCATTATTTGTTAGAATTTATGGCTTGAAAGGAATAACATAATTTTAAAAAATAAATCTCAAAATTATGCCCAAGTTTAGAACCATATTATTGCCTCTCTTGCAGAATGTTCACAAATATGGTGCTCACCACGAGAAGTCTTAATTACATAAAAAGAAGCTCTAGTAACTTGGCTACAAGATTTGAACATACATGGAAGGGTCATATGTGATAATGAAATTAAAGTAAATGATCTACTTCAATCTACCGTTAAATAAAAATGTCCAAAAATTAGGTTTATCAAAATTAATTTTGATGGTGCTTCTAAAAGAAATTTAGAAAAAGCTACTGGAGGTGGTGTTTTTAGAAATAATGAAGGCAAAATTCTCCTCACTTATTTAAAATGATATGGAACTTCAACTAACAACATAAAGTCTAGGGCACTTCTTACAAAGAACTAAATCACAATAGCAAAAGGATGGAAATATATTTCAATTGAGAGAGATTCACAAATTATCATCAATGTTATTAACAAAAATGGATGTGCAGACTCAAAATAATATTACATCATCTATTACTAGAGACAATCTCATGGAAGTGTAAGCATATTTATAGATAAACAAATAAGGTAAAATATAAATTAGCGAATTGTGGTGTCGATCTTCATCTCGGTAAAATTCAAATTTAAAAAGACAATTGATCAAGTGAGATTTTATCTCTTAATCAAAATGAAGTCAAAAAACTAATTATGGAGACATAGCACTTCGAAGAAGTTGAATATATTTGAAAGACAAAGAAATGAAAAAATTATAATAAAAAAATATGTTGCAACAAATATAATATGGTATTTTGATGAGAGTGACCCCAATAAAATTCACCTATAACTTGTTAAAAAAAAAAACTATCTCAATATCTTTTTATAAGGCATCTATAAAATTAAAAACACAAACAAATTAAATATCTTTAGGACTTCTTTCATTAAATATTTAGAAAATTTTAAATTAAAAAAATTAACATCACTCTATAAATTTAAACATCTATGGGGAAGAGTGGGAACCAAAAGATGAAGAGCTTGGGAAGGAAGCTAGACCGAAAACAAGAACTAGGTTTCAGTTTCGGAGCCAAAAACTAGGTTTTTGTTTCAAAACCAAAAATTAGGTTTCGGCTTTGGATGGTTTGTTGAGAATGTTTTTTGTCCTGTTTTTTTTTATTTTGTTAGTCTAGTTAATTCTGGCAGGGTGTTTGCTCTCTCTTGCATAGGATTGAACTACCTTAGATTGTTTTAAAATTTTACTGAGTATGTATGAGGCTGTTTTGATAACTTTGTTTGAGTTCGATCGTGTTAAATCTTTGGATCTTGATTTCTTTTAAATCTTTGGATCTTGATTTCTTTTTTGGTGGTTTATGGATCTCCTTTAATCTTTCGAAGATATGTGAATCTATTTTGTAAAAGGTCTGGTTTCCTTTCAAAACTCTTTCTTTCACCTTTCACCAAACTAAAAAAATTTATGTAACTTTTAAAAACTAAACTATTTCACCAAACAAAAAAAAATTATGAACTTTTAAAAACTAAACATTTTCACAAACATATGCAGGTTAAAATTTAAAACAATCATAAAAAAAGCTTTAATTAAAAATCAATATTAATCAAAATGATTTTTTAAAACCAACTTCTACTCATGATTCACAGGCTTCCTCCTCGGCATGTTCTACCAAAGTCTTCTTTTTTGCTCACACCTAGCGTTTGATGAGAGGACTAAGTCACTGTACATGCCGAGCTATACTACACGCAATTATTGAATTGTTTTATCCCAATTTAATCCTTCAACGTAGAAAATAAAGGCACCATCTGGTCAAGAATTTTCCACGGCGAAGACTAAATTCCCATTCTCTCCACTGTGATCGATAATCTTCCAAAAGCCTGAGTCTGAATATGTGAATGAATTGGTGTCGTCTGCCACTCATAAGGCTTAATAAAATCAACAAGAACAAAAATAAAAACACAATTACAATCTCTAGAAATCCAATGGCGGACAGATATTTTCCCAACACAATGCCCCATTATGTAGAAGAAGAACCAATTGAAAGCCAAGCGAAAGACGGAGAGGACCGACTGCTGTATTTATTGCGTTTGCCTTACGCTTCTGCCGCCAACAAATTTCTGGAAGCAGCTCTATCTCTCAAAGACGAGGTAAGTAATCTATGCTCCTGACATGTCAACAATAATTGGACGATTTGATTAGTGAAAGGGTTGAGGTGCTTTCAGGGTTTAGGGAAAATTTATTTATACACGTTTTTAAAGGGTTATATGGAATTAAAACCTGGTAATTATGCATATATCCTCTTGCAAGATTTAAACCTTTCTTATTTAACCAGTCGACACAAATATTAAGGTTGACCCAAGATTTGGAGCTTTGATATATAGGATGAAACGTGTCATTCCTCATCACGTACCCCAAACTCCTTGAGCCTTTTATATTCACTCTGTGTGTATGTTTTTGTTTTAAATGCAGAAAATTATACTCAAAACTCATTGAGCATCATAACAAACTTTCTGTTTTCCACATGCTAGTAGCAGTTACTTATAACCTAATACCAAAAACCAGCTCCACCCCTCAACTGATAGAGGGTGGCCCCATGATGGAGGGGGCTTTCCGCTGCTACTTTTATGAAAGAGGTGATCCCATGCCCAAAAGAACAAAAAGGGAATAATAATAATAATAATAATAATTAGCACTTAAACTTATATTTTAGAAACTGTGGGAAGTGGATAGTGGCTACTGCTTAGGAAGAAAAAATTAGTTTGTGTGTGGAAAATTAGAGATTTTCCTTCTATGTGGCAAGAAGTGAATTGTCAACTTTTGCTTGAATCTCTACTAAATGGATGGAAAATTAAAAGCTACTTAAATCAAGTGAAATTAAAAAATTACCATGGGACCAGAATTTGTGCAAAATCTTACCTAATTATCTCAATGACACTTGCAATTTTTGTTTTTCTAGCCGAACAAGTTGATGGGACCATGCTTTTATACGCTGGTTTATCAAGTAAAACATGGAACCAAGTTTGTCACCTCTCCTAGATAGACCTTATGCCCAGACACTTAACCAATAAAACTTGAAACCCCTCAAACCTATTTCATAGCTGCCCACATTACTCAGAAACAAAGCAGAAAGGAAGGAACAGTTACTCTTGAAACCAAGAGTTCCTTTTCCTGTTTTATGCTCTAAGCATCTGCTAAGAATACTTGTATGCAATAATGTGTAATACAGGAGATCAACCAACCTTCTTCTAGTATTTAAACGTCATAACATCAAGGTAGAAATGATTTCAAAACAAAAAACAGTTTGAGCAGAAACCATGACCCCAATCCTTATGCCTCTTCCACAGGGGTGGTACAGGTAAACTAGCATTCACAGTAATGAGACTCTTGTGAGTCTCGTTCTGTAAAATCTACTATGTTTTACATTGTTCTCTTACTTGTAGAGTCATCGTAAAGTTTCCCCAAGCTTTGTCCCAAGCCAAAGGATGGTTTAGTACTTCTCTCCTACCATCACTAAAAGTGTTTAGTTATTTTAAAGTCCAGGTGTGTATCCACCATACCCTGGGGTGACTTCAGCAGATCTATCACTACAACTGCTACCTCCTTGCCCCTTATGTCCTCAAAATCTTTTGATGGACGGTCGATTTTGAAAATTAGATTTTGGATTTTGATAGTGTTTACTTGGTGTCCCATGATATTAAACTGCATCCACTCCACTATCTCCTCTTGAGAGGTTTCTTCTTCATGAAAGGTTGTGACAAAATTGATGGAGAGTCACAACTAGGGCCGTCTATAAGGACCCTAACACTAAGGGCACTTTTGACTATTTTTTGAAATTTATTCTTTTTTTGGTCAAATTATGTAGGCATTCTTTTTGATCCCTTATATTGTGGAGAATCTTCTTTCCCTGAAATAATCTGGTCTAAGATGTTCCATGGGGGCCTGTCCATGCTTCAGGGGCCGTCTTAGAGACATGTCTTGACCTCTGGAAAAGCTGTCTAGATGTCTTGAAAACCCATCTCACTGTTCCAAAAATTTGTCCTGCTGTCTTGTGCCATCTCATCCTAAAAACTTCATGGAACATGGTTTGAGGCTTATGAATGCCTCCCAAGGTCAAACTCTTGCTTTTCCATACAATATTGGAAAAAAGGAACTATAAAAAAATGGGATTATTGTGAGTTCTTGTAGATCCCTGATTAAAATCATTTTCAATCCATTTTTAAACTATAATAATTTTACAATATTGGAAAATGATGAAAATTATCTGATTTGCAATTAAGTGAACAAAAATCTGATGTTCAAGTTATTTTCAAATTTATATTTATTATATTTATTTATTTTAAATTGTGTTATGGAATTCAAACGAGCGTTGGCCATATTACATCATGAATGCATTGTCATAGTATTTCAACAAATCAAATGTTTGTTGGTAACACAACAAATCATATTATCATGGGTTACCTTATTGCGGGAGTATCCATCACAATGCGCAGATATGAACTTGGACTGTGCTTATGCAGTTGCATCCCATTTAATGTTGCTTTTGAGTAAATGTTAAGGTTAACATTGGGCAGATCTTGTAGAGAACATAAGGATGGGCTTGGATCCATAATATGGGTACACTCGACCCTAGGTTCAGGCATTCATAAGTTCGATCCCTACATCCAAGTGACCCCATAACTGTACAAGGTGCCCACCTACAGGATTGGAACATTGGCCAACAGTGTGAAACTTATTGCTTTCCATTGGTTGGTCAAACCGGTTTGGCAAAATATCAAGGTTAAAATTGGGTAGATCTTTAGAGTAATTTAAAATATGGGTACACTTGAGCCTAGGTCTATGGGAACTCGACTCTAGGTCCATGCATTTTCATAAATTTGATCCTTACCTCAAGGTGCCCCCATGGCTTTACAGGGTACTTGCCCGTGGGGTTGGAAACTTGGCTTATGCTGTGAAACTTCTCATTGTCCACCACTACCATGAATCTTTATACTTAAGAACATGAATCATCCACAAACATGCAGAAATATCAAATAAATCGTCTACCAAACAATAAATTATAAATCCATACAAGAGATGAATATAGAGAATCCCCTTGAGGAAGGGCGTCACCCTTAATACTCCTTAAGGAAGGAATAACTCGACAAGATCTCTCAATATGAGAGCACCATATAGAGAGGGCAAAGTCTCATTAGCCACTTTATGGGCAAGGATGCAATGACGATGACTGTTGACATCTCACAACTTATGATCCTTTATTTATATACTCTCGCCTTTATGATCATAGGGAAGGGTATGACCCTAAACCTAGCAGCTGATTCGTTAACCTTTACTCATTATTACAGTATATTATCCCAATACAATAAAGCTTGGGTTATGTGTGGCTCATCCCAACTACTCCATAACCCAATACAAAATCACATCCCTAGATACCTAACAACCATGTACCTCAAACCCATTGGGCAATTTATATTTATTTTTTTTCAATGAGTTTACACAGGTTTTTATGAGGGGTCCTGGTCCCCTCATACTGAGTGGGGTTTGAACCTTGGACCTCTCAAAGAGAGGCCAAAGCTCTTACCACTGCAGTAAGCTTGCAGCTGTTCAATTTATGTTTATTTTATAATTACTAATATTTTAATATTTTTTTCTTATTTCTATCAATTTTTCGCAAATTAATTGTTGATCTGTTTTTTTCATAGCCCTGTTGATAAATTGCCAATCCCGATTCTTTCAAATTTGATTCCATGTATGCACACTATAGTATTATAGAGATAATTCTAGTCTTAATGTGGAGTGGGTCCTTCTCTACCTTCTAGGTGACATCACTCTCCCAGTAGACTGTTTCGTTCTTTTGAGTGTTTTGCTTTTTTTTTTTTCCTCCATTCAAGTATAGAAAGTATTCCCTCCTAATAAATGTGAGCATTGCTAGGGAGTGCATGTACCTCAATTGCCTAGTCCTAGGCATATCCAAAGGCTTTCATAGAAACAAGAGATGACTATTGCACAAAGGAAGGTCTTTTCACTTTCCATATAATTGAATAGGGAAGCAACAACATAAAGGATGTCTTGTAGAGAAATAACCGAGACAAAATTTCAAAGCCTCTGATCCAAAGCATATCCATATCTGCTTTTAGACGAGAAAGTGAGGAAATCCAACCATAAAATTGGAAAAGGCATCAACTTAGTACATCTTCTCCTTGAAAAATCATTACTCTCCATGCCCATCACTTTACATAGATGATAGTCATTATTGGAAGAATGTTTTGTGCCCAACATAGCATGATAGCATAATTATACAATCTGCCTTCACACCAAAAAAAGATAATGGGGAAAGCAAGTTGATATAACTTACCTTGCCTCCAAAACACTTTGGTGTGGCCTTTCATTCTCTATGCACGTCCTTCTACATAGAGATTTTCTCCAAATCAGCCATATTTTCTCAATAGAAGCCTTGGAAGGATGAAAGACAATGCGAGCCTAGCTAGGGCAATGGTTTCCATGCTTTGCCATGAAGAGTCACTTATGAGCATACCACCTATAATCTTAGAAGGGAAATTTCGACGATTTGATGTGAAATCAAGAGAGGGAGATCCATCATGTGGACTGCCCGGCGATCACCAAATGGATATCTTAGGGTTGGGCCAATTTCAATATCATTCTTAATAATATTGTTATCCTGTAGCTTAAAGGTAAAATGATGACTACTTTTATTTGGGTCGGTGGCATGCATAATCATCATTTTGAATATCATGCCTTCACGTTCTAATAAGGAGATTAGGATTTTCATTGATATTCACATCTTCCTTCTTAGACAATGACTTCTTATGATTCCTTCTTTTCCTTACCATCTTGACTAATGTGATGAAATACTTGCACCTTATCTCAAAATACCAAATTTACCTTTTTGACAAAATTTGTTTTAATATCATCCCAAAAGAAGGAAATTGATTTGTAACTTGATTTCCGTCTCTTTTTCTATGATCTATGTTGCATGGAAACTAATGTGGTATTTGATATGAACATGGTATGGCATACAAATACAACAAATTTTCGAGATCCCCTAATACATTTTATCTATTAAAAGAAGGAACATAGAACATAGACATGTTCATGCAAATATGAATATAAGTTTATATAGGATATTTTTGTTGTTTCTAATTTAAAGTATTTTTGTTTATGCCATGGATATGGTCCTAGACATGCCTAGATCATTATTTAATGTCTTAAACATTGACCACCTATGGACATGTATTCATATATGTAAGGGTATGATATCTATGTATTAGATACGTTTGGATATGATATCCAAGCAGTATGTATCTGTATTTGATATATCAATATGGGTATCCTGTATTAGTGTCGGATATTATGAGGCTGGATATGACAATAGACGATTCCTTTGAATGCTTCTTTGAGCAAAATAAATATTATAATCATGGTTGTTATGAGCCAATTTGTTTTCCTGGAAAGTGAGCTAGATTGGATCTTTTCCACTATTATTTTTGAATCTGATTCTACTATAAACCTGTCCAAGCTTTTTCCCTCTTAGCTTCAAGAAGGCTTTATGTAGATGATGATGGCCTTTGCATACTTAACTAGTGTGGAGTCTCACAGATTTTTCAAAACAAACAAAAGATCATCTCTCCATAGTTTCAAGAAGGCTTTATTTGGATAACGATGGCCTTCACAATGTTAACTAGTGTGGAGTCTCATATGTCCTTAAAAAAAAATCATATTTCCATCTAGATTGTGGGGAAGGCTTGCAGAGTTGGGGTTCCCTTTGGAAGTGCCATCCACATTAATCTTCAAGCAAATCATTAGGAGGTCTCTTCTACGCACTCATTTGTTTTTGCTATGTTCCAGCAAGTATATTTTTGGGGTAATGAAAAAATGAGGGGCTGTGAAAAAAGGATGGCTAGAAGGCACCCCAAGATCCTTGCAAAATAGAGAGAATGGGGGTTGCTGTATATACGATTCAAAAAATTTAATAATCGATATATTATAAGCACCTATGGCTAAGATATTGTGTGTTCCATAGTAATCTAATAAGAACACCATAAGATTCTAGAAGCAAAAACTGAAACTATCTTGATTGGAGATTCTATCAGATTTTATAGTACATTTAAGCACCACTCTCTTCAATTTCTTTCTCATGCCATTGTTATATGATGTTGCCATGTTGTATGAAGCTTTTTGATTGTGAGTCCACTCACTATCACCATTATGGCTATCATAAATTTATGAGTAACTTCTCAATGGTTGATACTCTTTGCGTTGTTGATGTAGGTGGCAAATCTAACGTGGTGCCAACTCACATGCCAATACAACATAGAGTCACCATGTATGTGTCTTCTACATAGCTTGATATAGGTTTTGCTATAGTTGTCATATATAGGTTGTTGCATGTGGATGCACAACACCTAATGTTATAAAAAAGTTAGTAGGGGTAATTTTCATTTTTGATAGATATTGATATGGGGTGGTAGTTGGTACATAGATGGTTCCCTACTGTCTCCCCCAATTATCCTCTTGTATATTGTGTATGGTACATTGTACACGTTTTGAATAATCCTATTTGCATATGTATTTGAGCATTTTATGAGTGTCGTTGTGCGTACAACATTGGATTGTCGTTGGTTACATATGATAATGGCATATTGGTTTGGTAAGTGAGTTGTTTCTATTTTACGCTAATGTATGTTATTTTATTGCATTGTATGGATTTTGGAATACAAGACTGTTGTGCTATACATGGGGTGGTTGCAATGAGTCTAGATCGGGAGAAGGCGGTGACAAGGAGTGAACATGACAAGAGTTAAATGATGACACTCCATGAAGTGTATTTGGATGTGGACGTGGACAACAATGAATGTGGGGTGGGCCTACATTGAGATCTAAGACATAGTAAACAATGAATGTGGTGCAAGCAACATGCGTAGGGATGTGACAAAGTCCGATATCACCATGAGAGCCCCTTCCATAGGTTGAAGGAAATGTGTAGAGGTGAGCCTTTTGTAGGGGCCTCTTCATGCTAAGGGAAGAGAGGGTGTGGAGGTCACATGGAAACACCATTGCCTTTCCCTGCATTTGGACGAAGATGCATGGACAATAGTGATGAGGTCAACTCTTTGGGTGATAGAGTGAGTCTTGTCGTCAAAATTTTGTCTATGGCCCCCTTGGGAAGAGGGAAGTCCTCAGATGGATGACATTATCCTTGATGAGGAAGTGCAAAATGAGTGGAGCAAGCTTGGTGGGAAACATTGTTATTGATAATTGAAGACAAATTTATGAAAAAATCCGAAAGTGTTTGACAAAGTCGTGCACGAAGAAAATGAGGTTGGCATATATGATGCATGCGCAAATGAGGAAGTTCATGCAAAGGAAGAATATTGTGACGAGCAGTTTGCGACAATTGTGACGGAGTAGTTTGCAAAAGTCAACCAGGCATGGGAGTGATCCTAACATCGACACAAGTGCAGGAGGGAGTGCTTATAGGTGCATAGGATGAGATTTAGACATGAACAACTATAATGGAGTGTGTCAGGTAGCAGGTGGAGTTTTGGCACTTGGGTAGAGCCGATGTTCCTATACTCATGAAGGAGGTTGCTAAGCATCGACATAAACATCAAGGGACATCTGAGCTTTAAATAGGCCTTGAAAGGAGACATTCAGTTAAGAGAGATAGTCAGTACATGAAATTAGTCACTTGGCAAGCAGTACACCACCGACAATGCCAAGAACAAACACAAGACTAGTCTAGCCAACAATGGTTATGGACGCAACAAGCAAGCAAAAGTGCCCAAAATTCCATGGTGTCAGAAAAGAAGATCCAATTTGTCACAAAAGAATCTATGTAACAATATGGAAAGCATATGGGGTAACAAACACAACAATGTGGGTGCAAGGGTGGCAATGGATTGGAATTTGTCATTCACAACTCCATTCAACTCTTGGAACAAAATCAAATAATCCTCTTGTGGCATGACACATAAATCATTGATGGGATCCACATAACCAAATAAAGGAAAGATAAGACATCAAGTCATATGATTGCCGTTTGAAAGAGCTGATCGACAAAATGGAGAAGCAACTTGGTGGTCACTTATAGAAACTCTGTTTATGGATGAACTTCCTTTGAAGTTTTGAAAGAAGATGAAGGTTGTACCTTTGACATAATATCAAGAAGCCTTTGAAAGAGCGTTTAATCTAGAAAGTGAAATGAAGATAATGATGGTTAGAGAAGTCAAAGTTGTGCAAAGAGTAGCGTTGACAATGGTAGTGGGGAAGAGAAAGGGGAATCATTAATTGAGGTGCTCAAGAAGGATATACTACGCATGATGTAAGAGCTAAAGGAAGACAAACAAAGAAAATGTGATGTTTGGTACATGGAGTGTTGGACAGAAGGGCAGTCCAATACTTATTGCCCGAAGTGCAACTATTGCAATATTTGTGAGGTGCACGGGCACTATGTGTCAGAGTGTCCATTTAATGTGAAGGATCAAACTCTGCAGTTTGAATGAGGCTAACAAGAAGCAAAGCACATCAATAGGAGATGCAATAAGTGGAGGTTATTGGACTAGCAAACATGGGAAAAGTAATGGTAACCAAGGCAACAAGAATACAAAAGGACAAAATTAGAGCAGTATTTAGTATGATACAACTCGAAGGCCTATTGTACAATGCCTCCAGTGCCAGGAATGAGGTCACTTCATGTGTAGTTGCACCAACATTGCCACATTGAGCATGCAAATGATGTGGACCTGGGAACCATGCAAAATCTAATTGTTCGAAGTAGAAAGTGGACAACCTAATATCAATTTGTTTGATATAGAAGAAACAAACTTGGGGAAAAACAGGTTTTGCTATGACATGGGCCCAAGCAAAGAAGTAGGCGGAGTATCTAATCTTGGCACAAAGAAGAAAAGACAATAGGAAGCCTGTGCAATGCATATAGTGAGAAATGGCCAAAGAGCATCACAAAAGGGAGAAACAAGAGCTAATGCATGTACACACCTACCTTTGATGAGCTATAAATCTCTTGCAGAATTGCAATTCAAATTTTATAGATGGATATGTGGGTGAAGATGGCGACATTGCTTCAAGTAATTGTGAAACCACATAACATTGTCAAGAGGATGGTGCAAGTTCCCCGAAGAGGGGGAAGCAAAAGCGTTCAAGCTTGCTACTATAGAAGAAAGTAGCAGAGAAGGATAAATATATCAATCCGACGATCCTTATGATCAATGTGAGGAAGAGATGAGCACTATTGCACATGGATATAGTGTGACACACTAAGGCACATCATAGTGGACGATGGATTTAGTGTAAATGTTCTTCCATAGAAAACTTGGAGAGACTTGGATGCACCAACTTTGTGATGACCTAACTTCAAATTGCTTAGATCAGATCAATATGAGATAATGAATTACTAGTGAATGTAGGGTCACGGTCAGACACAATGGAGGTAGGCATGCCATGAAGGCAGAAGATAGAATCAAGGAAAATTTGGGCAACGGTGGAGGTCGTGTAAGGATGGGAGAGGGAACAAAAATGAACATACTTTGAAAGACAATCCACTACCACAAAAATAATTGATTTACCGCCTGACTTAGGTAACTCTTCAATAAAGTCCATTGAAATATCTATCCAAACCTGTTCAGGAATCGACAATGGCTGAAGAGTTCTTGGAGAATGCACTGTTTCACCTTTCATTCGTTGACAAGTGTCACATGCAGCCATAAAATTGTGTATGTCCTTCATACCCTTCCAAGAAAAAGTATGCTTTAGCCTTTCATATGTTTTAAGGAACCTTGAATGGTCTGCCGTGGGGGAAGCATGCATTTCCTTCATGAGAAGGTCCCTGAGGGAAGATGTGCGAGGAACCACAAGGTGCTGATGGTAGCGTAAATCTTGTCCATCCCAAGTATAGCAAGGACATGAGGTAGGATCTGTTTGAAGGGAAACAACCATAGTTTGCAAATCTGAATCTTGAAGCACCTCCTCACGGAGAGAATTTATCCATTGAGGAATGGGAGAGGAAATGGCACATAACATACTGTGAGCCTCAAATTGACGAGAGAGGGCATCGACCACAATGTTCTCTTTGCCCTTTTTATAGGTAATATCATAATCATAACCCATAAGCTTAGAAACCCACTTTTGTTGTTCAGGGGTAGCAACTCGTTGCTCTAAGAAATATTTGAGACTTTGATGATTTGTTTTAATAGAAAAATGATGCCCAATGAGATAAGGTTGCCAATGAGTGACTGCATGCAAAATGATAAGCATTTCCTTAGCATAAGTGGATTTTCCTAGATTGCGATTGGAAAGCGCTTTACTAGTGAAAGCCAAGGGTCATCCTTCCTGCATCAAAACTGCACCAATACCATTTCCTGAAGCATCATTTTCAATTACAAAAGGCTTAGAGAAATCAGGCACTGCTAAGACCGACGTTGTTGTCATTGCGTGCTTCAAATCAAGGAAAGCATGTTCAGCTGGACCCGACTAAGCAAAGGAAACCTTTTTCACCATGGATGTTAAGGGAGCAACATTTTTTCCATAATTGCGAACAAATTTGCGGTAATAGCCGATAAGTCCCAAAAATCCACGAAGACCTTTGAGAGTGTGAGGTTTCGGCCACTCTTGAACTGCCTGAATCTTTCTAGGGTCAACTTTAACACCATCTTTGAAGACGATTTGTCCCAGATATTCCACTTTCGTCAACCCAAAAGAACACTTGGACCGTTTAGCATAAAGTTGATGTTGTGCCAACAATTGTAAGGTTTGATCCACATGGACGGGGTGCTCTTCCCGAGAGCGACTATAAACCAGAATATCATCAAAGAAAACCAGAATGAATTTACAAAGAAATGGACGAAAAATGTTGTTCATGAGATTTGGAATGTGGAAGGTGCATTGGTCAAGCCAAACGACATTACCAAGAACTCGTAATGGCCCTCATGAGTACAAAATGCGGTTTTGGGAATATCTTCTTCTTTGAGCCGGATCTGATGGTATCCAGAACGAAGATCTAATTTAGAGAAAAACATAGTCCCATGCAACTCATCCAACAATTCATCCACTACCGGAATAGGAAACTTATCCTTAATGGTGAGCTAGTTGAGCTCACGGAAATCAATACATAATCGTCATGAACCATCTTTCTTTCTCACTAATAAGACAAGCGAAGAGTATGGGTTGTTACTGGGGCGAATGACTCCAGCTTTTAACAATTCCTGCACTAACTTCTCAATCTCTGACTTAAGAGCATGAGGGTATCGGTACGGCCTAATGTTAGGCTGTACACTACCAGGGACCAATGGGATGGCATGATCATGGGAGCAACGTGGTGGCAATTCGGTTGGTTCAGCAAAGACTGCATTGTGCTTGGTCAAAACAAGTTGCAAATCTTATGGAATTTGATCCACTTCTGTAGTAGGTGGCTAGACGGAAAATATTTATGCAATGACCCCACGAGATGATATTTTTAACTTCTCCATACGATTGGAACTAATAATTTGAGGAGGCCCTGCTTTTGAGTGTATGACTGTCAATTCTGTGAAAATTGCATCCATAGTTCTGCAAAGTTCCATGAGATGGTGCCCAAGGTACCCAACCACTGAGCTCCTAACACAATATCACATCCCCCTAATTGAAGGGCAAACATATCTTGTTTGAGCTCGTAATTCCCAATTTTCAATTTGACATTACGACATTTACCTTTACAAGGCAAGGTCCCTCCATTTGCCACCATGACCTCAAAGGAATTGCATGTGTGTATGTAACAATTGGCCTGTTTGGCAATTCGAGGATCAATAAAGTTGTGTGCGCTACCTAAATCAATAAGGATTGTAAGGCGTCGGCCTTTGAAGAAACCCACAAATTTCATAGTTTGTGGACTAGTAATCCTTGCAAGAGCGTGAACCGAACTTTCTGCCTGAGGTTCTTCAGGTATTTCCTCTTCATGTTGAGATTGTGCTTCGGTTGTGTCTTCTTCATCATCACTATGGTCACTGCTGGCAGGGTCTTCTACATCTATTAGGAACTTCTTTTGGGCACATGTTACAACACAAATATAGCCAAGTCCGCTATATTTCCAAGTTTCACTTATTTCATTGATTTATTATTATAAATAGAAGTAGGTTGATTTATTTGTAATCATCTATTATCTTAAATTTGATTTGCGTATTCGCAAGGACTCAACCCTTCGTAGTGGCAAAAGGACTTAGCCATCCTAAAGTGGCAAATAATTATTTAATTTTCTCATTTGCATTCTTGTTCGTATTATCTCCATAAGAAATTCTGCTTCAAGTGGTATCAGAGCACTTTCCAGGACCAGCACAAACTTGTCGTCATTTCGAAACTTGATACAGGTTGCAGAACATTGTTCGCTTTCCACCTGAAGATTATTTTGAAGGATTCGTGTTAGCAATAATTTTTTTCGTAGAATTCCTATTCGTACTATTTGAAAGCACAATATCCAAGAATTCGTCCAAGCGCAGTAACAGTTTTAACTCAGGTGACAACGTAATTTTTTCCCTGTGATGTCTAATACAAATCTGGAATCTAGATCTTAGTTGAAGAACGTCATTTCGATCGCCACTGGAGAACACATACATTTTAGCGACATCTAAATACAAGTCTAGAACTTCGATCGCAGCTGAAGAACGGTACTATTTGACGTTCCACCATTTTTTTTTCACTCAGCGGTAGGCTCGTATCTGCAGATTTAAACACATGCTCATCATCGCTATCTAACATACGTGCGCGATTAAAATATTAGCAGACATAGTTCAGCTCTTGCAAAGCCGTTGGGTGCAGCTCTAGCGGTCTTTTCGTCCTTAGCAAAACAAAACCATTCAGTGACCTAATATTTCAATTTTTCCGGAAGTATTTTCAGAAAACATAAGAGTTTTAACCCTAAATCCGCGGTCGTAAGGTGAAACCGCTTGTCTTAAGATAAAAGTGGTTACCATACAACATCAAATTTTCATACGGCGTTGGGTAATATAACCAAAGCGTTACTGGGCAAGGCGATTCGCTCAAAATTTCCGAAAGGTGATTCACTCAATCGGCCAGACAACGATTCGTTCCAATAATACAACAGTCAAAGAAGGTCGTCCACGATTACCGTAAGCATAAGGTACAATTTTTTTTCAATATTTTTAAGGTTTTTAGCTTTCGGAAGTTTCTTCTTAATAATGTTTGCGTTTGGGAAAGTATTTTATCCCACACGCACTGTAGGGGAGGAACTTTACAAGTTTATTAGTGCATAAGACCACAAAGAGCGTTGCGACTTCGGTCATGCCAAAGTTCCTACGCACTATCCTTCCTGTGACATTTCGCCTACACGTGTTTGGTCATTCAATCAAACTAGACGTATTAACGCATGTTCCTTGCAGTTTGGTGACGTTTTAGTTCATTCATCGTCTATAGTCCACAAATCCGTTGTCCAAGTCTACACCTCGACGTTATCTCCACGTGTCTACATATAATCCAATTTAGTCTCGTTCGCGTCTAGTCGAGTACAGTTTGTCCTGCCAAGTCATTGGTAAGTGATCATATGTCAGTTTGTCTTCATATCGACCTTTAAACTAAGTCGCTTGGCATGTTGTTCAGAACGGGAGTCAATAAAACACAGTAGCTGTTGACATAAAAAATAAAAAACCGCCATAACCATTGAAGTTCGAAATCTAATCCATCATAGCCGTTGAGGGTCGAAATCTGACCGTTGGAAAGCCGCAGCCCTTGGAAATTCAATCTAGCCCATCACAGCCGTTGAGGGTCGAAAAGCTAGCCGTTGGCATTTGAATCCCAACTAGTCGTTGGAAGAAGATTTCGAATTTGCAGTTGGAGCAAAAATTTTGTGGTTGAAACGAAATTCATTGTCAATTAGATTGACAACAATTTTTTTTTCATAACCAAATATTGTTGCAGACATAAACAAAATTATTCAGATATTTTCCTAGTACTCATTTTTTGGTAGTAAGCAAGTGCATGAGTGGCAGGTGGAATAAAATGTTGTTCATGAGACTTTGGAATGTGGAAGGTGCATTGGTCAAGCCAAATGGCATTACCAAGAACTCATAATGGCCCTCATGAGTACGGAATGTGGTTTTGGGAATATCTTCTTCCTTGAGCCGGATCTGATGGTACCCAGAACGAAGATCTAATTTAGAGAAAAACATAGTCCCATGCAACTCATCCAACAATTCATTCACTACCAAAATAGGAAACTATCCTTAATGGTGAGCTTGTTGAGCTCACGGAAATCAATACATAATTGTCATGAACCATCTTTCTTTCTCACTAATAAGACAAGCGAAGAGTATGGGCTATTACTAGGGCGAATGACTCCAACTTTTAACAATTCCTGCACTAACTTCTCAATCTCTGACTTAAGGGCATGAGGGTATCGGTACGGCCTAATGTTAGGCTGTACACTACCAAGGACCAATGGGATGGCATGATCATGGGAGCAATGTGGTGGCAATTCGGTTGGTTCAGCAAAGACTGCATTGTGCTTGGTCAAAACAAGTTGCAAATCTTCTGGAACTTGATCCACTTCTGTAGTAGGTGGCTGGATGGAAAATATTTATGCAATGACCCCATGAGATGATATTTTTAACAACTTCTCCATATGATTGGAACTGATAGTCTGAGGAAGCCGTGCTTTTGAACCATGAAGAGTGTATGACTGTCAATTCTGTGAAAATTGCATCCATAGTTTTGCAAAGTTCTATGAGATGGTGCCCAAGGTACCCAACCATTGAGCTCCTAACACAATATCACATCCCCCTAATTGAAGGGCAAACATATCTTGTTTGAGCTCGTAATTCCCAATTGTCAATTTGACATCACGACATTTACCTTTACAAGGCAAGGTCCCTCCATTTGCCACCATGACCTCAATGTCATGTGTGTATGTAACAATTGGCTTGTTTGGCAATTTGAGGATCAATAAAGTTGTGTGTGCTACCTGAATCAATAAGGATTGTAAGGCGTTGGCCTTTGAAGAAACCCACAACTTTCATAGTTTGTGGAGTAGTAATCCTTGCAAGAGCGTGGACTGAAATTTCTGCCTGAGGTTCTTCATGTGTTTCCTCTTCATGTTGAGATTGTGCTTTGGTTGTGTCTTCTTCATCATCACTATGGTCACTGCTGGTGGGGTCCTCTACATCTATTAGGAACAACTTCTTTTGGGCACATCTATGCCCCTTGAAAAAAGTTTCGTCACAATTATAACACAACCCTTGGGCTCGTCGAACGTCCATTTCCTCGGTGGTCAAGCACTTTGAAGGGATAGATTTATTTTCATGATTGCTTGTAAACCTAGGAGGAAAAGAGGGTTTGGTTGGTTGAAATTTAGATGCCCTCTTTTGAGCTATAAATTTGGATTCGACCAACCGTGCTAGGCTTATGGCTTGCATCATTGTTTTCGGATTAAACATCTTAACCTCAGCTTGAAGATCATCCCTTAATCCACTGATGAAACAACTCATAAAAAACCCTTCATTCAACCCCTTGGTCCTGTTAGCTAATTTTCCAAATTGGGCCTGGTAGTCTCGAACTGTAGAAGTTTGTCTGAACTTGGTCAAAGCACCTTGGAAATCATCATACGCACTAGGGCCAAAGCGAGTAAATAGTTGTGATTCAAGATCTTCCCAAGAAGGGTTAGTAACAGTTTGGCGAAACGAAACCATTGGTACCACTTCAAAGCTTCTGATTCAAGATTAAAAAAAGCCATCTTGATCCAGTAAAATTTAGGGATATTGTGGAGTTGGAAGAATTGATCAATACAAAATAAACATCCCTCTACGTCTTTCCCATTGAACTTTGGAAAGTTTAGCTTAGGCATCTTGAAAGTTGTATTACGGTCCAAGTGCAAACTATCATGTTCCTTATGGGGTCCTTTTCCTCGTCCTGACTGTTTAGTCTCAGGATATTCAAAAACCTGAGGACCGGTTTGAAGCTTGGATTCCACCTCTAGAATTTGTTCAAGTATATCTGTTTTGGAGGAAATGTACTCTTTTCTAAAAGTTTGGATATCTGCCTTGATTGATTGATTGTCTTGAATAATGGATTGGAGTTGTTTTGTGATGGTGTCCAATGTTATGGCTTGTTCCATTTTTTCCTGGTGTCCACGAGTACCATTAGCCATTTTGGGTTGACTACTAATGACTTACTAAAAATAGAATGTGATTTCAAGGGTTACTATTTTTAGTATTTTTTTTTGAATTAGGTTGAAAAACTTATTTTAGGATAGGGACCACTTCGATTATCGCTTGATCTGAGTGCTTAGTGAGGAGATATACCGACTTCTTTGACTGGTAGGCGCAAGTAGATGTCGGGGTAATTTCTTCCTCTTGGACTTAAAAATTCATAGATGGGTCCTTGAGGGTCTTTGGTGTAGAATAAGGAGCTGCTTTTAGTCCCCAAAATTTTGGGCCAAATTGACTACCCGTTGGGAAGTTATGGTCGTAACAAGAAAAATAAAAAATTGCCAATTTTGGAAAATCGGTGCAAAATTTGACCAAGAGATACCAAGGATAACTGTCTGAAATAGAATGTAGAGTTCTCAGGTAAATTTTGGAGTCAATATAAGCTCTGAGTGAAGAGATATCCCTGTTTGAGTAAAAATTCAATGCCTTGTTTTTTTAACTCTTCAGAAGTTGGAGTACTGATCACTTGTCTATGTCTGTATCACCTGTACTGTGATTACTGACAATATTCAGACACTGTATGTTTTGACTCTGCCCTGTATGTTCTGACAACTGACCAGTCCTATCTTTGTCCCTGTCACCTGTACTGTGATTACTGACACTGTGCAGACACTGACCCTGTGATTCCCTGCGGTTACTGACACTGTCTGTTTTGTTTCTGTAATTGACAACCCTGTTACTGATGACTAATATTGTTACTGTCAACCTGACTGTTACTGTGATTGACTTGACTGTTACTGCCACTGAAATATTTCTGATTATCACAAACACTTGCCAACTTTATCCAGCCTGTTTGGTGCATGCAGTTGTTTATTCTCGTGATAGGGAAGTCTTCTTCGTATGCTCACTTTTGTGGGAAGGAAAATTGCAGGTTCAACAGACAGAAGGCTTTGTTTTTGCAGGTTGAAGACTTTTGTTTGGACAGAACCAAGGTGCGCTAAGCAAGGGAGTATGTAATACCCATAGGCCCTCTGTTATACTGCAGTGACGAACAATAGTGCTCGGACCAATATTTCAGGCCACTACCCAAGGAGGATTCCACACATACCCTTGAGCACACTACCTGCCTCTCTGACAGTATGGGAGGGTAATCGTCCGGGATGTTGTGTCCAGTGGACTATGGATAATACAAGGCCAAAAAGCTTTCTATTGCATAAAATTTTGTTTAAGCCTAGATGGTCTCCCGATACACCCAAAGATGCGTGGGAGCTCAATTCCGTGCGCGAGTGTTGTCTGAGGCATGGGTATTGGAGTCTGATCGCCCCTCACTTCATTAGACGCTTTATGGGCTATCTAGCTTAGCCAATAACGACAACTCCTTCACAATATTTTAAAACCCTCGGCACAGGGTTTCTAGCCTACTCAACTACTGTAAAAAAAGGATTGTATTTTTTGGTTTTTTGGTTTTTGAAATGAAAAACACAGGGAAATTATACCTAATAGGTGGAAATGGATGGGCAAGAATTGTCGCAGTCGCAGCTGAACTCAGCCCTGGAAAGCGCTCTGATACCATTTGTTAGGAACCTACTATTAAAAATAAGCAAACTCACACAAAATGCAGAAATTAAGCAAAAAATCATGCAATTTCAAAAATCATAATGCGGAAAAGTAAATGCAGAAATAAACACTCTTACAATTAGCACTGAATCGTAGGCCTCTTTGAGGGGGCAACCTCCTTCAATATTTCATTCACTTGCAAAAAGATACATTCGTACATGGCTTCATAGCTTTTAAAGAAAAGACTTAATGCAACCCTACCCTAACCTCAAGAGTTGGCTTACATGCAAAATGCCACTCGAGCTAGAATCTTCTACCAAACATTGGTTACAATCTTGATAACGATTACATGAAATGGCCCCACTTGTCTAGGCGCCTTCTTGCCACATACATTATAAAATATTATAAAATATCATTATAGATGGTATCCCCATGTTGGAAGTGGGTCATTACATAAGCAAATGAGAATTATAAAATAATGTTAGGATGAGGTCCTAACACTACAACACAATGGAGTAGGAAGCGTTGGGAATGGTGTATGTGGTGCAAAAGTTCCAACATTATCTGCTCACGCATTATCTATTCATGTTCATTGATCATTAGGCATTGCCATACTTGATAAACAAATTGATCATTTAAGGGCAATTTAGCAAGTGGCTTGTCACATTGCAAGAGTGTGTTTTGGGTCATGGTACGACTAGTGAAGAAGCATGTCATCGCTGACCAATTGTCTTGAATATGCTTAGGAGAACCTGTAGATAGTGGAGCACTAGACATATTTTTGGACACTCATTTATTCCACATTGAGGTGTTGTTGTCCTAGTATGAACACATTAGAACATACCTTTTGATTGGACAGCTACCAATTGAGTTGTTGGCAACAAAGGAAAGGAAGGTGATCATCAAGTTAGTTCCATTTCAACAATTTGAAGAGTTGCTGTACAAAATGGGGCTTCACATGATTTTGAGGCACAATAAGGGTTGTACGACGGACACATGGGACCTAATGTGACAACAAGAAAGGTCTTGCTCACCAGATATTGGTGACGTACCTTGTTTAGTAACTCGAAGTAGTTTGTACTCTCCTATAACATGCGTGAGTGGAGTAGGAAACCACTAAATAGAGATTTCATGCCATTGCATTTGTCTAATCTATAGTTGTGTGTAGAATGATGGTGGTGTTCCACTCTTGGAGGAGCAATTATGAATGACAAATTAATTGCTCAACAACTTGTCAAGATGCAGTTTTACAACTTGCATCAACCTCTCTTTGACGACCTTGCACAATGCAGTTTGGACGGCCTAGTCTGAAGCTCAGACGGTTTGACAACTTTCCTTAAACACCTGACACTAACCCAAACGACTTGCCTTTTGGTCCGATAGCGTGGCACATGCAATGGACGGCCTGGCAACTGGCTAGATGGCCCTATACAAATAGAAATAGTGAACAAAATATAAGATAATAGGGTTTGATTCTATATCTATTGCAACAATCAATCAATAGAAACACGCAAATATTACACAATGAACAATGGCTAAATGATGAACAAGTATGAACAAGATATTATATCAATGATGAGCCTGTATGGTCAAACAACATACTCCATCTCCTTGCATATATGTCTGCTTCTGTGCAGAACTACCGTGTGCGTACAACACCTACAATGTACTCCTTGTATGCACAATATCTCCCTTTGGCATGTACAATGCATCGTGTACCCACTCAAATGAATGAAGGGGTCTATTTAAACTAGGGGGAAGGTAGTTATTGGCAACTACCAACCTTGACACCTCACCTCTTCTTACATTTGTCTTGCATTTCATTTCATTTCCCTCCTAACTACAAGACAAACTAGATGACAACTAACCTTGCATGACTTTATCCACACATGACTATTACTTGACTCATTATTACATTATTCCATGCAATATTACAACGTTACAATTTTATTCAAATTACAAAACTTTATTATATGCGTACTTGACTTCCACGCATATTTTATTTTTGACTCTTTATTTCTTATGCTGAGGTGGCATGCCAAAACTAGTGCCTACATCTACCCTCCCCTCTATATTGGTTGACATCCTCGTTGACGATTGTTGCTGTTCCTGGGGGCTTTGGTTCTGTTGAGGTTGATAAGATCGAACATGTACTCTAAGCTCCTAGATCTATATCTTGAAAGCTTCTTTTTCTCCCTTGAGCCTCTTGGTATAGGCTTGATAATAAGCGCACTTGAAGCCATAGTGATGCAACTTTTGCTCAACTTCTGCCAACCTAGCCTTTTTGCTTCCTTTCTTACAACTTCTGTCAGCTTCTCATCCTGATCTGCAATCAGTTCATCCTTACGAGCAAGATCCTTCATCTTTCCTTCTAGAGTTTGCTCCCTCATTGCACATTTGGCCTTAATTTGTGCTATCAATTGATCCTGCTGTTCCAGTGTTTGCTTCATAGCCTCCATCTCTTTTCTCAACTCACCTAGTTTTGCTTCTACATCCTACTGTACTTGCTGAAGTTGACCTTCCACCATCGGATTTGGTTAGCTTGCTCTTCCTCCAACTTCAGGCTACAAACCATCTGCTGAAATGTCTGTAATCTTGTTGCTAACAACTGAATCAGATATGCTAAATCGTTCATCCTAGCATATGATTGTACCAACTTAGGTGCCAACTTTGCATACTTGACACTTGGGAGTTTAGGATAGGGTTCTATATTTCCTTCGTCAACCTACACTTGTGGTGGATATCGATAGAGTACTTGAGTACTTTCTAGAAGATTTCTGATTTTCAACATTGAATTGACACTACTACTGCCAACTCCTAGCTCCCATGAATGCACCTTATAATTATTTGCAAACTTCTTCATGAGCTCATCATCACGAGCCCAATGTACCAGTTTGCTTAACTCACTTTCCATTCTCAATTGTCACAATCGTCAGTCCCCAACACATTCGACTTTAAACTCACTCCGAACTCTATCAAACAATCCACTCACCTTCTCAAAGAATGTGTCAACCTGTTCATTGATATTTTCTCCAAGAACTGGTGGTCTCCTCAAATTTGGCACTTCTATGATGAAATGCTCACTTGTTTTGTCTTCTTCCGGTTCCATATCTGTATCATCCTTGGTGGTGGTCTCCTCAACATCTCCATCGTGATTTGTCAGGTTGATTCTTTGTTTGGCTGCCTTGCCCTCCTGAATCTCCTGAATCTTGTCTCCTTTTGCATCAACAATCTTCTTAGTTGTTTCCACCATCTTCTTACCTTTCTTAGTTTCTTCCTCTGGTAGTTGACTACTTTGACCTTATTGCCCTAGTCTATACTTTGATGTAGTTTGTTTTCCTTTCTCTCGAAACTCCTTCGACACTACTGAATTTGGTGCTATAGTTTGCGTTGTTGTAGATGTAAACTCCATTGGTGGTCCCTCATCCAATGGAGGTGATCCACATCTATCCATTGCATTTGCATATTGTCTAAGCGGTGTTGTGTTGTAACTCTTTGGTGTATCAACATTATCTACCTGCATCGAAACATCACCAACAAAGTCTCCTCCTAGTTCTTCATCCAATGGTGGTGATGCTTCCACTGCATCTACTACAATTTGAACTTCCTCATCTACATTTACAGGCACCATTGTCTCTTGTGCATGTTGCTATGCAGTTCTTCCTTCCAAATGTTGCGTTGCCCCTCCTTCCAAATGTTGCGTTGCCCCTTTGACACATTGAACCTTCTACGCAACAAGTACATCCAACTTTGGCTGCTGTCCACCCATAGCAAGCTTACTTGAAGCCACTCTAGTACCCCCAATGGTACCTGCAATGCTTCCTTGTACAACCTGTCTTCTTGGTTGTGCAGGAGTTCCTCTTTGCATTGCATCCTTCAACATTCCACGTTCTTGGATCTGCTAACCCAACACCACTCCCTGCACATTGCCACCAAATGTCCTCTTTTCTATGGCTTGCTATGGGGTTCTTGAAGAGAATATGGTGGCACCTTGACTAATTGGTTGTTGTTGTTATTGCTGCTGTTGGGGTTGTTGTTGTTGTTGCTGCAATTGCGCTCTCATCTGCTGCCACTATTGCTCCGTCTTTGTTTCTCCTTTATGACTAATTCCTTATCATTTGGCAGCTACTCCTTAGCTCCATGAGATCCTTCACTTCCTTCAACTACAACATCCATCTCATCTCCTGATGCTTCTTGTGCCTTCCTCTTCTTTGATGCACTTTTCTTTTTCTTCCTCGGAGTACTAGCTTTCATCAATGGGGCAACATGTACCCATCAAAAAATTGTAGGTGCATGCTCCAAAATATTATGAGGATTCAGCCTTGGAAACTAAATCTTCTCCTGTGAAACTGCATCCAAAATCAAGGCAATGGCATGGAAAGCCATTGAAAAATTCTTAGTATACCACATCAGAAAATTTTGAATGTCATCTAACACCCAATCATATTGCTCTTTGACCATGATTTCTTTCATGTAGGGTATGACCCAAGTGGGAGGCGCTTTGCTTGTCAGATAGTCTAGACATGATAATGTTCATTGTACGCCACAACTCGTTTGATTTAAGATGTTGCATTTTCAATCTGCAGCTACCATGCTTTGTTAGCTTAATGACTTCTTGCGGATTGATATTGGTGACTTTTAACAACAAAAAATTGTAAACAGTAGGGCTCCACTCCCTCCTTCATCGGTCTCGTGGAATTCGACAATCCCATAGTTCTCTGGAAATTGTTTGGGGAAAATGATCCTCGTACCTCATTGTCACCAATCATCACTCTATGGTGATTGCGGTCAACATCATATGTTTGCAACAATTCTAATAGGTTTGGTTTGAAGAAATATTTGTCAAAGCCAAGAGCCTATAGAATAAACTATACTCTTGCATTCTAAAATGCGATTTTCAAGGGTGATCAATCAGGTGCTCCAACCACGAAGTTTGTAAAAATATTTCGTTGGTGTCACCTAGGTAATCTCTTCCAAGGGGATTTGCATCCTCTCCTTATTATTCACCTTGGTGAAGCTGCTAACTCCTTGCCATGTCTGTGGCATTCATCAGGGTTGTCGGTCCGTGGTCTTGATCTTGACTCCATTCCATGTTGCTGCATTCTCCCTCGTTCTGCATCCATTCCACATTCTCTCTCTCTCTCTCTCTCTCTCTCTCCCATGCACATGGTCTACTAGGCCTCTTCTAAAGCCAAATCTGACACTTCCCACACGGGTTCGAGGTTTTGCTTGCAACATGGCCTTAGGTGGAAATCTCCTTTGTAGTTCCACCTGTTCTATTCGTTCAGAAATTCGTGGCCTTCTTTGCATCCCTTTTGCAGTCAATCTCCTTGTCTTTGAATTTTGCCAATTTTCGGCAACTTCTTCCAACTGATGCAATTTTCTTCTTGATGATGTGTCTTCTTTCCATAGCTCCACGTGGCATGTTACTTCACCTTGTTTCTCGTCCCTCCACCCAATCCTTGCTATATGGCCTTGACTGGTCGTACACTAGAATTGTTGACGACTTGCCTCCATATGGTATAGTCTTGGAGGACCTCCTGCCAAACGGCCTAGTCTCAAATGACCTAGCTGTAGATGGTTTGGTCTTAGACGACTTAGTCCTTGATGACTTGCTTCTCAATGGCCTCCTTTGGGCACTCCGTACAACATCGTTTGCAAATCCCTAGATAGTCTGTACTTTATTGCAATTTGTCGCTGCAACCTTTGTACCTGCAAAATTTGTCGGTACTAAGGAGGGATTTTCAACAGAAACCCTCTGATACTTTTCCCTGGCAGCTTTGCACTTCTCTTTGGCCGTTTGCTTTTGCAATGTAGGTTTCTTCCTTGGAGCAATCTCCTTTTGCACTCCCACTTCGGTTTGCTATCTCAATGCAATGTTTGTTATTCAAGGCGCTCTCATCCATATGGTCTCCAAGTTCTTCCTCTTGCAATGGTGTGTTCGGGTTTGTTGCAGTTTATATTCGGCATTGTGCGTTAGAATGCTTAATGGCCATCTCAACGCTTATTTATAATATGGAGGTGGTAGGGGGACAACTGTCCTGCATGCAACAATTGCCTCTCAATTAGCACTTCATCGTATTTAACCACCTTGCATTTAATTGAATGTTCTTCTTTCGTCATATCTTTGCCACCTTGTGCATGTATATCTTGCACTCTATCCTTATCTCCTTTGCGCATGTATCTTTTCCACTTTACTCATTGTACGAACATAATATAATTTTTCTTCTACCTTGTGTGTACGGCCTAGGCGGTTAAACGACTCGTTTGACTGCCTTGTTGGCACTTTTGCACGTTCTTCCCAACAACTCTGCTTGGATGGCCTTGTTTGTTGTCCTAGACGGCCTTGACTCGGACGACCTTTTCTCATCGTTTGTCGTCGTGGTTTGACATTCTGCTTTGTATGGCCTGGGTGGCTTGGTTGCTCACCACCCCTTCTTGACAGCCTTCTCCATCATTGACTCCTTCGCGACGGTCTTCCAAGTTCAGGTTCAACTCCATTTTGTCTGTCAGTTATTGTTCCCATAATGCTTCCTTCAGATGACCCGACGTGGCTTCCTTCCATTTCATTTTTGCTGGACGATCTTGGTACTGTTGTTGGTCGAACTTGTTCTTGGGATGACCCAATTGCACTTATTCCTTCATTCCTTCTTCTCGGACAACCTTCAAAAACTCCTGACAACTTGGCCCTCAATTCAAACTGTCTGAGGCCATCCAGGGTCTCTTATTGTCTCCTCGACGGCCAAGGGGTGGTCCAAACGACCCACCCTACTGGTTGTACTATTTAGGGGCAGTTTGAGGTAAAAAAACTTCCCCTTAGACAACCGAAAAGAAGTTAGACGACCTCCTCACTTGGCCTAGCAAATTCAGATGGCCCAGGGGACCTGATGGCCCTCTTAGACTGCCTGAATTGCCTAATTCGTAAGCACTCCTTGGGTCATGTAGTCTTTGCAAACTACTTCGACTTCCCAAGGAATTGTTCAAGTTTGGTGGATCTTGATTTCTCCAACTCATTTGCCTACGTGCCTCAATGGCATTTTGGCGTTGAGTTGCTGTTGTTCATCTTCATTGCCTTTGGGTTGGTCATCTTGGTGTCTTCATGGTGTTCTCTTTCTTGCTCTTCTTCCAAGTTCTAAGCGTGAGTATCATTGCTCCAATCCTCTTCACTATTGCTTGAACTTACTTGTTAAGAATAAACTACTTGACTGTTGCCTCGAGTTCCCAACTTCTCCTTCCCTACTTGGCAATGGTACTTCATGTATGTCTCTCCATTCTACCTCACTTGCAGTAGGTCTTCTTGCTGAATTGGTAGTCTGCTTCCAGAAACTCAACTTTCTCCACACAACCATTAGCAACTCCCAACACTTGTTTGTTGCACACCTCCAAGAGTCTCCTTTGGACTTGTCCCATTTCCAAAAAAACTTCTCCTACCCATTGCTTGAATATATTGCCGCATCCTTAGAAATTCTCGTGCATGTTGTCTCCTTAACTCTACAATTTGGTTATTCAGTCGCTCGCTTTGTTCATGCAACTGCTATGTTTTTGTTCTCATTCTTTGCTGTGCATGACCAATAGCTGCAGGCAAACTCATTCCTTCATACTTACTCTCCTCACTTCGAGTCTCCTGTTATAGTGGTTCTCCTTGCCTGATATACACCGCCACCATTCGCCGTATGTTTTTTGCATTCAATGATCTGAACCATTCTTCCTCTTCTATGGTTGGAAATTTGATATGCACTCGAATTTGTCTACATTTCATACATTGAGGCTGCAATCCCTCTTGTTCAATTACAGGTTGCATATTCACTTCCTACCTACTTGCATCCTCCCCTTCATACGTGCTAGCTAATCTGCAAGTTCATTATTATAATGACTGCTTTCTACTGCATCATCTTCCTCCTTAGTATAGCTTGATTTTCCAACTTTCTAAATCGAGATTCCTTCAAAAGATCCCAAATATTGACTCGATGCCAATGTTAGGCTTCTTGTACTTGTTCCTTCGCTAGTTGGTTCGAAATTCACCATGTTGACTTGTGCTTGCATTTTATACAGTTCAATTTCAAACCATTAATTGTCTTAGGGCACAATGTTCCATCCAATTTTTTCAATCTTACTGTGCCATTACTCATCACTTCATTTGCTTGGAAGGGTCCAATTCATAAGGTCTTCAACTTGACAACTATGTTTGCAACAAGTTCATATATACACTAGGGGCAATTGTAAAACCCAAAAAATACTTGGAATGCTACTGAAAATAGTGTTGTGAAAAATACCTATTTTTTTGATTAGCTTGAAGAGACGATCGCAAAGAGATAAATCTCCCGCAAGGGTCCCAAGACACTCGCATTCCGAAAAAGTATTGTTGGAGATACCCCTTGTTTTGACCGTCTTGAAGATATGATCACAATGGCACCCATTTTTTTTTAAATTTATTCAGTTTTGGGAAAACGAAGTAACAATAGTGAAGTCACAATAAACTAGAAGATAATTGCACCAAAAGATGGACCGTAATTTTTTTTTTTTTACGAAAAAAATTCTAGGGAATAAGTAGCAGTAATTTTCGATAGAGGTTCTGGAATGGTTTGCCATAGGGAGGTGAGATCAAAGCTCTGATACCACTTGTTATGAAACAACTCCAAGAATTATAGTAATAGTAGTAGCAGTCCAATAATGCGCAAATAACATTACCCAGATCCAATTGCTAGAAAATAAAATATCTAATAGTCAAATCGCAGATTCAAGTCAATTCAAATCCTTAGCCACTTAGAGAGGGCGGAGTCTCATAGCCACTTGGAGAGGACGAAGTCTTATATGCGCAGTAGACGTGAGTAAGACTTGAATATGAAAGATGATCTCAACTACCACTAAACTTTTTCTTTTTTAAGATTAAACCATCATTAAACCTAACGCTAATGCTTAAGGGCTGACTATCTAAACCTAGGGTTTGAGCTAATAAAAGTAAAGATAACCAACATTGCTATATTGGAGCCGTTACAAGACAGTTGGTGAGCCTCCTCAATAATAGCCCTGAGAGTGAAATCATGATCAATAGTGTGATGATCCCTTCTAAAACCAGCCTGCCTTCTTACTCTAAGCTTGCCTTGATCCAATAATTCTAAGAGTTTATATTCAAAATTGTTGCATAAAGCTTAGCAAATGTGTGCCCAATCATGATAGTTTTGTAGTTATTTGGATTTGAATAGTCCCCAGATTTGTGGATGGGGTGAATAATATGTTGTGACCAGGAGGCAAGGAACCCAGAAAAAATAACCTCATTGACTAATTCTGCTATGGGATAGCCTAAAGCTTCAGAACCATACTTCAAGAACTCAGCTTGAAATCCCTTAAAATCAATAGTCTTGCTAGTGCTTAGCTCTTTTGATCTCCCCTAGAGAGAAGAGATGGCATGATGTTGGGGAGGAAGAGAGATGAAAGGTGGGCTGACTTGGGATATCATATAAAGAATTAGCATGGGAGACCTAAGACTTGTCATTAATGCATATGGGATGGGGCTTCCTAGAAAGAAGAGTGTGCCAAAAGGCTTTGGGAGAGTGATGAAGAGCATCTAGAAGCTCACAATGCTTAGAGATAAGAAACTCTTGCTTTTTACGTCGAATGAGGCATTTATATTCCCTTTGAGTGGAAAATATATATCTTTAGGCTCATGGATAAGAACAAAATAGATCTTTCGATGCATGGACTTGCATACCTCATCATTCCAACGATTCATGGGATAAGCAAGCACCAATGTGACGAACAGGCTTTGGCTGAGGAAAAATGTGGGGAAAGTAGTCAAGGGCCGCATCCCATAATATACTAGACAAAAATTCATATTTGGTTGCTGCTGTGGTGGAATTAAGAGAGTAGTATTGGGACATCAATTGGGAGAGACAAACAACATAATCATCAGCCAAACACAGATCAAAATGAATCATGGGATGGTTGGTAGGATTGGGTGATGGAGGAGGAAAAGATGGAGAGGTGAAAGAGGAGGAACTCAAGGAGAAAGTCAACATGATCAGCCAAGGGAAGCTGAGAAATACCTAAAAGTTGTGAATATCAAAAAGCAAAGTCCTATTTGTGATGACATAGTCAACTACACTTGCACCTCCTACATGTGGAAAACATGTGAACTTGGAGGAGTTAGGAAATTGATGAATCCTGTTGAGAACCAAGAGGTCATGTGACTCAGACAACTGAACCAGTGTTTTCCATAAGCTGTAACATGATGCTTCTCATCTATAAGGGTCCTAGTGAATGCAAGATCCTTGGGGTTGAGTTTGAAGAGACAAAACCCGTCCTTTGTAAGATTATGAAAAGGTGCTTGGTGGATGCTAGTGTGGCATTGAAGTCACTTAAAAGAATGACATCATCCACTAATGAATATGTAGAAATCTTTGGGTAGAGATCCAAGTATGGGTCACCATCAGAGTGGATGGCAAAAGTTGATGATGCTAGAGGAAAATAACATACTGCTATGAAGATGTCTCTTAAGAGGGCATGGGCCTCTCTTGATCTGAAACCACATATATCTGGAGTGCTCATCTGATGAGATCAATGACACATGTTGATGAAGGCAACCCCAAATGAGGCATGCCACACCACCTGCACCGCATATGCCACTTTATCAACATGTCACATGTCTGAAAGCAGAAACACAAATTAATTATTGACTAGAGGAAGATATTGTTCTGAGCTATCATGGGTCTCTGTGATAAAAACAAGATCTCGTGAAGAAATAACAGTTTGGAATGTGCCTGGAGAATACCAAATTGCCCCATTACAGTTCCAACAAGAAACAAAGAGGCTACTGTTACCTATTGGGACCCGAGAACACCTTCATTTTATAGACCAAGGACGTGACCACCATGAGACAAATTAGTACCTTGGAGTTCGAGTTGAGAGAGAAGGACCAGCGTATTGCCTCACGACAACAAGATTTAGAAATGTCAGGAAGACAATGGACCAGGCACGCAAAATTTAGAAGAAAATGCAACACAAATATAGAGCGTCATGTTAGGAGATAAAAGGGTTTCAGGATCTTCTTGCAGTGCTTTGCTTAGGTAGTAGCAGTTCCAACTCCTAATACTCGACCTGTCCACCTTCAATTTGCAAAACAGACTTCAAAAGAAATAGGTGGAAGTCTTACCTAATTTGATTATGTTTAGGGAAGACACCTATAATGTTTTTTTCCGTCTTTTTGGATTTTGTCAGACCCATATATATTTGGTGGGGACATCTGCACGTCCCCTTGAGGATGATGAAAGGGAAGGTAGATGCTCCTGTAGTCCTTTCAAGGATGAGTCCCTACGATATCTAGGGGTGGGCAATCGGCCCCATGGAACATAACCTTTTTTTTAGCGACCTCATGATTGGGGTTTTTCTATTTGTTAAGCAAATTGAAGGAATGCAATATGGTTTATCTCATTATACCCATGTTTTCTTTTGCATACCAAATTTTGGGTAAGGTTATTGGGTACCATGGGAAATGGAATAAGGTAGGCCCATGTGGTACTGAAATAAATGGACATAATATGAGAAAAAGAGGAAAAAAATTGAATCCCGCACTG
This sequence comes from Wollemia nobilis, assembly GCA_028583015.1. Lineage (NCBI taxonomy): Eukaryota > Viridiplantae > Streptophyta > Pinopsida > Araucariales > Araucariaceae > Wollemia > Wollemia nobilis. The sequence continues at coordinate 2,705,284 of JAQPPZ010017259.1, read as the reverse complement.
TATGATCTCTGCGTTTATGATTACTCTAAGTTGCTTTTTTGTTTTCTTGTTCTTGTGTTTAGGGGATATTGGGTGACATTATGGGGTACCTTTGTTGCATTGTGGGTTAAGTTGGGGTTACACTTTTAACATCAATTAAACTTGGGTTGAGACTAAATTTCCAATCATGGCAAACAAATGATTTTTGAGGCAAATTTCCTGATGATGAAAACGGCAAAACGGCAGTCTCACCTAATAATAGCCTATCATTAAATTAGATCAGAGCTAGTAGGCAACATGGGGTAGGTTTAAGTCCATAACATAATTACATTCAACTACTATATTCAATTGTTCCTATGACAACACATAGGATTAACTTACATCCATGGATTCCTCTGTGTTCCACAACTACCTACCAGTTCTTACAAGGGTACTACAAGGTGCTAGTTTATGCTGTGAAACTTCTCATTTGTCACCACTTTTCTCATCTATGTTGAACTTGATTATTTTTTTTTTTGATAAGCCAGAATGGAACTTTATAGCTTTGCACCTTTGGCTAACACCAGGTGCTTGTTTATGCTTTGAAACTCCTCATTTGTTACCACTTGTCTCATCTATGTTGAACGTGATTATTTATTTTTTCGATAAACCAGAATGGAACTTTATAGCTTTGCACCTTTTGTTAGGGATCCTTAACTAAAACACCAAATTGTTGTTTTCAAAATTACCCATGTTCCTTGTTACTTATTCATCCACCACTACAGATTTGTGATAGAATTGCTATGGTGTATGCTGTCACATTTTGAACGGGGTGAAATTTTGAATAACTGCTGCAATTTTCTGTTTCTAGGTTTCTTCTTCCTTTTTCTCTTGCCAATTTCAAAAGGTCGCAGCCCAGGCAGTCTTCAGGCCCATCCAGTCTCCGGCAGAAGTTCATGAAATCTGTCTAAGGCAGGGCAGCTCACGGGTCGCTCCAATTTGAGCGATTCCCGGGAGTCGCCCTTCTCCATCTGCGACCCTCCGGCTTACCAGCACTTGGGCTCATTGTAGCCCATAAAAATTTGAAAATTTATCTAAGTCTTGTTTCTTCCCGGAGTTCGCTCCCCAGTGGAGCGACTCCCGGGATTCTCTCCAGTTGCTTGCGACTAGCAGGCTAAAACTGAAAATTTGCTAAGTCCTGGCCGTTCCCGGAGTTCGCTCTCCAGAGCTGCGATTCCCGGGAGTCGCTCAGGTTGCCTGCGACCAGCGGGCAAAGACAAAATTTGAAGTTCCCCGGAGTTCGCTCCCAGAGGCAGCGATTCCCGAGAGTCGCACCATTCTCCTGTGATTGGCGAGCGAGGTCCAAAATTTGCTAAGTTTGAAGTCTTCCCACGATTCGCTCCTAGGGGCAGCGACGCCCAGGATTCGCAGCATTCTCGGGCGATTCTCGGGATTTCTCCTCTGTTGGGCGACTAGCCAGCCCCCCCAGTCATTTCAGGCCGCCCAAGGTTCGCTCCTCCACCCTGCGACCCCCAGCGTCACACGTGTCCTGCAGCAGAAACCAGATGGAAGTAAAGGCGGGAAATTTCTCGAAATCTGTGCCTCCCGGTGTAACTGCAGGTGGACTTAAAGAAGCAGGGTAGGTGGGCGTTTGAGGTGTATTAATGCCGCACGAGTTTCCGACCCCAGGAAGACCCCAAAGGGCAAGTTGTACCAGCTGCATTAATGAAACACACTCTCCCGACTGCAGGTTCAGCCCGAAGCCGCTCCAAACACGGGTGAGCCGCATTTCAGGTACACTGACAGTTGACAGGGGTCAAATCTCAACTGCTCCGACAGTTTTGGGATCTGAGCTTTAATGTAATTGGGAGGGAAAACTCTGCTATATAAGGAAGTCAATATTCATTGTAAAAGGGGGGGAACGTATTGCTAGAGAGCTACTGTGCTCAAACTCTTTGCATCAATGTTAAAACATCCTTGGCTCTAATTCTTGTGTCCTTTTATGCTGCCTTCTGCAAGTATTTCTGCTTATATTCATTTATTTTTCTGATTGCTGTAATTCTGCGTTCTGGATTAGGGCATTGGACATTGAGTGAATCTGGAATTCTTGTTGAAGGATACATAGGGAGGAATTGCAGTGTTAGTTTCTGTTACATGTTTTGCTTTGATTGTTGTTGGTTTGGGTATTAGTTGGTGATTGTGTTGCTCGTTCTTTTCCCACTGCTATTGATTACCATTTACATTTCTTTCTGCACTATTTTTAATCTCTTTCCTGCACTTTTGTCTTAAAATCCCCAAGTAGTTTAGAAAAGGAGTCGGCCTTCTCCGGAGATTGGCACGGAGGGCATCTCTTCCCTCCGGCCTTTCAATCTGTGGTCCGGGTCTAGGGCGCATACTTAGACAAAATCCTTTCCTGGTGGCGGATCCGTGACCAACAGTTTCTCTGGCACGCCCGGTGGGACCCGAAGTGTTCCACCTCATAAGCAGTATTGAAGAAGTGATGTTCGCTTCGGTGCTGTCGAATCAGAACATCTGGCGACTCTGCTGATACCCGGACGTCTCAAGTGCTCGAGGACCGGTCCAAGACTATAAGGCCTTCATGCATACAAGATGGAGAGTTAGAAACACGGAGGAAGAGCCTGAGTACTACGAGCTTGATATCACTGCCTTCGGAGAACGCCCCAGGCTAGTTGGGTCCGGTATCTCCCTGGACGAAGCATCTTCACAAGAAGCCGCGGTTGCCGAGCAAGATCCAACTTCAGATAGCACTGCAACCAGCTGCCCTCCGAATCCTCCGAACTCTCCAGATCATCAGGCCGCTCCAGCACAGCCTGACTTGCAGTTAGCTGCTTCGGGACACCCGTTCAGCCCAATCCAAACGCGAATATGGCGAACCAAAATCAAAATCAACAAAACCAACAGCAGCAACAACCGGCTGCACCCGAGCTATTTCCAGCTTGGAATTCTACAGGACCTCTCAATCTAGCCGGGCAAGCTCAGGTTCCAGCTGCCGCCTTGAAAGCCATACCCACGTACGATGGTACTGGGAAGACGGCCTACGAGCACATCCAAGACATTGTTGCCCTGGCCGCGCTTCACAGCATCACCGATGAAAGTGTCATGGTCCGGCTGTTGGCCCTGTCTCTGCGCGGAAAGCTCCTATATTGGTATAGATCCTTGCCGCCTGGCACTATCACCGGGTGGGGTCAGTTGGCGGGGCAACTAGTGAAAGGATTCAATGAGTCCGCAGATCCGTCATCTTTGCTGCATCAGTTTACAACCATCCAACGGCACCCGCAAGAGGAGATAGCGGATTTTAACGTAAGGTTCGCGAGGTCTTGGCAAAGGGTACCCGCCGAACTACGGCCGACCGCCGGACAAGCTGCCTACTATTACCTCAGATCCTTCAACTCGGACATCAGTATGATCATTAAGTTCTCCAACGTCAACACTTTCCCCGAGTTGTACGAGCTGGCCCAAAAAGCAGAGCTGGATTTGATTGCCATTGGTAAACTTCCACCTAGGATGCCGGCGCCGATTTACCCCGATTTCCCTCAATCACAGTATCCTAGCGCCTCTACCCAACCACCTTCTACATCTTCCGCATACCAGAATCCATCATGGAATCCCGCGCCAGTGGTTTCTCAATTCTCCGCTCCCCAAGTGCATTTTCCCACTCCACCAGTGCCACAGCTTCCACCTCCTCCGCAGTATCCAGCACTGCCTTCTCCTCCACAGTACCCGGCATTGCCCCCGGCCCCGCCGCTGGCACCATTGCCTCCACCAGCCCAATCGGCGCCTCCAGCCGTTGATGTGCAGGCTAAAATACTGCAAGAAGTACAGTCTCTTGCTTCTGTCTACCGAACGCTGTCCAACGACATGGCTGTTATGAAGAAGCAGGCCCAACAGGAGTTCATACCTAGGAGACCCTATCCTCCTCCGGCGCTTACAAGAGACCAAGCGGCTCAAGCCAATAGACCTCCCGCGAGGAATGCTGCTATCAATGAAGAGCCGAGCACTTCAGACTACGTGCACTGGTGCTCCACATGCAATGACCCGCACGGGGAAGACAGTTGTATGCTTCATCAACACTATGCCCAAACGCTGGCAAGCAGCAGCCCGGGTGATCAGATCAACATGATTAGGGAGGCAGATCGCAATTTCGCGGTCTCAGAGGAGGAGCAAGTGTCAATTCTGACCAAAGATGGTAAAAAACCGATGGAGGTGGATGCGGCTCACATGCAACCTCTGAAGGTGTACACCCGACGAGGAAAGGAACAACCTCGAGCGAAAGCCCCTGACAAAGTCCCCTTGCCCCCGCCGGCAAAAGAGACAACATTTCCGGCAAAAGCTCCAACAGTGCAACCTCAGGTTGAAACCCAGGAGCAGGCAAGAGAGAAGCTTAAGTACCCTTCGTTGACGAAGAGGCAGAGAGTGGAGGCCACGCAGCAATACCGTTCCAAGTTCGAGGCTGCAAAAGAAACAGAGGTGCCTGTATCCGCTACTTCGGCCTACAACATTGTTGATGAGTTGAGGAGGACCCCGACCAAGATAAGCCTGTACGATGCTCTGCAACTCCCTGGGCAGGTAGATCTGCTTCAGGAGTCTCTAAAATCTGTCAAAAGAGGAAAGCCACCGCAACCTGTGTTAGCTCAGCCCTTGACTACTTCAATCACAGGGAAAAACAGGCCACCGCCGTTTTACCTGTCTCTACAAATGGAAGGGTGTGTAGTGCACAACTGTATGGTTGATTCCGGGGCATCAACCACCGTCATGCCAAGGGCGGTCTGCGAGGAAATAGGCATGGAATACACGCGAAGCAGCCAAGGTGTGCTCCAACTTGATGGCACTCCTGTGAAAACAGTGGGCGTCATTAAGGATATTCCTATCCGGCTGCATAAGGCTCCTCAGATCATTGTGATACAAGAAGTGGTGGTCGTCGACCTAGAGCCTTACTTCGGCATGTGCCTCTCAAGGGAGTTCACCGCTAAGCTGGGTGGTTTCCTGTCTCTTGACTATTCTCATATGGAGGTCCCCTTCAGGGGGAGAAAAGTGAAGATTTACAATGAAAAACCCTCCACCTTCCTAGTTGAGAGACTACTAGAAGAGGGGCAGCTAGATGAATCAGTCCATTTAATGACAGAAGAATTGAAAGAGGTGGACTTAGCGGAGGAGGCCATAGAAGAGCTGCGGACGGAGGATGAGTTCTCCTTGACCGATTTTAACGCCATGATCGAGTCTGAAATAGGCTGCTATTCCATCACCCAGCCCGAAAAGCCAAAGGAGACAGTAAAAGAAGACATAGGCCCTGCCCCGAACGAGCTGTGGAAGCTGTATTTTGATGGCGCCCGTTGCAAAAACGGCGTCGGGGCGGGAGTTCTCCTAGTTTCACCTTCTGGAGAACAAAAGGATTACTGCTACCGGCTGGCCTGGAGTTGCACCAACAATGCGGCAGAGTATGAGGCCTTGTGTCTAGGGTTGAAGAAGGCAGAAAGGTTGGGAATCAAGCAGTTGCAGATCTTCGGTGACTCGGAGCTGATATGCAAGCAAATCACCAACAAGTGCGTCTCAAAGAAGCACTATCTCAAGGCATACCGCAATAGGGTCTGGGATTTGATGGAGGCCTTTGAGGCTCTCAATGTCCGGTCCATTTCCCGTGAAAAGAACAAGCACGCTGACGTCTTAGCGTCTATCGGAGCCAGATACTCCCCGGCTGATGATTTAATGCAGAAGCCTAAGGCGGTAAGAACCATCTACAGGCCTTCTGTGCCTGATAAGGACACCCACTGGCAGGTGTTCGACAGTGACGAGCAGATCGTCAATTTTTTAATTCATGAAGCAACGACTATCGAAGGTAGAGACCCCGATGACGAGGAGTATGAGGGGTTGATACAGTTGAAGAATAATCACGTCCCAAAAGGACTGATTACTTTGGAGAGTCTATTTGATCAGAACGACAGAGCGATATCGCACCGGATCAAAGTGGACGCCAAGCAGTACAAAGACCTGGAGCTCGAGCCCGACAAAGTGATAAAAGTTGGGACAGACTGTACTCCAGAGGAGCTAGAGGAGATCCGGGCTTTGTGCAAAAGCTACCCAGACATCGTGGCCTGGTCCTATCAGGACCTGAGGGGATATGATCGAGAAATCATCCAGCACACCATAGAGTTGCAAGAAGGGGCTAGACCCTGCAGGCAGAAACAGAGGCCTGTAAACCCGAAAATAGAGGTGCTGATGAGAGCGGAACTCTTGAAGATGTTAGAGGCAAAAATCATCTACCCTATTAAGCATTCTTCTTGGGTCGCAAATCTGGTCCCTGTCAGAAAGAAGAACGGTGATATCCGCCTGTGTGTTGATTTCCGTAATCTGAATCAGGCCTCACTCAAGGACCATTACCCGCTCCCACAAATTGATCAGATCCTCCATGTGGTGGCAGGGGCACAACGCTTCTCTCTCCTAGACGGGTTCTCTGGATATAATCAGATCTGGGTAAGAGACGAAGATCAACACAAGACAACGTTCACCACCAAATGGGGAACGTTTGCCTACCAGCGCATGCCTTTCGGGTTGTCCAACGCTGGGGCCACCTTCCAGAGGGCCATGGACCTGGCATTCGGCGAACTGTTGAACAAGATAATCGTCATCTATTTGGATGACATGACAGTGTTTTCACACAAGAGGGAAGAACATGCCTCGCATTTGCAGCAAGTATTTGAAAGATGCCGGGAGTTCGGCATATCCATCAACCCGAAGAAATCTGTCTTCGCGGTAAAGGAAGGGAAGCTGCTAGGGCATGTCATTTCCGAGAAAGGGCTTGTTGTGGACCCTGACAGGGCAGAGGCCCTCCTTAAACTCCCACTCCCAGTGAACAAGAAGGGGCTGCAGTCTTTTTTCGGTCAGATCAACTTCGTGAGAAAGTTCGTGCCCGATTTCGCTCAAGTTATCAAACCCATGGCCGAACTTCTGAAGAAGAATGTCGAGTTTGTCTGGACGGAAGAAAGAAAGAAGGCGTTCGAAGAGATCAAGACCAGGATTGCCCAAGCACCTGTACTGGTTAACCCGGACTACTCCAAAGATTTCATCCTTTATGCAGTCGGGGAACCTGAAAGTTACGCGGCAGTCTTGACACAGAAGGGAGACGACGGCGAAGAGCGCCCCATAGCCTTCTTAAGTCAGGTGATCCAGCCCCACGAAGAAAGGTACAATTTCATTGAACGCCAGGTACACGCAGTCATGAAGTCCTTGAAGAAATTCAGGCACTTTGTCTCCCAGAGCAGGACGACGGTGTACGTAGTTCACCCAGATGTCAGGAGTTTCATCATCCAGGGAGAACTGGGTAACAAGAGGGCTGGCTGGATTGCTAAAATTCAGGAGTTTGACATCGAGGTCCGACCCACAAAGCTGATCCGAGGTCGGGCATTGTGCCAAGAATTAGCAAGAAGTGTTGCCGCGGAAGTAACTGCCTGTCAATGGGAGGACCCAGAACCAGAGGGCAACTTTGCCAATCAGTCAACGGAAGACAGTGACTGGACCGATGAGATAGTCCGGTATTTCAATACTGGAAAATGTCCGGATCATCTTAATGCCTCCCAGAGGAGGAGATTCAGGCTCCAGGCCCTGAAATATGTGTTGCGCCCCGAGGGGCTATTTTTCAAGAATATTGACGGTGTTCTCTTGCGATGCGTCAAGGGGACAGAGAAACAGAAGGTCCTCGATGAGTTCCATTCTGGAATGTCAGGAGGACATCTCTCAGGAAGGCCTACGGCCTTGAAAATGATAAGGGCAAGCTACTATTGGCCTACCATATTTGCTGATACCTTTGCAGTCTGCCAGAAATGTGAGAAGTGTCAGAAATTTGCGGGCAGGAATAAGAATGCCCCAATGCCCCTCCAACCGATCCAGGTTGAAGCTCCCTTCCAGCAATGGGGCTTAGACTTTATCGGGGTGATATCGCCAAATTCCTCGGCGGGGCATAAATACATTCTGACCGCCACGGACTACTTCACCCGATGGGCCGAAGCAATACCTACAAAGCATGCCGACCAGGAGACAGTCATTGCCTTCTTGGAAAGCTTGATAACGCGCTTCGGGATCCCAGAGGCAATTGTGACAGACAATGGCCCGGGGTTCATAGGGGCTAAACTCACCGAGTTTGCTTGCAAATATGGAATCTACCTCAAGGCTTCCTCCAACTACTATCCACAGGGGAATGGTCTGGCAGAATCAACAAATAAAAATCTGATGAAGATCATAAAGAAAACCTTGGAAAAGAACAAGAGAACCTGGCACCTGTGCCTGGATCAAGCACTCTGGGCAGATCGCATCTCCATAAAGAAGTCCATCAAAACCTCGCCGTATGCGCTGGTCTATGGGAAACAGGTTGTTTTACCCACGCATGTGGAGATGCCTGCACTTTGGCTGCTTGATGATGAAAAAGGGGATTTGGATCCCATCGATGCCAGGCTAGCTCAGTTGTTACAGCTAGAGGAGGAAAGAGAGAAAGCCTATGAGGCTTTCATGAAGCACACTGAAACCACTCGGAATTGGTTCAGCAAAGGCACCACTGCCCATGTTTTCCAGGCTGGGGATATATTGTTGAAGTGGGACTCATGGAAGGCGAAGCCAGGGAACCATGACAAATTTGATGCCTTCTGGGAAGGCCCGTTCCAGGTTGCTCGCGTAAACCAGTTCAATTCATTCATACTACGCGACATGGAGGGCCACACTCTCCCCATACCAGTTAACGGTCTTCATCTGAAGGCCTACCACCATTGAAAGTCAGCATGAAGTTCTCTCATGTACATAGTTTTGCTTTTGCAGTTTTCATTTATCTTTCTGCATGTAAATATTCTTCCTGTTTAAGTTCCAGTTTGAGGCTCTCTAGTTTCGAGCCTTTTTGTTTAAAAAAGTTGCAGAGCCAGGCTTTGAGAGCAAGAAAATACAGCCTTTAAAATGCAGTCAAGGAGCAAGCTGCATAAGCTTCTCTCCAAAGGGCAGAAATGGAGCTCGGGGCAATGTCATGTAAAAGCTGAAAAAGGGCTAAGATGCGCTCCAATTTTGGCAGGTGGCGAGGTTCGCAGAACCTTGGAAAACAAGAAAAGTCTAAACCTTGCCAAGGTTCGCTCATCCAGGCAGCGAGCGCCAAGATTCGCAGCAACTTTGGGCGAGCTGCAGGTTCCGGCAAGGCGCAATGGCAAAACGAGCAGGAAACGAAACAAGAAAAATCTTCTAAGTCCGAAAATTCTGCCCACGGGTCGCTCCATTTTAAGGCGAAAACAAGGCATGCCCGCAGTTCACAGCAACATTCGGGTTCGCGAGGCCAAGGTACGAAAGGGGCGGAAATACAAGCTATTAATTTAAAACTAGAAGTCACTCAAACTTCGAGCGATAACCAGGAGTCGCTTGGCTCACGAGCGAAACGTAGGCAAGCCAATGAAAACATGAAAAAATTGCTAAGTGCAAATGTTCCCACGGATCGCTCTAAAGAAGCGTGAGCGTCGGGAATCGTGCAGCCTACTGGCGAACCGCAGGAAGGGCCCAAGTTCGGGGAAGTGAAGAGGCCCGGAGTTCGCCCAAGTTGGGGCAAGCGCCGGGAAGTCGCGCCATTTTCCGGCGAAACGCAGGCAAAGGCCAAAAATGTTTCCTATGTCCGAAGGAGGCCTGCCCAGAATTCGCTCCAAGATAGGCGCAACGCTCGGGATTCGTTTGGGGGGTTCGGAGGGCGGTCCAAGAGAGGAAGGCGGATAAAATGGCAAAATCTTTCTAAGTCTCAAAGTGCCGACGTTCGCTCATCCAAGGAGCGAACGCCGGGATTCGCTCAAGTTTTGGGCAAATCTCGAGAATCGCCCGGTTTCCGAGCGAACTCCGGGTAGAGTGCAGCCAAGGCGCCTCGAAGAGCGTGAAAAGGACGGCGGGGCATGTTTTCAAGGCACACGTGGCAGGTTTAAAAGCTCCTTCGCACGTTTCAAGGTTGATTGTTCGTTAAGGAGAATAAAACCTGCAGGAACGTAAATCGAGAAAGGGGCGCCTGCAACAAAGATCTCCTGCACAACTACCAACAAATGACGGCTCCTGCATTTATCTCAAGTCCCCCGCCATTAATGACTGCACTCATGCCTAGTCCCTTAAATACCATGGCGCTGCAGTTCGCCCCAACGAATTATCCAGAGCCCGTGGTAGACTGCTCCAGAGGCCAGATTCAAAGCACTTTACCGGCGAACCGTGGCCCGGACAGATTTCTGAGCAGACCGCCATGGGGAAAGCGGGCATCGAGGAAAAGGGGAAGGCGCCCAGAGAAGGAGCTTCGGGAGCCACAGAAAGCAAAAAGAGGAAGGCAGAAGGGGGAAAAGAGAAGAGAGATAAGGGGAAGGAACCAGCGTCGAAGCCAAAAGCCGAATCAAAGCAAGTAAAGGAGCCCACTCCCCCGCCCGGAGACAATTGGGCGAAATACAGAGATGGCGCTTTCTCGCAGAGCATTGAGCAGCTGCGGCGGATTATCGAAGATAGAAAGGAGAAAGCTTCCCCTACCAGCTCTAGCGCCGCAGCGTACCATTCGCATCTGTACTGGTTCTTGTGCCCACCTGTGCATAATTGCCCAGAGCTAGTGGCGGCGATTGCTCAGTATTATAATCCGAAGACCCGCCAAGTCTTGAACAACAAAGGAGATGTCCTGTTTTCACTCTTTGCCGATACTGTCCAGGCGGCTTTCTCACCTACTCAGCAACCGGACTCAAATTATACCGTTAGCTCTATCAACCTCAACGAACAGGCTGACAGATATGTGGATAACCCGCAGATGCGGCATTTCATGGAGTCTCAACTACGGGACCCATTATTGCCCAACAAATGGCCAGAGCTGCCCATGTCGTCGAGGTGTTTCAAAAGCACGAGCATATATACGATGCTGGCCTGGGTGCTGGGCCACGCCACAGACGCCGTAATCTTCCCCTACCAGGTCGCCCTTGCAGAATGTCTTCTGCATGGAGAATTCTATGCACCCAGCGCAGACTGGATAGCCCGCAATTTGCATTCGCGGCTGCAAGATTTGATTGAAGGAAGATCACAGTCCTTCAGAGAATGTTCGTTTCTAGCCTGGATTTTCCTGTTCCACATGCACAGTAAATTGAAATCAATCTTCGTCCAGCGCACTGATGAGGAGGGCAACCGGCTGCCGGTGTATAAGTGGACTCGGGTGATGCTAAAACGGGAGTCTTACTACAAGTTCAACCTGTATTTTCTGGGTCCCGCTTTAGAGCTCCTCCATGGCTCCTGCCCGCGCGTCCCGCGCCAGATGAGGGACAGAGTGATGCTGAAGAACATTGGCGATACTTTTCAACTGACTCAGGGTTTTGTCATCAGAGTTTTTGGGTTTAATGGTAAACCCTTCCTTTTGCCCTACTATACCACAGAGTACCTGTTCGCCCTGGAAATCTCGCGACAATGTGACTACACTGACCAACAGTATGGCCAGGGCAGAAGGTGGGGACATATCTTCGGTTTTCCAATTAAGTGGGGGGAAATTGAAGTCGACGCCACTGGGCAAAACGAGCATCTTGCAGCTACGCTTCTGAGCTTCGGCTTAGTTGAACTCCCTCAGCGTTGGAGATATGATCCCCTGGACGTAATGAAGCAGTTCACTGGGATGAAGAACTTCCATGCTTGTCCCCGCCTAGAGATCATGGTAGAGCGCAACAATGCGACAGGGCAGGACCTCGAGTGGCATATAGAGAAAATGCGGTCCTTCCCTCCATGGCACGACTTCTACCAGGTCGAAGCGGAGTATAACCCGGAGAAAAATGCAGCCCATCGCCACGAGGCCGAATGCTTCAAGAAAATGACACCCAAGTTGACCAAGATGGGTTGGAGTCCCGAGAAAATTGCAGAGGAGTTCAGGTCTCAGCAGGACTTACCACTGATAGCACCGTTGTTTGGTGGGATGGAGCTCGTCCAACCAGAATTAGAGATGGTAGACCGCCCTGCAACAGAGAGCTTGGCCCAGGCTGAGCAGAGTTCTTACAGATGGTTCAGGGATCTCAAGAAAAGGAAGGCAGAAGAGCCCGCCGGAGTAGAGAAGCGCGCTAGGTTCGACATGGACAAGATGGTGCTGCACACCGAGAAGAAGATCCCCAAAGTCCGGAAACCTCTGAAGGATATGACACCTGATGATTATGAATACCAGAGGAAAGATAAGGACCTGAGCAAAACCAGTGTGGAGTATGAAGTAGGGGAAATCCAACTCGGGGCAAGTACATTGTATGTACTTCATCACCAGCTGAAAGAGCGCTACTACAAGGTCGAGAATGAGAACGCGCAGCTGCAGGAAACCATTGCCAAGATGCAGGCCCAGCTGGATACCTCCCAAAAGGAATCAGAGCAGCTGAAACAGCAGGTGGCCTCCCTAGAGAAAGAAGTAGCTGAACATAAGGAGGTCTCCGACCGCCATGTCAAGGAAAGTCAGGAGGCACATGCGCTGGTGGGCCAGCTGAAGGCCCAGGTCCAGAAGGTACAACAATAGCTAGAAGACCAAGCGGCGCAGGTTGAGGTCTTCTCTAGAGACCGAGTCAAGGAGATTCGCGCCGGGTTATTGAAGAACTTTCGGACTAGGACCTCAAGGACCCTGACTGTCCTCATGTTTGTATGGGAGGCGAAGAAGGCATCCACTCAGGGTAGGCCCATGATAGAAGAGGCTGAGCGTGCTGCAGAGCGTTGGCTTAGCCTGGCCATCAAGGTTGAGCCCTATGAACGCAAGGACCTCCAGGTGCCCCCGATGACTCAGCTCGCCCTAGATTGGGCCACGGCCAGATCAACTCTGCACGCCTTCTTCGAAAAGTTGGAAAGAGTCAGAAGGGCCAGAAAATTGCTTGATGCCCTGGAGAAAGAAAGAAGTGCCTGCTTGGCTCATTTCCAGACCCTCACGCTGCTGGGATTTCCCAGCTTCACTGATGATGAAGGGAATTGCCTTTCCAGAGAGGAATTGAAGCCGATCTGGGACAATTTTAAGAATGATACCTCGGAAATTGATGGATGGGCAGAACCGATTCTAGAGGCGCAAGTGACACAGTTGATATCAAGGTTCTGCCAGATTAGCGCCTGCCTGGGTGACCTAAGCCAAAAAATTGATCAGACGGATATGCTCCAGATCACAACTCTCAATCGCATGTTAAAGGAGCTACGCGACCTGGAACCCTTCCAAGAGGAGGCCTGGGCTCAGGTCCAGACCACCTATGATCGCATCCGCGACCGCCTTGCTTCCTCGGAGCAGGAGGAGGGAGACGACGAGAATCAATCTGAAGGAGAAACAGTGGAAGGAGAAGAAACAGAAGAAGAATCCACAGATGATAGCGGTGTAGCAGAACAAGAAGTGGAACAGGAAGCAGTGCAGCAGGAAGGAGAGGGTCGGGGTTGACTCCGCGCCCAAAGGATGAAGGCATGGGTCCTTGCATCGAGGCGAGCTCGATACCCCGCGAGCCGCCAGGAATGTTGTCACATTTTGAACGGGGTAAAATTTTGAAAAATGCTGCAATTTTCTGTTTCTAGGTTTCTTCTTCCTTTTTCTCTTGCCAATTTCAAAAGGTCGCAGCCCGATCGTAGTCTTCGAGCCCATCCAGTCTCGGCGAGAAGTTCATAAAATTTGTCTAAGGCATGGGCAGCTCACGGGTCGCTCCATTTTGAGCGATTCCCGGGAGTCGCCCCTCTCCATCTGCAACCCCCCGGCTTACCAGCACTCGGGCTCATTGTAGCCCACAAAAATTTGAAAATTTATCTAAGTCTTGTTCTTCCCGGAGTTCGCTCCCCAGTGGAGCGACTCCCGAGATTCGCTCCAGTTGCCTGCGACTAGCAGGCTAAAATGAAAATTTGCTAAGTCCTGGCCGTTCCCGGAGTTCGCTCTCCAGAGCTGCGATTCCCGGGAGTCGCTCAGGCTGCTTGCGACCAGCGGGCAAAGACAAAATTTGAAGTTCCCCGGAGTTCGCTCCCAGAGGCAGCGATTCCCGAGAGTCGCACCATTCTCTTGTGACTGGCGAGCGAGGTCCAAAATTTTCTAAGTTTGAAGTCTTCCCACGATTCGCTCCTAGGGGCAGCGACGCCCAGGATTCGCAGCATTCTCGGGCGATTCTCGGGATTTCTCCTCTGTTGGGCGACTAGCCAGCCCCCCCCAGTCATTTCAGGCCGCCCAAGGTTTGCTCCTCCACCCTGCGACCCCCAACGTCGCACGTGTCCTGCAGCAGAAACCAGATGGAAGTAAAGGCGGGAAATTTCTCGAAATCTGTGCCTCCCGGTGTAACTGCAGGTGGACTTAAAGAAGCAGGGTAGGTGGGCGTCTGAGGTGTATTAATGCCGCACGAGTTTCCGACCCCAGGAAGACCCCAAAGGGCAAGTTGTACCAGCTGCATTGATGGAACACGCTCTCCCGACTGCAAGTTCAGCCCGAAGCCGTTCCAAACACGGGTGAGCCGCATTTCAGGTACACTGACAGTTGACAGGGGTCAAATCTCAACTGCCCCGGCAGTTTTGGGATCTGAGCTTTAATGTAATTGGGAGGGAAAACTCTGCTATATAAGGCAGTCCGATATTCATTGTAAAAGGGGGGAACGTATTGCTAGAGAGCTACTGTGCTCAAACTCTTTGCATCAATGTTAAAACATCCTTGGCTCTAATTCTTGTGTCCTTTTATGCTGCCTTCTGCAAGTATTTCTGCTTATATTCATTTATTTTTCTGATTGCTGTAATTCTGCGTTCTGGATTAGGGCATTGGACATTGAGTGAATCTGGAATTCTTGTTGAAGGATACATAGGGAGGAATTGCAGTGTTAGTTTCTGTTACATGTTTTGCTTTGATTGCTGTTGGTTTGGGTATTAGTTGGTGATTGTGCTGCTCGTTCTTTTCCCACTACTATTGATTACCATTTACATTTCTTTCTGCACTATTTTTAATCTCTTTCCTGCACTTTTGTCTTAAAATCCCCAAGTAGTTTAGAAAAGGAGTCGGCCTTCTCCGGAGATTGGCACGGAGGGCATCTCTTCCCTCCGGCCTTTCAATCTGTGGTCCGGGTCTAGGGCGCATACTTAGACAAAATCCTTTCCTGGTGGCGGATCTGTGACCAACAGTGTAAAGGCACAGAGAATTTCTGAGGATGGAACTCGTAACTTTGTGATTGGTATATAGGTGATTGTGGCTTTGTGCTCACATATTCTTCAACTCCGTTGTTGAAGGATTATCTGGAAGGTCAATTTCTTAGCAAGAAAGAAAAGCTAATTAGAGAGGTAAATCACTTAGGACTGTACTCAACCGCCTGTTAAATTAAAATAAGTTTTATTGAGCAACCCTTTTTTCTACATAAGACTTTGTGAAACAATATTATGATTTTTATAATGCTATACCAAGTTTTGGAAAAATGATATTTGGAGACCTTTGGAGTCTTGGACTATTTGAATGCCACCAAATGCGGTCAGGAAATGATAAAAACTTGGGGTACTTTTTTAGGAATCAAAGGACATGAATTAGAAAGAAATGGTATCAGAAATGACAGGAAAGACATTGAAAACTTCAAAAGAAAAACCAAGTAATAATGCCAAAGGTTTACCTGTTGGCAGTGAAATGCAGGTCTGCCATACTTAAAGTATTTTTGTTGTTTTGATCTAGCTGGAAAGTTTTCCAAAATTTGTTTTTACCTGAAGTGTGATTTTAAAAAGTTACAGTTTCTGAAATCAACTGACCTCTTAGAAACAGTTCAATTTCCAGGATTTATAGGTGCATTTTCAAGCTAAATTTGACAAAATTTGTGCATTCCATTTTTGTTAGTGTGCTTAATGTTCTGATTTAAGGATTATAATTCTAATAATAGTTTGCCTGATAGTATTTGTGGTTATTTTTTTGGAGATACAGGGTATTTGTTGAAAATAGCCCGAGTACTTGAGGTTATATATTTGGAGATATCTGTGAAAAGACCTTAGTTTTAAATGAACTTTGAGATAAGAGTACAGTGACATGAAATGTTCACTAATTTCTAGAACTCACAACTTTGGTAAGAAACAAACAAGTAAAATAATGAAGTAATTATGAGAGATTAGCGATGCCCTATAAAACTGTCAAAAGAAAATGCATACTGTTAATAAATCAGCCTTTGGCAATGCAATGCAACCCTAGTTTTGCCTTGGGGACATTTGAGTCTTAATATGTGCACTGTAATTTTACACTTCACTAATATGGGAGAATTGTGTCCATCCAAAGCCTTCATAAAAACCCTGCTAGTATAGTTAACACCAATTGTATTCATTACCCCTCCATGACCAGCAGGTTCTTCAGTTGTAATGTCTTCCATTTTTTGTGATAATTTTCTGGGTACAAGACTTTTTTTCTAAGTGCTTGTTTAACTCTCTAATCAGTATTAAAATTAGAAAGTGAAGCATATCTCAAACTAAGCATAATTGTATGCATGCAAAACTAGGCACGATGAAAAGTTTATGTGAAATTAGTTATGAACTTTCTTCACCCCTAGTGGGATTTTTCTATTGTTGCCAACAAATCCCTTGTGCCTCATTTGTGTACACAATAGTGACCATGCATTAACCATGAATATGATGACAAACCATGTATAGAATGTACGTACAAGGCTCAAATATAACATTAAACAGGTACAAAACCTATCTTTAACCTATGCGTAATGAAGTCTTAAAGTTAGTGCTGGAACTTCTTTGTCAAAGACACAGAAGGCCTTCCCAACTAGTGTCAAAATGAACTGTTAACCACCCTAAGACATGCATATCACATTCCTCAAGCTTGCTTTCTGCAGTGGATTACCTCAGTGTCACCCTAAGCAGGGTATTTGCATATGTTCATGAAACAATGACCAGAATATAGATCCAAAATTAGCTGTATAATTTTGTAGTTAGCATACTTGGAAAATCCTTTATAAGTGCAGTATAAATATTCTAAAGAAAGGGAGGCATACTTTATTGTGATTTTCTACAGCAATTCTTGCTTTAAGGAAGTTGTTTTAATTAGGTATTATAGCAGCAAAGTATGTTAGAAAAGCAGTATTATGCCCCTCCCGGTGGACTAATCAGTACTGACCCAGTAGAACTTAAAATAAAAGTTTGTTGTACTGGAAACTGGCTGAAAATATTGGTGGTAGAAAACAAGCTGGAAATTGAGGCTGAACAACACAAAACCCTAAATGCAGTCCTTTAGAGTTTTTATAAACACACTGACGTTCCTCTATAGTCCTTTCTAAGCGAGCTAATGCATTTGACAAGTTTATAGCTGATTACAGGAACATGGTTGATAGTTTTTTTTTTTAACTAGTACAAATAAATTCGTTATATGGGATTGGAACAGGTCCTATCCGTGTTACATCATGACTGTGCTACCATGGTATTTCAACCAACCACATGGTGGTACTGATACATTAACACTTTGGCATTTATGCATATATAGCCTGGAAAGATTTAAATCTTCGTCTCCACCTTGTAAGTCTACGTTTTTAAGGATTTGAGCTCATGCCATTTGATGAACATGTTTGATAGTTGATTGAACACTAAAAATGCAATTTCTCAAAGAATTAAGAATGAACACAATTGCATAACTGAGGTGCACACATTGACAAATCAACAGAATCAGTATGCAGAACAGTGATCAGGGTTGATTCAGAACACTGCACTCCAAGGTATATATATTCATATTAGTTTATAAGTGGACTTAAGTTGGAGCACCGTTTTTGCAAGCAACTTCTTAGCATGCCCGTTAATACATGATCTGAAATTGCATAAATTAAAACTGACACACTTACCCCATCAGATCTGTTTGCATTGAAATGCTCACAAACATGTGAAAACCACATGGGTATCATTGATATGTCTAAAAATTAATTGGAATTCCTTCTCGATTGCGGCATATTATGAAAATTTCAGAACAAGCATACACACGACAAATATTGGATTTAATAATGGGAAATCCTCTGCGGCTAAAAAATTCTATGGACAACAACAAAAATGACTTTATTGCCTTTTAAGTGAGTTGCTATGAACAAAAATTTAAAAATCATGTCACTAATGATGATATTTTTTGAAGTCATGTTATGACATAAGCAATTAAGAGTTGTATAATATACAAAATTTAATGTATTTGTGGATGAATAATGCTCAAAAGTTGTAAAATGTTATTTAATTTGGACAGTTTTGCTATCCAGGATTTTTAGTTGCATGATTCTATCTAAAGGTTGCACTTTTCTGCCATTATCACCCTTCTGGTGGGCACTTTTTATGGATAAAGTAATGTCTGAGTTCACCAACATTTTTGTTGTATCGTTTCTTCTCTCTGATCTTCAATACTATCTGTCACATTGCACTTAATTTTTTGGGTTTACTTCTTATGGCTAATACCTAATAATATTTCCTGTTGATTACAAAGTTTGTGCTCTTTTCAATGCAGAAAATGATTGAATTTTTGTATGGCATCTGCAGATTGTGAGAGAAACCTGGATCAACACTCAGGGTACAGTCAGAGACTTCAGCGTGTATACCGGTTCTCTTGGGATTGCATATTTGTGCTTCAAAGCTTATGAAGTGACAAAGAACAAAGATGACTTGTCTTTGTGTACTCAGATTGTTGAATCCTGTGCTAATGCTGCACGAGGCATGAGAGAGTATGTTCATGCTATGATATGATCTTTAGGTGTTCAAAAATTGTGAAGATTGTTCAACATGGGATGGTTTTGCATGTATCATAAACACCCAGTGAAAATCTATGGTTTGTCTGATGTTTGATTGTAACTATGTTCTCTTCCAGGTATGTTACATTTATTTGTGGGCAGGCTGGTGTATATGCATTGGGAGCAGCTGCAGCAAAGTGCAATGAGAATCAGCAATCACTAGAACATTACCTAAGCCTCTTCAAGAAGGTAAAGAGAATATATGTGAAGTAAACATGCTCAATGGCAATGCCTACAGTCTTTGCTTATGCTGGAAGTGACTATTAGGATGCAATAGTGAACAAGATCCTTTACTTGTTGTTTGGGAATGCTTAAATTTTATTTGGAAAGTGAGCACAGGTCTGTTGAAGGGGCATATTTTATGATTGTTGGGAACTAGTTTGGCCTCTATTGATGATTTGTAAAGGAATTCTAAGAGTAGGTTGGTGGCTAATAACCAAAATGTCCACTAACACCCAGCCTGGCAAATATGCAAGACAAGGAGTTTTATATTAACTAAAATAATAATTTAATATTTCTCATCTTTTACAGGCAAACAATGGTTACAGCTGGTTGCCAGTTGAGTAGGTCAGTTTTATAAAGCAATCACAGTCATGGGTTGTAACTTTCTATGAGCTTAATGAGGAAGAATGATATCTGTGATTATATGCCAACCGTCTCATAGTTCCTTTTTCTATTATGTTGTGTTATTCTGCACCCATTACTGGACACAGGCCAGTGATATTGCTTTGCAATCACCCAGGCAGTCTACCACTCCGTGATAGTGGATCCTGCATGACAGATAAGGGTCGCTTTGTCCCATGCTTGTATTATGCCATATTTGAGATGTGTATATTCTACACAATGCCATTCATACACTGATATGCTTTATCTCCTAAGCTGCAGTTTGCATTTTTGTAATTTGCAATTAGCAATTTTGATATTTTTGGAGCAATTTTGGCTTCCTCCAAGCTATGGCAGCCATATGTAACATTGAAGTCCTGTTGACCTACTTCAGTTGCTCATGGACACTGATAAAATTTCTTTCTTCCTTCGTTTCTGCCTTTGATGATTTCTTTTCCTGATGATACTCTTGATCTGATGTAGAATGTCAAGTACATAGCAGTATTTCATTTTCTTAATGTATACCTTTTTAGGATATTCAATTTTGTTACGATGGCCGTATGAAATGCATCTTTACTAATTCTAATTGTCTAGATGGCTAATATTGAATACACACCAGTTGGTACTCAATTCTCAAATGACAAGTTCTTAGCCAAGGTATGGTAGGCAGAACCTCAAGTGTAATGTAGCCTGACCTCTGGTCTTCTGGAGTTCTGCTTCAAATATGCATCTAAATATGACGATGCAGATATGGTGATGCGTAATGACTATATGTTTAGTAATTTTTTAGGATGGTGTTAAATTGTTAGTGTAAAAACTACTTTACTAAAATTTTACAGAGATGATTCTGTTGTTTGGTTGACACATGTTTCTCCTTAGCTTAGGCAAGCCCTAACCATATCTTCTTTTGTTTACCTTGTTCCTCTTGTGGGGTAAAGGGTGGCAACCCATTACATGTTTGGGATAGAAATTTTTGCACAACCAGCAAACTTCTATGTGATTGCAACACTCATATACCATATCCTCTTTCTTGTCTTACCAGTAACATTCTTGCAAGCATTTTCTCCTTCCCATTAAAATTAAATACCCATTGGGAGAATTGACGCTGTGTGGTTCCAACTTGGCATTATGAGTGTGAGTGCGGTGCCAACCTTTTTTGTAAACATCAGAAAATGAAACAGTGCCATCTTCTATTAGAGTCTACTTATTTCCTATTGTGCTACGTTTGTAAAAGGATTGTTAATCTGCCTAATGGTTATTGTTGCTTCCTAGACCACAAAAATCTTGGAAGATTGGAATTGAGTCTGATCAACCTCCAGAGAGGATCGAGTCCCTTTTTTTTTGTTTCTTTTGAAATATTAATGGGAAAAGGGTAAGAAATGCTGAAAATGAAATATTGAGAATGAGATTTCAGAGATAATGTTGCAAACAGAACGAGCAAGCAAAGATGCTCACCCTTCACAAGAGAAGGAAAAGAAGATCCTGCAAGGCATATAGGAACTTGCACAATGATTTGGAAAGCAAATGGAGTTAGATGACCTGAAGAATGGTTACAATTGTTTCTTGCTAAATTGCGACGAATTGGGATAGACTGGTACTTGAAAAGAGAAAGTACACAACCCTTCACCACATGGGATACTTTAGTATGAATTCAAAAAGGAATTCAGACCTCTAAGGGATGATACAGAGATCATAACAAAAATTTATTCTACCAAGCAGAAGAGGGATGAAGACATCGAGACCTATAATCGAAGATTGAAGCAACTCACAGACAAGATGGAGTTGCAACTAGTCGATAGAATGGTTAAGAGATGGTTCATCGATGGATTGTTGCCTCGATATAAGAAGAAGATGAAGATCATACCTTGCTCGACGTATGAGGAAGCATATGAAAGAGCAAGGAATTTTGAAAGCGAGGCCAAGCAAACAACGGCTGGAATTGGAGGTCATATCAGAAGTGATGACTTTGATAGTGACAAGGAGGAATTGCATAATGCAATTCAGTCAATGAAAAAGGAATTTGATAGAATGATTAAGTGAAAGGTGAAGGTAGAAAAGAAAAGAAGGATATATGGTGCTTTGATTGTAAGTCTGAAGGGAACACAAATGTAAACTATTCGAAGAGTGCATATTCTAGTATATTGAGGTACTGGGACATGCGATTAGCGAGTGTCCATTCAACTTAAGAGGTGCAAGGCACCAAACGATGGCAGTGCAAGGCAAAGAAGAAGAAAAACCAAATACCTCTAGGAATGGGCAAGGAGCGACCAACGATGGTTATAGGAATAATAGTCAGGGAGGCAAACAATACCAACAGGGCAATCGACAAGGTGGTCAAAGTTGATTGCAATATGATGCGGATGGAAAACCAATCATCCAGTGTTGCAATTGTCAAAAATGGGGGCACTTTGCGAAGAATTGCCTTGCTTCTCAAGCAAGAGCAGTAGGAAACACTGTACCACAAATGTGTTGAAGGTGTGGTCTGGGCAATTATAAGGAGGTGAATTGTACAAAGAAAGAGAGCACAAGGAACTCGCAAAATGTTAATTTTGTCGACACTGGGGAGCCTCCTATGGAGAAGAAGTAGACAGAGGAGGATGTATTGTCACAAGGGGACAAGCAAAGATGGATCAGTACCTCGATCCTGCCATAGAGAAAGGAAGATGGTAGAAAGCACAAAAAGCAATAGAAGAAGAGAATGAAAAAGCTAAGCAAGAGCGACTAGCAGAGTATAAGAGATTGAAGAAGCCATTAGAGGAAAAGGTGTCAACTCAGGAACTGGCAATGCAAGTTTTGAATACAACAATAGAAGTAAAGGTGGCAAGTTTGTTTAGCGCCATACCAACACTACATGCAGTTATAGGAGAACTGCAGCCACAAAGAGTAATGGAACTGCAAAGCCAGTCAAAAGAAGAGGTGAAGAGGAAGGATCAGTACATTGATCCAACTGTATTAATGATCGACATTGGGAAAGCCAACATTGATCCATATTGAAATATTAGATCATAAGTTGATGCAAATTATTGTAGATGGAGGATCAAGTGTGAATGTGCTCCCAAAAAAGACATGGAAGGAGATTGGTGCTCCATTTTTATGGTCGTCGAATTTTAAGTTATATGGCATCAACCAATATGGTATTGAGACGAAGGGAGTCTTCATGGCTCAGAAGGTGAAGATTGTAGACCAAGAGTTAATCACAACTAGAAAAAAGATCAAAATACATTCAAGGACAACATAAATAAATGAAAAATCAGATTGTGAGTGAAGATCTTGTAACAATTGACAAGTTGAGCAGTTCTTCGGATAAAAATAGTACACATGAGCCAAATGAGGAAGGAATGATGTACCTCAAGGAATGTAGTGAAGATGAGAACCGATCGAATTACAAGATCCTTTATTGGCAAATGGAGGAGTATGAGATATTTTGGCCCACCTACCTCTGTATACAAGTGCACACAACTAATGAAGAAAACCAAACTAGTGAGGAGTGCCAAGATATGGAAGATGACGAGGAGAGCCAAGACCTAGAAGATGATATGGGACTGAGAGAATTATTCACAAAAGAAAGAGAAGTGCAACCCATAATAGAGCAGTAAGAATTAGTACCTCACCCAGATGAACGAAGAAGAGTACGAGTGCATGTACAATTCTCGGATACAACAGAGGAATATGAGCAAGATATACCGGTTCCTGAGAATAGTGGAAGAATTGTGAATGAGGAGTTGGCAGGATTAAGCCTGTTAGATCAAGTTGGATATGTACAACAAAGAATGCGTGAAGAAACACAAAGGTTGTAAGAAGAATATGAAACTTTGTGCAAGTATAATGCAAGGATAAGGATGCAAATTATCCAGGAGTTGGATGACACAATACAAAGGCTGGATGAACGAGATGCTAGAAGGTGGCAAGAGTAAGAAGCTGAACGAGAACATTGAAGGATGGCTAAAGAAAGATCGAGGCAAGAGGAAAGGCAACAAGAGGAAGTCAAGGATTCTGCACAATATCAACTAAGTAGGGAGGAAGTTGCCGAGATATTGTGGAGAGATGTGATGGAAGTGTTGCCACATTTTGCACGGGGTGCCATGTTTTCAAAATTTTGTAAGTATGCTGCTCTCCCTTCCCTCCATCTCCTTTCCCTTTCTCCCCTTCTATCAGTTGCATTCCTCCCTTTTCCCCTCATTCTTTCTTCGGCCAGAACAGAGCAAACACTCCCTAAAAAATTCTAAGTCTGGGAGCGCAACCCGACTTCGCAGCGAAGTCGGGGTGCGCTCCCCGTCCTGAGCGCAGTTGGGAAGCAGTGTCTCCAGAAATCAGCTAAGTGTCGGAGCGCAACCCCGACTTCGCTGAGCGCAACCCGACTTCGCAGCGAAGTCGGGGTGCGCTCCCCTTCTTGCGTGCAATCCGAGAAGCAACCAAATTGACTAAGTGTTGGAGTGCGCAACCCGACTTCGCAGCGAAGTCGGGCTGCGCCCTCTGACCTGTGCGCAGTTGGGCAAGATCCATCAAGCAGCCCAAAAACTGGCTAAGGCACGGAGGCCTCCCAAACTGCGCTGTTACCCACTTGCGCTATCCAATTGCGCTCTGATCCCAGGCGAAGTTGGACATAAAGGAAAGATTGCCTTTCAAGGCGGACATGTGTCCCTCATCAGAATTTGACAAGTGTCCAACCTCGAGATTCGAGCCGAGATGTGATGGGAAAAGGACAAGCATGGGCCGAGTTATCTGCCGCAGCTACCCTCATTTAAGCTGACGCAAAGTCTTATCAACCGCACTGCCACGTAGCTGCCGAGTTTTCAGGTGGACCTTGCTGCAAGTACAGTCCTTGCCTACAAGAGTCGGCATCAGCAGCTCTTTTGCCGCTTTTGTCAGCTATTGTCTGGTTTGGGACTTTGTGCCCATAATTGTAATCGGGGGGAAATTGCGCTATAAATAGCCACACCACTTCATTGTAAAGGGGGGAAGGGGGATATCCTGCTAGGGAACCATTGTAGCTATACGTTTGCTTCTGAATGCAAGACACACACTTGGCTCTATTTTGTTGTTATCATTCTTTATGCTGCCTTTACTTGTCATTTCTGCCTCATGTTGCTTATTTCATTGCTTCTTGTTATCTTGAACTCCGGATTCCAGTATTTGATGATTAAGTATTCCTGGAATGCATAGATAGAGGATACATAGGATGTATGACAGCTGTAGTTTCTATGGTGTGTTCTGTATTTAATTGCTGTTAGTAGTGGTGATTGATCGTTGCCGTGCTGCTTATTCCCCCCACCCAACTCAAATCACGTTTGAATCTCTTTCCTGTACTCTTAGCTAAAATAGTTGAGAAAACCCATAGGAAGCCGGCCTTCTTCGGAGATTGGCATGGAAGGCATTCCTTCCTTCCGGCCTTTCAATCTGGTGGGCGAATCTGGGGCGCATTTAACCAAATCCTTTACTAATGGCAGATTCGTAACCAACAGTTTCTCTGGCACGCCCGGTGGGACATGGAAGTTTCCCACCCCAAAAAAGAATCGAAGCATTGGTGTTCGCTTCATTGCTGTTAGAATCAGAACACCTGGCGACTCTGCAAGTACCTGAATATTCTCTGAGTCCGTGAAGACCGGTCCGAGCGCCTTCATGCATACAAGAAGGTGGAGAGCAAGGAATCCGGGAAACCAGCCTGATCTTTACGAAATTGACATTGCCGCTCCAGGAGAGCGCGTCAGGCTGGTTGACCACCAAGCTCGCATAGACGAATCCGAGCCCGAAATCGAAGAGGCCGAGGCTGAAGAGCAATCTACATCCTCGGACAGTACCGATACCGAGTACACTATCGGAGGAGAGGAAGAAATGGTTGCTCAGCAGAATGATGACGATCTCTTCCCGACGGTAGACTCCATGGGGTCCTTGGCCCTAGTCGGACAACAAGCTGTGCCCCCCGCTGCCCTAAAGTCCATCCCTACTTACGATGGCTACGACAAAACGGCGTACGAGCACATCCAGGACATTCTGGCCTTGGCTGCGCTACATTCCATCATAGACGAGAGTGTCAAGACCCGCCTACTGGCTCTTTCCCTAAGGGGAAAACTTCTCTACTGGTGGAGATCTCTGCCAGAGGGATCTATCACGGGGTGGCGCCAGCTGGCTGGCAGGCTTGTAAAAGGATGCAACGAGTCTGCTGATCCCTCTTCGCTGTTGCATCAGTTCCAAAGCATCCAGCGACACCCCCAAGAGGAGGTGTCGGACTTCAACATAAGGTTTGCGAGGTCTTGGAAACGAGTACCTCGCGAACTGCGACCTTCAGCGGGTCAGGCTGCGCACTACTACTTGAGGTCATTCAACTCTGACATCTGCCTACTGCTGAAGATAGCCCGAGTCGATTCATTCCCTGCCCTGTACGAAGCTGCCCAACAAGCCGAAATGGATATAATCTCCATAGGCAAGCTCCCGCATAGGGTGCAACCACCCATTTACCCTGACTTTCCTCAGTCCCAGTACCCATCGGCCTCTGGTGTGATGCCGTCATCTTCAAGTCAGCACCCCCAGCAGCCATGGAATCCGGCTCCAGTAGTAAACCCTTACGGCCCGCCACAAATTCATTATCCTAACCCGCCGCCTCCTCCTCCGCAGTATCCCGCACTCCCAGCTCCCCCTCAATACGCGCAGTATTCTGCACCCCCGCCATTGGCTGCATTACCTCCGCCAGCTCAGTTGCCACCTGCAGACAATGATATTCAGAACAAAATCCTCAAGAGGTACGGGCTCTGGCATCTGGATACCATACCATGTAAAATGACATGACTATACTGAAGAAGAAATAGGCCCAGATGGAGTTTGTTCCAAGGAGGCCATATCCTCCTCCGACACTGACAAAAGATCAAGCCGCAGAACGACAAGTTCAAAGGCACCCCCCTGCAAGAAATGCAGCCATTGAGGATCAACCTGGCACTTCTGACCAGGTTAACTGGTGCTCCATGTGCAACGACCCGCATTCAGAAGAAGATTGCACGCTGCATCAGCATTACCTCCAGACCCTGGCGGGCAACGCCATAGAGGATGAACTTTACATGATCCTGGACGATGAAGGCAACTTTGCCGTCCCAGAAGAAGATCCGACATTGCTCCCCGCCAAGGAGGACAGAAAGCCTGTTGAAGCTGCTGTGGCCCAAGCAAAGCCATTGAAGGTATACGCCAGAAGAGAAAAGGCGCAACCTGTTGGGCTACCACCGGACAAAAGGCTATGGCATCCCGCAGCCAAAGAAAAATTTCCTGCACTCAAGCCTCCCGCAGCGAAAGCTCCCGCAGCTCCGTCTCCAGCTAAAACAAAAGAACAAGTTCAGGAGAAGCTAAGATATCCGTCTCTGACAAAGAGACAGAGAGTCGAAGCCACGCAACAATACCGGACCAAGTATGAGCCTGCGAAAGAAACGGAGGGAGCTAGCACTTCGGGCTACAACATAGTGGATGAGCTAAAGAGGACTCCCGCAAGGATAAGTATGTATGATGCTCTTCTGCTCCCAAGTCAAGTTGATCTGCTGCAGGAATCTTTGAAGAGCATAAAACATGGCAAGCAGACGCAACCTGCTGTTTTGGTTCAACCCCTGACAGTCTCCGCCACTGGAAAGAACAGACCACCTCCCTTCTATCTGTCATTGCGGATGCAAGGGTATATAGTACACAACTGTATGGTGGATTCTGGTGCCTCCACGACTGTTATGCCGAGAGCCGTCTGCGACGAGATCGGAATGGAGTATACAAGGAGCAGCCAAGGTGTGCTGCAGCTAGACGGCACCCCTGTCAAGACAGTTGGTGTTATCAAAGATATCCCGATCCGGCTGCACAAAGCTCTTGACATAGTGGTCATTCAAGAGGTCGTGGTTGTCGACTTGGAACCTTACTTCGGCATGTGTCTCTCCAGGGAGTTCACTGCGAAGCTGGGTGGGTATCTGTCTCTGGATTACTCACATATGGAAGTGCCCTTCAAAGGAAGGAGACTGAAGATCTACAACGAAAAGCCTTCCACATTTCTAGTAGAGAAGATACCCGGAGAAGAGTCACAAAACTGCATGGTTCAGCTGACAACGGAAGAACTGGTTGTGGTAGACATGACAGAGCAAGCTCTTGAGCTGTTGCAAGTAGAGGATGAGTTCTCCTTGTTGGACTTCAACGCCATGATCGAGACCGAGCAAGGTTGCTACTCCGTCACTCAGCCTGAGAGACTTGACCAGTCAGCCAAGAAAGAGGTAGGACCTGCACCAGAAAAGCTATGGCAGCTCTTCTTTGATGGCGCCCGATGCAAAAATGGCGCCGGCGCAGGTGTACTCTTGGTTTCCCCGTCCGGGATCCAGAAGGACTACACCTACAGACTGGCTTGGAGCTGTACTAACAACGCGGCGGAGTATGAAGCCCTGTGCTTGGGTTTGAGAAAAGCGGAGAGATTGGGGATAAAGCATTTGCAGATCTTTGGCGACTCAGAGCTGGTGTGCAACCAGATTACGAATAAGTGCGCCTCCAAGAAGCATTATCTCAAGGCATATCGTAATCGTGTCTGGGACCTGATGGAGTCATTCGACTCGTTGAATGTCAAAGCCATATCACGTGAGAAGAACAAGCACGCTGACATTCTGGCGTCTGTTGGAGCCAGGTACGTTCCGGCTGATGACACTGTCCAGAAGCCGAAGCCGGTTCGTACCATCTACAGGCCTTCTGTGCCTGATAAGGACACCCACTGGCAGGTGTTTGACTGTGACGAGGAAATCGCCACTTTTTTGGTTACCAAAACATGTACAATCGAAGGTAGAGACCCTGATGACGAGCAATACGAGGGGTTGATACAATTGAAGAATAATCATGTCCCAAAAGGATTGATTACATTAGAGAGTCTCTTTGATCAGAACGATAGAGCAATATCCCACAGGATCAAAGTAGACCCCAAGTAGTACGTCGACCTGGAGCTTGAACCTGGAAAAACAATCAAGGTTGGGACGGACTGCACTGAAGAGGAACTCGGGCAGATCAGATCATTATGCAGAGAGTTCCCCGATATTGTAGCCTGGTGCCACCAGGACTTGAAGGGGTATGACAGACAGATGATCCAGCATACCATAGAGCTAGAAGATGGTGCAAAACCTTTCCGACAGAAGCAGAGGGCTATAAACCCGAAGATTGAAGCCATGATGAAAGCCAAGCTCCTGAAAATGCTGGAATCCAAGATCATCTACCCCATCAAGCATTCATCTTGGGTTGCGAATCTGGTTCCTGTGAGGAAGAAGAACGGAGACATCCGTCTCTGCGTGGATTTCAAAAATCTGAATCAGGCCTCGCTGAAGGACCATTACCCGCTTCCCCAAATCGATCAGATCCTCCACATAGTTGCTGGAGCGCAAAGATTCTCCCTCTTAGACAGATTCTTTGGGTACAACCAGATATGGGTGAAAGACGAAGACCAGCATAAGACAACGTTCACCACCAAATGGGGAACGTTCGCTTATCAGCGCATGCCCTTCGGTTTGTCTAATGCCGACGCTACATTTCAGAGAGCCATGGACCTGGCCTTCCGAGAGCTGCTTAACAAGATCATTGTCATCTACTTGGATGACATGATTGCAAGGTTCCACGAGCCTGGGGGACGGGGGGACGGGGGAACAGGGGGACGGGTTTCCGGGGACGGCGGGGGACGGCAGGTCGATTTTAGGGGACGGCTCGGGGACGGCTGGTATAATACTATAAAAAATGAAATTTTTTAGAAATTTAGAATAATCTACACATTCAAAATTCTACACCCAACAAAAATGATATTTCATATTACTAATCAATTATGTAAGTGCAGCCATTCATATTCAGATTAGTTACTAACACATAAGTGCAGCCATAATTGAGTCATTTAACATTTTCATGTTCATATTAGTTACTAATTTGCAGCCATTTAATTGTTTCAAGTTCAACAACTATAACTTGAAGGTTCAGCCAAGGATAATTATTTGGTAATTATTTCATACTACCATATCAAAACACCTTATTCAACTCCTCTAAATTTATTTTCAACATTTTAAATTGCATTATGCATAATGATGTCTATGAATTACATTTATACTTTTCAAGCTCGTGTCCCTTCAGTTGTCCCTTGAACTGTAGAGGAACCATTCAACTATATTATCAAAACACTTTTGTTTCGTTACATGCCCAAAGCTCATGAAAATTACTCTATTGTTCTACAGCATCAACATCCACATGACAGAAAAGTATTGTCATATCTGATATTGGTAGTTCTAATGCTTGCCACATTGTTGGTTTTCTCCAATGTCATAAAATGCTGACAATATTTAAGATTTTGATCTGTAATACATGCAAATAGAACCTTAAACAGGTCCTTTTGAAGACTTAAAGTGCTTTTTGGAATAGTTTCACTAAAAACTCTTGTAAAACTAGTCACTAGTGACTGCCTTTATTTGACATTAAACTTGCACTTTCATGCCCAAAAATACTCTCGTAATATATGAACAGAACATGGACAATCTATGAAGAACTTGATGCAATATTAATGAAGCTTAAAATCTACTGTAAATGCAACAATATACTGCTGTGCAAACTAGTGTCTATTTCTAGCTCAAATTTGCTAGTTTCAAACCATTAAAAACCCACAAAATTTGCAGATACCATAGAATGAAGCGAAATGTAAATAAACTTTTCCCCTTTGGTGGGGACGCCCAGCCGTGGGGGACGGCTGGGCCCCATGGGGGACGCCCAGACTGTCCCTAGGGACGGCTGGGTGTCCCCCCAGCCGTCCCTAGGGACAGTCCCGGCCGTCCCTAGGGACAGTCCGGGCGTCCCCCATGGGGCCCAGCCGTCCCCGGGGACGTCCCAAAAAGGGGGACGTCCCGGGGACGGGAGGCCACAGGCCTCAGCCGTCCCGGGGACGTTTCCCAGCCGTCTCCCAAAAAGGGGGATGGGGGAAACGTCCCCCTTGCTGTCCCCCCGTCCTGGGGGACGTGGGAAACGGGGGGACGCGTCCCCGTGGAACACTGCATGACTGTATTCTCTCACAGGAGAGAGGACCATGCTTCCCACCTGCGGCAGATATTTGAGAGATGTCGTGAATTCGGCATTTCCATTAACCCGAAGAAGTCGGTCTTCGCGGTAAAAGAAGGTAAGCTGTTGGGACATGTCATCTCCGAGAAAGGCCTTGCAGTGGATCCTGACAGAGCAGAAGCCCTCCTCCGCTTGCCCATCCCAGTCGACAAGAAGGGGCTACAGTCCTTCGGCCAAATCAACTTCGTGAGGAAGTTCATACCGGACTTTGCACAAGTGATTAAGCCCATGGCTGAACTGTTGAAAAAGAATGCTGAATTCTTATGGACTGACGAAAGAAGGCAGGCCTTTGAGGAGATCAAGGCCAGAATTGCACGAGCTCCGGTGTTGATAAACCCGGATTATTCCAAGGACTTCATCCTGTACTCGGTGGGAGAACCCGAGAGTTACGTCGCAGTCCTGACACAGAAGGGAGATGATGGCGAAGAACGCCCCATAGCGTTCTTAAGCCAAGTGATCCAGCCGCATGAAGAGAAGTACAATTTTATTGAGCGGCAGGTTCACGCAGTCATGAAATCCCTCCGAAAGTTCAGGCACTTCGTCTCCCAGAGCCAAATAACAGTCTTCGTGATACATCCGGACGTCAGGAACTTCATCATACAAGGAGAGCCTGGCCACAAGAGGGCAGGATGGATTGCCAAAATCCAAGAGTTTGACATCGAGGTACGGCCAACAAAGCTGATCAGAGGCCGAGCCTTGTGCCAAGAGCTGGCCCGAAGCGCTGCAGCTGAGATCTCTGCCTGCAAGTGGGAAGATCCGATAGCAACCACCAACCTAGCCAACTCCTTATCAGAGGAAAGCGATTGGACAGATGACCTGGTGCGATATTTCAGCACCGGGAGATGTCCAGATCACCTCAATGCCTCACAAAGGAGGAGGTTTAGGCTAAACGCCTTGAAATACGTACTCCGCCCCGAGGGGCTTTATTTTAAAAACATTGACGACATCCTGTTGCGGTGCGTCAAAGAAACCGACCAACCCAGGGTCCTCGGAGAATTCCACTCCGGGATGCCTGGGGGACACCATTCTGGAAGGCCTACGGCCTTGAAAATTATCAGAGTTGGGTACTATTGGCCCACTCTCTTCACAGACGCACATGCGGTCTGTGTCAAATGTGATAAATGCCAGAGGTTTGCTGGCAGAAACAGAAAAGCACCCCTGCCCCTCTAGCCAATTCAAGCTGAGACTCCGTTTCAGCAGTGGGGTCTAGACTTCATTGGGGTCATCACGCCTAACTCTGCAGCGGGGCACAAGTTCATCCTTACCGCCACCGATTACTTCACCCGGTGGGCAGAGGCGATCCCCACTAAGAATGCGGACCAGGAAACGGTCATCGGGTTCCTCGAGAGCCTCATCACCCGTTTCGGGGTCCCGGAGTCAATAGTGACAGACAATGGTCCGGGGTTCGCAGGCGCTGTACTCACGGAGTACACCAACAAATACGGCATCTATCACAAGATGTCTTCTAACTACTACCCGTAGGGGAATGGCCTGGCCGAGTCCACCAACAAGAATCTACTGAAGATTGTCAAAAGAACAGTAGAGAGAAACAAGAGGACATGGCACTTGCTCCTAAATCGGGCGCTGTGGGCGGATCGCATATCATTCAAGAAGTCTATCAAGACGTCCCCCTACGCGCTCGTGTACGGCAAGGAGGCAGTTCTGCCTACCCACGTAGAGATACCCGCACTCTGGATGCTGGATGAAGAAAGAGGCAACGGGGATCCAGTGGATGCCAGACTGTGCCAATTGCTGCAGTTAGAAGAAGAAAGAGAAAAAGCATACCAGGCCTTTACTAAGCATGTTGAGGCGACCCAAGGCTGGTTTGCGAAAGGCACCACCGCCCGAGTTTTCAAAATCGGGGACCTAGTGCTGAAGTGGGACTCACTGAAGCCAAAGCCGGGCAATCATGGTAAATTTGACGCCCTCTGGGAAGGTCCCTATCAGATAGCTCGGGTGAACCAGTTTAATGCATTCGTGCTCCGGGACATGGAGGGACAACTTCTCCCCATTCCCGTCAACGGGTTCCACCTGAAGATTTATCACCGCTGAAGGCACCCCAGGCGGGTCCTTCCTTGTATATATTTCTTTTCTGCATTTTTTATCAGCTTGTATATATTTATTTCAGCATTCAGCTTTTAGTTTTCAAGAGCCTAAGTGAAGCCTAGAGCAAACCCCGACTTCGCAGCGAAGTCGGGCATCGCTCCTGGAACAGTGCGACATCGGGAGTTTGAAAGAAAGCAGCTGACAAAAAGCCAAAATTTGACTAAGTGTTGGGTGCGCAACCCGACTTCGCAGCGAAGTCGGACTGCGCACCGTCTTGGGAGCGCAGTTTGGGAGAGCATGAAGCTAAAAATCGGCTAAGTGTCCAAATCAGACTGCGCAACTTTTCTAGGCGAAGTCTGACTGCGCAACAAAGTCTGGGCGAAGTCGGAGTGCGCACGTTTTCTGGGCGAAGTCCGAGTGCGCCCTCAATTTCGGGCGCACCTTGGGTGACCTATCACGGGAAACAAGGAAAAATGATAAAATGTTTCTAAGTGCGGGCCCAGACAACGCAGTTTGGCATAGTGCGAAGTTGGGTTGCGTCCCTCCTTAAAACCCTGGGCCCAAAGTTCTCCCTCGAAACGTGTGCCCGAGCGGCGGCTATGACGTCATCGGAAGCGCGAGGTCCGAAAAAATTCTAAAAAAAAAAATGATTGCGCGACTTTCAAAAAGGATGTCATTAAGAAAGCAGGCGCATTAGAGCCTACCACAACCAGGGTACGCTTTCCAAGGATAAACCCACGCACAACCGCCAAAGAATCATAACGCTTCTACCAACTTCAGGCAAATCACCTTAACCTCTCCTCCTGCGCCATTAATGTTGTTTCCTTTGCCTAGAAAAGGAGGCTCTGGCATACTCAGAACATCCAAATTGTCGAGCTAACTCTGAGCTGCAAGGTCCAGAATTAAGCAATCAGTAGCCAGAATCCCTGTCTCTGCCACTTCGAACAGAAAAAAAAGAGAGGATGGACAAGGGGAAAGCGCCAATGCCGGCGCAACCCAGCGACGAAGAGCGCGAGGCTGAAGAACAGACAGAATCCAGCGCTCATGAGAGCGAAGCGCCGCGTGAGCAAACCAGGAGGACCAGGGCGAAGAGAAGTCGAGGGCAAGCTCCATCGCCGCCCATTAATCACCTGGCCGGGTATAGAGACGGCTCGTTCTCTATCAGCCTCACCAAGTTGCGGCCGAACATAGCAAAGTGGGCTGACAAAGTTTCGCCCTCACACCATGTCGGGGCTGCATATAAATCGAACCTGTACTGGTTCTTGTGCCCTCCTGTCCACCAATGCCCGGAGCTGATTGAATCCATTGCGGCATATTACAAGCCAGCTGCCCGGCAAGTCTGCGACAACAAGGGAAGAGTCTTGTTCACACTCTTCAGGGAGAGCGTCCAGCCAGCTTTCGCCCCGGGGCTCCAGTACGACCCCAGCGCAATTGTCAGGAGGATCAACCTGGACGAACAGACGGGCAGATTCACCCAGACCAAGCGGATGAGAGAATTCCTCGACTCAGAACTGAAGACTCCGCTTCCAGCCGGACAATGGCCCACAGGCCCAATACCCCTGGACAGATTCGAAAACAAATATATATACATCATCCTGGCATGGGTACTCGGCTGCGATTCTGACAGAGTGGTACGCCCGTACCAGCTGGCGCTGGCAGAATGCATCCTGCACGGGGAGTTTTACGACTCCACGGCGCAAAGGAGTGGAAAGCGCCCTATTTTCTTCGACTGGGCAGACTGGCTGGCATACGCCATACATTCGAACCTGGTCAGGTTGCAGCAGAAGCAGACAACAGAATTTCGGCTCTGCTCGTTCCTCACATGGCTGTGCCTATACCACACGCACTACCGGATTAGGGTTCCTGACTTGAAGAAGGTAAACGAAAAAGGAGAGCCGCTGCCTGTGTACGAATGGACCGAGGCCCTGTACAGGAAAGGGTCATTCTATGAGTTCAATTTCAAATTTCTAAGTATGGTCCTAGCGTTGTTCAACGGCGAGGCATCCCGCCCACCAGAGGCCATGACGAGCTATCTGAGGAAGTACAAGCACGGGGACACCTTCCGGCTAACGCAGGGAATTGTGGTCAGAATCTACGGATTCAAGGGGAAGTCGTTCCTGCTGCCCTACTTCTGCACTGACCACCAGTTCGGGATGGAGATTTCACGCCAGATGGACTATGTTGAGGAAGAGTTCGGCCAGGGAAAAAAGAAAGGCCATATTTTTCAGTATCCTATTTGCTGGGCGAACATCCAAGTGCACGAGATTGGACAACATGTCTACCTCGAGCAAGAACTCATCGACATGGGCCTGATACAGCTTCCTCAGCGCTGGAAGTATGACCCGATTGGGGTCAGAGGTAAATTTGCGCACATCTGCCCCCGAGTAGAGATCATGCAGGAAAGGTGCAACAGAACAGGCGCAGACCTGGAATGGCACATTGAGCGGATGCAATCATGGCCGCCATGGCATGATTTTTACTGCGAGGAAGTGACGTATGATCCAGAGCGAAACCCGGATCACCGGTTAGATTCGGCGGGCTTCAAGAAATTCCTCTCCAAGGTGGCGCCCCTCAACTGGCAAAAGGACAAAATCATTGAATGCTGGAAGATGAGATGCCGCACGCAACACGATAAATCTAACCGAAAGACGTTGGCCGTTGATGATGAGTTTTCGGCCTTATATGATCAATACGTTGACACGTGGCGGCCTTTCGCATTTCGAGATTGCGTTCCCCGAGGCGCTAGGAAAAGGTATACAAGGAGGTCCCCGTCCCAGCAATTATCTACTCCAGGGACTTCCAGCGCAACGCCAACGAGCAGCCAAGTGGGCCCAATGTTGCCTCCAGCTCCTGAAGCATTACCCGAAAGGGCGCAAGGGCTAGAAAAGTCAACTCCAGAGGTGGCCCCCCAAGTGGAAAAGGCGCCAGAACAGCCAGCTAGTAGAACGGCCGCGGCAAGCATCCTCCCGGCTAGACCCAGGTACAAGTTTACCGTGGGAACATCGCAGCCTGCCGCCCCAACCTCCTCTCCCTCCTTTGAGCAAGCTGCAGCGCCAGAAGAAAAGAAGAGGAAGAGGAGCGAAAAGGCCAAGCGGCCTAAGGAGCCTGTACAGCAAACGGCCGCAGCGCGGACAGGGACAGCCGCGCCGGAAATCGTCTCGCTAGACAGCCCTGAAGCAGAAGCAGAAACTTGGGCTGCAGGCGTCCTTCAAACAGCGGCTCAGGCGGAGCCCGCAGGTACGTCCACTTCCCCGCTCCCCCAAATCCCAGTCGGCCCTGCCATAACGCCGTCCCCCATTGTATCAGGGCAAGCCATAGTTGCATCCTCTTCATCTCAGACCACCCAACCCTCCCATAGCCCCCATTCCTTCGACTAGTTCGCCCAAGACCCGAACGCTTTCCAGTCCCTCAGCCAAACCCTGGAACCCTCGCCTCGGCCAGTGTCGAAGCTACGCATACATCGCCGCGCCGCTCACCTCCCTTGTTCAAAACCCCGCCTACGCCTTCCACTCAGCCGCTCGCTTCCCCTAGGACCCGGTCGCCCTTAAAAGCGACCACGACTTCTGGAATACCTCCTGCTTCGCTGTTTGCAGGAAAAATGCCGCAACAAGACCCAATGCTGGAAGACCTTGACTTCATGGGAGAACAGCTGCAGATCGCAGATGATCAGCCTCTGGCAGCAAAGGCCGCAGGGTGTTCCGCCTCTTTCCTCCAGGGCGTCAAACGGAGAAGAGCCGAGGAAATAGCTGCCCCGGTGAAGCGCACCAAGTACGACTTGGACAGGAGAGTGCTGAGAACTGAGAAGTTGATCCCGAAAGTGAAGAAGCCTCTCCGGGAAATGACCGAGGCAGACTATGAGCACCAAGTCAAGGAGAAGAGCTTTGATGACATAAACGAGGAATACGAAATCAACGGTATTCGTCGTAGAACACATAATCTCCTTGTCAAGCGGCTCGAGAGTCAGGAGGCGTTGTTTCAGCTGCAAAATAACTCGAGGCAGCTGGAGGAAAATCTGGCTAGGACCACCACGCAGCTGGAGTCTGCTCAGCAGGAGATCAACGACCTGAAAACCCAGCTCGCCGCCTCTCAGCAGGAGGCCGCAGCGCAAAGACAGACAACCGAACAGCTGTCAGAGGAGAAAAGGGCAGCGCTGGAGCAGGTCTCTCAACTCCAGGATTCGTTAAGGCAGGCTAAATCTCAGCTTGAGGAGAAAACATCCCAGACGGCGGCCTTTTCGAAGAATAAAGTCAAAACGATGCGGGCTGGTTTGCTGCAGGGATGCAGGGCCAACGTTGTCAGGTCCATATCAGTCCTGGACTTCGCGTCCAGGATCCAAGAAGTATCTGCCCAGGGAAAGCCTGTGGTAGAGGAGGCCGAACACCAAGCGAAGCAGTGGCTGGACTTGGCAATGAAACTTGAGGAGTACGAGCGCAAAGGCCTCCGATTTCCCCCGATGTCCCGAATTGCCTTAGAATGGGCAGATGCAAGGGTAACCTTGCATAATTATTTTGAAAAAACAGAAAAAATAAGGGCCGCCAGGAAAATGCTGGACGCATTAGACCACGAAATGAACATTTGCCTGGCCCCCTTCAACGCTCTTTCTGAGCACGGTTGCCCGAGCTTCGTCCAAGATGGAGAATTTCTGACCCTTGAGCAGGTGAAGATGAATTGGCTGTCTTTCGAGGCAGACACGTCAGAAATTGACAACTGGGCCAAGCCAGTCCAGGAAGCTCAGGTCACCCAGATGGTGTCGAGATATTGCAAAATCAACACCTCCCTTAAGGAGTTGGGAGAGAGATACAACACCATCGACGCACATGCGGTTGCAGCATTCAGAGCAGCGCTGAAAGATGTCAGCGACTTAGGGCCCTTTCAGGCAGCAGCCTGGGACCAAGCCAAGGCCGCATACAATCATGTCCGTGAGCGGGAGCAGCCGGCCGAGCAAGAGGGTGACAGTGGCGACCATTCAGACTCAGGAGGAGGAGAAACAGAAGAAGCAATTGCCGAAAGTGGATCCGAAGAGGAGCAGTTGCCCAAGAAGAAGCCGTCAGAGTAGCGAAGAGCAGGGGAAGGGAGTTCCTCTGCGCCCAAAGGATGAAGGCCTGGTTCTTTGCGTCGAGGCGAGCTCGACACCCCGCGAGCCGCCAGGAATGTTGCCACATTTTGCACGGGGTGCCATGTTTTCAAAATTTTGTAAGTATGCTGCTCTCCCTTCCCTCCATCTCCTTTCCCTTTCTCCACTGTTCCCTTTCTCCCCTTCTATCAGTTTCATTCCTCCCTTTTCCCCTTGTTCTTTCTGCAGTTAGAATTCCCAAAACAGATCTCACATTCCCTAAAAAATTCTAAGTCTAAGAGCGCAACCCGACTTCGCAGCGAAGTCGGGGTCCGCCTAAGTTCGAGCGCACTAGGGCATGCGAAGTGCGGAGCGACCAAATGAGCAGAATTTGGCTAGTATGGGAGCGCAACCCGACTTCGCGAAGTCGGGGTGCGCTCTTCTCCCGTGCGCAGTTGGGAAGCAATGTCTCCAGAAATCAGCTAAGTGCCGGAGCGCAACCCGACTTCGCAGCGAAGTCGGGGTGCGCTCCCCTTCTTGCGCGCAGTCCGAGAAGCGGCCAAATTGACTAAGTGCTGGAGTGCGCAACCCGACTTCGCAGCGAAGTCGGGCTGCGCCCTCTGACCTGTGCGCAGTTGGGCAAGATCCATCAAGCAGCCCAAAAACTGGCTAAGGCACGGAGGCCTCCCAAACTGCGCTGTTCCCCACTTGCGCTATCCAATTGCGCTCTGATCCCAGGCGAAGTTGGACATAAAGGAAAGACTGCCTTTCAAGGCAGACATGTGTCCCTCATCAAAATTTGACAAGTGTCCAGCCTCGGGATTCGAGCCGAGATGTGATGGGAAAAGGACAAGCATGGGCCGAGTTATCTGCCGCAGCTACCCTCATTTAAGCTGACGCAAAGTCTCATCAACCGCACTGCCACGTAGCTGCCGAGTTTTCAGGTGGACCTTGCTGCAAGTACAGTCCCTGCCTACAGGAGTCAGCATCAGCAGCTCTTTTGCCGCTTTTGTCAGCTATTGTCTGGTCTGGGACTTTGTGCCCATAATTGTAATCGGGGGGAAATTGCGCTATAAATAGCCGCACCACTTCATTGTAAAGGGTGGAAGGGGGATATCCTGCTAGGGAACCATTGTAGCTATACGTTTGCTTCTGAATGCAAGACACACACTTGGCTCTATTTTGCTGTTATCATTCTTTATGCTGCCTTTACTTGTCATTTCTGCCTCATGTTGCTTATTTCATTGCTTACTGTTATACTGAACTCTGGATTCCAGTATTTGATGATTAAGTATTCCTGGAATGCATAGATAGAGGATACATAGGATGTATGACAGCTGTAGTTTCTATGGTGTGTTCTGTATTTAATTGCTGTTAGTAGTGGTGATTGATCGTTGTCGTGCTGCTTATTCCCCCCACCCAACTCAAATCACATTTGAATCTCTTTCCGCATTTTTATCTCTTTCCTGTACTCTTAGCTAAAACAATTGAGAAAACCCATAGGAAGCCGGCCTTCTCCGGAGATTGGCACGGAAGGCATTCCTTCCTTCCGGCCTTTCAATCTGGTGGGCGA
Source organism: Wollemia nobilis (assembly GCA_028583015.1). Classification (NCBI taxonomy): domain Eukaryota; kingdom Viridiplantae; phylum Streptophyta; class Pinopsida; order Araucariales; family Araucariaceae; genus Wollemia; species Wollemia nobilis. The sequence continues at coordinate 2,666,274 of JAQPPZ010017259.1, read as the reverse complement.
ATCTGGGGCGCATTTAACCAAATCCTTTCCTAATGGTAGATTCGTAACCAATAGGAAGCACCAATATCTCCGGAAGATGAAGGAAGGAATTGGGTGACTGGGACAAGCAATGATAGCCTTCCTCCAGTTAATATTGAAAGAGAGTTCAAGTTTTGAATTTGATTTCTTGAGAAGATATAGAGAGCCGCAAATTCGTCCTAATGTACAAAGCTATCTAGATGCAATTAGGCAACTTAGAAGACAAGATAGAGGCAAAATTTGATGGATACACCTCTAATGATTCAAGATGAAGGAGAATCCAACATATCGCAAAAACAAGAATAGAGAGGTAACTTAGGCAACGCAGGGAGACAATCAAGTCTTTTTGGTGGTCTAAAATTGCCTAGCCAATGGAGGAGTTTGGTTGGTCTCCCTCTTGGTGCTTCGAGGGGAAGAAATTTCCCTCCTGCTACCCTTAGGCTGTAGGATCGACAAGGTGGGCTGCAAGGACCATTTGTTGATCCACCGCTAAACAATCAACTTATACATAATCATCAAGTTGGGCCATCAGGACCACCTTGAGGGCCACATCAAAATTGAAGACGTTGTTATGAACGACTGAGGAATTGGATAGATTTTGGACAGCCTGGAGTTGGGAGAATGCCCAAGATAGAGAGATTCACTCGATGGTAAGGGGAAGGGCCATGGCAATAATGCGTGGTAAAGGAAGACATCAACAAAGATACGTGGAAGAACAAGTTCATGTTCAACAAGTTCGCGAAAGAATAAGAAGATATACTTGGTTACCAAGTTTGGAAATGGAATTAGTGCAGAGGGACTTAAGCAGAAGTACAAATGTGGAAGAATATACGATAGACCGTTGTATAGAGGACTGTCAAGGTAATAGAACGGCGAGGAGTCGTATAGAAGATGCTGCACAAGATAAACCTAGCAAGGAGATTGTACGACAGGGTGTCGTATAGATCAAGTGCAAGAAGGGGATCGTACGACAAGGTCCTGTACAAGTTAGATAGAGGAGGACTGTATGTCAAGGTGTCGTACCAATTAGTTAGATGATGACGATCGTATGACAGGGCACCCTACAAGTAAGGAAGATGGTACGACAGTGGAACCAACAAGACGACAAGATGACACGTTAGCAAAAGACGTACAAGTATAGGTCTGCATGGCTGTACGACTTGCATGACGATCCTAAGACTCGTCAAGGAAAAAGCATGTGTAAATATGTAAGTGAAAAAGCAAAAAAAAAAAGGCTAAAGTGCATGTAGACAAGCAAATTGATGTCTTTATTTGCTGAATCAGTTTTGGTATTATGTGTTATTTTGTAATTGTAATTATGTTATAAAGTGCAATTTAATATTGTATGTAATAATAAAGTCATGTAAGTCGACAAAGTTATAAGTCATAAGGTATTTTGTCCTCTAGTGGGAAATGTCATGTAAATGCAAGAGCAAATGCATATGAAATGTAATTTGGGGAAGTTATGAGGTAGTTGGAGGGCATAACTACTTTTTGGTGTATAAATAAGCCCTCCCCTCATTCATTGAAGTTGTTCAATGGTTCAATGGTTCAATGGTTCATGGATTGAAGGGTTCATTCATTCATTCAGCCAGGGCATTGAGGAGAGTCATGCAGGTTGGTGGATTAACAGAACAGCATTGGTACGTGTGAGAGTTGATGCATATGTGTGTAGGGCATGATGCAGTCCAGTCTTGTATGCAGCCATGGAGAATATTCTGCCTAGGGTTTGCAGGCTGCAGATTGTAATGCTGAAACTGTAATGCTGTATCATAAATGCCATTGTTAATATAAAACTGCTTGTAATTACTGTTATCTACCATTGCTGCTGTTATTATTGCTATTGCAGGTTTTGTGCATTATTATTGCTATACTACAATGACTGCAGATCTATAAAATTATTTAAGTAGAAATGGAATTGTGTGTAAGCATGTAAAATTTCATTTCTACAGTGCATGGAAAAATGTATGACATGGCAGCCCATGGGTCAGTTATAACCGCTCTTGACCAAAACTTAAATTATAAATAAGGGTGAGAGGGGGGTTGGTGAAAAACAAAACAATTTGAAGGTGCATAGCAAACAGAAAAATGGATCGCCGTTAAAGAAGACTTCGGAGAAGAGAAAACACTAGCGAGAGCAAAAATTGCAGCCAAAACCTGAAAGTGAAGCCATAGTAGAAAGAAAGGCGTTATACTGGGGTATCAAAAAGTGCGCTAACTGCTGAGATTTGTGGGTGTCCAGATGACTGTACAACCATACAGAAACTGGAGGGAAAATAGAGAAACAAAGCCATAGCACACAAGCCTGTGTTGAGAGGGCAAAAGATTTTAAAATTGGACGGAGGGAATGCCATATGAAGTTTGGGAAAAGACGACTAATTTTTTTTTCAAACCCCTATAGTGTGTTGGCACAGAAACACAACTGCTATCTGAAAAACGTCAAGCAAAGTTAAAGTCTGGGGTTTCGAAGTTTGTGCAAGGAATGGGCAAAGGAAGTTGTACAGACAAGTGAGCGAAGGAGAAAGACAACTTGGTAAAGAAGACGCAGTACATTGCATCGAAGGAAGGACTGCAAGAAAGACGCTTGCAAAAGAAGGAAGAAAGTGTCGTACAGACGTAGAAAGACTGTTGTCAAAGACGCCGTAGAAGGCTGCCATATGACCGAAGAAGATTGCATACGGTTGTAGGAACCACCGTACGAGTGATGGTAGAGTTGTTGTATAGATACAGTTAGTGTACGACAAAGAGGAAAGGGAACATGATTGATGAGGCATGAGCGGGAGAGTAAACTTCGATGAGTGGCTAGCAAGGATAGAAGCACAGAGGAGTAGACACTCGCTTGGCCTGCTACATAGAAGAGAACACCAAGGGAGAGAAGAGGAGACCAGACTCGGTGGAAGACAAGAAATGATAGAATATATAAGAGGAAGAAGACACCATGAAATGGAACAGGAAACGCAGTCTCAGAGAAGGCATGGAGATTCACTTGAGAAGGGGAAGGAAAAGAGGATACCCCTTAATGAGATAACTTTGATTCAGCTGACTGGGGAATTTTGTCTGAAATGGTGGCAAGATAACCCACCAAATCATTAGTTGAAAGTTACATTGACAGAAGTCGGAGTGAGCTGCATTGTGTAGATTCCAAGGTTTGATAAGGATTTCTTTTAAGATTATTTGCTACAGATGTTTCAGACCTATGATTCAAATGAGAATGTGAGCATAGTGAAGATTGGAAATTGAGACATCAAGGTTATGTTTTTAGCAAATAATTTTTGGCAGACATTTGGATTGTTGAAACATGGAATGGCAGTGCGAAAGGAACTCTTGGATGCAGAAGAGTGGAATAAGACAATCCACGAGATCACAACTATTACTCTTGCATAAGTCAATAAGACTTTCAGTCACGGAAGTCGTGGGATCAAATAGAGCTAGTTGAAGAATGAATTATGATGAGCCATGAATATTGTGATGTCCAAATTATCAAGGGTAACAAGGTCGTCTGAAATGCTTGTATGGCTAGCTCAATACGTACAGGGCATTGTGGAAGGAGTATAGTACGACTAGGCATCATACTTTTCATATCGTATTAGGAATTTCCTGAGGCGTTAGACTGAATTTTTCGATCGCATTCCATGCCATTGGAATAATGCTAAATGTGGTGTCTTTTGCCAAAATAGAATTTCTGGGATTAACTGCTCCAAAAAAGTTGTCAGACGATAAACCTACAATACTCAGATGGATAACTACAATACTAGTGCATAAGTGCAGTACAGTTAAGATGAAGACCAAGAAAATACTGCGAAGATCAGACTTGGTTGCATTGGAGAATAAGGATGCATTGAAGGAGGAACTGGTACCCTAAAGGACGAAGAGAAGATTGGAGACCGAATTGCAATAAGAAACTGAAGAAATACCCCAAGAGCAACAAATGGAGGAGTTGTCACAGGTGGAAGAGAGAAGAGAAGAAAGAAGGGCAACAAAACAATCTTGTAAGAACAAAAAGGCAAAGAGAACAAGAAAGACTAGTTATGCAGGAACAACAACCCTTAGTGGAGACTGTGTATTAGGTAGAAGAATTGGCATGGTCAATACAAGAAATTGAGGTGGTCTAGGAGGAAGAGATGAATGTAGCAGGAAACATGGAGGAATAATTGCCAGGACTTGCTGATTGGGCACAACAAGTAGATTTTAGTGCATCACACCTGTGCCAAATACGAAGCAATCGAGCTTTCCATAACAGCTCAAGGCCTGTTGAAAGATATAGAGGTGCCAGAAGAAGTTGAAGATCTAGTAAGGGGCAAGGAGGTTGAAATTGCACAAGAACCTTAGGAAAAGAAGAAATATGAATTTTTTAGTAGAGGCGGCAGTATCCAAAGATCAACCAATATAGAAAATCAACCAGAGCTATAAGAACAAACTATAGTACAACCTGATCGACTGGAAGAAAACAGGGAAGAATTAAGTATGGAACAAGAAGAGGAGGAGACACTTCAAGTACCAGGGAGGTATTTTATTATTGAAGTGCCTAGTTTTGGGTTTTCTGCTCAAGGAGGAGCCCAAATCGATGATTAGGTTGAAGAATTCTTTGGGAAGATGATGCAGGTTTTTGACTCTGCATGACTACAATTTAGGATGGGTTGTGTAGGACAGCTAAGGCATGTAAATTTTCCCAACCCTAGATAATTGTTGTCCTATGTTATTTTAGAATAAATCAGATCTGAAAAGAATTTATTCAAACATGCAACGGTCACACAAATGGCTGCAAAAATAAACAACGTGAATAGGGGAAATCAAATATATTTTTGAACCTGAAAACAAATAAAGGAGGCTACAGCTACAGCAGGACACCCTGCTCTCTTACTGCGTTTTTGGCCAGCAATTTCACTGTTCTCCTCCTAAGCTTGCAGTTTTCCTTCGACAATCTGTTCTCCTTCTCTTCTTTCTGTGTATAAAAACAATCTTGACCTTCTCCTTTTATCTTTGAAAAAGGTAACCTTAATCTCTCTAACCCTAAGAAGATTAGATCTCATCTCATCTTGAGATGTACGGTTAAAAATAGAAAATCACTTAAATGAATTTCAAAATAGAATCACTTAAGTGAATTACAAAATAGAATCACTATTATTAGGGTTTGGAACCTGGTTCCTCGGCCATCTGGGAATACGGGTTGGATTGCTTGGTGGAACGATGCCATTGCTCGCACAACCACCTTGCTTCGCGCTCTTGGGGTCAAGCTTGCCCAGCTGCGTAAGCAGACAAATCTAGCCCTGAAGCGAGAGTTTGCCAAAGCATCTGTTAGGCTTGATGCTTCCCCTCTCAGTATCAATCTGCAACAATATGTTGCAAGCCTTCGACATGAGCTTAAGAAGGCTGAGTTATATGAGGCCAGAGGTGCACAGATCCGTGCCAGAATGCACTGGCTCAAAGTCGAAGACAGGGTCTCCAAGGAGTTCTTTCAGAGACTCAGATCGCCTAGGCAAGCGGTTCAGTTCAAAGCCATTATGGATAATGGCGAAAGGCTATCAGAGTTGCTTAATATTTCTAAGGCATTTGTTAACCACTATCAACAGGTCTTTGCTGCCCAACATCTCTCGGCTGAGAGACAACAAGCGTTGGAGGATTGTTGCTCGATGGTTCCCAATAAGCTTTCGCCCTCCCAGCATGAAGCTTGTGATAAACCTCTTTCATTAGGTGATCTTGCTGAGGCTTTATCTCACATGGCTAATGACAAAGCGCCAGGCCTTGACGGTTTTCCTTGTGAATTCTATAAAGCTTTGTGGGATATGGTTGGCCCTGATCTTCTACGGGTTTATCAGGAAGCCATGTCCACTGGTTCCTTAGGATCACTTATCAACAGAGGCAACATCAAATTCATTCCTAAGCCTGGTGATCCTGAGGTGATCACCAACTGGAGGCCTATCACTCTGCTGAATGTTAGCTATAAAATTATTGCTAAAGCCCTTGCTCTTAGACTTCGGCCTCTGCTTCCTCTTATTGTGAGGCATGAACAAACAAGCTTTATTCACAATCGCTATATTCTGGATAATGTGCTAGCAGTTTGGGAAGGTATGGAATGGGCACGACAATCTCAGCAACCGACGATGTTTATTAAAGTTGACTTTGAAAAAGCATATGATAGAATAGAATGGCACTTTATTCTTTCAATGCTTACAGCCCTTGGATTTGGTCCTGGCTTTGTCCAATCTATGAAGATGTTGTTTACAGATGCTTTAGCGGTTCTCTCGCTGAATGGTGTGCAAACAGAGCGCATTGGTCTGTTCAGATCTGTTCGCCAAGGGTGTCCTCTTGCCCCCTCCCTTTATGTGCTTGCAGCTGAAGCTTTTGGGTACCTTCTCGCCCGCAAAGCTTCACAAGGATTGGTTAAGGGTATTTCCCTACCAGGTGGGCAAGGGCAGCTCATCAATGGCCACTTTGTGGATGATTATTTTTTAACGCTCAATGAAGATGAAGTGTCTGTCACACAGGCTCTTTCCAGCCTGGATGTATTTTGCAAAGCCTCCGGTTCCAGTATTCAGTGGAGGAAGACTGCTTGCTATAGGCAGTCCTCCCTTCCCCTTCCACCCTGGCTTGAGCAATACCAATGGAGGTGGATTCAACCTGGGGAGATGTTCAAATTTTTGGGCATTCCCTTTGCTTTTCAGAGCACCCCATCTCAACTTTGGGAGTATGTAGTGCAAAGAGTGGAGAGCAAGCTCACTTACTGGATCACCAAGAAGTTGTCCCTTGCGGGTAAATTCCAAATCTGCTCTAAAATTCTTGTCAGTACTCATGTTTATTACTCCTCCTGTTGGGTTCCTTCTCAAGCTTGTTATAAGAAGCTGGAAAAGCTTTTGAGGGATTTTTTATGGGCTAATTCTTCTCAGAAACATGGCTTCCATAGAGTTGCTTGGGAGTTTTGTTGCCTTCCTAAAAATTCAGGAGGGTTGGGGCTGTTTAATTGCTTCCGTCAAGGTCTGGCTCTCAGCGCTAAATGGATTATCAGATCTCTTAAAGGGGATGAAGCATGGAAAATTCTGCTTAGGAACTGTGTGGCATCAAGGCTACCCAATGGCAAAAAATGTTGGAAGGGATTGGATCTACCTTCCATTTTTGTAGCTCCTGTTTCCTTTAAAATTGCTGGGTCCTTTGTGACTCAAAGTATTTGGCGAGCTTGGGAGTCTATCAAGCCCTGGCTCCGTTGGAAAGGAGTTGGTCGCCACCGTGGGGCAGCTATTGCTAATTTAAATGTTTGGTGGTCCCCTGTGGTTCAGTATCAGGGACAACCACTTGCTCAAGTTCAATGGATTCATGCTAAAAAGTTTTTTAAAAAGGGCATTGTGTCCCTTTCAGATTTTTATTGCAGGCAGAATAGGGATTGGATCCCTTGGGAGCTTTTTCAACAGCAGTATGTGTTAAAGCCCACAGACAAAGCCACATATGATGTGGTTATTAATTGTACCCCCTTTTCCCTTTGGCCTAAGCTGGGTCAGGTTATTCAGCAACCTTGGTGGAAAGAGTGGGAATGGTATAAACATGTCCCTCTGCTTAATTACATGACTAAGCAGGGTTACAGCTGGCTTTCGCCCAATTTACCCATGGTACCAAAGCTCAATGGGCGTTGGGATTTGTTCTCTTCCAAATCCAGATGGAGAGCCCGCTTTCAGATCACTTGGGCACCTTATATTGAACCTAAGCAGGCCTCTTTTGCCTGGAGTATGTTGTTTCAGGGGCTGCCGCTTGGCCACAGGCTTAAGCACTTGGGAATTGCCACTCCCACTTGCCCTTTCTGTGGGGAAGCAGAATCAACCTTGCATCTTTTTTGGAACTGTAGTAGAGCAAAGATGGCTTGGGAGTGGATGGAGTCATTTTTTCGGCCATTTTTGCATGCTCGTTAAACTTGGCTTCACAATTTGTTGGGAGATACGCCATAATTTTCTCAACCTCTGTTAGAATTCTGGAACATTTTCAGAATTAGCATTCTATTTCATACATGGAAAACCAGAAATGAGATAGTTTTTGCAGATAAAACTCCCTCTGTTATTTTTTCCCTTTCAGATAAGCTGATGGTATTTCATGATGCTTGGTTACAGATTCAGGTGCAAGCTAATAAAGTTGCAATGGAGCTCACTCATTTGCAGGAGCTGATTGACCATTGGGGTAATGCACCATGTGCTGTGAGCAGAGTCCCCCCGGAGAATGAACAACATACCCAGTCCAGATCCAGACAGCGTCGTCGCCCACTGCCGAATAACAGGGATAGGCCAGCTTCTAGGGCTCACTTTCAGCCATCTGGAGATCACGCGCAGGGATTGCTGCCCTCAAGCTCTGCGCAGCAGGTTTTCGCTTGGGGTGATCGCCCTCAGCCTGATCCTGTGCGCAATATGGATGGTTGGGGAGCTCGCCAGGGATGGGGATCTCCTCCACATTTTGTCGGCGCTGGTTCTCCGAAGGGTGGCGACGTTAGTACTGGATGGAGCACAGGCAATGCGGGTGATTTAGCTTGGAGCACCCCCTTTGAGGCTCCCATGAGTCCTACTCAGCAGCTTGCTCCTGAGATGCCAGGGTCGGGCTGGAACACTTAATAGTTGTGGTGATCTTTCTTTAGTTTTGTTGTTAAGCCCGCCTTCTTGTAGTTTTCAGGCGGTGATGTTTTGAACTTGGTCCTGGCTGTCTTCTCAGCCAGTTTGTCGTATGCTTGAGGTGTGATGTAGCAGTTGAACTTTTTACTGCCTGTCTTTTCAACCGGTTTGGCTTGTGCTTGGGGTGTGATGTGTTAGTCCACCCATTTTGTATGTTTAGGCTTTGTAGTTAATATAATACTTTTTCATTCAAAATAGAATCACTTAAGTGAACTTAAAAATAGAAAATCACTTAAGTGAATTTCAAAATAGAATCACTTAAATGAATTACAAAATAGAATCACGTAAGTGAACTTAAAAATAAAAAATCACTTAAAGTGAATTTCAAAATAGAATCACTTAAGTGAATTTCAAAATAGAATCACTTAAGTGAACTTAAAAATAGAAAATCACTTAAGTGAATTTCAAAATAGAAAATCACTTAAGTGAATTTCAAAATAGAATCACTTAAGTGAATTACAAAATAGAATCACTTAAGTGAACCTAAAAATAGAAAATCACTTAATTGAATTTCAAAATAGAATTCGAAATGTCTAGAACCACTTCTAGCACGTTCATACTAAAGCCTGTGCAAGAAGTTCCTGTCCGAGCTACATTTCTCAACAAGGCTAGGGCGGTCTATGGTTTATAATGAAATGGAGAAAGCAATACAGTGGGCTCAAACGGATGAGAGGACAAAGAAGCTCGTTGAAATTTGTGAAAAAGAGCATGGAAAATACATGTTGAAGGAGTGGCAAGTATGATTGGAGTAAAGGAGCTACCGGAAGGTATGCAAACCAATTATAGGGTACCACGGAGGGTGTACATCATAGTTGAGAAAATCGGCAAAAAATTGGCAGAATCGCGATTTTTTGCCGATTTTCTGCCATGCTGATGCAATCGGCAAAGAATTGGCGAGTCGGGGATTCTTTGCCCGATTTAAAAAAAAATCGTCAAAAAATATGCTGTTTTTTTTTTTTAATTTTTAATTTTTAATTTTTTTTAAAATTTAGGGATGCAATCCCATTTTTCAGCTGTTAATGTTTGAACTTCAAAGTTTAAAGTTTAAACCCTAAACCTAAAACCCTAGTCTAGGGTTTTGGGTTTTAGGTTTTTTTTTCCTCCTCTTTTTAAGTAAATATTGTTGCCTGATAACTATGTATGCAAGCCCATTTTTCAGCTGTTAATGTTTGAAACTTTGAACTTTGAAGTTTAAACCCTAAACCCTAGGGTTTTTTTTTCCTCTTTTAAAGTAAATATTGCTGCCTGCTAACTATGTATGCAAGCCCATTTTTCAGCTGTTAATGTATGAATTTGAAACTTTGAACTTTGAACTTGAAGTTTAAACCCTAAACCTTAGTCTAGGCCCTAGGGTATTGGGTTTAGGGTTTGTTTTTTCCTCATCTTTTTAAGTAAATATTGCTGCCTGATAACTATGTATGCAAGCCCATTTTTCAGCTGTCAATGTTTCAATGTTAAACCCTAAACCCTAAACCTTTTAGGGTTTAGGTTCTTTTTCATTTTTTTCAAGTGATTGCAACTTTGTTGGTACTTGTTTCCATGTGCAGGCATAAAAAAAATGAAACCCCTTTTTGCTTGTTGTTACTTGTAACTTTGTACCTTTTCATATTATAGGCAATGTTGTCGGTTCGTTTTGGGTTCGGGTTCGGATTCGAAGAACCCGGCACGCCGGTACGGCAATTTTTTTTTTATCTTGGGTTCGTTTTGGGTTCGACCGTACAAAAATTGATAAATATATATAAATATTCAAGTATTTATTTTTATTTATTAAATATATTTGAATTTGAATTTGTATTAATGTCCATCGGTGACCAAAAGAGGTCAATAGGATTGTAAAGTAAGACATATACAGCTCGAGAGAAAATAAAGTAAAAAAAAATAAACAAATAAAAATATAACAAAAAAAACTAAAATAACATAATTACATTATTTATATCTACAAATCTATCTAAATTAAATTATAATTAAAGAACATAGCGAAATATATTACATTATAACATTATATAAAAATTTTATCTTAATTCTATATAAAATAATTTAAATATTATAATTAAATTTAATAATTTTTAATTTATTTATAAAATTCATATTAATTAACTAAGTTGTGGTTTACCGGCAAGGATGCCACTTGCATTATCGGTGATGTGACCCGGGTTCAATCCCCACGGCGGATATGTATATGTATAAGAAGTATTTCCTCAATAAAAAAATTTAATTATAATATTTAAATTATTTTATTATAGGTTAATTCTAAGGATTATTTAAATTTTATTTCATTTAATTTATTTTAAAACTTTAAATTCAATAATTAAACTATAATAATATATTAATTCTAAATTTTGTTTATAACGCCCTTCTGCAACGTTTTTAGCCATTTCGTTTTATCTGCATTATGAACAAATCCAGGCAACAACATAACATGCCCTTGCAATATTCCATTGTCGTGGCGCCACGATTTGACTGTCACCGGTGATGGTAAGCGCCCCCGAATCGGTGTTTGAATCCGTCCACAAGGCATTGTGATATTTATAACGTCCACTGCAAATGTACTGTTGGCATTTTCTTTGGCCATGTCCGCCGTTCCTAGCTATTAAACATGGCTGTTCGTCAGGATTATCGTCTGTCGTTCCCGCGGGTATTTTCACCTCACGATCTCGTCGATTTCTCCGGCGACCATTCCCTAAAACTTTCGCACATCCGGCGACCATTTCTCAGGATTATCGTCTGCTGTTAGGAAAAACTAAGCTTGCCGTCTTCGAAAATGTAAATTTTTACCAACAAATGCCGGACTTTGACACGGAATTTGGACCTGGACAAGTTCTAATGTCCCAGGTCCGTCCAGGCCGAACCCTGGACGGACCCACAAACGAACCGGACCCGGATCCGGACCTGGTACGGCTCGTACCCGTATCTAGGGTCCAGGGAGGCCGAACCGGTAACATTGATTATAAGCAATACAAGATGTGTTTTGTCACTTTCATGTGTACTTAAAGCTTGAGCCTTGTATGATGTCTTGACATGAATTATTGCTTTTATTGCAATATTTGATTTACATAATGTTAATTCATTGTAATATGCATGAAAATAATTTTTTTCCAATGAAAATTTTCATTTTCTTCGTTTTTTTTTTGGCTGATTCTTTCCCTGATTTTTTGCTGATTCTCGATTTTTGCCGATTTTTAAAAATGCCGATTCTTTGCCGATTCCGATTTTCTCAACTATGGTGGACATAGATGCAAGTACCTTGGAACCTTGTCTAGAAGACAACAGAAGTGGAATACAGAAAGATTCCATCGAAATTGACACTATTGTATAGGCAGATTAATTTTTTGACACATTGGATAGATTGGTTGAGAGTTGGATTGGAAAAGACATACCAATCCAAGGAGGAAGAGGTTAACCAATATAGGGAGGAGATGCAGACAATGAAGAAGGAAGTAGAAACAAAAATCGTTGGCCTTAAACAAAGCTTCGAAGAGCAGATGAAAGCCAAGGATGATGAACTTGCTGTGACGAAGAAGGATATGGAGAAGTGCAATGAGATCATTGTACATTTGAAAGAATAATTGGCAGTGAGGGCATACGTGCACGAAGCTTGAGAAAGGCGCTAGAGTACAAAGATCAACACATTGCTGAAAGAGATGAACAACTGGCTATTGCAGCCAAAACTGAGTCTGAGCTCAAACAGAAAATACAAAAAGGTACTATTAAATGAGAAAAGGAGTTGATTGTAAAGTTGGTAGAGATGGAGAAGAAAGCCAACCGTTATGGGCTAGAATTTGTTTGTTATAGTAATTATGCACAAAAACTAAAGGATGAACGAGCAGCCCTACGAATCAAAATAACAAAGATGGGTGGAGCACCTATTGTCGGTTCTTAGCAAAAACAGTCAAGTGCTAAAGAACAACAGCAAGCCGTAGGCTGTAAATCTGCCTCTCAAAAAAAGAAAAAGTAAAATTTTGTATAGACGTCGAATTGCAAATTTGGACAAGTTTTTTATACTTTTTGACAAGTTTTTGTAATTTTGAAAAGCAAAATGAGAAATGAAATTCACATTCAATTAAGTGTAATTAGCATGAAATGCAAAATTATATTTAATTTTTAAATGAAATTAAAAGTAAAATTAGCCAAAATTAAGAAAATGCAAATAAAATTTGATTTAATAAAAATCTAATTTAGACTTTAGGAGAATAAGGTTATTTTATGAACGACAATTTCGGGGTGGCAGTTGTAAATAGTGCACTGTCCTAGGAATCACTTGGAACGGCCTGGGACAGGCATTATAAGGTCCCCCATTCAATTTTGAGAGTGGTTCTGGAGACATTGAGCGCAAAGAGAGTAATGCAGCCGTAAGTATGCCAAAGACAAAGGTGAATACATTCATATGGTTGCCAAGGTTGTTGGACTTGGTATGCTTTGTATTGCATATTGCTGTTGCTAGTTACAGCAACCATTAATACAAATACGGTTATTCCCTTATTTCTATGAGTGCATGCATGAGGGATTGCAGTATTCTGTCTAGATGATATTGCCATTTTTGTTATCAATTGTATGTACTTGATAGGGTGCAATTATTTTTTTGTTCTATGGTAGAAATAATTGTTGCAGGTTACAAAGTATAGTGGGGTTCCAAGGATTGTACATGGCTGTACAAGCAGTAGGTATTTCTGATGAGGAATTGTTCAGGAGAGTTTTACTATGAGAACTAATGCCAAAGTTTGTATTGATGGAATATACTACTTATTCAGTTATATCGCATAAGTTGTACATTGGTAGTTACTAGTTTGTATGAGAAAATAAGAACCTGTATGCCCTTAGTAAAAATGAGTGATGAATAAACTGCTGCTTGTAGGATTTCTGCGAAAAGTACAACTGGTGATTAGCTCAAAGGAACAATTGCTGTCTAAAAAGCATTTTACAGTTCTTGATTAAGATGTGCGATTAGGAATAATCGTACGATTGAGTGACCATACGCTTGGGTAAATGTACGATTGTACATCGTACGATTGGTGTCATTGTACCTTGACTGGAATCGTACGGTCTAGGAACCGTACAATTGGAGTTTAAGAGCATTGTGATGGTGATCAAGGTAATGTTCCATTCCTGAATCTGTCGCCACCCCCGACAGGGAATTTTGCCATTCGTGCTACGCAAGCGTTGGAAAGGATGTCGTTTGGTTTAAAGGAGGACAGATGTAGGTAGCAAAATTGCTTCCCAAAAGAAGAAAAAGTGAAAATATGTACAAAGTTTTGTTTTAGACTTTTTGTAATGAAATGCACATGAAATAAATGTAAATGGCATGAAATGAAATGTAAAGTGAAATGAAATGAAATGAGAATGAAATTAGAATGTAATGCAATTTGATAAATTGCATTTGGGAATTTAGGAAAAAAGTTGATAATTACTGAAATCAAGTACGTCCAATTTGGGGTGGCGGTTGTAATTGATGTGATGTCTTGGGAACCACTTACAACAGCCAGGGCGGGCATTAAAAAGGGCCCCCCTCTTTCTTTTGCAGCATGTTATGAGCATAATATGATATGAGGATATGATGGTAGATAAGGACGGTGAGCAGTAGAGCCATAAGGAGGATTAACATTGCATGGCCATTGTTGTTGTCATGAGAGGTTGGTGATGCTATTGTGCAGGCTGGTTACACAACCTTGCCATTGTAATTGCAAGCATTGTACTGCTGTTTACAGCAGTCCTTGATCCTCAATACAAGTCTGCCATTTGTAGTTGATTGCAGATTGTTGTTATTGCTTATGAATGTGACTGTTAGGACATTGCATGTATCATTTCCTTATAATTGCAGATTGTGAAGTTATTACTCTAGTTGCAGGTTTTGTTAGTGTTTGCCTTGCAGCAACATTGTAGGTATTTTCAGTGTGCAGAGAAAACTATAGAGGACATGCAACAATAATGTTGGTTGCATGTCGTACGACAAGCAGGCCATACGAGGAGTTGATCGTACGAAGGATTGCATACGAGGATTACTTGTTGCTTGACTATGATCTTGTACATGTGATTACTGTACAAGTCACTGCTGTAGCAAAGGATGGAGTCTTAAGGATTGTACAGTGATTTGCTAGTTCATCTCATATTGTGTCATACAAAAGATTTCTCCGTACGAAAGTTTGATTTGTTCAAGGGAACACTGAGCCGTACAAATGTGTGCAGTATAGTTGAGACCGTATTGTCTCAAACTATGATGTCGTACGACTATGATGACAGTCTTATGACTGCAGTCTTGATTAGTTTCTAAACCTGTCATTCCACCATTCCATTGTTGGGAATCTCACCACTTGTGCTACACCTGTGAGTCGCCAAAATTGTAGCAGTTTGCTACTACCATTGTAGGAGCCTATTTTGACCAGCTGAAGTAGTGTACATAGTAGTAATAAGTGTGAAATGTACACACATGAAATGCACTTGTAAATGTAAATACAAATGGAATGTAAATGTAGATGAAATGCACTTGTAAATGTAAATACAAATGGAATGTAAATGTAGATGAAATGCAATTTTGTAGTGTGATGTCAAGGGTGATGACATCATTGTTTGAATAATTGCAAGTATAATTTGTGGCTAATGTGTATGCACATGCGAATTGGTAAGTACTTATGGGTGAGGTGTCTGGGTAGTAGTTTTGGGTAACTGCTAGCCCCAAATTAAAGTTAAAGGTAACTAGTAACTATTATGCATTTACATTCATTTTTGCAGAACCATGTATCATGGAGAGACAATCATTGTAGACACCATTAGAGAGGAAGTGCTAGGAGAGCATCTATATTCTGTTTATAGATCCATTGTTGCATTGTATTGCCAAGGCAGATGTCCTGTAATGTGAATGCCATTTAGGCAGCGTAATACAATGGTGATTCATCCTTCATCTGTGTGAAATATGTGTTCTGTATGATATTGATGTTGCTAGTAGATTGGTAGATTGTGGTCATGTCTAGTTTTGTATGCAGGTGTGAAGCAGAGTTGCAACTAGATTATTGTGTGAGAAGTTGCAGTCCAGAGCGTCATACGAGTGGAGAAGTCAAGAGTGCCATACAAGTGGATTGCATAGTTGCCGTACAAGTGACTACCATACAAGTCACTTGCTAAGCTGTTGTACAAGTGAGCAAGTTAGTTGCCATTCAAGTGCTGCCAAACAAGTGAAGACTTCAACCTCCCATACAAGCGGATCACTTGATTGTCATACAAGTGCATTGTCACTTGACTGCCATACAAGTGCATTGTCACTTGACTGCCATACAAGTGGAATGATGAGTTAGTGTGAAATTGCATTGACTGTAGTCTTGCTGGGCCTCTAAATTTGTCATTTTGTTCCTCCACCATTGGAATACTCACCACCATGCTACATTTGGCGCCATTGTCGCTTGATGTCCGAATCAGCATGCATTAAGTGTGAAGAGGTGAATGATAGATTACTTGTTGCTAGCACGTGGGAGACGAAGTCGCAGAAGAAGTCAAAATCCTATGATGCAAGTATTGCCAATCAAGTACTACAGTCGTGGGCAATGGAATTTGAAGAACCAAAAGTAGAGCATGTGGGGAGTCCTCAAGTGGAGGATAGTCCACGTGAATCACACAAAAAGTGGAAGACGTTTCTAACAATAGAAGAAGTATGGGGTGAAGCACAAGCAAACAAAGATGGGACCGTGGATAATGTTCGCGCAAATGGAGGTGTCAACGTGGAGAGTGCACAAGGAGGTTAGGTTGAACAGTTGGTAACATTCACACAAGAGCAGGGAAGATTGTCGAGAGGTGCAGAGGACGGGAGTCAAGCACAAGGGCAACTGTAGCGTGGCCGAGGAGACCAGAGCTAACGATTGTATATTTGCTGAGGCCGCAAAGGGTAGGTGCACTAGAAGTCGGTCGAAGATTGTTTTCTAGTGAGAACGAGTGGGCGCATGACGAGTGGCGAGGACAAAAATAACTGTCGAGGAGGATGACAACTATAGTGAGGCAATGGACAACAAGGGGGACAAAGTCGATTGTAGTATGATTCGGATGGAAGACCTATCATACAGTGTCGAAGATGCCGAGAGTGGGGGTGCTTCGCAAGAAATTGTCAAAATTAGCTAGTTGGGAAGAAAGTCGGATATAGCAATAACAAAGGATTAATGTGCTATGTGGTTCGGGCGATCATAGGGAGGCCAATTGCTTGAAGAAAGCAAGTTCAAGTAACTTGTAGAATGTCAATTTCATTGACATTGAGGAGCCTCCAATGGGTCAGCAAAATAAGGACAACATTGTGCTTGGAGTGACGAGTGGTCAAGCGAAGAAGATAGAGCAACACCCAATTTTTGCTTGGAGGAGATATGGTAGGAAGCACATGATGCAGTAGAAGAAATGAAAGTGGCGAGGCAAGAGCGACTCCTCCAGGAGAAAAAGTTAAAGAAGCCAATCATTGAAGAGGGAGAAGAGATGTTGTCAACGTAGTAGCTGGTGGTGCAAGTATTGAACACAATGGTCGATGTGAAGGTGTCAAGTTTACTTAGTGCCATACCGGAGCTTTATGCAATGGTAGGAGAGATGATGTAGCCAAGAAGAGTAGTGGAGTTGTAGTGCCACTAGGAAGCAAGTGTGAAGAGAAGAGATCTATTTATTAATCCGACAATGTTAATGATGGATGTTGGCAAGAAGCCAACATTAATCCACATCGAGTTGCTGAATCATAAGTTAACATGGAGGGTTGAGTGTAAATGTGTTACCTGAGAAGACATGGAGAGACATTGGAGCACCATTTTTATGGTCTCTAAATTTTAGATTGTGTGGTGCAGATCAATATCGAATTGACATGAAAGGAGTCCTTACAGCTCAGAAAGTGAAGATAGCCGATTATGAGTTTATCATGGACTTTGTGTGATTACCATGCAGAAACCAACATATGACACATTGTCGGGACAAGAATGGTTGCGCATGGCAAAAGTTAATCACAATTGGGAGAAGGATTACGTAACATTTATGAAAGGTCAGCACAAATACATGATCATTTTGAAGAATCAGTGTGTGAGGATCTCACAACAAACGACAAGTCGGGGACTTCATCTTCGGATGATGATAATGGACATGAACCAAAGGAAGGTGTGCTGCAATTGGAAGAATGCACAAAGGATGAAGCACATTCTAACAATGGACTTCTCCATTGGCAGATGGAGGATTATAAAGTTTTTTTGCCAAATTGTCTATGTATCCAGGCATAGGAAGAAGAGGACCATGATGGACAAAGGAACAGTGTGTACGAGATTAGTGAGAGTAACAAGAAAGACAAATCTGCACCCGTGGAGGAAAAGAAGTTAGTTGTTGGTCACAAGGAATGTATGGTGCCAGAGCAATTGCAAGTTGAGGTGGTCGATGGTGAGAGGGACGGGAGTCCAACATTAGTGCAAATGGAAGTGTGCGTGATGAGTTTGGCACTCGAGAAATTGTAGGATGATGCTCGATGGTGAGTGGGACGAAAGTCCGACATCGGAGCAACTGTAGGTTCACACATTTCATAGTGAGAAGGACAAATTCTAGTGGAAGAGCTATTGTGATGTGGTGTGCCTAATAATGTGTGAAGAAGAGGAGTGTAGGAAGGCTAATTTTGGCACCAAATCAGTCTTCAAAACCATTCACAGGAATATTGGTCTAGGAAGGAGAGTCGAGCCAGACCAAAGTAGAGGATGGTGCAAAAAAAGAAAATGATCCAGGTCTAGCTTGGTTTTTTGGAATGCAGATGAAGAACAACCCATAATTGAGCATGTACAATTTCCAGACACGAAAGAAAAAAGATTGAGATCACTTAATGAGGAAGATGAACAGAGAGCGACGATAGTGGGAGCAAAACCACTAGATAATGAGCCTTGGAGCTAGGGAAGTGAAGATGAAGATATGAGTTTGCTGGCAAGAATTGGTTGTCAACAACAAAGAATGTAAAGAGAAATGAAACAGTTGCAAGAGTTGTATGAATGATTGCAATGGAGAAACAAATAGTTAAGGGTACAAGTAGATCATGAGATTATGAGATTGATGGATGATATTCAAGCCAGAAAACAAAGAAGGCTTGTAGCAAATGGAACACTTTGGAGAGATATATTTGAAATTTCCTCATCCATAGAATTTGAAGCCAAGAACTGGAGAACAAACTCCAATAATGTGTCCTTTACAAGTGATGGAGACAACTCAAGTAGTGACAAATCTAGCACAAGACTCAGAAGATGGGGAAGAAGAGACACACTAGTGTTACAACAAGATCCCCAAGTAGAAGAAAGGAGTAATGTCACACAACAAACCAACTCCGAGGAAGAAGGGTGGACAAGGAGAAGAATTGGAGATCCAAAAACAAGCATAAGCAATTCATTGGGAAGTCGAAGCAATTCGCAAGGACTGTTAGGCAACCTAGAGGGTGTGTGTAGAGTAAGCAACTTAGGCAGTCTGGGAGGACCGTCAGGTTCCCTAGGCTATTTGAGTTTGCCTTGACAAGGGGTGAAGTTGGTTGGCGTCTTTTCTAGTAGTTTGAGGGAAGATTTTTCCCTTCGACTATCCCTAGATTGTGTAGTCAGCAGGATGGCCCATTAGGACTATATTTTGATTGTGTAAGAAACAACCAAGTTTCACGTAGCCATTTAGCTAGACCGTCAGGACCACCTAGTGGTTGTAGCCTAAATAGGAGACACCATAGAAATAGGCAGCGAAGAAATCGAAGGAGACCTTGGACAATCTGGAGGAAACAATAGACAATCCATAGTCAGGGAGGCTTGCTTGAGGGTAGGGGACAGACAAACGAATTTGTCTGAGTTTGGCAAACCATCATGGAGAAGGCAACGATGAAGACAACCCAAGAGAAGTGGTCCACAGGTAGACCACCTGAATCAAACGAGGCAGGAGTGACGACTACAAAATGAAGAAATAAGGGTCAGAATAATCTGCCGTACAAGTGAAAGAAGAGATGGCACTTGTATTGCAAACTACCGTACAAGCAGGGGAATCTGCCATACAAATGACACTGGTTGTACAAATGCTTACTGTTGTACAAGTCAGAGTGGTTGTATAGATGAAGATTGCCATATAGACTATGAGGATTGTATGAAAATTGTTGTACAAGTACGACACATGATGAAAGTTGCCGTACAAGCTTGGAGCAAGGAGAAACTTAGTGCTGTAAGGAGGAAGCAAAGCAAGATGATTCATCGGCACAAGACATTGTTTAAGTGGAAGTCTGTGTGGCTGTATGGATCTGACGGTGGAGATAAGCACAAACGCTTTTTAAAAAGAAGGGGAAAAAGATGTAAAAATGCGCCTTTCAATTATCATACGAGGTGTGACGAGGTGGCAAAGTGGTAGTCAACAGGCAGTTATTGCATGGGTGCCAACTAAATTTTCCCTCCACTAGCATTATAAATACGCATGCATTGGGGAAGGCTTGGGCATTTCATTGTCCAATTCTTGACGGAGAGCAAGGAGAAACAGATCAACGTGTAAGGTGAAGGAGGATAGAAGTGTAGAAGAGGTGTGTGAATTGCAATGAGGCATACGAAGCTACCAACAAGAGGATGGAACTGTTGATGGAAGATTGAACGAACATGCCCTAAGGTGGAAGCTGTTGCAATATCTGAGTAGGAGACATTAAAGGAAGGACAGTGTTGCAAAAAGGAGTGAATGCAAAAGGAAGAAATATGCAAGTGTACAGATGGTCGTAGCGTTGTATGGATGATGGTTGAAGTGAGGATTGCATTTGCGAAGGCACACAAGCGTTTGCAAACTTGTTGTAGAGGAGCCATACAGATGAGGTAGTGGAGTTAGGCGGCATAGTGATTTAGGTAGCATGTAGAGGGTAGATCGTGTTGATGCTGCCAAAAAATAGCATAAGGAGGTTGTTGTACAAGCAACAATAATATTGTTACGTACAAGCAATTGGAGTCGTGTCATACAAATAGTAGTGTTGTACAAGTGCAGACCTAAGAAGGGTACCATACCAGTGGAGGTCTGGCAACAGTACCGTACAAGCCGTATCTGCTATACAAGGGATTTGTGCGGTAGGGCTGTACAAGTCAGGGTGTTTGCTGTAGAAGTGGAGGAAGTGTATGGTAGGTATTGTACAAGTTTAGTACAATCGAAGTTGTTGAAGGTGGACAAGATGCAGAAGCGACCTAGTATTGCAGAGAGGAGACACCGGGTGGAGCTATGCAAAAGCAACCGAGAATTGTAGAGAGGATACATCGAGTGGAGCAGCAACAAAGACAAGCTCCATTAGATTCGATGTTGTAGTCGGGTCTCATTCATGAGGAGAGGGTGTTAGAGTAGTTGCGAGAGAGCTTGTATCCTCAGGAGGATAAAATTGTTGATGGAAGATTGAACGAACATGCCCTAAGGTAGAAGCTACCAGCAGGAGGATGGAACTGTTGATGAAGATTGAATGAACATGCCCTAGGTGGAAGCTGCTACGATATCGAAGCAAAAGACATTGAAGGAAGGACAGTGTTGCAAAAAAGAGTTAATGCAAATGGAAGAAAATTGCAAGTGTACAGATGGTCGTACCGTTGTATGGATGATGGTTGAAGTGGGGATTGCATTTGCGAACGCACACGAGGGTTTGCAAACTTGTTGCAGAGGAACCATACGAACGGGGTAGTGGAGTTAGGTGGCATAGTGATTTAGGCAACATGTAGAGGGCAGATCGTGTTGATGTTGCCAAACAATAGTATAAGGAGATTGTCATACAAGCAACAATGACATTGTTCCGTACAAGCAGTTGGAGTCATTTCATACAAATAGTAGTAGTGTCCTACAAGTGTAGACCTAAGAAGGGTATCATACTAGTGGAGGTTGTCATACAAGCAATAATAACATTGTTCCGTACAAGCAGTTGGAGTCGTTTCATACAAATAGTAGTAGTGTCGTACAAGTGTAGACCTAAGAAGGGTACCATACTAGTGGAGGCTTGGCAACAGTACCATACAAGCTGTATCTGCCATATAGGTAGGGGATTTGTGCGGTAGGGCTATACAAGTCAGGGGTGTTTGCTGTAGAAGTGGAGGAAGTGTACGGTAGGTATTGTACAAGTTTAGTGCAATCGAAGTTGTTGAAGGTGGACAAGATGCAGAAGTGACCTAGCATTGCAGAGAGGATACACTTGGTGGAGCTATGCAAAAGCAACCGAGCATTGTAGAGAGGATACATTGAGTGGAGCAGTAGCAGAGAAAAGCTCCATCAGATTCAATGTTGTAGTTGGGGTCTCGTTCACGAGGAGAGGGTGTTCGAGTAGTTGCGAGAGGGCTTGTAGAATTGCAAGGGAGGGAGAACACGGTTAGGATGTCGAACAAGAAAATAGCAATAGGCAGCATGGTGTATACTCTGGGGAAAGGGTGAGACCCAAAAATCCTAGGGAAAGAGAAGGGGAGGCTTTGCCTCAAGAAAAGGAAAAGAGCAAGGGGTGAGAGAGAATGGTCGTACTCGTACTGGAGATGATGTGGCAATAACCAACAGGAGAGTTTTGTTGAAATTGGTGGCACGAGAATGCACATGATCATGCATTAAAGGTTGCATTCTAGAGTGCAGGAGTACAACTTATATTACAGATTCCGAATTTTGAGTTCTTCAAGGAGTACTTGTAGATGTTGCAAACGTATGATGAACAACAACACAAGTAGAATCGCGATTGGTGACCAGTAGGTACAAGTAATGTTCTCACCTGGTAATTTTCGAAGAACATTTGGATTGTTAAGTTTAGAAGTACTAGTGAGAAAGGAGGCAATTGACTTGCACCAGTGGAAGGAATTGATGGATAGGGTCATCATTCTCGGTCCAAAGGAGGCAGCAAAGCTGTTGAAGCATGGGAGCCCCAGATTGTAGATGCAGCAACTCAAGACATCGAAACTGTAGTGTACAATGAATTTGATAATGTCGAAACTCTCAGGAGAGTAGAGAGCCTCAGAGATGCCTACGTGGCTCATATCGTATGTGGAGGGGATATTAGCTGGTGTTGCATTTGATTGGGCATAGTATTTGTCATACTGCATCAATAATCTTCTGGCACGGTACATTAGGAATTTTTTGATGGCTTTCCATGCCATTGCAATCATGATGGATGTCGTGATGCAGGATGAATTGTGGTGGCCAAGATTGCATTCGCTTAGGGTGATTCTAGAGCATCAATCGACAATATATAGGTGGGTCCACGTGATGTCACTGACAAAGCCAAGTACCTCAATGAAGAAGGGTACATTGAAGAAGAGGAAGGATTAGGAAGCTTCAAAAGAGGAGATGAGTGCAAATTCAAGGGAGCTGATGAGTGCAAACGGAGGAGCCATTTTGGAAGGAGAAACAATGTAGGAGGTTGGAGCAGCAATGGATGGGAGCTCAACCTCAACATCAATAGGTAGAGAAGCAACAGTCATAGGCAGAACCCTCACAACAACCCATGACAAAAGTGTAGCAAAGAGCGATGGATGATAGAGGGTCAAAGCAAGAGGTAGATAGCACTGCAAAAGGGAGTTCCTGCATAACACAAAAGTTAGGCTATGCAGGAAAGCACTGCAGGTTTGTGGATGACTTCTAATAGGGCTGCAGTGGGTGAACAACAACTGAGGGACACAATTGCGTAGAAAGGATATGGAGAGGAGAGCACAACAATTAGAGAGGACTGCACAGTAGGCATAGGAACAAATTGTTGTAGATGTGGATGTAGAGGTTTAAACTGCAATGGAGGTTGCACAGGAGGAAGGTGCAAGGAGTATGCGGGTAGAGAATGTCAACTCACCCGACAATTTTGTTAGTATACCATTGCAGTTTGCACAATTGGATCCACGTGGATCACCCCCATTGGATGAGGATGCACAAATCAAAATCACATCTGCAGCATAGGAGACACCAACACCATTTGTGCCGAAGGAGAGAAGAGAGAGGAAAGCAAACTACATCAGAATTCAGCTTGTGGCAGAAAGGCAAGGGAAGCCAGCTGTTGGAGAAGGAGCCGGGAAGAGAGCAGGAAATGATGGCAAAAGTCACAAATTTTGATGCAGCACAACTGATTCAAGAGGGCAAGTCAGCCAAAAGATCGATCAATTTGACAGGTCACGGTGGAGAGGACGCAAAGGAAATGACCACCAGAGATGACATAGACATGGAGCCGGTGGAAGATGCGAATGGGCATTTCATCATTGAAGTACCAAATTTGAGACCACTAGTTCTGGTTATGAGCAAGTTGATGCATTTTTTAAAAAGGTGACCAGATTGTTTGATAGAGTCTGTAGTGAGTTTGAAGTAGGATGCATGGGCGAATGGCGACTATGGCAGTTGAGATTGGAGAACGAGTTGGGCAAACTAGTGCACTGGGCTCATGATGAGCGTATGAAGTTTGCCGAATTACATCAAACGCAGATATGGGAGCTAGAAGGTAGTGTTAAATCAATGTTGGGATTGAAGAAAATGCTAAAGATAACTCATGTTCTCTACAAACATCTACCATGAGTGTACATAGGTGAAAGGAATTTGGCAGCTTGTCTGGAGGAGGAAGCAAGTGTCAATTATTTCAAACTTGTACTTGAAATGGTTAAGTTGTATACAAGAATTAATTTCTTGGCATACATGATTCAATGGTTAGCCACGAGGCTGGAGAAGTTTCAAGAGAAAAATGTAGAGCAGGCTAACCAGTTGAGGGATATGGTACAACTTCGGTAGGTGCAGGAGGATGTTGAAGCAGAACTGTCAAGGTTAAGGAAGGAGGTTGAGGAGAAGAACAAGGATCAGGAGGAACAAAACCAGTTGATCAGACAATTGAAGTCAAAATGCATGGTAAGGGAGTAGTTGCTGGAGGTGAAGACTCAGACCACTCATTGCAATCAACTGATGGTTGAGAAGGATGAGTAGTTGGCTATTACAGCAAGGAAAGAGGCTGAAGCAACCAAGAGGGAGGCTGAAGTTGCAAAGAAGGAGATCGAGTTGAACGCTAGGCTTACAAAAGTTAAACAAAGGTCAAATCATTACGGCTTGCAATGGGCTTGATACCAGGCCTATGCGAAGAAACTGAAGGGAGAAACTAAGGCCTTGAAACTGCAAATCCAGGAGCTTGAAGGTGAACCTGTTCTTACATCTCAACATCAGTAGAATCCAAGTTCTTATGAGCGGAAGCAATTGTCAACGAGGACATCAACCAATTTAAAGAGGAGGGCAGATGTAGGAGCTAGTTTTGACCAACCGAAGAATTAGTCTACGTAGTAGTAATAAGTGTGATATGTACACACATAAAATGCACATGTAAATTATAAATGAAATACAATTTGTAGTGTGATGTCAAGGGTGATGACGTTATTGTTTGATTAATTACAAATGTAATGTATGGCTAATTTATGTATTATGCATATGTGAATGGGGAAGTAGTTATGGGTGAGGTGTCCAGGCGGCAGTTGTGGGTAACTTTCGGCCCCAAAGTTAAATAGGACCCCTCATTCATTTATGCAGCACCATGTATCACAAGGAGACTATCATTGTCGACACCATTAGAGAGGAAGCGCCAAGAGAGCATCTATAGTTTGTTTGTAGATCAATTGTTGCATTGTATTGTTGAGGTAGATCTTGTAATGTGAATCCCATATAGGTAGAGTAATACAATAATGATTTATCCTTCATCTATGTGATGTGTTTTGTATGATATTGTTGCTACTAGAACATTGGTAGATCGTGGTTGTGTTCAGTTTTGTATGCAGTTGTGAAGCAGACTTGCAGCCAAATTATTGTATGAGAAGTTGTAGTCCAAAGTACAAGAGTTGTATGCATGGAGCAATCAAGAGTGTCGTACAAGTGGATTGCATAGTTGTCATACAAGTGACTATTGTACAAGTCACTTGCTAAGTTTCACAAGTGAGCACGTTAGTTGCCATTCAAGTGTTGTCGTACAAGTGGAGACTTCAACCTTACCATAGAAGTGGATAACTTCACTGTCGTACAAGTGGAATGATGAGTCACTGTGAAATTGCATGGACTGCAATCTTGCTTGCCCTCTAAATCTGTCGTTTTGTTCCTTCATCGTTGGAATACTCACCACCATGCTACAACCATCATGCTTCAAACGGAGATCCATCACACAAGCTGAGGCAAAAGACAAAGCAGGGCACAAATCAACAAAAAATGGCGTGTTTGGAAGCAATGCACCCCACTCTGTCCGAATGAGCCCCGCTCCCTAGAGTGCCGTGTTCATAGTGTTTTTCTCAAAGTGCCCAATGCGCCTTGCTTCATGGAGCATGCTGCTAGAAACAATGCACCCGCTTTTAGTTCTATCACTATCCACCTTGCTTCGGTTCCTACATCCATTTTTGGTGTTGTGGATAAGGATGAGAGCCTGCATAAAATTTTGAACAAGTCTAAAAATAGAGTAGGGTTTTATGTTCACTTATAAATAAGAGAATGATTTAAACTATAAGGGTCTTTTGGCTACCCAACATAGCTGAGCTACTCTTTGGAGATTATTTTACTAAACTTTTTTCTGAGATCAAGAAAGTGAAGAATTGTGCATGACATTCTTGAATAATTGTGCTTATGATCTTTTATTCATGCACAGATGGAATTAGTAGCTCTGCTCTCTTTCCTTTTGTTAGTCCTTTTACTTCTTAATATTGTTGTTACTTTGAAGATTCAATCAAAGTAAAGTTATTCGGTATTTGCTGGAAAGGTCTATGGCACCAACCTCGAAACTCGCCATGACTTCAATCGTATTTGACGATTTTTGAGAAGCAGACTCGAGAGGTGGGTTGTGTAGTTACGTAACTACCTTCCTTTTCCAAGTTACTATATAGAGGTATTGTGCCTCATGTGTATTGATCATATTGCTGGTATTGATAGTTCTGTCATGTTTTGTATGGAAGTATTATGATGATATCGTACATAATGTATTCCATAGTAGAAAAAAACAGAATAGGACCGGAATTGGACTGGAAAAAGAATTGGCAAAAAAAACCCCGAAGAAAACGCAAATATTAATTGAAAAAAGCTATTTTCATGCATATCACAATGAATTAACATTATGCAAATCAAATATTAATAGTGTAAGATTGTAAGCTTAAACTGCACATGAAAGTGGCAAGTGATACAAGCTTAAACTACACATGAAAGTGGCAAAACACATCTTGTATTGCTTATAATATAAAAAGGTACAAATTACAAAATGTGTCATTAGTCATGACAAATTGTCAAATACAATGCCTCAATGTCTTAGAATGCCTTTGCCCTTTGCCCTAGCAAAAGCTCTAGTCTCTCTTTGTTGATGTGCCCTTGCCTCTTCTTGTGCCCGTGCCTCTTCTTGTGCCTTGGCTGCTAACTCCTCCGCTAGGTTTTCAAAGTTTTGTAATTCATCCATGGAGAAGAGAGGCTCTTCTTGTGGATCTGTGATCTATTCAAATGATGGATCAATCTCACTTAGGTTAATGGCCTTGAAACTTGTTTTTGTAATTCTTTTATGGTGGAGGCGAAGGTTGTAATGAACAAACACAATATCATTCAACTTTTCTTTTGTAGGCCTATTGTGCTTCTTGGAGTGTATGTGCTCAAACATACTCCAATTGTGCTTCTTGGAGTGTATGTGCTCAAACATACTCCAATTGTGCTCTCAACCTGAAGCATTGCATGGCTGAGATAAGACTTTGATGGCCAAGCATTGCAAATCGGGCGTATATGCACCAAAGTCCTCCCACCATAAATCTAGAAACAACAACAAAAAAAAGAAATTTAATAATTCACATGTAAAATCGTGAATGAGATTATTTTTTAAAACAAAATCAAAAGACAATAAATACCAATTCAATGAGGGTTACTTGGCCTCAAATTTGACCTTGATTGAATGCATTGCTCAAATGGGAAAAGGTTGCCTTGACATTCCTTATAAGATTGTATCTCAGACTATACCTTATTGTGCAATTCCCTATCAGGGTACATGCGGTCAAGGCAAGCTCGAAGGCTTGCCATGACCTCATAGTCGGCATGAAATGTATCAAAATAAAAAAATTGGGGGTTGAGGTAGTACCCTGCTGCATGAAGAGCTCTATGGATCTGAGATGTCCAACTTCTGTCAATGATATCTCAAACGGGATCGTATTTGGTAAGGACATGTCCATAAAATGAGGCAATTGCCTCTTTTACCCTATCCATTACCTCATATACATATGCCATTGTAGATTGTTCTCCATCAACAAGACGGAGAACCCTTACCAAAGGCTTTGACACCTTAAAAAAAGAAAAAATAATTTAAATAAAAATATTTTACAACAAAAAAATTTTACAAATTACAATACAAGATTTGTAAATGGAAAAATAATTTAAATTAAAAAATAAATAATAAAATAAATTAAAAAACTTAGTCTTGTACCTTGATGGCCTCATTCATGGCTATCCAAAAGGGCTCCTCAAACAAATAGTCATATACCTTCCGCCCCTCATTGGAGAGTCGTTATCTAGCAACTTGTTCGGAATTCTACTCATCGCTCACAAACATTTGCTTCAATGACCCTCTTGCATCATAAATGCTTTGCAATGTCACAAAGTTTGTGGCGAAGTGTGTAACTCCAGCTCACACGAGCTCCCTCCCACTAGTAAATTACGTCATGAGCTGGATGACCCATGTATGGTTGTAGATGAATTTTGTGATAGCCCTGGACTTCTAGACAACCTTTTCCACCAATGGTAATTTCATAATGTCTCCGAGGAGCAAATCGAGACAATGGGCTGCACATGGGGTCCAAAAAACGGTGGGGAATCTCTCCTCCAAAATCCTTTCGGCTGCTACTTACGTTGTTGCGTTGTCCGTGATGACGTGTTCAACATTCTCCTCGTTGACCTCCAACACAACCTCCCTCAACAACTCTACAAACATTTCGGCACTCTTATGCCGATGCATCTAGTGACTAGAGGAATGCAATTCCTCTTGTAGAAAGAACCAAAAATTAATTAAGGTTCTTCCCTTTCCCTCGGTCCAACCATCAGACATAATACTGCAACTCTTCTTACTTCACACCCTACGCTGGTCTTCAAGCACAACCTGAATGTTGTCCACGGATTGTTGAAAGAGAGGGCCCCGAAGGTCATTAAACATTGGTGCCTTAAATCCTGCACCGTAACTTGTGATGGCATCTATCATGCGCCACTAGTATAAAAACCTTGCCACATTGAAGGGAATGTTGAAAAAATACCAAAAAGTGGCAATGGCCATCCTTGCTTTATGTCTCTCTTGGTTCCACGCGACCATACCCTCAAGCGTGGGTTGTGCCCCTAGCGTGGAACGTTCTACAAAATGCGACTCATCCGTCTCACTCATTGGGTGTGCAACTGATGGAATTGAACTCTCGTGGTGAAACCAGCTAAAGGTGTTGCCAGTACAGTAAAGTCGAGAAGGGGGGGTTGACATGGCCTCGCTTTGTTTTCGTTTTAGGTCTTTTTTCTCTTCCTTGTTTGAGAGGATGGCATCTACGACATTCCTAACTTCTTTTGGCACTTGTGAGCATATCTTGACATTTTGCCCTGATTTCTTTGTCAAATAGATATTGAGGCGGTATATGCCTCCATGAATAAGAGGCCCGCAAAAATGATAATAAGCTTCCCCTTTCTTTTCCCCTTCCATGCTAGAACTCTTTTTGACATTTTTTTTTATGGCTGCACATTGAAACAAGTAACAACAAAGTTACAAACAATTAATTAAAAAAAAAAAAACCTAAAACTTATACCCTAGTTTAAAGTTTAAATTAGGGTTTAAGGTTTAGGGTTTAAAATTTAAACATTGACAGCTAAAAAATATGCTTGCATACATAGTTATCAGGCAGCAATATTTACTGAAATGGAGAAAAAAAAGACAGGTTAAAGAGGGAAGAAAAAACAGCTCAAACTTTGACCTAGTTTTTCAAATTTCTAGCTCAAATGCAACAATTGGGTGGCTGTTGCATTTGGTTTTAATCTTATAAAAAAAGAGTTTGCAAAAGCTTTTCTTACCTCAGATGAATCCTTTGGGTGGCTGTTGGTGGGTGCCGGATTCCTTCATATTGCAAAAAATCGGCTCTTAGGATGCCCTAGTGTGTTTTGTTCGGTGTGGTAGCAGGTAGGCAGATCCCTTCTTTAGTTTGCTGCAGGTAAAATTGAAGCAAATTGAAAAAAGAAATTATAGCGTTTTCTCTCCCTTTGCGGCTGTGGCTGACTTTTTTCCTCACCCAATATTTTGGAAAAAAATCAGCAAAAATCGCTGATTTTTCCAAAATATTGATTTTTGATGCAATTTGAATCGGAATTCTGGCAGAATTGGAAAAAATCGATTTTTTGGTGATTTAATTGCGATTTTCGTAACAATGATGTACTGTGATGTTCTTGTTGGTAATACAAAGATTTGTGTGTGATTCCTTTTACTGTGCATATTTATGGATTATCTTTGTTAATATTGTGTTGCGGTTTTTATACTTTCTTGTACTCTCAACCTTGCAAATCCCCAACAACTGTGCTGCACATGGATCGACAAGTAATAAATTGGCCAATCCAGAATCACGCCACACTTAACAATTTTTGCAATTTTTTGCTCTTTGGCATTTTTTGAAGTTAGTGCCTTTAGAGGTAAATCCTTTTTGCAATTTTATGCCCTTTGGCATTTTTTGAAGTAAGTGCCTTTACGGGTAAATCCTTTTTGCAATTTTATGCCCTTTGGCATTTTTTGAAGTTAGTGCCTTGAGGGCTAAATCTGGTGCTGGTGAATAACGCAACTGATTCATTTCAATCTCTGGAGCACTCTATTGACTGAATTTTGCTCTGCTCTAGATGATGTGATCTGTTTTGAAATCAATTACCCCACAGGAGTGGTGGTAACCACCTCAAGGATGTATTGCATAATTATGGGGGAGAGACTGATGGCTCTGTATGTCTTCTATGTGATTTACTTTACTGCATAGAACTATTATATGAACAAGATTTTGTTTCACTTCTTATCGCCTATACTGTTTTTTGCATGTATGAATGATTCTTTGGAAATTTTCTTAACCTAAGAATATTAATATAAATTTATTTTTTATAATAACATGTTAAATTTAGCCATTAATATTTCCAGCATATTGTTTTTGATATCTTAATCAGTGGCATAAAAGTAGTTGTGTGCTTGTACACTTTGTTGAGCAAAGTTATGCTAGAGGAAATGTAGGTCCCAAGAGTTGTGGTGGTCCTTCAAGTTACCTTTCTTGCCATTTCAAATGGTTTTTAGTGGGTCACACAAAAGCACAAGGTCCTGTCCAGGAGATGTTCAACAAAATACTTGAGAAGTAGAGGAACTAATGTTGGAACAGTTTGCTTATATACTCCACAAAGTCCTACTTGTCAATCTTCTTTTGTAGGTTGACCATTTACAGTGTTAATGCATTTCAAGTTAGTTTTGACACCCCTCTTCTTCAAGGAAACACTGATGCAGAAGCTACAGATAATTGGCTCAACTAATTGGAATTTTATTTCTAGTTAAATAATTTATCTGATAGTGAAAAGATAGCATTTGCACTTATAAAATCTGCTTGATGCGTTGAAAAGCATATTGCCTCCAAGATATTAAAAAAGGACTGATTCACACTAAGACAGCTAGTGGATACCTAGACAAAACTTTTTATAGCCCTGAAGGAAGAGTTTAGCTAGTTGAAAATCATGATAGTCACCATGTGAAATGGAAAAAATTTGCTTCAAACACAAGATAAAAACAGTGCAAGACTATGCCAACACATTCCATGCTCTTTTTTTGGAAAACTTTGGCATACGTGCTCATGAGAGACACAAAGTCCTCATGTACCATAGTGGCTTGCACTAATACATCCAAACTAATTTGAAAGTCTAGGAGATCATAAACACTAGAAGATGTCTATAGGTATGTGATCAAGTTTGAGAAGTTTTAAAATAAAGGCAACATAGAAAGTGCTCATACCAAAGTCACAGCCCAAGGAAGACAAAGGGTGGCACCAAATTTGTAGTAAGATATAAAGCAACGGTGCTTGGTGTCAAATATAGTCAAGAAAACCAAGACCAAAGGAAACCTCTTTCAGTATATTGGTAAGTGTTGTGACATTCATATACGTGACAAACATCAAAAGAGGATCGTCATGCTACACAAGTGTTGTTGACTGCGATGTAGTTGCCAAATCTAGGTAAAGAAAAGCGAATTATAGAAGCAGACCCTGGTGCTACCATTGTCAAAGCATAAATCACCTTCAACTTGAAAAGAAAGGATGCCTCTTTCAGCTATGGATGTTGTGCAAAGGTAGTCTTTTGAACTTTTCATTTCATTGTAGACAATGACATCTAAAAGAAAAAAAATTCAGCTGTTTTCAATAGGTTGGAAAAAACAAAAATCAAGTGCCAAATTTAGGAGTTGATATAAAAGGGTCACATATACACTAGCCTTCACCCTGTGGAAGACCAATTGTGTTGGCACCATAGAATGATGGCATGTGACACCTATATACTACAGACCAATAAATGAGATTAGTGCGAGTAATAAATATCATATACTTCAAATAAATGGCCCATTGGATGAGCTTTGAGGTGCTAAGTATTTCACAAAAATTGACCTCAAGTTAGGATACAATTATATATAAGTAATACTGCCTTGAGGTCCAAGGAGGTCTGTTTTGAGTGATTGGTCATATCCTTTGGGTTTATCAATATACCTGCAACATTTGTGAGGATGATAATATCTTGCACCTCTTCATAGATTTCTTTGTAGCAGTCTTCCTAGATGACATCTTTACATATAAATTGAATGTGGAAGGAGCATCTTAAGCATGTTCAATAAGATATTCAAAGTTCATTTCACCATTCGCTGTATGCCAATTTGGAGAGTTATTCATTTTGTATGAGGAGGATTAAGTATTTGTAACTGATGAACTTAAAGTTTATATGGATCCAGAAAACATTCAAGCAATTCAATATTTGCCTTTCTCCAGATTCTAAT
This sequence comes from Wollemia nobilis, assembly GCA_028583015.1. Classification (NCBI taxonomy): domain Eukaryota; kingdom Viridiplantae; phylum Streptophyta; class Pinopsida; order Araucariales; family Araucariaceae; genus Wollemia; species Wollemia nobilis. Next base: position 2,633,679 of record JAQPPZ010017259.1, on the reverse strand, counting down.
ATCAAGCTCTGCAGTTTTTTGTTGTTGCCAACCATATGTTTTTGTTGGGCTTTTCTTATATTGCATGGCTGTTGAGTTAAGCAAAAAATGGTGTAACAAACATTTGAAATAAAGACGTACTTTTCTTTATGCACTTTTTGTCCTCGTCACTCAATATGGGCATCTTGTTGGCTACCATAGTGAGATACTCAATGCTGTTCAAACACACCCAACATATAATAGAAGAAGAAGATAAGTAGAAGAGGTATTAAAGTGGAACTAAATTTCAACATAGGAAATATTACATCTTGCAGAGGGAAATAGTCATTCATACTGATTATAGGCCTCCACAATTCTTGATGACACAATGCAAATCATTGAATGAGTGTCCCCAAAAATGTTCTACATATCTACAAATATTTCGTTTGAATATTAAGAACCAGAAATGTCATAGCAATATTGTTGTTCACTGTTTGAGTCAACCTTTGGTAGCAACACTCACCACCATATTGTGGATATCACACTTACAGCTTGGGTCTAGTTGGATGACATAGTTTGTTCTCAGCTATGTTGCCGGAAAATCCTAGAGTGCCCCTGTTCTTTTTTCAAAAATACAAACTCCTGAAATCTTCAAAATTTTGTCATCTAGAGTTCCTATGCAAAATTCCAACAGGTGGATGGGGGGTATGGGAGACGGGAAACAAAAGAGTTCTTTTTGTAGCCCTATCATTTGAAGTGGAAGCAAAGTTGAGAATTCAGTGATATGAGCGCAAAGTAGGTGCTAAGTGGTTGAAGAATCTTTAGCTCTTCTTTCATGCACTTGATGACATTGTTACACCAACGAACAAAAGATTTATTTTGTACGTTTCAAGTTGCATGTTTATGCTTCATTATGGTAGGAAAGCTATAACATTAAGTTTGGGAAAAGAACCTCTGTTGAAGAAATGTGATACCATCAAGGCCTTATCAGAAAATATTTTTATCCAATCAGGTATGAAAAGGAGATGCTTCTAATGTGGCACTCTTTTTGACAAAAATACAGAGAGTTCTCAAGAATACCATCCAAATCTGGAAAGCAAGCAGACATGTTAAATATTCCTATAAATGATCTTGCAGTAGAAGTGAAATATTATAGAGGTTTGCTTATTCACATTTGAAGGCAATTAGGACTCTCTAGTGTGAAGAGTATAGATGATGCTTGCAAGGAGGTTCTCTATATAGAATAGGATAAGAGGAGGATACAACAGACAGGAATGACTTCTTGGAAGACACTTGACAAGATACAAAGGGAGGAAAAAAGAAAAGGAAAAGAATAAAGTACTGTCCAAAAGGGGTACGAAGCTTGCAAGAATCCGATCATTGTAATATTGATTAGCATATGCATGCAAAATGTTGGCAGGTGCACATTGACCTCAACCTTGAGATAAGAAAAGGGGGTGAGACATGAAGAAAATGATTGCTAAGATTCAGGACATGAAGTAGAACGCAATTACAATGAAGATATTTTAGTTTGCAAAAAAGGCAAAGGCCAACAGTGGAGATGGACACAGAAAAACTCAATGAGGAGAAGAAGCTATCCAGACGGACAGACAAAGTAAATTCACTTTCTAATTCTGATTTTCAAAGAAATTTGATTTACAAAGCATTTGTTCAAAAACTTGAGCTTGTAACTTGCAAACATTGACAACTCTCCATTGGGTTGGTTGCATAAAGAGGTTGATTGTAGTTTATCAAACAATGCAAATTTAATTTTTGTATTGCAGCCAATTACATTGATGGAGTTGAATGTTACGTGCTACGTGCCCCCAATGTGTGGGAGAGGGGTGCAATCTTTCTAAGGAGGGGGTTAAAACTGACTCATCAAGGAAAGAAAACCATACTTAACCAATGCATACAAAGACCACAGAATGTGCGTTTAAATTTGGTATTGCTGCCAATTAGATTGATGAAGTTGAATGTGATTGGTGATTCATACCCCTATTTGTGGGAAAGGGGTGCAAATCTTTCCAAGGGAACAAAAGAAAATCTATGTTACTTAGAGTACCTTTATGTTGGGGGTGGGCAAATGTGGGAATGAGAGAAGGAGACAACCAAAAGACACCCTAAATCTTTGGCGAAACTGGGACGACTATATAAAAAAATAGAAAAATCAAGAAATATAAAAATTTAAATTTACAAATGAAAAATCATTTTAAAATGCACAAATTTGAGTTAATCATTGGTTTTCTCATTACTAATCAGCAATCATAGACAAAATGAAAGTACAATGATGTATTATTTGGAGAGTATCATGACTTGTTCAATGTGGTTGGGGCCAGGACTACCAAGGATGCTCTTGAAAGTATAATATTCAAATTCTCGTTTCTAATGACTCTTTTTTGTTATTATCTGTAGTAGCTATCCCAAAGCATCCAAAAATATTATGTGTCAATCTCATGCATTCACTCTATGTGCATAAATGGATTGTGGATTTCTTGAGATGCTAGAGTTAACTTTCATGCTTCAACAGAAGCTATGCAGGCACCCATATATGTCCATTCTTGTCTTGGAATATAGGGAGAATCAAGTGTCCATGTTTTAGCTATTTATCTAATTTGACAACTCTCTTTATCACTCAAAAATCTTTCTTTATTTCAGTCATGCAGGAACCAATCCATTTGTAGTGTTGTCTCTTTGTATCAAGTTTCAAGATTTAAGTTGCAAAATACTGTATATTGCATAGGGGACTCCCAGGTGTCCTCGCATAAATGAGGGTAAGGGGGGACACAATGACGGCGTCTGCCAGCTGTCGCATCCAAGAGGGGATGTCCCACCGCATTGCCCCATCCCCATCTCCTAGCAGATGTGTTCCTGTAGGTACACAACCCCAGGGATGCGTCCCCCTTTAAAATTGAAAGAAAACTGACTCATCATGGAAAGAACCATATCTGATCAATGAATATATAGACACACAAAAGTTTCATTAGTGACCATAAATCAAGCAAACAAGAAATTCATGATGTCGATTTTGAAGCCTAAGAAGAACAGTTGAAGTAGAGAGTTCAAAAACAAGGTGCACATGCAAGCAGTTGCATGAATTACTTGCCAAGTTCCCAGAGTTGTTCCAAGAACCAAGGTATGTGCTTGCAAAAAGAGAAGTAAAATACTAATTCAACTATAACATGAAGTACCCTTTGCATATGATAGGGTTGTATCTCAATCTATTCAGAATTCAAGGAGGTGCATAGATAATTGTGGGAGCTTAATGGTCATTAGCCAAGCACATCACTTTATGGTTCATTGATTGTGTTTGGTTCCTACGAAGGGTGGATCGTGGACGATGAGTATTGACTATCAGGATCTCTGTATATAGGCATGAAAGCTAGATATTTGCTTCTGTGGATTGACAATTCACATTAAGAAGAAAACACTTGTAAGACAACTACCAGGACCAAGTAGGGTTTGTATGAGTTCCTTGTACTTTCATTTGAGCTGTTTAATGCACCTGGTACCTTCATGATTTTGATGATTATGGAATTTCTTCATACATTGATACTTTTATTATTGTATGTTTGGATGATGTCCTAATTATAGGAGGATCTGTATGCATCATGTTCTGCAGGTGTTAAGAGACTTTGCAAAGGAACATTTTTGTACATAGACAGAAGTGAATTTGTCGAATTTTTGGTTTATTTGAGATCTGTGGATGGTGGAATTGTAGAGAGATACAACACAGATAAAGGCTATAAGGAAGCCAAAGTTTCCCATTGTAACTGAGATTAGGAGTTTTTTGAGTGCTACTCAACATCTTCATAAGTTAATTGCATGTCTCTTCAAAATCAGAGCTCCTCTACATGCTATCATATCAGATGGTAAGTCATTTACTTGGTGAAGAAAATGAATTTGATGATTTGAGATATAAAACCTAGCATTACTTTGTTGTTTGCATTACCAAACATCCAACAACTATTTGATATTGAAACAGATGCATCAAGGTATGCAAGGGAGGTTGTCCTAGTGTGAGGAGGAAGACCGGTTTACAGGATTCAGAATAATATTTTGGGGCAGTTTCAAAATAATGTGTTTTTGATATTTAGAGGAGTTTCAAAATTTCAACATCATCCACATAAATGTCTAAGAAAGTGACCATAGTATTTATGGTAAGCTTAAGTTCTTAAATGCAATAGAAACATAGAGATCTCTTCATAGTTCCATGTACCTTTGGCAAAAGAGACTTATTGATGAAATAGGCAAAATACTTGTAACTGCATTTGATTAAAAATCTAGTATGTTGAATGTTGATAGTCATTCTTTTATTAATATACCAAATAAATTCTACTTGTCACCTCTTCCTAATATAATACTACTAAGATTTAAATTTGGAAAAATTGAAAGAAAATGAACAATAATGAAGAAAGGGGATATCGAAGCTAAGAGTAGTAGCAAGGTTCATTGAAAGCTTGTTCATTTTTCGAGGCACTTGAGGAGGAAGCAGAATATTTGAGAGGATTGGAGGAGATATACCATGATGATCTTGCACTTGAGGAGCCTCCAATTCGACCACCCGTTCAGAGCCAAGGCCAACCATCTAGTTCAAGGGGGAGGAGGGGAAAACAAAAAACAGTTTAAAAACTGCTTTATATTTTTGAAATTTTGCATTTGTATGATACTATGATGTATTTGGTTGGATTTGATGATCATGAATTGTAATTGTGCTCTTTTTTATATCTAATAGAAAATTAGCTTTCTGGCTTTCCAATTGTTTAAATTTTATTTTATTTTTAAATTGAAAAATTTTCCTCGGTGTTTTTCTTTTTTGGTATGAGTTTTTGCCTAGTTTTTGTTAGGAGGTGAAGTCAATATCCAGATCTCCCATGTTCTTCAGCAAAGTGGTGCATGATGGTGCAGTTTTAAAGTGAGCTTTTTTTTAAACGCAGTTAATTAAGCAACTTTTTTAATAAAGCACTTTTATCTAGAATGTGCCATGGATTTTTTGAAATCTTGCTTTGTATTTCTATAAAAAAGGGGATGCCCCTGGCATTTTTAGACAATGCGAATGTATGAAAGCTTGCTGAGAATAATAAAAGAGTACCGTTGCCTTTTGCCCCGTGGTTTTTCCTTGCACACTGTAGGGTTTTCCACGTAAAAACTCGTGTATTGTTTATTTTTGTTTAGCTTGCTTGCTTCTAATTTTCTAACATTTGGTATCAGAGCAAGGTTCTTTGAAAACTCGTTGGTCAGGGTTTTGTGCGAGTGGGATTTGCAACAATGTCAGGTGTAACCAATTTCGAGATTGATAAGTTTAATGGTAAGAATTTCGCCCTATGGAAGATGAAGGTGGAGGATTTGTTGGTTCAGAACGACCAAGCCCTAGCCTTGGAAGGGCTCGTGGGTAAACCTGACAGGATGTTAGATGAGTGGTTAAAGTTGGACAGGAAGGCGATGTCTACAATTCCTCTCTGCCTAGCAGACTCTGTCTTGTTCAATGTTGCTGAAGAAAGGTCCATAGAAGCCCTTTGGAAAAAGCTTGAGAAGTTATATGAGACTAAATCAACAACAAATAAGGTCTTCTTGAAAAAGCAGCTTTATAGCCTGAGGATGGAGGAGGGTTCATGTTGAGGATACTTAGGCTTATCCACTTAAGCCTAAGTTAATATTTTATTATTTCTTATTATTATATTAATTTCTTATTTCTTGCACTTTGTATTCACGTGAGGCATAGTATGCCCATGTTAGAAATAGGTTGTTAAGTTGTTTGGGTGTTTAGTTAGTTGTTAGAGATCTTCTTTGTCTTCTAGCAGTTAGTTGTCACCTTTGTTTAGCAGATGGTTATCTGTTAGTTAAGTGGTTGGCCATGTTTGGCAACTTGTTACAACCACTTAACCACGTGAGATTCTTTGTATTGCTTATATATTCTATGCATTTGAATAATAAACCAACTTCACGTTGAGTTCCTACATCAGTTCATTCGTGGCAATGCATCATCTGGAGCTCTAAGAGTTGATGTTGTAGTCACTTTGTTGGCAGAAGAGTTGAGGCGAAAATCGTTTCTGGAACCCTCAACCAATGAAGCCCTAGTTGTGAGAGGTCGATCTAACAAAAGGAGTCAACAAGGTAGATCACAGTCTAGATCTAAGTCAAAAGGACGCAAGCTGAAAGGGAAACGCTGGCATTGTGGGAAGCTAGGGCACTCAAAGGACTGTTGGCATCTAAAAAAGGAGAAGAATGGTGAAAAGCAAATCAACCATCTGCTGAGGCCACTACTAGAGATGCAGTAGGGATGGCAACATGTGAGGCCTTATGTACCAGTAGCAGCAGATCTATTTTATATACGTGGATTTTTGACTCAGGTGCATCTTTCCACGTCTCCACATAGAGACTGGTTTGTTAAATATCAGTGCTATAATGGAGGGATGGTCTATTTGGGTGATGATCATCCTTTAGAAATTGTGGCAAGAGGGGACATAAGGATCAGGTTGGACGATGGTAGAGAAAGGATGTTATGTGATGTACGACATGTGCCTCGCTTGCGGAAGAATTTGCTCTCAATCAAGATGATGGACAAGCTTGGGTATTGTACTACTTTTGGTAACAATTATTGCAAAATTACCAGAGGATCCCTAGTAGTAGTGAAAGAAGAACCTTATGGAACCCTATATCGTTTGTGTGGTGATATGGTGACAAACCACGCAGCAGCAACAACTTCAAGCAATGCTCAGGATGGAGTAATGCTATGGCATCAACGCCTAGTGCATGAGTGAAAAAGGATTGAAAATTTTGCATGACCGAGGTATGTTTTCTGGGATTGTCTTGCAATTTAGACTTGTGTGAGCACTGTATTTTTGGCAAACAAAAGAGGTTTCGATTTACTGCAAGTCCGGTAAGAGTTCTGATTTTTTGCGGCTTATACATTCTGATATATTTGGACCGGTCCCCACTTAGTCCTTAAAAGGTACTAGATATTTCTTGACATTTATAGATGATTATTCTAGAAGAGTGGGTTTATTTTTTGACAAGAAGTCGGAAGATTTTGAAAAATTTAAAGAGTTCAAGGCAAGAGTAGAGAAAAGTTTGGGCAAACGTATTTTATGCCTCAGGTCAGATAATGGGGGAGAACATTGCTCCAAGGAGTTTGATCACGCAGGAAGGAATTAAGCACCAGAAGACTATGGCATATACTCCACAACAAAATGGTGTGGCTGAGCGGATGAATCGCACAATCATGGAATGTGCAAGAAGCATGCTCAACACATCTGGGTTGGAGAAAAGGTTCTGGGCAGAGGCTGTTAATTCAACTGCTTACCTTATTAACAGGTCACCTACAACTGCGTTGGATGGAAAAATTCTAGAGGAGGTTTGGCGTGGTAAGCCAGTGAATTACTCTCATTTGCGTACCTTTTGTTGTGATGCATTTGCCCATGTGCCAAAAGAAAACAGGTCCAAACTTGACCCAAAGTCAAGGAAATGTATTTTTCTCGGCTATGGAGATACAATGAAGAGGTATAGATTGTGGGATCCTACTGCCCACAAGGTAATTATCAGTTGGGATGTTATTTATAATGAAAAATCCATGCAAAGGAAGGAGGTACAACAAACATCGGAAGTTGTACCTGTTGAAGTAGATATGAACAAAGCTGATAATGAAGATAACGTTGTTGAAGTTTTCGATTGGCATGTAGATCAGCAAGTTCAGTAGACTGAATAGTCACAAGACCAAGATTCACAACCAACAGAACATTGGGTTAGAAGATCTACACATCCACAAAAACATTCGAATAGGTATTCTCCTAATTTTCAGTCATCTTTTGCTTTGTTAACTGATGGTGGTGAGCCTAGCACGTTTCAGGAAGTTGGAGAATCTGAAAATGCAAATAAGTGGAGGAAAGCCATGGATGAGGTTGTGGATCTTCTACCTGGAAGAAAGCTGTTGGTAACAAGTGGGTGTACAAAGTAAAGAAGAACAGTGATGAGCTGTTGGAACGATATAAAGCTCGCTTGATGGCAAAAGGTTATGTGCAGAAGTCAGGTATAGACTTTAATGAAATCTTCTCTCCAGTTGTGAAGTTGACTACTGTTAAAGTTTTTCTTGCACTTGTGGCAACACAGGATTTAGAGCTGGATCAGCTTGATGTAAAATCTGCTTTCCTGCATGGTGATCTCGAGGAGGAGATTTATATGGATCAGCCTGAGGGCTATGAAGAAAGAGGTAAAGAGCATTTGGTTTACAAACTTAAGAAATCTCTGTATGGAGTGAAACATGCGATGTGGTACATAAAATTTTGACACCTTCATGAAAAGCCAAGCTTTTAGTAGTAGTGAAGCTGACCATTGTGCATACTGTAAGAGGTTTGATGATGGCAGCTTTATTATCTTCCTGTTGTATGTTGATGAGATGCTAGTTGCAAGCCCTAGCATGAAGAAAATCATTGATCTTAAGGCTCAGTTGGCTAGGACGTTTGATATGAAGGATTTAGGAGCAGCAAACCAAATTTTAGGGATGAAGATACACAAGGACAGAACAAAAAGGAAGATCTGGTTATGTCAAAAGACATATATAGAAAAGATTCTACAACACTTCAATATGCATAATGCAAAACCATTTAGTACCCCGCTTCCTCCACACTTCAAATTGTCTTCTAAACAATGTCTTAGAACAGAAGCAGAGAAGACAAGCATGTCTCATGTACCGTATTCATTAGCAGTAGGAAGCCTCATGTATGCAATGGTGAGCACCAGATTGGATATTGCCCAAGCAATGGGACTAGTCAGCCGATACATGGCAAATCTTGGTAAGGAGCATTGGAATGTAGTGAAGTGGATATTTAGATATTTAAGAGGCACTTCAGATGTTGCCATTTACTTTGGATCGACAGATTTGCAAGTTAGAGGTTAGTCCTACAGGATATGCTTTAACTCTTGTTGGTGGAGCTGTGATTTGGACTTATAAGTTGCAATCTATGGTGGCTTTATCAACCACTGAAGCAGAATATATTGCAGCGACTCAAGCTAGCAAAGAGGCAATTTGGTTAGACTGACTGTTGAGTGACTTCAAGATAATGCAGGGAAAAATTGCATTGCATTGTGAAAGTGCTATTCAGTTAGCGAAGAACCCAACATTCCATGATCGCACCAAACACATTGATATCCAATACCATTTTATAAGAAATGTGGTGGAAGAAGGTAGGATCCTATTGGAGAAGATTGATATTGAAGTGAAACCTACAGATATGGTTACAAAGCCAGTCAAGAGAGAGAAGTTTGAGTGGTGCAAAACTTCTTTGGGCTTGCTGAAAATGTGATAAGGGCAGCATTGGGCAATTGGCACTTGGATGGAAAACAAAGGCAAAGAATTCTTGTATATCGACTTCAAGTGGGAGAATGTTAGGAGGTGAAGTCAATATCCAGATCTCCGATGTTCTTTAGCAGAGTGGTGCATGATGGTGCAGCTTTTAAAGTGCTTTTGCTTTTAAAGCGAGTTTTTTTTAAACGCAGTTAATAAAGCAGCTTTTTTAATATAGCGCTTTTATCTCATGTGCCATGACTTTTTTGGAATCTTGCTTTGTATTTCTATAAAAAAAGAGGATACCCCTTGCTTTTTTGGACAATGTGAATGTATGAAAGCTTGCTGAGAATAATAAAAGAGGAAAGCTGCCTTTTGCCCCGTGGTTTTTCCTTGCACACTATAGGGTTTTCCACATAAAATCTCGTGTACTGTTTATTGTTGTTTAGCTTGCTTGCTTCTAATTTCTTAACAATTTTTTTGAGTTTTCTTGAGTTGACGATAAAATATCCAAAATTGGGGAGCCGAGTTTATTGCGAGTTGTGAGCTTTCCAACTATGATCCTACATATGACAGGATTGTTTACAATGGTTAAAGTCAATGCATTACTTGATAAGGGAGGAAACCATAGTTCATACCAATCATCAGCCTTTACAATACTTGCAATTGCAAAGCAAATTACAGTAGGCTAGTCATTTCAAATGGATAAAATTCTTATAGCAGTTTCATTTGGTGATAAATGAGAAAAATGGAGTAACCATAAGATAACAGATATGTGTTTTAAATACCCTATGTCGAAAATTGCAGCCATAAACAATGTCACAAAGCTGGAGCCATATGGACATAGTGTATAGGGAGCAAGACATAAATGTTGATTTTGTAGAAGCGTGTCAATGATTAGGGAAGCAAAATGATCATGGTTTGGTGAAAACTGTAGTTTGTACCAATCATCAGCCTTGACAATACTTACAATTGCAAAACAAATTACAGCAGGTTTGTCATTTCAAATGAATGAAATTATAATAGCAGTTCCGTTTGGGGATACTTAAAAAAATGGAGTAACTAACAAGATAACAGATGTGCTTTCTAAAGCCCCCATGCTGAAAACTGCAGCCATAAACAATGTCATGAAACTGGAGCCATTCAGATGTGGTGTATAGGGAGCAACACAAAAATGTTGATTTTATAGGAACATATTGATAATTAGCACAGCAAAGTAATGTGATTTGGAGAAAACAAATTATTCTTGCATCAGGAAAGGCCTATTGCATAAGATGGACATGTTATCTATAGCTCAATGGGAAACATATCATAAGGGAGGCCCACACTACTGAAATGGATGACTACTTCGGAATTGGGTTAATGGTTTCCAACTTTCAACGGTATGTGTATTGACCCAAGATGCACAACAATGTAGTAAGATTCATTGTAGATGTACACATTGTTGCTCAAGCAAGCCAAGCAATTGTACATTCCACTAGTGATAGAAAACTCTCTGATTTCTCGCAAGTTGCCGATTTTCTCACAAGAATTTCGACTTGTTGAGAAATTGTCGATTCACAAAACTTGGCCATGTAGGGGAAAGGGAACCGGGAAACATAGAAAACGCAAAACAAAAAACTCATTGAGATATTTTGTATATTGTATTTTGTTGGTATTGATGATCAAGAATTGTAATTGAACTCATTTTTATGAAAATCTAATAGAAAATCAGCTTTCTAGATCTCCAATCTTTGTTATAAATGCATTTTTTTAATTAGATTATTTTTTTGGACTTTTGTTTTTGGCCAAGTTTCCGCTAAGTTTCCCCGAATTGTGAAGAAACTCTCCAAAAATGGAGTGTCGAGTTTTTGCCGAGTTGTGAGTTTTCCAACTATGCACCCCACCATTGCTTACAAATCAGCCATGAGAGAGCACATCTATGGATTTTCTAGGTGGTTTGCTAATATTAGGCAACACAGTGATTGTGTTGTGGATTGTTTTTATTATGATGCATGTGTTGGTTGAATGCAAAAAAATGTTTAGTGAAAAAGTGGTCCTGAGGTTCCTTAATATTTGGCCACACTTTGGAGTGCCAAAATGTACCGTGTCCATAAAGGATACAAGGTTATTGAGCAATCTTGGACTACTTTGGAGGGAAATATGGAGATGAAGATATCAACTGCCTTTAAATTATAAACTTATGAGTAAACTGAAGCTGGGAACTAAAAATTAGTGATCTCATGACAGTATACAACTAGAAAAATCCAAAGACTTGGAATGAAAACTTGGCTTACATTCAACTTTTATCAAATGGAGTTGTCCCTCCTTCCACTATATTGTCTCCATTTATGACATGTTTTGGACATATTCCTCAAACAATATTTTATGTGGTTCCTGAACCACAATATCCCAACTTAAGGAAATGAATTTGGATGTAAGTGGGGCTATCATATTAATTGAGAATATAAAAATTATTCACCAAAGAGTGGAAGATCTGCTCATGAGGGGCACCATTTTCATGCTGGGAACATGGCTTCACATGAGCAAATGATGTCTTCGCTGATGAGGTAAGAAGTTGAAACAAATATGTTATGGTCCATATGTGATAGAGCAACAAGTAGCATCTAATGCTTTCAAGGTCAAATTACCTTCTTGCATTCACATGTAGTTAGTTGTTAGTGTGAAGAATTTGAAACTCTCTTAGTCTTCTATGTTGGATAAGGAAGCAGATATCATGCAAGTTTTTCTTCTAATCAAGAACTTAACACATAATTCTCTGGAGGAGATGGATGAGGATATAGAGTTGTGCATGACCTTAATGCAGGTGCTAAAAGGAATACTTGCAATTTTTTCCTCAAAGATGAGCAGCTAGGAAAAGTTAACATGGTGCCCAATTGACTCGACCATAAATTGTTCAGCGAGAACCAGATAGATAAGTTGTTTCTTTGCTGAGTTTCAAAATTTGACTCAATGGTTTTCATTGCTATTTGAAGAGAGGTGATTGATCCATGTGCCAAATCAAGAACATTTTTAGGGCATCAGCCAAGCAAATATCTTTTTGTTTTTCTTGTTCTCTTGAGTGGTAGAGTGGCATTCCATTGCAGGGTCAAAGGGAAACACTTACTGGCCATACCATCCTTCCCAATTCACTAGCAACATTCTTGCAACTTCCACTTAACATCAATAATTCAAGTGTGGTTCCAACCATCTTTGAACCCATTGGAAGATGAACCATCTTATTTTCCACTGGTGTCTATTGATTTCCTATTGTATATTGTTTGTATAATATATCATGAATGTGGGTAGCATCCTTGCCGGTTTACCAAAAACATTCTTGCAACATCTTCCATTCAACACCAATAATTTGAGTGTGGTTCCAATCATTTTTTGTTTCCATTGGAAGTCAAACTGTCTCATTTTCCCAGGTGTCTATCCATTTCCTACAATAGATAGTTTGTATAATAATATATTGCTTGGTGATTTGGCACCACCTTAAGTGCCAATGCAGTCATGAGTTACTTTGAGCTAGTGTCATGTACATACGTCTGTTGTATGTGTTTTGTCTTCACATAGTAGTCGTCACATGGGTGGTGTTGTATGTATAGACTTGATGACGTGTTTGTTTTTATGAGCATGTTGAATATAATATGGGCACATCTATTTATTTTTATGTAGATAAGTATTGGATATTTAGGTAGTTGAGCAGTGGCCAATCATCTACAGATAATCGATTATCCTATATATTTGCCTCATTCTAGTCATTTTGTGTATCATATCATATCATCGTACTGTTGTGTTGATGTTGTCATACTGTCTGCATACAAGCGATTATACCGATCGTAGATTAACTTTATTCCAAAAATAATGGCACACCACATTGTGTCGTAAGTTATATTGTGGTTTGCTGATAAATTTATTTTATATTGAATTTTCTGTTCTGCTATATTATTCTCTGAATTACGTGATGGGGTACTCCAAAACCTATACTACAAAGACTGATAGTTTTATCTCTCATCTCAGAAGTTTAATACTATACAGAAGTAACATATTAATCTGTATGCCATGGGTATGTGTCTTCGGACTTCTGTACTTGTGAGGACATGCCTCCTAGGGGATGAGGATGGAGGAGAATGACTTGTGTAGGTCATCACTGTGGTCCCCATTACCCTTGTTTGTGTGAGGACACAGGGCAATGCTAGGCATCCCTTTGTGGGGCATTCTCTGCATGGGTCCCACACCATGCAATCATGAAAAATGTAAAACAGAAATAAAAAAGAAGTATCAAGGATGAATCCTGAAAACCTGGGTGTCTCATTCTTCTAGTTCCTACTTACCTACTGGACGACACTTTCTTTTGACTGGCAGCAACTGACACTGTTTCTTGTTTTTTTAATTTAATAACATTTTAATGTCTTGGTTTTGATATTTATCGGTTTAGTGCTATTCTGTAATGTAGTAACTCTAAAATAGTGAACTTGAAGTTTACATAGCTCAAAGTGTAAATTTGTGAATTATGAACAAGGATGTGCCATTGTATTTTCATTTTGTCTAAACATAAATAATAAGAAACCAATGATTAAGTTTGTTTGTGCATTTTAAAATGTTTTTTATTTATAAATTTTTATAATATCTCTATATTTATTTATACTTTTATAAAGCTATCCTCTCTGTCATCCCCTTTTTGCCAATATTTAGGGGCGTGTTCTAGCTCTCCCATTTTTGCATCTCCTTGTTACCCCATCCCCACCAAAAAGGTACTCTGTGGAACATATTAATAAAATTATGATTTAGTCTTTATTTTCAATATTATGTTTTTCTGTGTATGAATGGTTTCATTTTCCCCCTCTCAACCCCTTTTGCAGATTGTTGTTTTGGAAGTGAGTTGGAGAGAAAGAAGCAGTCATTTCAATACATCCTCAATGTGTATAATTATACTTCTATAAGATGCAAATTTATGAATTGTTGTGTATTTTTGTATTTTTGTATATTTTATATGTTGATATGTTAGTGTAAGGCATAACATGACACACGCACACAGGGAGAGGGAGAGGAGATCTTATTTCTGCCAACCAGATCCAGGTTTGCCATTGTTTTTGAGGATATTTTGAAAGTTCGAATTTTAATTTTAATTTAATATGTTTGACGTCAAATTGATTTCAACTTATATTGTATATTCTATGAAGTCAAAAAGAAATAATCATGTGTATGTTTGGGCTTTCCATGTTTTATAATGTAATGTCCCCTTTCTGAGTAGTCAGTCAGTTGTGGTAATTTAGCCTATTCCTGGGTTCCCATAGGCTAAACTGAGGTGATTGGGAACCCTATTTGAGTTGTTCCCTGTTGATCAGTGCTTCGCCAGCTTCCTTCTGCTTCTTTTTGGAGGCATTTCGGAGCTTTTTTCCACCAATTACTATTTTCTGATCAGTGCTTCGCCAGCTTCCTTCTGCTTCTTTTTGGAGGTGTTTCGGAGCTTTTTTCCACCAATTACTATTTTCTGATTAGTGCTTCGCCAGCTTCCTTCTGCTTCTTTTTTTCTGATCAGTGTTTCGCCAGCTTCCTTCTGCTTCTTTTTTCTGATCAGTGCTTCGCCAGCTTCCTTCTGCTTCTTTTTGGAGGCGTTTCGGAGCTTTTTCCCACCAATTACTATTTTCTGATCAGTGCTTTGCCAGCTTCCTTCTGCTTCTTTTTGGAGGCCTTTCGGAGCTTTTTTCCATCGATTACTATTTTCTGATCAATGCTTCGCCAGCTTCCTTCTACTTCTTTTTGGAGGCTTTTCGGAGCTTTTTTCCACCACTTACTATTTTTAGAAACTTACTATTTTTAGTAAGTCGGAGCTGAGACGTTCAGTGGTGATGAATTTTATGGGTTTTTGTTCAGAGTAGTGCTAAGGAGTTCTGAGTCCTTCCGAGGGCTCTGTTGGGTGATTCTGATGGAGTTACTATTTATAGTAATTGCTAATTTTGGCAGTGTCAGCTTTGGTCTGCTTCATTCCACATTTGTAGTGTTCCGGTTGCCTTATTTGATGAATTTATTCTATTGCTAAGGTTGGGCGAAATATTTGGAAGTTATTAAAGTTACATTTTAATTAAAATTTAAAAAGGACCAAATGAAAAAAGAAGTAACTTTATGTTTTTTTAAAAAACAACGTTGTCCTACTAGGCCAAGAGGGGGGGGGGCGTAGGAGTTCTTAAGGCAATAAAATAATATTATTTTGAAATGTGTTTGGAGCCAAAAAAAACCTAAAAATGAGGCATGGGGTTTATATTGGAGTTTTGGAGCTCATTTGCATCATCTTCTTTCTGGCAACATAATAGAACTCTGTCAAATTTGCTTCAGCAATTGCAGACTTTGGTTTTTGGAGACGAAAACCTCCATTGGTATCACTGGTTTCGGGGGTTAAAGGTCCTCCCTAGTTAGTTCGGGTGTTTCTACTTCAGGGGACACAGATTTGAGCTTGATTTGCAGTGGTAGGGTTTGTGATTTCGGCAACTTTAGTGGGTGTTTGAGGATATCTTCTGGGTCTTCTAGTTTTTGGTCATTTTCATCTGGGTGTGCTTCAGTTTAGTGTTTTGTGGTGTGATTTGAGGGTTCTTGGAGCTGGCCATACCATTTAGGAGTGCATTGGAGAACGTGTAAAGCATTCATCTCTTAATCCGGGAAGTTTCTCATTTTGGGTTTCCTAGCATATGTTTTCCAAGTTTGGGCGATGAGAATGGAGGCATTTTGATGAGGGTTTGGAGCTGGAGTGAATTTATTTTGCTGGCCGTACCCTTTCCAACAGGTTGTTACATTACCTTGGGAAGTGTGCCATAAATTCAGTCAACTTTCAGGTGTGTTTGCTGTCCAGACATTGACGCCTAGATTGTACAAGATTGTTGCATTTTACGGCATGTCATTCAGAGCCCGTTTGATGAAGATGAGCATTTTGGTGTGTCTAGCTGTGTATGGTTTATTTCCAAAATTTTGTATCAGACTTGTACTTGCATTTCCAGGTCAGAAATTTGAATAAAATAATGTTGTTTGGTGTTGGGTTTCATTTTGTTTCATTCCAGTTTATGTTTATACAATTTAGAGTTTTTCTTTATGCATATGTTCACACATTATAAAGCACAAAAACCCCAAAACAATTGCATATAATACCTATCAGCAAAACATCAGAAAAAACACAAAAAAAATCAGACATTACAAAAACGGAAACAAAGCAAAAAACCCTCAGTTATTTCAAAGCAGCAAACAGGGGTGCCTATTACATATAATATCTGGGGCTTAGGATGAGGCACTGCTAAAATTGATGATCATTTTGTAAGGGCAAGTTGTATTCACTAGGAATAAGCTTATGTTAAAAATAATGTAATGTTCATGTGAAATGTGTCAGTTACTGTGCATGGTAATCTTTTTGTGTGCTAGTGCTTTGTAACTATCTCAAGTATACTGCCTACTAATTGTTTTATAAGTACCTTGTATATTATGATGTAGAGCTTTGTAACCACCTCTTCAGTGTCATTAAAATATAGATGTCATTTGTAATTTAACTTTCTCATTGCAGGTGTAACTCTTTCACTATCTAGAATTTTTATGAATAACAACTTATTAATGGATGTACTTGTTAAAAATATTTTCTTCGTTTATCCAACTATTTTTTAGTATTTCAATGTTATCACACTATATGGCATAAGTGGATCATCCACCATATGTTTATAGGATAAAATGCTTATCCAATCTTCATATATCGTCTTATTATTGAAATATGGTGCTAAGTAGGCATTTTGGCTAAGCTAAAAAGGAAAATAGTTGCACTTTGCAGCTCAAGAGCTGTCTGTATGCAGCGTTCCAATCAGTATCATTAGGAAAACTGTATATAGGGCTTGTGAAGTTGCATGGCTTTAGTTTCTAAATTGCAAGCCTACTAATCTTACATTGTAGATGCCAAAAAATTAAGTGCATATTCTTTCTTGATGACTGCTATGTTTCATTCTCAATAATCTCCCAACAAAAAACATTGTATCATGATGCTATTTCTTGAGTATCTAATGGGTCATCTTGTGACCAGTGCAGATTCCTAAACGCTTTGAGAGTTATGATGTGCCTTATGAATTGTTGTATGGTAGAGCTGGGTTCTTGTGGGCAGCTGCTTTTGTGAATAAGTATGTTGGCACTGAGACAATTCCCACTAGTATCACGGTTAGTAACATATATTGCAGTTCCTGTCTAAAATTTTAAAATTTTACCTTTGTCGGTTTTTCCAATTGAATGAAGTAAGTGATTACAGAAGCTTTCTTATTATTAAGGTGAATATAGCAATGATATGGAATTTAACAAGAAAGATGTCATACAGTTTCTACTTGCTTGTTTTTGTCAATAACAGTTTTCTTATGTACTTAAAAGTTAGATTTATTTAATGAGTTTCATGGATCCCTGCTTGTGCTTAACTGTCAATTTGCATTCATCATATATCCCCTGCATCTTTGTTAAAGAGGGTGCTTTGAGAAATTATGAAGTTTATTGCTGAATCAAAGGATCTTTAAACTTAGCATGATTTGACAGGGTCGTGTAGTGGATGATATATTGAGAGCAGGAAAAAGCCTAACCCATAAGTATTGTCCTCTGATGTATGAATGGCATGGAAAAAAATACTGGGGTGCAGCCCATGGTTTGGCCGGGATTATGCATGTCTTAATGCATTTTCAATTAAGCAAAGAAGCTGAGGAGGATGTAAAAGGCACTCTTCACTACATGATCGAACATCAATTTCCTAGTGGCAATTATCCATCAAGTGAGGAAAGCAGCATAGATAGGCTAGTGCATTGGTGCCATGGTGCTCCTGGCATTACTCTTACACTCTGCAAGGCTGCTCAGGTTTGTCAGATTAATATATATACAGTAATAGTTATTGTGTTATATTATTGTGCTCAAACTATGTACTTCGGTATTTATAGCTATAATAAATATTATGATTATTGTGTGCTTGTAAAAATAGGTTTTTGCTGAAGAAAATGATTTCCAGGAAGCTGCAGTTGATGCTGGGGAGGTAGTATGGAATCGAGGATTGCTACGTAGAGTGGGTATCTGCCATGGTATCAGTGGTAATGCTTATGTGTTTCTAGCTCTGCACCGCTTAACAGGAGATAGAAAACACCTTTACCGTGCCAAAGCTTTTGCTAGCTTCTTGCTGGATCAGGCTTATCCGCTTATTTCTGCTGGCCAGATGCATGGAGGTGATCATCCCTACTCGTTGTTTGAAGGACTTGCTGGAACTGCACACTTGTGGTTTGACATGGTTAGACCTTTGGAGGCCAAATTTCCAGCATATGAGCTATAGAGGAATGCAACAATGCCTCAGATTGTACATATCTCTTTTATAGTAATTACTTGGTGTGACAAAGGGCACTTATATTTTATTCAACAAGAATTATCCACGTTGACAGGATGTTTGATACATATATCAAATCTTTGACTTGTAGATAACCTTGATAATAGGACCACAAACAAATATATAACCAACTTCTTAGCATGTGTTTCTATATTTTGAAAAACTGACAGCAAATGATTGGCTGAAATGGTTGGTGCCTAGAAACAGGAAACACAAGCGAGGCCCTTTTTTTCTTTCAATTAGGTGCATTTTTGTTTTATCTTATTGGGATCCATCCTGAGATTTACTAAATTTGAAGTGTACACAGACACATATTGTTTGTATACTACAGCTCTCTCTCTCTTTCTCTTCAGGTTACTTTGTCATCTGTACATTTTTTATTTCTTTGTTTGGTCTAATTCATGTTACAGAATCCATGTGTTTGCCAAATATCATCTAGACAAGTAGACACAAGAATTTGAGAGAAACAATGATACAATTACAAGATGATTACAAAAGAACAAGTAAGGCGTGTTTATGTAGGTAGAACTGATGAGGTTAATAAAAATGCCTCAAGCACAAATTACAAAACAATAATAAATATTGCCTGAAAAGGGCCTTGACCTATAGGTCCATATTACAAAGTGAAATCAATGCCCTGACAAGCAAGTTTACAACTCTCAACATCTCGTCTTAAACATGACTTGAAGGAATGTTACATTTCACCATCATTTCCCTTAATGGCAGTTTTTTGAAAACCCATCAGGCCTCTAAGCTTGGTGAACTTCTCTGTCAAGGGGTTGATGAAGATATTTACTACTTGGCCTTAAATTCTACAAAGATGAGGAGTATGATCTTTTCTTGCATTGTCTTGCAAGTAATAGGTATGGACTCAAGTTTGCTTAGTTTCGTTATGTGAAAGTAGCACTCTTGATGGTGTTAATGTTATTACAATTTATAGTAGTTAGGTCGCTTTATGGGAGTCCAATCTTCTCAAGCAATCCACATCTCTTCCTGTGTTGTAAAAAATGCTTCTACTATACCCTATCTTTGGCTGCTTTTTTGACAACCAAGCTATGGCTCAATTCCAGAATATTGAACATATACCTTGAAGTAGACCTTGAGTCTTGATAATGAGTCAAATTTAAGTATGTATATGTTTACAAAGTTACAATCCTCCCTATAGCATACTTTGATCCCTAAATGGGAAGTATCCTTCAAATATCTCATAATCCTCTATGGCGACTTCTAATGACCATCTCTAGAATCCTATATGAATTTAGAACATAGAAAAGAAATAAAGGTAATATCAAAACGACTATGAGAAAAATCAAGCTGCCCACAAGTTGCATGTAAAGTTTGCATCAATTTTGTTGATTGTGCAATCTTTGTTCAACTTTGATCCTTGATTGGTCTGGTGTAGAGCAAGGCCTTGAATCATCCATTTCAAATTTCTTCAATAAGATATTTTGGGGTTGAGATGTGAAATTATCACCTAAGATGGTGTTAATGCTATCACATTTTATAGAAGTTAGGTCATTTTATGGAAGTCCAATCTCCACTAGCAATGCACATCTCTTCCTGTGTTGTAAAAAGTACTCCACTTTGCTTGTGTAGTGAACAAGGCCATCTTTGGCTCCTTTTTGGGCAACCAAGTTGTGGGCTAATTCCAAAATGTTGAACATACTTTGAAGTAAGACCTTGAGTTTTGATAATGAGCCAACTTTGAATACATACATGTTGACAAAGTTACATTATTGCCTATATCATACTTTGACCTCTAAACGGGGAGTACCCTTCAAGTATCTCATAATCCTCTTTGGCGACTTCTAACAATCGTCCCTAGAATCCTTTAAGAATTTGGAACATAGAACAAAAATAAATGTAATATGAAAATGACTCAGAAAAATCAAGCTACCCACAAGTTACATGTGAAGTCTTGCATCAATTTTGTTAATTGTGCAATCTTTGGTCAACTTGTCCTTTATTGGTCTGGTGGAGAGCAAGGCCTTAATCATCCATTTGGAATTTTCTTCAACAAAATGTTCTTAGGTTGAGATATGAAAATCCTACCCTTCAAATGTAAGGCTTGCAAGCCAAGGAAGATGGAGAATACCCAAATTTGACATCTCAAAGGGAGACTTCATATATTCCTTCACACCATGAATCAAATCATGCTACTACTACGCAAAAATCAAACCATCCACATAAACAATGATTGTAACTTTGTCATTAGTATGCTTGGCATAGATGTTGGGGTCATGCTACCACCTCTTAAATCTGCAATAAATAAGAAACTTGTCAATTTATCATACGAAGCATAAGGGGCTTGCTTGAAGCCATACAATGACTTTGTAACTTCTAAACAAATATTTCTTTACCCTCTTGGAAAAATTTGATTGATTGCTTCACGGGGATCACTTGTTCAAGATCCACATCCAACAATGCAATTGTCACTATTGTTTGATGCATTTCACATCCAAAATTAGTTTGTAAAGAAACACACTAACTCTATCCATCTTTGCAAGAAAGCCAAGAGTCATGATGTAGTCAATGCCTCTTTAAAAGTACTCCTTATCCATAAGTTGATCCTTGCACATTCTAATGGCAATATGCAAAGTTTCCTTGGTCATGTGGGCTAATTTACATTTCACAACTTTTCTACCTTTGGGACAAGGCACCAAGTCCCAACCTTAGTTCTTCATGGGGGACTTATGTTCTTCTCTTCTCACTGCCCCAACTATCATTGGTTTATTCCTTAACTTCCTTGGTGAGAGTTCACTTGCATAAGGGTTGAGGATGTCCCCTACCATGTCAAGAAATTTCCATATCAAAATGTTCTCCATCATTAACAACACCCTCATCATTAGATTCATCACAAAAATCACCTTGCTTGTGAGTCATGCTTAACAATACTTGTAGGTGCCCCCTCTTCATTTGAAGAGAGAGCAACAGTTCATGGAATGGGTTGGGTCTCATACAAAGCAGCACTTGCAATTGTGTCTTGAAAATCCACATCATCGTTGAACATAAATTCCTTCGTATTTTCAATAAATATATTAGGCTTTGTATTGTTCATTATATCCTACCAGTCATTGGAGTCCTTCTTACACCCGACTTTGTGCTCATTTAGAACTTGACATAAGTAAGGCATCAAAAGGCTCTAAAATAGCTAGCCATGGCCTTCTTCCCACACTATCTCATAGGGTGTCATGTCTTTGACAACTTAGTTGGTACAAGTGATGGCCTCCCAAAAGAAGTGTTCCAATTTTTTTTTATCACGGAGCATGCATTTTGTCATCTTGGTCAAGGTCTTGTTCGTCCTTTTTTGCAATACCCTTTTATTGTTGGGTGTAAACATAACATTGCTAGCAAGAGATTTCGGTCTCAAGAATTGCTCAAAAGCATTCTTGGCATTCTCCACAAACTTTGCATCTTAAAAATTTGATCTTGTGTTCACTGCCTTGAATTAAAAATTTGTGTGAACCCTTTTCTTCTTTAGGGGAAAAACACTTGTATGAGTAGTTATTAGAGGCTAGAACATACTAGTTGCCTTCAAATGGAAGTGCTACTCATATCACACAAATAATTATGCACATACTCAAGTTGGGCTTGAGCCTTGCATGCCTTGCCTTTCTCAAAATGGCTCACTACGGTGCTTTCTATGAACACAACTCTCGTAAGGATTCATGAAAAGCATGCCATGTACCATATTTCTTTTGTACATTAGTTACAAGCTCCTAAATTTAAGGTGTCTCAACCTTTCACGTCATAATATGCTCATATCATCTAATTTACAATAAAGGTAAAATACTCTATTCATCTTAACATAGTGTTAGATTTCACAATGTTTTCCAGAAACAAATAAAAGCATGGCATTCACCACAAGTCTTATGGAAGGCAATAGAGAGAAGTAAAATAAAAGATGAAAGAATAGGTGTGTACCTATGAGAGGAGGCATGAAAGACAATAAAATCTTTGTAATAGATGCTCTAATGGACCAATTATATTTTTTAATTGGAGGGTCATCTAAATCTCCCTTGTCATCTAGAAGTTTGCCCATTGACTTTAGGAACTTTGTTTTAATCTTCTCTACTCTTGTTGTGTAAGTCTTTATAGAGTGTCCTTCCTTTTTACAATATTTGCATGGAAGCCTTAGATAGACTTGCCCTTGGATTGTTGAGCATTAGCCTTTGTTGGTTTGAAGTCCTTAGGATGAGCCCATGTTTGAGGAAGCACTCCATAATTCTTTATAACAACTTGAAAGGGAACGAGGAAAAAAGAAGAGCATGAACAATTATAGAATATGGGTTCTTCATCATTAAAACCTTATGAATTACTAATCCAACAATCTAAATGGCCAAATTATGGTTGACAAGGTGAGATTTAACATATTCTTCATCCCTCTTCACTAAGTCTCCTGAAGATGCTATATGCTATATCTACTCTTAAAGCCTTAAAGTGGGACATATTGGCCTTGATGTCATAAAATTTAAAAATCTTTACGGTGAAGAGTTAAGTTTCCAATCCATTGTGGGATATTTTTTTATCAAACAATTCCTTGAATGTGTCCCACACCATCATATGGAGAAGTATGTCTCCATTAACATAAAAAAATAGACTAGGAGTCACCTAATAACTATATCACCCTTAAAGATGGACCAAATATTTTTAGTAGTTGAGTCATTTAAACGACCTAAGTATTGTAGTTTTGCCTATTAAGGTGATTAACATATCTCAATGGATTCATTTTGCACGAAAAGGTTCTTTTGCACTATAATGGGTCCTTACATGGATGTCCACCAATGGATAGATCTCAAAATTTTCATGCAATCTAAAAAATGGACTTGAATCACTTCCAAATACAAAAGTTATGGCCTTTAGAGGTTTGGGCATATTAACAATAATCCTTTTGAACCTTAGAAAAATATATCAAACTAGAAGTTGCCACTTATTGTGTGTTGATAGGATGATTTTAACCACTCTTGTCTGGTACTATATGGGTTGAGCGAATGAGTGGTAGCCAGTTGGGATACACTTCTTTTACTGCATTATCAAATATTATCAACAAAGAGGTAAGTAGTGGGATTTGGACCTTGGTTGGCTTGGAAGGGAGAGCTTTAGGGCGATTGGGATTGTCAAGGTCCTAAAGGGCTTGACAAACATAGTGTGTGTCCACATTAGATGAATGTAAAGGATCTTGATGAGTCTCCCAATTGACCTTGTTCATAAACTCTATACTTTCTTGTGCATAATGATACTTGAAATTTCATTTTTAATGGAAATGACATTATTTTGTAGTTTTTTGAAAGATTATATAATTCAGTACTTTTATAGAAAATGAATGTTTTGTTTATCTATAAATTTCCATTGCCTTCTTTAATGAAGGCACAAAAACTAGACAAACATCACATGTGTAGGAAGCCATCTCGCAAAGTGCATCCACATCTCTATGTGATTTGCCCAATGAAACACTGGATTACAGACAAGTTGGATGGTGCTTTGATTGTTACATTGAAGAGTGATTGGAAAACTCTAAGGGATGTCAGTCTCCTTAAAAATCATGAGCATCTACCTAAGATGTATAAGTGCCTCATTGGAAGCACAATATTCAACCTCCATGAAATACTAAGAAATAGTGGATTGGCATTTAGAACACCAAGAAACAAGACTAGATGCCAAATAAAATACAAAGCTTGTGGTAGACCATCGCTCATCCAAATCACTAGCCCAATTAGCATCTAAAAATTCTATCAAAATTAGAGAGATAATAGAGTAATTAATACATGTTTGATAGGTCCCTTGGATGTATCTAAGAATCCTCTTACTATTGTCTAATGACTCTTTTAGGGTTCCTACATATATCTAGAACAATAACTGACAACAAAAGCTATATCAAGTCTAGTGTAAGGTGGATAAGTCCTCCCATAAGAGATTGATGCAATATAGCATCCACTAAAGGAGTGGTACAATCAACCCGAAGAAAAAGAAGTCTGAGTGGACTTGCAATCCTCAATCCTAAAATGCTGAAGATCTAAAGCATAATTAGGATGAGAAATAGGGATGCCAAAATTTGTATGATCAATCTTAATCTCCCCAAAAAATATAGAAGTCTCAAATTTCTCATCTTACAACTGGAACAAAGCTATGATTTTATATCTTGGATCAAAATAGGAAAGTTGCTAGTGATGAGAAGATCAACATATAAAATAATCACCAAAGTTTTCCCATATTGATGTTTTATGTAAACATCATGTTCAGTCTCACATCATCAAAAACCACAATATAAAAAAGAAGAATCTTCTCATACCATGCATAAGGAGCCTGCTTAAGTCTATATAAGGACCTAGTTAGACAACAAACCAATGAAGTGGTGCTCTCAAGCTCAAAATTGTGGCTAGGGAACATAGATTTCCTCCTGAAGCTTCCCATGTAGAAAGACACTCTTTATGTCCATTTGATGTACTTTCATCCATATGAGACAGTGATGGAGAGAATCATTCTAAGTCGATCCTAGCTAATGGTGTAAATGTCTCAAAATAGTCTACTACTTCTTGTTGAAATAATCCCTTAGCAACAAGACATGGCTTGTGGTTCTCCACGTAACCATATGAAGTATACTTGGCCCTATAGACCCATTTGTAACCAACAACATTCTTCTCTTCTAGAAGAGGAACAACTCCCAAGTCATGTTCTTCATCAGAGCCTCATATCCTACCAACATAGCATCTTCCCATTCTTATTTACCCTTAGCATAAGAATATGTGAGAGGATCTTGAGAATGAGCTATCTTTGAGAGCAATGCCTGAGACCAAGCATTTCAATATCAGAAGAATCGTGTGCATTCTATGACAACTCAACATCGAAAGCTAAAATTGAAGAATCTAACTGAAAATCACCACTTACCACAAAGCTAAAAATCTTTGGATTGACGTGTCTTGCTCAACATACCCTGAATCTAGAGAAGGCACTACCTGTGGTACTACTTATGAAGGGGTCAAATCAATAGGCAATGGACCTCCCCTTGGAGATGAATATGGAGAAGATGAAGAAGATGCTCTAATAGCGATAGAGCCAACCAAAATGTTAGAAGAAACAACTAAATCTGAGATGGTCAAAGGATTAGAAGAGTCATCTACCAAAGGCTCAAGTAGCAAGGTGGAAGGAGTACTAGAATAACCTTATAAAAATGACATCTATTTGGATCAAAACCTCATGCTTATGAGGATTTAAAGATGATATGCCTTTGAGTTATCTAAATACCCCATAAAAATGCACTTGTGACTCTGGTACTTCCTTCTTCCAAATATCCTTGCGTATGTATGCCCATGCTAAAGACTCAAAGATGTGAAATCGGTACACATTAGGCTTATCCCCTGTCAATATCTCAAGGTGTTATGCCCTGGATTGCCTTTGTAATAACTCTATTGATGATGTATGTTGCACAGGCAATAACCTCATCCCAAAATTTATGTTCTATCCCTTTTGCATGAATGCACAAGCGATAACCTCACCCCAAAATTTATATTCCATCCCTTTGGCATGAATCATACATCATGTCATCTCCACAATCATGCTAGTTTTCCTTTTGGCCACATATTTTTGTTTATAGTGAACAATTCTCTAGTATTCAATCCTATGAGTAGCTAATAAATCATGAAAAACATGACTAACATACTCACCTCCTTCATCTCTCCTTAGCCATTTGATTTTCCTATCCAATTGATTCTCACCAAGAACCTTAAAGGTCTTGAATATCTTAAAGGTCTCATATTTACTGTGAATAGTATATAACCACACATATATATAGAAAAGTCATCAATGAAAAGGAGGAAGTACCTATATATTGAAAGAGATGGTATACTCATAGGTCCACAAATATCAATATATATTATCTTCTAGAGATGGGAGGCTTGTATTGCAATCCCTTTTGGAAATATCTCCATATGATTCTTCCCAAGAATACATCCCTCACATGCACCACTTAGATGCAATATGCATGGAAGTCTAATGGCCATTTGATGTTGACTCCTGTATCTTAATGATCCATAGTTGAGATGCCCAAGTCTATAATACCATTTTTGACTTTCATTATCTGCATGAGCAATCATAGCAACAAAAATTTTCTTTCTAGAAGAGGGGGTAGAAGAGGCTTGCCTTTCTTCCAACTTACAAATTTGGTCTCATCACAATAGCTATAAGTAATAATTTTGAACCCATTGCCTATATCCATAATTACCCATCGATCAAGCCAAAATTTTGCCTTCTTATTTATGATAAATAGACAAAAGGTTAGAGTCAACATTAAGAACATGAAGTACCTCATCAA
Source organism: Wollemia nobilis (assembly GCA_028583015.1). Lineage (NCBI taxonomy): Eukaryota > Viridiplantae > Streptophyta > Pinopsida > Araucariales > Araucariaceae > Wollemia > Wollemia nobilis. The sequence goes on along the minus strand of JAQPPZ010017259.1, from coordinate 2,606,781 downwards.
AAGACAAAGATCCAATGTTGATGTCTCCATATACTACAACCTACAATGATGAATCATATCTAATAACAAAATGCTCCCTTCAATGTGCTTTGTTGTAACCTTGTAGGAGGTGTTTGCTTTGTCATGTGCCTAGTGGCCTAAATTTGCAATCCACTCATCCTAAGGAAGTGGATGTCCAATAATATGTTGAATGAATTGTTACATGGGCTTGTGAGTTTTCTCCATCAAAAGTATCCTCACCTTGTGCATAGAAGAAAGCAACATTAACACCCCCCTTGTTGCTTCCTCAAGTTTCTTAATGTGAATCCTACAAAATTCTGACTTGTGACCTTCCTTTTTGTAAAACTCACATGTAGGCTTCTTGAAGGGCTTCTTGGGCTTCTCATTTTGTTTTGGTTTCTTGTTATTTTGAGCTTTGAAAATAAGTTCCTTTGGGCAAGCCCGATTGAAAAAAAATCCATTATGCCTGTCTTGTAGCTTGATGGTACAAAAAGTACTTAAATATCTTATCAATTTATTGTGTAGGAGAGTCTAGAAAGTACATAGAGAATTTTAAGGACAACAACTATCTCATATGCTTTTAACATATTGTTGAAGATTATATTGAGCAGCTCAATATTTTTCTTCTTTCTCTAATATTTCTTGTCATTCTCTTCTTTCCTTAGGTAGTCCTCTTATAGTTTAGATGTTTTCTTGCAATTTCTTGAAATGATTGATATACTCAACAACAATTTTAAATGCTTCCATGGACAAAGTTGCCAACTCCTCCAATATACTAATTTGTGTGGAATCAATTCAATAGATCACACAACCCCTAAGATTTATGGAGAATATTTTTAGAGTTTGTGGTGTTGCTAACATGAGTGTCATATATATTGTCAACATGAAGGGATATGACACCATGAACCTCATCCTTCTTGTCCCTAGACAATTGCTTTACTTCTTAAGTGTTAGTATCATGAGGCTTCTTATTCACATGCTTGAGTAATCCCTTTCTTTGAAGTAAAGCTTTAATATTGATTTTCCAAGTAGCATATTTTGAACCACTCAACAAGGGCACATGGTGATCCATGGGACTATTCTATAAAAATACAAAATATTGTGCACAGTTGCGATGAGAAACAATACCACTAATGCAGAAATCTCAAATAACCATGTGATTTGAAAAAAATGTTTAAAATGCTTATGTATGCAAAAGTTATGTTCCTTAGAAGTTTTTCCCTAAAATCATAAAAAATAGCTCTAAAACCTTTGAAAAAATTAAAAATATTTTAGTGTTTGTACAAATGGGAGGCTACCAAGTGTCATAGTGTGATGCTAAGAGGGTGCCAAGCATGCAATGTATTGACAAATCACATGACACCACTTGTCATGATGTGATTTTATGTATGATCTCAAACCACACTACACTTATCATGTCTTTGATTCAATCCAAAATTTGTGTTGCCAACACTATCGTTGATCGTACAAGGTACTTGTCAAATTCAATGAATTGGCAAAATTTTATTGGTTGATGCCATATTTATATGTGCTTAGTGGCATACGACTTGCCACATTTGTTTCCATACGACCTGCCACATTGCTCCAATAAGAACTCACCATGTTAGTGCCTATATTGCATCTTACATCAATTGTTATGTGCCACCTTATGATTAAATCACTGACCACTCTATCACATGTATGGACCACTACATCAGTCATATAGATTGCCAAATATTATTTGTACACTATTGCCATGTTATCACTTGTCTGTAAAGGTGATGTCATCCATTTTTACATCATTACACGATGCCACCTCCTTAGGGGATGGGTTGATATTATCATAAAAAGTAATATTATGGTGCTAGGGTATTTAGACCAAGGACCTCCCATGTGCCAAGTATTAGGTTGGGCTTGGGTAGCCATCTTCCCAAGTGCTTCCTATAGGAGATGAAACACAAGTATTAAATTTAAAAAACATAGTCAAGGACCCAATTTTTACTTCTAGCTAATGCAGTTATATGTCATGTTAACACAAGCACATGCTTGAAATCCTATTCTCCCAGCTAGACTAGGGAATATTCCCTTGCATCTTCTTGATTTAAATTTCAAATTTTTAATTTTGGAGAAAAGAAGAAAAAATATTGGATGCAAAATTAAGGTACATAAACACAAAATAAGTGGAAGTGCTAAATTGAGACCCCCTAAAATTTTGCAAAGAATCTAGAAATATTAATGGTTCATTTGTACTTATCATGTTTTTCCCTACACAACCCTTTTGTCAAACACAACCAATTAGGATATCCTATCATGACTATGCAACAAAAAGTTGTAAGACCATTTTTGCAACTTTGTTAAGTGGTTTAGAGGTCTTTGTTAAGCATGGAAGTTTGCCTATGGCTTCTCTAGAACCAAGGGTATTTTTGAAGGTATTCAACTTTTTTTCTTCTTCTTTCAAGGCAGCCAAGTAGTCTATCTTCTCATATATATTTGTATTGGAGACAAGAAGTCAAAAGATAAAAGGAAATGATTAGAAAAAATGAAGTTTTCAAAAAACTCAATCTTGAAACTAGGACATCCACCTAGTCAAAAATTGATTTAAAAAGGGATTGAGTGTCAATGAGAGGAACAAAAGAATCTATCAATGAATGTTTTTATTGTAGCATATCTGCTAATCCAAGTGAGATACTTACTATTCAAGTCCACCTAGGATTTTATCAAAAAATCTTTATTTCAATCTTGCAATCAAATTTAAAATAAAAACTCTTCTTAACTTCTCCAATAACAATTGCTCTTGGAAGAAGTAAAATATAAATTTCCAATAGAAGTATTCTCGTGCATTCTCTAACTTTACCTTGATCAATGGTCTTTACCACTTTCTTTAAGCTTTTCTCTATATTGGCTAGATATCAAAAGTATTCTTGTGTATTCCGCACCTCTACCCTATTCGTGTCCCAAAGGGACTTGACCTATTGGATTTCATGAGCCTTCTTGGGGTTTGTAGTCATCCTTGTTGGTCATGAATCTATAAACTCTACAAATTTCTAGTCCTTCATCTATAAGGCCTCCTAAAGATACTTGATTTGGCTTTGACCTTGTGTAAGTACTTTCAAAAGATCTTTCATTTATTGCACATTCTTCTCAATATCGACAAGTCAATATTTTGGTCCCTTGAATTGATTCTTTAGCTAGCCATTTATGATTCATCCTTCTTCAAATTCTCATTTTATTGTTTGAGTTATTTCCTATGTGCTTTAGTTGCACCAATGTTGCTTCTAGCTCTTTGTTCATTTTTTGCACTACATCATCCTCAACCACCAGCTGGTCAAACTTCATGGCCACATCTAGTGAGTTGGTTGGTGAGTTGGATCATTTGATGTGGGTCCATTCAATTTAGATCCAACTCAAAAACCTTGAAAATAAAATAAATAGAAGCATTTACCACTTATGAGGGTCAAATTTTGATGCTTCTACTGTGTAGATCTTATCCCTTTCCTTAGTCAGCTATGGGTGTTTGAGGATTTATGCCTTGGAATTTTTATTCTTAAGCCACTTATACTCCTTCCACTTCATTTATTTAGTAGTGAGGACATAAAATACATTCTCAACATCCATATCTTTTGTCTCACATATAGTATAACATGCAAAGGCTTGACTTGGCCTTAAAACCATGTTGGCTTGATAGGGTGCTCTTACAAACTTAACCTCCTTAGCTAGTGTAGAGGACATTGTTACCTATAGGAGTAGTCTTTCTCAGGATGGTAGAAATGGTGAACATGTGGAAGTGGTAGGTGGATCAAATTATATGGTAATGAGTGTAAATGGGGTGGATATGGAAGGAGTGTGATGTGATGTGAGTTATACCAATGTATCAACTAATGATGACATTATTGGTGAAGACATGGCTAAAGGTGATGATGTGGCATATGGTACGAATTGCATGGTTGATACTTAGATGGAATATGATGAGAATGAAGTGATTGGAATGGTCCTAGGTGTGACAAAGACCTTTGGAGGTCGAGTGCTTCTAAGAGAACTATGGCCTATAGTGAGGGAAGCATAACAAAAGAGGGGGGAAGGATAAGAACAAAAAAAAAAGGTAGGATAGATAAAGAAATATAAGAGATGGAGGTTGTAAGGGAAGTGAAGATGATTGTAGTTGTGGCCACAACATTAGCCATTCCCAACTTAGGAGGGAAGATTCCTTGAGAGTTTTTCTTCTTTTTGAGTTGAGTTTTTCTTCTTGTTATTCCTATGTTGCAATTACTTTTTCAAACATCAATGCATATATTTCATATCCCCCTATTCCTTCAATGACTATTTACCTTAATTCCAAGCTACTAACTATGAGTGTTGTTGTTGTAGTTGAGATGGTGATTTTAGGCATTGGTGTTTTCTTTGGTATTTGAGGGCTTGATGGATCGATTGCCTCACTAAATTTCTTGGATCTCTTAGCACTCAATGTATTTATATCCCACATGGAAGATAATTGGTCATCAAATGAACCATCTATGGTAGGTATTGTTAGCATGCCCATATCATACCTCATCTTTTGCCATATCAAGATTTTATTGTCTATGTAGCCTAACTTGTTCAAGGCACCCAACTTATGATGGTTTTTTAAATATCTAGGTCAAATTCACCCTTAGACTCGATATAGAAAGCATGCCACTTTGGTGGGTTGTTATACCATCTCTATATTTGATCTTCATAACCATGGATGCTTCCTAGAGTTGCGAGTGTTTGTTCTTTGTTGGGATTTACCTCTTTTTAAATATTGTATCTAGGTGTCCAACTTATTAGCCTTTACTGTTTCCTTAAACTTATATTAATATTATAAGACCATTGATCTCTTAGTTGATCCACTTCGATGTATCTTAACCTTACCTTTGCCACCTAATGGAACCCCCACAACTTTGGGGTAATGTTCTAATTGGCTACTAGAGTGGGTAGAACATGGTTTTATTTAATCCCTGTTGGGATTCAAAAATACCAACCTAAATTGCACCCCTAATCTTTCAAAGGTTTTCAAAATGGATGTCCTAGTGATCTTAATATACATTGGTCAGTTTCAAAAGATGTGAGGTCATAGGAAGGTTGTGTTGGCTCAAAAGGGTTTCTATTGTCTTAAGAGAGTATAGGTCTTTGTCCAATTTTGTGCTAAATCCACTCAAGGATCTCCTTCACAAATTCATTCTTATTATTTCCATAATTCCATAAAATCATCCATGTTCATCCACCTTGTCAAATTCACCCCATTATATTTACACTTACTCCACGTATCATTTTCATACACCTAAACATTTAGCCACCTTCATAAAAAATTATTCACTTTATCCATTTCATTAACAAATGCTTTTAGTCATCCTTGCCATATTTTCATAAAACCCCTTTAACTATTGAACTCACCTATTAAGTTTCAGTTCACATCATTTCATTATTTTATCCATGATGTCGTCCCCCTTGTTAAGCCATAACCCCCATAAATTTTTTTATAATATCTACCCACAACAATCTTTATCATTAGAAATTCTCTGTCTATAAACCTTCACCTACACCTATCCATTAAAATCACCTCCTCACTTCATAAAGTTTCAATTCCTATACTTACCATTTAGAATAAGCTCATACCTTATAAAATAAAAATCATCAAAGATTCAGAAGGGTCCACCTCGTTTTTACCTAACATTAATGCTGAAAATCAAACTTCAAGAAAAATGTCTTTATTAAGACCCTAAGTATATGCGCCCTCTTTCACAATAAAGTCCTCCCATATCCACAAAATCCCACGATGTGCACTCATCAGACCTAAATCTGATGGTGCATGCTCTCCCAAACCCTTCAGTGTCTTATAACCTAAATTTATCTTATTTTAGTCCCATGATTTAGGTTCTGTTGGGCTTCAAAAATCCCAACTTAATTCACACCCCTAATTTTTAATAAGGCTTGGATGTCTAGGTGATTGTAGGATGTAATATTGAGTCCAAAAACAAAAAGGAAGCCTTGATAAAATAATATCAGTTGGAAGAGAGCCTCCATGGTCATAGAAAGGGTAAGCATAAGTCCTATAATATTGCATTTTACTCTTCATAAGTCCATCCCTTTTCATCCTTTCATTAGTAAGGCCAACACACTTTCATACCATTAAGTCATTTTATATTTTTCATTCCAATCATTTTAGGCCAATCCATTTCCTAGCTCATGTCTTTGAAATATGCATTTAGTCCATATCGCCTAAGACCACCTATTAAATACTTAACCCTTAATAAAGTCATTTTATAAAGTCAAAAATCACAGAGCATTCCTAAGCTAGACCATAGTTGAAAAGTGTCTAAGTCTACCTTATTTTCACTTAAATATTTTTCCTAAGGTGTTCCCAAACCATCTTCTAAGTGTAAAAGACCTTTAATACCCATTGCTCCTCCGAAAACCCTTCACCGATCCAATCTATGACTACACTAAGCTATCTGTGATAGAATTGAGCTCGCATAATGTCTTTACTCATATAAACACCTCATCGTCGATCCCATTAGCGATCAAAACTAGCCATCAATGAAAAATCTTAAGCTCAAAATCTTCCTTTCGATCATCCAAGTCTCTCGTCACTGATCCGCCTCCAACAACCTCATTCCATCAGTGACCATGTTCAAACCTAGTCTTAAAGCTAAGTCCACCGTCGCACTTGTAAAACTACCATCGCTGATCTTATCCACAACTAAAGTCAATCATCATTGATAAGCCACACCTAAAAATGTATTATCGCTCATCTCAATCCTTCATCATTGATCTATCTTCGATAGACATTTTCCATTGATGATCGTATCAAGACAGAAGCAAAACAAAGTTTTTCATCACTCTTGCAAAGCCTCATCATCGATATGATCAGTGATCACTCAGCCTCATTCGTGATAAGGAGTCTCAAGTTCGAAACAAGGGTCTTACCAATGTTAGCCTAACAAGTCCCCTTCTCGACAGAATTTGGTCAAGATAAGTCATTTTAAAAATGAATTTGCATGCCCGAAGTCCTATCACTGATCCAATATGTAACCATAGAATCCATCAATGACAGTCAAAAATCTACATAAACCCTCCATTTCTCTTCAAAAATTTCCATCATCGATCAACAACAACCTTTTTCATCAACGAAGTCTAGCCTCAGGTCGTATGGTCTGCTAATCGATCTTCAATTGCCCAAGCTATAAAATATAATGCCCACTCAAAATGTAGCCCTAATTCCAAGGAAGCCTATCATCGATCAAAAGTCTTGTCTCTGATCCTATCAATGAAACCTCATCTTCATCAGTGATCACAAAATGACCTAGTTTGAGTAATCTTCTTTGTCACTCTTAAGAAAATCCCATCATCGATATATCAATGATGACTAGTTTTTATCAACGACAGAGCTTTTCAATTCATCCAAAGGGTCAAGATATCATTGTCTTAGGTATTCCCCTTCCAACATGATATGTTTAATAAAACGTCAGCCTAAGTCTGCCCCAAGTCTTATAATCACCATAATCGATAAGAAGTTGCCTTCGCTCATCCATCAATGACAACATATATCCATCAACAAACAAGTCTATCTATCGTCCTTGCAAAAGTATTATCACCGATTCATCAATGAAAACCTCACACGATTAGTGATAGTGTATTCTGCGCAAGTATCCATCACCCATTGAAAATTTTAGTCAGTGATTCATCAGCGATAGACCAAGATGAAGAGCGAAAGAAGCATTAACGACCCATGAAGATCAACGATGCACATTTCACTTGGGAAGGTGTGGGGTTCACTGATCAAATATTGATAGGAAGAATGATGAGGTGGACAGCCCAAGATCCAAAGACAACGATCATGAAAGAGGTAGCAAAATCATAATTGGCCCAAGGCACGAACGTATCTCCTCGATGCACATAAAGATCAACAAAACACCCATGACAAATCTCCAACTCGTAATAACAGACAAAGGTAGATAATGTGGCACCAATGAAAGAGTGGTACTCAAAAATGTAAGTTTGGTTGGACAAATCATAAAAGAAGAACCCTATCAAAACTATCGTTACACATATATTGCAAAGCATGATTTTCAAAAGATGAACAAGGAAGGTGGTTGAAATAAATAAACACTCTACATGTGCATACGCTCAAGTCATATTGAAAACTCTTCTACTAAATTGTTGCTTCTCTCACAAGAATTTTGACTAAGTAAAAATTTTTGTAGAAGTACGACATTGAAGAAGAACGTGCAACCAACAGTACAATCTAGCGCCATGGCTTCGTCTAACAAACCAAAGAAAACTCTCAGCTTATCCAAAAAGAAGCCTACCAAGACCTTTCAGTTTGTCAAAGAAGAAATCACAGATAGATTTCTTAGAGTATCACAGGCTTATTCATATGAAGAACTACAAGGTAAACCCATCAAGAAGAAGCAACAAGAGACGCTAGAATAAGGATACCGTCATTTTCTATTTTGATCAGAAAGAGGAAGATTATCGGAGACATAAAAAAATGCTCAAAGATATATTTCAAAGGGCCAGGGAAAAGCGTTATGATGATAGTCCATACTACAACAGATGGAATAATAATCTGAGGAAGCTTATTTTCCTGTGTGTCTATCATTTGTCAAATTTGCTCTCCTGGAAAGCCGCGGTGTACGATCCAAAAACAAAGGCCATCCTCAACCACATAAGCCAAAAAAAATTTAGAATCACCAAGGAAGCCATTCATAAGGTATTTAATCTATCCTCTTTCCAAATAGTCCCAAATGATAAAGTACTCAAGATACAATCTTCTTGTATGTTAAATACTTATTTCTATCGAAGTATGTTTGGTTTGGACTATAATGTATTACACAATTTCCCTATACCAAAAATGGCTCTCAGAGTATGGGCCAAAGATTACGTTGATATGATCAATATTATAATTGGGAATAAAGACCTGGATAATGTAAAAATGGAGGTAATGTACATGGCTTCACAACTAAATAAAACTGGGAAAATACCAATGTATGCCTGGGAAGAGGTCTTGGAAAAGAATATAAATGAACAACTTGAAGCACTGTAGAAAGCCATCCAGGATAAGGAAGAAATAATGCTTGAATTTATGTATTATTCCTTTCTCATACATCTCATAGTTGGTCAGTTAAGCCCCAAGGTCCTAGAAACAATAGGAGTGAATGTCGAATGTGTTCAAGACAGACTGCCTTGGATTTAAGAAGGCTGGTCTAACATCATCGAGTTCATCAGAAATTTTATGTTGGCCATCCATAATGAGATGTGTGGTGAAGATCCTCAAAGAATTAGCATTGGAATAAGCAATTTCCTAAATCAAGCCAAGGCTGGGAAATTCTTTTTCACAGAAGATTTCACTTACATTAGGTTGTATGATGCGATGGTTCCACCCAAAGTACTCCAAAATCATTACCCAATGTCTATTGTCGCCTTAGAAATAATAAGGCAAGTAGCTAAAAAAGTGAAAATGAGGATGACTAGAGGTAAAGCTAGAGTCCCTTGGATCAAATTGCCTTTCAGAATGGGGCATTACATTTTCAAAGGATATCTAGGTCTGCTTAGAGCTATGTGGAAAATGGATGATTATGGTTTTTTCGAATTTGTGTGGAGAGCCTATGACCCAGATGGGGTATATAACAAAGACATACAAAAATTTATGAGGTTACACATGGGCCATGAGGTAGACGCATTCAAAGATGCCATGCAAATCACCATCACAAATAGTTAGAATCTCTAAAAAGGCTAGGAAATGACATAGAGGTCCTATACCCAATTTGAAGAGGTTGGAAATTATTGAACAACCTTAAATAGAATAAGAGTAGCCACCGTCAATTTTTATGCTCCATTAGTCACAACAACCAGGCCAGAGGAACTTGAAGACCCATTTTTTCAAATAACAGAGAAAGACCTGCAAAGACTGTAAATAGTCATTAAAGAGACGCCTGTTATTGAAACAGACCAGCCACGAATTGAGCCAACCCCTCAAGAAAGATATCTGAGAGAATTATCTCAGGTTGAGGAAGAGGAAGTGCCAATCACAGCTTAGGCGGCAAGTCCTTCCACAGTTGCTGAAGAGGCTTCAGGTTTAGAATCTTAGGCAACAGAAGAAACAAAAAAATCACTTGTGAGTGTTCAGGCACAAAATCCAAAGAGCACCACCACTATGCATTTGATAGTAAGCAATGAGAAGAAAAAAATTCCTCAGGCTACTATGAAGAAGGATACTCAATCTAGAGGATTGGGAAACCTCTTGCGAGAACTAGTACCTAAAGAAACATCTCCCTCTAGTTCTCCACCAGCTAAAAGAGCCCATATTGAAGCCATCCTTGCTTCTGGAACTTCTCACTCTAGAGTATTAACAAAATTTAAAGAAACCAACATACAATTTAGCGCTGAGGAAGAACAATAAATGGAAATAGTTGAAGGAATCACTGATCAAAAAACTGCTCAACAGTTGTTGGCTCAGTAAGGAGTTACTCAGGTTGGCTCTAAAGTTACAATTACAGTGCCCTTACTAGAAAATCCCATTGAGTTTTGCATTGATACCAAGGCCAAACAAGTGAAATGCAAAAGGGATAACAATGACATGTTGAAAGCAGACGTGGTAGTTCATATATAAACAGCCACAGTCGTGGAAGGGGAGCTCACTGAATTAAGAGCAATGAAGATTCAGTTCAAATATATGAGAACTAAAAAAGAGCAGCTACAAAATAAAAATTTGGCACTTCAAGCTCATATAGGCATACTGAAAAAAGAAGTAGATAAACTACAAGAACAAAAATCACCAGTCTTTCCCGAAGGAAATTTTAATAAAGAAGAGCTCGTCGATCAATTCAAATCAGTATTGGTCGAATTAACTAAAGACAAAATCAAGACAATACCAAATATTTTCCAAAACCTTCTATAGACCATGAACACAACACAACAGATCAAAAGCATGATAGAAGAGATAGACTCAAGAGCAGTAAAAATTGCTCATATCTACCAGAAATACAAGGAAGAATACATACAAATCATGGAAGAACAGGTGACCATCCCTGATGGATGAATGTACGACTGCTAGATCAAATTTAAAAAATTGAAGAATTATTTTCATGAAATACTCCATTGGGAAGAGTCCATAACAAGCATAAACAAATGGAAAAAATAATTGGGCAATGTAGGGCTACAAAATGTGGAGACCCTCAAAGAAGTCACTACATCAACTCATATGGAAACACTCATTGCCAATAAAATAATGGAAGTCAAATGTGATGAAAATATGAGAAGGAATTGGCATGGCAGCTTAGATATTTAGCTTCGATTAATATAGAAGCAACCTTATTTGTAGAGCAAAATTGGCCACTGACCAAAAAGTACCTAAATTAGATAAAGAACATCGAACATGAAGTCAGGTCAGCTTATACGTTTTTGAATGAAGCATGGGAGCAAATCACCAAACTTTTGAGAGTTGAAGATGCAGAAGAAAACAAGAAAGATGATAGCAAAGTGGGTCCCACAGAAAAAGACAAAGGAGAAACAACTGACGTCCCCCACTACAGAGATTCAATAGAAAATAGAATCAATCACTACACTAGAACAACAAAAGTAGTAGGTTCTACAACAGGTGGTAAAGTATAGGCAATTTTATCAATGTGACACAACTTTGGCTAGCCTATAAAGCACCCAAAAATATAATGGTTGAAAATTTTCCAAGTAGCATCTACACCAAACATTCGTAACTAATTTTGAACAACCTAGTTATAAAAGGATTCAAGTCAGTCAGGATTCAACATCAAGCAATCTCATAGCAAGCTCATGTGAGGTATTCTGAGTGTTTAGCCAGGGTTTTCATTTTTTTTTGTTTTCTTTGTTTAAGTTATTTTTCTCAATTTCCTTCTCCCTTTGTGCAAGTATTACCAAAAGTCAAGCAGTCTGTCTGAGATTATTTCCAAGAGAAGTTCAAGGAACCAGAGTCTATGTGTCTCTAAAATTAGGACAGTGGATAATGATCCCTTGTTACGTTATTCGAACCGGGTGATTCATGTATTGTGTTCAGTAGAGGACCTGAATATTCTACCAGGCATTGTCATTGTAAACATTCTATATTGAATATAATACATAATATTTGGAACCTACTTTTTGGCAATTTGTTGTGCAATGTGTGTATGTTTCGTTGTTTGCATTTTACATTATTTGAACATATAGGCAACGTTTCTTCACTGATTAAAGAATCTATGTTTATTATGATATTCAAATGAACGTAGGTTTATGAGTATTTCTTTCTCTTTATGCTCTTTTTCATATGAATGATTAAAATCACTACGACAACCCAATGGATAAGGCATCGATCTACTTTTACTATTGAAATGCTTTCATCATATGCTTGGTAAATGATATTTTACTATCTTTATCAATTTGGTTGAGCTATTTTTCTAATGAACATTGTATAATCTCACATTAGGGTGTCCAAACCTGGCCTGTTTAGCTTCCAAGCTATCCTAGGATGAAGTGGTGAGTTAACCAGAGCTCACATATCTGCTTGTGGGTTTCCAAGGATTTGAATAGTGTGACAGTCAATAGGGATATTCAGATTTTTCATAAAAAAATTTTGGCATCGTTGCTGGGGAGGATCCTTTGAATTTTTTTCTGTTACTTTACTCCCCCATGACATATTTTTATTGGCTATTCACACTGGCCCATCAAATCAATGACACAATTTTTTGGCATCGTTACTGAGGATCAAACCCTTGTGTGTCAGTTTCACCACTTCTAAGGGGTTTATCTTCTATGATAATTTATTTTTAGAACACCACAATTCTCTAGAATTTAATTTTGTCTAATAAATTGTAACTTTTTGAGAGTTTGTGTTTTCTAGATTTTTCAAATACATCTAAGAGATTAAAGGAATTTAACAACCGAGCAATCTTGGCCTGAGTAAGATTCTACTTGTACAAAAGTGTTGACGACTCTAAACAAACCTAAAAGAAGAAAAAGGAGAATTTGACTTGGCACACACCAGACGCAACGAAAAATAGCTCTTCTCAGTATTTAAAGACCCATTGGTATTTACCCATATCTATAAGGCCCCAGTCCTTAAAAAAGTTATTTATCATAATAGTACTTATACAGTTGGTAATAAGTCTGCTAAAAAGTCTATCATTGTAAATAATCCTATTATTAATACTCCTCTGGTTAGTATCCTTGTCACCTCAATGGCACAACCAAATCAGAACCTTCAAGTATGGAGGACTAATAGGTACAAACCTTTTTGATTACCCTAGAACTTACATCCCCTGCCAGTCAAAGCCCACAAATATTTACCTAAATTCCAAGGTAATACTACTGTCTTTGGAGAAGATCATATCAAAAGATTCCTATATGCATTGGATAACCTAGAGGTTGAACATGAGGATGTAGTTTTCAGGATGTTCCTACAAATATTAGAGAGTGATGCAAGAGACTGGTTTAATTATCTCTCAGCTGACCAAATTCTTGATTTCCAGACCATGGAAGGAGCATTTTTAAAGAAATATGGGGAAAGAAAAATAAATAGTCTCTACGAACAGAGCTTGCAACAGTTAAGAAGAAAGAAAATGAGTTTGTAGAAGATTTTAATAGATGGTTTTTTAAGACTACGTATCCCCTTTCACAATAAAGTCCTCCCATCTCCACCAGATCCCATGGTGTGCACTCATCAGACCTAAAGTCGACGGTGCGTGCTCTCTCAAACCCCTACGCATATTATAGCCTAAATTTATCTTATCTCGACACCATGATTTAGGTTCCTAATTCCATAAATATTTCTCCATCATAAAACCAAGTTTTTCGAAGTTGACATCAAAAAGATTTAATTTATCCACAATAAGTGTATGTGCCCCCTTCAGTTAAACATATTGCATCTTCGTAGAGATAAAGGGCATGCACACACTCTTTATGTCATCCAAGGGTGCACGTTTTTATAATCTACATAAAAGATAAATCTCGAATAAATTATATCATAAATCTTTTTCCCTAAGTCTAACGTGCTCCTTTGAGACAAACATCACACATATCCCCAAAATCTGATGGTGCTCATTGATCCAAATAGGATTTAACGGTGCACCTGCATGGATTTGTTCAAAAGTTAACAAAAACCAGTGTTCCACAGGGATGTGTCCCTCTGCCCCTCGCATCCCTCAGTATGGGGGGACGACATTGGGGACGTTTCCCCCATCCCCCTTTTGGGGACGACTGGGAAATATCCCTGGGGATGCCTAAGGCCTACAACCTCCTGTCCTTGGGATGTCCCTGAGGATGGCCAACCATCCCCAGGGACGGTTGGGTCCCTTTGGGGATGCTCAGGGCGTCCCTAGGGATGACTAGATGTCCCCAAAGGGATCCAACCATCCCCCATGGCTGGGCATCCTCAGCCAAAAGAAAAACTAAAAAAATAAAATAAAAATGAAATTTTAATTGTTATTTAGTACATTGTAAGACATTTGTGTTCTTCAATCTGTTCTTTAGTACATTGTTGAAAATGATGACTTTTCACAAATTTAGAGTAAAGCAAAAGTTACAGTATTCTAAAGCAAGTCTCTGTTCTATGAAAATTAAAGCAAAAGTTATAGTATTCTAAAATTACAAGTGAGGGAGAAATATTGTTGATATAATAAGCGAAGATCACTAAATAACATAAAGAGTAACAAAGACAGACCCTACTCATACTAGTGAAAATTACTTGGAAAGAAAGGAATTTTCTTAATGTTTGCAGATGATCAAAGCAGGTATTTGGACTCAAATACTACATTGTGTAACAATAGTCTGGAGAGAGCTGGAAATAGTGTTCCAAAGAAAAACCAAGAATACAAAATTAATAATCATAAATCTACAAAATCCCTTTAAAAAAGGTTAATCAAAATATTTTGAGAAGGAAGCCGACAAGGAAAAAAATAGTTAAATTGTAGGATGTTAAAAAGTGAAACAAGCAAGTTTTTCAGGACTCTAAGACAAGCAAGTTTTTCAGGACTCTGAACAACGTGCCTCTTGACTGCATTTTTGAAAATATTTTTAGATCATGGCTTTGCATGTCTTAATTTAGGTTCATAATTCAAAAAATCATGTAAGGTAAAAACATTATGAAGCTGTTGACTAGTAAAAGTGACATGATAACTCTTACTGGAATGACACTTTATTTGGTGGGGAAAAGACCATGGTCCAAAATGCTTCTATTGCTGATTTATCTAATGTTCAAGAATGAAGATTTTGTAAAACAGATAACATCCAATTAGATTCATGTTCACTGTTTTGCTTTTACGTGTATTACTTTGTTTCTATAAAGATTTGCTGCAAAGTGGCCTAAATTGTTTGCTTTGCATACACTTCCATTGAGAAAATACATATGAGGAATGCTTGGCATCAACTTGTCTTATTCTTACAAAGAGACAAATCCCATTGAGTTTAGGACATTGACTTCAATGAGAATATTATAACTTTTGCTTTAGGACATTGATTTCAATGACAAATCCACTTATTTTAGAGCACTATAATTTTAGAATACTGTAACTTTTGCTTTAATCTTCATAGAATACTGTAACTTTTGCTTTAATCTGTTCTTTAGTACATTGTTGAAAATGATGACTTGTAAAAGCTGAATAATGTGGCATTCATTACTTGAGCAATAGCAACTAATTTGGTTAACTATTAGAGATTGACAGATTGCACTTAATATCCTTGGTTGAACCTTCAAGTTATATTTGTTGAAACAATTAAATGGCTGCACTTAATAACTAATATCAATATGAATATCCTAATATCATTTTTGTTATGTGTAAAATTCTGAATGTGTAGATTATTTTAAATTTCTAAAAAAAATCAATTTTCATAGTATTATACCAATCATCCCCCAACCATCCCCGAGTTGTTCCCTAAAATTGACCTACCGTCCCCCGTCCCCCGAAACCCATCCTCCCATCCCCATCCCCATCCCCATCCCCATCCCCATCCCCAGGCTCGTGGAACCTTGACAAAAACTGCAACTCATTCTCTTACAACTAAAATCTCCAGCCTTTGGTCAAATCGAACGGTGCAAATGGATCCTCTCCAAATCTAAAGGCACACACATCATAATTTTACATGCCAATATACAGCAAAAGTGAAAGTCATATCTTTTAAAAGCCAATGTCACCTAGCCCTAAAACTATGATATAAAATTCCCCCTCGAGGCACATTTTATTAGAATTTTCCTAAGTTTAGCATGCCCTCTTGAGTTAAATGTCACACATCCCTCAAATCGGATAGCACGTGAGTGTCCTCTTTCGATCCAAAAGTGCGCACGTCTCAAAGTTGCCTGACATATAAACTGTTGAAGTCAACTCTATATAACCCTATCTTGTTGAACATACTTTAAAAGCCCGTAAGGTTTTAGTCAGATCGAACGATGCTCGTCAATCCAACTCAATCCAATGGCACGCACATCAACTCTTTCTGCTATAATGTTCTTTGATCAAACTTGATCGAATGACGCTCAATCATATCCCCCATAAAGTGATTTCATCAATATGCAATACATCCCCGATGCATCAAATGACACGCACACATTATTTTCTAATCCAATGGTGCTCACGAATCAGAGAGAAGTTGACTTGTCCAAAATTTGAAGGCCTAAGACCCCTAAGATCATACGTTGCTCATTGATCTAATAACTATGATTTGGCGGTGCGCACCAGAAAATAATTTTTCCAAAGGCCAATATGCATGTAATAAAGCTGGATTGGGCCCCAAGCGGGATAAAATTATTAAAAACCTATGTTAATGAAAATACACCTTGCTAAAATAGACGATGCACATTGAACCCAAATGGATCTAGCGACGCACACATGCCAAAGAAGAAAGCCCCATGGTTGATTTGTACCACGATGGATGCAATGAAAAAAATGAAATGAAGACTGGCTTGCCAGACTTTGGTGCACGACAGACGATTGGTCCACCTTAGCACTTTGTAGTAATTGATTTTCTAAGCTATTGGTTGGCACTAAAAGATAAAAGAGTAAACACCATGGCAAGAGATGCAACACTCTACACTATGAAGAGGTAAAATAAATAGAGAGGGCATCTACAGAACACATAAATTTCATTGGTTTGCTAATTCAGTGACTGGATGGCACTAAAATATAATAAAGACGACCCCACGGTGGATAAGATGCTGAATTGTACCATGAAGAAAATATCAAATGTAAAAAGTATAAAATTTCCAAACATACCTTTTCCATACTCTAAAAGAAAAATCTAAGTCTTCCGCTAAGTTGTCCAAAAAAATGCATTCCTATTGGTCCACCCAGTCTCAACGATGACTAGTGGCTGGCTAGGCTTAGAGGGTCCAGATTTACTCAGCTTTGACCACGTACATAATAGAGGAAAAGAGCAAGACTTGTCAAGAAAATCAAGTGTTAAGTCCTCACATAATTACCAAATAGTCCAAATAAACAAAGATATGGGTTAGTTCTCACATAATCTTCAGGCCATGAGCAAATGAAATCACCATTATCCAGTTCACCTTTGACATTGGGTATCCTCAACACAATAAAAGAATTAAAGATATAAGGACATATGGAAGAAATAAAAAGGCTCCTAGAGCGTGGTGAAAATTGAATAAACGCCATATTCTCAGTCTTTCAACAATTTGAAGAATATTATGAAGAAGTGGCAGGAAAAAGAATTACTCTAAAAGATAGCACTAAAGTAAAATGCTCAAATGAATTTCTCAAAGTTTTTATAGTTTTGCTGAACATAGTCGGGTGGTACAGTTGGGTTGAAGGGATGGATAAACTATAGCAGAGAATAAATGATGACATGGCAATAGTTGGCCTCTCCCTGGAAGAATTTTTAGAAGTATCCAACTTAGAAGATCTTATCATCAATAAAATCTAAGATTTTGAATGTGAGTCAGAAGATGATAGAGCACTTGCTAAGCAAGTTGCATTACTAGGAGAAGAGATTACATTATTATGTGTGTATGAAAGGAATAAAATATTAATAAGACAACAAAAAATTAAAACTCTCCAAGATCTTGACACGATCAACTTTGCTATGTCCTTTAGTGAAGAAGCCTAGGAGCTCATTGATACAATAATTAAAGACATCCAAAAAGAGGAGAATAGTAAGAAAAAAGAGATCAAAACCAACAGCTTAGAGAGGAAGTAAGAAAAGTCCTCAGATGCAGAGATTACGAAGACTAAAGTGGGTCAGAGCTTAGGAAGGATTACACTACCAAGAATTTACATAGATGCCGAGAGACCCACTACCATTGACCCTGGGACCAACCCATAGTATATTTCCAGACAGCTGTGAAGCAATTTTAATAATTCTAAAGACTTCAATGTAAGTTAAAAGAAAAAAAGATAAAGTCAAAAAGAAAGTTTGAATTTAGATATTTTTGGCAGCTATAGACTCATAGAAACAAATAAAAAATATCACACTACAAATAAAACAAAAATTTGATTTTGAGCCAAGGATTTCAAATAACGGTAGTGAATTACAGCTAGCAGCATTTTGGAACAGCTTGATAGGAATCCAAAATTTTGACAACTAGAGACAACCTGTAATGCACTCAGGAAAATACATGGCTAAAGAAAATCCACATGGAGGCACCTGCACTAAGTATCAATAACAAAATTTTGGCATCCAAGCTATAAAAGGAGCTGCTCAGGCCAGAATTCAACATCAAGCATCTATAGTTAAATTTTGTAAGGAAGGTATATCGAGTGCCTCATATTTAGGTTGTTGTATTCCCTTGTGTTGGCTTTTCTATGTCCCGTTCTTAATCTTCCCTATTTGTGCAGGAATTTTAGAAGATGTATTTGGTCAAATGAGATAATTCTCAACAGTTGAATCAAGAATTGGGAGCTCTTTATCACTTTCTTAGGATGAGGAGAGATTGGTTCCTCTGTTATGTCATTCAAATAGGGTGAACTTTTGTATTAAATTTCCTTGAAACTGGACATTCTGCTAGACAGATGTTGTAACACTTTTATGAAATTTAATACAAATCTTGATTTCTTCCTTCTTGCAAATTTCATTGTACAATATGTGTGTGGCCCATTTATCTATTGCATAATTTGAATATGTAAATGGTTTATTCTTTCATTGGTTAATCATTTTTTTTCATTGCATAATTTGAATGGTCTTGAATGAACCAATTTCTTCTTTCTTATTCACTCTCATTAATTGCAATTTATTATCTGCTATAAGCACCCAAGAGATCAGGCACTGGTCTGGGAAGTTAAGACTAGCTTGTTCACATTAAATTTTCATAACTTACTCTAATTTGGTTGAGCTTAAAATTCAATGATCATCATTAATAAGCTCATTGCGGGGTATCCTGATCCAACCTGACATATATAGAATTGACTGATTTCAAGTTAAAGAGGAATGTTTACCGACGCTTGCATATCTATTTGTGATATAGAAAATTTGACAGCGTGACAACCATTTATTAAGGATATCAAAATTTCCAAAAAAAGTTCCTTAAAGTACTTAAGGTCCATGTACTTGAGTTATCACATGTCAACATGTAATCCAACACATATGTAGGTAACTCGAATGGCATAATTAAAAAACAATAGAGGCAAATGAACAATTGGGTCCTTCCTAGGTTTAGTCTTTATTGGGCCATTGATTTGACTTGATTAGCTATTGTACCTAATCTAATAGCCTTAGTACTTTGAATCTAAATTTCTCCATGATAACCTCATACATCTTGTCATAAGAGTGGTAGGAGATCTTGTCTGCTTCTCATTAGGGTATTTTTATGTTTTTAACTATTAAAAGAGGCTTGCATTTTACCCTTACTTGGTCTAGTTGAAGGGTTGGAAACTATTTATTTTGAAAGATGATAGATTATAATTGGTACAAAGTGCAAATAAAATTCCTTTTCTTCTTGAAATCCCTTAACTGTCTGTCCATTTTATCAACAATGTATCTAGCTAGCATAGTTAATCATTTGGGATTGCTTAGGGTAGGTTTGCACAACATGGAGCAAGGAATTGTGCTTCTCATAGATTTTCAAATCATTTCTTTCTCTAACTCTTGTACCTCTCATAGTAGAAGTCTTTTTGAGTCTTGGGATCATATGATACCCACATGGTTGGGTCATTTGTTGTCTTAAGCATCTTTTAGATACCCCCTCACTCCATTAAAGGAGTTTGAAACTCCTTGAAGGGTCATACCTTTTAACACATGCCTCAACTATGTAGGGATAGCTCATACCTAGAGGATCAAATTTATGGCTAATCTCAATATTTTGCTTATGCTATAGGAATCTATATGTGGGCCCAAGTTGAACCTTCTAAGTGCTTCCTTTCTAACCTAGCAAATGGAGTGTATGTAGCTTTCCTCTTTAATTCTTCTATAGGGGTATTTAAAAATCTCTTTTGGTATCTTGGGATGAGGGGAGGCCTACCTTTTTCTCTTCCCCCCTTTATTCTTTCCCTTCCTCTTTTGTGCCTCTACCTCCTATGGAAGTACACGTACTAGTTAAGGTGGAGCGGTGGTAGTAGAAGGAGGTGAAGTGGGGTTGGCTTTGGGTATTGATGGTCCTTTGGATGCTGAGGAGATATCCATGACCTTTGGGGATGAAACATGGTGAAATTTGGGTTTTTTATTTTTTTGGTAAGTGCTAGAAAATAGAGTGATTTACTCACTTTTTGAAGTGATTCACTTGAAAAATAGAGTGATTCGGTCCCTAAAAAGATAGTTTATAAATTTTAAAATAAAGCAATTTGCAAAAAAAATAAGAACGGTTGACTTATGTATGCAAGTGACTCACTCAATTGGAAGGGCTTGGAAAATAATGAATTTTTAGGATTAGTATCTAGTGATTCAATTGATTTGGCTAGTTAATTCACTAGCTAAACCATGATCTACTAAATTTGGCTCTTGTAATAGTTTTTAGGGTGATAGGGCTTTCTAGTTGGATTAGTTCACTTGATTTTTCCACCTTTAGATTTACCTAATGGATAATATATTTTGAGGATCCCCAATTGGGTTCAACCAATTTATTGAGTGGAGCATGCTTGGTGGTGGAGCGATTTGCTATCAATTGGGTTCCATTTGGCTTTGCATGTGGTATGGATAGAAAGTAGCAAAGGGTAACAAAAGGGGTTTTCCTTGAACATGGGTGGTAAAAAAGGAAGACGACCCTCCTATGTAGGGGATTTATAACCCCCACACTATGTGAGCATTTTTATTTGCTTTGCTAGTGCCTGGTGTAGGCCTATTTAGGTAGGTTGGTAGCTAGTGTAGGTCTAATTGGCTTAGGCTGTCAGCCCTAGTAGATGCCCCACTCACTAAAGCAAGTGCTAGATGTGGGTGAATCGCTTAGAGAATGATCATTTTTTTGAATAATATGACTCAAATGACAAATTGGTCTTATATTATAGAGAAGAAGAGAAGAAATAAAACAACAAAATATCCAAAAGTCTATAAGAAAAAGGGAATATTGGAGTGGGAACTACAAAAAGGGGGGAATATTTTCTAGAATAATAACTACTAAGAGGGAAATATATGTATATTATTTATATTTTTTGGTGAAAATTGTTGCTATATTATATGGATATGCTAATTTTTCATAGAAATCAATAGTGTTCTTCCATCCATTTTGGAAAATTTATAGGCATTTGGGCCTACAATATTCAAAATTTGGTAGGGCCCACTCCAAAGAGAGTTGAATCTTTTATACTTTCCTATTTTTTCTTGGTGTTCATCCCACTTGAACATGAAGTATCCTTCCTTATAGTCCATCTCTATGGCTCTTTTGTGGAATCATATTTTGACAACCTCTTAAAATTACATTGTTCTTTTAATTTTTTTTTTCTCTTTCTTCCTCTAGGTCCACTAAAATGGTCAATCTTGCTTGCATTGGATATACCCTCAAGATATAATTATTATAAAATTTGGATGTAAGGGAGTTCAAAATTGATTGGTAGGACCATATAGGGTCTATTGGATTTCCTAGCCTACTAGCTTTGGTTGATAGCCCTAGTGGGTGTCCCACTCACTAACTCAAGTGACTCGCTTAGCAAGTTATGGTTTTTTAATAACATAACTTGAAAAATAAATTGGTCTTGTCTTAGAGAGGAGAAGATAAAGAAGAAGAAAACAAAAAAGTAGCCAAAACTATGGAATAAAAAGGAATATTAGAATAGGAACTAGAAGAAAAAAATACAAATATTTGCCAAAATAATATTTTCTAAGAGTAAACATATGTACAATGTTTATATTTTCTTTAGTTGGGACTATTGCTAGATTGGATAGAGATGCTACCCATTCATAAAATTGGTAGTGTTATTCGATCCATTATGGAAATTTTATAGTGTTTGGGTCTACAATCTTTAGAATTTAGTAGGGCCAGTTCCAAATAGAGTCAAAAATTTTATGCTCCCTTGGTTTTGCACAATATTCATCCCACTTAAACATGAGCTCTCCTTACATATAGTCCATCTCCATGGCTTTTTTATAACCATATTTTAACAACCTCTTAGCATTAAACCATTATTTAAAATGCTTTTTCTCATTATTCCTCTAGGGCCAATAGAGTGGTCAAACTTACTTGCATTGGATCATTGTCAATGTCTTCAAGATCTAATTATTATGATATTTTGAGGGAAGGAAATTTTAAATTAATTGATAACATGACATCTTTTTCATAAATCAACTTGTAGGGTGATGATATAGTAGATATCTTCAATGTCATTCAATCTATCAAAAGTGCTTTACACAACTTGGTGTGTAGTCCCTTTGTGATTTGATAATAGTCTACTTTAGGATCCTTATGATATTCTTGTTGGTTGATTCAACTAGTCCATTGCCTTAGTAGTAGTAATTGAAAGATGTATTAAGCAAGAACCCATATCCCAAGGCAAACTTCATTGCATTAAACCCCTTGAAATAGGTTCCATTGTAAATGACTATGGAAATAGGGATCTGAATCTAGTGATGATATTTTTTAATAGTTAGGTCATTGTATTCTAATTGGTCAATTTGGCTAGGATTACTGCAACCCAAACCCACTTTATGAAATAATCCATGGCAATGATAATCCATCCATATCCTATGCTTGATAGAGGAATAATTTTACCAATGAAGACTCTCATTGCTAGAATGGTTTAGTCACATGATGGACTTTAGTGGCATCGGTTCCTTTCTCCTATTTCCTCTAAACATACAACAAGATTTGTAATTTTTGACCCACTAGTAGCAATTAAAAATATGGCAGTCTAGTAATATCCATCCCTTACAATTTTTGTGAGATATAGTCAACATAGAATAGCACACTCCATCATGATATCGTTTAATTAGAGCTTCTATTTTCTCTTCTTTAATACAATTTAGTAGAATACCATCATACCCTTTCTTGAACAAGATGCTATCAAACTAGTGATAGTATGCTATTTTTACCTAAATTGGATCCTTTCCTCAGATGTCAATCCTTTTGGTACCTATCAAATAGTGATATATCTACAAATGTCACTCATCCAATGTGTTATATCATCCACTTCTATGTCCTCCAATAAGGAAATATAATCTTTGGGTTTGGCATTGCTAGTTAAGGCCCTACCCCTAATGAGAATGGTGGGTTTGATCTCAATATTAAACTATTAAATCTTATTAGTCCATCTAGATCTTTTTTATGTAATTTTTCGTGAAGCATAGTAGAGGAGAAATTGAAGTGTACTATGAAGACTATGGTTTTTTTATTGATAGGTAGTACCTAAATTTCTTGAGAGCCTTCATGATATCAAATACTTGTTTTTCAATAAATGTGTATCTCTATTTATTGTTGTGGAGAGCTTGGATCATGAATGAAATGGTGTGGTCCTCATCCTATTTGCTTTTTGACATTAAGATGATAATGATACTATCATTTATATCAAACACAGAGCCTTAAAACTTAAAAAAATATGGGTTTATCAGGATTGGGGTTTGGGTGATAGCATTCTTTATGTCTTAAAAGGCCTTTCTACCCTCATTATTAGTCTATTCTAGGCTAGTATATTTCTTTAGCATTATGGTGATTGGTTTGACCATCTAGGAAAAAATTAATATGAACTTTGAACCAAATTAGACTTGACCTAGGAAAGACTATATCCCTTTGATAGAAATGGACAATGGGAGATCTTGGATGACTTTTATTCTATCAGGATCTATGGCTAATAATTCCTTTGATAGTACATGACCTAGCAACTTACCTTATTAGACCATGAAAATGGACTTTTTGGAGTAAAATATCAAATTTTCTATGCCTATGAAAGACTAACTTAATATGTTCAATATGCTTAGTCCTATCTTTTGAATAATAGTTCATAAAGTTATATGAGGGTTAATTCTTAAACAAGCCCAAACAAATCTATGTCCATAGCATAGTGGAAGGTAGCCCTTGTATTTGATAGGCCAAATGCCATATTTTAATATGCAATGATCCCCCATTTGGTGGTGAATATTATCTTATGTTGGTCGTCATATTTGATCTAGATTTGATTGTGCCCTAAGAAACCATTAAGGAGTGACAATATTTGTGACCTCTGTCACTTTTTGTAAAATATAATCTATGGTAAGTAGAGGATAGTGATATTTTAATGAATCTCTATTTAAGTTCCTAAAATCGATGCATAACCTTTTATCATCATTCTTCATGTATAATAATCAAATTGGAATCCTAGGTGGAGTGTTTTATTGGGAATACGATCTTAGGGTTATAGGAGATTTAAAAGTTCATTTTTTATCATTACATTCATTATAAAGTTCATTTGTTGTTACTTCTACTAAAAAGGTTTAGTAGTAGGTTCAAATTTAATAGTATATTCTATGTTTTTTATCACAAACCTTGATATCTTCATATGACCATGCAATCCTATTCCTATATTCATCATATAGTTCCTTGAATAGGACAATATCTTCCTAAGTGCACTCTTTTCCAAGAAACAAGTTCTTCCCTTTGACAACTTCAATATGGTGATATGGAGAGGCTTTGATTTTGAGGCATGGTGTCCTCATGCATTATCTAGGTTGAATAGGATTTATAAACTAATTAACCCTTTTAGAATCTTGTTTGTCTTTAGTTGTGTAACCTCATACTTAATTTCATTCTCATTCTCATTCTTCTATTTAGCGTATTATACCTCCATAATAAAAAGTCAATAATATGTTTGTCATTGTTGAAGACCTAGACTAAAAACCACTTCTAACTCTTTTGGTTTATCCCATACATCAATAGTGGGGATAAATCTAGCTGCTATTATTTCTAGTTCATCTACTTTGGTATTCATTTCATTAAGGCTAGTCCTAATCTCATGTGTCAAAAATTTCTAGTAAATCCTAGAACCAATGCTTATGTGATTGGATGCTTTTTTTTATGGTGCATTGAGAATTAATCTAGTTTACAATCAACTTAGAGTCTTTGTATATTCTTAAGTTCTTAATCCCTATAATTTTATCTTTTTTTTTTTAAATGATACATAATGCTTCATTTTTAGCCATGTTGGTATAATTAAAAAGTAGTTTACATGCAAAATAGGTCTATGCACCTTGTAGGTTGATGAATTGAATGCTAACACCTATCCTATTTTTATTCTAGTCCCATAAAAATGCATAGGCTAGGTTTTGTCAATAACTTGACTTGTTAGATATGGAGGCTAGATGGTTCTTCCATGATAAGATAATTTCTAAGTTTGATATCCTTGTAGTCACCTCTTAATTTTATTCATCTTGAAGAAAAATAATCATCATGCCACTTTTAGAATTTTGATCATCTTTGGGCCCTTCATCATCCTCCACAAACTCTAGGAGTTCATTCTAGTTCATATTACCATATTCATTCAACTTGTACAAAAAGTAGTTTCAAGGAGGCTCATTCTCAATTCTAATCACCTTACCATATTTAGGAACATTCATGTGGTTATAATACATTGCTAGGAAACCATATCTTGACAACTAGCATGCCCATTCTTTAGACAACAACATATCAAAGTATGGTGGAAGGTTGACAACTATCACTTTTTTGCACCAATGCCAACTCTTGATGCTTAGTTATGGTTATAATCAAGTGTTTAAGAACTCTCATTGTGTTTACCCTAGTGTTGTCCATTTGGTGTGGATGCCTAGATATTTTGATGTAGGGTAGATCCATCTCTTCATAAACTACTTTTGGCATAACTATTACCACTACCCTAGAATCAGCTAGACAACTTAACAAATAGTTTTCAATATTGAAGTCATAGAATGAAGGTGGCTTTAATGTTTTGGGTTTTAGGGAATTTAGTATATCAACTACATCGACTTGGATATCCATTATATGCTCTACTATTAAGGTTTATTGTTCCACTATGTTAGTTTGAGTTGGCTCTAATTATTTACGCTTAGTGTAACTCGTTTTCTACTCCTTCAAAGCTTAATGGAGTAAATCCTATTGACCAATTAGGATTAATACCTCCAATATATGACAAGTGTCTTTTTTATTTCTTCTCCAATATTAAATTTGAATACTATATTTCTACTCTTACTTTGTACAATGAACTTCCTATATTATCTTGTAGTTATTACATGATCTTCACTTGTGAGAGAGGGGTACTACAATCATGACCTTCCTCTTATCTATGGGACTATATATTTCCCCTTCATTCATTTTTTCATTTTTGATTATTTTATCCTTATTTATCTATCTATCATTACTATTTTACACTTCTATAATTTTTTCTTGAGGTGTACCTTATATTATTTTCTATAATCTCCTTTTCTTTCTATTTTTCTTGTTGTGTAGCTACTAACGTTTTATCCTTTAAGTGTAAGGGCAACCCCCCTCTCCTAAGTACTATTGTACCCTTATTTTTCTTAGTATATTTTGAGTTGGTTGTTCTTTAGATTTTTTCTTCTTACCCCTTTTGCCAACCCCTTGTTGGTTAGTGCATATCACATCATTCT
This sequence comes from Wollemia nobilis, assembly GCA_028583015.1. Classification (NCBI taxonomy): domain Eukaryota; kingdom Viridiplantae; phylum Streptophyta; class Pinopsida; order Araucariales; family Araucariaceae; genus Wollemia; species Wollemia nobilis. Next base: position 2,579,862 of record JAQPPZ010017259.1, on the reverse strand, counting down.
TAAATGTGAACTCTTTGCCTATTTCCATAATGGTAGAATTGGTGAATATAACATTATTAAGATTTGGTAAGAAGGAATCCAACTATTACAATTAAGACTATTGGGACATGGATTAGTTTATTATCAGTGTCAATTGACTTAAGATAGTATGTCTTTGTTGGTCATAGTGGGTTGTTTGAGAATGCCTAATGGATTCAACACATTCTATAGGACTGTGCATTGCATTATATGGAAACCATCATAATTTTGTAAGTCTATGAATTAGTGTTCACCATATGGTTATGAGATTGACTCATTCCTTAGTTAGCACTTTGTTGAGAACTTGATCTTTAGTGAGGTATGGGGTTTTGCAAGGTTGAAAATTTTGAGGTTGTTATAATTGTTTCCTTTCAATATTGTTGTGATTTACCAAAGTTTTAATCACTTTCAACATCTTGTTTATTGCAAATTATTGGTTGAATCATCATTTTTATTGGATAGAGTAGGAAGAGCTAGAAGTTATGGGTGAAAATAGATATTCGATGATGAGTTCTAGATATGATGCATAATAATATATAAAGAGGATGATAGATTAGCAATAGTGGTTTATTGAGGATTTGGTATGGGAAAAATAGGGGTGTAGAATCAAGAACTAATGAATTTTAGATGATGTGTGTAGGGTAGGCTATAAGCAGCATAAGAGGTAGTCTTACTACTCTAATAAGAATATTTTCTACCCAGGATGCTTCTTTAAAATTTGTAACTACTATATGATGATTATTATTATAACCCATCAAAGCTATATTATAGTAACCCCTTGATGTAGTACAATAATGCTTATTCTTCATTAGGACTATAGCATTTTATTGGATTAGATTTAAGGTCCTCAAGAATCTAGCATTAAAATCATGTATATTTTCTTGGGGATGCCTTTATATTATGTTTAATTGAAAAAATATAGAATAACAATTATAATTAATACCAAATCTATGGATAAAAGGTTCTACAATTGATGCCATACTAGTAATATAATTATCTAGTGATATTTTATATCATAATGAAACTTTATCATGCAAAGAATAAATTAATAAGTGTACCATTATATCCTCCTAAATATGGTGGATTTATACCCAGGTGTTGTAGGTGAATTGGAGAGAAGAGGACAATCCTCCAAGAGAGGTCCCAAGTTTGAATCTTTGCCCTACCAAAAAGTTGAATTGGGTACCCAAAATCCAATTGATAATGTTGGTGCGGGCAGGGCCGGGTGTGACTCCCGGGTGACTTTGATGGTGTAGAACCCCTTGGTCATGGTCTCTTAGACCAAGGCGATCAAGTGTAGAAAAGTCACCAAGATGATCCAATACCATATTATTCTTATTTTTATCAAAATTAAGTTAGGATTTCATTACAATAGGAGTAGGGGAACAAGCCACTAGGTTTAACAATCATTGATAGATCCAATTGGGAAGTTGGTTTTGTGGCCTAAGTGGAGGTGTAGGATTATTCATGTTAGATCTTAAGAGTTTGAATGATATTGTATTAGACATAATGAGTATTTATATACAAGCATTTTCCAATTTTGGCTTAACCACCATCCATGTGAGGATGGTAACTACTTGGACTCATGGTCCTTGTGAGTGGTAGTTTATAACTACCCTCATTCTTATTTTCCTTGTGAGGGGTAGTTGATAGCTCCCCCTAACTAACTTGTCACCTAGTGAGGGGTAGTTGGTTACTACCCTAAACATAATATTTCCTAACTATGATGGAATAATTCCTAACATTCCCTCCTTATTACATCATAGTTGAGAATTCCTTGGAGAGGAATTTTTGAATGCTTTCAAATTTGATTTATCCATGTGGCTTGATGAAGATGTTTAATTCTTACTCTAATTTATAGTTTTTATTATGATTTTGCATAAGAGTTTTGGGTCCTACTGATCATGCACTCCAAAAAGACACTTTATTACAAATGCATAAAATTTGTGCCTCCTTTAAAGTCTTCATATGGAGGATATTCATCAAATAAATTGAATATATCAATTGTTGATAAGACCAAATACTTTCCTGCCATGAAGGTTTGTTGTCAAATCTTGTCTTGAGCAATCACTTCTCATATTTTATTTTTCATCTTGGCCTCATTCATTTGATTAAATCATTTCTTAGGATAAATGATATATTTGTGCTTCTTTTGATGTGTTTCTAATGAATGTAGTTTGAGTCCCTTATGTGGGGATTCTAGAACATTTTTATTAGGCCTCAATTTATAGATCATTTTGATTGAAAATTACATATGAGAAAAATGTATCTCTTCAATTTCAAGATGCTCCATTTGAGCGTGTTTGATTGAATCATTCTTTGGCTAGGTTTCTAGTGATTTGAGATGCTTGAATGATGAAATTTTGATAATGGTATTATTTTTACTATCACCTATATGGGTTAGCTAAGTATCATTTCCAATATCTATACCTACTACTTGCATAGTATTTATTGAGTGTTCATTATGCCTTTGTGGGTAAAATTGATGAATTACTTCTCCATTACTATTACTCTTTCTTTAGTTTTCCTTTGATGAATACTATTGTGCATGATTGTAGATGCCATGTTGTTGAAGTTTAAACATTTTTCCTATTTCTCTACCATATACAATGATATTTTATTTGTCATGGATGAGATATACCTTGGATCATTGTTTGTCAAATTCAACCTTCAAATTGTAATCGAGTAATTTATTGATGGAAAGTAGATTCTTAGTGAGTCTTGGGACATACAAGACTCTTGTTAACTTATGTGTGAGATATATCACCTATACCTTTGATATCATAGGATATATTATCACCTAGAGATACCCTTCTTGTATGTTGAGAATAATCTAGAGTTTGAAACCAATCCTTTTGACTGATCATATGATTGGTTTCTCAAGAATAAATATACCAAACATCATTAGGATGATTTAATTTAGTGAGTATTAAACATGTACTCTTCTTCTAGATAATATTTTTCTTCATCTCTTGGATTACTATTTCTACAACATTGTTGTACTACTAATATAATGATCTCCAACGTGGATCTTTATCTGTTTGAGGCTTCTTCTATTAAGAATATGTATCTTGAGAAGAGGTCATATTGAGGAATGGATTATGCCAATATTCCTTCACTTTGTGGTCAATTTTACCACACATTATTTGCATCTATCAATTGTTCTTCTAATATTTAAATTAAGGACCTATACCTCTTTTGAATGGTTGCTTCCCTTTTTGACTTGAGATAAGTACTTGCTCTTCATTTTGAGTTGTATGGAAGATCTCTAATTTTTGAAGAAGATTCATCAAATTTTCAAATATTAGTTTTTTCTCTATGATATTTAATGTGGTCACAAATAAATTTTATTATAAAGGTAGACATCTCAAAATTATGGGAACTAATATCTCATTTGGCACTGTTTCTCCCATGGTCTAAAGTGATTCTCACAACTTAGCTACTTGCCTTATAAATGGTTCAATTTTTCTTTTATCTTCAAAAAATGGAGTTGGTTTTGTAGAAACAAGATTTTATTCTTGTTCTTTACTTTAAAAATTATTTGTAGCTTCTCCCATGCATTCTTAGCTAAAGTTGTATCTCTGATGTATGGCTGGATTTCAACTGCTATGTTGAACATGATGATTAACTTTGCTTTTTCTTACCTTAAAAAAATTGCTTGTTTATCTTCACCTTCTTCTAGACAAGCAATGGTCCAGTTTATAATATTCTAAATCTCTTCAAACTCCAATTGAGTTTTGAGTTTGTTCTTCTTGAAAAAATAGTTGTCTCCTCTCAACAATTGGAAGTTTGGCAAAAAGAACTTTAGTCCACTATTGGACATTATAAACTTTCATAAAGTTAACTTTTCTTTATTCTACTAAATTATTCTTGGAATGGGCTTTCTAATGAGTATAAGTCTATACTCGAGTCTTGATTCTTGCTTCAAAATTATAAATTAAATAGTGTTTTTTTGGGAAAAAATAATAAAACTTTCTTTCTTTTTCAAGGAATATTGTTCATAATATTTTGATCTCTTCAAAAATATTGATGTGTCTTTCATTTTGCTTGCAAGTAAACGAGGCAAAAATATGTTGAGTTGTCTTTCCCACTACCAATGCGGGACTATTGGCCTAACCTTGTGTACTTAGATTTAGTTTGATGTTGCACCAATGATACAATTGATGGTTCAAAACATGGCCCTCCCCTATGAGGGAGTCCAAATTTGAAAATTTATAATCTCTTAAGAATTGCTTTGTTTCCTTTTTTAGTTCAGTATATTTTCTCAAACTATGTGAAACTTGTCGCTTCGATATGGGCTCTAAAGTGAAGGTTATTTCTAAAAATACTCCTAGCATTCCTAGAGATTGTTGTAGGGCTTTCAGCTCTTTGTTATTTTTGGCCAAGGTGATGACCTTTTCATAGCCTTCATAGGTAGGCATGAGGACTACTAATGTTCTTGTAGGGGTGGTCATGTGTTTGCTGCACAATAGCTAGGTCTTGCTTTGCTTGATAGCTATGCATCTATTGTAAACTCCGCATGTCAAAGCTATTGATAATTATTTTCTAAGTTAATCCTAACAACCTGAGATTAATTTTGATATCTTTAAATCTTATGGTCTTGTTTGTTAGTAATAATACTTAATCTAGTTGCGGTAGCCTCCAAAATTTCCTATATTATACAATTGTTCTAGAAAGTTCATATTACAGAGTCTCTAGAAGTTTCCAAATGTTTATATAAAGTGAAAGATTCTAGATGTTTCTATCTGAAGCTTATTTATTAAAGCTTCAATACTATAAATACTTGAACAATGTAATCATTTTGGCAATATAATGGATAGTTAAATTGTAGCAGCAATTAGAGTGCCTTATTTTTATACTTTGTTTTCTTAAAATCCTTGTTCTTTTATGTATGTTATGTGTTCTATTTTATTTATTGGTTCTCTCTAAAAACTAGAATTTGGTATCAAATCTAGGATTTGTAGAAGCATGGATTCTGTTGCTATATGTCATGATTATTTTTTGCTCATATAGGTTGATAGCTTTGCAAAGTTATGACTGAAAGTCCTTGATCTAAGGGGTAACAAGTGCCAAGAACTATGTGCAACTAATTTATGCCATCAACAGAGTGGTAGGATAAAAGTTGGGTGAGTATCTGACTCTTCTAGAGGATTAGTGATTTTCCAAAGGAGAATTCGATGTTAATTAGATCCTAATCGGTCAAAGCCTAGGTGTATCCATTCTATGGGAGGCATGGAATTTTGAACACAGTATTTACAGTTAAAAAAATTATGGTTAACAACTTAAGTCTTTCTCAACCATGGATCCCTCTCTTGAAGGGGGATAATTATGACTTCTAGAGAGTAAAATGAAGACTCTTTTCAAGTCATAATACTTATGGGATATAGTTGAAAATTGATATACAAAGCCAACAAATACTCGAGCTCTAGCAACATGGACACAGACATAAAATTATCAATTAAAAGATAATAAAAAAATGGATTCAAAATCCCTATATTTTATTCAAAAAGCCATGGATGAGTCCATATTTCCCAGAATAATTGCAACCACAAAGTCAAAGGAAGCCTGGGATTTATTGTAGGTGTCATATTAGGGTATAGATAAAGTAAAAGTTATAAGGCTTCAACAACTTAGAAGGAATTTACAAATTTTATTTATGAAGGACTATGATTCTATATAGGATTTCTTCAATTGTGTTATGGGATTAGTAAATAATTCCCATGCAGAAAATCTAGTAGATTAGAAGATTATAATTTTTTTTTAATAAGTTTACCTCCAAAATATGGTGTTGTGGTAATTGCCATTGAATAATCAAAATACTTATCACAACTATCAGTCAGTGAGTTGATGGGATCAATTATAAGTCATGAGTAGAGGATAAATAGGCTTGCAAATATACTAATTGAAAAATCTTTTCAAGCAAAACTTAATATTTCCAAAGATAAAGGAAGAGAATCTGAAGGATCATCCTTAAACAGAGGTAGAGAAAACTTTAGAGGAAGAGGACATGGTGGCATAGGCTCAAGTGGAGATGGAGATAGCAACCAACATGGCAAAGGCATAACAAAATACAGAGGAAGAGGTAATTCTAATAAATCTCAAACTCAGTGTTATTATTGTAAAATATTTGGTCATTATGCTTCTAATTGTTGGAAAATAAGAAAGAACATACTAAAATATTGAAGAGAAGGAAGCACAAAATAATTTATTTTTAGCATGTGATATAGCAAAAGAAATATTTGATGATGTATGGCTCCTAGATAGTGGGTGTAGCAGTCATATGACTAGAAATAGGGACATATTTTCTAAGTTAGATGATTCTATTAATTCCAAAGTAAAAATTGGAGATGGAAACAAAGTTGAAGTCAAAGGCAAAGGGATCATTTCAAGTAAAAAAAGAGAGGGGATACAAAAGTTTATTCATGATGTTCTCTATGTGCCTGAGTTAGCCCATAATTTCTTAAGTACTGATAACAACTAGATTGTAGCGAAAGTTAGTATGCTACCCAATATAATATTTCCTTTGAGATTGGAATATGCATAAAATCAAGCCTTGAAGGCTATTTTAGACGATAAATCTTGGTTATGGTATATGGGATATGGGCATCTGAATTTTTGAGGGCCAAATTTGTTGTATCATAAGCACATGGTGAATGGTATTTCATTGGTTGAATGTGATGATCAAATTTGTGAAGTTTGTATTCTTGGAAAATAACATCGAGACTCTTTTCTAGTAGGAAAATATTGGAGAGCTAAGGATCCACTTAAGATAGCACATGTAGATATTTGTTGTCCAATGCAGATATTATCACTAAAAAAATAGGTATTTTATCATTTTTGTTGATGGTTTTAGTAGGAAGACTTGGAAATATTTTATTAAGGAAAAATCAGAAGCTTTCTCTATTTTTCAGCAATTTAAAGCTAACGTAGAAAAGCAGAGTGGTTATTTTATAGAGACACTACATACAGATAGAGGGGGATAATTTACCTCCAATGAATTTTGAGATTTTTACAAAAAAACATGGTATTTGCATGCAATTGACTGTAAGCTATACTCCACAAAAAAATGGAGTTGTAGAATGCAAGAATCAAACAATTATGGAGATGGACATAAGCATGCTTAAAGCAAAGGGTCTTCCATATTATTTTTGGGTTAAATTTGTAGTTACTTTTGTTTACTTGTTGAATAGATGCCCAACATAATCTGTAAAGAATATGATTCCTCATGAAGCATTGTGTGGAAGAAATCCTGGTGTATCACAACTCAGGATATTTGGTTGTATTGCATATGCTCATGTACTTGAAGAAAAGAGACATAAAATTGATGATAAAAGTAAAAAATGTATTTTTTATGGTTAAAATGAGGAAACAAAAGGATACAGGTTGCATAATCCTTTGACAAGGAACTTAATTATCAGTCGTGATGTGATTTTTGCTAAAAATGAAGCATGGCAGTGGGATGCAAATGTACAATAGGAAAATCTAGTATTTATGGATACATAACTAGAAGTGGTGCCTCAATTTGCTAGAACAAGTAGCAATCCAAGAGTGGAGCCTCATATTACTAGGCCAAGTAGTAGCTCAAGTCCATCATCTTTGTCATCTAGCCCAAGTCCTTTTACAAGTCCTCCATCAAGGAAGGTACAATATCTTAAAGAAATTTATGAAAGAACTTTTGGTTTCAAGTCAGTCATGAATTATGCTTTATTGACTAATATATAAGTAGAGTCAATAAATTTTGAAGATGTAGTTAAAAATAAAGTTTGATGTGAAGCCATGAAGGAAGAGACTGCTGCCATTGAAAAAAATGGAATATGGGAGCTTGTGGATCCTCCACCAAAAAAGAAGCTTATTGGATTAAAGTGGGTTTACAAAACAAAATATAATGTTGATGGGTCAATTGAAAGACATAAAGCTAGATTGGTAGGTAAAGGCTACTCTCAACAACCAGGTGTAAATTATGATGAGACTTATGCTCTTGTTGCAAGATTTGATATTGTTAGAATTGTTTTAGATTTGGTAGCATAGTTTAAATGGTTAGCTTTTCAATTGATGTTAAATTAACATTTATAAATGGATACTTAAATGAAGAGATATTTGTAGAACAACCAAAGGGTTTCAAAGTTATAGGACATAAGCATAAAGTTTACAGGTTAAAGAAAGTGATGTATGACCTTAAATAAGCAACTAGGGCTTGGTATAGCAGAATTGATGGATATTTTTTGAAACATGGCTTCAATAGAAGTGAAAGTGATCCCACATTGCATATCAAATTTAGAGGTACTCATGACCTACTTATTATTTTCTTATACATTGATGACTTGATTTATACTAACAATAACGAGGTGTTGATACAAGAGTTTAGAAATGCTATGAAGCATGATTTTGAAATGATTGATTTGGATATGATGCACTATTTTCTTGGAATAAAAGTAAGATAGCTGAATGATGGTATTTTTATTTTACAAAAAAAGTATGCAGCTAACGTGCTCGATAAATGTAGAATGAAAAAATACAAACCTTTTCATACACCTATGAATCACAATGAAAGGTTGGTCAAAAATGATGGAAGTAAAAAGGTGGATGTTACAATGTATAGAAGCTTAGTTGGTAGTATTATGTATCTTACAACAAACAGACCTAACATTATGCATGCAATAAGCTTAAATTCAAGATATATGCAAGTTCCAATTGAAGTCCATTTTTGTGTAGTAAAGATGATACTCATATATGTATATGACACAATCAGTTTTGGTATTGTATATAAGTCAACTGATGGTGGTTGGATACACAAATAGTGATTGGGCAAGTTGTATTGATGATATAAATATCACTTTGGACTGGTTGGATACATAGATAGTGATTGGGTAGGTTGTATTGATGATAGAAAGAGCACTTTAGGATATGTTTTTAGCTTGGGTTTTGGTGCAGTTTTTTGGTTGTCAAAAAAATAAACGATTGTTTCATTATCATTAGCAGAAGCAAAGTACATTCTAGCATCAACAACAACATGTCAAGAAATTTTGCTAAATTTTTTTTGGCAGATTTGAAATGTGAACAAGATGTGATAACTACTATCTATTGTGGCAAAAAATCTACAATTTCTATAAAAAATTATTGCAATTGCAAGTTGTACTAAACATATTGATATTAGATATCATTTTATTAGGAGTTTTGTAATAGCAGGATAAATTGAATTGAAGTTTTGTAATAACTATGATCAATTAGCAAATGTTTTTAATAAGGCATTATGTAAATAAAATTTTGTTAGAATGATACAACTATTAGGAGTCACTGCATTAAGCATTAAGGGGTTGAATGTTAGTAAAAATGCTTAATGTAGTTGCAACAAACTCCAAAATTTTCTAGATTTCAAAATTGTTCTTAAAAGTTCATATTAAAAAGTCTCCAAAAGTTTCTAGATGTTTACATAAAGTAAAAGATTTTAAATTTTTCTACTGAAAGCTTCTTAATTAAAGTTTCAAGCCTATAAGTACTTAAACAATGTAATCATATTGGTAATATAATGGATAGTTAAATTGCAACAACAATTAGAGTGCCTTGTTCTTATATACTCTATTTTATTAAAACCCTTGTTCTTTTATGCGTGTCTATTTTATTTGTTGGTTCTTTCCATAAACCAGCATTTTTGTAGAAGATAACCCCAATGATCAAGTAAAACATGCTTCGATCGATGTTGTTGTGTGGGATATTATTCAAACTAAACACTATTATACATCGAAGACATAATAGTCAATGTATTCATAATTTTGACATAATATCCAGCCTTATGTTTTTTTTGATAAGTTAAAATTTGTATTGAAGTGGGAATTTGAAAGGCATCCAAAAGCTTTAGTACATCAATTGAAGAAAAGGATGCACAATCCACAAAAAACTATGAAGCATCCTTGAAAACCTAAAAACTTAAAGGAAAACGTAAACAACCCAACAGGAAAATAGGAAAAGCCTAGACTGAAAAAAAATGTAAGACCAAAGAAGAACAACCTTTTAGGCAATTACAGAGTCTTTGATGCCATCCATTTTGACATCCTTTGGAGCATCCTTAGGGGCATCCTTGAATACATCCTTTACAGTTTCTATGACTTCGTCATCCTTGACCTCTGGTTTGGCTTCAGTAGTAGACTTGATAGGAGTATCCTCTATGAAGTTATCACAGAAGAACAAAAGGTTCAGAGCATTCATATGCTCCTTCATTTGGGTAATTACCCCTGAACTTGCATCCATGGTGCTCTCTAGATAAACAATTGTGCTAGTGGTAATCTTAACAACATATTCTTGGAGAATCTTCTTTGCAGGATTATTAGGTTCTTCAGCCGCACCCTGCATCTTTCCTTAATTTTGGACTTCCTTATTCTTAAGGTATTGGGAAATCCTCATTGGGGTAGCCTCAAATTTACCCTTATTTCTTGGCAAGAAATCAACATCCTAGTGGTCTTCATCCATCTTATTCCTTTTGGAGCTATGAACCTTGGATATAGGAGTGGAGGATGTATCCTCCTTCGTGTTCTCTGCCTGTTGGTCTTGAGGAAACACATTTCCTTTAGGAAACTTCTCTAGAAGGTAAGCATAAAAGACTTTGAAAAGCCCTTGGTGAGAGGGCCATGCTTCCTCCTTATTCGAGTGTGTTACTGTTATGGAGTAATCCATCGACAAGTAGAGGAATTCAAGAATATTTAGCGGTTTGACCTCCCTAAAGTGGTTCATGAACGAAATATAGAAGCTCCGAAGTTGGGAATCGAGGTCATCCATTGTGATAAATTACATAACAAGCTTCATCACATCTTTCCAAGAAGTGGGTAAGCCATCATGAACCATCCTCAGCTTGAAAATCCTCCTCATGGGCGACTTTGGCTCAAATTGGTTAAGTTCAATATCCTAGTTGTGCTTGTCCCTGCACACTATTCTTCCCATCGGTGGTTGTCCTGTAATCTTAGCCAGGATATTGAAATCCACCTATAACTCAACACCATGTATGATGATGATGCCCTTCTCTTAGGTGGACGTGAAGTCCAGGTTGATATTCTAGTCCCTACCTAAAAATTGCTTAAGGAACAACATGAATCCTCTAGCACTAAGGATAGATTCTGCCATCGATTCAATTGCAAGAAAATCAGGCTCCACAAAGCTCATGATGATAGGAAGTCGATGTAGATCTTTAGGGATAACTGAGAGCTCACTATGTTGAGAGAAACTAATAGATAAGGTGTAAGATCCATCCGTAGGGAAGGTTTTGTAAACATTTGATAAATTTAGAAATTTTTGGAAACATCTATTCCTACTTCTCGTGAAGAAGCAAATCCTAGGAAAAAGCAAAATCACCAAATCATGGAGAACAAAACAACATTCCTTATGTAAATTAAGGTCTCAACAATTACAATCCCCCACTGAAATAGAAAGGTGTTCCACACCTTGTAAAGCTTGGCCAATCGAGTAACAAAAATTAACATCCTCATTGAACTCACAGAGGAAAACAGATACCGAATGCTTTGGGAAACGACACAAAATGGGAAAGGACAAGAATGTGTAAAGGAAACTATATGTTACTTTAATAATTTATTACAAAAATATTATAGTGAAGGAAAAATCTAGAAATATTCTATCAAATTTTTATGGAATTATTGGATAGAAGTTTGTGTAGGCCAAATTTCTTGAACTTTGACGAGAATGAGCTTATGTGCTACTATGACATGACCTGTCTACTCTGGTCCTTTACATTTTTTATTCTCGTAAAAATATGTAGTTGTCTCCTCACATTCCTATAATGGTAATTTTATGTTGTAAAATGTCTCCTTTCAACCTACCTTTGATTTTATGTCTCTTCTTTGGACGTCATGTTGGTCTAGTAGAAATGTAACATGGGAAGTTTACATTGTCTTTATGGAATACATTATCTTGCTAGAATACATATACATTGTTAGGGAAAAATATTTTAGAGGGTGTGTAGGTGATTCTTCCTTGGTGAGACTTGCCTACAATGTAAGAGTGTTTTGGAAATATGAAGCACGTAGAGCTCAAATAATTATCGTCAATGTCATTGAATGAGCAACATCTCAAGCACTATTTTCCTCACATGATTGTCATGTCTTGAAATTTGCAAACTTTAATACAAAAATTATCTACTCATTTTTATAAGGGATTAACATGAGAGTATTCAACATGTGAATGGGTGAATCTACTGAGCACTCATGTTCTCTTTTGGAGGAACCTTCTTGCTTCAATAATTCTTCTTCTACATGTAAAATTTGTGCTTTTAGAGTCGATGTCCGAACCGATATGCTGAGAAACAGGTGTGTTGTAAATAAAATTCTTGACATGCAACTATGTTATGATAGTCTTGAGCTCTTGCAAGTATTCATTTTTTTGAAACATAGGAACTCTGCAAAATTACTTGTTATTTAAAAACTTCACTAGGTGATTGTATTTTACTTTTCTCTCCTCCTCATAGTGCTTCTTTTATTGTTTACTACAGATGGAGACTAAGTTGCTATATTGGATGCTTTGGTTAAGTGTTATATTCTCATGCAATTTTTTTTTCTTATATTTAGACATGGTAAATCCTTGTTATTATTTCACACATGCTTTGAATAAAATTTACGACACTTCCATGTGTCCCTTCAAGATGTATTTTACATCTTTGAATGACAACTTAGTGTATCAATTTAAAATTTTCTTGTAATTTTGATTTTGCAATATTTTGTGAAGCTAAGCCTCCCTTTAAGGCTTTCTTATTAGAACATTTTATCTTCTTTGAGAGATTACTCTTTGTACAACTTGTATATTGCTTCTTATTTATGAAAATTTGGAAGTTTTTGGTTTTCCTTTTATAAATATTATTTGGACTATGCAACCTTTTTGAAAGGGCAATTATTTCTTCTACAATTTTCTTGCAATGCTTTTTGAGTAGCTTCAATGGATTCTCCTTTTAAATTTTTAAGAAACTCTTATGGCTTCCTTTTTCTTTCCTTTAAAAAGGTAATTTTTCTTTCTTGCTAAGCTTGACTTGGTTGTTTCTACATAAGCTTTATGAGCTTTGGTCTTTGAAGGGATTGAAACCCTTTTGATGATTGAAGGCTTATTGTTTTTGATAGGAAGTTTTCACCTTGAAATTTTTATTATTATTTATTTTATCATGGAATTTTGTTTCATGATGACAAATTTATACAATGTAATTACCCTTGAAACTTCTTTTATCAAAATTCAATCTTTCTTTAAACAAAGGGCTCTTTTGGCTATCTTTGTGTTGAATCTAGAGGAGGAATAGAAGGATAAATATTTTTTCTTCTACCTTCTCTAATACCACATGTTAGATCTTAATGCTTTGAATGATATTATATTAGATATAACGAGTATTTATATTACCAATTTTGGCTTAATCACCATCCATGTGAGGACACTAACTACTTGGACTTTGGTCCTTGTGAGTGGTAGTTTATAACTACCCTCATTCTTGTTTTCCTTTTGAGGGATAGTTGATAGCAACCTCTAACTAATTTGTCTCCTAGTGAGGGGTAGTTGGTTACTATCGATAATATTTCCCCACTATGATGGAATAATTCCTAATAATTCTATGGTGGAGGAGGAGGCTAACTATACCACTACTACAATGGTGGATAAGGGTATGCTACTTAACCTAGAGATGAGTATGAGGATATAGGGGTTATTCGTATGGAGGATAACAAGGTATAGGATTATGAAAAGGATGAGGTAGTGGATTGTGATATCCCATCTATTGATTTAAAGGAGCTGCATGTTTAGAAAATAAGGGTAATGCAATCCTTGTTGATGAATCTATTGATTAGGGGGAGGTGGGCCTTGCAAATTTTGTTATACCTAACTACTTAGAGATAGTGTTTATACTTGTGTCACCTATGTTCCCACTTGTCTAGTAGAAACTTGTGTATTTTGATTGAGTTCCTAATTTTGGTTAAGAAATATTTTACCTAAAGATCCTATGTTTTAACCTACAAGAAATTTGGATGTGTTGTATAAACTAGATCCAGGTGGAATTTATGTTGAAGTAGCACTTGTATAAGATACATAAATATAGGAAGTAGATTCATGCTATCGACATAGTAATCAATCTAAAAAGTGGATTATTAGCAAGGTTAAACACTGTTGGTCAATGTTGGTCTAGTATTTACCCATGTTTGGTTGGATAAAGTGGATGTATATCTCATTTGTTGACCTAATAAACCAATCTCTTAGGATATGAGATTTTGGATGATAGGGTTGGCCATTGGTTTTTTCCTTTTGAGGAAATGGGGTTAGACACTAGAATTTACTCGATTTTATCCTCTTTATCTATCCATGTGATGGTTTGTTCCAACCCTCTTCCATTTTGCATTCCTTCAATGATACACAACTATCTCCATAAATTGATATTTGTATGCTTGAGCACATATTCATATGCATGCATGTATGGACCTACACAGATAGAGTTTTGGGGTTAAATTTTATAAAATTTTAAAAATTGACCTATGGAGCAATTCACCTATGAATAAGATCAATTTGCTTATAGAGATTTTACTTATAGAGTGAGTTGCCTACAAAATGGAATGATTTTTTTGTAGTTTTGGTTGATTCACTTGCGATACAAACTTTGAAACATTCGGATTTTAGAGGGTACAAGCAAATCACTTAGAGTGAATAATTTCAAAATTAGAGTGAATCACTCTCCTAGAAATGATTTAGAAAGAATATTGTATTTCATAGAAGAACCTTTTGTAGATTCTAAGTAAATAGCTTGTCAAGTTCAACTTGATGAGATTTTATTGTGTTTAAAGTGAATCTAAATGAATTGCTTCATATTTTGATCTTTGGAAAAAATATATTAGAATACGCCTTAAATGATTTCTACCTATGGTAGATGTAAAATATATTTCAAATATAAGTTTTGTTGCAATTCTAATGCCAAGCTTTATGAAGATCTCAAATTTCTATAATTTGTGTTAGAGTCACCATTCGAAAAGCACCTATAAAAATTAAGCACAAATATTAAAAATAATATGAACTTTAAGATCAATTTGAGGATGGGATTAATATATCAAGTCCTTGGCCTAAAAAAATTGCTTATACAAATTTAACTTAATAAAATTTACTCTACAAGTAAAATTTTATTAAGTTAAATTTGCACAAGCGAATTGATTTTCATGCCAGGATATAAAGTGATCCTAGTGTTGGCCTTATTAGGGTAATTTATAAATATGGTGGGCCATATAATGCAAATAAATTTTTATATAGGGATTTCATATCACAACATCATAGACAAGTAGGCATTAATGCCTCACTATAACATTAAGTATTTGTAGTTATCAATGACTATCAAGTCGAGCATAAAGCAACGATCATTGAGATGAAGGGTATAGTTTTTGATTAGCCTATCACCATTATCTTAGATCCTATACGTTTAACATAATTGATTAGTATTGTATTTATAGTTAGGTATGGACCAACCAAATAAAGATCTAGTGATCTAGAGTGTGTACTCATGTATTTAGGTTCTTACTAGTCTATAAAAAGGAAGGTGGAAGAATGCAAGGTTTAGTTAGAGGGTTGGTACACATGTTATTTCTTGATGAATAATTTGGGGTCTTATGATGTCATCTTGGGCATGAATGGATAAAAATATGTCATGCAAATATTGACTATTGTATCAAGGAACTAGAATGCAACATTAATATTGGAGATAGGGTGCGTGTTCATAAAAAGGACTAGCCAAAGATCTTTTTGAATGATGTCAACAATGTAACTAAAAAAGAATATGAGGAAGATATGTGTAATGTTTTACATTAATATTAGCAACTCATAGGACATAAGATATCCATGATTTACACCTTGTTTTATAGGAGTTTATTGTTGTAATTCTTGAAGAGTTACTATAGGTCTATCTAGCTCATGAATTAGATTTCACTATTGATTTATTGCTAGAGTTAAAGTCTATTTCCAAGGCACCATACCTGATGATATTAATAGAGTTATACAAGCTAAATATCTATCTTCAAGAGTTGTTAGATAAAGTTCTAGTTAGACCTAGTGTGTCACTTTGGGATGCACCCATCATCTTCATAAAAAAGAAGGTTGGTACTATGTAATTGTACATAAATTATCAATAATTTAATTAGAACTAATACCTCTTATGATATCCACAAAATAATATCTAGAAATTATTATGGCTACTATGAATTCATGGCCATTTTCTTGGACTATTTTTATAGGGTTAATGAACATTCCTTTATAAGTTTTTTATTTGTTTTTGAAAAAAACTTTTAGGGTGTCGCTTTCGGGTAAGACCCAAGGAGGCAGGGGTATCTATTCCACCAAAATATGCCTAGGGCTCGCACCTGGCCTGCCCCCTTCGACACACTTAATAAAAATGCCTAGAAACACAAAAACATAAATGACAAACAACAACAAAACATAAAAAATACACAAAAAAAAAAAAAACATGAAACAAACAAACAAAAAAAATAACAAAAGCATAAAAAACACAAAAGTAAAAAAACAAAATAAAAACAACAAAAAACACAAAAATGAAAACAAAAATAAAAACAAAAATAAAAACAAAACAAAAATATAACACAACAAAAACAACACAAAAACACAAAACATGAAAAAAAAAACAACAAAAACACAAAAAACATGAAAAAACAAAATATAACACAACAAACACACACACACACACACACACACTAAAAAAAATAAGGAAAAAGCCAAATCAATCCAATAGGCCTTTTAGCCAAGATTCAACAGAGGAAACATAAGAAATAAATATTTGAGCAGGGAACTGAAAAACCTTGACTAAACTAGAGAGAAGCTAATACAAAGAGAAAAGGAACAAGGTAATATTAAAATTGGAGCCAAAAAAAGAAAGGATAGAAAGAAGAGCATCCCTAATTTGCAAATCCCACCAGACTTTTCATCCCTGATTTGTATTTTCCCCCAATCATTTCATCCAAAAGCCTTTGGTAGACAACTTTACCCCTTCTTTTTGAATTTGAACCACATCTGTTTTCCTTTCTACTTTTTGGTTTGTATCCAACTTCATTTTTTATTAGAGTTTTCACTAACTCTTGATTGCTCTAGATTTAAATCTATTTCTGCAGATTGAGAATACAGGACTAAATCTTGATTCATAGATCCCTAGGATCCTCCTTGAGAACTAAAGCCTTGTTTGACCTTCTTCTCCATTTTATGTTTTTGCTGGTGAGTTTTCCCTTGTTGAGGACAGATCTCAAAATTATTGTTAACCAGACCAATGGCTATCTCTGAGGAGTTTTTAAATATTTTTGGGTGGGGAATCTATGAGCTATCCAAAAACTAGGTTTCCAAAATCTCCATCTTCATAGAATCATCCACATCCTCTAAGTCATATTCCATTGCAAGTTTTGAAAACCTATTATCTAAGGAGGTTGACTTATCTATAGGCTTCATTTTCTTAGTAACATGATTTTTTTTAGGAACCTAAAATTCCTCCTGACCTTGACCTACTTTGTTTTCTTCAAGACTACATATTTTTAATTTTTTACGAAGTGGTCGTATTCATGATAAACCCAACACTTAAAAGGGAATGATTTCATAATAAACTTCTTGCTCGCAAGTTTCTTCTTCAAACTACCAAGTGTTTTTTTTTGATAGGGGATTATTAAAGTCTATGAGCACATAGATCCAAGCATAAATAAAATGCTCAAATCGTATTGTGCTATTTGTTGTCATCATGTAGGTGCCTAAAGTGTTACCAATAGCTAAGAAGACTATAGGATTCTAGAATTCAGCTGGTAAACCAAAAATTTTGACCCAGATAAGTCCTACTAAAGGCATTTCCTCTTCAGCCTTAAATAAAGCATGTCAAGGTTTCATGAACAAACCAGCTCGACCAAGAAATCAAGTATCACTTGGAATATTTGTTGTCTATCCTCCTCATTAGAAAATAACACCAAAAAATACCCATTAGGATAATTTGAGATGCTAAACTCACCTGGAGTTTGCCATTGCTTCAAAGCCCAACTTTTAAAAGCAAGGAAGGTCGAAAGCCTAAGAATCGATAGATCAACCCTCATTGCTCCATTGTAGCAATTCCATCCTAAATGTCATATCATTGTATATTAAAAACTAGGAATCCATTCATTGCTTGCATGCAACCATAGTCCATTTTATTAGGATCAATCATTGGCATATGAAGAGGTTGATGCAAAAAATCCTAGTTGGAGTTATTGGAGGTTGAGCACCCTTTACATCTTTGAAGTTCATTCTATCCATAGTTCCACCTGGTCCTTTCCTTGCATCCTCCCTCCTTCTACGACTCTCGCTCTTCAAACCCTTATGCGACTCTTTCTATTCAAACCCTAGTTTCGAGTTAAACGACAAATTGTCCTCATTTATTCCTTTATAAGTTATTGAACAAGTTTATAGTGGTGTTTCTTGATGATATCTTTATGTACTCTAAGAACATATAAGAGCATGAGCATAGTCTCATGAAGGTTTTGCAATGTCTTAGTGAGTAAAAGTTGTATGCTAAGACATCAAAGTGCTCCTTATTTTAGTTAATGATTTACTATTTAGCTCATGTTATATCTAGAAAGTGAATATCAATGTATCTTGTGAATATTAGAGTGATTGTGGAATAATTTATACTAACAAATGTCATTATGATGCAATGCTTCATGGGGTTAGTAGGATATACTAGATATTTTAAAGATATTTCTCATGAATTACAAATCCCATTAATTTTTTGTAGTTAAAGGAAATGAAATTTGTGTGGTCTAAGAGTTGTGAGATAATATTTAAAAATATAGATATGGTTGATTGGTGCACCAATTATAGTAATGTCTATTAACAACAAAACATATATAGTGTGCATGTATGCATCCATAAAAGGTTGGGTGGATTTTTGATGCAAGAGGGTAGAGTGATTACCTATGAGTCTAGTATGATCAAGAGTCATGAGCCAAATTATTCATTTCATAATTTAAAATTAGAAACAATAGTTAATGCTCTCACAATACAGATGCACTATTTTTTGGGACAATGATTTGAGTTCAAGACCAACCATAAAAGCTTGATGTATTTATTCACCCAACTAAACCTAAAATCTCAACATAGAAGATGGATGGAGTTTTATATAAGTACCATTTTGAGATACTATACATCAAAGATAAATTAAATCATGTAAGTAATACCTTAATTTATGGAAGCATTCTTACTCTATGATAGATGTTTCTTTAGATTTAAAGGAGCACATCAAGAGCAAAATTGTTAATGATATGTGGATTTAAAGGATTTTTTAATATCATCTAAACTAGAGTTTCAATTAAACATTTTGTATGATGAGGAGTATTAACCATTCTTGAGGATGATTGTTTTATCAAAAGATCATAAGACAACATATTCCATACACCTTATAGTCAAGAATATGTATTCTAAATTAAGGAAACTCTTCTTCTAGCCTGCAATGAGAAAGGACATAATTCCTTATATTAGATAATATTTAGATTTTCAAAGGTTCAAGGTTGAGAACTAGCACCCAAGAGGCCTGCTTTATCCCATAGAGTTATCATAATGGAAGTCAATATGGTGTCTATGGAATTTATTAGAGTTTCCTTTGATATAGTGTAGGCACAATGTAATTCTAGTAGCGGTGGATAATCTAACAAAAGCATTCCACTTCCTATCTATTAAGGACATAATGAGGCTAAGATGTAGCTCAATTATATGTTGATCATATTGACTACATTTATTACCCAAGAAAATCATTTAGCACAAAGATTCTTTGTTCACTTCTTGATTTTGGAAAATATTTAGTGTGCCTTTGGAACTAAACTAAACTTCAACACCCCATATCACCCTAAGATCGATGGCTTGACTAAGAAGATGAATCCAATGTTAAAATATATGTCAAAAATATATGGGATGGATCAACAAAATCAATGGGAGAAGAATATCAACAGAGTTTTGTTTATATATAATAATAACTATCATAGTTCCATAAGGATGATCCCCTCTAAGTTCGAACAAGTTGGAAGATTAGATTATTATAGGATTTGAAATGATTCAAGAGATAGAATCTGTTAAAACCTTGCGATTCTAATATAAATTAATAAATAAAAATTATAAAACTGATTCCAATCGCTTGCCACTTATAGGAACTTCCTCTTAAAACATTAAATAATAAATTATTATTCTTTTCCTTGTCCTTTGTGTTCATGTTCAAACCTAGTTTTTATATCTACCCTAAAGTTATATGGGTGAAGAGATGATGGTTCACACTATGAATTAATATAATAATTAATATATATTAATTATTATAACCCTTATAACCCTAACATTATTATAATAATTAATTACTAATTAATTATTTTAACTATCCTAAGGTAAAAATGGTAATGGCCAAGGCTGCTAGCTCCGCCGGATGACCCAGTTTCAATCAATGGAAATGATGGCTTGTGATAAGAATGGCACCAGAGATTCAGCTTAGCTTGTGTTCATGGCCGCAAGGGATTCGATGCTGTAAAACCTGACGTCGGGTTGAAGACTCAGGTGCTAGGTTCCCTGAAACTTTAGCAGAGAAGCCGCCTACAGGCGTAAACTGAGTCCCTTTGCATTTCATGCGATGAAGAGGGGAATCTTGACGACAATATTTGCTGGAAACGACGTAGCCGTTGCACTACCTGTTTCCAATTATTATCCATGGTCTTTCACAGTGGCCGCCAATTATCATCATGCAACGTGGCTGGTTTATCTTATTTATCTACAAATTCTTAACCGCAAAAAGATACAACCATTTTGAAGGATCAGGGATCAAGGATCAAGTAGCGGTCGCTTGTGTGTGAGAAAAAGCTGACCGTTTGATTGGAAGCATTTACTGTAATTTTTTAAGTGCTAATTTGGAATGTTTTGAAAACTTGGAGATATAGTTTTGGATTGATGTGCAATTTGTTTTCGTAAATGCAAGACCCACCATTTGTTTACTCTGGAGGAGTTTTAGCTAAAGCAAAGGAGTTATATAAAAAAAATATATATATATATATATATATATATATATATATATTATTGAACCTGCGGATACTCTTAATATTCTTGTTGTAACAAGAGTAACCTCTATAACAAAGAAGAATGAGACCACCTATGAGATTGGGTCTAATGGCTCATTTTGGTACCTAAGAATGGCTTCTCTTCATCTATCCAAGTGACAATATCTTTAGCAAATGGGGATCTGCGTGCATACTCTTCCCATGGCGGATCGATGAGGATGACATCAAACCTGATTCTTTGATTTTCTTTTTTCCTGTCACTTGAACACCGCTGGAGATTTCATTTTTTGCACATGTGACTTCATTTTTGCCACGCTTTCTCTTACGACATGGTTGTGCCTGTGTATGTTAGTCTACTTCCATGGCTTCCATGACGTTTGTAAAAGCTTCCTTCCTCATGCAAGGTCTTATTGACAGCTTTCACAACATCATTACTGAGATCGGTGGGTAGAGAGGAAGACAATGAATATGTGGGCCAAAATATCAAGGCCATGGTTGCACCAGATGAGGATGATTTAAAATATCAAGCTCTCTGTGATTACATACTCGAACACGAAAGTAGGCTCTATGATTACTAGGTTTTCACCTCTTGTTGTGTTTGGCTCATTTTCAGCATGCTCTAATTTTTGACAGTCGGGGTAACTTTGATATTGGCGTTTTTAACAACTTGGGTTTCTTCACAACCACCTGTTTCCCCTATATCATCCTTAACAGTTTGGGTTTTTCACTTGCAACCACCTGTTTCCCCTATATCATCCTTAACAGTTTGGGTTTTTCACTTGCAACTGCCTTCACTTTGGTATTCTTTAGATACTCGATATCCCTCGAAACAACGTCAAGACGTTCCATGATTTCATGGATTAGATCCAAAAATCTTGCTAAGGAGGCTGGTCCATGGCTGTGATACCAAATATTAAAACCTTGCGGTTCTAATATAAATAAATAAATAAAAATTATAAAACTCATTGGAATCGCTTGCCACACTTATAGTGGCTCCCTCCTTAAAATATTAAATAATAAATTATTATTCTTTTTTTTGTCGTGTTCATGTCCAAACCTCATTTTTATATCTACCCTAAAGCTACTTTGGTAAAAAATGTGATGGTTCACGCTATGAATTAATATAATAATTAATATATTAATTATTATGACTATCCTAACCCTAATCCTAATATAATAATTAATTAATAATTAATTATTATAACTATCCTAACTCTAATATAATAATTAATTATATTATTAATAATAATAAATAAATGTTAGGATATAACATAATCACAAGTAGTTAAGATCAAGCACAATATTAAGCAAGCTCAAGTTCAACACAAGAGTTATGCTAATATGCATCATACTAAGAGAGAATCTACAAGAGAGGACAAGGTATTTATTGGAGTAAAATTTGCTAAGATCTCTTTCAAATTTAGGAAAGTAACAAATATATTAGCTTAATTATAATTTTATTATTTTAGACGAGATTAGACCTTTTGTGTTAGGACCCTATCCAACACAACTATTACTATGTACTTATCCAATGTTAGTGTTATGTTTGCATCATGGGTTCCTAGTGTGCATGGGACCATTATGATGTAACATTTACTTTTATTGTAAGTAGGGATTAGTGGCTTGGGTCCTCTCTTTTATGTGGCATCACCCTTGAGCATTAGGATTAGGGTAAATAAGAGTCTATATAAGGATATGGGTTTGGAGTAGAAGGTGTTGTCCTCTCTGATTGTCCAAACTGTCAGATGAGTTGGACCATATGGTTGGGACTATTGTGCCTCACGTGGAGCAACATAATAAGACTAGTACTAAGTGTAGAGGGAGAAAACTACACTACCATGTACAATTCTCGATTGGATCTGTTGGAAGCCGAGGTGATCATGGGGGTATGTTATAACTCTATACTCGGTAGGCAAGGGGGAAGGATTCATCAGGAATGGTTTTAGAACTCGCTCCAAGTCCAAGGTGGAATGTGTTTGAATGTGTCAATTAAGCATACAGTTATGTTTGGCATTTATAAAACTATACTATAAAAAGGAAAAGAACAATGTAAGATACAAGATGCAAGAAGACAAGAGCTAACCCTTAAATGATTCTTTGCTTAAATGATGTCTAACCTTAGGATTGCAAAGCAAAAGCCTTTAATCAAGGGTCCAAGAGAAATGCACAAATAAGGTTTAAACCCTAAATGCACACTATATGCTTTTCTTCTTTCAAATGCCTAGAAATTTAATTAAATGTTATATATGATCTATATTTTGAATATAAATGGATAGAAATAAATCAATAAATAACCTAGAGATATACTAGGGTACTTATTTGATTTAGTGGTTGTTCCAAGCTTTATCTTGCATCCAACAATATGCCACAACTTTAATCCTGCAAAATAACTTCACAAAACCCTTAAAAAATATAATCAGTGTTAGGGGGTCTGCGTAGGCCACTATATAACTATGCTTGAAGACACAACAATCAAGCTCCCTAGGTCCTTTTAGCTAACATTTAGAATACAAAAGTGAAAGGATCTTTTTGGAAGATAAAAATTTAGAATACAATGTAGTTGAACAACATAATGGATAGAGTACAAATTATGCTATTATGCTCTAAATATAACATGAAATGTAGATCTAGGGTTTAGGATGAAATTTTGCCCTCAAGCTTAACACAAAAAAATTATGCCCTACATAGGGTAGCCACAATTTTGTTGATGATGAAGTCGTGTCCTGTAATTATAGGGTGTGATTTTGTAATAGAAAGAGAATGTAGTAGAATAATGCAAATAAAATAATGAATGCTGTAAAAATAATAGTGGATGAATGTAAATGAGCGAAAAAAATTTTGTGCTAGCAAAAAAATAGACAAAAGGATGAAGGCCTCCAAGATAGTAGACTCCTCCTTAGGGCTCCAACACTTATCTACCAAGCACAACAACACATAATCAATGCAACAAAAGAGAACTCCAAAAATATTAACAACTTTCAACAAATCACTTGGTACTTTTGCAATTGGGCACTTTTTGTTTGCATTAAAACTTGTTCCTCTTAGCTTACTTCTTGGATCTAGAGGGAAAGAAGGCTTCAAACCCATTTATAAGGGATTTGAAACAAGTATGGATCATAAAACCAAGGGAAAACCGACATTAAAGAGGTTGATTTGGAAAAATTAGGGTTCTCTAAGAGAAAATCCTAGCTAGACAAAATCGTGCCTTGTAAGAGCCAATTGTGATTTCAACAAAATTATTAAAAGTGGGGAAAAGGAAGGGGGAGAGAGACCCAAACTTGCTTTGGGTAACTTTGAGGGTCTCTCTAAGGATCTAGGGAAAATGACTCACTCAAGTGGATTAATTTTCTACATATATATTTTACCCCCTTTTTGATGCATTTATGACCTAATAAATGCATCAAAGAAATATGTAGACACCTATGGGTGGAGGGTGATAGACAATAAAAAAGGAGTGGTGCATAAATGGTGTCATTCCAAACACTTTTTTGTTTTGCATGCAAATCGAGGCATTAGGGATATTAATGCCTCTCAGGCCAGGGTGCCCCCTCGATTTTCAAAAGGAATGTAAAATTCCTAATGAAACTCAAAATGACAGACAGAGAAGAAAGAAGAGAAAAAATAGAGAAATGAGAGGAGAGAGAAAAAGCAGAAAACAAGAATAAAAGAGCAAGAAAGGGAAAAAATACGAGTGTGTGCTCATGTGTAATTGTTGCTTATTATTATTTTATGTTTAAATAATTATGAACGATGAGCACAAAAATATGGATGCAATGCATGATGGACCTAACTAAATGGAATGAGTGAATCTAAATAACAAAACACCTAAAATACAAGCTAAAATGAAAGCAAGAGTGGAATGCAAAAATGAAATGCAATGGACAAGCGGTTCTTCAAGGCATAAATAGACAAAGAGAATGCAATAAAAGAGAAATAAAAAATGAAGAAACAAAACTTAATTGACGCCAAAGAGGAAGTTGAAAACCCAATAAGGATGTATGCTTGCAAATGACTGAGATGGAGGTTGCTCCTCATGTATGGTCATGAAGCTATCCTGCAAGAGTTGCAAAAATGGACAAGGGTGGCATTGTACCCACTATGGATGTAGTGCTTTCTAATATGGAAAAAAGAGAAAGTGATACCCACTAGGATGTATGCTCACAAATGACCAAGATGGAGGCTACTCCTCACATGTGGCCATGAAGTTATCCCGTATGGGGTATGTTGTGTATGAATGATGAATTAGTGAGTACTACCCAATAGGGGTGTGATGTGTGCAAAATGTGTATGGATAATGCCAATGGAGTAAAACAAGAACCATATCCCTTGACTTGGAGAGATATAAGCAATGAAAACTTTCAAGGTCAAGGAATAAGAAAAATATGAGATGGGTGGATGAAATGATGAAAATGCATAAAGGTGGGCCCTAGATTGGGGATTTGCTAGGCATCAGAGCCCTAGTGAGATTGCAATGCATGTGAGCTATGACCTAACTAGGTATCATAACTTGTCATTATCGTACATTCTCCAAGAATCTATATGAACAAGCAATCATGCAAATATGAGCAGGAAAAAATACAATTTATGACAAGCAAAAATTCAAATGGAACATAATGTCAAGCAACCATACAAAATATGACATGCAACCATGCAAAATATGACATGCAACCATGCAAAATGATCAAGCAAACAAAATGCAATATGGAATCAGGGTTATATACATTGGCGAATTTCGTAATTTAGAGAGAATTTTAGGATTTTCACAATTTTTATTTTGCTAATTTTGGGACCCTAGAGGTCGGCCCATTCACCCAAAAATTATGGGATCAATTTTTTTAGGGTAAATTCACCCCAGTACCATAAGGTTTCCCACCTAATTTTCACCTTAAAATTATTAAAAAAAAAATTTATCTTGCCTAATTCACCTCTTGTACCCCATTATATATAGGTAACCCTAATAGTGACACTCATACAATTAAAACATTAATTTTATTCGATAGCGAACGATACAAAGTAAGCTAATAACACAACGTGACTGACAGAAGGCAACTGTCACATGGTGACTGACAATAATTTCATAGTTTTAGGCATCAATATATATCCAAACATAGATATATTTGTACTCGTTGAAAATATCTTTTCGAGCCCAATATAATGGTGGTATTTTTATAAAGTTTAAATATGATTTAATAGGTCAAAATATATCCCAAAATTATATTAATTCCTTACCACCA
Organism: Wollemia nobilis; assembly: GCA_028583015.1. NCBI lineage: Eukaryota > Viridiplantae > Streptophyta > Pinopsida > Araucariales > Araucariaceae > Wollemia > Wollemia nobilis. The sequence continues at coordinate 2,553,563 of JAQPPZ010017259.1, read as the reverse complement.
TATTTGAGGCCACTTTTGACCTATTAAATCATCTTAAAAATTCATACAAACACCACCATTAGATCAGGCTCAAAATGAGCTTTCTAACGAGTATAAATATGCTTATATTTGGATATATATTGATGCCCAAAACTATGAAATTATTGTTAGTCACCATGTAATAGTCACCTTTTGACAGTCGCCATGTGGTGACTGTCACAAGGCGACTGACACAAGCGACTGTCACAAGGTGAATTACAATAATTTCATAGTTTTATGCATCAATATATATCTAAACATAGGTATATTTGTACTCGTTGGAAAGCTCTTTTTGAGCCTGATATAATGGTGGTGTTTTATGAAGTTTCAAGATGATTTAATAGGTCAAAAGTGGCCCCAAAGATGGTGGTAAGGAAGTAATATTATTTTGGGATAGATTTTGACCTATTAAATCATATTAAAACTTCATAAAAACACCACCATTAGATCGGGCTCAAAAAGAGCTTTCCAACGAGTATAAATATGCTTATGTTTGGATATATATTGATGCCTAAAACTATGAAATTATTATCAATCACCTTGTGATAGTCGCCATGTGACAGTTGCCTTGTGACAGTCACCATGTGATAGTCACCATGTGGCGATTGTCACAAGGTGACTAACACAAGTGACAGTTACAATATGACTGACAATAATTTCATAGTTTTAGGCATCAATATATCCAAACATAGGCATATTTGTACTCGTTGGAAAGATCTTTTTGAGCCCGATCTAATGGTGGTGTTTTTATGAAGTTTCAGGATGATTTAGTGGGTCAAAAGTACCCCTATTTTTTTTTATAATTTACATGCAATTTTTTTGAAAATTCACCATATTTTGATAAATTTTTTGCAAAATTTTAAAACATTTGCCCCAAAGTTTATACATGATTCACCTTGATTTGTCCCAAATTTATAATTACTTTTTTGGTACTACCCCTTATGCATAACCCTGTATGGAACTATTCTAAATGTAAAGTACAATGTAGATGATTGATCATGCATAATATCTTTTGAGATGCATTATGTTCAATGGTTCTTTAAGTTCTTCACCATCTAAAAAAGCTAATCAATAGGCACTTAAGCCAAAATTGATTGTTATGACAAAGGACCCTACCTGATTGACTTGGAAATTACCTTTAATATTGAAATGAGCATTGATGTTCTTTTGGTTTTTCTTGAGGAAAATGTCCCCAACCTTAAAAGAATAATTGCAAGCTTTCTTAGAGTAAGATCACTTGAGCCTATTCTGATAGGCTCACAAATGCTCTAAGGCATGAATACACTTTTCATCCAGTAGCTCCAATTGGTGCAAATGATCTAAGAAATACTCATTGTTGATCGAGGCATATTGCAATAAGATGCACAATGAAGGAACCTCAAGCTGGAAAGGAAATACCGCTTCAAACCCATATACCAAGACATAGGATGAGACATCTGTGGGAGTACATACACTAGTACGATAGGCCCACAAGGCAAGATAAATCTAGATATGCTAGTCATGACTAGTTTTACAAACTTTCCCACAATATATTGATCAAAGACTTATTGGATGCTTCGGCTTATAAATTACCCTAAGGGTAATATGGAGTTGACCATTTGTGCTGAATTTGTACTTAACACAAATTTTATAAAAATCTTTGTTTTTGAAAGGAGTGTCATTATTAGAAATAATCATCGAAGGAATCCCAAACCTACAAAGTATCTAGTTGAAAATGAACTTGGAAACCTGAGTTCTAGTCACTGTGGCCAAGTGCATGGCTTTGACCCACTTAGTGAAGTACTTTGTTGTTGTTATGATAAACTAATAACCATTAGATGATACTAGGTTAATCTTCCTTATAATATCCAATCCCCAAATGGAAAATGGCCAAGGGGAAGAAATAACCTAAAGGTGCTGAAGAGCATGGACAAAGTTGTCATGGTGCTGATACTTGTCACAACATAAAATATGGTCACATGCATATTTATCCATGGAAGGCCAATAGTACCCCATATAAAAGAGCTTCTTGACAATAACATTGTTGCTAAAATGACCTCCACATGATCCTTTATGAGCCTTACTAAGAGCTAGCTAAGATTCATCGAAGTTAAGGTATTGTAAGAAGATGCCTTCAATAGAATGTTGATACAAAGTATTGTCAATTTTAATGAATTAACACACTCTTTTGCACAAAATCTTACACTAATTATGGTCTAAACCATCAGGTATCACACCATCTTTAAGAAAATTAAATATATCGTTGTACCATGGCTCAAAAAAGGAATCATCGATGGTCAAAAAATCTAATAGGACAAGACAATAACCAAGGGATGCTGACTCTCAGAGTTGTCTAATGATAATTGAAACTTGATCATCTTCCAACTCCAAAGGAAATAAGGATGCAACAATGACCATGGCATCTACATGGTAGTTTGAGGATCTAGGGACAGACTCTATGGTTACTCGATTGAATGAGGACAACAAATTGGTGATAATATCCTTGTAAGGCTTTAGTTTATCATCCCAAGTTTGATAAACATCATTGATATGATTGACCATAAATTGAGAGTCACCAAAGATCTATAGAAATCTAACCTATAAAGCTAAGGCTTCTCTAAGTCCTAAGATCAAAGCTTCATATTCTATAGTATTTTTCATGCATGAGAAAAAAAGCTTGAAAGAAAGGGGAATGAGTTATTTTTATGGGGTAACTTGAATGAATCTAGCACCAATACCCTTAATGCATTGGGATCCATCAAAAAATAAAGTCCAATATTTTGGCTCTTCAATTTCGACATTGAAGCACTCATCGAGAAACTCAAAAACTAAAGGATGGGTAGCTTCTAGGGGAGAGAAGGCTAACTGATCAATGATCACCTAATCATTTATAGCCTTATGAACTATCAAGGTTAGGTTAAACCCACTAAGGAATAATACTCACTTAGCAACTCGACCGAAGAGTTGAGGCTTAGACATTAACTAGAACAAAGGATCAAAATTTGCAACTACCAATATCTTATGGTTGAGCATGTAATGTCTTAGCTTTCAAGAAGCAAACACAACATCAAGGTAAATATTCTCTAAGGGAGTGTACCTAGCTATACTAGCTTTAGAGGTCTTTCCAATTTCAATTCAAGCAAAGTTATATTAGTAAGGAAATTAGATACTATCATGGCTCATTTACTAGTACCTAGCTAGTATGCTACCATAAATAACATCTATATCCCTCCTTCATCCACATGTATTTTGAGTGAACCCCACTATTGTTATGAATTTACCTATATTAAATTTTTGATGTCTTTATGCCTTATGTAGGTGTTCTTATACTATGTATATGCATTCAAGCTTTGGTGGTGTCATGGTTTATAGAGGGAGGCAAGTTAGGAATCGTAACAAATGGGCTTAGGACTAGGAGTTGGACATGGCTATGTGGTAATGTACAACCCTATCGTAGGAATTAGATTTGGTGTTATTGAAGCTTGTGGTCTTACCTCTATGGAAGATCTAACAATATTCACTTACTTTAATGTCCCAATATCTTATATTGAGAAATAAATGAGGTAACCTTATGTGGAAGCATGGTCAAGGCTATTTATGTGGAAATGAATGTGATAAAAATAACCAATATGGGTATGAATGAAATGGTTGGACTTATGGGTTGTATGAATAGTAATGGAAGGGTGGTGGTAATGGAAATAGATAAAATGAATGTTGATAACATGGTGGTGATAGTAATGGGTTGTTTAGTTAGGAATATTCAAATTAATGTAAGCACATTCACAAAAATATTTCAATAAACTATAAATGCATGAAACATAAGATATTGCAATATAAAATATAAGTAAAGAAATAAAACAATCTGACAAAGTAACACATAATCGTAAGCCACTTCGAGGGAGAAATATCCTTCAAAATTTCATTCAATTATGAAAAAAAATATGTTCATTCTTGCCCCTCATAGTTTTAAAGACTCTATCTCTATACCTAATGCTCAAGGTTGGCTTATATGCAAAATGCCACCCGAGCTAGAATCTTCTACCAACAAAACAATTACATTCTTGATAACATATACATATAATAACACCACTTGTCTAGGTACTTCTAATGCCACAAACTATTACAAAATATTATAAAATATTATCATAGATGTCCCCCACATTAAGCAAGGATTATTACATCATAGGATGGAGTCATAACATATCCTTACCTTTAGAAAAGATTATCCTCAAAGTTGAAGATGAGTAAACTATTGCTGAAGCTATTGAAGGGGTTACCACGTAGCATCTTTAGGTTGTAAGCCATGCTATTAGACAACAACATTGATGATGACATGGCAATGAAGGGAAAACAATCTACGATTGAGAATGCATTTAGGTTCAATAATTATTGAGCCTTCATCATCCAACTCTAGTAGAGTCCACCTAAACCTTGTTGCCAATAACTTGCTTTACAGAAGAAATATGGAAGACTAGATGATTTTTGAAAGTAGCTAGAAGGGCCAGTTTATAGTTTGTTGAACTGATCCTTTGTAATACTTAATATGGACCATAATATTTTACAACAAATTTTTAACAATCATGAATCTGGAGAGAGGATTGTTTGTATGGCTATAAGAAAAGAAAAACAATGTCCTCAACTTCAAAGCTATGTTTAGAGTGGTGTTAATCAACCTGTTTTTTCATACAATTCTAAGGTAAGTCTAGAATGACCTTAAATTGGTGAAGAATGAAATCACACTGGAAGAGAGTGGAAAACACAACTTGAAACTTCGAACTGCCTAGAATATACGGTTTTGGTGGAGGATGACCATAAACTACTTCAAATGGGCTCACCTTAGTAGCAGTGTGATATGTTGTGTTATACCACCATTCGACCAAAGGAATCCACTTGGCCTAGTGTGTAGGATGTTCAGAGGTGAAGAAATTTCTAAGCATTTATTTTCAATTTTAGTTTGGCCATCAATTTGATAATGATAAGCCAAACTCATCATGAGATGTGTTCCCTGCAACCTGAATAATTCTTTCTAAAAATGACTCGTGAAGGTAGGATACCAATTAGAGACAATGCATTTAGTAATTCCATGGAGATGAAATATTGAGTCTAGGAAGATTTGAGCAACAATGGAGGTAGTGTAAGGGTGGGATAGGAAACATAAATGAGCATACTTCATAAGATGATCCACCACTAGAATAACCAATTTTTTTCCAGATTTAGGTAACCCTTAAATAAAATCCATAGAGATATCTATCCAAACTTGTTCAAGAATTGACAATGGTTGAAGGGTGTGAGGGGAACACTTTTTTCAACTTTCATACACTGGAAATTATCACATTCAGCCACAAAAGTATGAATATCCTTTTTTATTTTCTTCGAAAAGAAGGTATGTTTGGTCCTTGTATAGGTTTGGAGAAACCCTAAATGTCTATATGCATGCATCTCTTGGAGGATGAGGTCATTTATTTGTGAATTTTGGGGTACAATAAGATGATCACGATACCATAAATCTTGACCATCCCAAGTATAGTCAGGGCATGAAGAAGGATTGACTTGGATTTTATGGACTAAAATTTGCAAAGAGGAGTCCTTGATCAATTCTTCCCTAAGATGATGAATCCATTGTGGAAGAGGTATGGATATAACATGTAGCATTTATTATTCTTCATGGATTTTGGATAAAGCATCTACCACCATGTTCTCCTTACCTCTCTTATAGGCTATGTCATAGTCATAACCCAACAATTTAGAAACCTATTTTTTATGGTGTGGCCACCCTTTATTCCAAGAAGTATTTGAGATTTTGATGTTCATTCTTGATGGAAAAATGTATCCCAATGAGATATGATCACCAATGACTTATAACATGTAAAATAATAAGCATTTCCTTCTCACAAGTAGACTTGCCCAAATTCTTACCTAAGGGTGCTCAAATAGTGAAGGCCAAAGGTCTACCTTCTTGAATTACAATTTCCCCAATGCCATTTCTAGATGCATCACTTTCAATAACAAAAGGTTTAGAGAAATCAAGAATTACTAACATAGGGGTAGTGGTCATGGAATGCTTCAACTCTAGAAAAACCTTCTTTGTAGGTTCTATCCACAGAAAATAATTCTTCCTCAACAAGGCTATTAAGGGAATTGCTATATTTCCATAATTCTTCACAAAATTTTTATAATATATCGTGAGTCCTAAATAACAAAAAATTCCCTTTATGGTAGAAGTCTTAGGCCATTCTTGAACAACCTAAATATTCTTGGGATCAACGTGAACTCCATCCTTCATGACAATGTGATCCAAGTATTCAACCTCTTGTTGCCCAAAATAATATTTGGACCTCTTTGCATAGAGCTGATTGTCAGACAAAAGTTGGAGTGCTTGATCCAAGTGCTGGATATGCTCTTCCCATGAATGAATGTAAATCAATATATCATCAAAAAATACTAAAATGAATTTGTGAAGGAAAGGTTAAAAAATGGAGTTCATGATGGCAAGCCGGGATTCACACAAACACATTCACAATACTTTCATGGTAATTTCATTAAAAAAATAGCATAAAACGGGTTACAGTATTCTCTCCAAAGATACCACTTCTCCCCCAATCCCGAACTTCACCATCCCCTTTCCCATACAAATTTTCCCCGCTTTAATGTGGTCTCGGCCTTCCTTGTAATTAATGCTCCCGCCCAAAGACCAATTCGAATTTCATTTTCCCTCCGTTGAAATTTCAAGATTTTCCTTTCCTTTTGTTTTCTGCCATAAATGGCAACTGTCCGATCCGTCTAGAGCTTGCATTCATGGCTTCCCATACCCTGCACCCGTCGTTTTAATCTGACTGACTTTAAATATCGATGTCTCCGCCATTGAGTCTTTCACCTGTAACTACGGTTCCTCTAGAAACGACATCCCAAGATACTTAAACTTGGTCGACGTCTAAATATCTCTCCTTCGATTACGTGGCCCTCAACCTCATGATCTGTTACAAGTGTGTCCCCACGTGTCAAAATTAACTCTAACCCCCACTGGTCGTGTTGCCTTTAAGACACGTGGCAACCACGTGTCAATTTCACCCTGCCCGACCGTTCGCGTGTTTATTTTCGTTTGACTTTTTCTTGGGCCGTGATATCGCGACCCAACTGACGTCCGCCCTCAGATTTGAAACATCATCGCGATATCGCGACATGTCGCGATATCATGACCCAACGGTCACCTCTCTTTCGATTGCAAAAGATGCCGCGATATCGCGACGTCGCGATATCATGACCAAAACCTTCTCCCCTTCTTCATGTGCACCGAGCCTTTGATTTTAATTGCCAACTGTTCAATGCTGTTGAAGTCGGAACATGTCGCGATATCGCGATGTCGCGATATCGCGACTCAAACTGGCCATTGCCCTTTCGAAGCTTTGGGGTCGCGATTTCGCGACCCCAACGCAACTTGTGCCTTTACACTAAAACTTCCTCCTCTTTTTACAAAACCTCCCTCTTGGTCCAAGATTCGAAACAAACCCAACACAAGTACTTAGAAAATAAAAGCAAACAATAAAATGATTTGGAGGATGCAATATTGCTCCTTGACCACCGGATGCTCCTGCATCAGTTCATCAAAATTTGGAAGGCGGAAGGTGAATTGGTTAATCCAAATGGTATAACAAAGAATTTATAATGCCCTTCATGAGTTCTAAAATCCATTTTGGGGATGTCCTCATCCTTGATTTGAATTTGATGATACCCTGATTGCAAATCCAACTTGGAAAAGTATTGAGACCCATGGAATTCATCAATCACTAGAATAGGAAATTTATCTTTAATAGTGATTTTATTGAGGTCTCGACAATCCACACACAAGAACCAAGTTTCATACTTTTTCCATACTAATAAAATTAGAGAATATGGGGACTAACATTAGGATGGATAACCCCTACAACATGAAGCTCTTGAACTATTTTTTCAAATTTAAGTTTTTGAGCATAAGGATACTAGTAAGGATAGAAATTTGAAGGAAGACTACTAGGAAAAAGTTGAATTGCATGGTCATGAGAGCGATGAGGAGGTAGTCCCTTGGGTTCCTTAAAAACCTAAGTATATTTGTTCAATAAACCCTACAAATGCACTGGATGGTCCCTTTCCCCTTTCTCGAAAGCATCTATAGGAAAATTGGACCTAACATCTGCAACTATTATGCTCTCAAAACAATATCACACCTGCCTAATGGTAGGGAAAACATATCTATATTGAGATTATATTTCTCAATTTGGAGTTACACATTATGAAATTTTATTTTGCATGGTAGGGTGCCTCCATTAGTAATCATGACTTCAAAGAAATTGCACATAGTAAAATAATAGTTTTCCTATTTTGCCACATGTGGATCAATAAAGTTATGTGTAGTATTGATTCACTAAGAATGATGACAATTTGTCCCTTGAAGTATCCAATCACTTTCATAGTTTGGGGAGTTGATACCCCTGCTAATGCAGGCACTAAGATTTTTAGTTGGGATTCCTCTAAAAATTTTGTTTGTTCTAAGGTTTCTACCTCTTAGTGATCCTCTTCTTCCTATAAATATTTTGTGGTTGGTACCTCATCCATATCAAGCAGATACAATTTTTGGTGCACACACTTGTTCCCTAGGGAATACTTTTCATCACAATCATAGCATAGCCCTTGGGTCCTTTTGTTCTCCATCTCTTTGCGAGTCAATTTTTTTATGGTTGAAGATTTATTAGTAGGTTTGGTATAGGCTTAGATGAAAAAGGTGGCCAAGATTAAGGAAATTTGGAGGTATGTCCTTGAGCCTTGAATTTTTCTTCTACCAATATAGCCAAACCTATTTTTTGTTGTAATGTTTGGGGCCTTAACATTTTAACCTTGGCCCTAATGTCATCCTTAAAATTGGTCATAAAACAACTTTGAAAGAAGTTGGCACTCAAACCAGTGGTATGATTGACCAATTTTTCAAATTGGGTTTCATTCTCTCGAACAACAAAAGTTTTTATTAATTTAAAAAGGGCTCTTATAAAATTTTCAGTCACTAGGACCAAAGCAAGTGAGTATATGTTTCTCAAATTCAAACCAAGTAAGATCAGGTTGGGCCTTCCTAAGCCACTAAAACCAATGTAGTGCATCTAATTCAAAATTGAAAGAGGTAATCATCAAACACATGTAGTGTGGGATATTATGAAGACTAAAATATTGTTCTACCTTACAAATCCACCCCTCAGGATCCTTTCCATCAAATTTTAGGAATTCTAATTTGGGTAGCTTAAATCCATTGTTATTGGGTGTGTTTCACTAATAGTGACTTGTACCTTCATGATTTTGATAATGATATCCCAATTTTTCATCTAGGAGGGGATCAATAGAGAAATGACTATCCAATTCTCTAATTTCTCTTTTAATTTGGTCTTCATTTCCATTTGTGTCTTGGTGACAAAATTCACAAACTCCTAGAAATTTGAGTTCTATCCTTAATTGGTTTAAGCTTTCGCTTAAGTGGTCACCTAACTATTTTTCCAAATAATCCATGTGCATAGCAATTTTTATATTTAATTTTTGTTACCTTTGTTGTTCTCGAGCACCTAAAGCTATGTTTAAAGAGTTATGACCTATTGGTGATACTTAATAAAAATAGAAATTTAATTTCAAGGGTTACTATTTTTAGTAAGGAGCCCAAAAAATGGTTTGGGTGCTATATATCAAAATTATCAGGTCAAAAAGGTGATTGTAAAGGACTAGGTCCCATGATGACATTTTTAAGCACCCCTAAAAAAGTGCATGGAGGCAATATACCAAACTTATCAGATCAACGAGATAGTTGTAATGAGTTATCTACCACAACACTAGTTTTGGATACCCTAGACTTCTAAGGGGGTGTTATCTTTAAGTTTTATTCATGAAGGCTTGATTTTCTTAGAAAATTGGTTTCTTGTTGACCAACCTTGTATAATACTATGTATTGTCTATTTTGACTACTGACATTGTTCAATCAATCTTGATGCTATTTTATCAACTATCTAGCTTGACTCTATTTTGACTACTAATACTGTTAAACAATCCTAACATTGTTCTATCAACTGTCTAGTAAGATTCTATCACAGATTAGTCCCTGTTTGTTATGAATTTTGACTATCATAGATAACTATTATTAACACTAACAATTGACAACTCTGTATTGGTTGTTACAGACTATGACTAAATTTTCTCCATTGTTACTGACACTAACTATGTTCTCACTATTTTTGACTCTGATTGTTTCTGTCTTGACTATTATGTTCCTCTATAATTTCTTTCATTTGTTTTCATATAGTAATTTTGGAATAAGGATGTCTTCTTTGTATGCTCAATTTTTATGATAGGGTTATGGTTATAGGTTTAATATTCAATAGAACAAGATTTTATTGCAAACTTAACATTCAACACAACATGGTACTCTAAGCGAGGGTGTATGTATTGCCCATAAATCCTCTATTATACCATAGTTATGAATGATAGTGCTCAAACAAATATTTTAGGCCACTACTCAAGGAGGATTCCATGCATACCCTTGAGCACACTATTTGCCTCTCTAATAGTATGAGAGGGTGATATTTTTAGATGTTGTGTCTGGTGTACTATGGATAATACAAGGCCACAAATATTTATAAGGGCTAAAGGTTTCTCCTCATCCTAGGGGATCTCCTAATATACCCAAAGATATGAAGGAGCTCAATTTTGTAGATGGGTGTTATTTGAGGCCTGGGTATTAGATCCTGATTGACCCTCACTTCACTAGATGCTTTATAGGTAATCTAGCTTAGCCAATAATGATAGCTCCTCCATGATATTTTAAAATCCTTGAAATAGGGTTTCTAACCTAATAAACTAATGCAAAAAACAAAGGTTGGATTTTTTTTTTAATAAGGAAACTGGCAAAAAACAAAAACATGAGATCTTAGACCTTATAGTCAAAATAACAAAAATTATTGTAGTTGTAGCAGAACATGACCCTAGAGAGTGCTCTAATACCACTAGTTAGGAATATTCTAATTAATATAAGCACATTCACAATAATGTTGCAATGAAACATAAGATATTGCAATAGAAAATATAATTGCAAAAATGAAAAAAATCTCACAAAGTAACTAAAGTCGTAGGCCACTTCAAGGAGGCAACCTATTTCAATACCTTCAATATTTATTGTCCCTCACAATTTTAAAGGCTTCATATCTCTACTTAACACTCAAGGATGGCTTAATGAAAAATCCCACCTAAGCTAGAATCATCTACCAATAAAATAATTACATTCTTGACAATAGATACATATAATGGCACTTGTCTAGGTGCTTTTAATGCCACAAAATATTACAAAATATTATCATAAATGTTCCCCATGTTAAACAAGGGTTACTACATCATAGTGTTAGGATGGGGTCCTAACATGATTGTTATAAAGGGTGAAGAAGAATAACTTTCTTTGACCAATAAATGGTTAAGTTTAATGGGGGTAGTGGAACTACAACATAATAATGAGAGATATTATAATAGTGAATTTTAGAAAAAAAGACAAATTGAAGAGGGAATATTGTAGTGAAAAAATATGAAGGGAAGGAGATAATGGTAGATAAAAGGCATGTAGAATATTTTGGATCCTTTAAAGTAACAAATTTCATGCATGTTGTTTTATCCTTTGTAGTAGTGGGTGCTATCCCTTAAGTACCTTCATTGATGTCCATTTATACTTCCCAATCTAGCTACTCTAAGACACTTCTAGTCTCTAATTCCATGCTTATGTTAACATCTTATTTAAAGTATTTATCCCTCTTCAATGTTGATTTGTATTGGGATAGAAAAATCTCACTCCATTTTAGCCTAATTTATAACCTATTCCTTTTATTATGGCCCTCATGGACCCTATTTCACCTATCGTCCCCATTTTGTGGGCATCCTATCTTATCATTTTAACTATGGATGTTACTGTAGTGATTATATCTTGGCTAATAGATATTTAAGATGAAGAGATTAAGACCTAAATTTGAAGTTGGGTTTGTTTCTCCATGTGCTCCATTATTTTTGGGTGTTGCTCATTTCACATTTTGCATAAGTCCTCATCAAATCTCAATTTCATCAATTGGAATTGGATTTTTTTAGCTATCTCATATCTCATTCTTGTGTAGGCAAATGATATTTCTTAATCTCCACCAATATTTTTCTCTAATTATAGAATTCATGGTTTGATTATTTACATGGTCATTTGGGAAAAACTATCAAGAATATCTTTTCCCTCTATGTTAAAGATATCTCAATAGAAATGACATCATGGAAAGGGGTTCTTATTTAAGGCCATATCAATTTTCCAATGTCTCATTTGAATCTAGAATCCTCATGGCCTCCTAATTTATCAAGTTCTTTTTGGATTTTAAGTTAAGTTAGTGTTCATGGATATATATTATTGATATATTATTTTGTAACAAGGTTCTAGTGAACATGGTCATGGTTATAGGCCCACCTATCATGGATATTTATTGATCCAATTCCATTGAATATTTTCTCATTTGTTCCATGTATTCATTGCTCAAATGGATCATAGTGGGGTAACTCTTTTCATGGTAAAATATGTTGGATTTCTTTGACCTCCATCAAAATTCCTATCTACAAGATCCAACTACCATACTAGATCCATTACAAAAACTATATTTGCAATAAATGATAGTAGTCTATAAAGTTCTTTTGAAATATAAAATAAGAGGACACTCCCAACTAGAAGTCACCCAACTTGTTTTCCTCTATTATTAATAGTGCCCCATATTTAGATGATAACATTATGATCCCATATTATATTCATTGCATTATGGATGCATACACATCGAGATAAATTTATAACTATATAAATTTTCACTTCTATAGGGTATATTAGTGCAATAAAAAACTAGTAACATTTGACTTATATTCCGTTTATGGTTTAGGTGTATGTCAAAGAATAAATCCTTTCTTTGGTGCATTATTAACCATATCAAGTAGTAATGTGTTGTGGGAAATTTTGATATCCTTAATAATAGTTGTCACGAAATAAAATTTCCTAATTCACAATTAGCATGCAAGATCTAGTGGACTTGCCTCTTTAACTTTAAAATGATACTCTTGACTGAGACAGGTTGGGTTTGGACACATCTAGATGAGCTTATTTAATTATGTTCTTTAAACATTACGCTCAACCAGATTTTGAAAGAGTCATTACAAATTTAATTTTGACCAAGAATTTCTAAAGTCTATCTAGCTTAAAGTAGACCGATGCCTTACCTATTTGGGATATTGTAGCAAATTTTAAGTGATTCCATGGAATAGAGAGAAAAAGAAGGAAATTGACATACCCGTATTCATTCGAATATCTATTGGAACCATTTATTGCTCCATAGGATTTGATTGTCATGCTACAAGAAATCGTTTGAGACCAACGAGCTATTACAGGCTCTGGTCAACCTGCCTCTTCATTCGGATTAAAAACAACTATTACTAAAAAAAGACTACAAAATGGGTAAGGAAGCCCCCAACGATAATTTATGATATTACAAGATTACGCACTCCAGATTAAAATAATACAATAGATGTATTAAAATGACCAAGCAATGAAAATAACTATTATTATGCCTTATGTGGATCGGTGCCTAGATTCATTGGGATATTATAGTAATTTAACAATACTTGTAAAATGAAAATAATGAAAGGGACTAAGAAATAATTGGCACTATCACATTCATTCGAATATCATAACAAACATAACAATAGTGTATGTATTGCCCATAGATCCTCTATTATACCATAGTGATGAATGATAGTGCTCAAACCAATATTTTTAGGCCACTACTGAAGGAGGATTCCATGCATACCCTTGAGCACACTACTTGCCTCTCTAATAGTATGAGAGGGTGATATTTTTAGATGTTGTGTCTGGTGTACTATGGATAATACAAGGCCAAAAATATTTCTAAGGGCTAAAGATTTCTCCTCATCCTACGGGATCTCCCAACATACCCAAATATACGAGGGAGTTCAATTTTGTAGATGGGTGTTGTTTGAGGCCTGGGTATTAGATTATGATTGACCCTCACTTCACTAGATGGTTTATGGGCAATCTAGCTTAGCCAATAATGATAACTCCTCCATGCTATTTTAAAATCCTTGAAATAGAGTTTCTAACCTAATAAACTAATGCAAAAAATAAAGGTTGGATTTTGTTTTTAATAAGGAAATTAGGAAAACACAAAAACATGAGATCTTAGACCTTATAGTAAAAATAACAAAAATTATCATAGTCGTAGCAGAACATGACCCTAGAAAGTGCTCTAATACCACTAGTTAGGAATCTTCTAATTAATGTAAGCACATTTACAATAATGTTGCAATGAAACATAAGATATTGCAATAGAAAAAATAATTGCAAAAATAAAAAATCTCACAAAGTAACACAGAATCGTAGGCCACTTCAAGGAGGCAAGATACTTCAATACATTCATTCATTCTTGTCCCTCATAATTTTAAAGGCTTCATATATCTACCTAACACTCAAGGTTGGCTTAATGTAAAATACCACCCGAGCTAGAATCTTCTACCGATAAAATAATTACATTCTTGACAATAGATACATATAATGAAACTTGTCTAGGTGCTTCTAATGCCACAAAATATTACAAAATATTATCATAAATGTTCCCCACGTTAAACAAGGGTTACTACATCATAGTGTTAGGATGAGGTCCTAACATGATTGTTATAAAGGGTGAAGAAGAATCACTTCTTTGACCAATAAATAGTTAAGTTTGTTGGTGGTAGTGGGACTACAACATAATAATGGGGGATATTAGAATAGTGAATTTTAGAAAAAAGGACAAATTGAAAAGGGAATATTGTAGTGAAAAAATATGAAGGGAAGGAGATAATGGTAGATAAAAGGCATGTAGAAGCTTTTGGATCCTTTAAAGTAACAAATTTCATGCATGTTGTTTTATCCTTTGTAGTAGTGGGTGCTATCCCTTGAGTACCTTCATTGATGTCCATTTATACTTCCCAATATAGCTACTCTAAGACACTTCTAGTCTCTACTTCCATGCTTATGTTAACATCTTATTTAAACTATTTATCCCTCTTCAATGTTGATTTGTATTGGGATAGAAAAATATCACTCCATTTTAGCCTAATTTATTACCTCTTCCTTTTATTATGGCCCTCATGGACTCTATTTCACCTATGGTCCCCATTTTGTGGGCATCCTATCTTATCATTTTAACTATAGATGTTACTGTAGTGATTATATCTTGGCTAATAGATATTTAAGATGAAGATATTAAGACCTATATTTGAAGTTGGGTTTGTTTCTCCATGTGCTCCATTATTTTTTGGTGTTGTTCATTTCACATTTTGGAGAAGTCCTCATCAAATATCGATTTCATCAATTGGAATTGGCTTTTTTTAGCTATCTCATATCTCATTCTTATGTAGGCAAATGATATTTCTTAATCTCCACCAATATTTTTCTCTAATAATAGAATTCATGGATTGATTATTTACATGGTCATTTGGGCAAAACTATCAAGAATACCTTTTCCCTCTATATTAAAGATATCTCAATAGAAATGAAACCATGTAAAGGGGTTCTTATTTAAGGCCATATTTATTGTACAAGGTCTCATTTGAATCTGGAATCCTCATGGCCTCCTACTTTATCAAGTTCTTTTTGGATTTTAAGTTAAGTTAGTGTTTATTGATATATTATTGATATATTATTTTGTAACAAGGTTCTAGTGAACATGGTCAAGATTATAGGCCCACCTATCATGGATATTTATTGATCCAATTCCATTGAATATTTTCTCATTTGTTCCATGCATTATTTGATCAAATGGATCATAGTGGGATAGATATTTTCATGGTAAAATATATTGGATTTCTTTTGACTATATCAAACTTCTTATCTACAAGATCCAACTACCATACTAGATCCATTACAAAAACTATATTTGCAATAAATAATAGTAGTCTATACAGTTCTTTAGAAATATAAAAGAAGAGGATACTCCCAACTAGAAGTCACCCATCTTGTTTTCCTCTATTCTTAATAGTGCCCCATATTTGGATGATAACATTATGATCCCATATTATATTAATTGCATTATGGATGCATACACATCAAGATAAATTTATAACTATATAAATTTGCACTTCTATAGGGTATATTAGTGCAATAAAAAATGAGTAACATTTGACTTATATTTCGTTTATGGTTTAGGTATATATCAAAGAATAAATCCTTTCTTTGGTGCATTATTAACCATATCAAGTAGGAATGTGTTGTGGGAAATTTTGATATCCTTAATAATAGTTGTCACGCAATCAAATTTCATAATTAACAATCAGCATGCAAGCTCTAGTGGACTTGACTCTTTAACCTTGAAATAATACTCTTGACTGAGACAGGTTGGGTCTAGACACCTATAGATGAGCTTATTTAATTATGTTCTTTAAATATTATGCTCAACCAGATTTTGAAAGAGTAATTACAAATTTAATTTTGACAAAGAATTTCTACAGTCTATCTAGCTTAAAGTAGACCGATGCCTTGCCTATTTGGGATATTGTAGCAAATTTTAATTGATTCCATGGAATAGAGAGAAAAGAAGGAAACTGAAACGTATTCATTCGAATATCTGTTGGAACCATTTCTTGCATCCATAGGATTCAATTGTCATGCTACAAGAAATTGTTTGAAACCAACGAGCTATTACGAGCTCTGGTCAACCTGCCTCTTCATTCAAATTAAAAACAACTATTACTACAAAAATACTACAAAATGGGTAAGGAAACCCCCAGCGATAATTTATTATATTACAAGATTACGCACTCCAGATTAAAATAATACGATAGATGTATTAAAATGAACAAGTAATGAAAATAACTATTATTATGCCTTATGTGGACCGGTGCCTAGATTCATTGGGATATTATAGCAATTTAACAACACTTGTAAAATGAAAAGAATGAAAGGCACTGAGAAATAATTGGCACTATCACATTTGTTCAAATATCGTAACAAACATAACACTAGTGTATGTATTGCCCACAGATCCTCTATTATACCATAGTGATGAATGATAGTGCTCAAACCAATATTTTTAGGCCACTACTGAAGGAGGATTCCATGCATACCCTTGAGCACACTACTTGCCTGTCTAATAGTATGAGAGGGTGATATTTTTAGATGTTGTGTCTGGTGTACAATGGATAATACAAGGCCAAAAATATTTCTAAGGGCTAAATATTTCTCGTCATCCTACGGGATCTCCCAATATACCCAAATATACAAGGGAGTTCAATTTTGTATATGGGTGTTGTTTGGGGCCTGGGTATTAGATTCAGATTGACCCTCACTTCACTAGATGGTTTATGGGAAATCTAGCTTAGCCAATAGTGATAACTCCTCCATGATATTTTAAAATCCTTGAAATAGGATTTCTAACCTAATAAACTAATGCAAAAAACAAAGGTTGGATTTTGTTTTTAATAAGGAAACTGACAAAACACAAAAAAATGAGATCTTAGACCTTATAGTCAAAATAACAAAAATTATCATAGTCGTAGCAGAACATGACCCTAGAAAGTGCTCTAATACCAATAGTTAGGAATCTTCTAATTAATGTAAGCACTTTCACAATAATGTTGCAATGAAACATAAGATATTCCAATAGAAAAAATAATTGCAAAAATAAAAAATCTCACAAAGTAACACAGAATCGTAGGCCACTTCAAGGAGGCAAGATACTTCAATACATTCATTCATTCTTGTCCCTCATAATTTTAAATGCTTCATATCTCTATCTAACACTCATGGTTGGCTTAATGTAAAATACCACCTGAGCTAGAATCTTCTACCAATAAAATAATTACATTCTTGACAATAGATACATATAATGAAACTTGTTTAGGTGCTTCTAATGCCACAAAATATTACAAAATATTATCATAAATGTTCCCCACGTTAAACAAGGGTTACTACATCATAGTTTTAGGATGGGGTCCTAACATGATTGTTATAAAGGGTGAAGAAGAATCACTTCTTTGACCAATAAATAGTTAAGTTTGTTGGTGGTAGTGGGACTACAACATAATAATGGGGGATATTAGAATAGTGAATTTTAGAAAAAAGGACAAATTGAAGAGGGAATATTGTAGTGAAAAAATATGAAGGGAAGGAGATAATGGTAGATAAAAGGCATGTAGAAGCTTTTGGATCCTTTAAAGTAACAAATTTCATGCATGTTGTTTTATCCTTTGTAGTAGTGGGTGCTATCCCTTGAGTACCTTCATTGATGTCCATTTATACTTCCCAATATAGCTACTCTAAGACACTTCTAGTCTCTACTTACATGCATATGTTAACATCTTCTTTAAACTATTTATCCCTCTTCAATGTTGATTTGTATTGGGATAGAAAAATCTCACTCCATTTTAGCCTAATTTATTACCTCTTCCTTTTATTTTGGCCCTCATGGACCCTATTTCACCTATGGTCCCCATTTTTTGGGCATCCTATCTTATCATTTTAACTATGGATGTTACTGTAGTGATTATATCTTGGCTAATAGATATTTAAGATGAAGATATTAAGACCTAAATTTGAAGTTGGGTTTGTTTCTCCATGCGCTCCATTATTTTTGGGTGTTGTTCATTTCACATTTTGGAGAAGTCCTCATCAAATATCGATTTCATCAATTGGAATTGGCTTTTTTTAGCTATCTCATATCTCATTCTTATGTAGGCAAATGATATTTCTTAATCTCCACCAATATTTTTCTCTAATAATAGAATTCATGGATTGATTATTTACATGGTCATTTGGGCAAAACTATCAAGAATACCTCTTCCCTCTATATTAAAGATATCTCAATAGAAATGAAACCATGTAAAGGGGTTCTTATTTAAGGCCATATTTATTGTACAAGGTCTCATTTGAATCTGGAATCCTCATGGCCTCCTAATTTATCAAGTTCTTTTTGGAATTTAAGTTAAGTTAGTGTTTTTTGATATATTATTGATATATTATTTTATAACAAGGTTCTAGTGAACATGGTCAAGATTATAGGCCCACCTATCATGGATATTTATTGATCCAATTCCATTGAATATTTTCTCATTTGTTCCATTCATTCTTTGATCAAATGGATCATAGTGGGGTAGATCTTTTCATGGTAAAATATAATGGATTTCTTTGGACTATATCAAAATTCTTATCTACAACATCCAACTACCATACTAGATCCATTACAAAAACTCTATTTGCAATAAATGATAGTAGTCTATATAGTTTAGAAATATAAAAGAAGAGGATACTCCAAACTAGAAGTCACTCAACTTGCTTTCTTCTATTCTTAATAGTGCCCCATATTTGGATGATAACATTATGATCCCATCTTATATTAATTGCATTATGGATGCATACACATCAAGATAAATTTATAACTATATAAATTTGCACTTCTATAGGGTATATTAGTGCAATAAAATACCAGTAACATTTGAATTATATTCCGTTTATGGTTTAGGTATATATCAAAGAATAAATCCTTTCTTTGGTGCATTATTAAACATATCAAGTAGGAATGTGTTGTGGGAAATTTTGATATCCTTAATAATAGTTGTCACGCAATCAAATTTCATAATTCACAATCAGCATGCAAGCTCTAGTGGACTTGCCTCTTTAACCTTGAAATAATACTCTTGACTAAGACAGGTTGGGTCTGGACACCTATAGATGAGCTTATTTAATTATGTTCTTTAAATATTATGCTCAACCAGATTTTGAAAGAGTCATTACAAATTTAATTTTGACCAATAATTTCTAAAGTCTATCTAGCTTAAAGTAGACCGATGCCTTGCCTATTTGGGATATTGTAGCAAATTTTAATTGATTCCATGGAATAGAGAGAAAATAAGGAAAATGACATACCCGTATTCATTCGAATATCTGTTGGAACCACTTCTTGCATCCATAGGATTCGATTGTCATGCTACAAGAAATTGTTTGAAACCAACGAGCTATTACAGGATCTGGTCAACTTGCCTCTTCATTCAGATTAAAAACAACTATTACTACAAAAAGACTACAAAATGGGTAAGGAAACCCCCAGCGATAATTTATAATATTACAAGATTACGCACTCCAGATTAAAATAATACGATAGATGTATTAAAATGAACAATTAATGAAAATAACTATTATTATGCCTTATGTGGACCGGTGCCTAGATTCATTGGGATATTATAGCAATTTAACAACACTTGTAAAATGAAAATAATGAAAGGGACTAAGAAATAATTGGCACTATCACATTCATTCGAATATCGTAAAAAACATAACACTAGTGTCCCATAGATCCTCTATTATACCATAGTGATGAATGATAGTGCTCAAACCAATATTTTTAGGCCACTACTGAAGGAGGATTCCATGCATACCCTTGAGCACACTACTTGCCTCTCTAATAGTATGAGAGGGTGATATTTTTAGATGTTGTGTCCGGTGTACTATGGATAATACAAGGCCAAAAATATTTCTAAGGGCTAAAGATTTCTCCTCATCCTACGGGATCTCCCAATATACCCAAATATACGAGGGAGTTCAATTTTGTATATGGGTGTTGTTTGAGGCCTGGGTATTAGATTCAGATTGACCCTCACTTCACTAGATGGTTTATGGGCAATCTAGCTTAGCCAATAATGATAACTCCTCCATGCTATTTTAAAATCCTTGAAATAGTGTTTCAAACCTAATAAACAAATGCAAAAAACAAAGGTTGGATTTTGTTTTTAATAAGGAAACTGGCAAAACACAAAAACATGAGATCTTAGACCTTATAGTAAAAATAACAAAAAATATCATAGTCGTAGCAGAACATGACCCTAGAAAGTGCTCTAATACCACTAGTTAGTAATATTCTAATTAATGTAAGCACATTCACAATAATGTTGCAATGAAACATAAGATATTGCAATAGAAAAAATAATTGCAAAAATAAAAAATCTCACAAAGTAACACATAAGCGTAGGCCACTTCAAGGAGGCAAGATACTTCAATACATTCATTCATTCTTGTCCCTCATAATTTTAAAGGCTTCATATCTCTACCTAACACTCAAGGTTGGCTTAATGTAAAATACCACCTGAGCTAGAATCTTTTACCAATAAAATAATTACATTCTTGACAATAGATACATATAATGAAACTTGTTTAGGTGCTTCTAATGCCACAAAATATTACAAAATATTATCATAAATGTTCCCCACTTTAAACAAGGGTTGCTACATCATAGTGTTAGGATGGGGTCCTAACATGATTGTTATAAAGGGTGAAGAAGAATCACTTCTTTGAACAATAAATAGTTAAGTTTGTTGGTGGTAGTGGGACTACAACATAATAATGGGGGATATTAGAATAGTGAATTTTAGAAAAAAGGACAAATTGAAGAGGGAATATTGTAGTGAAAAAATATGAAGGGAAGGAGATAATGGTAGATAAAAGGCATGTAGAAGCTTTTGGATCCTTTAAAGTAACAAATTTCATGCATGTTGTTTTATCCTTTGTAGTAGTGGGTGCTATCCCGTGAGTACCTTCATTTATGTCCATTTATACTTCCCAATCTAGCTACTCTAAGACACTTCTAGTCTCTACTTCCATGCTTATGTTAACATCTTCTTTAAACTATTTATCCCTCTTCAATGTTGATTTGTATTGCGATAGAAAAATCTCACTCTATTTTAGCCTAATTTATTACCTATTCCTTTTATTATGGCCCTCATGGACCCTATTTCACCTATGGTCCCCATTTTGTGGGCATCCTATCTTATCATTTTAACTATGGATGTTACTGTAGTGATTATATCTTGGCTAATAGATATTTAAGATGAAGATATTAAGACCTAAATTTGAAGTTGGGTTTGTTTCTCCATGTGCTCCATTATTTTTGGGTGTTGTTCATTTCACATTTTGGAGAAGTCCTCATAAAATATCGATTTCATCAATTGGAATTGGCTTTTTTTAGCTATCTCATATCTCATTCTTATGTAGGCAAATGATATTTCTTAATCTCCACCAGTATTTTTCTCTAATAATAGAATTCATGGATTGATTATTTACATGGTCATTTGGGCAAAACTATCAAGAATACCTTTTCCCTCTATATTAAAGATATCTCAATAGAAATGAAACCATGTAAAGGGGTTCTTATTTAAGACCATATTTATTGTACAAGGTATCATTTGAATCTGGAATCCTCATGGCCTCCTACTTTATCAAGTTCTTTTTGGATTTTAAGTTTAGTTAGTGTTTTTTGATATATTATTGATATATTATTTTGTAACAAGGTTCTAGTGAACATGGTCAAGATTATGGGCCCACCTATCATGGATATTTATTGATCCAATTCCATTGAATATTTTCTCATTTGTTCCATGCATTCTTTGATCAAATGGATCATAGTGGGGTAGATCTTTTCATGGTAAAGTATATTGGATTTCTTTGGACTATATCAAACTTCTTATCTACAAGATCCAACTACCATACTAGATTCATTAAAAAAACTATATTTACAATAAATGATAGTAGTCTATACAGTTCTTTAGAAATATAAAAGAAGAGGATACTCCCAACTAGAAGTCACCCAACTTGTTTTCCTCTATTCTTAATAGTGCCCCATATTTGGATGATAACATTATGATCCCATATTATATTAATTGCATTATGGATGCATACACATCGAGATAAATTTATAACTATATAAATTTGCACTTCTATAAGGTATATTAGTGCAATAAAAAACCAGTAACATTTGACTTATATTCCGTTTATGGTTTAGGTATATATCAAAGAATAAATCCTTTCTTTGGTGCATTATTAACCATATCAAGTAGGAATGTGTTGTGGGAAATTTTGATATCCTTAATAATAGTTGTCACGCAATCAAATTTAATAATTCACAATCAACATGCAAGCTCTAGTGGATTTGCCTCTTTAACCTTGAAATAATACTCTTGATTGAGACAGGTTGGGTCTGGACAATTCTAGATGAGATTATTTAATTATGTTCTTTAAATATTATGCTCAACCAAATTTTGAAATAGTCATTACAAATTTAATTTTGACCAAGAATTTCTAAAGTCTATCTAGCTTAAAGTAGACCGATGCCTTGCCTATTTGGGATATTGTAGCAAATTTTAATTGATTCCATGGAATAGAGAGAAAATAAGGAAACTGACATACCCATATTCATTCGAATATCTCGTTGGAACCATTTCTTGCATCCATAGGATTCGATTGTCATGCTACAAGAATTTTTTTGAAACCAACGAGCTATTACAGGCTCTGGTCAACCTGCCTCTTCATTCAGATTAAAAACATCTATTACTACAAAAAGACTACCAAATGGGTAAGGAAACCCCCAACAATAATTTATGATATTACAAGATTACGCACTCCAGATTAAAATAATACGATAGATGTATTAAAATGAACAAGTAATGAAAATAACTATTATTATGCCTTATGTGGACCGATGCCTAGATTCATTGGGATATTATAGCAATTTAACAACACTTGTAAAATGAAAAGAATGAAAGGGACTGAGAAATGATTTGCACTATCACATTCATTCGAATATCATAACAAAAATAACACTAGTGTATGTATTGCCCATAGATCCTCTATTATAAAATAGTGATGAATGATAGTGCTCAAACCAATATTTTTAGGCCACTATCGAAGGAGGATTCCATGCATACCCTTGAGCACACTACTTGCCTCTCTAATAGTATGAGAGGGTGATATTTTTAGATGTTGTGTCCGGTGTACTATGGATAATACAAGGCCAAAAATATTTCTAAGGGCTAAATATTTCTTGTCATCCTACGAGATCTCCCAATATACCCAAATATACGAGGGAGTTCAATTTTGTAGATGGGTGTTGTTTGAGGCCTGGGTATTAGATTCTGATTGACCCTCACTTCACTATATGGTTTACGGGCAATCTAGCTTAGCCAATAATGATAACTCCTCCATGCTATTTTAAAATCCTTGAAATAGTGTTTCTAACCTAATAAACAAATGCAAAAAATAAAGGTTGGATTTTGTTTTTAATAAGGAAATTAGGAAAACACAAAAACATGAGATCTTAGACCTTATAGTAAAAATAAAAAAAATTATCATAGTCGTAGCAGAACATGACCCTAGAAAGTGCTCTAATACCACTAGTTAGGAATCTTCTAATTAATGTAAGAATATTTACAATAATGTTGCAATGAAACATAAGATATTGCAATAGAAAAAATAATTGCAAAAATAAAAAATCTCACAAAGTAACACAGAATCATAGGCCACTTCAAGGAGGCAAGATACTTCAATACCTTCATTAATTCTTGTCCCTAACAATTTTAAAGGCTTCATATCTCTACCTAACACTCAATTTTGGCTTAATGTAAAATACCACCTGAGCTAGAATCTTCTACCAATAAAATAATTACATTCTTGACAATAGATACATATAATGAAACTTGTCTAGGTGCTTCTAATGCCACAAAATATTACAAAATATTATCATAAATGTTCCCCACATTAAACAAGGGTTACTACATCATAGTGTTAGGATGGGGTCCTAACATGATTGTTATAAAGGGTGAAGAAGAATCACTTATTTGACCAATAAATAGTTAATTTTGTTGGTGGTAGTGGGACTACAACATAATAATGGGGGATATTAGAATAGTGAATTTTAGAAAAAAAGGACAAATTGAAGAGGGAATATTGTAGTGAAAAAATATGAAGGGAAGGAGATAATGGTAGATAAAAGGCATGTAGAAGCTTTTGGATCCTTTAAAGTAACAAATTTCATGCATGTTGTTTTATCCTTTGTAGTAGTGGGTGCTATCCCTTGAGTACCTTCATTGATGTCCATTTATACTTCCCAATCTAGCTACTCTAAGAAACTTCTAGTCTCTACTCCATATTATGCTTATGTTAACATCTTCTTTAAACTATTTATCCCTCTTCAATGTTGATTTGTATTGGGATAGAAAAATCTCACTCCATTTTAGGCTAATTTATTACCTCTTCCTTTTATTATGGCCCTCATGGACACTATTTCACCTATGGTCCCCATTTTGTGGGCATCCTATCTTATCATTTTAACTATGGATGTTACTATAGTGATTATATCTTGGCTAATAGATATTTAAGATGAAGATATTAAGACCTAAATTTGAAGTTGGGTTTGTTTCTCCATGTGCTCCATTATTTTTGGGTGTTGTTCATTTCACATTTTGGAGAAGTCCTCATCAAATATCGATTTCATAAATTGGAATTGGCTTTTTCTAGCTATCTCATATCTCATTCTTATGTAGGCAAATGATATTTCTTAATCTCCACCAATATTTTTCTCTAATAATAGAATTCATGGTTTGATTATTTACATGGTCATTTGGGAAAAACTATCAAGAATACCTTTTCCCTCTATATTAAAGATATCTCAATAGAAGAAGAATCACTTCTTTAGAAATATAAAATGATACCTTGTACAATATCAAACTTCTTATCTATAAGATCCAACTACCATACTAGATCCATTACAAAAACTATATTTGCAATAAATGATAGTAGTCTATACAGTTCTTTAGAAATATAAAAGAGGATAATCCCAACTAGAAGTCACCCAACTTGTTTTCCTCTATTCTTAATAGTGCCCCATATTTGGATGATAACATTATGATCCCATCTTATATTAATTTCATTATGGATGCATACACATCGAGATAAATTTATAACTATATAAATTTGCACTTCTATAGGGTATATTAGTGCAATAAAAAACCAGTAACATTTGACTTATATTCCGTTTATGGTTTAGGTATATATCAAAGAATAAATCCTTTCTTTGGTGCATTATTAACCATATCAAATAGGAATGTGTTGTGGGAAATTTTGATATCCTTAATAATAGTTGTTGCAATCAAATTTCATAATTCACAATCAGCATGCAAGCTCTAGTGGACTTGACTCTTTAACCTTGAAATAATACTCTTGATTGAGACAGGTTGGGTCTGGACACCTATAGATGAGCTTATTTAATTATGTTCTTTAAATATTATGCTCAACCAAATTTTGAAAGAGTCATTACAAATTTAATTTTGACCAAGAATTTCTAAAGTCTATCTAGCTTAAAGTAGACCGATGCCTTGCCTATTTGGGATATTGTAGCAAATTTTAATTGATTCCATGGAATAGAGAGAAAAGAAGGAAACTGACATACCTTTATTCATTCAAATATCTGTTGGAACCATTTCTTGCATCCATAGGATTCAATTGTCATGCTACAAGAAATTGTTTGAAACCAACAAGCTATTACAGGCTCTGGTCAACCTGCCTCTTCATTCAAATTAAAAACAACTATTACTACAAAAATACTACAAAATGGGTAAGGAAACCCCCAGCGATAATTTATTATATTACAAGATTACGCACTCCAGATTAAAATAATACGATAGATGTATTAAAATGAACAAGTAATGAAAATAACTATTATTATGCCTTATGTGGACCGGTGCCTAGATTCATTGGGCTATTATAGCAATTTAACAACACTTGTAAAATGAAAAGAATGAAAGGGACTGAGAAAGAATTGGCACTATCACATTCATTCGAATATCGTAACAAAAATAACACTAGTGTATGTATTGCCCATAGATCCTCTATTATACCATAGTGATGAATGATAGTGCTCAAACCAATATTTTTAGGCCACTACTGAAGGAGGATTCCATGCATACCCTTGAGCACACTACTTGCCTCTCTAATAGTATGAGAGGGTGATATTTTTAGATGTTGTGTCCGGTGTACTATGGATAATACAAGGCCAAAAATATTTCTAAGGGCTAAATATTTCTCCTCATCCTACGGGATCTCCCAATATACCTAAATATACGAGGGAGTTCAATTTTGTAGATGGGTGTTGTTTGAGGCCTAGGTATTAGATTCAGATTGACCCTCACTTCACTAGATGGTTTATGGGCAATCTAGCTTAGCCAATAATGATAACTCCTCCATGATATTTTAAAATCCTTGAAATAGGGTTTCTAACCTAATAAACTAATGCAAAAAACAAAGGTTGGATTTTTTTTTTAATAAGGAAACTGGCAAAACACAAAAACATGAGATCTTAGACCTTATAGTCAAAATAACAAAAATTATCATAGTCATAGCAGAACATGACCCTATAAAGTGCTCTAATACCACTAGTTAGGAATCTTCTAATTAATGTAAGCACATTCACAATAATGTTGCAATGAAACATAAGATATTGCAATAGAAAAAATAATTGCAAAAATAAAAAATCTCACAAAGTAACACAGAATCGTAGGCCACTTCAAGGAGGCAATATACTTCAATACATTCATTCATTCTTGTCCCTCATAATTTTAAAGGCTTCATATCTCTACCTAACACTCAAGGTTGGTTTAATGTAAAATGCCACCTGAGCTAGAATATTCTACCAATAAAATAATTACATTCTTGACAATAGATACATATAATGAAACTTGTCTAGGTGCTTCTAATGCCACAAAATATTACAAAATATTATCATAAATGTTCCCCACATTAAACAAGGGTTACTACATCATAGTGTTAGGATGGGGTCCTAACATGATTGTTATAAAGGGTGAAGAAGAATCACTTCTTTGACCAATAAATAGTTAAGTTTGTTGGTGGTAGTGGGACTACAACATAATAATGGGGGATATTAGAATAGTGAATTTTAGAAAAAAGGACAAATTGAAGAGGGAATATTGTAGTGAAAAGATATGAAGGGAAGGAGATAATGGTAGATAAAAGGCATGTAGAAGCTTTTGGATCCTTTAAAGTAACAAATTTCATGCATGTTGTTTTATCCTTTGTAGTAGTGGGTGCTATCCCTTGAGTACCTTCATTGATGTCCATTTATACTTCCCAATATAGCTACTCTAAGACACTTCTAGTCTCTACTTCCATGCTTATGTTAACATCTTCTTTAAACTATTTATCCCTCTTCAATGTTGATTTGTATTGGGATAGAAAAATCTCACTCCATTTTAGCCTAATTTATTACCTCTTCCTTTTATTATGGCCCTCATGGACCCTATTTCACCTATGGTCCCCATTTTTTGGGCATTCTATCTTATCATTTTAACTATGGATGTTACTATAGTGATTATATCTTGGCTAATAGATATTTAAGATGAAGATATTAAAACATAAATTTGAAGTTGGGTTTGTTTCTTCATGTGCTCCATTATTTTTGGGTGTTGCTAATTTCACATTTTGGATAATTCCTCATCAAATATCGATTTCATCAATTGGAATTGGCTATTTTAAGTTTTTTCATATCTCATTCTTGTGTAGGCAAATGATCTTTCTTCATATCAACCAATATTTTTATCTAATGATAGAATTCATGGTTTGATTATTTACATGGTCATTTGGGAAAAACTATCAAGAATATCTTTTCTCTTTGTATTAAATATATCTCAATAGAAATGAAACCATGAGAATGGGTTCTTCTTTAAGGCCATATTTATTGTCCAAGGTCTCATTTGAATCTAGAATCCTCATGGCCTCCTACTTTATCAAGTTATTTTTGGATTTTATGTTACGCTAGTGTTCATGGATATATATTATTGATATATTATTTTTTAATAAGGTTCTAGTGAACATGGTCAAGATTATAGGCCCACCTATCATGGATATTTATTGATCCAATTCCATTGAATATTTTCTCATTTGTTCCATGTATTCTTTTCTCAAATGGATCATAGTGGGGTAGCTCTTTTCATGGTAAAATATGTTGAATTTCTTTGTCCTCTATCAAACTTCCTATCTACAAGATCCAACTACCATACTAGATACGTTACAAAAATTATATTTACAATAAATGATAGTAGTCTACACAGTTCTTTAGAAATATAAAAGAAGAGGACACTCCCAACTAGAAGTCACCCAACTTGTTTTCCTCTATTCTTAATAGTGCCCCATCTTTGGATGATAACATTATGATCTCATCTTATATTCATTGCATTACAGATGCATACACATCGAGATAAATTTATAACTATATAAATTTGCACTTCTATAGGGTATATTAGTGCAAAAAAAAATAGTAACATTTGAATTATATTCCATTTATGGTTTAGGTATATGTCAAAGATTAAATCCTTTCTTTGGTCCATTATTAACCATATCAAGTAGGAATGTGTTGTGGGAAATTTTGATATCCTTAATAATAGTTGTCACGTGATCAAATTTCCTAATTCACAATAAGCATGCAAGCTCTAGTGGACTTACCTATTTAACCTTGAAATGATACTCTTTACTGAGACAGGTTGAGTCTGGACACCTCCAGATGAGCTTATTTAATTATGTTCTTTAAACATTACGTTCAACTTGATTTTGAAAGAGTCATTACAAATTTAATTTTGACCAAGAATTGATAAATTCTATCTAGATTAAAGTAGATCGATGCCTTATTTGTTTGGGATATTATAGAAAATTTTAATTGATTCCATGGAATAGAGAGAAAAAGAAGGAAACTGACATACCCATATTAAATTGAATATCTGTTGGAACCATTTCTAGCATCCATAGGATTCGATTGTCATGCTACAATAAATCATTTGAAACCAATGAGCTATTATAGGCTCTGGTCAACGTGCCTCTTCATTCGGATTAAAAACAACTATTGCTATAGAAAAACTACAAAATGGGTAAGGAAACCCCTAACGGTAATTTATGATATTACAAGATTACGCACTCTAGATTAGAATAATACGATAGATGTATTAAAATTACCAAGTAATGAAAATAACTATTAATATGCCTTATGTGGACCAGTGCCTAGATTTATTGGGATGTTATAACAATTTAACAACACTTGTAAAATGAAAAGAATGAAAGGGATTGAGAAAGAATTGGCACTATCACATTCATTCGAATATCGTAACAAACATAACACTAGTATATGTATTGCCCATAGATCCTCTATTATACTATAGTGATGAACGATAGTGCTCAAACCAATATTTTTAGGCCACTACTGAAGGAGGATTCAATGCATACCCTTGAGCACACTACTTTCCTGTCTAATAGTATGAGAGGGTGATATTTTTAGATGTTGTGTCTGGTGTACTATGGATAATACAAGGCCAAAAAATTTTCTATGGGCTAAAGGTTTCTCCTCATCCTAGGGGATCTCCCAATATACCCAAAGATACGAGGGAGATCAATTTTGTACATGGGTGTTGTTTGAGGTCTGGGAATTAGATCCTGATTTACCCTCACTTCACTAGATGGTTTATAGGCAATCTAGCTTAACCAATAATGATAACTCCTCCATGATATTTTAAAATATTTGAAATAGGGTTTCTAATCTAATAAACTAATGCAAAAAATAAAGGTTGGATTTTGTTTTTAATAAGGAAACTGGCAAAAAACAAAAACATGAGATCTTAGACCTTATAGTCAAAATAACAAAAAATATTGTAGTCGTAGCAGAACATGACCCTAGAAAGTTCTCTAATACCACTAGTTAGGAATATTCTAATTAATGTAAGCACATTCACAATAATGTTGCAATGAAACATAAGATATTTCAATAGAAAATATAATTGTAAAAGTGAAAAAATCTCACAAAGTAACACAGATTCGTAGGCCACTTCAAGGAGGCAACCTACTTCAATACCTTCATTAGTTCTTGTCCCTCACAATTTTAAAGGCTTCATATCTCTACCTAACACTCAAGGTTGGATTAATACAAAATACCACCTGAGCTAGAATCTTCTACCAATAAAATAATTACATTCTTGACAATAGATACATATAATGACACTTGTCTAGGTGCTTCTAATGCCACAAAATATTACAAAATATTATCATAAATGTTCCCCATGTTAAAAAAGGGTTACTACATCATAGTGTTAGGATGGGGTCCTAACATGATTGTTATAAAGGGTGAAGAAGAATCACTTTCTTTAACCAATATTGTAGAAAATATAATTATAAAAACGAAAAAATCTCACAAAGTAACACATAATCATAGGCCACTTCAAGGAGGCAACCTACTTCAATACCTTCATTAATTCTTGTACCTCACAATTTTAAAGGCTTCATCTCTCTACCTAACATTCAAGGTTGGCTTAATGCAAAATACCACCTAAGCTAGAATCTTCTACCAATAAAATAATTATATTCTTGACAATATATACATATAATGGCACTTGTCTATGTGATTCTAATGCCACAAAATATTACAAAATATTATCATAAATGTTCCCCATGTTAAACAAGGGTTATTACATCATAGTTTTAGGATGGGGTCCTAACATGATTTTTATAAAGGGTGAATAAGAATCACTTTCTTTGACCAATAAATGGTTAATTTTGTTGGTGGTAGTGGGACTGCAACATAATAATGGGGGAGATTAGAATAGTGAATTTTAGAAAAAAGGACAAATTTAAGAGGGAATATTGTAGTGAAAAATATGAAGGGAAGGAGATAATGGTAGATAAAAGGCATATAGAAGCTTTTGGATCCTTTAAAGTAACAAATTTCATGCATGTTGTTTTATCCTTTGTAGTAGTGGATGCTATCCCTTGAGTACCTTCATTGATGTCCATTTATACTTCCCAAGCTAGCTACTCTAAGACACTTCTAGTCTCTACTTCCATGCTTATGTTAACATCTTCTTTAAACTATTTATCCCTCTTCAATGTTGATTTGTATTGGGATAGAAAAATCTCACTCCATTTTAGCCTAATTATTACCTCTTCCTTTTATTATGGCCTTCATGGAGCCTATTTCACCTATGGTTCCCATTTTGTGGGCATATTATCTTATCATTTTAACTATGGATGTTACTGCAGTGATTATATATTGGCTAATAGATATTTAAGATGAAGAGATTAAGACCTAAATTTGAAGTTGGGTTTGTTTCTCCATGTGTTCCATTATTTTTGGGTGTTTTTCATTTCACATTTTGGAGAAGTCCTCATCAAGTATCGATTTCATCAATTGGAATTGGATTTTTTTATCTATCTCATATCTCATTCTTGTGTAGGAAAATGATATTTCTTAATCTCCACCAATATTTTTCTCTAATTATAGAATTCATGGTTTGATTATTTACATGGTCATTTGGGCAAAACTATCAAGAATATCTTTTCCCTCTGTCTTAAAGATATCTCAATAGAAATGAAACCATGAAAATGGGTTCTTATTTAAGGCCATATTTATTGTCCAAGGTCTCATTTGAATCTGGAATCCTCATGGCCTCCTACTTTATCAAGTTATTTTTGGATTTTAATTTAAGTTAGTGTTCATGGATATATATTATTGATATATTATTTTGTAACAAGGTTCTAGTGAACATGGTGAAGATTATAGGCCCACCTATCATGGATATTTATTGATCCAATTCCATTTAATATTTTCTCAATTTGTTCCATGTTTTCTTTGCTCAAATGGATCATAGTGGGGTAGCTCTTTTCATGGTAAAATCTATTGGATTTCTTTGGCCTCTATCAAAATTTCTATCTACAAGATCCAACTACCATACTATATCCATTACAAAAACTATATTTGCAATAAATGATAGCAGTCTATATAGTTATTTAGAAATATAAAAGAAGAGGACACTCCCAACTAAAAGTCACCCAACTTGTTTTCCTCTATTCTTAATAGTGTCCCATATTTAGATGATAACATTATGATCCCATATTATATTCATTGAATTATGGATGCATACACATCGAGATAAATTTATAACTATATAAATTTGTACTTCTATAGGGTATATTAGTGCAATAAAAAATTAGTATCATTTGAATTATATTCCATTTATGGTTTAGGTATATGTCAAAGAATAAATCCTTTCTTTGGTGCATTATTAACCATATCAAGTAGGAATGTGTTTTGGGAATTTTGGTATCCTTAATAATAGTTGTCATGCAATCAAATTTCCTAATTCACAATCAGCATGTAAGCTCTAGTGGACTTGCCTCTTTAACCTTGAAATGATACTCTTGACTGAAACAGGTTGAGTCTAGACATCTCCAGATGAGCTTATTTAATTATGTTCTTTAAACATTACGTTCAACTTGATTTTGAAAGAGTCATTACAAATTTAATTTTGACCAAGAATTGTTAAAGTCTATCTAGATTAAAGTAGACCGATGCCTTATCTATTTGGGATATTATAGAAAATTTTAATTGATTCCATGGAATAGAGAGAAAAAGAAGGAAACTGACATACCTAGATTCATTCGAATATCTGTTGGAACCATTTCTTGCATCCATAGGATTCGATTGTCATGCTACAAGAAATCGTTTGAAACCAACGAGCTATTATAGGCTCTGGTCAACTTGCCTCTTCATTCATATTAAAAACAACTATTGCTATAGAAAAACTACAAAATGGGTAAGGAAATCCCAAATGACAATTTATGATATTACAAGATTACACACTCTAGATTAGAATAATACAATAGATGTATTAAAATTACCAAGTAATGAAAATAACTATTAATATGCCTTATGTGGACCGGTGCCTAGATTTATTGGGATGTTATAACAATTTAACAACACTTGTAAAATGAAAATAATGAAAGGGATTGAGAAAGAATTGGCACTATCACATTCATTCGAATATCGTAACAAACATAACAGTTGGCCAATGAGAGAAATATACATAACACATTCAAATAATGTAACACATTATGTAATAACACACAATACTAAGATAAATAAGTAATAGAAATGAGGTCTAAAATTGTATTTATTTCACAAAATAGTACATGCAGAGTTGGTAGAATGTCATTTAACTCTATTTTTCAAAGAAATACATAAATACAATGAAAATTTTGTGTTCAAATGATGTAACAAAACTCTTCTACTCTTCTTGTTCCAATCTGGTAACAACAGAGTCTCTAAACCTCAAGATCAATAGATCTGGAAATGATCTTAGCTTCTTGAGCACTTTCCTATCAAAATCCTGCACAGTAATGGGAGGAATGAGAAATGAGCAAGAAAAAATACATAGAAGGTAATACAACAACACAACTCAAAGGGCACTCAAGTATACCTCTTAGCAAAAATGCTATCTCTAATGCTTGATGCAGATTTTGGCCCTAGATGCTTCCTTTTATAGCCTCTGGTTCTTGAATATATTATTTTTGGCCTAATCCTGGCCTTACATTTGTCACCATATCCACTGATATTTTTTGTATGTTGTCCAGCTGTATAGACCCTAGATCTCCTATTGAGATTTTTCCTTGGATTGAAGGGAGCTTTTATACTAAATAGATTTGGCAAACTTATTTTTCTTCTTCTGTGATGTATACT
Source organism: Wollemia nobilis (assembly GCA_028583015.1). Lineage (NCBI taxonomy): Eukaryota > Viridiplantae > Streptophyta > Pinopsida > Araucariales > Araucariaceae > Wollemia > Wollemia nobilis. The sequence continues at coordinate 2,519,133 of JAQPPZ010017259.1, read as the reverse complement.
TTCTTATTTCCTATCTATCCTAGTTATTCGATTATGTCGTTATAGATTGACCAGGCTGCTATAGTAGAATTTTGATGTAAGACAGAGGGGGACCCAACGTGATGGTGAAGGGAGAGGAGGTAGCATGGAATGTAGACAAACAAAATGGCATAGATTATAGAATGATTAAGAAGTAGGCGGGAGCAATGGAATTTGATTTGTACACAGGACGATGGTGAGATGACGCTCTGTGCAGTGAATGGTTATGATGGATAAGAGAAGATTCCTAGAAGGGGGAGGGCAGATCTAGGTAGGAGGAAAAATAGAATGGAAAACAAGATCTGGAAGTATCTATATGGCACTTTTATAACTATATCTTGTTGGGGTGAACCCTCTGTAACTATATTTCGTCGAAGCATGGAGTGAGCAACTCTTTGTAAGTTGAAGCCATGTTTCACTCTTAACGCACCTTCTTCATCTTCTAAAAATGTAGAACAGGAAATGGTTATGCCTACGTATTGTGCTCTCCATCACTTTTCTCAGTGATGTCTCTGCTTTGCCTCTAGCCACCCTTATTTATAAATCGATGGCTTTGATATGAGCTTGCTCAAACACGATTATTTTATTTTTTGCATGGTATGCTATCTTTCTTGTGGGCATGCGTGATCTAATTTTGTTTCAAGATGTTAGGATTTGTCTTCTGATCAGTTCACTTCATCTTCACACTGGTACAGTCCGTGCAATATTTCTTGATAGTATGTTTGTTTTATCCCTTGGTTGTGGCTTGAATTAGTCATTTCTTTAGGTCCTTTGCTTGTGTTTCTAATTCACCTTGCAGTGGTTGCTATTTGTCATAGCTTATTTTGGTTTAATGGTTGTACTTGTTAATGATTCACCACCTTAGTCTCACTCGCATTGTTATGGAATATTTCTCTTTTCCTTTGGTTGTAGTCCACCAGCTTTGCATATGAAGGATTGTGCCTATTGGATCCATCAATTGATGATGACTGTTGGATGAGATTTGCATTGTACACCTTTGAAATAATGTTAGCTTTATAATATGGAAGGTATATATCAATGGTGATTATGCACATTATACAGGATATCCCAAAATTTTATTGGTTGATCAATTTCATAATAATTGTTAGACTAAGGCTTTAATTCTATTGTGAATATTAATATTTGACTCAAGATTAAATTAGAGCTTTATCCTTCATTTAATACTTATTATTAAAGAGTAATCGAACAATTTCTAACCTTTGGTTAATACACAATATTTAATAACCAGATTACCTTGCTAATGGTTTACCGTTTGATCAACCATGTGATTTTGCATGTTCATCCGATTATCTAGACATGTGCTAGGGTTTATCAAGAATGGGGGATCATTATCAATGTGATCAAACCCTTTTTAAACCTTAATCAATTGTTTGAAAATGTAATGGACCATGTCTTTAAAATATTCAAGTGTTTTTATTTGTACGTGATTGTCAGATCTGGTTAGGGTTTACCACTACCGTTGGATCTGGTAGATCTATACTCTTTTTATTAGACTTTATTTACCTTTGAGGATCATGAGTAAGTGTAGTCATTGGATTAAATTGGGGATAAGCGCAACCATCCGATCTTGGTCAAATACTTCTTAATCAACGACTATTCGGACATCGTTCACCTTTTAAATCCAATCACTACTATTGGATCCGGTAGGAAAGAGCACAACCATCCGATTAAGACATGATTGTACCCTTCTTAATGGATGATTGCTTTGATAAAGTTCTATCATCGGATCTTAACTTGGAATGAGCGTGGTCATTGGATTGACCCATGATGTGCTGTATTTTATGAAGCTTTTATTGGATCGTGGTTCTTAGATCTTGGTAGGTCGAGCGCTGCCATCAGATTGGGATGTAGTTGTATGAATAGTTCTATCGTTGGATATATCCTAATTAAGTGCCATCATCAAATCTCTTTATAAAAATAGCATGGTCATTTATTGTCTTTGAGCTTTTCATCTTGTCAATATTTGATGGCCTTGTTGGATGATAGCTGTAGTATCGGGTCGTATTTGAGCGTGACCATTAGATTTCAATACGATGAAGCGCTACTGTAGGATTAGCTTGCGACCAAGCACTATCATAGATATTTATTTAAAATTTATCAAAAGAGACATTGTTTAATATTTGATCAACTTTCCTGGAGTGTGGCCATTGTATCAATCAATCTTAAGCGCAACCGTTGGATCTGCTTGGATATAAGGGTATTTGACTTTGACTTGGATGAGACCTTTTTATCGATCGACTACTTTGTGATGCATGCTGCCATTGGATTACCCATGGTGGGGGTGCATCCATTGATATTCCTCACACCTGCACATTCTTTAAACATAAGCATGAGTAATTTTTTTAAAACTAACCTTGGTGGTTTATGGTAAACGCGTATTTGATGGATCAATTCTTGATCAAGCACAACTGTGGATCTTCCGTGACCATTGTACCTAGGATTTCAAAATTTAGACCATGGTTCTTTATTAAGTCAAGTGCATCCATATGATTTCTCTTCGATGAAGCATTGCCCTTAGATCTCTTGTAATATGCAAGCTTGATAATCGAAAGGGGTGCATTATTTTATTTCAATAATCTTTGATTAAGCCGAAAGGGGTAATTAGTAACGTATTAAGGACCTTGCTAATGAATGATTAATTCTAGGTTTACCTTCATGTTACATGATATTCTTACCATTCCATTGTTTGGAATTTGACTTAAGCACTACCATAGGATTTTGATGAGGATCGACACAACCATTGATTTTTCCCAACCCGCGAGGTTAGTTACCAAAGGGACACTTATTGAATTGTTTTTTTTTTAAAGAGCACAACCATCCGATTGAATCTTGATCAAGCGCTGCCTTTGGATCTCTTGGAATAGCCCAATGTTTAATTAAAGGGGGCACATACCCTTAAGGCTTAAATTAATTTTTCATTCGAAACCTTAGATTTTACCTCTTTCGACCATGGGGCATTAAAGGATTGACTCTTTGAGTGTGTGCATCCATCCGATCAAGGAAAATCTGGGTGCTACCCTTCGATCTCCTCAAGGTGCTCGATATTTAATGAAAAAGGGGGGTGCATACCTTTGAACCATTAGCATTTGGCTTAAGACTTTGGGTTCTTGGACTTTAGACCATGGCGCTTACCTTGCTCTTTTAAATGATTTTATTAAAACTTTACTTTAGTGGAGAGGTGGGCTTGGTCCAAAATGTTTTATTTATACTCTTAGGTACCTTGGGACTTAGTGGTTTATTCTTTTGAGTTAGGCTCAAAAATTATGATTATTATGAGTCATAAACCTTACTTTAAAAAGTCAAGTTTTTTTATGATTTGACCATTGTAGTGGATGCTTATATAATTTGACCTTTATGGATTTTTATAGGATAAAACAATGGCCATAAAATCAACCCAAAAATGGCTAAGGTTAATTTCTAGCGTATGGAAGTCAAATTCTCAGGTGAAAATGCAACAGAGCCTAGCAAATTTTGTTAACTTTTTTGAAACCCAAAATTTTAAAATTGGGGGTCTTCAGATGTTGAGTCAATTTTAGCTCCAAAATAGGCTCTAACTGGGACAATGTGTTGAAAACATGAGGCACTTGAGAATTACAGAATCTCCTGGTTTTATTGCAATCTTGGAAAAAATTTCAAATCATCAATACTGATAAGTAAAGCTTTGAGAAACAAAACATAACAACTTTTAAATTGAAAAACTGTAATAGCAACATAATATCAAAGTAATAGAGCATTAAAAACTATAATTCCTTTTATTCAATTTGGAAACTAAGGTCAAAATTTTAGAAAGAGATAAGTTTTTTAGATATATTGTTATGTTTGTTTTAGCAAAGTAATAGGATATGATTACACATAATTTGTCAAAGTTATTTGTTCCATCATGTTTTGGCCCATGTGTGTGTTTGTACATTCATTTTGATTTCTAAGTCTTTCGAAACTTTGCCATATTTGAGAAAAATAGTTAAGCCTAATGTATGATTTCACTCTTAAATATTTTCACCATTCTGTAGGGCTCCACTACCAGTCAAGCGTCTATAGCCTTAGTGGAAATGCTTCTAATCCCATCTGGTTTTACTCTACTGCCATTCAAGCATCTATAGCCCCGGTAGAGGTTTTCCAAGATATCTCAGGCAGTGACTCAATTTGCGTTATTTTGATTTTCTTTCTTGTTTGAGAAGTATTTGGATATAAGCAAATTGTGCAATGAGTATGTCTGAGTTGAGGATTAGTTTCTGGCTAAAAAAGATGAGTGTAATGATTTTTAGCTCAACCACCTTCTCAAAGATAACTTTGTTCCTTGGACCTTGAAGTCACCTTAAGTATCATTTGTAATGTGAGGCTTTAACATGGTGTTTCAATCAACTTTGATTTCATTCTATTTTATCTCTTATCATATGACCCATGCATAAACATTCATATTTGAAAAATTGTAAAATTCATCAAAGTCTAGAATAAATATCTTTTCTTCTTATTATTTTTGGAGGAACCAATAGTTATGTATACTCATAAAACTAAGAATACCATGTGAAACAACAAACTCAGAACTATACCAACAAGAAAAGAAAATCTTATCTGGTAAACAAAATAACAACAAAATACATCACTCTATTTTTGGGGGTTTTGTTTTTTTTCTATTTTTTTCCTTTTATATATATATATATTTTAGCTGGCCCAACCACATGGATTATACATATTGATGTGTTGGCCATTAAAAGGGATAGTCATTGGTTCTCCTTGCAAATTCTGCAATTTGTATGTATTCTGACCACCAACATGGGCTATTTGGTATGGAACAATCCATTTAGGTTTGATTTTTCCTTTTTCACCATGCTTATCATTTTTAGGGTCCCAATAGATGACTATATCTCCTTGAGAGAAAGGAGTACCTTTGGCTTTCTTATTAATTTTTTTATAGTTTTCTAAGTTTGTTCCATCATTCTATTAAGGGTCTCTCTTCTTTGATCTTCTAACAAGACAATTTGGTCTAGCATTCTTTGTAAAGGGTTGGGGTCTTCATGATATTGCAACAAGAGGTGAAGTGCCAATTTTTCTATTCTTGAGGGTAATAAGGCTTTCTCTCCATATACCATTTCATAGGGAGTCCTTGTGTTTCTTTTAATAGACAACCTATCAGCCCAAAGAGCAAATTTTAGTTCACTATCTCATCCCCTTTTGTTCTTACCTAATAATATTTTTATTCTAGTTATTACATTTTTATTTGATGACTTAGCAATACCATTACCTTGGGGGTAATAATTATAAGAATGTGAGAGTTCAATTCCATAGTTAGAAAAAAATTGTATCATTTCATATGAAACAAAATATTGCCCCTTATTTGTTACCAATTTTTGAGGAACTCCAAACTTGGTTAGAATATTTTCTTCCAAGAATTTGATAATGGTGGCAGTTGTGGAGGTTATTAAAAGAGCAACCTCTACCCACTTGGTGAAGTAGTCCATAGCAGTTATGATCCATTTGTGTTGGCTTGATGAATTAGGCTTGATCTCTCCAATTAGGTCAATACCCCATTGGGTGAATGGTGCTTCAATGATTATTGGTTTGAGGGGCATGGCTTCTAGTTGCTTCTTTCCTGCAAAAACCTAGCAATTATGATAGTTCCTAACATATCTATATACATATTTAAAAGCGAAAGGTCAATAATATCCTTCTCTCATTATTTTATTAGTTGTGGATTTTGGAGCAAAATGTCCTCCACAAAAACCATCTTGAAATTCATTAATTATTTTAGGAACTTCATTTTCATATAAATAGACTAATAAAACTCCATTAAGGTGCTTCCAATAAAGCACACCATATTGCACATGATATTTTTGAGCTTGAAGTGTTACTGACCTCATTCTATTTGTTGATATATCTCTGGAAAAATACAGAGTTTGTAAATATGCGAGGATTTCATCATACCATTTATATTCTCAATTATTGATTCTCCTGTTATCATGTATTTCATCTATTGTAATGACATTATTAGAGTCCTATCCTTTATATTCTAGTTATTTGGCTAAGCCATGTTCTTTTACAATTTTGACTATTTTTAATTCAACATCATATTGCAAAAGTTTCACCATCCATCTTGTTGGCCTTCCTAAAGGCTCAGATTGGGTAAAAATATATTTTATTGTTATGAAAGGGATGCAATAGTAAAATTTGTTTGAGATGAATATACCTTTGAAATATTCTAAAGATTGAAAAACTGCATAAGCATGCTTTTCCAGTAGGGTATATTTCATATGTGCTCCTTTCAGACCTGAACTCATGAAGGCTATTGGCATTTCATTATTTTCAAAATATTTTTGTGAAAGAACTACAACAATTGAATCTTCAAATGCATATGAATAAATGTTAAAGTCTTTAGAATAATTAGGGCATCTTAAGGCTGGAGTAATAGAAATGGCTTCTTTTATTCTATTGAATGCTTCCATATTTTCTACTGTCCATTTTATTTCTCTAGTTTTCTTAACCATGTCATTTATGGGTTTGGTCATCTCTAAAAAATTTGGAACAAATCTTCTAACAAAATTTATTTTGCCAAAGAATGACCTGACTGCTTTTAAGTTCTTGGAAGGAGGAATTTTGGAAATAGCTTCTATTCTTTCTGGGTCAATGCTTATTCCTTTTTTCTGACACTATATGACCTAAAAATTCCTTCTGTAGTTTTGAATATGCACTTCTTGGTATTTAGAGAAATTCCAAATTCTTTGCACTCAGAAAAAACTGCAACTAAGTGTTCTAAGTGATCTTCTGGATTCTTAGAAAATATTGTGATATCATCTAGGTATACAACTACTATTTTTAATATTAATCCTTTGAAGGTAAATTCCATTGCTCTATGAAAAGTAGCACCTTCATTCATCAGTCCAAAAGGTATTCTTAAATATTCAAATGTGCCCCAAGGTGTAGTGAATGTTGTTTTATGTCTATCTTCTAGATTTATCTGAATTTGATTGTATTTAGAAAAACCATCTAGCAGGGATAATCTGGATGAACCAACTATTGCTTGCAATAGTTGTTCCATATTGGGCAATGGGTAATTGTATTTTAATGAACTCTTATTTAAATTTATAAAGTCTACACAGAGTCTAATATCACCATTATTTTTTTTGACTGGTACTAAATTGGATATCCAAGAAGAAAATCTTACCTTTCTGATTATTTTGGAATCCAACAATTTTTGTACCTTCTTTTGCATTATTGGGTGTAGAGTAGGGTTGTATTTCCTTTTTTTTTGTCTAAATGGCTTGGAATTTTCCTTTATGGGTATTATGTGTGTCATCACATATGTTTTGAAGGTTTTAATGTCTTCATAAATCCAAGCAAAATGTTCCTTATTTTTCTTTAAGAAACTGATGTATCTAGCATTTTCTTTTGCTAGCAAGGCCACATCTACCTTCACTATTCTGGGTTATTTCATTGTACCAATGTTAATATATTCAGATATTACTTCTCTATGTAAAGGCTTGTAATATTTGGCAAAATCATCAAATAGACTCTCTAGAGAAACCAATCCTAAAGGTATCCTATTTTTTTTCAACTGGATTACTTCTACTGGCTCTCCTATTTGGTATTTTAACTTGTCTTCATCCTTTTCATCATAGATTATATTTGCATATTGATTTTGTAGAGTCATGAAATATTTAATGTCTACATCGTCTTGAAAGACCTGTAGGTAAACTATGTTATCTGGCATAGAAGGCTTATAAACTAAAATAGTTGGGATCTGTCCATATATTATGTAGTTATTTCTAGATGATCTAGGCCTGAGGCATTTATAGCTAAAAGGTCTGCAACATGATTTTTTTCTCTTGGAATGAATGAGATATTGAAAGCTAAGAATTTTTCAATTTCTTCTAATACTGTATTTTTATATTGCTTTAGCCTAGGATGCTTGGTCTGATATTTACCTTTGATTTGTTGTATAATTAGCTCTACATCTTTGGTTACATTTAAGTAGTTAATGCCTATTTTTTTTGCTTTTCTTAACCCTAGCAATAAAGCTTCATATTCAGCTACATTATTGGTGCATGGGAATTCTAGTCGGTAAGGGATACCAAGGTATTTTTCTTTTATGTCAATAAAATTAATTTATGTACCTGCTCCATATTAGGAATTAGCTCCATCAAAAGACATGGTCCAAATTTCTTGAGTTAATACTCTATCTGATTCAACATCTACCATTTTCATAACTTTCAGATCCATGTTCTTTGCTTCTGGTACTTCCATAAAGAATGGGTTGTGCCATATGGAGTAAACTCCTGTTGTAGAAATTTATTATCATTAACAAAAATCATTCATCAATATGCATAAATATCAAATCATTCATCCACAAATAAGTATCCACAATAACAATCCACAAATGAGAGAGAGATAGATAATACCCTTAAGGTAGTGAAACACCAATAATACTCCTTAAGGAAGGAATCACTCCACAAGTTCTCCCAAGATGAGAGAGCCACTAAAGGAGGGCAAAGTCCCATAAGCCACTTCATGGGAAAAGGTGATTACATAAGATTCCTCTCCAAAAATGATTACAATGACAAATATCTCTTCTTTATATATCCATCTTCTTGTTCTACTTTAGGGAGCGTACTACTAATATAATATTTTATTATAATATAATATAATATTATAATACAATCAACCTTGGGTTATGTGTGGCCCATGCCAACCCTTATACAATATAATAATATATCCCCAAATATCTATTCATAGGTACCCTACCATGCCACCCTCCTTACAAATGTTTCGTCCTCGAAACATATGAAGAAACATGATAATATGATTTGCTAAGCAATGTTAGAAACTGGTACCAATATCGATCATCCATCCATCCAAGTGAAACACGTTGATACTAGTATGCCATTTTGTTACTTGAGTATCCAAATATGCTTTTTTGGCTCCATGCTTCTGCTGCTGTATTTTGATAACTTGAATTATGGGTCCACTTGTTCCTTGATGCTGATGAACCACTCTAAAAACCATGATCACTATTCTTTCTCTTCCAAACACTACTATAGTTGATGCCCTTTTGATTCCATGTAGAACCATAATATTTTTACCTTGAACCATACCCCAAGATTATTGCCACTCATGGTGGTGTGGATGGTGATATGGTGCAACCTTAACTTGATGTTCTACCTTCTTTGACTTCTCAACATTTGGATCCATTGTTTTAAATTCTTATATACATTGTTCTTTTATGTTCTCTTTGTTTGGTGTGTCCTTGTGCTCTTCTATCAAAGCTTCCTTGGAATTTGTTACTATTATTTCCACTAAATTAGTTACTGGTACTTCTTCCATGCACTCTTTTGTTGCTACTGCCATCTTGGATTCTGTTTCAGGTTCTTCAATTTGTTTCTTTACAACCACTTCTTGATTTTCCTTGGATCCTTGCTCCTTAAGCTGAGAAATATCCTACTATGTTATCTTCTTTTTCCTGTACCATAACTTCATAAACTTCTTTTGCACAATAATGTTAACAGTATCCAAAGAATCTAACCAAGGATAACCAGGAACAATATCCTCATCTTCCATCTCAATAGCATAGAAATCTGAATGTAAAACATACTTATCCATGGTGATCTTCAAATCTTCAAAAATATGAACATGCTCACCCTCTAGCTGTATGTCCTTAATTTTTGTTGCTTGAACTTGCAACTTCTTAGCAAAAGTAATATTAATAAAATTATATCTTCTACTAGGATAAATGGAAATAATAACTTGTTCCTTTTGAATGCTTCCATGAACCTGCAAAATAGAACTTTTAGTTGAATTTAAACCTTTTTTATTTTGCTCTTGCTTTTGTAAATCCAACGATGTATCTTCTATATTCCTCTCATTATTATCTTCTCTGGAATTTTTATCTTTCTACTTGAGTAGTTTTATTTCTTTTTCATAGTCTTCATTCTATTTCCTGAAAAATTCCCAATCTCCTTTTATTTCATTCTGCTCATTTTAAATTCCCTATAGTTTCTTTTTAAGGTCTTTGATGATATCCCACATGCTATTTATATTTTGATCCCTTCCTTCAAGTTTTCTATTACAAATATCTAACTTTATTTGTAATTGAATAGGTACCCATGTGCTCAAGAATGTTGGTTCAATTTGATCCCAAGTGCACAAGAATTTACCACATTTAAACATTTTTATCCATTGTAAATATTTCCCCATAAGCAAAGTATGACAACCATATTGTAACCTGTTTTCACTAACTTGATATTTTACTATTTTTAGCCACTCTCACATCAATATAATTTTCTCCATTAAAATTTTCCACTCTCACATCAATATCATTTTCTCCATTAAAATTTTCCAATGACATAGTTGATGCCCTAATGCAACTAGGATTTTTTGACAATATATATCATACCTTAATGCAAAATAGAGTTTTATGGAAATAAATATCTTCCCACTAATTTGAAGCTAAAAATTTACATACAGAACTAAATCTACAATTTTTCTTCCAAACAAAATAAAGTGCAACTAATTTGCTTACCCGAACTAAACAAATTTCATCTTTTGAAAAAATCATGACTTGAAAATTTGTCACTACCCTTGTTCCATATGGCTGACTTTAGAAGGTTGTATCTCCCTCAATACTACTCATATTCCTTCATATGACCACTCATTTTAAAGCTCTTCAAATTTTGCACAAACTAATCCAAGAATCACCTGAATCGGATAAAATTTTGCAGAGATATGGCTTCTAAAAGATGAGATATTTTTCCAAAAAAAATCTTTGAAATTCGTCACTATCCTTATTTCGGGTGACTAAATTCAAAAGGTTGTATCTCCCTCAATACTACTCGGATTACTTCATATGGCCACTCATTTTAAAGCTCTTCAAATTCTACACCAACTAATCCAATAATCACCTGAATCAGATAAAATTGTGTAAAGATATGGCTCTTGAAAGATGAGATGTTTTTCCAAAAAAAATTGCCCTAATTTTGTAATTTCACACAAAAATCCCCACTTTGCCAAAATCGTTGCTCTGATACCACTTGTTGCAGAAATTTATTATCATTAACAAAAATCATTCATCAATATGCAGAAATATCAAATCATTCATACACAAATAATTATCCACAATAACAATCCACAAATGAGAGAGAGATAGATAATACCCTTAAGGTAGGGAAACACCAATAATACTCCTTAAGGAAGGAATCACTCCACATGTTCTCCCAAGATGAGAGAGTCACTCAAGGAGGGAAAAGTCCCATAATCCACTTCATGGGCAAAGATGATTACATAATATTCCTCTCCAAAAATTATTACAATGACAAATATCTCTTCTTTATATATCCATCTTCTTGTTCTACTTTGGGGAGCCTACTACTAATATAATATTATAATATAATATAATATAATATAATATTATAATACAATCAACCTTGGGTTATGTGTGGCCCATGCCAACCCTTATACAATATAATAATATATCCCCAAATATCTATTCCTAGGTACCCTACCAACTCCCATCATTTTTTCTTCAACAAAGTTTACTAAATTTATCATGGTTTCATATGTTTGAATTAACTCTACGGAGTGTTTGTTAAATGGTTCCCTTCATAAGATTATGTTTTCCTTATTTGTTATTGGGATTGTAGCATAGGACCAATCCAATTGGATTGAACCTCCCAGTTGTTCTGCCCAATATCTATTGAGTAATAGTGAGAAGAATGGGTCAACATCAACTACTGCAACGTCCATGACTATGCCCTTTTTGGGATGTTGGTATAGGAAAACAACAATCCAATTATCACTCCTACATAAGGAATTTGTATGATTTTCATTACCAAAATAGGGGCAGAATATCTTGTACAGATTAACCCCATTTGGTCAGCTATTAATTTGGGCACGATATTGTGTGAGGCTCCACTGTCTAGCATACAATTATGAATCACATACATTTATCCTTCATCTTAATTATACCTTAATGATACATAGAAGGGTTTGACAGAGGATGGTGATCTTGTATCATATTGATTTTGTTTGGCAACATGGCAAGTTGGATCTTCTTTTTGTTCCACTAGTCCAAATGCTCTGCAAACTTGTTCTCTGTATTGCTGAACTTTCATAAGTTCTCCAAAAGTGATGTTAACTTCCTATTTATTGAGTTTTGACCCAACATCAAATTCTATATTTTTTATATCCAGTGGTATGTTGCTTTCCTCTTTGGATGTTTCATCTTCTAATTCTATTATTTTAGGAATAATCTTTTTGAAGGTTCTATCAATTTTCTCTTTACTGATATTTTTATTTGCAAAATTTTATTTTCTCATTTCACTTATTGATGTTTTTTTGGTTCTATTAGGGATAGTTCTATTCCTTAAGCTCAGAGTATTGGTAGCTTCTAATTCTTCCACTTTCTTAGCAGTAGGGATTAGTTTACCTTACTTCATTTTATCATATCTTGACTCATATGGTTTTTGCAAGATTTTAGTTCCTTTAGTTACAAAAATTTGAGGATGATGATTTGAGGAATACTTATCCATATTTTCTTCGAACAACCTTTCTATGGATTCATCTTCTAAAGACCAACAGACATTAATTCTTATATCATCCTCCAAATCATCATGTAAATCTACATTGCATTGATCACTTAGATGTATTCCACATGCATAAGGGTTATGAGGTGCATCACAAGTAGAGCAAAAATAGGGAAAATCTTCTGCTATGTTGGCATATGGTATTGGGTTAGGAACACTGTTCTGATCTTTGTCAGATTCTTTATTTTTTTAGCTATTATTTTCATTATTCCTACTCCTATTTCCTTCTTCAGGGCCATTGTTGTTTCCCCAATTTCTATTGAAATTTTTCTTGAAAGGAGGGTGATTATCAACATATGGTCATTCTATTTGTGATGTCTCACCATTATTACCATTGTTTCTCTCAATTCATGCTAACCTGTTGTTCATGGTATTGAACATCTTAGCCATTTGATTAGTCAATTTCTCCATTGGATCTATTTCAGTTCTTCTTTGTATATCAAAGACTACCATTTTGGGCTTTCTCTTAGGTAAATTGACTTCCAAAGAGTAAGGCTTCATATTACCACTATCCAGTATGTTCCTTTCTATATCCATTAATTTCTCCATACAACTATCAATGGTAGTGGCTTATTCCTGCCTCAACTCATAATTAAACTCCCCTTGGAAAGCATTTTTATAGAAACAAATGGACTAAATATCACTAGGCCTAAGATTGGCAGGGATTTTATTTTTGGTTTTTGAGAAGCTTCTATTTAAAGTCACTGACAACCTCATTTTATTTTTTCTTCATAGTGGCTAACTCAATTAATAGAGATTGTTCATTTTTTATTTCCTCGTATTTCTTTAGAAAAATAGCTTCCATTTTAGTGAAACCTGGGATATCATTTTCAAGGAGGTAATTGAACCATTCCTTGGCATATTTTTCTAGGGTTTGCAGAAATAGTCTTAAGACTACATCTTCATGCTCTACCTCTAAACTATCCATTGCATACAGGAAACTTTTGATGTGATCTTCTCCAATTACTACATTATTTTCTAGGAATTTTGGAAGGTATTTGTGGGCTTTACTGGGTAAGGCATTTAAATTCATAGGTAACACAAAAGGCCTATATCTATTGGTTCTCCATAAATGAATATTAGCCTGATTTTTTTGATTTGTCTAGGCCATTGTTATTGTAGGTATAATGAAATTCAAATTTATAGCAGCAATGCCTATCAAGATATGGGTTTAGGTGGCCTAGGTATAATTTGAAGAATTATTTACCTCTGTATTATAATCTATAGGACTATGGGATTGAGATGATTCTGATGTATTTTCTACAGTAGTATTTAAAACTTCATCTACAATAATATTAGCAACAATAGTATTATGAATTTTATTTTTCTTTACGTACTTTTTACTGCTAAAATATGATTTATTCTCATAAACAGTACTCTTAAGAAGTGGGATTTTTTTATTATGGGTAAATACCTCTGGGTTCTCGAATTCTGGGAATAACTCCTTATCGCTTCTCCTGGTGTGCGCCGACACATTTTGCTCCTTATTTCTTGATTTTTTGTTTCTAGGTTCATCCAGACAAAGTCACCAGCATGTTGGTGCAAAAATAATAGAAAATGTAATCAAGATTGCTTGATTTTTTTAAATCTTGACCTCACAAGAGCTAGCTCTTTGAAAAAAATTCAAGAAAAACAAGAAACGTAAAGACACTCCAAAATTCAATTGAAAACTACAGACAAAATAAAATAAAGAACGTAAAAAATCATAAAAATCAAGACGCATGTTCTTTATTCTAATTTGGCCACTCGTTGATTAATATATGTCATGAAATCCAGGATTAGAACATAAAAATTCTCCCTGGTAATGGCACCAAAAAATTGTTGGAACCATTTCTTTCATCCATAGGATTCTATTGTCACGCTACAAGAAATTATTTGAAACCAACAAGCTATTACAGGCTCTGGTCAACCTGCCTCTTCATTCTAATTAAAAACAACTATTGCTATAGGAAAACTATAGAATGGGTAAGGAAACCCCTAGCGGTAATTTATGATATTACAAAGATTACATACTCCATATTAGAATAATACAATAGATGTATTAAAATGACCAAGCAATAAAAATAACTATTATTATGTCTTATGTGGACTGGTGCCTAGATTCATTAGGTTGTTATAACAATTTAACAACACTTGTAAAATAAAAAAAATGAAAGGGACTGAGAAAGAATTGGCACTATTACAATCATTTGAATATCGTAACAAACATAATAGTTGGTCAATGAGAGAAATGTACATAACACATTCAAATAATGTAACATATTACGTAATAACATACAATATCGAGATAAAGAAATAATAGAAATGAGACCCAAAATTGTATTGATTTCACAGAATATTACATGCAGAGTTGGCAGAATGCCATTTAACTCTATTTTTCAAAGAAATACATCAATACAATGAATAAATTCTATTCAAATGATGTAACAAAACTCTTCTACTCTTATTGTTCCAATATGGTAACATTAGAATCTCTGAACCTCAAACTCAATAGATCTGGAAATGATCTCAGCTTCTTGAGCACTTTCCTATCAAAATCCTGCACAGTAATGGAAGGAATGAGAAATGAGCAAGAAAAATACACAAAATGGAATACAACAACACAAATCAAAATGGAACTCAAGTATACCTCTTAGCAAAAATGTTATATCTAATGCTTAATGCTGATTCTAGCCCTAGATGCTTCCTTTTATAGCCTTTGGTTCTTGAATTTGTTATTTTTGGCCTAATCCTGGCCTTACATTTGTCACCATATCCACTGATATTTTTGTATGTTGTCCAGTTGTATAGACCCTGGATCTCCTGTTGAGATTTTTCCTTGGATTGAAGGGAGATTTTATACTAAATAGATTTGGTAAACTTGTTTTTCTTCTTCTACGATGTATACTTTCTTATTTCTTGTCTATCCTAGTTATTCGATTATGTCGTTATAGATTGACCAGGCTGCTATAGTAGAATTTTGATGTAAGACAAAGGGGGACCCGACGTGATGGTGAAGGGAGAGGAGGTAGCATGGAATGTAGATGAATAGAATGGCATAGATTACATAATGGTTAAGAAGTAGGCGGGAGCAATGGGAGTTGATTTGTACATGGGACGGTGGTGAGATGATGCTCTATGGAGTGAATGGTTATGATGGACAAGAGAAGATGCCTAGAAGGGGGAGGGCAGTGCTAGGTAGGAGGAAAAATGGAATGGAAAACAAGATCTGGAAGTGCCTATATGGCACTTTCATAACTATATCCCGTTGGAGTGAACCCTTTGTAACTATATTCCATCGAAGCATGGAGTGAGTAGCTCTTTGTAAGCTGAAGCCATGTTTCACTCTTAACGCGCCTTCTTCATCTTCTAAAAATGTAGAACAGGAAATGGTTATGCCTACGTATTGTGCTCTCCATCACTTTTCTCAGTGATGTCTTTACCTCTAGCCACCCTTATTTATAAATCGATGGCTTTGATATGAGCTTGCTCAAACAAGATTATTTTATTTTTTGCATGGTATGCTATCTTTCTTGGTGGGCATGCATGATCCGATTTTGTTCCAAGATGTCAGGATTTGTCTTTCGATCAGTTCACCTCATCTTCACACTGGTACAGTTCGTGTGATATTTCTTGATAGTCTGTTTGTTTTGTCCCCTGGTCGTGGCTTGAATTAGTCATTTCTTTGGGTCCTTTGCCTATGCTTCCAATTCACCTTACACTGGCTGCTATTTATCGTAGCTTATTTTGGTTTAATGGTTGTACTTGTTAATGATTCACCACCTTAGTCTCGCTTGCATTGTTATGGAATATTTCTCTTTTCCTTTGGTTGTAGTCCACCAGATTTGCATATGGAGGATCGTGCCTATTGGATCCATCAATTGATGATGATCGTTGGATGAGATTTGTATCGTACACCTTTGAAATAATGTTAGCTTTATAATATGGAAGGCATATATCAATGGTGATTATGCACATTATACAAGATATCCCAAAATTTTATTGGTTGATCAATTTCATAATAATTGTTAGACTAAGGCTTTTTGTAGCACCCTAAAATTGGCGCAGTTAAAATTACAATAATTACATTCACCTTAGTAAATAATTTAAAAATCAAATTTAACCTCTCAAACCGCCCGTTAACCGTCGGGTATTTCGTTTCCCCCTTTTTCGTGCCAATTTTAGAGGTTTTTTTGACCGTTTGACGATATCGTCGCCGATCAGACGATATCGCCCCAGATTTGATGATTTCATTTGGACTAGGACGTCCAGACGATCTTGTCGCAAAACTAAATTTGCATAGTTGGAATCTGTTCCAACGGGTCTCCAATCTGGGCAGAAGCGTGTCTGCGCCGTTGGGACCCTCCCCCATTGGAGATCTCCCAAATTGGGATGATCTCCAACCTCCCAACAACTCCCCCTAAGCCTATTTAACTTCTAGGATTTTCCCTCCCCAACCCCTGGTTGAATTTATCTGCAAACTAATTCCCTCTACGTCAACACATCCTAATCTTGCTTTTGCACTAGTCCCATAGCCATTTTGTTGTAGGTACATCACTGGTTTTCAGTCGAAGCCAGCACCCATCGTCGTCGACGAACCTGTTCAAATAGGAGGCGATCCTATCGAATTTGAGGCGATTTCATACTGATGCGAGACGATCTCGACTGCAGTCTACATCGAGGTAATCAGTGCCTGAAGTTTGCTCTTCTTAACTTTTTCTTCATCTTTTTATTCTGCAAATTAGACTATTTATTTAGTGTTTATGCTATTTTGCATTTGGTGTTCACCCATTTAGCTTAGAATGCATGTTAAGTTCATGATTTGCCATTAAAGTACAGTAATTTGCATTAATTTCTATTCTTAAATATTGTTCAGTATTCATATTGCTATTTGGTGTAATTTGCCTCTGTTAGCACAATAGAATTTCTTGTATTTTGCATCTATTTTCTGTCTTGCAAGTCTCTGACGAATTCGTCTGATGAATTCGTCAGATCTCGGATGAATCTGTCAGTCTCAGATGATTCTGTCAAATTGCGTACGATCTCGTCGGATTGCAGAGCGATTCTCGTAGAATCCTCGACGATCCGTACTACTTCAAACGTCGAATCTTCTTCGGACATCCGGATCAGGTATTTTTCATTGGCATTATATAAAATTCTCTCGTTTTTCTGCTTTCAAATCTGTCTGTTGTATTCATGGAACTTGCATTTTCATATAGTTTAATTTAGTTTCATTCGGCCAAACCTAGGATGAATGTTTAAGGTTAAAACGAACTCATTAAACACATTCCAAAAACCTAGGCATGGAAACTACCGTTAAATGTTTCCTGGTGAACCCACCATCCGTCGAAAAATCACCAAAATACACCTCCCTTGAGAGGCGGGACCTTTGCAAAGTCCTCTCGTCCAAGGTACCGCATCATACTTTTCCCATCCTCCTTCCGGGCGCGGATCCTATAGCCTGAAGGTAGGGATGCGAAAAATTTGGAGCGATACATTTTGGTGAACCCGACGTGAATGCATTTTAAACCTTTTGAAAAAAAAAACAAAAAAAAAATATATGTATACAAGAAAAACAAAAACAAAATCATCATTTCATGTTTTAGATTCAATTCTAAATAGTAGATGCTAAATATTACTTTTAGAAGCACTAAACAAACCATGAGTTTTTAATCAAATCAATATGAGCCCATTAGTAATGTTGGAAGAATTCAGCCAAATACATTTGTTGATTATGATCAACCTTATCCCTATTCAACATCACCTCCATCACACTTCTCTCACTTTTCATCCTTACCCCAACAAGACAATCCCTTTGCCAATCCTCTTCACAACGATATTATCTATTCTCCCATATATCCATATTATGTCTATCAATCCACATATAATCCTCCACCACCTTTTCAATACTCTTCTTTTAATACAACACATCCATTTCAACAAGAAAATACTTATTCTTCCAATTCTACCATGCACTCACCTCTTACATCGCAATATTCCTATCATCATTCAACCCATAATAAAGAAAGTAGAGGTGAGAAACCATTAGGCCCTTTTATGACAAAATTCCTAAGGCATTTATCAAAAACCTCTCAAAAACCTTCATCACGTAAATTTACAAAGCTCAATCAACCAATGGATATAATTCTCAAGTATTTACTTGACACAAATAAGATTGAACTCCCTTCCATAAGACAACCTGATACCATAACAAATTGGTTTAAACCTGAGCTACATTGTGAATATCATAGAGTAGATGGACATATGACACAAAATTGTAAAGATTTAAGATGTGCAATTCAAGATTTGATTGATAAGGGTCTTTTTAATATAAAGGAATTACAATCTACAACTGATTATAAATCTTCAGTAAACAATCAAACTCCTACACAACAAATACCAATAATCAATCAAGACGTGGGGATCTCCCAAGAACCCCTATTCAATTATCAACAACAAGAAACCAATCAAATATTGCATGTTAATGTGTGCCATCATGATGATATTATTAATATTGTAACAAAAAATACAAATGAGCAACCTCAAGTTCAATCAACTCAATCCGATATTCAAGATATGGATTCCTCATTTGACCAACCTTCAAAACTATCTTTGGCTCTAGAGAATGATCCAAAATGGAATGTAAGCATAGAAAGCTCATATTTAGAATCAAACTCTCAATCTGAAATCCACTTTGATAGCCAACAACAAGTGATTAATCCTCAAGCAAAGATATCCCTTTTAGAAGTATTACAAAGTTCCCATAAGGAAACTTTGTTCAAGATACCTAGACAACAATTTGTTCCTCATCATATTTTCTCTAAGAACATAATTAATGGTGTAAACCCTCTTGAGGTTAACCATATTTCATTCTATGATGAGGATATTCCTTCCTCTACTCCACAAGAAGACTACTATCTTTACATTACAAGATCTAATAAAGAAATACTTGTTAAAACTATCATGGTAGATAATGGCGCCTCTCTTAATTTATGCACTCATCAAGTATTCCAAAAACTTAAATTAAAGGAAGAAGATATTAATAAATCAAATGTTATTATAAAATCTTTTAACAATGAAATTCAAGAAGCTCAAGGTACTATAATTTTTCCCCTTAATATTGGAGCCAAGATCCTGGATATTTTATTTTATGTGGCATATTGCCCTTCATATTACACCCTACTTCTTAGAAGTCCTTGGATTCATACGATGAGGGTTGTCCCTTCCACTCTTCATCAATGTTTGAAGTTTGAAATTGCAAATAAAATTGTTACCATACATGGTGACCCAACACCATTTGAAGAATATTTAACGGTTGAAACATCAAGTTCTATACATTCTCTATTATCACAATTATCTTCTATCCATCACTTTTCTTCATCCATATATGATCATCCTTGTTTATCAAATAACATCCATGCATGTCTTTCACATATGCTCCCTCCATCTTATAAAGACTTGGAATATAGTGATAAGAATCCAGAACTTTCTTATCCTTCTTACATTTTATTTTTTAACATGATCAATTTTACACATATAAAAGTCAAATCTTTTGCTACATTATTTTACATTATAACAAAGCTTTTGTTATCACTACCTTTTATTCATCACCTTTTGTTCTTACCTTCAACACAACTAGATTATCCTTCAAAACCTCCTTTGATTTTGAAGCAACCCTAGACATGCTATACTCAAATAACCTTGTATAGTGTATATAGATCATCTTGTATATACCACCAATTTCAATTCATAAATTAAAATCAAAATACAAAAAAAATCAAAATCCTCAAAATCAAAAAAATACAAATGCAACTAAGGACCTTAAAGGTAAATTCGAGCCCAATTGGCTTGGACCATACATTATTACTGCTAAATTTGAATCAGGAGCATATAAATTATCTACCTTAGATGGTAAAGAACTTAAAGAACCCATGAATATTTTGCACCTTAAACGTTACTATGCATAAATTTGGTCATTTCATCCATGTATATATTTGTCAAAATTACTATCTTGTATTTATTTCAAATTATTCAAAAACACCAAAAACATTCATAAATCTCCAAAACTCTTCAAAAACTATCTATTGCATTTATTTAAAGCACTTGTTAAATTGTTTGCTCAAAAACTAAAATCAAAATAAAAATCTAAAAACAGCTATATGCTTGACTCTTTCGAAACCAAAACAATATACAAAAGAAAGAGAGAGTCAACATTCTCAAAACTTCTCAAAAATGTTTATATATATATTTTTACAATTATTGCAGTTATATGTTTCAACTTATTTTGGATAAATTAGCATTTATTTGGCATCCCTCACTAGAACACTCACAACAATAAATATCTTGATTTTATCTGGCATGATTACTAATCTCTCTTATATCAAAGTTCACAAAATTCAATTAAATAAAGTTTGAGCATAGAGAATTGATCTTGTTATTTACTTAAACCAAGCACATATTTTCACAATAAAATGATTATATTTGTAATTTCCATGTTTTGCTACATAGTAGAACCGATTTCTTGAGCGAAAAGTTTCCCCTGCTATTCTATCATGCCCATGGTCTAGAATCTTTGAGAATTGGCAAAAGGACAAGCTCACCCCTACCCAGAATAAAAATCCCTTGCTCTACAGCTAATCCGAGCAAGTATCCCTAGCAAAGAAAAAGAAAACAAAAAATTCAAGAAAAAAGAGAAAAGAAAAATGTTATTTTATATCATTATAACAATGTTCCAAGCATTATCAAGCAAAAGAAATACAAAAGAAAAATATGCAAAGTTCAAAAGAAAGCAAGAAAGCAATAAAATCCCTTTCCCTACCCTTTGAAAAGCAAAGAAGGGTTGATGAGCTTGAATCCTTGGAATTCTCAATTATTCGAAAACTGTGAGGTAAGCCCCATAACAGTGGTTTGTGCCCAACCTCGCTTGGCCTTGGGTAACTCCTAGCGTGGCGATATGTCCGTCACATTAGCGACCTTCTTTTGTACAGACCTATGTCCGCTTATGGATTAGCTAGCTCTTGATAATCCGATCTACATAGTGGTCTAATATGGTTATATGCATCTACATCATGGTTAATGAACACTTATTTGGTTTCTTCAAATCACTTGTATCATAGTATCTTGCTCAAATCTGGTAAATGAACAATGCAATTGCACACACATTTGTATTTGAGATATTTTGTCTATCATTATTATAAATCAAGATCGAAAATGAATTCACATATGCACATAGGGATTCCTTATAAATCTAACTTTTGTCTTCAAAGTACTTTGAAAT
This sequence comes from Wollemia nobilis, assembly GCA_028583015.1. Taxonomy (NCBI): domain Eukaryota; kingdom Viridiplantae; phylum Streptophyta; class Pinopsida; order Araucariales; family Araucariaceae; genus Wollemia; species Wollemia nobilis. The sequence continues at coordinate 2,497,269 of JAQPPZ010017259.1, read as the reverse complement.
ATTATTTTTGCAACTTGTTTGGGAATAAATCAAGTACAGTTGTTTACACAAAGACAACTATATCATAGAAAAATCAAAAAATTCTTTCAAAAACATATCATGTATATCGTGTCGACTTTCGCGACGATGGTATAGTTCCACAACCAAAATTGGAATTGTATGCCTAGCGCAAGTCCTCATTTTCATATTTCCTGTTCATCAAACATCAATCATGCAATAAAAATAACCTTTTTTGGATTTTCGCGATGACGGTATAAGTCTATACCTACATATTCTATGCCTAGCGCAAACCATTGTAACAATTTTTATTCCCCATTTCTTAAAAATCATGAAAACCATATGACTTAAATTAATTATGTTACACAAATTATGCTTTTCAACAAAAAACACATTTTCATATCATTATGTCAACCTTTAAATTTTGCAATGATGGTATAATTCCTAGGGAATTATCCAAAAATTTTATCACACTTAGGAATTTATGCCTAGCAAAAATCATTTTTAACATTATTTCATGTACAAATATTTTTCATGAAAATCTAAAAACAAATCATTATCATCACCATCATTTTTCATCATTGCACTAAAGTCTTAAGACAGTCTCTTAAGCACTCTTTTACTTTTTGCAATATTTCTATACTGGGATTAGCTTGACGACCGAGTGAGCAGCGACTCCATGAAATGGTCTATAATAGCGACAATGTCCTTTGAAATTATTGTTAGAAGTCTCTTTTTATTTTTATTTTTATCACATTTCATTACAAACAACCAATTTGTTACATCAGATTATTTCATTTCAAATATTACAAGCATGAAATTCCAATTATAATATATCCACCGACATAATCACATGAAATCAATCAATCAAACATAAAAACATCATAAGCATCACATAAGACAAGTCATATGATCAAAAATAGCTCATCTATATATGTCACAAATATATGTACATCATCAAAACTGGATCGGTATGCCACAATCTGTACCTCGACATACTCAATCCTCTATCAAACAAAAAAAAAAAAAAAATATATATATATATATATATATAATACAACATCAATGTCCAGCCCTCTAGCCTCGAGAGCCCCTCGAGCTCTCTGCCTCATCTCCTCCCCTGCCCTGAGGTGGACGAGGTGGCCCCATCGCAGTCTGTGTAGTCCTAGTCCTCGACCGGGATGTGGTCCTCGATGACCCGATCCTGATCGGATCTATGATGTTAGCTGGCAGGGGTAGTCTATCTACCTCTGGCACCAGCTGCAAGTACAGTGTTTGATAGAATGTCAACTAGGCGATAGCCCATCTCAAATCTCCAGAGCTCGCCCCCCCCGCCCCGTGCCCTGAGGCGTGCAATCTCGTCTTTGAGCTGTGACACCTCAGCATGGTGTCATGTAGCCGTAGCCTGTAGCGTCTGCACCTGAGCCTACAGACGATCTCTCTTCGCTCGAAGAGTAGCCATATCGCTACTCTCTCCTATGTCCACACCCTTGCCCTTATCGGGCGATGGTGGCCTCTATGGAGATGGGGGTCTCTCCTCCCTCCTCTCCCGCTGTTGCGACCTCTCTTGTGCCTGTGGCCTCCTCTGCTCTCTCCCACCGTGACCCTGGGTCGCCTCTATCGTTGCCTGGCGTCGCATCCCTATTCGATGCATGACCGCATGGATCGAACCCTAAGCCCTCGTCATCTAAGGAGGGCAGATGCCTGCGTACCAGGCATTGTAGCCGTCAGCCACCCCTGCGTCGTCTCCATCCACTGGCTGGATGGGGGCATCATCCACATACTGACTCCAAAATTGCTGCATGTTTGGAGCCCCGCTAATCATGGTGTTATCCCGGACAGTCCAGGAAAACTCATAATCCCAGAGAGATGGGATCCCCTGCTGTAGACCGAACTACCTCAAAACTCGGTCATAGCGATGGAGCTCCACCTCTCCCCTCTCCATCCTCAACCAGCAAACTCTCCTGATGCGAGCAAACTCCTATCCATTCTCGGCCCACCTTGGGTGCCCTCGCCACGGCCTCCAGGTGATCTGATCCGGGAACAACTCATCTAGCAATCTTCAAAACATAGGCAGGTCGATCCGTCGCTGTGCCCCTCTCCGAAGCCACTAGTAGAAGACTCGAGGCCTCTCCCAGTCTACCCCTGTCAGTGGAAGCCCTACCAGCCTCCGCACCGCAATGTGCTCCCAGCACCAAACCTATAGTAGTGATGTCATCACCAGACATCGACCGCCCTTGTACACGACCCCATATAAGATCCTGTACAACTGGCATAGAACAAAGCTGGCCTAGCAAAACCTGTACCCATGGTCCCGCATATCATAGATCACATCTACGAGCACCCATGGTACCCTGCACCCGCTTTGGTGGCACAGCAGAAGTCCACCAACCACTCCTGCTAGAACTCGTGTGAGTCTGGATGCCCCAGGCATCTAGCGCAGTGCCTCGATGTTCACTCCGCCCTTCTCCAGGGTGAAGCTCGGGTCACCACACAGTCGTCCCATAGTGTGGCCCTAGTTGGTTGTAGGAGTGATCATCCGTCCTTGTATGGGGATTCTCAGAATCCTCCATACATCCTCCAGTGTGGGAGTCATCTCCCCTGTCGGTAGCCGAAAATAGGAAGACCCCGGATACCATCTCTCTACTAGGGCTGTCAGTAGCCCCATATTTGTGGATATTTGTGGCATCTCTACCACATGCTGCAAGCCGGCCTGTGCCAGCAGATCCCACTCTACCTGTGTGAGCACGACCAAGTCATCTCTCAATCCTCCATATTTTCATTCTTTGCTCTTTAACAATCCTCTCTGCAACATAAACAATAAACAACAAACAATCATTAATAATAATTCCAGTAATTAATAATGCAACTTAAAGATCAATTTCATGTAATTGATGATATCGCCCACTAATGGACGATATCATCCCAAATTTGAGCATAATCGTCTTTGATTTCGTAGTTCGAAATCGTCTCTAATTTGACGAAATCGTCCCCCTTTCGATGATTTCGCCCTCGGACGAAATTGACGAAATTGAGACAATTTCGTCGAAATCGGGATGATTTCATCCCGACGACGTCGACGGCCCAAAAACGGTCGCGATGCTCAAAATTCATCTAAAAATCACTTAAAAAGCATGTAAATTCAAATTAAATCAGTTCTAGATTAGTCTAGACCCTTACTCGTAGACCGCGTCGGACCTCTACTGATCTGTGCGTCGTCTCCACCATTTTCTGCTTCAGAGCTCTAAAAATAGTAAAAATGAATTAGGGTTTTACCCTATTTTTCTTAATTTTATTCAACAATAATTTTTTGCTTTTTCGCGTTTTTACCTCAAACGTTCGATTTGGGTAAAAACACGGAGGGGGCACCATAGTAAGCTGTCGTACGATTCGACCAAGAATCGTCGCCTAAAAATGGGTATAATTTTTTTGCTTTCTCGTAGATCGAGAAGAACTCATCTTTAACGCATTTTATTCGAAAAATTCGCTAAAGAGGGGGCAAAATGTAGCACCCTAAAATTGGCGCAGTTAAAATTACAATAATTACATTCACCTTAGTAAATAATTTAAAAATCAAATTTAACCTCCCAAACCGTCCGTTAACTATCGGGTATTCTGTTTCCCCCTTTTTCGTGCCAATTTTAGAGGTTATTTTTACCGTTTGACGATATCGTCGCCGATCAGACGATATCGCCCTAGATTTGATGATTTCGTCTGGACTAGGATGTCCAGACGATCTTGTCGCAAAACTGAATTTGCATAGTTGGAATCTATTCCAATGGGTCTCCAATCTGGGCAGAAGCGTGTCTGCACCATTGGGACCCTCCCCCGTTGGAGATCTCCCAAATTGGGATGATCTCCAACCTCCCAACAACTCCCCCTAAGCCTATTTAACTTCTAGGATTTTCCCTCACCAACCCCTGGCTGAATTTATCTGCAAACTGATTCCCTCTGCGTCAACACATCCTAATCTTGCTTTTGCACTAGTCCCATAGCCATTTTGTTGTAGGTACATCACTGGTTTTCAGTCGGAGCCAGCACCCATTGTCGTCGATGAACCTGTTCAAATAGAAGGCGATCCTGTCGAATTCGAGGTGATTTCGTACTGATGCGAGACGATCTCGACTGCAGTCTACATCAAGGCAATCAGTGCCTGAAGTTTGCTTTTCTTAACTTTTTCTTCGTCTTTTTATTCTGCAAATTAGACTATTTATTTAGTGTTTATGCTATTTTGCATTTGGTGTTCACCCATTTAGCTTAGAATGCATGTTAAGTTCATGATTTGCCATTAAAGTACAGTAATTTGTATTAATTTCTGTTCTTAAATATTGTTCAATATTCATATTGTTATTTGGTGTAATTTGCCTCTGTTAGCACAATAGAATTTCTTGTATTTTGCATCCGTTTTCTGTCTTGCAGGTCTCTGACGAATTCGTCTGACGAATTCGTCAGATCTCGAACGAATCTGTCAGTCTCAGACGATTCTGTCAAATTGCGAACGATCTGTCGGATTGCGAGCGATTCCGTAGAATCCCCGACGATCCGAGATCGCTTCAAACGTCAGAATCTTCTTCAGACATTTGGATCAGGTATTTTTCATTGGCATTCTGTAAAATTCTCTGTTTTCTGCTTTCAAATCTGTCTACTGTATTCATGGAACTTGCATTTTCATATAGTTTAATTTAGTTTCATTTGGCCAAACCTAAGATGAATGTTTAAGGTTAAAACGAACTCATTAAACACATTCCAAAAACCTAGGCGTGGAAAATGCCATTAAATGTTTCCTGGTGAACCCACCATCCGTCGAAAAATCACCAAAATACACCTCCCTTGAGAGGCGGGACCTTCGCAAAGTCCTCTCATCCGAGGTACCGCATCATCCTTTTCCCATCCTCCTTCCGGGCGTGGATCCTATAGCCTGAAGGTAGGGATGCGAAAAATTTGGAGCGATACACTTTCATTCTATTGTGAATATTAATCTTTGACTCAAAATTAAATTAGAGCTTTATCCTTCGTTTAATACTTATTATTAAAGAGTAATCGAAAAATTACTAACCTTTGGTTAATACACAACCTTTAATAACCAGATTACCTTGCTAATGGTTTACCGTTCGATCAACCATGTGATTTTGCATGTTCGTCCGATTATCTAGACATGTGCCAGGGTTTATCAAGAATGGGGGATCATTATCAATGTGATCAAACCCTTTTTTAACCTTAATCAATTGTTCGACAATGAAATGGACCATGTATTTAAATTATTCAGGTGATTTGATTGTACGTGATCGTCGGATCTGGTTAGGGTTTACCACTATCATTGGATCTGGTAGATCTATACTCTTTTTATTAGACTTTATTTACCTTTGAGGGTCATGAGTAAGTGTAGCCATTGGATTAAATTAGGGATAAATGTGATCATCCGATCTTGGTCAAATACTTCTTAATCAACGACTATTCAGATATCGTTCACCTTTTAAATTCAATTGCTACCATTGGATCCAGTAGGAAAGAGCACGACCGTTCGATTAAGACATGATTGTACCCTTATTAATGGATGATTGTTTTGATAAAGCACTATAATCAGATCTTAACTTGGAATGAGCATTACCATTGGATCAACCCATGATGTGCGCTCTTATTTTTTATTAAGCTTTTATTGGACCGTGGACATTAGATCTCGATAGGTTGAGCACTATCATCAGATTGGGACATAGTTGTATGAATAGTTCCACCATTGGATATATCCTGATTAAGCACCACTGTCAGATATCTTTTTGAAAAGAGCACGGCTGTTGATTGTCTTTGAGATTTTTAGCTCATCAACCTTTGATGGTCCCACTAGATTATAGTAATATGATCGGGTCATATTTGAGTGCAGCTGTTAGATTTTAATATGATGAAGTGCTACCATAGGATTAGATTACAATCAAGAGCTACCATATATATTCATTTAAACTTTATCAAAAGATACCTCATTTAATATTTGATCAACTTTCCTAGAGCACGACTGTTGGATCAATCAATCTTAAGCACAACCGTTGGATCTGCTTGGATATAGGGGTATTTGCCTTTGACTTGGATGGGACATTTTTATTGGTCGACTACTTTGTGATGCACGCTACCATTGTTTACCCCTGGTGAGGGTGTGTTTGTTGATATTCCTCAGACCTGCACATTCTTTAAACATAAGCATGAGTAATGTTTTTAAACTAACCTTGGTGGTTTATGGTAAACGTGCATCCGTTGGATCAATTCTTGATCAAGCACAACCGTGGATCTTTCATGACCATTGTACCTAGGTTTTTGAACTTTAGACCATGGTGCTTTATTAAGTTGAGTGCATCCATACAATTTCTCTTTGATGAAGCACTACCCTTAGATCTCTTGTAATCTGCAAGCTTGATAATCGAACTGGGTGCATCATTTTATTTTGATAATCTTTGATTAAGTCAAAGGAGGTAATTAGTAACGTATTAAGGCCCTTGCTAATACATGATTAATTATAGGTTTACCTTGATGTTACCCAATATTTTTACCATTCCATTATTTGGAATTTGACTCAAGCACTGCCATCGGATTTTGATGAGGATCGACGCAGTTGTTGATTTTTCCCAACCTGTGAGGTTAGTTACCAAAGGGGCACTTATTGAATTGTTTTTTTTTAAAGAGTGCATTCGTCTGATTGAATATTGATTAAGCATTGCATTTGGATCTCTTTGCAATAGCCCAATGTTTAATTAAATGGGGAACATACCCTTAAGGCTTAAATTAAATTTTCATTTAAAACCTTAGATTTTACCTCTTTCAACCATGGGGTGTTGAAGGATTGACTCTTTGAGTGTGCGCATCCATCAGATCAAGGAAGATCTGGGTGCTACCCTTCGATCTCCTCAAGGTGCTCAATATTTAATGAAAAAGGGGGGGTGCATACCTTTGAACCATTAGCATTTGGCTTAAGACTTTGGGTTCTTGGACTTTAGACCATGGCGCTTACCTTGCTCTTTTAAATAATTTTATTAAAAATTTACTTTAGTGGAGAGGTGGGCTTGGTCCAAAATGTTTTATTTATACTCTTAGGTACCTTGGGACTTAGTGGTTTATTATTTTGACTTAGGCTCACAAATTATGATTATTAAATTCATGGGTCATAAACCTTACTTTAAGAAGTTGGGTTTTTTAATGATTTGACCATTGTAGTGGATGCTTATATAATTTGACCTTTATGGATTTTTATAGGATAAAACAACGACCATAAAATCAACCCAAAAATGGCTAAGGTTAATTTCTAGTGTATAGAAGTCAACTTCTCAGGTGAAAATGCAACATAGGCGAGCAAATTTTGTTAACTTTATTGAAACCCAAAATTATAAAATTAGGGGTCTTCAGATGTAGTCAATTTTTGCTCCAACAATATCACAATCAATACAAGTTTTAAATTAGTGAGGGAAAGCATTATTTGTGAATTCAAATCATGTAATACATAAATAAACAACACACACACACATTGAGATAGTATATTCCAAAGAGCAAAAGCTTGGATTATGTATTATATTCAATGCAATATGGTTACAATAATAGATTCCAAGGATGTGCTCAGATTTCTCAAAAAATACAATACATCATTCTCCTTGTTCAAATATTGTAACAAGGGAATCTCAGTATACTGTTCTAAATGTAGTGATATGTAGAATCTGGCTCCTTGAAGCAGCTCCTATAAATGATCTTAGGTGGCTAGCTCAACTATTGACAATACCTGCATGATGGTGAGAAGAACTAAGAAATGGAGAAAATAGAGAAAACACAAGGAAATAGTGTTAGGATGGGGTCCTAACATGATTTTTATAAAGGGTGAATAAGAATCACTTCCTTTGACCAATGAATGGTTAAATTTTTTTATGGTAGTGGGACTACACCATAATAATGGGGGATAGTAGAATAGTGAAGTTTAGAAAAAAGGACAATTTGAAGAGAGGATATTGTAGTGAACAAATATGAAGGGAAGGAGATAATGGTAGATAAAAGGGATGTAGAAGTTTTTGGGTCCTTTAAAGTAACAAATTTCATGCAAGTTATTTTATCCTTTGTAGTAGTGGGTGGTATCCCTTGATTACCTTCATTGATGTCCATTTATACTTCCCAAGCTAGCTACTCTGAGACACTTCTAGTCTCTACTTCCATGCTTATATTATTTAAACTATTTATCCCTCTTCAATGGTGATTTGTATTAAGATAGTAAAATATCACTTCATTTTAGCCTAATTTATTACCTCTTCCTTTTATTATGGTCCTCATGGACCCCATTTCACCTATGATCTGCAATTTGTGGGTATCCTATCTTATCATTTTAACTATGGATGTTACTGTAGTGATTATATCTTGGCTAATAGATATTTAAGACAAAGAGACTAAGACCTAAATTTGAAGTTGGGTTTGTTTTTCCATGTGGTCCATTGTTTTTGGGTGTTTCTCATTTCATATTTTGGAGAAGTCCTCATCAAATATTGATTTCATTAATTGAAATTGGTCTTTTTTAGCTATCTCTTATTTCATTCTTGTGTAGGAAAATGATATTTTTTAATCTCCACCAACATTTTTCTCTAATTATAGAATTCATGGTTTGATTTTGTGCAAAACTATCAAGAATATATTTTCCCTCTATCTTAAAGATATCTCAATAGAAATGAAACCATGTAAAGGGGTTCTCCTTTAAGGCCATATTTATTGTCCAAGGTGTTATTTGAATCTAGACTCATCATGGCCTCCTACTTTATCAAGTTCTTTTTGGATTTTAAGTTAAGTTAGTGTTAATTGATATATATTATTGATATGTTATTTTGTAACAAGGTTCTAGTGAACATGTTCAAGATTATAGGCCCACCTATCATGGATATTTATTGATCCAATTCCATTGAATATTTTCTCAATTTGTTCCATGTATCCTTTGCTCAAATGGATCATAGTGAGGTAATTATTTTCATGGTAAAATATGTTGGATTTCTTTGGCCTCTATCAAACTTACTATCTACAAGATCCAACTACCATAGCTCCATTAAAAAAACTACATTTGCAATAAATGATAGTAGTCTATATAACATAAAATAAGAGGACACTCCCAACTAGAAGTCACCCAACTTGTTTTCCTCTATTCTTAATAGTGACCTATATTTGGATGATAACATTATGATACCATATTATATTCATTGCATTATGGATGCATACACATCAAGATAAATTTATAACTATATAAATTTGCACTTCTATAGGGTATATTAGTGGAATAAAAAACTAGTAACATTTGACTTATATTTCGTTTATGGTTTAGGTATATGTCAAGAAATAAATTTTCTTTGGTGCATTATTAACCATATCAAGTAGGAATGTGTTGTGGGAAATTTTGATATCCTTAATAAAAGTTGTCACGCTATCAAATCCTAATTCACAATCAGCATGCAAGATCTGGTGGACTTGCCTCTTTAACCTTGAAATGATACTCTTGACTGAGATAGGTTGGGTATGGAAACCTCCAGATGAGCTTACTTAATTATGTTCTTTAAACATTACGCTTAACCAAATTTTAAAAGAGTTATTACAAATTTAATTTTGACCAATCATTACTAAAGCCTACCTAGCTTAAATTAGACTGATGGAATAGAGAGAAAAATAAGGAAACAATTGACATACTAGCATTCATTCGAATATCGCAATCAATACAAGTTTTAAATCAGTGAGGGAAAGCATTATTTGTGAATTCAAATCATGTATAGTACAAATAAATAACACACACACACACACATTGAGACAATATATGCTAAAAATAAAAATCTTGGATTATGTATTATATTCAATGCAATAAGGTTACAATAATAGAGCCCAAGGATGTGCTTAGATCTCTTAAATAACACAATACATCATTCTATTTGTTCAAATATCGTAACAAGGGAATCTCAGTCTACTATCCTAAATGTAGTGACATGTAGACTCTAACTCCTTGAAGCAACTCCTAGAAATGATCTTAGGTGGTTAGCTCGACTCTTGATAGTACCTGCATGATAGTGAGAAGAACTGAGAAATGGAGAAAATAGAGAAAACACAAGAAAATACAATGAATTTAGAAAAAAACACTTACGATACCTCTCTGGAATTTTTTTTGCATTGGTAGCTTGATGATCAATCTTGGCCGCTTCAGCTCATTATGTAGCGTGGCTATCCGAAATTTGTTACAAATGCTTGGTGTTGGTTTAGCCACATGTATTCTCCTTTACCCTGTCTCTCTTCAAATTTTTGGGTGCGTTACAACTATTCTAGACTATTCAAAATCTGAAAATAAATTATTTGTATCCATAATTGTGCTAGTTATTGTCCACTAGTAACACTTGTTTTTTTCCTAAACAATTATATTTCAAAGGAATATAATTCTTCATCAAATGTGATACAATTGTGTAGCACAATATTTGAATTTTCTTCAGCTTCTTTCCCCTCCTTCTGTGGTGGGCTCAGGTATGACTTCTTCTTCTTTGTCTTTTTGTAAGTTTTTTCATATTTGTTGGCAATTTTGGGTACTTTGGGTACATTTCCTTTGCTCAAGTGTATAAGTTGTCATTGATGTCAAAAGGCATTTTTGTGTTGATATCAAAAAGAGTATGATGTCAAAAATATCTTGAGAAGCTTCATAATGTTAAAGGGTTTTTTATTAAAACCATGGTGAAAAGGTTAAAGGTTTTTCTTAAAACCATTTGGACTCATTAAGGGTTTTTTAAAACCAAGCTTAACTTAATGCAAAGGTTTTTACTTCTTGAAAAACCTTGAAGGTCCATGTTTATTATTAATAATTAAATTAACTCAAACCTTTGACAAGGGTCTAAGTTTAATTTATTATTAATAAAATAATAATTATTATTACTTTAATTATTATTAAAGGGTCTTTCAACCCTTAAGCGACGGAGAAAACATAATTCTTTCGCCAATGTGTTGCCATCGTTGGAGGAGCATCGACGTCAAACAGTTAAGGAGAAATGGCTATATAAGTGGGGATGATTTTCTAAAGTGATTGTAACTCCGAGTAATGAAAATCGTAGCTCTGTGATCTTCGAGAAAGCATTGTATTTCATTGAGTTGATTATCGATATTGAGTTGCCCAAGTAATTTCTTGCATTTTCAGTTTGCACTTTGACATCCGACAGATTGCGCTTCACCTATAGTTGTTGGGACTGCACTCGAATTACGTTTTCAGTTTGCACTTTGACATCCGACAGTTTGCTTTCACCTATGATTGGTTGGATCTACACTCGAATTGTGTTTTCTGTTCGCACTATGTGGATGATTATTTCTGTTGCCTAGTAAGTTACATTTTGGACAGTGCTCACCAGTTTGCATGTGGCTTGAGGAAGACATTTACGTTTTCCAGATTCTTGGCATCAAAGGAAGATAAAATATAGGGCAAGACTGTATTTCTTCATTGGGCACTTGTGACCCAACGGCGGTGGCGTTGAACCGAAGGTGCTAGAAGGCAGAGGTGCTGAGTTCGATTCTCTTCGTGGGTAATTTTCTTTTGGTCATGGTGTGCAAACGATAGTGGCTGTGAATGCGTTGGAGGTATAAGGTTAAGGTATCATATTTGCTTTGACATTATTTTATTGATGCTTAATGTTTATGTGGAGTAATAAGGTGTAAAGAGGTTTTACTTTGTATGTATATTATACTTATGGTGGTTTTTATTAAGTTGGAGAAATAAGGTGTTAATTTGGATCTTTATTATTGTATATTGTTGTATAGTTGCTAACTCTAATTGGTGGCAAATTGAGAGTTAGTGTTGTGACAGATATTGAGTTCTCCTTCTTCATCAAAGTAAAGGTATGGGCAACTTCTTCCATGTATATTGTTGATGGTATATTTTCTGAAATTGAGTTTGGAGTGAAAAGGTTGTCTACTAGGTATTTTTGGTGTAAATCCTATTTTTTGGATATTGAAGATTGTTTATGCATTAAAATCATTGATGAGTTTTTGGGTGAATGCATAATTCTGGTTGAGGAAGAGGAAGCATTTTTTGCACTAGGGTTTATGTTACTAAGTCTTGCTACTTGCATTGAGATGATGAAACCCTTAGTTGGCTGGTTTGATATTGATGGTTGAGTTGCTTCCATAGAGGTTGTTTTGATCAAGTTAGTGCTTAACTTGATACATGATATTGGGCTTACTCCATTGAGTGGATTTGAGCAAGTTATTCTTTGCATTTGGTGATATTGTGTTGGTGGTCTGTTTTGTTCAAATATCCTTGGAGGGAAAAGGATTTCTACTTGTTTCCTTTTCTTGTGATGATTGTTTGAATGCTTCAAGGTTGATGTTGAGTTGAATGGTGTTGGTTGACTAAACCTTGTTTGATGAGCATTGTTGTTGAAACCCTAATTGTTGGTAAAAATAATATGAGTATCATTGTTATATGAGATATTGCATGGTTGGCAATTGTTGGGTTGTGTTTCATATTCTTGAGAAAAGCATACTACATCTATCTTATTCTTCTAAGATTGAGATTGAGTTGAGATTGAGATTGGGAGTTAAGTATAGAACATATTGGGTCTCTAACAATTCTCTTTATGTTTCTATGAGATTTGAGATTGAGATTGGGAGTTAAGTATAGAACATATTGAGTCTTTAACAATTCTCTTTATGCTTCTATGAGGTTTATGAATCACATTGGGTCTCTAACAATTCTCTTTGTGGGTTCATGCTAAGCAAGTTTTTCTTGGTGAGCTTGTTGAGGTTTTGGATAGGTTCCGGTGGGGACTTGTGAGTAGGTTTTGGACAGGTTTCGGTGGGGACTTGTGAGCAAATTTGGACAGGTTCTAGCAGAGGACTTGTGAGCTGAGTTTTTGAGATTTCTATCAGAGGACTTGAGGACAGGAGGTGCATTGGTTCTTTGAGAAGAACCTGAGGATAGATTTGGCAAGTCTTTGAGAAGGCTTGTGTGCAGAGGATTGATTTGTTCAAGAGTTGGACAGATCTGACAGACAGAGGAAGACTTGTACTAGACCGACCGACTATGTTTGGTACAGGTTGCTGAGCTGCTGTGGACATGATCATAGAAGGCGAGAGGTCTCTTAGGCTAAGCATTGAGGACAGGAGGTCTTCGGTGGAAAGGAGTTCCACATGCTTGGCAAGAGGTAGAGGCGGTTGATCTTCCGAGGGATCATTTCCAGAGTAGAGGGGAAGGTATCTCCTTTGAGCAGAGGCTCATAAATTCAGATTGGGGGAAGGTATCTCCTTTGAGCAGAGGCTCATAAATTCAGATTTGGGGAAGGTATATCCTTTGGGCCGAGGCTCATAAACATTGTAATTGGGAAGGTTTCCCAAAGAACTTTGAGATAACTTTTAGAGAAAAGTTTTGTGGACGTAGCCCAGGCATTCTGGGTGAACCACATTAAAATTGGTGTCACTTTGTGGATAATATTGTGCATTGTTTTGATATTGCTTTGGGTATATTGCTTTACTGTTTTGAAGTATAAAGGAAAAAGTAAAAAGAGGTCTTATACTGTTCACCCCACCCTCTTAGTATAAGCTTGTGTTCTTCATATTTCTAAAGGTCTTATCTTTGGGCCTTCCATAGCTAAAGGGATACTGAGGCCAATTTTTATAATATTTTTTATTCTTGTTGAATTTATTCTAGATTTCCTTCACTTCCTTGATTATACTGACCCATACTTCATCATTGAAAGTGACAATTGATATTAACAGGTTGAGGCTTTGCATAATCATGTTCTTCATAAATTTTGGCCATTCTTTGTTACTTCGGGTAAAATTTTGAAATTTATTTATGACCATTGCAAGGGAATTAGTTTCTCTAGAATACCCTTAATCATCATCAGGATTTGCGTTGAGACTATCTATTATGTTCAGGATCAGATCTTCTATTCTGGCTACTTGTAAGCACTCTTGTAATGTGTATCTAATTTTATGTAGTTCTTGATCAATTTCATCCTCCATTTTAGCTACTTCATCCTACTATACCTTAAATTTTGACCAATTGGCTTTAATTGTTGATAATTTAATGAATTCTTTCATATAGAATGTGACAGAGTTATCCTCATGTACTAGATATCCTCCATTTATTTCCTCATAGTACTCATAAAATAGCTGGAAGCTGGAAAATACTTCTTCAACCCTCTTTTCAACCTCCTGCATTTGAGTCTGGAGTTTAGCATATGTAAGCTTTATCATTCCTGTGTTATAGAAAATTTTCCTTCGGTATCCCAACTCCTCCTAAATCTTGTTCCTCATATTTTTAACATTTGTTGATGACAAAAGAATAGTTAGTGTTTAATACCACTTTCATTGACTAGGGTATGGGGACTGTTGCTTCTAATTGAGGTATTTGTTGTTTAAAGCTGTATATCTCTACCTTTAATTTCTATTTTTTAACCCTCAACTGAGTATCTTTAGCAACTAATATTTGACTACTATTTTATATTGCTTTTGTTATGGCCATTTGGGTATGAGTTTGTACTTTTAAGCATTCTAGAGGATTTTTTTGGTACTCTACCCTTGCTTCTCCTGTAGTTGTGTCTATTTATAAATTAGTGATTTGATTCATGGGAAAGTTTTCTTTTACTCTCATGAGTGTCTTTGTCACAACTTGTGGCTCCTAATTGGATGATTCATTTGTTGTGCATTAAAATTCTTTATGATCTCTCCCTTCTTCTATGGTCTGTATTTATATTTCTTCTTTTTAACTAAACACTATTGCATCCTCTTCTTTCTATGATAATATGAGATTTTGTTGGATAATTGAAGAAGGCAAATATTTTATTTTCAATTTTTTGTTTGGAGGAGAGATTGAGGGGGATGGAGGCATGAAATATAATCCTATTAATAGAATATCCATGACTCTTCCTTGTTCAATCCTTACAGTTATTTTCTTGGAAATTTTCCTTTCTTGATTATTAATTATGATGCTTTTGGGGATCATTTGGGGCTGATCACTTATAATATCTTGCCTGGGCTGGGAGACCACTATTTTTTTAGATAATTCTAAAGTGTTGATTTCCATATGTGTGGGAGTTGTAGTTACTATATTTTTTCCTTATGATGAAGTCGAGGTTGTACCTTGAGTTTTTGTAGGCTATTCAATTTTAGAATGTTCTGGATTTAAAATTTCCATCATGATTTCTACCTTTTCTAGTTATTTGTTAGCCATCTCCAAGATTGGATCTTGGTACTCTTCTAGTAGAGTTATTATTTCCAAGGAAGTAGTTAGGTCAACTATGGATGACCTTAGTCTTGCTAGATTAGTAGAATAGTCACCCACTGCTTCCATTTTTTAATGTGGTCTTTCTTTCAATTCCCATATATTTTCCAAATGGAATATCCTATTTTGATGGTGAATATGATGTTTTCTTTAAAAGACTCTAATTTATTTCTTACTGCCCAATATGTTGTTTTATTTGTGAGGTATTTATTGTAATGCCCATATAGATCGTAAGGTCTCCATGTTATTTCAGCAAAGCAATATATATATAGTCTAAAGAACTCAGTGGTGCATGATATCCTTTGTATGAATGATGCCCCATATTACAAGGTAAATTAACCCATGATATTTTGGCTTCTCTTTTTGTTGCCCTGCATTTGGTCTCTTTCGCAATTTGCCTCATTATTTTAAGTGTTGCTATTGATCTTGGGAAAAAATAGGGCAAGGCCTTAGGGGGGATTTTGGATCCATAAATTCTTATGTACGAACAATTTTCCAGTAAGAAATAATATCCAGCTTCTTTTTCTTTTAGAAAATTAACTATCCCTTCTCCAATCCTATGAGGGAGCTGGATACATAATTGATGGTAAATTTCTTGGAGAAATGTATCACAGAATTCCACATAAATGGATTGCCCTTCTTGTATAAGTGGTAACCTTTCTTGTACCAGGCCATAATATATTCCTCTCATGGATGTAATTACTTCTTCGCTCATCTGGCTTACTATTAAATGTATTAAAAAAGAATAGTGTGTGAATGGGGGCATTACTTCTTTTTTTAGGATGAACGTTTGTAATTATTGTGATTCTCTATACATGGTTTCAAATATTAAGTTCTTCCATTTATACATGGTTGGCTGTTAAATTTTATTACGCTGTGTTATTGGAAATATGGTTTCTTTTTCTACCTATTTTAAATCAGCTTCCCCCATTAATATATTTATCATATCGACATAATATTGTGCCCATAGATGTAATGCAAATATGTGAATCAAAAGTTTAGAATTTACCTAGGCTTTATGGCTGAAAAATCTGGAAAAGAAGAGGATTTTTATCATAATCTTTGCTAAGTCATCAACACCTTCTTGTCAACAATTCTGGTTACATCTTTGAGATTGAAGACTTTGACTATGTTTTCTAGTGTAATTTAGTACAAAGTCTTATTATTATCTTGGATCTTGGATCATATGCCATTGCCAACCATGACAGCAAGTCTGAAGAGAAGTGTACTCGAGGGCATATTAGTCAGGCTAAGTTACACACCCACATGTTGTTGTGTGGACTTGGAGCATTCTGAGCAGCATGGATTGTACATGGACTTCAACAATGCTAGATGTCATTGGTGATTTTATTCTATTATATAATAGCCAAAATAGTTATATGCTCAACAACATAGTGTTGTTCAGGAGTAAGTTGCTTGTCTAGCTTGGACAATCCTGAAAACTCTTTAGTCTTCTTGTTTCATACTGTGCCTAATTTTTTTAAAAGGATTAGCTTCAATGAGTTTTTCCAAGTTTGACCATGTAATTGGAAATTGGGTCATGGAACTAGAAGAAGTTGATGTTTTGTACTTCATTCTAACTGCCATTTATAGTAACACAGTATAACTCAATCTGTTTGGTTTATCTTTGATGGCTCTGTTTTACTGGGAGTGTAATGTGGGAGGTGGTAATAATTAGGACTTTATAACCTTGGCAGGTGAGTACTGGGCTTGTGTTGTAATTACTTCTACCTGGTTATGGCTTATCTCACTGTTGTCAGTCATCAACTTAGCTTCTTATTAACTACTTTACTATGGAGGGTGTAATCTCATGATTATTTATCCAATCATGAATCGTTGATTTAGAGTTTTACTAGAATCTGCACCCTTCGAATGGTTTTATTCTTTTGGATATGTATACCTAGTGTACTTTGGCCAGTGTGCCATTAATTCTCATTTGTGCTTTTTTTCGAATCTTAACTATCATTTTCTTGATCATGGGTCCAAGATCTAGGTTTTATTTGATTTGGAGGTCTTTGGATTTTTTTACCTAACCATTTACTTCAAGGCATAAAACACTTTGTTAGTTTCAATAATTTTAATTAACTAGGAGTTTTAAAATTACAAGGTTGTGATGATATCATTTCTTATATCTTGAGCCAATCATTGGTGTCTACTAGGATCTAGCGATCCAATCAATATTAATATCTTCTCATATTCATGGTGCAAATTGGCCATGGGACTCCCCTTGTTGTCTTTAGCATCAACCAATTGCTAGGCAGTAAGAAATGGGTGGGTCAATTATTAGCATATGCTATAAACCAATGGACCAATCACTAAAGAACATCGAGAAGTGGTGGATGAATTTAAGCCTTGTATCTACTTGAATCTTGATCATTTAATCTTGTCCAATAGCTGTTGAGTACCATGACCTAGCGGGCTAATCGTTAGCTAGCGCTAGGTGAGATGGATAAGTCAAAGTTTATGCTAGAGTCTTCTTCCTTGTCATATAGCATTAACCAAATGTTGTCATTCATGAGAGGGTCAAACCAATTTATATTGAGCTTCCCAGGTTGGTGGCTAATGAAATTCATTTATCATTTGAGAATATTTTTCTTTTATTTTGTTTCTCCTTGACACACTTGTGGTGCAAAAATTTTTACCCTTTGCATTGTGGTGTCAAGTTGTTTACTTTATTCACCAACCAATCACTGTTCTTCACCAAAGAGTAACAAATCAATCATTGACCAAGATATCACTCCTTTATTTTTATTGACTGAGGGGGGCTCTTCATTTTTTTCTTCTGTCAACCAATCATTGGGATACACTATGCTTTGGTAGACCAATTTCCAGCAAACTTTTCATCTAGTGGACCAATAAGGAATTTCCTTTGAATTTTAAAAAAATAATAATTTTGGCTTTGGTTAGGCTGAAGAGAATAAAAATGAGCGTTAATTATTAAGATATGAACCTAGGTGAATATTTTTAATGTGAAATGGGAGATGATGTCATGTGATCGTGACCCTTAGTACCTTGGAAAAAATGAATGGAGGTATCGAGAACCTAAGGACTTGGCCAATTTTAACCATCTAATATTGTTTGATTTTATTTTAATATTCTGGTGTGGCTAAGAGGGAACCAACTTAGGATTTTGATGTAGGATTTTAGATTATTATACATGGACCTTCAGTGAGCCAATCACTATTAGGTGCTATCTTCTATCACACCAATCACTAGTAGTCTCTATGACCTAGTGGACCAATAGCTTTTAAGCTAAAAGTTATAGTTACAAGAAAAAATAAACCTTTATTACTGCTTCAGCTTGTGAACATGGTGGCTTCTCCTTTGTCATGTAGCACCATCCAATCATCAACATGCGCCAAAGATCAGCGTACCAATTATTGTTAAGCACTATGAGCTAGTGGGTAGACTTGTCTATTTTAGCCTTTTTATTATCTTATTTTTATTTTCCACCATGGTACAAACTTAACCTTTTCCACCTTGGTAATCACTTTCTTGTCCTTATATGTTGACCAATCGCTAGCTTTCTTTGTCATCTACCACTAACCAATCATTAGAAAGCTTTGAGTTTTAATGGACCAATCACCACTCTTTGGCAAGTTGTGGAAAACCAATCACCATCAACCTCTCTAACATGGTGGGTGAACTAGTCAAATTTCATATTTTATTTTAATTTTCACCTTTATAAGCTATCAGGGTACAAATTTAAACCTCATTCACCATGGTATGACTTCCTTTATCATCTAGAAGCCACTAATCATCGAGGAGTGCTATGTTTTGGCAAACCAATTTCCAACATCCATTGCTAGCTGGCGAACCAATGAGATCATTTCTTGTTTGGGTCTCTTTTTTCTTATCCTTTAGCATTGTCCAATCACTAGTCTACACCAAGCTCTTGTAGACCGATCACTAGTATTATTTTCAATCGATGAGCCAATAGGATTTTTTTTGCCTTTGGACCTTAGAGGATTTGCTAATGATAGGACTTTGGTTTAATAACGTATATGAACTTAGGTTTTCCTAAGGATAAGAATTTAGAGGACTTGAAATTGTTGATGGATTGAAAGGGGAAATATTTATTATGTGTTCGTGTCCTTCGAGACCTTAGAAAAATGGTATAGGGTGAGTTTATGAACAATGGTGACTATTTCTAGGATTTAGGGGGAAAATGTAATGGCTATGGTGGGGATTTTTTTAGGGCTAAGCTCAAGAAATATGGCTTGGGACTATGGAATTTTAAATTGTCAGTCTACTTAGATGGTCAAGGGAAAATTAAAGAGGAACACTTTTTAATGGACATGGAGGCCTAGTAAACATTGAATGGTTTAATATCTGACATGGCTATGGCTTACTATAATATACAATTATGGGTTTAATATGCTTAATGATGGTATAAAATATATATATATATATGGCCTAATGGGATGGATTTTAATGAGTATAATGAATGTATGGAATTATAAAGTGGATGCTCAAAATATGTGTTAATATCATGGGTTAGGGGTGGTAAAATGATATATGAAGGCGGATATAATAATGTATGAGGTGATTATATTAATTATGAATAGATTAAGGTGAATTTTGTAAAATGGATTGGTGATGTGGATTTATGAGGTGAAAACCTTTGTGGAGATGAATGGTGAAATGATAATATTGTGGTAAAATGGAAATGATAGGAACGGATTTGTGAAGGATGCCCTTGAATGAATTGAGCACAAAATGATCAAGACCTACACCTTCCATAACCATGGAAACCCTTTTGGATTATCATGACCCTCCTAGGACTCATCACTTTTGAAATTTACCACCACATCTTATAATCATCTAGACACCCAATCTTGACATCCTTTAAAAAATTAGAGGTGTAATATAAGTTGGGATTTTTTTTTGAATCCCAACAAAATGATAATTGAATTTACATTGCTTCTCAAAATATTCTTATTAGAGGTTCATAATTTTGGCTATGTAAGTGGTGCATTCTAGTAGCTTGAAATACCAAGCCACATCTTGTACTACATTGAACATGCCTAGTTGCTTCTCCCTCACTTCATCATTTGATCCTATCCTATGCATAAAATCTATGACCAAAACACATGTTGTGCTTCCTTCTTAAATATCTCTATTTTTAGGGTTAACTCAAAGTTCTTGGTATTTGATTCTTTCTTTAACTGCATTACCAAGAATACCTTCTACTCCTATTTGCTCTTGTACTTGAGAAAATTGGTTTGTGTATTCAACAAGCCTATGATCCATTCAATTTTTTTATCATTCTTATATGTGAAATACTAGATGGTCATAGGTGTTATTATGATGGGATTCATTTTCCACTACTATGGGATAATAACCCATTGTTATTTACTGTATATTTAGTACACACATCTACCAACTCAATGCAGTCTTAGATACATGGAACCATGAAGTATCCTAGCTCTAAGCTCCACAACCTAGTAATAATCCAAGTGTCACTTTTGATTTATGTTAGAGCATCAAGGTAATTCTACTTAGGAATATCTAGGGCTATATTTTAGGTTGACATCCTTGAATAGATCATAAGTTTTCTAAAATGTCCTCTAGGCACTTCTTCATCTTATTTTGTTTAGTTTGACAAAGGGCTATCCAACTTCTAGATGTGTGGGAGTATTACACCTACCTTTTAGATATGTTTAGTTATTATTCTAATATTTTTAAGAAGGGTCTCAATAGCCTCTTTAGTTCTTATTTTGATCAATATTGATGAAATTTATGGGATTTTACTTAGAAAGAGCATTTTTGAGGTCCATTTTTGCATATTCAACCACTCTATTTTATGATAAGACTCTAAAAAACTCTATATATTTTTAGAGTTATAATTTTCTTGCTTTATAGAAAATCACTAACTTGTTAATGAATCACTAAGAACAAGACTAAGAGAAGTTTATATTATATGCAAATGAATCACTACTACTAATTACAAGTAAATTAGGTATGATGTTGATGAATCATAAGCTTATAAACTTATGTTTTTCTTCACTTTGGTTTAAATTTTTAGTACAATCTATGCATACAATTTGTTGGTTGCAACAAATCATATGAATCTAAACTTGAGTAACATTTTGAGTTTGGTTTATTGGAATATAGTAGGGTTAAAAACCTATGATGTATGTACAAAATAAAAGTTATAAGAGGGAGAATTTTGGTGGTAGTTTGTAGGGTAGGCCCACAAGTAGGGATGCATTGACAACATGAGGGCATAGACTTAGGCACTACATGAGAGCACTCAAGAGTGCAAAAATAATGATAAACAATATAATAGGAGTTAGGATTTGCATATGCATGACAAATTGTGGTGGCTAAGTTTTTAATAGTAAAAGAGGGTTTGCAAAGGTTGTCTTTGGGGTTGGTGCAAGTGGAAAAGTGCATCTAAGGTAGTGGAAGTAGTAGAAGTTTAGAGTGGTAGAGAAGCATTTAAATCACATGAAAAATGGATGTAAATGAGGGTTTGAGGGGTATATATAGTCATCGTACAACTATATCTCATGCATATAAAATAATTTTGTAACATATACATGCCTTGCTAACAAATAAACATTTTTGGTATTGACATCAACATGATATCATCCTCTTTTTGTGCCTTGTATTCCTAACCACCAGGATAATCACTTACATCAACATAACATCATTTATGTCAATAGATTAGATGTTTTGAAATTAATATCATTATGATGGAAGGTTGATTCATTTTTATGCTTGAGATTTACCTAATATAGATGAATTAATATTTAACTAATGGATCGCACACATGTTAGTGAAGCACATGAAATTAGACTTAGTCAGTCTTGTTCATCAGTACATAAGAGTTTGCTTCAATCAGAGTGGTGTCACCAACCTATTAATAACTTACACTTTGCTAAAAAATTATTGCCTTTACAAGAAAATCTCTTACTCGGTCCCTTGGTGAATTTTTTGAAACTCAATTTTTGATTATCATATTGATTGAATAGGTGCTTGTGAAAATTGGATAAAAAAAGAGGAAGTTTGAATGTCCTTCAGATTAATCTGGTATGGAGGAATATTTTATTTTTATTTTGATTTTTTGGTGAATGAGAATGAAAGAAAGAGTGAATAGTAGAGAATAGGGGGAAATAAAATATATGCTCTATATATATGTATAATATGTATCACCCTTTTACATCTATAGGGGTCTCAAATATAGACAACCCTTCATACATTATGATTAGCTCATAGGCATTAGCACCCTTAACATTGTTGATCTAGTATATTTTGCTCCATAAGGAGCCAAAATTATGTTTTATTGGTTTGGTTTTATCTTCATCCCATTTTATTACTAGGTCTCCTTAAAATTTTATATTGATTGCCCTCTTATTGATCGTCTTTAATTTCCCATTTAAGGTTGGATAAATATTTTGAATATCTTTTCTTTGTCTTCTTATATCAAATATAGTTTATTCAACCTAACCTACATTAGGATGGTCTTAGTGTTCTCTAGCATTAACTGTTGGGACATATGGGTAGAAGGAAATTCCAAATTTATTGGTAGTATTATTTATTTATAAAAAAATATCTTGTAAGGTGATATTTTGGTGGAAATATTAGGAGCAAGAATATCTTCCCATAGATCCTTTCTCAACTTGGTGTTCTAGTTTCTCTAAGACTAAATGATCATCTTCTTCAAACTTTTGATAATGCTTGTGTTGGTGGATTTCATCTAACCATTACCATGTGGGAAGTAGTTAGAGTAGGTCTTTAGGATGAACACATACTTGAGTGCAAAATACATTATATTAGCCTTCATGAATACTATAAATTTATTTGTGATCACCATTAAAGGAGTCCTACACCTTGTAGGATTATACTCCAATAATTGGATGACTACCTATTGATTGCAGAGTTTATAGGAATTTATTTGGTCCATCTAGTGAAATAATATTTAGTGGTTAGAATGTAGCCATACCATTTACCAAATAATGGGTTAAATTTTCCAATGATATTCAAACCCCATTGTTGAAAGGGTTCTATCATGACTATAGATCTTAGAGGTATGGGTTATTTTATCCTTTGATTGATAAAATTGCAATATACCTTACACTCTTTTGCCCACTATAAATTTCTAATGAATATAGCAGGTCAATAGTATCCCACTCTTAAGATCTTGTGTACAATAATTTAGGCCAAATAATGATTACCTTCTCTATGATATTGCTTTAATAGAATTTTTTCTTCTCCTCCTTCACACACCTCAAGAATATACTATCGTAGCCTTTTTAGAAGAGGATACCATCCAACTAGGTAAAGTTATTAAATTTTTGTTTGAATCTATCTTATTCTTGATCATCAAGTTATTTGGCACTTTCCTTGTTAACATGCATTTTCTTATATCATTCATTCATCTAGTTTGTTCATCTAGGTCAACCTATTCTATGAGTGCTACTTACTAACTAGAATGAGATATCATCAATTTTTTTACAAAGGGTTTGTCCACTTACTAGCTTGATCAGATTAATCTAGATATCGCATTCCTATATTTTTTTATTTATCCATATTTTTGTCTTTTATCCATGCATCTTGTAGAACCTACATCTACATGTATTAGGACCCTATCCTTACACAACTATTACTATGTACTTGTCTAGTAGGGTTATGCACAATGACAAATATTCAATAATAAGAAAATATTAGCATTTTCAAAAATACAAATTAGCGAATTTGGGGGACCCTCGATGTTAGCCCATTCACTAAAAATTTTCGAGACAAATTTTTTTTTGTGGTTGGTTCACCACGCGTTGATAATAGTAATACAATTTTTTATTAAATTTACTAGCACTCCCACCTAAATTGAGGACCCTTTTCACCTTAAAATTATAAAAATTTTAAATTATCCCACCAAATTCACCAATTATACCAGTATATATAATTAACACGCCAACGATACTTTTTCATGTAAAACATTCAAACTATTAGAAATTTGAGCAACCACAATGAAAAGTAAAACCTTCCAAGTGAAAAGATGAACTGAAACATTCGATCTATTATAGAATTCCATTGAACTTTGATCATGTGTAGAAACTAGTCGATCTAGATCAAACTTCTACTTAGATCAAAATAGGAACCATATCTGCACTTGGATAGATTCAAACCTTGTTTTGCACTCAGATGAACTACTAAACTCTATTATGCACCCAGACTAACTACCTAACCTTGTTCTTTACTCGAACAGACTATCAAACCATGCTCTACACCCGAATGGACTACCAAACCCTATTCTAAACTCAAACTGACTATCAGACCCTATTATACATCTAAACCAAGAACCAAATCTTATTCTACACCTGAATGGACAACTGAACCCTAATCTACACCTAGATCGATTGTTAGATCCTGATCTACAACCGAACCTACTATCAAACCATGTTCTGCACCTGAACGAATTACTGGATCTTTTTTACACCCTAACGAACTACCATATCTTTTTGTTGGATGGACGACCAGATATTTTTTTGAACCTAAACTGACTACCCGACCTTGTTTTGCACTTGAACCAACTATCAGATCTTGTTCTTCACCTAAACCAACTAACAGACCCTATTTTGAACCCGAACCAACTACAGGTTTATTTTTTATTTTTTTCCTATTTTCCCTTATTTTTCTCTATTAAACATTTGAGTGTTTTGATGTATTTCTTAACTACCTGTCCTTCTCTTAAGACATCATGATTATCCATTTCTCTTAAGACATTGTGAATCTATGATCCTGTGTTTTTTTGTTTTTTAGAGAATATGAGTTCAAGCAGTTGTAGTAATAAGATTTGTTTTTCTATCATCTAATTGTAGGTTTTCCTTTTGCTATTTTTCTATCATTTATTAAAAATAGGTCAATGCTCTATTTCCCATGTTTTTCCCTATTTTTCCCTGTTCTGCATGTGAGTGTTTTGATGGATTCTTCAATTGCTTGTCCTTCTCTTAAGGAAATGTAATTCTCTCTTTCTCTTAAGACACTTTAATTCTCTGTTTCTATTGAGATCTACTTTTCTATCATAAAATTATAAATACGTAAATGCTCTGGTTCTCTAAAGACATTGTGATGCTCTATTTCTCTAAAGACATTGTGATTCTCTGTTTCTAGTCCATTTAGTGCTATAATCTGATATTTTTCCACACATATAGTTTTTTTTCTTAAATTGATTTGAATTTGTATATTGATTATTTTTGTGCTCTTATTAGTTACAAGTGCTATCTCTAGAAAATAGAGTACTGGCATGCACTAAAAAAATCATGATAAAGCCTACCTAGAAACTGGTATGTATTTTCTACCAACCAACCATCTATTTATTCTAGTTACAATATTATCTTGAGGCTTCACAGTAGTAAGATCTCTTCAACATTTTATTAATTTTCTAAAATGAAAAATATTTTCTTTACAAGTAAAATGTCACCTACTAGCGATGGAAAGAAGGGGGGAAAATCTTCTGTTGAAAAGAGTATCCTCAAATATTTTAGCCATATGTCAAAATCCAACGAGCCATCGACATCTATGCAAATTCAAGGTACAAATGATTTTTTAACTACTAAATAGTTATTTGTGTATTCTTAATTATTTTAAATAATGCTTTCTTTCTCAAATAGTTAATTCTTAGTATGTGCCTCTGGCCATATTGCATGATGATATGAATATTTTTCTGTTTGTAATTTTTTTCTGTTAAATCCAAAAATGATAAAGAATATTATTGTATGCTACTATGCAGAATACCCTGTTGACCCTGATATACCTCCACTTGAAGATATTCCTCACCAAGAGATGCCTTCTAATGAAAATTCTCTTAACAATGACATCCAACAAACACTTGAAGATATTCCTCAAAATGACATGCCAGTTGAAAATGAAAGCGATAAATCAAATACAATACAAACTTCTGGGGAATCTTCAAGCAAAAAGACTAAACATAGAAGGGTATCGAACTAGGCTATTGGAAGGTCATTTCAGGTTGAATGGGTAAAAAATTTCCCTTTATAGAGCCAATCCTGACTAAGGACACCAATGGTGAACCAAAAGAATGTAGATGCAAAATTTATAGTTGGAAACTAGGTAAGGATCATAGGATGCAAAATAAGATAGATACAATAGAAAAATATTGTGGCAAAGCTTATGTAACAGTTAAAGAAAGTGATGGAACAATTAATAAAATAATGAGGTGGAAGGATGCATCGGAATGTATGCATGTTAGATATGCAAAAGAATATGACAATCACTTGATGCTACAAAAATATCTTGTTGAGAAAGGTGGAACGATTGAAGCCCAATTTCATAAAATTCATAAGACCACTTTAGCTTCAAAAAGTTTGCAGTTTGTTGTTGTATATAGTATTCTCAAAAAGGGTAGACCCATGTTCGATTTTATTGATTATAAGTACCTGTTTCAACTAGCTGATGTGCAAAACCTTCCTAGTTCCCATTGGTCAGATCGAAGTGGTTGGGAAATGGCAAAATGTCTATCATTAGTTGAGAAGGAGGACCTGAGGGAGAAAGTAAAACTTGCTAGATTCATTTCACTTTCAATTGATGAGGTGACGACTGTGGACAACACATCTTGGATTTGCATGCATGTGTACACATTTCAAAATCATGTAAGGCAACCTAGTTTTCTAGGATTACATAAGATGGTGGAAAGTTCAAATGCAGAAAATATCTATAATGTTGTTGTAACTAGTTTAAAGAATATTGTGAGAATGAATGATATAGACATAGCCACAAAGTTAATATGCGTTGGTGCTGACGGTGCTGCTATAATGCAAGGGCACAGGAATGGTCTTTGTGTTCGACTCCAGACATTAGTTGCCCCATATATGATACCCATTCATTGCATGGCTCATAGAGTGAATCTTGCATATAAAATCATGAGCACTTTTGAAAATGTTGCAAGAGTGGAAGACCTCATTCGTGAAATACATGCTTATTTTTTGTGCAGTCCAAAAAGGTTTGCAGAGTTTCAACAGTTTGCACTAGGAGTTACAGAAGGGAAAAAGTTGTTAAAAGATGTGGATACAAGGTGGATTTCATTGTATCAACTTGCACACAGAGTTTTTAAAGAATATCAATCATTAATAGGGTTTATGTACGCAAATCGTAGGGCAGTTGATAAGGCAAAAGATTTGTTATTCCGTTTGACTGACTTGGAAACCCTTTTAACATTATGTGGTATTCTTCCAATGTTACAAGAAATGAATAGATTGATTAAACTTGCACAAGAAAGATCCATCTATATTGTCGATTTCATGAGGATGAGAAAACAAATATGTATGATAATTGACAGGTTATATGTCTTCGAAGGAAATTTTATAGATCCCTTGTTTGATAGTTGGAGAATATTAACTAATGTGAATGATCCACAAAGCTTTTTGAAGTTTGACATCAATGATCATATTTGTATTAAAGTTTGTGAAAAAATGATACCTCTATATTATTTTGAAAGGTGGTCAAATATAGTTATGGATGATATTGAACAAGTTCCCATAACACACAATGGATTTGAGGTTGTTTTACACAATACTAAGATTAAATTGTTAAAAATAGTAGAATCATTGACAAGTGAAATAAGAGATCGGTTTCAAAGAGATGAGTTGCTTGAGGCCATGGGTGTGGTTAACCCTCTATTTTGGGGTCCTTGTATTGACTACAAATCCACACATGAGTTGTTTATTAAATATATGGGTATTCTTAGTAAGCATTTCAGTAAAAGTGTGGAAGTCAATGGTGTTGAAATCAAAGGTATTCTCAACAAAGAAATTTTAAGACAATAATCATCCCATTTTGGAAGTACAATGGTTGAGCAACATCACTTTTGAATGACATCCATGAGCCTGGTTCCATTGCATGTTTGTGGCAAAAATTGTATCCAAGTAGTGTCTTACAAGATACAATAAGTGAATATTTTTGTTTATATGAATTATGTCAAACAATGATTTTGGGATCTGTGGAAGATGAGAGGGTTTTTAGTGCACTATATTTTGTTAAATCTAAGCTCCATAATAGGCTGGACAAAAATTTGGAAAATTGTTTGAGAATTTATGTGTCATCATATGAGCTGGACAAATTTCCCTATGACAGAGCATTGGCATACTAGAAATCCCTAGCAGATAGAAGGGGTATCACTAATATGCATGATAAGGAGGATAATGATGGTTGTAATGATCAGATAGTGGAGACACAGATATCTGCTATGCTCAATAGCTATTCTGGACAAGCTGAGAAGTGTTTGTTTTAACTACCTAAATTGTAATTTTTCCAAGATTTCACAACATTGATAAATTTGACTTTCTTTGTTATCAATTTCATTGATAAATTTGATTTTACTTGTTATCACAATGCTTATCAGTGATGGTTCTGGACAAGCTGATAAGTGTTTGTTTTAGATACCTGAATTGTAATTTTTCCAAGATTTCACAACATTGATAAATTTGACAGTATTTGTTATCAATTTCATTGATAAATTTGATTTTACTTGTGATCACAACATTGTTTTGATATTAATGTATTGAAAGTATATGTTATTGTATTGTTAATGTATTGATATTTATGTATTGGCACAAGTGAGTTATATCATAGTAATATTTCATTTATTATTTTAAATTACAATAGTTGAATCATTCTAAATTTAAATGCAGCACAAGAATATAAATGGAAACAACCATTGATTGATAGAAGACACAAATTAATAAAAGCCTTTTTTATTATTTGCAATGAAAATATACAATGTCCAAATTGTTGATAACAATACAACAAAATTTGTTGTCAACTATGAAACAATCTACAATATCTTAAGTTTTAGTTGGGGGCTTAGAGATAGATTTGGTTGCTCCTTCTAGATCACCTTGAGCTTCAGATGCTCCTAAAGTTTTAGGTTCCTTTCCCTTTTCTCCTATGCCAACAACCTGCTCTGGCACTGGTAGTGCTCCAGCTCTGATGAGGCCTTCCTCTGCCTTCTCTATGCTCCCAACCAATGCTCTTTCTTCTCGGGTTGGATCCTCTTGCACTAAATGAATGTTTTCTTCATGCTTCTTCTTTAGCAAGATATATGGATCCATATGGTGCTCCTTTATAATATTTCTTAAATAATTATTGTCTTTGATCTTGGCTTGCATGGTCTCCTTCATTGTTATTGCTGCTTGGAGTGATTTCTTTGTAGCCTGGATATTAACATTCATGCTTACAACTTGTTTCTTTAAATTGTCAAAATTTGACTGCAAAAATTAAAAGCAAACATTAGTTAGTTGAGAGTTATATAAAAAATAATAACCATAAAATTTATTGAAACTAAAATCTCACCTCAGTTGCATCCCTTGAAGCCTCAACTACTTCAACTTTATTTTTATCAGCAGCCCATTGATTATAATATGTTTGGGCTTCAACATTAAGGTTCTCCAATATGTTCAACATAATATTTAATACTTCATCATTATATAAAATAGAAGCATTTACTGAGCCTGATTCAACTTGATGTAATAGACCACCAAGCTTTTTTGGTTTGTTTTGAACCAGAGAAAATATTTCTTGCCTTTTAGCAAAATTTTTATATTGAGCATTTAACTCCTTTATAAGGACCTTTGCTCAAAATTCCCAATTCTTCATTTCATTTACATTGTGAAGCAATTTGTCCTTGATCAATGCCTCACAATTATTAGACATTAATTTTTTTTTAAAAATTAACTTTTTCATCCTCAGTTTGAGGACCATGGTCACTTCTAGAAGGTGATAATGTGGTTTGATGAGCTTTAGGTGATTGTGGTGGTGTTTGTTGTGCTTGAAGCACATCTACCACTTTAAATCCTTTGATGTTGCCTTGTAGAAGATAATCATCCTCTAAAGGAGGATTATCTAAACCTAAGCTTGAAATATCTTGAATTGAACAACCTGTTGAAAATGTCATGAATGGAAATGTAGCCTGAGAAGCTATCTACGATGGTACCCCTCGCGATCTTGCACCAACAATTTGTTTTCCACCCATTTGACCTCTCATTAATTGTTGTCATGTTGGAGGTGGTGGTGGTGGTGGCATCTGGTTGTTGCCCTCTAGCCTGTGAAGGCAACTCAAGTGTGGTTGCGAGGGGGTGGGACGTAACACTAAAAACATACGAAAAAAGAAAAAATTATTATAATTTGAACTAAGCAGTAATGGAAATGAATCAAGAAACTCAAAATAATAAACTTACCTATCATTGGTGAGGTCTCACTGGATTCACATTGCACAACATGTTGATGAGCAAATCCAAAAGGATCTGCCCTTGGACATGTATATGAGCCTATGTGAGTGGTGATGCTTCAGACTCTTCTGAATCACCAGTGGCCTCTGGCATGTGATCCCTAACAGTAACATCTTATTTTGATCGGGTGTTGGCTGCCTTACTCTACATTTAGGTACAAATAAAAAGTTAAAATATGAAAACATGCTAAAATAGTAAACATTATTTGATGGTGAAAAATGGAATAATTACCTTCAGCTCTTGGGGTGTCATGGAAATGGCTTGCAGGGTTGCATGCACTATAGTTGGTACACCAGTATCCTGCAAATTATGAAAATATTCATAATAGAGACCTAAAATATAATTTACTGTGGCCATTGTGGCCCCATTTTTTATTTTAATTGCATTGATATCTGTTCTGATGCGATCAAAAATGTATGTACACTAATCAATTTTTTGTGGTTAAGACAACGAACAACATAGGCCAATGCCCAAAATGGAATCTTCGTTCTTCCATGCAGAAACAACCTTCCTTGAAAGAATTCAAGAATTGCCCTAAAATCTGAGTTTGTAATAGAGGTATTCGTTAACCCCCTTTTCGACTTAGCCATAGAAGCTGCAAAAAAAAAATTAGATGACAAATCACAAATTTAAAATTGTGAACTTTAAGAAAATTGTGAACTTTAATACCTAACAACAATTCGGAAGAGAGATCGAAGTTGGTCTCTAGGTAAGCCTTATCATCGGTAGTGAGCATGAACTTTGGTGAAATAGGAGGGAAACCCTTGTGGGGAAGACCTGTCAATCTCTGGATGTCAGAGGGTTTGATGGTGAAGTACATTTTTCTATTCTAAATTGTTAGAGTGATGGCCACAAAATCATTATCGTAGCCATCAATGATACTATACAAAACATATTTATCTGTTCTAAAATGTGGCATGGAAATCAGAGGTTGTAAACTTGAGTCAATGACCCATGAATGGTCGTAACCAGGGGTGGTTAATAGGTCTAAAATTTTGGTGCAATTTGGGTTTTTGAATGTAATTTTTAGAGAGGATGTGGAAGTGGTGGCCATTGCTGCAAGTTTTGGAAGTAGGGGAAAGTTTACTCTAGATGGTCACTTGGGGATGGAAGGGTTCACTCTGATCTCGTGTAGAAGGAAAAAACCTAAAAAATAAACTATCGATGCCTTTTTATAGACACAACTGATAGGGGTGGACATGTGGCAGCATTTTATTTGACATGCATATGGGCTACTTGAACATTTGATACATGGACACATAAATATTGATGCACCCAGTCTAAAACCAAATATTTTTATAACTAATATAAGGTCAAATTGGTTTTACAACCGATCAACAACTGGACCTTGTTTTACAATCAAACTACGGTCGAAAAGGTTTTGCAACCAAAAAACAACCAAACTAGTTTTGTAATAAAACTACAATCGAACCTAGTTTTGCAACTAATCTACAATCAGATATGTTTTTACAACCAGTCTATGGTTAAACCTATATTTATAAATAATTTTTGATCAAACCTAGTTTTGCAACCGATCTATGACTGAACATGGTTTTGTAACTGGTTTATAGGTGGACCTAGATTTATAATCGATTTTTAGTCAAACCTAGTTTTGCAATCAGTCCACAAATGGATATGGTTTTTAAACCGAACTATGGTCAGACCTTGTTATAAAATCGATCTATGACCGAATATGGTTATGCACCTGATCCAAGGTCAAACCATTTACTACACCCAATCCAATATCAGACTATTTTCTACACCCAATATGAGGTCAAATTATTTTATGTGCCTGACACATGGCCAGACCTTGTTTTACACCTAGACCATTATCCGATATTTTTTTGCACCCGGTCTAATCAAAACTATCAAATTTTCCAATGTTTTATAATTTTTGGTGAAAAAATAAGGTAATTCACCATGTCCTCCTACATGAAGTTGGTCAAGATTCACCAGGGTTTCAAAATAGATTCACCATTTTTTTACAAGTACATTTAAGGTCTGACCCCTTATGCATAACCTTGTTGTCTAGTGTTAGTGTTATGTTTGCACCATGGGCACCTACTGTCCATGGGTTCATTATGATGTAATATTTAATTTTATTATAAGTAGGATTTAGGGCTTGGGTTACCTCTTTCATATGGTTTGATCCTCAAGCATTAGAGTTAAGGTAAATAAGAGTCTATATAAGGATATGGGTTTGGAGTAGAAGAAATCTCATATTTTCTCATTTTTTATTAGAGCTCTACTTCTAAGGAGGTTTGTCCCCGTAAAGGCCTAGGCCTATAGTATCTATTATGCTTGATTAATATAAGTTTTTATTTCCATTTAATTATTTCTAATTAGAATTTCTATTACTTTTATTTCATGATCATTTAGTTATTTCTATTTCATGAGCATTCTATTAATTCCTACATTTCTACTTTGATTATGCTTATTTTTATATAAAGGTTCCTAATATAATTAACCACAAAGATATTGGTTTTGCTTCAAGATATACAATACTTAAATTTATTGAGCATTTTTTGTATTGCAAACATATAATTTTTGATGAAGGTATAATACCCCTCATAGTTGTGAAGTATTTGATTGATAAAGAATATTGGGTGTTCTTTTTTATTTTTTGAGTTAACACCACTACAATATTCTCATTGATGTCTAACATATGCAACCTAAAATACCTAAAAATCTATATTTATCAAGAAAGTCACTTTGATGATAATTACTTTAAAATTTGGAAAGGCATGAATACCTTCTTCTATCCATGTAAAGGTTATGTATTTCTTCAACATCTTAGTAATAGGCCTAACGAGCTGCAAGAAATTAGTGATAGACTTGGCTATAAATTGTATTTGGACTCTGAATGATCTAATGATCTTAATTAAGAATGGAAATGTTAGTTCCTATATTGCTTTAATACATTCATGATCTATCACAAGGCCCTCCTTTGACACTACATATCCCAAAAATTTATTCTTGAAAGAAGACAATTGATTGCTTAGGATTCAAGGAAATTCCATACTCTCAACATATCTTGAAAACTAACTCTAGATGTTCAATGTGCTTACTCCTATATTTGAAGAAAATAATTAGATTATTAAGGTAAATAAGGATAATTTTATTAGTTAAGTTGACAAAGACAACATCCATATATCTCTAAAAAGTAGCTCTAGATTTTGATAACTTAAAAGGTATTCTTTGATAAGAAAAGTTTTCTCATTTTGTTGTGATTGATGTTTTGTGTTAGCAATCATCCTTAACCCATATTTTATTGTAACCTAAAAAACCATCAAGTAATAACAACATTTGGGACCCTACCATGTTTTGCAAAATATGCTTCATTCATAACTATAGTGAATTCTCACTACATGTAGAAGCAAGTACCCTTAGCAAAAATTGACAGAGTGAAAAAAATATCAAGTGCAATACAACTAAGACCAGAAGGTAAGGAAGCTATATTTGCCTACAATTTTAAATTCTCTAGCATATAGTGAGTCAATAAAATTTAGCCAAAACTATGAGGAGGGACCAAGATAAAGTTAACTATTAATAAGATCCAACCAGACTGTGAGATGTGCAAAAGTGTAAAAATTGGAACTCTAGTCAAAGTTCAAGGAAGTATAGGATGTAAAATAATGATAAAAAAATCTCAGGTAGGAGTTGACTGTGAGAGGGAAGCAATTTGGGCAGCATTACTAGTTACTAATTGACAAAATTCAATGGAATATATTGAATAGGAGTTAAAGCCACCAAACTATAGTTTTAGGGTAGCAAATTAGAGGGTTTCAAAGCTATAAATAGGTGAGCTAAAGAGTTGTTTTGGATAGCAAGGAAGATCTGCAATTTCATCCATTACAAGGCAAAAATTAGGTGATTCAAATCACCAAGACAACCATCATATTTAGAGGACAGTAAGGTAAGCAAATTTGGTGCAAAAAGGTTCATTAGTTGAACATTACTTATTCGGTTCATTATTAAGTTTTATTAAGCACCATATTAGAATTTAAAAGTTGCAAAAAGAAATTTGCATATTAAAGTCTTCAAGGGAGTGCAGAAGATAGTTTTACAAGGGTTATACCCTGCACACAAAAGGAGGAGTTAGATATATTTTAAAAGAAAGGAAAATATCAACATCCTACCTTCTAGTTAAAGCAAAGAAGATATTATCCGTAAGTGAAAGTTTGCATAGATTTTAGTGCATATTTCAAGTTACTTCTAAAGAGTTTATTTATAGGAGAAATAAGGAGAAATTTTTATTGCACTATACTAGTTATTACAGGTGGATTAATAATTCAAGTTAAGTTAAAAATTAGTGTAAAGTTAATGTTAATTGCATGATTAAGAGCTTGTATTTATTATTGAGAAGTTAACCAAGAAAAGGAGAGATTTTTCTGGCAAGAAATACAACATCAAATCATCACTTTCCACCAAGGAGTAGTACAAAGTAGTTACCTCATCAAGGAAGAAAGAAAACTTGCAAAAGGAGATTTAAAGATCTCAAAATATATGTGTAAATTTAAGGTATTCTATTCTAACTATTGCAAAGCTTTTTTAATTAGATTCTTGCACCATAATCTTCTTATCCTATGTAACAAAAGAGTACAAAGCTAGAGTGTTTCAAAGACACTACAACAACTTACAAAGCTTGTCTACAAAGTGACCATTTTAGTAGATTAAAGGAGTAAACTTTAGCTAAGGAAGATATTTAATGAAGGGCTCATATTAGCCAAAGTTCAAGGTGTCTAAAGACACCATAACCATCACTGAATCCAGTGCCTACAACATCAAGACCTACGTAAAGAGCTCATCATATATTTCTATCTACGTAAAAATATAGCACTAAGGGTCTACAAAAGGAGGCTATCATACATTGCAAAATAACGTAAAGAGGATAGCTCTAAGGATAGCACAAATAATCAAGTTACAAGGTAAACAAAGGTGCATTACCTAAGTTACAACTTAGATGAACCAGTAGTTAAAAATAAGCATCTAAAACTACCATTGGAGCACCATAGAACCACCATTGCAGTACCCTTGAACCACCATAGCTGGATCTAGCCTCACAAAATCACCATTCACTTGGAAAGAAAGCATTGAAGAAAAGATACAAAGGGCATTTTATAGCAAGAAGTATACACAAAATAAGAGATATGAAGGGAGTATTACTTGTATGAAATTGGAGTGCCACTTGAAATTTATAGCCAAGGCATATTACATCCAAACAAAGCATTCATATATTCCTTAATGTATGCCCAAGAAAGAAGCACTCAAAGAAAAATTAATACCAATTATTGAGTGTTGAATAACATCATTTGAAGGTTACAAAGCATATTCATCATAGCTCTTCATCCAATGGAGAAATGAGCGTTGAAATAATCTAAACCAATGCCCATCAAGAACATAACTCTCAAAGCACCACTTGTCTAAATTTTCAAGGAGCATCCAAGCTATTTAAGCATCCATTCTTGAAGAAAAGCGTAGACATAATAGAAGGCATGCATTCAAGCATTAAATAAGGGAGTCAAAGTGCCATTAAGGAGAATAAGAAGATTTCCATGAGCATTAACTAATCCTCTACTATACATAGGAGACTAGAATTATAGTGCTTGATTAAATATCACTCCATACATCAATCAATATGCACAATACAATTTACAAAGAAGGTAAAAGACTTTAATCTATTTAATATTAAATTTCCTAAGTTTAGGGAGTTATAAGGTGCCTAATACAAGGTTGAAAGTTATTTATTAATGCATTGAAATATCAACCTTAGAGAGTAAGAAAGCAATTTTAGCAAAGGGAGTATATCTTAGAAGATATTATAAATTGCTTGAGATTTAAATAGTAAATATTGACAAATAATTAATTTAGGATATATAAGGTTTCAACATTGGATAAATTAAAATATTAATTTGCAAATATTATTATTTTCTAAAAATTTCAAATTAGGGAGTTATAAGGTATACTGCTTCAAATTCTAGTTTCTTGGAATTTAGAAAATTAAACCAATGAAAAGTGAAGGTTAAAGGAGCAAAACCATTAATTTTTTGAAAGTTGGAATTTGTATTTTGAATTAGACTCTTACATTAATTTATGAGACATTAATCCAACTAAGAGGTCTTTAAGGAAAAGAACCTTATTAAAACTTGAAGGTGCATCATCATTTATCTTTAGCTTTCTACTTACTAATCAATAGAGAGACATAAGACAAGAAAGTAAAGTCGAATATTAGGGATTCAAAAGTAATTCAATTTAAACTAAGAAATCTAAGCATACTATCAAGTTTCATAGTGCATTCAAACACTTTCTAGATAAAAGATATTTTACAAAACTTATAAAATTGAAAAAGTTATTAGCAAGGTTGAGCATATACTTAAAACTAGGGAGTCATAAGGTAGACTACCACAAAGGTTCTATCTAAAATATTCTCAAGAGCTAAAAGAATTATATTAATTGATCATATACTACAAGAGTTGAAGGTGAGAGTCCAAAAGTTAAAAGACATAAGAAATACTACAATGGATAAAATAACAAGAGGAACATATTATCACAAGGCACACTACAAAAGGATGCAAGATCAAGATACATACAATATACCACATCAAAGATGCAAAATTAGTTCTAACACAAATAGTTCTACAAGTCAAATTGAAAAGAACATTTGGTATATTGATTCCAGTGCTAGTCATCATATGATAGACAACTTGCAATGGTTTGATTGTCTTGAAATCACTAATAATTATAGGTTGAAAATTGTAGATGGAAAGAACTATCTTATACATGGATATGGGTGTGTAACACCTAGTAAATCATTTCTAAACTTTTTTCTATATAATGTGATGTATGTTCCTGGATTAACATCTAATCTCATTTTAGTAGCAAAGCTAGTAGAAAGCAAAAGGATAGTTGATTTCAAACACATAAATGGAGTCAATATGTGTCTCATAATAAATCAAAATATGATAGAACCTACAAGATCAAAAATATACTTTAATTCCACATACACACACTTGTCAAACAAAATATGCTTTTTGTAACTGCCATACTAATTGCATATCTTCCAATCAATGCAATCCACTAAATTTAGATTTATCTTTATCAAAACTCCCATTTTCAAAACTGCCAAAAACTGGAAAAAGTGCTCCGGAGCCATTTTGCAACTGTTACCATTTCCTCCTCAGATCTCCGTTTGGACTAAAATTTAAAATGTATGCTCTCGGTACATCTGACTACCTCCAGTAAAAATTTCAAAGTCTTATTCCTCATGGATTACTTAATATACCTCCGATAAAGTGGCCTCTGACGCTGATTTTACACCTGTCACATAAACTGGAAAAAGTGCTCCAGAGCCATTTTGCAACTATTACCGTTTCCTCCTCAGATCTCCGTTTGGACTGAAATTTAAAATGTATGCTCTCGGTACATCTGACTACCTCCAGTAAAAATTTCAAAGTCTGATTCCTCATGGATTGCTTAATATACCTCCGACAACATGGCCTCCGACGCAGATTTTACACCTGTCCAACAATGTACAAAGTCATCCATCAAAGTACCGACGATGCAACCGACCGGTCCAAACATTGAACTAACACTATGACTGCACTCACTACTATCAAACAAGACTCCAAACAATATGTCGGGTTATCCAACACAGTCCATTGGCACTTATGAACAACATTTGCAACTTTTGCAACTTTTTGACAACTTTTGCAATTTTGCACAAACCACTTGCAACACCTTCACCCGAGCATCAAACATGTCCTCACAAGCATCGAATATTTCTGTACAAGCTCCGAACACCTTACCGCTACACCAACCAAGTCCAACTGAGTGTGTTGACAACAATGACAACACCTTGCTCAACAATCTCCCCCTTTGGAATTGTTGGCAACACACGAACATTTTCCTGTAACTCTTCTCCCCCTTTGACAACAATGACAAAGGGATGCTACAAACTCCCCCTGAGTCCATACACAACATTCTTAGACAAAAATTAGTACCAAGCAATAATTGCAAATAGGAGCAAAAAGATAAAACAGTGAAAAATTGCTCCCCCTAAGAATGTGGTCCCGATAGCGGTCTAGTGCTTGGGAAGTGTAACCACTCCCAATTTCTTGTGAAGATATTCAAAAACTTCCTTGGGCAATGGTTTTGTGAAGATATCCGCTACTTGCTCTATCGTAGGAACAAAATCCAACTTGACCTCTCCTTCTGCAACTTTCTCTTTCAAGAAATGGTACCTGATAGCTATGTGCTTTGTGCGGGAATGCATAACTGGGTTCTTTGAGATATTAATTGCACTAGTATTGTCACACATAACTGAAATAGGCTCACTGAAATGAATGCCAAGATCTTTCAAGGTTTGTTTCATCCATAATACTTGTGTGCAAGATGATGTCGCTGCAATGTACTCTGCCTCTGCTGTGGACAAGGAAACTGATTCCTGCTTTTTGCTATGCCATGCCACAAGATTATCACCAAGATAAAATGCACCACCACTGGTACTCTTCCTATCATCTACACAACCTGCCCAATCTACATCTGAATAAGCAATAAGAGTGAAGTCCTTACCTTTTGGATACCATAAACCGTACTCCATTGTACCCTTAAGATATCAAAAAATTCTCTTTACCGTTGTAACATGAGTTTCCTTAGGATTGGCCTAAAATCTTGCCACCATACACACTGCCTGCAAAATATCTGGTCTTGTAGCAGTCAAGTACAATAAGCTCCCAATCATGGATCTATACATGGTTTGATCTACAGGTGGTGATTTGTCATCCTTGCTCAACTTACAACCTGTTGTCATGGGAGTACTGACTGGTTTGCAATCTTCCATTGTAAACTTCTTTAACATCTCTTTCATATATTTGATTTGAGAAATGAATATGCCTTTTTCTAACTGATTAATTTGCAAACCAAGAAAATAAGCAAGCTCACCAATCATAGACATCTCGAACTCATTTTGCATCTTATTGGTGAAATATTTGCATAACTTATCCTTGCAACCTCCAAAAATGATATCATCTACGTACACGACAACAATAATTTGATAATATTTTTCAGATTTAACATACAAATTGTTGTCCACCATACCTTTCTTGAAACCTTGCTACTGGAGATAGGTGTCTAGCCTTGCATACCAAGCTCGGGGTGCTTGTTTCAAACCATATAATGCTTTCTTCAACCTGCAAACCATATTAGGATCATCTCCTAGCTGAAAACCATCTGGTTGCTCAATGTATACCTCTTCTTCAAGCTTACCATTCAGAAAAGCTGACTTTACATCCATTTGATAAACTCTAAAATTTTTGTAAACCGCTAATGCAAGAAACATCCTTATTGCTTCTAGCCTGGCTACATGTGCAAAAGTTTCTTCAAAATCAATACCTTCAACTTGTGCATATCCTTTGCAAACTAACCTTGCTTTATTTCTTACAACCTGTCCATCTTCATTAAGCTTGTTTCGAAAAACCCACTTGGTACCAATCACGTTCTTGTTCACTGGTCTTGGCACTAGCTCCCAAGTCTTGTTCTTTTCAATCTGGTTCAACTCTTCTTCCATTGCCTTTACCCAATTTTCATCTTTACTTGCTTCTGCAACATTTTTGGGCTCTATGTTAGACAAAAGAGAGTAAGTTCTGGTTATTCTTCTTCTTGTCTGAACACCAACTTCGGGGTCTCCAATTATCTGTTCTTGGGGATGGTATTTTTGCCATGTTGCTGATTTGGATTTCTTGTCTTTCTCCAATTCTTCTTCTTCTGATTCACTTTTTGTCTCCTCATATTTCTTCTCTTCCTTTTCTCCTTCGATTGTCTCTTCATAAATAGGAAAGTTTTCTTCATTGCTTGTTGGTAGTTCTCTCCTTTCATCAACTTTGACATCAACACTTTCAACAATTTTTCTTAGCCTTTTATTGTAGCATTTATATGCTTTGCTTTTTGTCGAATAACCAAGAAAGATACCTTCATCCGCTCTATCCTCGAACTTGCCAAGATTGTTTTTGGTTCTTCTGATGTAGCACTTACTGCCGAATACCTTGAAATGTTTTGTTGTTGCTTTTCTATCGAACCACATCTCATATGGAGTTTTGCTTTCATTTGGCCTCAGCATGCACCTATTTTGAATGTAAACCATTGTATGAACTACCTCTTTCCAGAACCTGTCAGCTACTTTGCTCTCGGTTAGCATTGTTCTAGCCATTTCCTGCACTGCTCTATTTTTTCTTTCCACAATGCCATTTTTTTGAGGTGTCCTAGCAGCAGAAAATTATCTCCTGATACCAAATTTTTCACAATACTCTGTAAAATATTCTAAAATAAATTCACCTCCTCTGTCTGATCTCAGGCATTTAATTCTTCTCCTAGTCTGATTCTCAACTAAGTTTTTGAATATTTTGAACATTTCAAGAGCTTCTGATTTATGTTTCAAAAATAGTACCCATGTCATCCTGGAATAGTCATCTATGCACAACATGAAGTATTTATCACCATTTATACTCTGAGTTCTCATAGGCCCACACAAATCAGTATGCACCAACTCCAATGGTTTTCCAGTATAGTGTTCTTTTGCCTTGAAAGATGTTCTAGTTTGCTTACCTTTCTGACATGATGCACAAATATTGTTTGATGGCTTGGAAATGCTGGGAATGTCTCTTACCGCTTTCTTCGAGCTGATTTTTACTAAATTGTCGAAGCTGATATGACCAAGTCTCTTGTGCCACAACCAATTTTCATTTTCATGTCCAAGCAAGCAAGATCCTTCTAAGGTCTCTGTGAGAGTGTACAAATTGCTAGATGTTCTTGTTCCAACTACTATCAATTTACCATTGTTTGCCTTTCTGATTTCACATCCCTACCTTTTAAAAATCACATCATGACCTCTATCACAAATTTGACTCACGCTCAACAGATTATGCTTTAGTCCAACCACAAACAAGACTTCTTCTGACTTGATTTTTCCATTGTTGATATTAACCGTGCCTCTGCCAACTATCTTAGCTCCATCATTGTTTCCAAATTTAACTGAGCCACCTTCATATTGCTGTAATTTTTCAAATTTTTGTTTGTCCCCGGTCATGTGACTAGAACATCCACTATCAAGTATCCATGGTGCATGTTTATTCTGTGCCTTGAATGTTGTCTGTACAATTAAAGACTCCTTGTCTTCCTTTGGTTGTTCTTTCTCTTTCCAAACTTGTTTGTCCTTTGCTTTGGGTTCTTGTATTATCTTATGATTTTTTGATATTTTTCTATTTTATCTCATTGCATCTGGCTGAAATATTCTATCCTGAAAGGGATTAGATGCAAACATACTTCTACAATATTTTGCAATGTGCCCAAAATTATGACATTTATAACATTCCACGGAGTAATCCATCAATGGTGCAAAGGCATTTCTACTCACAAAATTTCTTGGTGCAACATTAAACTTGCAATCTGACATTTTGTGACCATAAGCATTGCATTTAAAATAGTAACCAAAAAAGAAATAGTTGAACCTGGTTTGCGGTCTTTGCCATGTAGTTGCAGGTATCACAAATCTTCTTCTCCTTTGAACATTAGTGAAGTCATCACTATCTACATTCTTTTCACGCCTTGGCTCATTGTCTTTTCTCACTGGATTTGACTTTGCTTGATCAACTTTCTTGTCTTCTTGTGGTTTCTTTTCTTCTGCCTTCACAGATTTTGCTTTGGTAATCTCTGATCCATTTGACGATTCACCCTCTTCAAAGCCCAAACCAAATTTTATGCTTGTAGTCTTCTGGTTCTTTATGATCTTATCCAGCTTCATAGAACTCTCTTCACATTTTTGATAAAAGCTAATTTTTTGATTCATCTCTTCTAGCTGCATCCTTAAACCAACAATCTCTTCTTCTAATTTGCTACAATTTTCTACTTTCATGGTTAATTGCACTTCAAGATCTTCGGAGATATTTTTGAATTCTTCTATTTGCACCTTCAAAGTTGCTATGATTTCATTTGCATCCTCAAGCTTTCTTGAAGTTTTCTTGTGCCTTTTTCTTTCTGCCTTCAATTCATCTAGAGCTGCAACCAATTCTGCTTCTAGATTAACTTCTGCATCTATTTCTTCTTCATTAAATTCCTCTTCTTCTTTCATCTTTTCTTCTTCAACTGCCATGAAAAGAGCTTCACTTGTTTCTTCCTCAGAGTTCTCACTGGAGCTGTCTTCGGATGAACTGACATTCTTGGAGATGAAACTTTTATTCTTGGATTTACCTTTTCTAAAATTTGACATCTTCTTCCTGTCCCCTCTTTCTCTATGTGATCCTTCATCATTGCTATTCCTTTCATTGTAAGGACATTTAGCTACAAAATGTCCAACACTTCCATAGTTGAAGCATTTGAACGGTAATTTTCCTTTGTATTTTCCTTTACCTTTTTTCAGCTTTCTCACAAAGTTAGCTTCCATTTCATCTGATATTTCATCTTCATCGGATTATGGTTTAGCTTTGATGTTCTTCTGAGCTTTAAATGTTGCTTCTCTATCAGTAGATTTAGCTTTTCCTATTCTCATCTCATAAGCATTCAAAGAGCCATGCATCTCATCCATAGTAAGACTATTCAAATCCTTTGCTTCTTCTATAGCAGAAACTTTAGAATCAAATCTTTGAGGAAGAGATCTTAATACCTTTTTGATGATTATC
The DNA here is from genome assembly GCA_028583015.1 of Wollemia nobilis. NCBI lineage: Eukaryota > Viridiplantae > Streptophyta > Pinopsida > Araucariales > Araucariaceae > Wollemia > Wollemia nobilis. Next base: position 2,454,115 of record JAQPPZ010017259.1, on the reverse strand, counting down.
GAGTCTTTGATTTCCTCTCCAAGTCCTCTTATAGCATTGATGACTTCATTTACTCTTAACAGGTAGGCCTCTATATTCTCATCTTCATTCATTTTTAGCCCTTCAAATTGTGCTCTATGTGTCTGCAATTTAGCTTCCTTAATCTTGTCGTCTCCTTCATGAATGCTCTTCAACTTATCCCAAATTTCCTTGGTGGTATTGCATCCCATAACTTTTACCAGTTCACTGTCAACTAATCCACACATGATAGCATTCTTAGCTTTCGAATCATTCTCAAATAGTTTCTTTATCGCAACATCAGTCGAAGGAGTAGAGGGTATTGTATATCCACTATTTACTGATTCCCAAATATCGTATCCCAAAGCACAAAGATATGTCTGCATTCTGAGTCTCCAAAAAGTGTAGTTGGTTCCATCGAATAACGGTGCTTTGTTTGAGGAGAAGCCTTCACCATTTGCCATTGTGTCACTTCCAAGATCACCCTAGTTGATTGAGCCTATTCAGGAACTTGGCTCTGATACCAATTGTTGAACTAAGTGTGACACTAAGAGGGGGGTGAATCATTGTGTATTAAAAATTTTAATCCAACTATGAAATCAAATCAAAACAAGCAATCACACAAACATGCATCACATAACACCAGATTTATAGTGGAAACCCGATGTGGGAAAACCATTGTGCCAATGGACTGTTTGGACTCCCATCCAAATCCAACCTCAAAAATATTTGGTCTTTACAATATTTTTGTAGCACCCACTACAGGGAATGGCACCAACCAACCCAGACTTTAGCAGCACCAACTGCAAGGAGCATCGACCCCTGTTGCCAAGCACCCACTAGGCAAAAATACAAAGCTCTGGTAGAAGAAGTTTATCCCTAACAATAAGACCCTGAGTGGTCTAGCACACTGAATCTCTCTGTATACACTCTGCTCACCGAACAATCCCACTGATCATTTCACACTCTGAGCCCATTGATAATCTGAATCCCTATTCTCTGCATACAAAACAAAACCCTCTTTCTCAAACTCAACAAAACCCTCTTCACAAACTCAACAAAACCCTCTTCACACTATACTTGTTGTGCACTATACTTTTTCTTCTTCCATTCATTTTCTATCAAGAGTCTTCGGTTATATATACAAAAGGCAAAAACTCCCCATTAAAAATCTTGTCTAAAATTAGCTTTCAAAGATTCCAACCCTTTTAAAAATGTAACACCTTTAATTCCACATACACACACTTGTCAAAAAAAATCTACTTTTTGTAACTGCCATACTAATTTCATATCTTCCAATCAATGCAATCCACTAAATTTAGATTTATCTTTATCAAAACTCCCATTTTCAAAACTGCCAAAAACTGGAAAAAGTGCTCCAGAGCCGTTTTGCAACTGTTACCATTTCCTCCTCAAATCTTCGTTTGGACTAAAATTTAAAACGTATGCTCTCGGTACATCTGAATACCTCCAATAAAAATTTCAAAGTCTGATTCCTCATGGATTTCTTAATATACCTCCGACAAAGTGGCCTTTGACGCTGATTTTACACCTGTCACATAAACTGGAAAAAGTGCTCCAGAGCCGTTTTGCAACTGTTACCGTTTCCTCCTCAGATCTCCGTTTGGACTGAAATTTAAAATTTATGCTCTCGGTACATCCGACTACCTCCAGTAAAAATTTTAAAGTCTGATTCCTCATGGATTGCTTAATATACCTCCAACAACATGGCCTCCGACGCAGATTTTACACCTGTCCAACAATGTACAAAGTCATCCATCAAAGTACCGACGATGCAATCGACCGGTCCAAACATTGAACTAACACTACGAATGCACTCACTACTATCAAAAAAGACTCCAAACAATGTGTCGGGTTATCCAACACAGTCCATTGGCACTTATGAACAACATTTGCAACTTTTGCAACTTTTTGACAACTTTTGCAATTTCGCACAAACCACTTGCAACACCTTCACCCGAGCATCGAACACGTCCTCACAAGCATTGAACAAGCTCCGAACACCTTACCGCTGCACCAACCAAGTCCAACTGAGTGTGTTGACAACAATGACAACACCTTGCTCAACAATTAGTTGACAATATGTGAAGGTGCTTAAGGATAGAACTTAGTCTGTTGGAGATAATTAGCTATGATATATAAGTGACCTAATTTTTAGGTCACTATTGAAGTTTTAAAGAAATTTTAGAGAGGTATATGAAGAATGTGATTTCATATTCACTTAATATAAAATAACAACTTTTTTCAAGGAAAAAAAGAAACATATTGGCACTAAGATTTTGGTAGAATCAATGAATTCTAGAAATAGAAATTGAAAAGTATTCATAATAGAAAATTAATCTAATTAGTGAAGATAGTAGCAAATATATTTTATACAAATTCTATTTGAACAATAAGATATGATTAGGCTAACATTAACCCAATGATCATTCTCCTTGTTCTAATAAAACTCATAAAAATATACACTATAATCAGTCCTCTATTTTCAATATTTAACCTAGATTAATACTAAAGATGAATATGAGAAGAAGGTGGTATTTTCACAAGGAGAGTTGAGCAAAAAAATAGAGAAGGATAAAACATCTCATTCACAAGTCTATTGTGTGGAAATATAATTTACTAGTAAACCTTGTAATACCTTTAAAGCTCTTTAAAGCCTTCATCATGAATCTCGTTTGTTGAGTTGGAATTGTTAAGATCCATTTTAATATGAAATATAATGTAGTATTTCATAATACTATAAGAAATCTAACATATTCCACTTGAATTATGAAGAAATAATTGGTAAATAGTTAACTCATAATGATATTTTGGGCTGCTCAAAATAAGAGCACCATGGCTCCTTACCTCAAGAATGGCAGATTAGTTTATGATACAAACAGTTGATTGATTTATTCTTCCATAGCATTTTCATAGTACTAGTAATAAAATAACAACACCACCATCAATAGTCCCTAGTATAATCAGTAGCTTAGATTTAGAAAAAGTCCTTAATAACAAGTGTTTATCCTTAGAAGAAGCACATAAGTTTAATAAATATGAAATATAAGAAAAGCAAAAGAATATCACCTTGGTGGGTATCAAAGAATTCTTCCTAGCAACAATAGACAAGAAATATAAATGTAAATTGTTAAAAACAAAAATTGACTATTATATAACTATATGTTGATGCAATAGAAGAATAAGTACATCCATGATCAAGAGGGAGAGGTTGGGAGTTACAACCAATTTCATAACTTCCTGTAACCCTCATAACCATACAATAAATACAACATTGTGACATAGTATTCATAACATTTCTCCCTTATTACGTCAATTCTCAATCAATGTATATACAATAAAATTTCTAATACTTTTAAATTTAACACATGCAAGAGACTTTATCAAAATGTCTACACATTAATCCTATATTGGATTAAATTGAAGTTGTATTTTCATGAATTAAATGGTACTAAACCTCATGTATTTATGCATTCATTAAAAATGGATGACAAACAAGCTTCAAAAGTCCTTGGTTATCATTGATCAACATGGTTGGTTGGTTTTGAGGGATGTCCATTCCTGACAAGATGCAACATAACCATATTGCTTTGTAGATAGCTCCTCTTGTAGCACAATATTTAGTCTTCATGGAAGGATTAGCAACAACATACTACTTCTAAAAATAGTGGAAGAATTCATCCTTTATAGTTGGGAAATACACTCACATTCATTGTGTATGATAATCGATGACCAATTGAAAATAGTTACAACCATTGAAACTTGGATCCATAGATCTAGAGATTAATATGTACTAGGTTGACTGACTGCACTAGCCTCTCTATAACTGCTTGATCCAAATGGGGCTTGATGCTACTTTTTATCCAAATAACTTGTACAAATATCATGAGGCTTTATCAATGATATAATTCCATGTACCATTTCATGATTGAGAAGTGACTTTAAGTGACCTAAACTTAGATGTCTAATTGCTTGTGCTATAGTGTAGCAACTTCATCTACTTTGGCTTCCAAATATTGGTTGTCTTAAATTATAACCACAAGTTGAAACATCTTGGAAATACTAGTACTCAAGCAAAAATTGTTGAATCTATGGATTACTCTCAAATGGGATAGATTTTTTTGTATCTATTTTCAAAAAATTCAACATGCAAGTTTTGATCAATCAATTAATGCATAAAAAGTTCTTCATGAGGCTAGGTACATAAATAACTTGAGTCAAATGATAATTATTGCTCTAATATGTAAACAAACATCATCAATTCCAACCATGTTTTGTATCAAATTGTTGTTATACCTTGAGCACTATAAGATGAATGGTCAAGGTTCACAAACCATTCCTTTTGGCCTATCATGTTTTTGGTATCTCCTAGACCAATGTATCAAATTTGGATTGTTTTATTAGAAAAAACAAGAAAATTTAATATATTAGATATTGTCTTGTCCTTATATCATAATTGGTACCCTAAACTACATTACTATGTCAACATTGAGGTGCATTTATCTCTTTTACCAATGATAACTCTTCTACTTACCTATTGATGAATAATTTGATTGGTTCTTGGAAAAATGAAAATATGTTATGCTTGCACTCCTAAAAGTACATGATCTAGTTTCCCATAAACAAAACATGTTATGTTGTAATGTTAATGGTTCACTTATTCTTGGTGTTGTGGTTAATTCTATCATTTACCTTTTTCTTGGTTCTGGTGCTTATTGAGAGGTTTGCTACCTTTATTTGACTACATCAACCTCTTGAATTGTTATCCATGATCAAAGCATGGTCATCTTCATTTTTTATATCTTGAATTACTTCCTCTTATTGAAGTAAATTCCAAATAACTTAAAAGTGATACTATGATTTGTCATGTTTAATGTTGTTACCAAAACATTGAATGCAAGTACCAGTGCTCATAGCACTATTAGAACAAGCATATCATCACTAAAAATTTAACCTAACACTTGTAGTGAGGCTTGTAATTTGATAATTCATCTTAGAAACTCTCCAACATCTCAAGGCTCTTCTTATTCAAATAATATAATTAGCTTTATAGGTCTATATTTTTATTTCTTGGATTTCAACACTATACTAAGTTTATCCCATGCATCTTTCATGATTATTGTATTATGAATGTACAATTATAATTCATCATTCATGTTGATGATCAATCGAGCTATTTGGCTAGCTTTGTACAAAAAATTTCTATTCGAGATCAATAGCATGTGTTTACATAATTCTAGATAATCCCTACAAATATTTAAATTCCACGTGAATCTTTAACTTCATTTTCCAATTGAAATATTTATCACGTTTCAATTATTTAGAATTATGTAATAACATATTTGAGGCATTTATAGCCATAGAAAATCTTCACAAAATTATAAAATATCACTTCCATTGGAAGGGGCTCAAAAAATTCTTTCCATTGAGTATATATGCCCATACTTAGAAAAATTGATGCCTCAAATCATGAGAAAACAACAAGGTCTTGCTGAGAAAAAAATAAGTTTGGGAGATTGAAGTCTTTTTCCTCCAAATAGAATCTCTAGAAAATAATATGAGAAGTATTAAAATAATATGGTAGGTCTCCTCCTTATCCATATATATTCATCAAATATGATTTTTTTTTTTTTTAATATTTTAAACACCCTTTCACTTCTACATGTAGGATTATTAGTTTGGATTCAAACAATAGAGTGCACATGCACCTACTGGTAAAATCAACTATTGTTTCAAAAATTTACACATGCAAACACAAAGAGCACAACTTCACCAATTGAAATGATAAAAAATAAATATAAATGTGTCAATTGCCCTTTCCACTAAACATATAGGATAAAATGATTATTTTTCTTCTAAGGTAATCACACACAATGTGCACAAGTTAGACAATGACATCACTAACCAGTTCACATGCAAATTAATTAACAATCTCCATCATTATAGGTTTCATAAAATGGTTGTGTGCATCAGGGATTTGAATTGTTCAAAGCATCTTAACCTTATTGTGGTGTATTCTCTCTTCTTAATTGAATGATGCCTCCTACTCTTGATGCCACTTTTGCTTAAATAAACTCTCCTATCAAACACATGTAACAAGCGAGTAAACTTGGATTGTAGGAAATGGGCAAACAATAGACTTTTGGAAGGATCGATGGGTGAGAGCTGAGGAGTTATCCCAGAATCCTCGTTTGGCTAGGATTCAAGAGCATATGGAGGAAGAAGGTTGCAAATTATATGTGGCAGGATATAAATATCAACAAGTGGAAACACATTAGAGTATAGGGTTTTGAAGTGGAGTCTGAAGAGCTTTATAACATTTTAACTTAGCAAATTATTCCCTCTGGAGAGGATGAAGATCACATTGTTTGGGCTGAGACTAAAAGTGGTGACTTCATAGTTAAGTCTACCTATAATTTTCTTCTCAATGTGGAAGGTCAATAATTTCAATCGAGTTTGGTTTGGATCAAAGGCTTAATTCCTAAAATATCCTTTTTTTCATGGCTGGTGATTCAAGGAAAAATCCTCACTATGGACAATATGTTATCCAAAGGTATGGTTATTGCTAATCATTGCTACATGTGCAGGGCAGGATGGGAGACTACCCAACACTTGTTTCTGGAGTGTCTAGTAGCGGAGTCCATCCTGGATGAACTTTTCCAAGCCTTTAGGATCTCGTGGGTTAAGCCTACTCTTATATCCAAAGTGTTCCATCAATGGCCTCAACCCTTTGTTAGCCTAAAACTTAAGTACCTATGGAAAATTTTTGGCATCATTTTCTCTGGCAGATTTGGCTAGAAAGGAACCATAGAGCCTTTAAGGATACCATTCACAACCCAAAAACAAAATGTTAGTCTTACAATGACACTGAGAGGGGGGGTGAATCAGTGTAGCTCTATAAACTTAAATTTACAGCTCTTAATACCGCAGCAATTAAAACTTATTACTAGATACAACAAGTATAACAAAAGAGCATCACACAACACAAGATTTAACGAGGTTCACCAATGTGGCTACTCCTCAAAAATTGACTTCTTGGACTACCATCCAAATCCAGCCTTTGCAAAGCACCAACTTTACAATCAATTTACCAGCACCCACTGTAAGGAGCACCAACCCCTTATTTATCTGCACCAATAGAAAGGAGCACCAACCCCTTATTTATCTTTGCTTTTGCAAGACCTTGACTGGTCTTCTTCACCTTTGCATTCTCTATGCACTTTGCTCTCTCTGTGTAATCACTTCACACACTCTGCTTCATTACAGTCGAACTTCATGATCATCTTCTCCCTTTTGCGCACTCTGCTCTCTTTGCAAATTTTGCACTTAGCACGATTCGACATGACTTGCTCTCTGTGCACAATGACCATATTTCACACACATTCCACCATCTTCTCAATTCTCCAAACAACCCTCCTTTTATAACAATATTTTTTATGATGAAAACCCTAATCTTAGTCGGTTGTAAATCCTAATCTTAGTCAACTTTCATAACAACTGTAAACCCTAATTTTAGTCGGTTGTCATCGGTCTTCATCGGCTTCAACTCAAGAAGATGTTCGGTTTATCCATCGCTTGATGATTTCATTCTGGATAGACCCTGTAACCGCCATACTGACTTTTGATCACTCTTCGTATTTTAGCAATATGAAATCACTCTGTAACTGCCCTTGTAAATGCCGTAGTGATGTCGGTCCACTGTCATACTTCTCATTTCAGTCAGGTTCTCCTTCTTGACTTGCGCATTTATGACCTATCATGAAATCATGACATTTCTACCTCTATAGCTTCTTTTGTTGTTGTTGCCATAAAAATACAACATGTCATGATATCGCGACACTTTCACCTCCGTACGCTTTCTCTATTCTTTTGTCATGATATCATGACATTTCTGCCTCCATAGACTTCATCTTTTCTTTTGTCATGATATCATGACATTTTTGCCTCCGTATACTTCGTCTTTGCTTTTGTCATGATATCGCGACACTTCTACTTCCATAGACTTCGACTTTGCTTTTGTCACGATATCATGACACTTCTGCCTCCGTAGTCTTCAACTTAGCTTTTGTCGTGAAATCGTGACACTTCTACTTCGTACTTAGCTTCTTTGCTTTTGTCACGAAATCATGACACTTCTGCCTTCGAAGTCTTCTTCTCTGCTTTTGTCGTGAAATCATGACACTTCTGCTTTTGTACTTTACTTCTTTGCTTTTGTCATGAAATCGTGACACTTCTATTTCGTACTTTACTTCTTTGCTTTTGTCGTGAAATTGTGACACTTCTGCTTTCGAAGTCTTGCTTTCTGCTTTTGTCATGAAATCATGATAGTTCTGCTTCCGTACGCTTCCTCTCTTTCTTTTGTCATGAAAATGTGACATGTCGCGATATCGTGACACTTTTCAAACTTACTTTCTCTCTCCTATTTTAGTCGCGAAAATGCGACATGTCACGAAATCATGACACTTTTCTTACTTGTTCTCTTTCTTCGAACTTGTCATGAAATCGTGACACTTTTTCTTGCTTTCTCTTTCTCTTCCAACATGTCACGAAATCATGACAGTTTTTCCACTTGCCTTTTTCTCTTCCAACATGTCACGAAATCATGACAGTTTTTCCTGCTTTTTCTCTCTTCCAACATGTCGCAAAATCATGACAGTTTTTCCTGCTTTTTCTCTCTTCCAACATGTCACGAAATCGTGATAGTTTTTCCTACTTTTTCTCTCTTCCAACATGTCACGAAATCATGACAGTTTTTCTTGCCTGCTGTATATGTCGCGATATCGTGACACTTTTCTTACTTGTCTTTTTTCTTTGATCTTTTGCATATGGGCCACTTCGGTCTTCTTGGAAAATCACTGTACATACTCTGAATAACCTTTGAACTCCTGTCTTCTGCATCTGAATAGCTTTTGAACTTCCTGTCCATTGCATCAATAGATCTATCTGACTGTGTTGACAACAATGACAATATTGTTGCTGCACCTTGCTCAACAATCTCCCCCTTTGGAATTTTTGGCAACACATGTGCAATTTCCTGTAACTCTTCTCCCCCTTTGACAATAATACCAAAGGGCTACTACAGACTCCCCCTGAGTCCATGCACAACATTCTCAGGCAAAATTTATTACACTTAGCAAAAATCATGAACATGAGCAAAAAGATAATCAAATACTTAAATGCTCCCCCTGAGAATGTGATCCCTGTAGCTAGTCAATTCTTGGGAAGTGTGACCACTCCCAATTTATTGCGAAGGTACTCAAAAACTTCCTTGGGCAATGGTTTTGTGAAGATATCTGCTACTTGCTCTGTAGTTGGAACAAAATCCAACTTAACCTCACCTTTCGCAACTTTCTCCTTCAAAAAGTGATAACTGATAGCAATGTGTTTTGTGCGTGAATGCATAACCAGATTCTTGGAGATGTTAATGGCACTGGTGTTATCACACTTAACTGATATTGGCTCACTGAAGCTAATACCAAGATCTTTCAAGGTTTGTTTCATCCACAATACCTACGTACAACATGTTGTCACTACAATATATTCTGCCTCTACTGTCGATAAAGAAACTGACTCTTGTTTCTTATTGTGCCACGTGACCAATCTATCTCCAAGATAGAATGCACCTCCATTGGTACTCTTTCTATCATCGACACCTCCTACCCAATCTGCATCTGAATACAAAATAAGGGTGAAGTCTTTACCTTTCGGATACCATAACCCATACTCCATAGTACCCTTGAGGTACCGAAGAATCCTCTTCACTACTGTCACATGAGTCTCCTTGGGATTAGCTTAAAATCATGCTACCATGCATACTGCCTGCAAAATATCTGGTCCAGTAGTTATCAGGTATAGTAAGCTCCCAATCATAGATCTGTACATGGTTTGATCAATAGGTGGAGATTTGTCATCCTTGCTCAACTTGCAACCTGTCATCATGGGAGTGCTAACTGGCTTACAATCCTCCATTGTGAACTTTTTTAACATCTCTTTCACATATTTAACTTGAGAAATAAATATGCCCTTCTTATTTTGATTAACTTGCAACTCGAGGAAATACGAAAGTTCACCAATCATTGACATTTCAAATTCTTTCTGCATCTTATTTGCTAAATCTTTACATGACTCATCTTTGCTGCTGCCAAATATGATATCATCTACGTATACAACAAGAACAATAAGATGCCCATTTTCTGTTTTGACATACAAATTACTATCCACCATACCTTTCTTAAACCCTTGTTGAGTGAGATAGTTGTCTAGCCTTGCATACCATGCTCGGGGTGCTTGTTTTAAGCCATATAATGCTTTCTTCAACTTGCAAACCAAGTTGGGATCATCACCAAGTTGGAAACCATCTGGTTGCTCAATATAAACCTCTTCTTCAAGTTTCCCATTCAAAAACGCTGATTTCACATCCATTTGATAAACTTTGAAATTCTTGTAGACTTGCTAAAGCCAGAAACATTCTAATTGCCTCTAGTCTAGCTACTTGGTGCAAAAGTTTCCTCAAATTCAATGCCTTCAACTTGTGCATAACCCTTACATACCAATCTTGCTTTATTTCGACTACCTGTCCAGTCTTCATTCAATTTGTTTCAAAAAATCCATTTAGTCCCGATTATATTTTTATTTGCAGGTCTAGGTACTAACTCCCAAGTTTCATTTTTCTCGATCTGATCTAATTCTTCATTTATTGCCTTCATCCAACTTTCATCTTTGCTTGCATCAACAACATTTTTGGGCTCAATTCTGGATAATAGAGAGTAGTTACTTACTACTCTTCTTCTTGTCTGAACACCAACTTTGGGGTCTCCAATTATTTGCTCTCTAGGATGATTTTTCTGCCAGCTACCTGTTTTGAATTTCTTATTTTCTTCCACTTCTGAATCACAACTTAAATCATCTGAGTCAATTTTTTGTATCTTTTCCGTTTCATTTTCCTCATCTCCTTCAATAACCTCTTCATAAATTGGGTAGTTCTTTTCATAGCTAATTACTCGTTCTCTACCTTCATCAAATTTAACATCGACACTGTCCACAATTTTCTTTAGCCTCTTGTTGTAGCATTTGTAAGCTTTGTTTTTTGATGAATAACCAACAAAAATACCTTCATCCGCTCTATCTTCAAACTTACCAAGATTATCTTCGAGTTCTTTTGATGTAGCACTTGCTGCCAAAAACTTTGAGGTATTTTGTTGTTGCCCTTTTACCGAACCACAACTCATAAGGAGTTTTGCTTTCATGTGTTCTCAACATGTACCTATTTTGGATATACACCATAGTATGGATTGCTTCTTTCCAAAATCTGTCTGCTACTCTACTTTCAGCCAACATAGTCCGTGCCATTTCTTGCACTGTCCTATTCTTTCTTTCTACCACTCCATTCTGCTGAGGTGTCCTGGCTGCTGAAAACTGTCTCCTAATACCATATTTTTCACAGTACTCTGTAAACTCCTCTAAAATGAATTCTCCTCCTCTATCTGATCTTAAACATTTGATCCTCTTTCCTGTTTCATTCTCAACTTGGTTTTTGAAAGTCTTGAACATTTCAAAAGCTTCTGATTTATGCTTCAAGAAAAATATCCATGTCATTCTGGAATAGTCATCAATGCACAACATAAAATATTTGTCACCATTTATGCTTTGTGTTCTCATGGGTCCACATAAATCGGTGTGTATTAGTTCCAAAGGTTTGCTTGTGTAGTACTCTTTTGTTTTGAATGTGACTCTAGTTTGCTTCCCCTTTTGGCATGAAGCACAAATGTTGTTTGCAGGTTTGCTTATGGTGGGAATATCTCTCACTGCCCTTTTTGAGTTGATTTTTACTAGATTATCAAAACTGATATGACCGAGTCTCTTGTGCCACAACCAATTTTCTTCTTCCTGTCCAATAAAACAAGCTCCTTCTGAAGTCTTTGAGAGCATGTACAGGTTTCTAGATGTCCTTGATCCAGTTGCTATCAATTTTCCACTGTTTGTTTTTTTGACTTCACAACCCTGCTTCTTAAAAACTACTTCATGACCTTTATCACAAATCTGACTTACGCTCAACAAGTTATGTTTCAAACCATCCACAAACAAGACTTCTTCTGACTTAATTTTTTCATCACTAATTTTAACTTGAACCTTTGCCAACTATCTTAGCTCCATCATTATTTCCAAACTTTATTGAACCACCTTCATATTTTTGTAACTTCTCAAATTTTTGTTTGTCACCTGTCATATGACTGGAGCATCCACTATCAAGTATCCATGGTACATATTTATTCTATGCTTTAAATGTTGTTTGTACGATTAAGGATTCCTTTTCTTCCTTAAGTCGCTCTTTTTCTTTCCACTCCATTTTGATAGTAGTTTTGGGCTCTTGTTTTGCCTTTCCCTTATCAATAGCTTGTGCATGTTTTTCGGGAAGTTTTCTATTTTGTCTCATCCTATTTGGTTGAAATTTTCTTCCCTGAAACTGATTTGATGCAAATGTACTTCTACGAGTTTCTTGCAATGTGCCCAAAATTATGACAGTTATAACATTCTACTCGTATAATTCATCGGGAGGAGAAAAAGCATTTCTCTTGGTGAAATTCCTTGGTCTTACATTATATTTGCGATCTGAGATTTTATGTCCATAGTAATTGCATTTAAAACAGAAACCAGAAAAGGGGATAATTGAACCTGGGTGATGGTCTTTGCCATGTTGCCGTAGGAGCCATAGGTCTTCTTCTTCTTTGATGTGTGACATTGGTGAATCCATCATTGTCAATTCTCCTTTCGTGCCTGGCATTATTGCTTTCTTTTGCATGAGACATTTTTCCTTGATCAACCTATTTCTTATCTTCATTCTTTATGGATTCTACATTTCTGGCCTTTGATCCATTTGATGATTCTCCTTCGACGAAACCCAGACCAAATTTGATGCTCGTAGGCCTTTTGTCATTTATAATATTATCCAACTTCATAGAACTTTCTTCGCGTTTGTGATAGCAACTAATTTTGTGATTCATCTCTTCTATCTGCGTCCGTAAACCAACATTCTCTTCTTCTAGTTTGCAGCAATAATCTATTTTCATGGTAATTTGTACTTCGAGATCTTCAGATATTTTCTTGTATTCTTCTGTCTATACTTTCAGACTGGTTATGATTTCTTTTGCATCCTCAAGATTTTTTGAAATTTTCTTATTCTTTTTCCTCTCTATTTTCCACTCTTCAAGTGCAGAGATCAACTCACCTTCTAGATCTACTTCAGCCTCAGGGTTTTCACCACATACTTCAGAGTTCACTCCTTCCTTTTCTGATTTTACTTCTTCAAATGCCATGAAAAGAGCTTCACCTGTTTCCTCTTCAGAATCCTCACCGGAGCTGTCTTCTGTTGAACTGGCATTCCTGGAGATGAAACTTTTCTTCTTGAAGTTGCCTTTTCTGAAATTCATTTTCTTCTTCCGGTCACTTCTTTCTTGGTGCGATCCTTCATCATTTTTGTTCTTCTCATTAAGTGGACATTTAGTCGCAAAATGCCCAATGCCTCCACAGTTGAAACATTTAAACGGTAGCTTTCCTCTGTATTTTCCTTTTCCCCTTTTTAGTTTTCTAACAAAGTTTGCTTCCATTTCATCTGATGTCTCTTCTTCCTCGGACTCTTGTTTTGCATTTTTATTTTTAAGGGCTTTAAAAGCCGCTTCTCTGTCTGTGGGTTTAGATCTTCCTATCCTCATCTCATATGCAGTCAAAGAACCATACATCTCATCTATACTAAAATAATTTAGATTTTTAGCTTCTTCTATCATTGAGACTTTAGAATCAAACCTTTGAGGAAGAGATCTTAATACCTTTTTCATGATGGTAGAGTCTTCGATATCCTCGTCGAGTCCTCTGATCGCATTAATGATTCCATTAACTCTCAAGCATATATGCCTCAATGTTTTCATCGTCATTCATCTTTAATGCTTCGAACTGAGCTCGATGTGTCTGTAACTTGGCCTCCTTGATCTTATCATCTCCTTCATGAATACTCCTCAGTTTGTCCCATATTTCTTTTGCCATTTTATAACTCATGATCTTTACTAGTTCACTGTATGCTAATCCGCACATGATAGCATTCTTTGCTTTTGAGTTATTTTCAAATAGTTTCTTTTCGTCAGCCTCTTTTGGAGGAGTGATGGGTATTGTGTATCCACTAACTACTGAATCCCAGATGTCGTATCCCAAAGCATAGAGATATGTCTGCATCCTGATTCTCTAGAATACGTAATTAGATCCATCAAACAATGGTGCTTTGTTTGATGAGAAGCCTTCACCACCTGCCATTGTGTTACTTCCAAGATCACCCTAGCTGGTTAAGCTTGTACAAGAACTTAGCTCTGATACCAATTGTTAGTCTTACAATGACACTGAGAGGGGGGGTGAATCAGTGTAGCTCTATAAACTTAAATTTATAGCTCTTAATACCGTAACAATTAAAACTTATTACTAGATACAACAAGTATAACAAACGAGCATCACACAACACAAGATTTAACGAGGTTCACCAATGTGGCTACTCCTCAAAAATTGATTGCTTGGACTACCATCCAAATCCAGCCTTTGCAAAGCACCAACTTTACAATCAATTTACCAGCACCCACTGTAAGGAGCACCAACCCCTTATTTATCTGCACCAATAGAAAGGAGCACCAACCCCTTATTTATCTTTGCTTTTGCAAGACCCTGACTGGTCTTCTTCACCTTTGCATTCTCTACGCACTTTGCTCTCTCTACGCAATCACTTCGCACACTCTACTTCGTTACAGTCGAACTTCATGATCATCTTCTCCCTTTTGTGCACTCTGCTCTCTTTGCAAATTTTGCACTTAGCATGATTCGACATGACTTGCTCTCTATGCACAATGACCGTATTTCACACACATTCCACCATCTTCTCAATTCTCCAAACAACCCTCCTTTTATAACAATATTTTTTATGATGAAAACCCTAATCTTAGTCGGTTGTAAATCCTAATCTTAGTCGGCTTTCATAACAACTGTAAACCCTAATTTTAGTCGGTTGTCATCGGTCTTCATCGACTTCAACTCAAGAAGATGTTCGGTTTATCCATCGCTTGATGATTTCATTCTAGATAGACCCTGTAACCGCCATACTAACTTTTGATCACTCTTCGTATTTTAGCAGTATGAAATCACTCTGTAACTGCCCTTGTAAATGTCGTAGTGATGTCGGTCCACTGTCATACTTCTCATTTCAGTCGGGTTCTCCTTCTTGACTTGCGCATTTATGACCTGTCATGAAATCATGACATTTCTGCCTCTGTAGCTTCTTTTGTTGTTGTTGCCATGAAAATACAACATGTCGCGATATCATGACACTTTCACCTCCATACGCTTTCTCTATTCTTTTGTCATGATATCATGACATTTTTGCCTCCATAGACTTCATCTTTTCTTTTGTCATGATATCATGACATTTTTGCCTCCGTATACTTCGTCTTTGCTTTTGTCATGATATCGCGACACTTCTACTTCCATAGACTTCGACTTTGCTTTTGTCATGATATCATGACACTTCTGCCTCCGTAGTCTTCAACTTAGCTTTTGTCATGAAATCGTGACACTTCTACTTTCGTACTTAGCTTCTTTGCTTTTGTCATGAAATCGTGACACTTCTGCCTTTGAAGTCTTCTTCTCTACTTTTGTCGTGAAATTGCAACACTTTTGCTTTTGTACTTTACTTCTTTGCTTTTGTCATGAAATCGTGACACTTCTACTTTCGTACTTTACTTCTTTGCTTTTGTCATGAAATCATGACACTTCTACTTTCGAAGTCTTGCTTTCTGCTTTTGTCATGAAATCATGACAGTTCTGCTCGTACGCTTCCTCTCTTTCTTTTGTCATGACAGAATATCGTGACACTTTTCAAACTTACTTTCTCTCTCCTATTTTAGTCACGAAAATGTGACATGTCATGAAATCACGACACTTTTCTTACTTGTTCTCTTTCTTCGAACTTGTCATGAAATCGTGACACTTTTTCCTGCTTTCTCTTTCTCTTCCAACATGTCACGAAATCATGACAGTTTTTCCACTTGCCTTTTTCTCTTCCAACATGTCACGAAATCGTGACAGTTTTTCCTGCTTTTTCTCTCTCTTCCAACATGTCACGAAATCGTGATAATTTTTCCTACTTTTTCTCTCTTCCAACATGTCGCGAAATCATGACAGTTTTTCCTACTTTTCTCTCTCTTCCAACATGTCACGAAATCGTGACAGTTTTTCTTGCTCTTCGTATATGTCGCGATATCGCGACACTTTTCTTACTTGTCTTTTTCTTTGATCTTTTGCATATGGGCCACTTCGGTCTTCTTGGAAAATCACTGTACATACTCTGAATAACCTTTGAACTCTTGTCTTCTGCATCTGAATAGCTTTTGAACTTCCTGTCCACTGCATCAACAGATCTATCTGACTGTGTTGACAACAATGACAATACTATTGCTGCACCTTGCTCAACAAAAACCATCCCGCCGGATAAACCTTGCAAACCTAGTGGATGAGAACCACTCAATTCTTCCCCAAGAAAAACAATTAGCTCGGGCCTTAGGTATTGAGGACAAACCTTCCATTCCTTTACCCAATCCCAAAAATGGGATTTCTTTGGAGCCACCCCCAGGGTTGGTTTAAACTAAATTTTGATGGTGCAGCCAAGGAGAACCCGAGAAGAGCTGGAGCTGGAGGAATAATTAGGGATCATCAAGGAAATCTGGTCAAGGCCTTCACTGAACCATTGGGAATCAGAACTAATAACGAAGTAGAAGCTAGAGCCCTTTGGAGAGGGTTGCAAGTAGCCCAAGAAACTCAAGGTAACTTGATGATTGAAGGTGATTCTATGAACATCATCAACCTGTTAACCAATGGCAAAAAACCTCCATGGAGAATTGAGGGAGTCATCCATGAAGTGAGGATCCTTTTTGTGGCAAGACAGAATAGGAGGGCTCGTCACATGTACCATGAGGCCAACATGTCAGCTGACAAATTAGCCAACATAGGTGTTGATGTTGGTAGTTTGGTGACATGGACACAAGGTGTGCCATGTGAAGTGGAAAACATTATTAGTCATGAAAAGAAACCTACCCGTTAAGGAGAAATATGAATGGGTGTTCTTTACCCATGGAGCTAGTAATAACTATGGGGTTTCCCTCTAAATCATACCAAATTGGAAATGAAGGTAACAGGGTGGAAGCCTTGGAAGATTATGATAGAGATTAGGAAATGGTCAAGCAACAGGTTTCACAAGTGCAAAGTTCCAAACTTCAATTCCTGTCAATGTAAGTAATGTTTATAGTTATGTTTAGGTATGGGTGTGCTTTGTTAGTAATATGTTGTAGGGGATTCAACACAATTTTTGGTAAGAAAGTTTCAAGTATGACTAGTATATACAATCTCAGCAGAAGGCTGGATATTGTAATAGGTTTTGGGTTAACATGCAAAACCCGCTAATTAATGAAAACTTTTATTTACCAAAAAAAAAAAAACAAGCGAGTAAACTCAATAACAAGTGATATCATGTCATCACCTCCTCTTTTTTGAATAACACCTTTCCCTTTTATAGTAGGTACTAAAAACACCTCAAGCTCTCTCTCATGACAAACTCACCTCTCATGTCTCAAACGGAATCCCTACAACAAAAGGCTCCTATTTTCCTTGACATATTCATGTGCTTCCTTCATAGCTTGTGATAACATGCACATTAAACTTATCTTAGATGTAAAAAATAAGAACTAATTGTCACATCATCATTGCCTCTCCAATGAATTCTAAAATAGAACTCACCATGATTTTGCTATGGACACAATCATAAATGAATTTTTTTGTAGTTGTAAGAAGGGCAAGTGGGGAAGGTATCACAAAAAACATCTTTGCATGCTTTTTGCTCTCCTCTTCTCACCTCAAGGATAGGTATAGTTTGTGATATTAGAGCTCAGTGTTTGATGGATTGATTTAATAATACCTATGTTTCTCCTAAAATACTTCTTTGGCTAAGCTTAACCCCAATATAGCCCTAATGCAACATATAAATGCAACAAAGCCTAAAACTAAAATTTATTTTTATTTTTATGATAAAGTAAATGATGGCTTTTATTTTTTGAATGAAAGGGTGCAAGAGAATGCAACAAACAAGGTCTATATGTAGTTATATACAATTTTTATTTATTGCTAAAGCTTGAATATTTAGTTGGTCCCTTATATGATTAAGAATAAATTAGTTATTTATTTCCCTTTTGCTTATTTTACAAAATAAATATAAAACAAAAGACTATTCTAGCAAGCATTAAACAAGAGTAAATCTTAGATGCTAAGAGGATAGGTATTATAGAGCAAAAAAAAATTTTTGCCACAAAGATAGAAGCACCGCCAATTTATAGAAGCATCATTGACACTTTTGGTTTCTTGCAAAATAAAAAATAATATTGGATCTAAGTTGACAAAGAATATTGAAATCCCTTGTAAACAATAAAGCCCCTATTTAGATAGATAAAGATAATCACAAAAATGATAAATGAATGAAATAAATGCTAAGTGGAAAAATTTCCACCTTGTGGCAATAGTGCCATTGATGTTTTCGTTAGATATCGACATTTTTGCTCTATGTAAACTACAATGATAGTGCCACCAAACCTGCAATCCAATGAAGCTTTAACTTTTGAGAGTATCAAAGCATTATTAGATGCAAGATGAAGTAATTTAGTGTTTGGGATGATGGTCTATGAATTGGGAGTACAAAGACTCTATCAAATGATAAAAGAATAAATATTTGTTTGCATTAATAAAGATTAAAGACATAAAATGAGATGCTAACTAAATGCAAAAACAATGTGCAAGATTAGTTAACATGCAATACGATTAAATCTTATAGTTATAAGACAAAGAGAGTTTCAAAAGAAAATAAGAGAAAAAATAATAATCCAAGATGTGAGGTTCTTTTCCCCATGTTTACAAAAGCTTATTGAAATTTTTCTAGCTTGCTTATAGTCACGTGAAAGCTTGAGCTTGGAGGCTTGAATGCTTTATGCTCTATGCTTGGATGCTTAAGAGCTTGAATGCTTGAGTGCTTGAATACTTGAATGCTTGGTGTTTGAATGGTTGGATGCTTGACGTTTGAATGCTTGGATGCTTGGAGACTTTACTGGTTGAAGAGATATTGGATGTATGAATTCTTAAAAGGAACATGAGCTTGAATTCTTGTAAGAATGATAATTAAAATGAAGGATAGCCTTCATAATATTAAGAAGCCAATAATGGATAAATATTAAAAATAAAAAATATTGGATTTGGTATTTTTTTGGGGAGCTATGAATCAGACCCTAGGGATCTTATCCATTAATGGTGGGTGGCTTGAAGATTAAAAAAGTCAAATTTCTTGATTTTGGTGCATAGCAGTCAAAAGTGTCAGTGATGCTTTTATGATGGTGCTTTTGCCATCATGATTGTTGAAGGTCAAATTGGGGTGGGAAAGGTCAAAGTAAAAAATTGGTAAAAGGATTGCTAGGGTTTCAAAAGCATTGTCAATGCTTTCACTCATACCCCAATGATTTCACTCTTAGAGAAATAAATGCTCCAAATTTGGGTGTAAGAAATATTGATTCAATTTAGTTGATTGAAAGACTAGCTAATGAAGGGATTGACAAACTCAAATATTATCACCACACTCAAAATTGAGTGTCTACATTTTCCCCTTTTAATTCATTTATTGCATAATAAATGCTTAAAAAACTGATATAAATATCCTAATTTTGAGATAGAAATATTTTTTGCTTACAAATAGTAATGTTAAATTACTTATGCCATAGTTATTTGCTTAGAAGTGATGTTAAAAATTATGTTTTGTATGACATTAATTGTCATATTTTGATGTGCCCTCTTAAGTTTCAAAAGAAAATCAAGTTGGACCAAATAAACTTGACTTGATTATAATTTAAACTAGTGTAATAATAAGAAATTGAGTATAGATAATGAAAATAAAATAGGAAGGCCAAGGGGTAAAAGGTATAGGGTAAAAATGAATTTATTTTTACTATAGAGAGGAGGAAAAAGGAGATTTGTATCAACAAAAGAGATCCAATTTTTCATGGCTTAATAAGCAAGACTAGTAGACCATGTAAACCTCATGGGGGACATGCAATAGGAGTGGTAGCATCAATAAGTACCAAAATTTTGACAAAATTTCTATAATTTTATCTTTAAAAGCATGTCCAAAGAAAAGTGCAACACTTTTGCATGTTGGTGGCACTTTTGTGTCCCAATTATGCTTTTGCTAAGTAATGGTACTTTAACATCTAGGAAATGCTTTTGGTGCATAGTAGCACTTTTACCTGGCAACACTTCCTAGATACAATGGCACTTTCACACCATGGTGGTGCTTTTGTGCCTACACAAAAATTGTATTTTTGAATGGTTTTTGCTTGTGCACTCAAGACTAAAAAAGCTTGGGTTGGTTTGGGTGCAGGTTTGGCTATAGATAATAGAGTGTTGAGATATATGGCTTCATTCACTAAAGACTATCTTAGGGATATTATACATTGCTAACCATGCTCTCCTAGTAGTAGTAGGGTTGTACCATCTATCCCTCTTATCAAAGGTAGAGTTTGATAAAGATATATTGATAGCCCTATCCAATCATTGGTATTATTTGCATGGGGATCAAAGGTGTTGGTATGGTTATACTAAATACTACATTAAATGTCTATTGAGGCAAGAGAAGCTTAACATGCTACACATTGATACAAGTATAGGCCTAGGAGCATGTCATGGTTATGAGGCCACTAGGGTTGCTAGGGTAGGTAGACAACTAGGAGGCATCAACAACTTACAAGGAGATGAAACTTTGAGGAAGGATAGGACAACCTACATAGAGGGGCACTAACAATGGCATACAACAATATAAAAAATCTATAGGAAATATGCATTATATAAAGACCATATAGGCATAATACTTGATGGCAACATGATATCTGTCATCTAGCTCATGTTAGGCAAGTTAGGTAGTTGGTAGGACCATGGGGGAGAAAGAGATCTATTGGACATTTTGAGTCCCTAAGCTAAAAGTTGTCATTGATGTCAAAAGGACCTATGTAAGTAAGCACTATGATTTTTCTCCACAAAGAGCTTCATGAGAAGCAAAGGTTTTGATCAAAGGTTCAAGAAGGGATGCATGGCATTTGGTTCCAAAAGGAGCTTCAAGGGAAGCTTAGCAAAAGGTTTTTATGAAAACCAAGGAAGGCAAGGAAAGGTTTTATTTAAAACCATGGATGGCATATTTGAAATGGGTTTTTCTTAAAACCCAAGTTGGCTTTTCGTTTCATCGAAAAAGGTGCCCCGGTGATGGAGAAATTTAATTTTAAAGGTTTAGTTTAAATTTTAATTTATTTAAAATTTTAAATTTTAAAATTAAATAAAAGAGTTTTCCCGCCATGTCCGCCGACGTCATATATTTTATCATGCAAAGGTTCGAATATTTAAAGGGGTTGATTTTATCAACCAAGTAGGAGACAAGAAATATTTTCGCATTCGATTATCCCCTCCTTCGCAATCGTCGATTCCCCCTTTCGATTTCGTTTGCGCATTGCACGTGGAACAAGGGAGCAAGTTTCAAGGCATAGGTGGAGAGGACGGAAATATAAGTCTCAAAGGCTTAAAGCCTCCATGTGGGAGGCCTAGCCCACACGGTGGGCGGAGAGTGCGCTAAGGCGCACGACGAGGAGGAACGCGGGGTCGAAACCACCCGAAGCCATTTTGCAAGGTATGCCATAATTCGATCGCCAAAATTTTTGGGTGCATGAAATATTTCGAATTTGCTAAGGTTGTGTTAAGCGTCGATTTTCATGGAGAGTATAGTGGATTTAATTTTTGCATATGGCTAAGGTTTGATATTTGATTAATGTGGGATATTGCCTAAGAAGGCTTTGTGATTATTTTTTTAAGTGCAAAAGTGTTGAAAGGAAGGATATAAAATATTTGAGTTATTTTATGGTATAAGTGGTTTTTGGAGTGACAAGGTTAAGATGTAATGTTTTGATGTTTTGATTAATTTTATTTTATGGTACAAGTGGTTTTAGGAGTGATAAGGAAGTTGTGCATTAATTCTTAAGAAGGTTTTCTAATTAAAAGCCTTGGTGAATATTATTGTGAAGTGGAGTAATGTTGATTATTTTGTGATCTTCTAACCCTTGTGAGGATTGGCAAAAGAATATTGTGATTGTGGCAGATTTCCAAAGAGGCTTCTTCATCTTCATAAAAGGTATGGGCACATTCTCCTATTGATTGATTATGGTGGTTGATTATAAAATACCTTTGGAGTGAAAAGGATTGATTGTGGTTTCCTTTTTGAAAGTGATTGGTTAAATGCTTCAAGGTTTTCTGGATTGAGAGTTGTGATTAAACCTTGTTTTATAAGCATTGTTGTTGAAGCCAATTGGTTATGCAAAGAACTTGAACTTGAGTTAGAAAAGAACATGAGTATCATTGTTATGTGAGATTTGTTGTTGAGCATTGTTGGAAATATTTTGAGTTGGTTGATACATGCTTGGACTAGGGTTTGTGAGAAAGGGTTGTTCCTTGAGGTGATTGGTTGAGTAGAGTTGATTGAGCCTAGTCAAGTGGATGCATGTGGTTGTTCAAGTTCCATGAAACAAACTATTCTATATTCTGATTTGAGTTGAGATTGAGATTTGAGAATAGAACATATTGAGTCTCTAACAATTCTCTTTATGCTTCTATGAGATTGATTTGTGTTGAGATTGGGATTTGAGTATAGAACATATTGAGTCTCTAACAATTCTCTTTATGCTTCTATGAGATTGATTTGAGTTGAGATTGGGATTTGAGTATAGAACATATTGAGTCTCTAACAATTCTCTTTATGCTTCTATGAGATTGAATTGAGATATTGATTGAGCATTGAGTATAGAACATATTGAGTCTCTAACAATTCTCTTTATGATTCTATGAGATTGGACAAGTTATGTGTGAGCTTGTTAAGAATATTTGAGACAAGTCTTTGAGAAGGCTTGTGGACTGATTTTGAGTAAGCTTTTGTGGAAGCTTGCTATGCAGATTTGAGCAAGTCCTAGAGAGGACTTATTGAGCAGATTTGGACAAGTTCTGAGTGAGCTTGTTGAGCATATTTGGACAAGTTTTGAGTGAGCTTGTTGAGCATATTTGGACAAGTTTGAGTGAGCTTTGTGAGAATGTTGAGGTTGGACTGTTGAGAATTTGAGCAGGTTCTATGTGGACCTATTGAGAATATTTGATAGGTTATATGTGGACCTATTGAGTAGATTTGAGTAGGTTCTATGTGGACCTATTGAGCATATTTGAGTAGGTTCTGTGTGGACCTATTGAGAAATTGAGTAGGTTCTGTGTGGACCTATTGAGAATATTTGAGTAGGTTCTGTGTGGACCTATTGAGTAGAATTGTACTAGACTGAATGTACTATGTTTAGTGTAAGAGATTGAGCAGAGTTGTGCTAGACCGACTAGACTGTGTTTAGTATAGTATTGAGATAGAGCTTTGGAGGTGACAGAGTATAGAGGATAGAGTCTCAGTGGATAGAGATCCAACAGCCAGGACAATTGAAGATAGATCTGAGTGAGGAGTCTTCAAGTGGAGAGAGATCCACCAGTCAGTGCAATAGAGAGATAGAGTCTTCTAGAAGATCACTAGCCAGAGTAGAAGGGGAAAGAGTTCTCCTGTGGAAGAGATCCATGAACTTGAGATTAGGGGATCAACATCTCCTTTGGATAGAGGTCCATAAACATTGTAATTGGGAAGGATTCCCAAGATATTATTTGAGAAATATTTAGAAGAAATATTTTCTCTATGGAGGTAGCCCACATTGGGTGAACCACGTTAAAATTGGTGTCTCTATTGTGTGTGATGATTTGTGCATTGCTTTGGTTATTGCTATTGATATTGCCATTGATTATATTGATTAATATTATTTGGGAAAGAAAAGTAAAAAGTGGTCTTATATTGTTCACCCCCTCTCAGTATAAGCTTGTGTTCTTCAATTGGTATCAGAGTCGGTTCCTTCGGAAGAAGTTTAATAGCTTGAAGGAAGATCCTACAAGAACACAAATGGCAAAGAAAGGCAAGAGTAGAAGCATGAGACACAAGAAGAAAAGAACACCTATGGTCATGAAAGAAAAGGAAGATGAGTTTAATATTGTTGTGTTGGGAGGACACATGGAAATAGATTCAAGAGATGAATCAAGTAATGGAGAAATATCTAGATTGATAAAGTTTTGTACCAGATGTGGGAACACAGGTCACCATGCAACTTATTGTCCACAAGAATGTTTTGTTTGTGGTCAACTTGGCCATGATGCAAGATATTGTAATGGGTTTAGTAGCAGTGAAGATGAAGATGATATTCTCAAAAATGAAATCCTAGAGATTGGTTCAAGAAAGGATAATAGGGACAATCAAAATAGGTATGAAGAAGAAACTCTACTTTCAGTAATAGAAGAAAAAGAAGATGCTTCAGAAAAAAAAAAGGGGAAGCCACTCTTAAGGAGCTTATTGAATTGAAAAGAGAGAATTTAGAATTGAAGGCTCAAATACAAGAAGATGAGAAATGTAAGACAAAGCTTCTACAGGATATCTCTGACTTGAGAGATAAGGTTGAAAAAGCAAGAAGAGTTGAAGAAGGTATGATTAAATAGTCAAAGGTAAAAGAGATAGAATGTGAAAGGCTTATGATTACTCTTGAAGAATTAAAAAGGGAGAACTCAGGATTAAGGGTTCAAGCTCAAGAATATGAGAAAGAAAAAGCAAGGTTTCTATAGGAACTCACTAACTTCAAAATCAAAGTTGAAGAGACAAGAAAAATTGAAGAAGGTATGGCCAAAAAATTAAAAACAAAAGATCTAGAGTGTGAAAGATTAGAGCATGAGATAGTTTCACTAAGGATGGAAGTAAAAGGTTCTAAGGAAAAGCTACACAAGTTTGAGGAAAATTCAAAGACTTTGGAAAGGACTATCAATGCACAAAGGTCATCAGTCACCATAACAGGACTTAGTTCTAAAGAAGAACAAGGGAAACAGGAAGCAGAAAAAGGAGAGTCAAGCTCAAACACCAGAAAAGAAGAAGAGTCAAAAGAAGTAAGTAAAAGAGAGAGTGAGACTTCTAAGGATAAGTTGGACAATAGAAAGTTCAACAAGGAAAGGAACAATGCACAAGTTAGGAACATATGGAACAGGAAATAGGTAGAAGAGACTAAGAGACCAATGGGGTCTAGGCAAGGTTTCTTCAATGGAAGATGTTTTTCATGTCACAGGTTTGGGCACATGGCTTCACAGTGCAGGACACATGAAAGATAAGAATATGGGAAAGGATAACTTTTCCATGGGTATTGCTACTCATGTAATGAGTTTGGTCACAAGGCAATGAATTGCAGGGTTCATGACAGAAGAGGATATGGCTTCACTAGGAGAAATCCTAAGATAGTTGCACCTCCAAGGAATAATAACATTAAGTGTTATAAGTGCAATAATGATGGTCACATAGCAAGATGGTGTAGAGAAAATATTCTAGAATCAAGCATGAACAGAACAAGAATATGAACAGAAAGAAATGAAAAAAAGAAGAGAATAGGAATCAGAAAAGAATAAAGAACAAGGATGAGAACAAGAATAGGAATAGGAACATGGATGAGAACAAGAATAGGAATAGGAACATAAGTGATGATAGGAACAGGGATGATGACTTGGAAAGAAACAGTGAGAGGATTCAAAAAACTCAGAAAAGAAGAGAGAAAGATAAAGGCAAAGAGCAATGCTTTCGAGGAGTAGAAATACTCCCACCCCAGAATTAACCACCTCATGTGGAGGTGGGGGAGGGGCTAAGCTAAGAGGCTCATTCTTAGCCCCGAGCCCCAAAGGTGACCCTTTGCCATTGATGTCAAAGGGGGAGAGATTTGTGTATTGGGGAGAGATTTGATATGAGGAGAGATTTGATATTTGAGAGAGCATTGAGCCAGGGGGAGCAAAGTCCCAGGGGGAGCAGAAAAGAAGGTCAGGTTTCAGTAAAATGGATATGGGTTGCCATCAATGACAAAGGGGGAGATTGTTGGACATTTTGAGTCCCTAAGCTAAAAGTTGTCATTGATGTCAAAAGGACCTATGTAAGTAAGCACTATGATTTTGCTCCACAAAGAGCTTCATGAGAAGCAAAGGTTTTGATCAAAGGTTCAAGAAGGGATGCATGGCATTTGGTTCCAAAAGGAGCTTCAAGGGAAGCTTAGCAAAAGGTTTTTATGAAAACCAAGGAAGGCAAGGAAAGGTTTTATTTAAAACCATGGATGGCAGATTTGAAATGGGTTTTTCTTAAAACCCAAGTTGGCTTTTCGTTTCATCGAAAAAGGTGCCCCGATGATGGAGAAATTTAATTTTAAAGGTTTAGTTTAAATTTTAATTTATTTAAAATTTAAATTTAAATTTTAAAATTAAATAAAAGAGTTTTCCCGCCATGTCCGTCGACGTCATATATTTTATCATGCAAAGGTTCGAATATTTAAAGGGGTTGATTTTATCAACCAAGGAGGTGACAAGAAATATTTTCCGCATTCGATTATCCCCTCCTTCGCAATCGTCGATTCCCCCTTTCGATTTCGTTTGCGCACTGCACGTGGAACAAGGGAGCAAGTTTCAAGGCATAGGTGGAGAGGATGGAAATATAAGTCTCAAAGGCTTAAAGCCTCCACGTGGGAGGCCTAGCCCACATGGTGGGCGGAGAGTGCGCTAAGGCGCACGACGAGGAGGAACGTGGGGTCGAAACCACCCGAAGCCATTTTGCAAGGTATGCCATAATTCGATCGCCAAAATTTTTGGGTGCATGAAATATTTTGAATTTGCTAAGGTTGTGTTAAGCGTCGATTTTCACGGAGAGTATAGTGGATTTAATTTTTGCATATGGCTAAGGTTTGATATTTGATTAATGTGGGATATTGCCTAAGAAGGCTTTGTGATTATTTTTTTAAGTGCAAAAGTGTTGAAAGGAAGGATATAAAATATTTGAGTTATTTTATGGTATAAGTGGTTTTGGGAGTGACAAGGTTATGCAATGTTTTGATTTATTTTATTTTATGGTACAAGTGGTTTTAGGAGTGATAAGGAAGTTGTGCATTAATTCTTAAGAAGGTTTTCTAATTAAAAGCCTTGGTGAATATTATTGTGAAGTGGAGTAATGTTGATTATTTTGTGATCTTCTAACCCTTGTGAGGATTGGCAAAAGAATATTGTGATTGTGGCAGATTTCCAAAGAGGCTTCTTCATCTTCATAAAAGGTATGGGCACATTCTCCTATTGATTGATTATGGTGGTTGATTATAAAATACCTTTGGAGTGAAAAGGATTGATTGTGGTTTCCTTTTCGAAAGTGATTGGTTTAATGCTTCAAGGTTTTCTGGATTGAGAGTTGTGATTAAACCTTGTTTTATAAGCATTGTTGTTGAAGCCAATTGGTTATGCAAAGAACTTGAACTTGAGTTAGAAAAGAACATGAGTATCATTGTTATGTGAGATTTGTTGTTGAGCATTGTTGGAAACATTTTGAGTTGGTTGATACATGCTTGGACTAGGGTTTGTGAGAAAGGGTTGTTCCTTGAGGTGATTGGTTGAGTAGAGTTGATTGAGCCTAGTCAAGTGGATGCATGTGGTTGTTCAAGTTCCATGAAACAAACTATTCTATATTCTGAATTGAGTTGAGATTGAGATTTGAGAATAGAACATATTGAGTCTCTAACAATTCTCTTTATGCTTCTATGAGATTGATTTGAGTTGAGTGATTTGAGTATAGAAATATTGAGTCTCTAACAATTCTCTTTATGCTTCTATGAGATTGATTTGAGTTGAGATTGGGATTTGAGTATAGAACATATTGAGTCTCTAAAAATTCTCTTTATGCTTCTATGAGATTGAATTGAGATATTGATTGAGCATTGAGTATAGAACATATTGAGTCTCTAACAATTCTCTTTATGATTCTATGAGATTGGACAAGTTCTGTGTGAGCTTGTTAAGCATATTTGAGACAAGTCTTTGAGAAGGCTTGTGGACTGATTTTGAGTAAGCTTTTGTGGAAGCTTGCTATGCAGATTTGAGCAAGTCCTAGAGAGGACTTATTGAGCAGATTTGGACAAGTTTTGAGTGAGCTTGTTGAGCATATTTGGACAAGTTCTAAGTGAGCTTGTTGAGAGATTTGAACAAGTTGTGTGGACTTGTTGAGAATATTTGAGAGGTTTAGTGGAGCTTGTGAGATATTTGAGCAGGTTCTGTGTGGACCTATTGAGCAGATTTGAGCAGGTTTTGTGTGGACCTGTTGAGAATATTTGAGCAGGTTCTGTGTGGACCTATTGAGCATATTTGAGTAGGTTCTATGTGGACCTATTGAGTAGATTTGAGTAGGTTCTGTGTGGACCTATTGAGCATATTTGAGTAGGTTCTATGTGGACCTATTGAGCAGAATTGTACTAGACCAAATGTACTGTGTTTAGTGCAAGAGATTGAGTAGAGTTGTGCTAGACCGATTGATTGTGTTTAGTATAGTATTGAGATAGAGCTTTGGAGGTGACAGAGTATAGAGGATAGAGTCTCAATGGATAGAGATCCAACAGCCAGGACAATTGAAGATAGATCTGAGTGAGGAGTCTTCAAGTGGAGAGAGATCCACCAATCAGTGCAGTAGAGAGACAAAGTCTTCTAGAAGATCACTAGCCAGAGCTAAAGGGGAAAGAGTTCTCCTGTGGAAGAGATCCATGAACTTGAGATTAGGGGATCAACATCTCCTTTGGATAGAGGTCCATAAACATTGTAATTGGGAAGGATTCCCATGAGATTATTTGAGAAATATTTAGAAGAAATATTTTCTCTGTGGAGGTAGCCCACATTGGGTGAACCACGTTAAAATTGGTGTCTCTATTGTGTGTGATGATTTGTGCATTGCTTTGGTTATTGCTATTGATATTGCCATTGATTATATTGATTAATACTATTTGGGAAAGAAAAGTAAAAAGTGGTCTTATATTGTTCACCCCCTCTCAGTATAAGCTTGTGTTCTTCAAGATCTACTATTTTATTTGAGTGATCTATCAGTTTGGTTCTTGATAGTTGATATTTGTAGGACTGGTATGATATTATAGATTCACCAAAAATATGGGATTTAGGGGTGTAGAGGGAGAAAAATGCCCTACCATATATAATTCCTAAAAAGGTTAGATCCATAAGAGAGAAGCCTTTGGGATGAACCACAGGGGCTGTGTTGTTCTCTACACATAGTGCTAGGGGGGAAGGGTTTAAAAGGAATGGTTTAAGGACTCACTCCAAGTCCACAGGAATTTTAAGAATGTTTGATGTATGAGATTCAAGATAAAAACCTAGAATTGGCCTTTTTAGATCTATGCTATAAAAGATAAAGGACAATGCAAAAATACATAAATACAGGAATACAAGAGCTAATTGTAGAATGATTCTTTCTTTGAATGCTTTCTTAACCTAGGATTTAAAAAAAAAAAAACCTTTAAGAAAGGGCTCAAGAAGAAATGCACAAACAAAATTAACCCTAAGTGCACACTATATGTTGTTTATATTTCAAATGCCTAGAACTTAATTAAAAATATTTCATAAAATCATATTTAGGGTTTTACAATAGAAATAAAAGCACTCAACAAATAGCCTTAAAGACTAATCAAAATACTTAGCTTATCCGATGATTTATCCTTGCTTTTATCCCTTTGTCCAATGCTATCAATAATACTTGTTCCTACAAGATAACTCAACAAACACTTGAAAATGGGATTAGCGTTAGGGGGCCTACTTAGGCCATTATATAACAATACTTGGAGGTGTAGTAGTCAAGCCTCCTATATCCTTTTAGCTGATATTTGATAATTAAAAGTAGAAATTGACCTTTGGAGAAAAGAAAACATAATAAAATATAGCAGAAAAAAATGCAAAAATCACATAACAGAATATGCCACTATGCTCTAGATGTAGTCTATGATGCAATGAAGAAAATAGGAATAGTAGATTACCCCTAGTTTTGGCTCAAGTGAAATCATGCCCTGTAATGGGCAGTCATGATAATGCAAGGTGAATTCACGTCCCATAGCAGGTCAGGCATGATTTTACATAAACTATGTAAAAAATAAAAGATAAGTGTAGAAGCTTGATCACGTCATTTAGAAAATCCAAATATGCATGCAGAAGTGTTGATTATGTGAGTGTGTGTAAATTTATGTGTGAAAAGTGAATTCAAACCCTCCTTATATAGTGTATTTGAAGGTAAAAAGAGTGGGAAAACCAAGGAGGGCCAACGTAAAACATGCCAACCTTGAAAAATTAGGGTTTTAATGTTTCAAACCCTAAAAAGGTGAAATTGTGCCCCATCCAAACCGATCGCGATATCGCAATGCGAAGTCGCACCCTATCAAGGACTGGGTAAAATTTCACATAGAGAGGGAAAACAAGCAAAATAGGGGGGAAAGCCTTGAAAGTCTAAGGGGTCCCCGAGAGAGCTCAGGGAATATTACCCATTGAAGTAGGTCAATTTTCCATGTCTACATTTTTTCCCATATTTGATGAATTTATGGCCTAATAAATGTGTCAAAGAAAAGATGTAAACACTCATGAACAAAATACAATAAGCAAAAATGGGGGGGCTAGTTTAGAAAAAAGAATGGTGTAAAAACAATGTTATTTTGAACACTTTCATACTTTGCATGCAAATCGAAGCATTAGGGATATTAATGCCTCTAAGGCTAGGGTGCCCCCTCGAGTTTTATGAGGGACACATTTCGCATAAAAACTCAAAAAGGTAGACTCAGAAGAATAAGAAGTGAGAAAAACCAAAAGGAGAAAAAGTACATGAAAATAGGGTTAAAAGTGAAAAGGGGGCAAAACCCTAATTCATTTTAATCGCATGAGGGAGAAGAAAGGAGCTCTAGAGAAATATAGGATATGGTGCTACTAATACATCATTCAGTGATTGTGAGGGGTGAAGCTGACATGGAAGCAAAGCGGGTACAAGTAGGGTCAAAAACCACTTCTTACATTTCAATTTTTTAAAATTTTCATTCATTTTTTTAGCGATATTCTATCAAAACCAATAATTTTATCGTATACAACCCAAGCATGATCTCATGATCTGACCATGATTTTACCCTGGATAGTAGCGGTGAAATTACGCCTAGTGAAAATCGACCAGGTGTGATTTCGTGAAAATACACCTGATAAGCACGATTTCTTTGAAAAAGAAAAAAAAAGAAAAAAGGAAAAAGAAAAGAGGGAAAAGAAAACAAAATGAATAAGAAGGGAAAAGGATGCAAGCAAACAACTTTAAATATGTGGAATTTGATTGCACCATGATTTTTGATTGATTTTAAATTAATTAATTTTAATGTGTTAAGTTTTTAATTAGATTTATTAATGGAAAAACTCTTATTTTGTTGTTATTGTAGCTTAGGGTACTCGAGAGCCATGAGTGGAGAGTAGGCTCCCTAGAGGTGGAGCTAGAGGCACTCAAATAGGTAGAGAGGGATACATTGGTAGTAGTGGGGCTAGACCACCTGGCTAGACTACCTCGGGTGGAGGCAAATAGGGCTCTGCTAATAGCACTAGTAGAGAGGTGGTACCCGGAGTTATCTACCTTTTGGTTACCCACAAGAGAGATGACTGTCACACTAGAAGATGTATGATGCATATTGCGCATCCCCATCAGGGGGAGAGCAGTTTATAGATCACAAGGGAGACCAAAAATCTTGCAACAATTTTCAATGGGCTAGACCACCAGGTGCGGGATAGCCCCATAGTTGTAAATGACCTGGTAGAGTGGTATGGGGTTGTTGGAGCTAAAATAGACTCAACATCTGAAATCCCCAAATTTAAATTTTTGGTTTCAATAAATTAGCAAAAGTTGCTGGCGTTTGTTGCATTTTCATCTGAAAAGTTGACTTTCAATGTTTGATTTATAAACCTAACCTTAGCTATTATTGGATTGTTTTTATAACCGTTGTTTATCCTAAAGGTCTATTAAGGTCAAATTAAATGTTAAACCTTTAATACCCCGATATAAGCCCTCATTATAAAAATAATAATCATAACTTTCAGGCCTAAGTCAAATGAATAAATCCCTAAGTCCCAAGGTGTCTAAAAGCATTAGCCTAAATAAAATTTTAATAAAATCATTTAAGGGCAAAAGTGTGGGCCATGATAAAAATACTTGTGTCCTAAGGTATAAAAAGGAGATAAATCAAGATCAAAGAAAAAGAGCACCATGGTCTAAAATTTGAAAACCTAAGGTTTTGAGTGAAATGTTAATCAAATTGTTTGAGGGTATGTGCCCCCTTCGATTAACTAGCGAGCACCTTGAGCAAATCTAGAGGTAGCACCCAAATCCTCCTTAATCTGACGAATGCACTTTAATAAGCTAACCGATGGTTAAATCAACTAAGTCAAATATAATGGTTCAATCAAATGTCATATCCTAAAGTCTCAAGCATATGATTAAATTTAAAGGTATGCACCCCCTTGATTAAAAAGATATACAAATCAAGCAAATCTAAGGGCAACACTTCATCAAGGTGAAATCGAACGGATGCACTCACTTTGATAAGTCAAATATTAAAATAATCATGGTCTAAAGTTCAAAAATCTAAATATAGTGGTGAATTACTTTGATTAAACATTGAGCTATTTTTAGGAGATCCAAGGGCAGTGCTCGATTATGATTTAATCATACGATTGTGGATTAATTAAAGTTGCAAAGTGAGATTAGTGAGGTTCTAACACGTTAGCTAATTCCCTATTTTTGCCAAATCAAGGATTAAAAATGAGTACCCCTTGGTAACTAATCTTGCAAGTTGGGAGAAATCAACGACTATGCCAATCCCCATCAGGATCTGACAACTGCGCTCGCGTCAAAGTCTAAGAAATTAAATGGTACAAGTATTAGGTAACATAAAGGTAAAATAGGAGTTAATAATGCATTAGCGAGGGTCATAATACATAAAGGTAAAATAGGAGTTAATCTGATAGCAATGCTCGAACTAGCCAAGATCCGACAACAACACTTTTTTTTAGGGCAATTATGAACCCGAAGGAAATCAACGACAATGCTTCAATCTACCAAGATCTAATGGCTATGATTTAATAAATTTCATATAAATTACAAAGTAAAATTTGACAATAGTGCTCGATCCCACCTGGATCCAATGATGGGGATATCTTCAGATCAATTATAAGAAAGAGGGGATCAACGGTAGCATTTTAATTTGTTTAATTCGATGGTCGTGCTTTCACCTTGATGTATTAATAAGTATGGATCACCCATCAACGACCACATATGTCCTCACAAAAGATCCAACGGTGGCACTTTATCTGAGCAATTACCAGTTAATAAGGATACAATTATGATTTAATCGGACGAATGCACTGGATCATATGTTTGATCGCATGGTAAGCCATTAAAAAGGTAATCAGGTTATTAAAGGTTGTGTATTAACCAAATGTTAGTAATTTTTTTTAATACTCTTTAATAAATAAATATTAAACAAAGGTTAAGGCCTTAATTAAATATTAAGTCGATTATTATTTTTAGAATATGAGTGTGTAAAATTGACTAACTAATAACTTTTGGGGATCTCCTATAATATGCATATGTTTTCTATATTGTGGGACTAATGTTCTTATAGGTTGAATAGTATCAAATGGAATTAAATGATGTATATCCCATACAACGGTCATCATGAGTTAGTGGATCCGGTGGGCACACACCTCAATGATCAAATTTGACAACTGATCCCCAAAATTATCACCATCTAATTAATGATGTAACTATTTCCAAAATCAAATCTCTGCCCGAGCCCAAAGTGGTATAGCACTTTCTTGTAAAAATCCACCACCACCACATTCGTATTTCCATGTCAAAGGAAGTATCAGTTCAATAACCAATATAAAAGTTGTGAATGATTGCAAGTATACAGATCAAAGTCCCTGTGGACATGCAAGACGAGGAAAGCCATCAACCATAACTGTCTGACTTTAGAATGTGACACTTTGGTAGGCCTCCATTGGTAAATTTTAAAGGGCAATTAGTGACACTTTATTAATGATATTTTGTGTGAAGATAGTGAACCCACTTCTCCATAAAATATTTAAACCGACACTATCAAGTGATCTTACCACCCTGGTAATCCTGAGTAAAGAACTAGTTTGAAAGAGCATAGAGAGAGCAGAAACTCGAGGGTTTTGTTTTAGAAAGCTAGAATAGCTACTGTGAGTGAAATGGTAGATTGGGGAAGTGCTTTCATACCCAAGGACACTGAAAAAGCAGTGAAATTCATCACAGACCAATTGTCATATGCCGAGCTCCCTAGACCAGTTGTGCCTGAGAGCATGATGTATGATTTTACCCAAAAAAGTGGGGTCGATAAAAAGCTCACTTTCATGCAGCAGTAGCAGCAATATGAAATTAAAAATAATTGCATCCAAATTTTTTATCACACAATGGAGAATGATCAAAAATCCCATTGGTTGCTAGCAGACCTATTTCACAAAGCCAGGAGATTACAACATAAAGGTTTTCCCAGGAGTAACAGGTGGACCAGTAACCTAGGGAAATTGATATGTCCAAGGGTATACTACTCAAAATTATTGGTCTAGTTAGTTGTAGCATATGACAAGAAAACTAGAACGTTCCAAGACAATTGAGACCGACCAATGTTCAGTATAGTAGCCAAGCATATCCAGTAAGTCTTCAAGCTAGTGCCTTCTAATACTCAGTTGATTCAACAGGTAATTGAAAGGCAGTCTTGTAGGTTAATAGATTTAGATGTCTTTAAATCAATTTTTGAAGATCATGAGAAAGTATGTTTTGAGTTTCCCATCAGAAAAATTGCTTTCAACCCATGGGTTCAATATTTTTATGATATGGCTAATATCATTTTAGGGGTGCAAGAACTCAGAATAGTGGGTAGAAAAGTGTTGTATTTAGTAGCATAGATTAACCAGGAAATAAACACCCCAATCTATGCTTGGGAGCAAGAATTGAGTGAAAAAATTGCACATAGTTGTCAAAATTAAAAAAGGCTATTTTGGAACAAAGGCAGGAGTTACCTTATTTTTCTCACTACTCCATTCTCATGCATCTGCTAGCAGGGCAATTGGGAGAGGAAGGCTGAAAAAGGGTAGGTGTCATTGAGAGTCCCTACATTCAGACTAACTTTTGGAGGATACACAAAGTTCGTACTAATGTGGTTGGTTTTGTGACAATTTCATGTTAGAAATTCACTGGCTCCTAATCGGTTCCTCCTTGAGAGACTAGTGTCTAGGGTAAGAGCTTTCATTAAGGAAAAGGATATTAGAGATTTCTTATTCTCTGAAGGGTTCACCTACATTCGACTCTATGGAGCCAAAATTCCTCCAAAAATGCTACCTATGTATTTCCCATTATCCCTCGCTACCCTAGAGCTATGTAGATAAGTGGTCGAGGAGGCCAAAATGATACTAGTGAAGAAGCATGACAAAGTTTTGTGGCTCAACATCCCATGCAGATTTGGAAATTATGTATTTGCAGGATATCTAGCTTTACTCAAAGGGATGTATGATTTGGATCTCATGTATTTTGAAGAAATAACTTGGAGACCTTATGCTCTAGATAAAAAGTATGAAAAGTTAATGAAAAATCGTGATTATGCCTAGGTTGAGCATAGGAAGGATGCCTATGAAGAAGAGTTACTAGATGCTATAGATAAAGGGAAATAGTTGTAGGTTGTATGGGATAAGTTTCCCTTTGAAAAGAGAGGTAATTCATAAGTACAAAATCCCTATGATTATCCCTCAGAGTTGGTTTCACTCAGAAGAGTTTTGGTAGAATCTGTAGCCCCCCTCTTACTGAAAACCACCCAAGCACTCAGAGAAGACGTCATTTTGGATTTGATAGAAGATCAGGGCATTGACCAGATGGAAGTCACTATAAGCACAATAGATTTTGTAGAATACCAAGTCCCAACCCCTGATAATACTCACCTCAAAATATAGGCAACAACCAACACTTCCCAAAGAGTCTTCGAAAGCCTGAGTACAATAAAGGGAAAATAAGTTATTGATGCACCTACTCAAGAGCTGACCCCTTCAAAGTAAGCTATAATTCTCATTTTTGACTAGCTGTTAGTAGTAACTAGTGTTAGTAAATTAGCTCCCAGAGCCATTCCTACCTTTTTTAAAATAAACGACAAGGAGATAAAAATCCCATTAGTGATACAAATGAACATGAGAAAAGCAAGTGGATTTGGGGGTATCTTTAGAGAACACAAAGTTAAAATGCAAATAGTAGTATCTACCCTAGAAATAAAGAGGCCAAGATTATATCTGCCATCCACAAAGGTTTTTTTGGAAATAAAAAAGAACAAACGGTATTTAGTGCTGCTAGTGAGCATGAGCTACAGGTAGTAGCAGGAGTGAGAGTCATGAGATACAAATTTGTAGCTAGAGTAGAAATAGAGATGCTAAAATATAATATGGTAGAAGTATGCATACCTGCATTATAAGAACCTATTGTTCTCAAAGTCGATGAGAAAACTGGAGGAATTTTAGTACATGGAAAAGAGGGTGATATGGTCAGAGTAGCTAAAGCAGTGCAAGAGAAAACTATGGACGAGCTACATCAGAGCAATATAGAGTTAAGGAGTAAACTAGAAATAAGTGATAAAGAAAAGGTAGAGATGCAAGTCTTGATTAATAAAGTGATAGAAGAGTTGGCGCAAAAGAGCACCCCAATAGCACAACCTCCCATGGTGATAAAAATCATCAATTATTCAGATTATTTGAATAAAATAAAAAGAGAGATGTCATTCAAAATTTAGGATAGGATCAAAGGAATCATTGATATGTTCAGGAAGATTAAGGTAATCCAAGTTACTACTCAAGAAATGGAAATCCTGATTTACCAGAAAGAAGAAGACTTCAAGGCCATTCGCCCTACTCTGGACTTAATGTCAGAATATTTTGATGAGATGCAGAGAAAAGAAGTAATGTTGAATAATGGCAGTGAATTCAAAAACAATGTTTAGTTCTTAAAAGTGGTAATGTTTGGGACCAATAAGGAAGGATGGCTTAAATATTTTGTAGATATGTTCACTTTATTGGATGACATAATAGAGAAACTGACAGATATTGGATTATCATTAGAAGAATTCTTAGAAACTACCAATATAGAAAATCTCCTCAAAAATAAAATAGAAGACTTTGATTGTGAACCATATGATGAGGAAGAGATGGCCAGACAAACCACTATTCTAGTGAATACTATAGAAATTCTAGTCACCTAGTATGAGAAAAGTAAGAGCTACATCAGCATACAGAAAAACAAGATCCTATAGGAGATGAACATGTTAAGATTCTGTATAACTTTTCACGTTGATTCTTGGTGGATGATTGGGAAACAAATAATATGGTTACAACAAAGACAAAAAGATAAAGAAATTAAAATCTATAACTTACAACTAGAAAGAAGCTCTCCCCTTCTAGATGAAGAGACAGTAGCTCAAGTAGGGGAAACATCGAAAGTAGATAACCAGTCAAATAGCCAAGAGGAAACAGAAGGAGAAGGAATTGAAGAAGAAGGAATAGAAAGAGGAGACCCTCTAGGTACTGACATCACTGAGTGAACAGGTTGAAATTTAGTCAAAGAAGAGTGTACAATATAAAAGAAGCTGATGGAATTTAACTATACCATTTTTAAAGATCAAATTATATGAGGACAAATGTAAGGCCAAGATCAGGCCAAAAATAATAGATTCAAGAACCAAATGCTATAAAGACACCAACAACAGTCAGAATATGCATCAAGATTTAGAGATAGCATTTTTGCAAAGAGGTATACTTGAGTGTCCTACGAGTTGTGTTGTTATATTCCCTTGTGTCTTTTTTTCTCTATCATCCCTTATTATTCCCTTTTGTTGTGCAGGTTTTGGCAGAATTGAGCTTAGGAAGCTGAGAATATTTCTAGTCTTCTTGAGCCAAAAACTCAAATATGTTTCTATTGCCATAATGGAATGGAAGAAGTTGTGAAGAACATGGACTTATACTAAGAGGGGGGGTGAACAGTATAAGACTTAACCAATTAATAATTTTAACTTTAGATAGCAGTGGCATCAACACAACATTAATCAAGACAGAAAGCATCACACATTGAAGACCCATTTTTAACGTGGTTCACCCAAAATGGTTGGGCTACGTCCACAAAACTTTTCTCTAAAAGTTATCTCAAAGTTCTTTGGGAATCCTTCCCAATTACAATGTTTATGAGCCTCGGCCCAAAGGAGATACCTTCCCCCAATCAGAATTTATGAGCCTCTGCTCAAAGGAGATACCTTCCCCTCTGCTCTGGAAATGATCCCTCGGAAGATCAAGCTGCCTCTACCTCTTGCCGGCACGTGGAACTCCTTTCCATCGAAGACCTCCTGTCCTCAATGCTTAGCCTAAGAGACCTCTACCTTCTATGATCACGTCCACAGCGGCTCAGACAACTCTGTACCAAACACGGTCGGTCGGTCTAGTACAAGTCTTCCTCTATCTGTCAGATCTGTCCAACTCTTGAACAAATCAATCCTCTGCATACAAGCCTTCTCAAAGACTTGCCAAATCTATCCTCAGGTTCTTCTCATAGAACCAGTGCACCTCTGTCCTCAAGTTCTCTGATAGAACTATCAAACTCAGCTCACAAGTCCTCTGCTAGGACCTGTCCAAATCTGCTCACAAGTCCCCACCGAAACCTGTCCAAAAACTGCTCACAAGTCCCCACCGGAACCTGTCCAAAAACTCAGCAAGCTCACCAAGAAAAACTTTCTTAGTAGGAAATCACAAAGTGAATTGTTAGAGACCCAATGTGATTTGTCAAACTCATAGAAGCATAAAGAGAATTGTTAGAGACTCAATATGTTCTATACTCAACTCCCAATCTCAAAACTCAACTCAAATCAACTCGGCTCAATCTCAATCTCAAATCTGAAAACTCAACTCAATATCTGAAATGGATAGGATAGAATGCTTTCTTTCAAGAACATGAAACCCCAACAATTGCCAACTATGCAAAGAATCACATAACAATGATACTCATGTTCTTTTCACCATCAATTAGGGCTTCAACAACAATGCTCATCAAACAAGGTTCAATCAACACCATTTAACTCAAAACACAACCTTGAAGCATTTCACAATCAACATCAGAAAAGGAAACAAGTAGAACTCCTTTTCTCTCCAACATTGTTTGAACAAAAAGCATCCACCAACTCAAATCACCAAGCACAAAACAACTTTTCAAATCATCAACAAAGGAGTAAGCCCAACACTTTAACCAAGTAAAGAATAGCTTGATTATAACCAATTTAATGAAAGCTAATGTCAATCTCAAAGCTGCCCACTTAAGGTTTCACAACTTCACACAAGAAGCAATTCTAACCTTAAAACATCATGCTTTCATTTCCATAATCAACCAAAAGCACTCTCAACATTACAAGAAATATTTATCCCTTATACACCTTATTTCTCCCTTATAGTCTTATCAACAATAAACTTTATCTCTCATAAGAATGCAATAAGATAATGCAAACAACACCTTAAAAAGAATATTTTATCAAAATAAAGCAAGCTTCAAACTCCTTATAACTCCTAAGCTGTTTTTCTCTCTAATAAACTTCCTCCATCCGCAAAAATACACTAGCAAAAATTAATTTCGAAAATACCTTGGCCAACACCAAAAATCATGCTATGGAGAAATTGCGCATGAACTCTAACACCACCCGTTGCATCCACTTCAACGAAGAAAAAACCCTTTCACGTTATTCGAATGCGGAACCTCCCGTTCGGGTAGCGCGCCAACAGCCTAGCCGCTATCGGTGTGCCAAAGGCATCCGGTGAGGTTTAAACCTCACTCTGTTTCCCTTGTACCTTCTATGCCAGGGCTAAAATAAACAACAGGCCTCCCTGTCTTCTGACACGAACGACGATGATGAAACCTTACGGCGGATACAAAAAATGAACGACGGATATCCGAACAGCGGATCACGAAATCTCAGCGAGGAAGAAATCGAACATCAGATCGCGAATTCACAACGAGCAACACTTTTCAAAAATGCGGATGGGATAATCTTTGA
The DNA here is from genome assembly GCA_028583015.1 of Wollemia nobilis. Taxonomy (NCBI): domain Eukaryota; kingdom Viridiplantae; phylum Streptophyta; class Pinopsida; order Araucariales; family Araucariaceae; genus Wollemia; species Wollemia nobilis. Next base: position 2,413,904 of record JAQPPZ010017259.1, on the reverse strand, counting down.
TCTTCATCATGGGAGATTTATATGCATATTTCCCATAAAATCTTGACGTCGGCGAGGAGTTTAACACGTCGACGGAGGTCTTGGCTAGCGCCCACAATCTTAGAACATAGCGCCATCAAAGTTAAGACATTTGCGCCATGGGTTAGGAGAACCCAATGCAAACAATAAATTAATATTTATTTAAAAATAATTAAAAGGAACCTTAACAAGGTTTTTAATTATTTAAATAAATACTTCCTCCTGGACCCAAATGCATTAAACTAATGCATCCACCTATAATCTTTAAACCTGCCAACTTGGGGTTTACAAAAGACCTTTGAAACTGTCATGTCGTAACCTTCATCAAAACAAGTTGTTTGACATCAAATCAAATTCCTTCAAGAGCTTCTTGACATCAATGACAACTTATACACTTGAGCAAAGGCAATGTACCCAAAGTACCCAAAATTGCCAACAATCTCCCCCTTTGTCATTGATGGCAAACCTTTACTAAAAACACTTCTCAAGAGCCAAAACTGAAACCAAGCTGTGCTAACAACTGACCAACTGTACCCACAACCGAGAATCTTCCTTTGAAGTTTTTCTCCCCATGACTTGAAGCTCTCCTCTTCACTTTGAAGCTCTCCCCCTTACTCATATCTCTCCCCCTTTGTCATCAATGGCAAAGGGTCACCTTTGGGGCTCGGGACTAAGAATGAGCCTCTTAGCTTAGTCCCTCCCCCACCTCCTGATGAGGTGATTAATTTTGGGGTGGGAGTACAACTCCCAATTTCTCCCTTAGATACTCAAACGTATCTCTTGGAAGAGGTTTGGTGAAGATATCTGCAATCTTGCTCTTTAGTAGACACATACTCTACCTTGAACTGCTTGTCTTGCACTTTCTCCCTTAGAAAGTGATACTTGATGGAAATATGCTTTGTCCTTGAGTGCATTACCGGATTTTTGGAAATACTTATGGCACTTGTATTATCACAAAGTATGGAGATGGGTTGTTCATGCTTGACTTTGAAATCCTCCAAGGTGGTTTTCATCCATAAAACCTGTGTACACCCGACCACTGCTTGCTATGTATTCAGCCTCTGCTTGTAGATAAGGAAACTGAAGGTTGTTTCTTACTTAGCCAAGAAACCAAACTCTTTCCCAGAAAGAATGCTCCACCACTAGTGCTTTTCCTGTCATCAATACTGCCTGCCCAATCTGCATCTGTATAATATGTGAGGGTGAAATCATCACCTTTGGGATACCAAAGCCCAAAGTCCATAGTGCCCTTCAGATATCTGAATATCCTCTTAACTGCTATAACATGAGAATATTTTGGAGCTGCCTGAAATCTTGCTACTAACCCAACTTCCTGCATGATATCTAGTCTAGTAGCTGTAATATATAATAAACTGCCAATCATAGATCTGTACAACCTCTGATCTACCATTGGAGATTCATCATCTTTACTCATCTTGCACCCTATAATCATTGGAGTACACACTGGTTTGCTGTCCATCATCCCAAATTTCTTCAACATTTCTTTGATATACTTTCCTTGAGAGAGAAATATACCATCTTTTGATTGAGCAATCTGAAGACCTAAAAAGAATGACAGCTCTCCAATCATAGACATCTCAAATTCCTTCTGCATGGTGTTAGCAAAAACTTTGCACATCTGAGTATTATTTCCCCCAAAAATAATATCATCAACATAGACAACCATAATCAACATATCATCATCTTCATTCTTAATATACAAATTGCTATCTGCCATGCCTTTCCTGAAGCCTTGCTCATGAAGATACCTGTCAAGTCTTGAGTACCAAGCCCTAGGTGCTTGCTTTAACCCATACAAGGCCTTTTTCAGTTTACACACATAGTCTGACTATTCTGAGAGAGACACTCCTTCTGGCTGTTCTATGTAGACTTCTTCTACCAACACCCCATTTAGAAAAGCTGACTTTACATCCATTTGATATACCTTGAATGATTTGAAGCTTGAAAGGGCCAAAAACATTCTGATAGCTTCAAGGCGAGCAACAGGAGCAAACGTCTCTTCGAAATCAACACCTTCTACATGAGCATAACCTTTGCGGACTAACCTAGCTTTGTTTCCGACAATATTTCCATCCTCATTGAGTTTATTTCTGAATATCCATTTTGTGCCAATGACATTCTTGTCCTTAGGTCTTGGAACCAATTCCCAAGTTTCACTTTTCTCTATTTGATTTAGCTCTTCATCCATTGCTTTTACCCAAAACTTATCTGCACATGCTTCACTGAAATATTTTGGCTCAATCTGAGATAATAATGAAACATTTGTAGAATCATGTGAAGGAATGACTCTTCTTCTTGTTTTCCTGCTATTTGGATCACCAATGATCAAATATTTGGGATGATGTTTCTGAACATATCGTGAAGGAGTTTTGGGAAGCAGTTGTTGTCTTTCCTCTTCTTCATCTGAAACCTCTCTGAATTCTTCTTGACAAATTTCATCATTGAGTTCCTTGATTGGTTCTCTTATCCCTGTCTTTTCATCAACTGTTACATTTATGCTCTCTACAACTGTATGAGTTCTTTTGTTGAAGCATCTGTAGGCCTTGCTTCTGCTGGAATATCCAAGAAATATTCCCTCATCACACCTAGGATCAAACTTACCCAAATTCTGATCTTCCCTTCTGATGAAGCACTTACTCCCAAACACTTTGAAGTATTTTACTGTAGTTGGTCTTCCTTTCCACAACTCATAAGGAGTTTTATGATGATTGACTCTAAGTTGGGCCCTGGTGATAATGTAGACTAGCTGTCTTGATTGCCTCTTTCCAAAAGCCATCTGAAAGTTTTGACTCATTTAACATAGCTCTAGCCATATTTTCAATAGTTCTGTTTTTCCTTTCAACTACTCCATTTTGTTGAGGAGTTCTTCCTTCTTGAATATTCTCTTTTGATTCCTTGTTGCTCACAGTATTCCACAAATTCATTTGAAGTGAACTCTCCTCCTCTATCTGATCTTAAGCATTTGATTCTCTTGTCGGTCTCATTTTCAATCATTTCTTTGAAAGCTTTAAATTTTTCAAAAGCTTGATTTTTCTTTGAGAAAAGTAACCCAAGTCATTCTAGAATAATCATCTATAAACAACATGAAGTAGCTTTCTCCCTGAATGCTCTGAGTTATGGTAGGGCCACATAAATCGGTATGAATAAGATCCAATGGTTTTGAAGAAGTATACCCTTTTGATTTGAAGCTGGTTCTAGTCTATTTTCCATGTTGACAAGGACCGCAAATGATGTTATGGGGCCTTTTTATTTTGGGCAAGTCTCTAGCTGCTTCCTTGTTACTAATATTGACAAGATTATCAAAGCTCAAATGCCCCAATATTTTATGCCATAACCAACTCTCATCTTCTTGAGTTAGAAAACACTTTTCCTTTTTTATCTCACTTAGCATGTAAAGATTGTTTGGAGTCCTTGTAGCACTAGCAATGAGTTTTCCATTTTTTTCTTTACTTATCTCACATCTATCTGAAAAGAAAGATACTATGTGCCCTTGATCACAAAGTTGACTCACACTTAGAAGATTATGTCTTAGGCCTTCTACATAAAGCACATTTTCTATTTTGGATTTCCCATCCAAACTAAGAGTCCCTTTACCATAGATTTTAGCTGACTTGTTATCTCCAAAACTGACTGTTCCTCTGTTTGTTTCTTTTAAGACCAAAAACTTTTCCTTTTCACGAGTCATATGTTTTGAACAACCACTATCAAGATACCATTTTTCTACTTTGTCTTGAGCATGAAAAGCGGTTTGAACTATCATTGACTTAGATTTGATCTCATTTCTCTTTTTAGTGAACTCAAGGCTAGATCTATCCAAACCGCACATCCTTGCTATATGCCCAAAATTCTTGCACTTGTAACACATGACATTTTTATTCATAAGAGGTGCAAAAGAGTTAACATTTTCCTTACTATGGCTATTCAAAGACTTATTGCAATGCATAGCTTTGTGACCAAATTTCTTGCGGGAAAAACAATAGCCATGGAAAGTATTATGTAACCTGTTTTGATGCCTTGGATGATTGTTCTTCTTGTGACCAACTGGAATCCACCGCTCTTCAGGATGAAGATTGATCTTGCTCGAAGACCTTGTTTCATGAATGGTGATACCATCCTTCTTTTGCTTTTCACATGGAGTATTCTGTCTAAGAGCCAATTGTTCCAACTTCACTCTAAGAGACATAACCTCTTCTTCTAGTTTCTCGCAATCAGCTTCCTTTCCTTTGAGAGCCTCTGTCAGAACCTGTTCAACCTTCTTCCCTTCTTCAACTAGAATTTTGAAGTCTATAACACTTTGAGACAATTCTGATCTTGCTATCTCTACTTCCCGACATTGATGCTTGAGAACAAAATTCTCTTCCCTAAATTTCTCAAGCTTTCTTAAAGCCAAGAAGAATTCACCTTTGAGATCGAACTCAACCTCTTCATCTCTTTCTGAATCTGTATGTTCCTCTGATAGATCCTTCTCCAAGTTGTTAGGCTCTTTATGGAGAGACCTACTCTGATACCAATTGAAGAACATGGACTTATATTGAGAGGGGGGTGAACAGTATAAGACTTAACCAATTAATAATTTTAACTTTAGATAGCAGTGGCATCAACACAACATTAATCAAGACAGAAAGCATCACACATTGAAGACCCATTTTTAATGTGGTTCACCCAAAATGGTTGGGCTACGTCCACAAAACTTTTCTCTAAAAGTTATCTCAAAGTTCTTTGGGAATCCTTCCCAATTACAATGTTTATGAGCCTCGGCCCAAAGGAGATACCTTCCCCCAATCAAAATTTATGAGCCTCTGCTCAAAGGAGATACCTTCCCCTCTACTCTGGAAATGATCCCTCAGAAGATCAACTGCCTCTACCTCTTGCCAGCACGTGGAACTCCTTTCCACCAAAGACCTCCTGTCCTCAATGCTTAGCCTAAGAGACCTCTGCCTTCTATGATCACGTCCACAGTAGCTCAGCAACCTATACCAAACACAGTCAGTCGGTCTAGTACAAGTCTTCCTCTGTCTGTCAGATCTGTCCAACTCTTGAACAAATCAATCCTCTGCATACAAGCCTTCTCAAAGACTTGCCAAATCTATCCTCAGGTTCTTCTCATAGAACCGAGTGCACCTCTATCCTCAAGTTCTCTGATAGAACTATCAAACTCAGCTCACAAGTCCTCTGCTAGGACCTGTCCAAATCTGCTCACAAGTCCCCATCAAAACCTGTCCAAAATTGCTCACAAGTCCCCACCGGAACCTGTCCAAAAACTCAGCAAGCTCACCAAGAAAAACTTTCTTAGTAGGAAATCACAAAGTGAATTGTTAGAGACCCAATGTGATTTGTCAAACTCATAGAAGCATAAAGAGAATTGTTAGAGACTCAATATGTTCTATACTCAACTCCCAATCTCAAAACTCAACTCAAATCAACTCAGCTCAATCTCAATCTCAAATCTGAAAACTCAACTCAATATCTGAAATGGATAGGATAGAATGCTTTCTTTCAAGAACATGAAACCCCAACAATTGCCAACTATGCAAAGAATCACATAACAATGATACTCATGTTCTTTTCACCATCAATTAGGGCTTCAACAACAATGCTCATCAAACAAGGTTCAATCAACACCATTTAACTCAAAACACAACCTTGAAGCATTTCACAATCAACATTAGAAAAGGAAACAAGTAGAACTCCTTTTCTCTCCAACATTGTTTGAACAAAAAGCATCCACCAACTCAAATCACCAAGCACAAAACAACTTTTCAAATCATCAACAAAGGAGTAAGCCCAACACTTTAACCAAGTAAAGAATAGCTTGATTATAACCAATTTAATGAAAGCTAATGTCAATCTCAAAGCTGCCCACTTAAGGTTTCACAACTTCACACAAGAAGCAATTCTAACCTTAAAACATCATGCTTTCATTTCCATAATCAACCAAAAGCACTCTCAACATTACAAGAAATATTTATCCCTTATACACCTTATTTCTCCCTTATAGTCTTATCAACAATAAACTTTATCTCTCATAAGAATGCAATAAGATAATGCAAACAACACCTTCAAAAGAATCTTTTATCAAAATAAAGCAAGCTTCAAACTCCTTATAACTCCTAAGCTGTTTTTCTCTCTAATAAACTTCCTCCATCCGCAAAAATACACTAGCAAAAATTAATTTAGAAAATACCTTGGCCAACACCAAAAATCATGCTATGGAGAAATTGCACATGAACTCTAACACCACCCGCTGCATCCACTTCAATGAAGAAAAAACCCTTTCGTATTATTCGAATGCGGAACCTCCCGTTCGGGTAGCGCGCCAACAGCCTAGCCGCTATCGGTGTGCCAAAGGCGTCCGGTGAGGTTTAAACCTCACTCTGTTTCCCTTGTACCTTCTGTGCCAGGGCTAAAATAAACAACAGGCCTCCCTGTCTTCTGATGCAAATGACGATGATGAAACCTTATGACGGATACAAAAAATGAATGGCGGATATCCGAACAGCGGATCACGAAATCTCAGCGAGGAAGAAATCGAACATCAGATCACGAATTCACAACGAGCAACACTTTTCAAAAATGCGGATGGGATAATCTTTGATCTTCATCATGGGAGATTTATATGCATATTTCCCATAAACTCTTGACGTCGGCGAGGAGTTTAACACGTCAACGGAGGAGTTTAACATGTCGACGGAGGTCTTGGCTAGCGCCCACAATCTTAGAACATAGCGCCATCAAAGTTAAGACATTTGCGCCATGGGTTAGGAGAACCCAATGCAAACAATAAATTAATATTTATTTAAAAATAATTAAAAGGAACCTTAACAAGGTTTTTAATTATTTAAATAAATACTTCCTCCTGGACCCAAATGCATTAAACTAATGCATCCACCTGTAATCTTTAAACCTGCCACCCCTTATGTTTTGAAGTGAAGGAAGAACTAGCCTAGATAGATAGTAGTAGAAAAAAAAAATGGTAAAGGGGAAAATTTACAAAAGACCTTTGAAACCGTCATGTCGTAACCTTCATCAAAACAAGTTATTTGACATCAAATCAAATTCCTTCAAGAGCTTCTTGACATCAATGACAACTTATACACTTGAGCAAAGGCAATGTACCCAAAGTACCCAAAATTGCCAACAAGTTGAAGGAATCTTGTTACATCATTTGAACAAGGCTTTCTCATTGTATTAAAACTTTGAAAACAGAGTTTAATGGCATTCTGCCAACTCTGCATGTAATCATTATTGAAGAAGTTAATACAATTTTGGGTTTCAGTTTTATCATTTCCTTATCTTCAGTTCTATGTGTTTCCTCATAATAGGTTACGATATTTGAACATGTTGTGAGTGTTTCTTTTGTTGGTTAACCCTTATACTGATTATGATATTTGAATAAGTTTAATGGCACCAATTCTTTTTTTTTTCCATTCTTTCTGTTCATGTTATGAATGTTGTTAAATTGTTATAACAACCCAATTGAATAGGCATCGATCTACATAAGGCATAATAATTAAGTTGTCTTTGCTTGGTCATTTTTATATAGATAATGTATAACTAAAATCTGAAGTGTGTAATACTCATAAAATCGTAAGATTACCACTGGGGTTTCCTTACCCATTCTATTAAGCATTTCTTTAGTAATTCTTCTTTTATCATAATAAAGAGGCAGGTTGACTAGAGCCTATAATAGCTTGTTGGTTTCAAATGATTTCTTGTAGCGTGACAATTGTATCCTATGGATGCAAGAAATGGTTCCAATAGTTATTTGGCACCGTTGTCAAGGAGGACTTTTTATTTAGACAATTTGTCTTGTTAAGATTTTTCTTTCAAATGACTATATTTTAATCAACGGGTAGGCAATTGGAATAGAGAACCTACGTTTTTTTTTTATGACTTTTAGTGTTCTTTATTTTATTTTGCCCGCAGCTTTCATTTGTAATTTGGAGTGTTTTTACGTTTCTTGATTTTCTTGAATTTCCTCCAAGAACCATCCCCTGTGAGGCTGAGAGTTAAATATCAAGCAATCTTGATCATATGTTCCATTCTTTCTGCACCCCCATGCTAGCGACTCTATTTGGACAAATGCTAAAATCAAACATCAAGAAAGGAGCAGAACATGTTGGCGCACACCAAGAGAAGTGGTAAAGAACTATTCCTAGAATTTGAAAATCTAGAGGTATTTACCCACAATAAAAAATCCCCATTCTTAAGAGTACGATTAATGAGAATAGATCTTACTTTAATACTATTACTGTTGATATCACTATAGATGAAAATTTGAATTTTGATGTAGAAGATACATGTGATTATTCTCATTGCCCGATTAACAGTAATACTGTGGTAGATAATATTTCAGATTATATTCAGAATACCCAGACCCAAATCCTTGTAGGCATTACTGCTATAAATTTAAATCCCATTACACCTACAATAACAATGACTCAATCAAATCAACAAAATCAAAACAATATTCATTTGTGGAGAACCAATAGATACAGGCCATTTGCCTTACCTACAAATTTGAATGCCTTACCTAATAAAGCCCACAAATACCTTCCCAAGTTTATAGGAAATTATGCAGTAACTAGAGAGGATCATATCAAAAGTTTTTTGTATGCAATGGATAGCCTAGAGGTTGAACATGAAGATGTAGTCCTAAGACTATTCTTGCAAACTTTAGAAAAATATGCTAGAGAGTGGTTCAATTCTCTCCCTGACAATGATATCCCAGATTTCACTAAAATGAAAGTTGTTTTCCTAAAGAAATATGGTGAAAGGAAAAATGAACAATCTTTGTTAACTGAGTTAGCCACTATGAAGAAAAAATAAAATGAGGTTGTCAATAACTTTAACGAAAGGTTCTCAAAAACCAGAAACAAAATCCCTGCTAATCTTAGGCCTAATGATATTCAGTCCATTTGTTTCTATAAAAATGCTTTTCAAGGGGATTTTAACTATGAGTTAAGGCAAGAACAAGCCACCACCATTGATGGTTGTATGGAAAAGGCAATGGATATCGAAAGAAACATGTTTGATAGTGGTAAGATGAAGCCTTACTCTCTAGAAGTCAATCTACCTAAGAGAAAGCCCAAAAGGGTAGAATTTATAAAAAAAAAAAAAAAAAAGTAGATCCCATGGAAAAACTAACTAATGCAAATGGCTGAGATGTTTAATACCATGAATAACAAGTTAGCAAGAATTGAAAGAAATAATGGTAATAATGGTGAGACATCACAAACAGAACAACCACATATTGATAATCACCCTCCCTTAAAGAAAAACTTCAATAGAAATTGGGGGAACAATAATGGCTCCGATGAAAGAAACAGGAATATGAACAATGGAAACAATAGTTGGAAAAATAGAGAGTTTGACAGAGATAAAAATAATATTCCTAACCCTATACCATCTTCCAACATAGCAAAAGGTTTTCCCTATTTTTGCTCTACCTGTGATGCACCTCATAACCCAAATGCATGTGGGATTTACCTAAGTGAACAACACAATGTAGATTTGCATAATGATTCAGAGGAAGATATTAGAATTAATGTCTACTGGTCTCTAGAAGATGAGTCCAGAGAAAGGTTGTTTGAAGAAAATATGAACCAGTATTCTTCAAATCATCATCCTCAAAATTTTGTAGCTGAAGGTACTAAAATCTTGCAAAAACCACATGAGTCAAGATATGATAAAATGAAGCAAGGGAAATTAATCCCCACTGCTAAGGAAGTGGAAGAATTAGAAGCTACCAATACCCTGAATTTAAGAAACATAACTGTTCTTGACAAAGCTTCTACCAGTGAAACAAGAAAACAAATTTTCACAAATAAGAATATCAGTAAAGAGAAAACTGATAAAACCTTCAAAAATATTATTCATGAGATAGTAGAATTAGAAGAGGAAACATCCAAAGAAGAAAGCAACAGTTCACTAGATATAAAAAGGATAGAATTTGATGTTGGGTCAGAGCTCAGTAAACAAAAGGTTAATATCACATTTGGAGAACTTATGAAAGTTCAACAATATAGAGAACAAGTCTGCAGAGCATTTGGACTAGTGAAACAAAAAGAAGAACCAACCTGCCATGCTGCTAGACAAAATCAACATGATACAAGATCACCATCCTTTGTTAGATCCTTCTATGTATCATTAAGGTATAATTCAGATGAAGGAGAAAGGTATGTGATTCATAATTGTATGCTGGACAGTGGAGCTTCACATAATATCATGCCTAAAATGATAGCTAACCAAATGGGATTAATCTATATAAGAGACTCTACCCCTGTTTCTATAATGGACAACAGACAAATTCCTTGTGTGGGAGTGATAACTAGATTATTAGTTTTCCTAGACCAATATCCCAAGAAAGGAATAGTAATGGATGTTGCAATAGTTGACGTTGACCCTTTCTTCTCACTATTACTCAACAGGCATTGGGCAGAACAACTGGGAGGCTCAATCCAATTGGATTGGTCTTATGCTACTATCCCAATGTCAGATAATGAAAATGTAATCTTATAAAGGGAACCATTTAAAAAACACTCCATAGAGTTAATTCAAACAGACGAAACCATGATAAACTTAGTGAACTTTGTGGAAGAAAAATATATGGGAGTTTATTCCATATGGCACAACCCATTCCTGGTAGAAGTGCCAGAAGCAAGGAACATGGATCTAGAAGTTATGAAAATGGTTGATGCTAAATCAGATAGAGTGTTAACTCAAGAAATGTGGACCATGTCTTTTGATGGAGCTAACTCCCAATCTAGAGCAGGTGCAAAAATTAATCTGACTAACATAAAAGAAAACTATATTGGTATCCCTTACATATTAGAATTCCCTTGCACCACTAATGTAGTTGAATATGAAGCTTTATTGCTAGGATTAACAAAAGCAAAAGAATTAGGCATTAACTATTTGACTGAAATAGGGGATGCAGAACTAATCATACAACAAATCAAAGGTAAATATCAGACCAAGCATCCTAGGCTAAAACAATATAAAAATGTAGTATTAGAAGAAATTGAAAAAAATTTAGCCTTCAATATCTCATTTATTCCAAGAGAACAAAATCATGTTGTAGACCTTTTAGCTGTAAATGCCTCAGGCCTAGACCATCCAAAAATAACTACATAATATATGGATAGGTTCCCAACTATTTTAGTTTATAAGCCCTCTGTACCAGATAACATAGTTTACCTACAAGTCTTTCAAGACGATGTGGATATTAAAGATCTCATGACCCTGCAAACTGAGTATGCAGATATAATCTATGATGAAAAAGATAAATATAAGCTAAAAGATCAAATAGGAGAGCCAGTAGAAGTAAGTCAGCTGAAAACAAATAGAATATCCAAAGGACTCATTTCTTTAGAGAGTCTATTTGATGATTTTGACAAAGCTTACAAACCTTTACACAAAGAAGTAATATCTGAAGACATTAAAATTGGTACAATGAGAAAGCCCTTAATAGTGAAGGTATATATGGCCTTTCTAGAAAAATAAAAGGTTGGATACATCAGTTTCTTAAAGAAGAATAAGGAACATTTTACTTGGACTTATGAGGACCTTAAAACCTTCAAAATAGATGTAATGACACACATAATACCCCTGAAGGAAGATTCCAAGCCATTTAGACAAAAACAGAGGAAATATAACCCTACTCTGCACCCAATAATACAAAAGGAGGTACATAAATTATTGGATTCTAAAATAATCAGAAAGGTAAGATTTTCTTCTTGGATATCCAATTTAGTACTAGTCAAAAAGAAGAATGGTGATATTAGACTCTGTGTAGATTTCAAAAATTTAAATAAAAGTTAATTAAAAGACATTTACCCATTGTCCACTATGGAACAACTACTGCAAGCAGTAGTTGGGTCATCAAGGATGTCCCTATTGGATGGATTTTCTAGATACAATCAAATTCAGATTAATCCAGAAGATATAAATAAAACAACATTCACTACACCTTAGGGCACATTTGAATATTTAAGAAAACCTTTTAGCCTGATGAATGCAGGTGCTACCTTTCAAGGAGCAATGGACTTTGCCTTCAAAGGATTAATGTTCAAAATAGTGGTTGTATATTTGGATGATATCATAGTATTTTCTAAAAATCTAGAAGATCACTTAGAACATTTAGCTACAATCTTTCCTCAATGCAAAGAATTTGGAATTTCCCTAAATCCCAAGAAGTGCATATTTGGGACTACACAAGGAAAATTATTAGGTCATATAGTTTCAAAAAATGGAATAAGCATTAACCTAGAAAGAATAGAAGCTATTTCTAAAATTCCTCCTCCCAGGAACTTAAAAGGAGTCAAGTCATTCTTTGGCAAGATAAATTTTGTCAGAATATTTGTTTCAAATTTTGCAGAGATAACCAAACCCATAAATGACATGGTTAAAAATACTAGAGAAATAAATTGGACAATAGAAAACATGGAAGCATTCAATAGGATAAAAGAAGCCATTTCCACTACTCTAGCCCTAAGCTGCCCTAATTATTATAAAGACTTTAACATTTATTCATATGCATCTGAACACTCCATTACTATAGTTATTTCACAAAAATATGGTGAAAATAATGAAATACCAATAGCCTTCATGAGTTCACGTCTAAAAGGAGCACATCTTAAATATACATTGCTAGAAAAACATGCTTATGGAGTCATCCAATCTTTGGAACATTTCAAAGGTATATTCGATACAAATAAAGTTTACTATTGCATCCCTTTCATAACAATAAAGTAAGGCCAGCAAGATGGATGGTGAAACTTTTGCAATATGATGCTGAATTCAAAACTGTAAGAGGGCAGGGCCTAGCGAAGTATCTGGCATATAAAGCAGAATACTCTAATGATGTCATCACAATAGATGAAACACATGATAATAGGAGAATCAATAATGCGGAATGTAAATGGTATGATGAAATTCTGGCATACTTACAAACTCTATCTTTTCCTAGAGATATGTTAACAAATAGAATGAGGTCAGTAAAGCTTCAAGCTTAGAAATACCATGTGCAAGATGGTGTGCTTTATTGGAAACACCCTTATGGAGTGTTATTAGTCTATTTATATGAAAATAAAGTCCCATAAATAATTAATGAGTTCCATGATGGTTTTTGTGGAGGACATTTTGCTCCAAAAGCCACAGCTAATAAAATCATGAGAGCAGGATATTATTGGCCTTCCCTTTTTAAGGATGTATATAAATATGTTAGGAATTATCATAACTACCAAGTTTTTGTAGGAAAGAATTAGTTGGTAGCCATGCCCCTCAAACCAGTGATCATCGAAGCACCATTCACCCAATGGGGCATCGACCTAATTGGAGAGATCAAACCTAACTCATCAGGCCAACACAAGTGGATCATAATTGCAATGGATTACTTCATAAAGTGGGTAGAGGCTGCTCCTTTAAGAACCTCCACAACTACCACCATTATCAAATTCTTGGAAGAAAACATTCTGATCAGGTTTGGGGTTCCTCAAAAATTGGTAATAGATAATGGACAGTATTTTGTTTCATATGAGATGGTAGAATTTTGTGCTAAGTATGGAATAGAACTTTCACATTCTGCTAACTATTACCCCCAAGGAAATGGTCTTACTGAGTGATCAAATAAGAATATAATAACCAAAATAAAAAGATCATTGGGTAAGAACAAAAGAGGATGGGACAGTGAACTAAAATTTGCTCTTTGGGCTGATAGGTTGTCTATCAAAAGAAACACAAGAAGAACCCCCTATGAAATGGTATATGGGGAAAGAGTTTTGTTACCTCCTAGGATAGATAAATTAACATTATCCATCTTATTTCAAGATCAGGAAGACCCCAACCCTTTACAAAGAAGTCTAGACCAAATTGTCCTATTAGAATAATAAAGAAGAGAAACCCTTAATAGGATGATGGAACAAACTCAAAAAACTATGAAATTGTTTAATAAGAAAGCCAAAGGTACTCCTTTCTCTCAAGGAGATATAGTCATCTATTGGGACCCTAAAAATGATAAGCATGGTGAAAAGGGAAAACTTGAGCCTAAATGGATTAGTCCATACCAGATAGCCCATGTTGTTGGTCAAAATACTTACAAATTGTAGACCTTGCAAGGAGAGCCAATGGTTATCCCTATTAATGGCCAACACCTCAAGATGTACAATCCCTATGGTGGGGTAAGGAAAGAGGAAGTGCCTGTTAAATATAAAATATATATATAATAATAATAAAAAAAATAAAAAAGTCAAAAACCCCAAAAACAGAGTGATGTTTTTTGTTGATTGTTTTGTTTACCAGTTAAGCATTTTTCTTTTGTCTATATTGTTCTGAGTTTTTTGTTTCACATAGTATTCTTAGTATGATGAGTATTCCTTACTGTTGGTTCCTCCAAAAACAAATAAGAAGGAAGGAGATTTATTTTAGACTTTGATGATGCTTACAATTTTTTAAAATATGAATGTTCATGCAATAGTCATATGATATGAGATAAAATAAAGTGAAATCAAAGTTGAATGGGACACCATGTTAAGGCCTCACATTACAAATGATACTTAAGGTGATTTCAAGGTCCAAAGAACAGAGTTATCTTTGGGAAGGTGGTTGAGCTAAAAATCATTACACTCATCCTTTTTAGCCAGAAACTAATCCTCAACTCAAGCATACTCATTGCACAATTTGCTTATATCAAAATATTTCTCAAGCAAGAAAGAAAATCAAAATAACGCAAGTTGAGTCACTGCCTGAGATATCTTGGAAAACCTCTACCGGGGCTATAGACGCTTGATTGGTAGTAGAGTAAAATTGGATGGGATTAGAAGCAACTCCACCGAGGCTATAGACACTTGACTGGCAGTGGAGCCCTATAAAATGGTGAACATATTTAAGAGTGAAATCATACACTAAGCTTAACTATTTTTCCCAAACATGACAAAGTTTTATAAGACTTGGGAATCAAAATGAATGCACTAACACACACATGGGCCAAAGCATGATGGAACAAATAGCTATGACAAATTATGTGTAATCATATCCTCTGACCTTGCTAAAATAAACATAACAATATATCTAAAAAGCTCATCTGATTCTAAAATTCTGACCTTAGTTTTCGAATTAAAAAAAAAAGAATTACAGTTTTCAATACTCTATTGCTTTGATATCATGTTGTTTGTACAATTTTTCAGTTTTAAA
The DNA here is from genome assembly GCA_028583015.1 of Wollemia nobilis. Taxonomy (NCBI): domain Eukaryota; kingdom Viridiplantae; phylum Streptophyta; class Pinopsida; order Araucariales; family Araucariaceae; genus Wollemia; species Wollemia nobilis. The sequence continues at coordinate 2,398,673 of JAQPPZ010017259.1, read as the reverse complement.
GTTATTGTGTTTTGTTTTTCAATTTTGCTTATCAGGCTTGATGATTTGTAATTGCAGTAAAACCAGGAGATTCTGGAATTCTCAAGTGCCTCATGTTTTCAGCACATTGTCCCAATCAGAGCCTATGTTGGAGCCAAAATTGACTCAACATCTGAAACCCCCAAATTTAAATTTTTGGTTTCAATAAACTTAGCAAATGTTGTTCTTTGCTTTTTCTTTTTATTTTTTTTCTTTTTTGTTTTTTTTTTTTTCTGTTGTCTCCCTTCCCTTCTTTTTTCTTTCCTGTCATGTCCTTCCCTTTTTCTCTCTTTTTTAGGAAGTGTGTGCCATGATAAAGAGACTTATATCCAAAGGTATCAAAAATATAATAAATCAAAGTCTAATAAGACCAAGTTGAAGGTTACATGCTTCTTTGAAATAAAAATTGTGCAAAACTAATAAATCCAAGGGCAATGCTTCATCAAGGTAGAATCCAACGGATGCGCTCACTTTGATAAGTCAAACCTCTAAAGCACCATGGTCTAAAGTTTGAAAACCTAAGTATAGTGCTGAATTACTTTAATTAAAGCATTGAGCTATTTCAAAAGATCCAAGGGCATCACTCGATTATAATTTAATCGGATGACCGCGCTCTCTTGAAAGTTCATAAAGTTACCATTAAAGAGGTTAAAGGTTGAAGGATTAATTAAAGCCTCTAAGTGAGATTAGTGAGGGTCTAACATGTTATCTAATTCCCCTCCTTTTTTTCACTAAATTAAGGATTAAAAATAAGTGCCCCTTGGTAACTAATCCTGTAGGTTGGAAGAAATCAACGGCTACGCCAATCCCCATCAGGATCTGACGGTTGCACTCAAGTCAAAGTCTGAGTAATTAAATGGTAGAAGTATTGGGTAACATAAAGGTAAAACAAGAGTTAATCATGCATTAGTGAGGGTCCTAATACATCACTAATTTTCCCCTTTCTTTAATCATGGATTAATAAAAGACTTGTTTTTGCAGGCTATAAAAGATCGACGGTCGTGCTTCATCATGATGAAATCTAATGGATGCGCATTATCGAAAGGAGTCAAATTTGGTTCTGAAATATAAAATTGACTAAAGGATGAGCATCTCTAGATAAATCTGATGGCTATGCCCAAATGCACTTGATCCAAAAGATACGTATTTACCACAAACCACCAAGGTTAGCCAAGGTATTATTCGCACTCATGTTTTAAAAGTATATGTAGGTCTGAAGAACATCAACGGATGCACCCTCACTAGAGATAATCCAACGACAATGCACATCTCAAGACAATTGACCATTAAAGAGTCTCATCCAAGTCAAAGTTAAATACCCCCATATTCAAGCAGATCTAATAGTTGCGCTTAAGCCTGGTTGATCCAACGATCGTGCTCCAAGAAAGTTGATCAAATATTAAATGGGGCCTCCTTTGAAAAAGGTTAAATGAAGATCTATGATAGATCAGATGGTAGCAATTTACTCAAGGTAGACATGGATTAAATGATATTCATCAAATTATCGATGGTCAAAGTGTAATCTAACGATGGTGCTCAATCAAGAAAGATCTAATGGCTGCGATCCCATGAAGCCATCAAAGGTTGACAAGTCAAAGAGCTAAAGTAAATCGATGGCAACACTCCTCTGTGGCTAAATACAACAGTCTTGATTCATCATAATAATCAAAAGGTAATATACAAATGATAAATCTAATGGTAGCGCTCGAACTAGCCTAGATTCGATGGTAGCACTTCATTTTAGGGCAATTATGAGCCAAAGGAAAATCAATGGTAGCGTTTCAATCTACCAAGATCTAATGACCATGATTTAATCAAGGTCACATAAAGGACAAAGTGGAATCCAACGATAGCGCTTGATCCTGCCTAGATCCAACGACATTATTTTATCAAAGAGATCAAATGTTAAAAAGAGAATCGATAGTAGCATTTTAATTCGATTTGATCCGATGGTTGTGCTTTCACTCATGGCTATTCAAAGAAAGTGGGGAGCACCCATCAATGGCCATGTACATCCTCACCAAATATCCAACGATGGCACTTTATCAGAGCAATTACCCATTAAGAAGGATACAATTATGATTTAATCAAATGAAAGCATTGGATCGTATGTTTGATCGGACGGTGAGCCATTAACAAGGTAATCAAGTTATTAAAGGTTGTGTATTAACCAGAGGTTAGTAATTTTTTAATTACTCTTTAATAAATAAATATTAAACAAAGGTTAAGGCCCTGATTAAATATTAAGTCGATGATTATTATTTGCAAAATATGAGTGTGTAAAATCGACTAACCAATAACTTTTGGGGATCTCCTATAATATGCATAACCACCATTGACATATTTTCTAGATTGTAGGACTAACGTTCTTACAGGTCCAAGAGTATCAAACGGAAGTAAATACTGCATATCCCATCCAATGGTCATCATGAGTTGGTGGATCCGGTAGGCACACACCTCAATGAACAAATCTGACAACAGATCCCCAAAATGATCACCACCCGGTTAACGGTGTAACTATTCCCAAAATCAAATCTTCACCCGAGCCCAAAGTGGCATAGCGCTTTCTCACAAAAATCCACCATCACCACGTTCATATTTCCACGTCAGAGGAAGGATCAGTTCAGTAACCAATAGGAAAGTTGTGTATGATTGCAAGTACACAAATCAAAGTCCCTACGAACGTGTAGGATGAGGAAAGCCACCAACCATAACTGTCCGACTTTAGAATGTGACACTTTGGCAAGTCTCCATTGGAAAATTTGAAAGGGCAGTTGGTGACACTTTATTAATGATAGTTTGTGCGAAGATAGTGAGCCCACTTCTCCATAAAATATTTAAACCCACACTATCGAGTGAGCTTACCACCCTAGTAATCCTGAGCAAAGAACTGGTTCAAAAGAGTTGAGAGAGAGTAGAAACTCGAGGGTTTTGTTTCAGTGAGCTAGAACAGCTACTACGAGTGAGATGGTAGCTTGGGGAAGTGCTTTCATACCCAAGGACACTGAAGAAGTAGTGAAGTTCATCATAGACCAATCGCCATATGTCGAGCTCCTCGGACCAGCTGTGCCTAGGAGCACGATGTATGATTTTACCCAAAAGAGTGGGGCCGACAAAAATCTCACTCCCGCGTAGCAGTATGAAATTGAAAATACTTGCATCCAAATTTTTGCTCTCACAATGGAGAATGATCAAAGAGCCCCTTGGTTGCTAGCAGACTTATTTCACAAAATTTAGGAGGATGCAACATAAAGGTTTTCCTAGGAGTAACAGGTGGACCAGTAACCTAGGAAAATTGATATGTCCAAGGGTATACTACTCCTCAGACTTACTAGCTTGGTTAGCTATAGCGTATGACGAGAAAACCATAACATTCCGGGATAATAGAGATCGACCAGTGTTCAGTATAGCAGCCAAGCATATCCAACAAGTTTTCAAGCTAGTGCCTTCCAATACTCAGTTGATTCAATAGGTAATTGAAAGGCAATATTGTAGGTTAACAGATTTAGATGTCTTTAAATCAATTTTTGAAGATCATGAGAAAGTAGTTTTTGAGTTTCCCATCAAAAAAATTGCTTTCAAACCATGGGTCCGAGATTTTTGTGATATGGCTAATATCATTTTAGGGGTACAAGAACTCAGTGTAGTGGGTAGAAAGGTATTATACTTAGTAGCACAGAGTAACCGAGCAATAAACACCCCAATTTATGCCTGGGAGCAAGAATTGAGTGAACAAATGCACACACAATTGACAGAATTAAGAAAGGCTATTTTGGAACAAAGGTAGGAGATGCCTTATTTTTCTCACTACTCCATTCTCATGCACCTGCTAGTGGGGCAATTGGGAGAGGAAGCCCAAAAAAGGGTAGGGGCCATTGAGAGTCCCTACGTCCAAACCAATTTTTGGAGGATACACGAAGGTCATACTCACCTAGGTTGGTTTTGCGACAATTTTATGTTGGAAATTCATTGGCTCCTGACCGGTTTCCTCCCTGAGATACTAGGGCCTGGGGTAAGAGCTTTCATTAAGGAAAAGGATATCGAAGATTTCTTCTTCTCTAAAGGGTTCACCTACATTCGGCTCTATGGAGCCAAAATTCCTCCAAAAATGCTACCTATGTATTGCCCATTATCCCTCGCTGCCCTAGATCTGTGTAGACAGGTGGTCGAGGAGGCCAAAATGAGACAAGTGAAGAAGCACGACAAAGTTTCATGGCTCAACGTCCCCTACAGATTTGGAAATTATGTATTTGTAGGATATCCAACTTTACTCAAAGGGATGTATGATTTGGATCTCATGGATTTTGAAGAAATAACTTGGAGACCTTACGATCCAGATAAAAAGTACGAGAGGTTAATGAAAATTTGTGATTACGCCTAGGTCGAGCATAGGAAGGATGCTTATGAAGAAGAGTTACTGGATGTTATAGAGAAAGGGAAATATTTGCAAGTTGTATGGGATAAGTTCCCCTTTGAAAAGAGGGGCAATTCATAAGTATATAAGCCCTATGATTACCCCCAAAGTTGGTTGCAATCAAAAGAGTTTCGGTAGAATCTGCAGTCCCCCTCTTACCAGAAGCCACCCAAGCAATCAGAGAAGACCCCGTATTGGAGTTGATAGAAGATCAGGGTATTGACTAGATGGAAGTCACTGTAAGCGCAACAGACATTGTAGAACACCAAGTCCCAACCCTTGATAATACTCACCTCAGAATAGAGGCAACACCCAACACTTACTTCCCAAGGAGTCTCTAAAATCCCAAGTACAATAAAGGGAAAGGAAGTTATTGCTGCACCTGCTCAGGAGTTGACCTCTTCCAAGCAAGCTATAATTCCCATTTTTGACCAGCTATTAGCAGTGACCAGTGTAAGGAAATTAGCTCCCAGAGCCATTCCTACCTCTTTGAGGATAAAATATAAGGAGATAAAAATTCCATCAGTGATACAAATGAACATGAGAAGAGTAGGTGGATTTGGAGGTATCTTCAGAGATCACAAAGTTAGAATGCAAATAGTTGTATCTGTCCTAGAAACAAAGAGGCCCAGATTGTCTCTACCATCCACAAAGGTTTTGTTGGAAAGAATAGAAGAACAAACGGTCTTTAGTGCTTCCAGTGAGCATGAGCTACAGGTAGTAGCAAAAATGGGAGGCATGGGAGACAACTCTACAGATGGAGTAGAAATAGAGATGCCCAAATCAGATATGGTAGAAGTACACATACCTGCCTTACAAGAACCTATTGTTCTCAAAGTCGATGAGAAAACAGGAGGAATTTCAGTACATGGAAAAGAGGGTGATATGGTTAGAGTAGCTAAAGTAGTGCAAGAGCAAACTATGGACCAACTACATCAGAGCAATACAAAGTTAAGGAGCCAACTAGAAATAAGTGATAAAGAAAAGGTAGAGATGCAAGCCTTAATTAATAAACTGAAAGAAGAGTTGGCGCAGAAGAACACCCCAATAGCACAACCTCCCATGGTGATAAAAATCATCAATTATTCAGACTATTTGAATAAAATAAAAAGGGAGATGTCATTCAAAATTTAGGATAGGATCAAGGGGATCACTGAGATGTTTAGGCAGATTAAGGTGATCCGAGTTACCGCTCAAGAAATGGAAATCTTGATTTACCAGAGAGAAGAAGACTTTGAGATCATTCGCCCTACTCTGGAATTAATGTCAGAATATTTCGAGGAGATGCAAAGCAAAGAAGTAATGTTGAATGATGGCACTGAAGTCAAAAATAATTTTGAGTTCATGAAAGTAGCAATGTTTTGGACCGACAAGGAAGGATGGCTTAATGATGTTGTAGAGATGTTCACTTTGTTGGATGACATAACAAAGAAACTAGCAGATATTGGGTTATCATTGGAAGAATTCTTAGAAACTGCCAGTATAGAAAATCTCCTTAAAAATAAAATAGAAGACTTTGATTGTGAGCCGGATGATGAACCGAAGAGATGACCAGACAAACCACTTCTCCTAGTAAATATTGTGGAGATGCTAGTCACCCGAAGATGAAAAAATTAAGAGCTATATTAGCATACAGAAAAACAAGATCCTACAGGAGATGAATATGTTAAGATTTTCTATAACTTTTAATATTGATGCTTGGAGGATGATTGGAAAACAAATCAGATGGTTATAGCAAAGACAAAAAGGGAAAAGAAATTAAAATATGCAGCCTACAACTAGAAAGGAGCTCTCCCCCACCATATGAAGATACGGTAGCTCAAGTAGGGGAAACATCAAAAGTAGATAACTAGTCAAATAGCCAAGAGGAAATAGAAGAAGAAGAAATCGAAGAAGAAGGAACAGAAAAAGGAGACCCTCCAGGTACTGACATCACCGGTTGAACAGGTTGAAATTTAGTCAAAGAAGAGTGTACAATATAAAAGAAACTAATGGAAGCTAGTTGTACCAGTTTTAAAGATCAAATCAGATGAGGACAAATGTAAGGCCAAGATCAGGCCAAAAATAACAGATTCAAGAACCGAAGGCTATAAAAGGAAGCATCCAAGGTCCAGAATCATCATCAAGCATTAGAGATAGCATTTTTTCTAAGAGGTATACTTGAGTGCCCATTTGAGTTGTGTTGTTGTATTCCCATTGTGTCTATTTTTCTCTATCATCCCTCATTCCTCCCTTTTATTGTGCAGGTTTTGGCAGAATTGTGCTTAGGAGAGCTGAGAATATTTCTAGTCTTCTTGAGCCATAAAGTCCAAAGATTCTTCTTGTTAATATTTTAGAAGGAGAATTGATGAAGTCTTGTTACATTATTTGAACAAGGCTTTCTCATTGTATTAAAAACTTGAAAACAGAGTTTAATGGCATTCTACCAACTCTGCATGTAATCAATGTAGAAGAAATTAATACAATTATGGGTTTTAGTTTTATCATTTCCTTATCTTTAGTTTTATGTGTTTCCTCATAATAGGTTATGATATTTGAACATGTTGTGAGCATTTCTTTCGTTGGTTAACCCTTAGACTGATTATGATATTCGAATAAGTTTAATGGTGCCAATTCTTCTTTTTTCCCATTCTTTCTGTTCATGTTATGAATGTTGTTAAATTGCTATAACAACCCAATTGGATAGGTTTCGGTCTACATAAGGCATAATAATTATGTTGTCTTTGCTTGGTCATTTTTATATAGATAATGTATAACTAAAATCTAGAGTGTGTAATACTTGTAAAATCGTAAGATTACCACTGGGGTTTCCTTACCCATTTTGTACATTTTTGTACTCAAAATAAAGAGGTAGTTTTACTAGAGCCTGTAATAGCTCATTGGTTTCAAATGATTTCTTGTAGCATGACAATCGAATCCTATGGATGCAAGAAATGGTTTTAATAGGGATAGATCCATTGATGATCGTGCTCTATGAGGTGGTTGCGGGCATGCTAATGTGCCACACTAGTAGGTGACATTTTCCATGGGTGATGGTGGGTATAGTGGCAGGCATGCAAGACCAAAGAGTTAGGTTTGCATGGGGTCCATATGTGTTGGCTTGTTTGTATATGATGTTGCACAACATCGTTTATAAGTGGCATACATGGATAGTGTGTACAAATTTAATCCAAGTATGGAGCTAGGAGTATATAGTGGTGCGGAGACCGGATGCACTACTAGATCTATTGCCTATTTTAGAGTGACCAATAGCATACAGATGGCTTAGATCCCTAGAGTAGGTCACAAGGACCTATGTTGAACATCTACCACTAGCGAGGCAGATAGTAGATGAGCTAAGGCCAAGATAGTATGGTGATCCTGGAATCTACACCTAGGATGGGTTGAGAATAGGATGGAGCTAGCAAGGGTTAAGAGGATTAGGTGGCTAATGACAAAGAAGGGGAGCTAGAGGTATTTTGGTTTAATCAATTCCTAAGGTAATTTAGGATCTTTTAGGGCATCCCAAACCTGGGGGATCACTGGTACCAAAGAGCCTATCGATATCCAACAAGGGTAGGAGGTAGACCTGACCTAATTACGTAGGTTTAGGAGGACCTAGATGATCTTCCTTAGATAGATCCTAGGGTAAACTACATGAGATTGACCTTAAACTACTAGTGGTGGTATAGAGGAATCATTCCCCATAGGGTCTCCCTGTCAGTTTTGATACAGAGGTGCCAGGTGATGGGCCTGAGTATGCAATGAGCATTCTAAGAGGTAGCTTATAGGACCATAGAGAGGAATCAGTAGGGACCATTAGCCTTGATACAAATGGAATATTGGGTTAGGATTGAGCTAGTTATGAAGGTCATCAATGATATCGAGACTAGGGAAATAGGGACATCCAAAGTTTCTCCCATAGAGGCTAGGGTAATACTAAGTGGAGGATTAAGAGAGGCCTCCACATTAGTAGCAGCTATATAGGGTTAGGCTATAGAATGAGGGGATCTAATGGAGGAGGTAGAGGCACTACAGGCATAGGTGGTGACTCTATAGAGACAGGTGGACCTACTCCAGGAGGATAGGTCCAAGAGGATTGAGGGACTATGAGAGACTATGAGGCTTCCTAAGTGTTGTAGAGAGGTAGAGGGATGCAACTCAAGCAAAGTTTTATCATCTTTGAGGAGAGGTGAATCATTTGGATACAGAGTGTTAGAAGGCTTGGGTAGAGGGGATGGCTATCATTGGGAGTAGCTAGGCTAGCGATAGAGTCCACCTTCTATAGGTGGAGTTATAGAGGGTAGGGGAGAGGCTATAGGTGGTCATTTAGTGGGCTACATTTTATGAGACCATGTACTACCAGGTAGTACCAATAATGTAGAGAGTGACACTCCCTTTGTCCCTCTAGTCAGCTAGTAGATCACGGCCTTGATCATAAACATTCTCGACATCATCATTCGTGGGTATGCAATTGCCTGGACCACATTCTTCTTTGGGCAAAGTAGAGGAGATAGGATCTCAAAGTGAGGCTAGGGATTAGAATGACATGTCAATTTTTATTGTGGCATGCACCCCTAGGGATTGGTTGAGTGTACCAAAATTGGACTATGGTACACCAACTAGACACGACTATATCTCTCTCTTTTTTCATCAAGTAATACATAACTGCTTTCTTTTTTATGTTTTGTGAATGTGTGCATGTGATTTGATTGTTAGATTAGATGTTATTTAATTTTATGTTTTATGTATGCAATCTATCTTAAATGTAAGGCTATATGAAATGCATGGATGAAAATGGATGGAAGAAAAGAAAGAAAAAATGAGAAAAATACAAGGAAAGAAAACCAATTATATGAAGAAGATGAAGAGAGAAAATATGAAGAAATAAAAAGAAGAAGATAATCCAAAGGTCAACCATATAAAATAGAGAATGATGGGTGAGACATAGTATTGAAATTAGTGTAGTTCATAAGGGACCAATGTGACTAAACACTATGAATCATACCAAAAAAGAGGGGAGCTAAACCCACTATGGTTGTAGTGTTTGCCAAGAGGGATGAGGTATTGGAGTTTTACCCACTATGGGTGGTTGCTCACTTATTGACTACTATGGGGCAATTACTTGCTAGTATGTATTCCAAGGCCTACTAAAAATGGCCAAGGAGCTTATCTTGTAATGGGGTGTTGAGCCCACTAAGTCAAAAGGGAGTATAACCCAATAGAAGATCATATCCAATAAGATACCTACTAGGATGTATAGCTATCCCATGTGGGGTGTAATATAAGGATAAAATATATATTAGGCAAGTGCTACCCTTGATAGGACTTGAGAGTAGAAAACAAGACAATGAGTGTGTGCAATTATGCTGAGAAGATAACTTAAGAAGGAAACAAAACACACGTATTTCCTTATCAAAAGCAAAGGAAGACAAAGAAAATAAAAGAGCAATGGAGAAACAACAATGAAATATTAATGAACTATCACCCTTTATATAAGAGATACTCTCACTATTTCCAATATTAAGGAAGACATTTGAAGAAGCAAAAGCAAGAAATAAGACTGAAGAATAAAACCCTAGGTGGGGATCTTACTCAGTATCAGAACCCTAGAGAGTGTGAAATGCATGTGAGCTATGACCTAACTAGGTATCATCACATGGTATTGTTGCAATATCCCTAAAAATGTATATAACCAAGCAGTCATAAACACACAATAATGCAAAATATGGTATTCAAGCATGCAAGTTGAATTAAATGTCAGGCAAAAAATGCAAAAGGATGACAAGCAACAATGCAATATAAGTGAGCAAATGGATGAAATGGAAATGCAAATGCATAGCTAAATAATAATTAATTGATTCGATGCAATTTTTATTTATTTTCATGTTTTATTATTAATTAATTTAATTAATTAATTTAAGCAAGTAGAATGAAAGTTGACACAACATCTAAGTGTGTTGCCTTTCTTAACAAAAAGAACAGGCATTCCATGGACTATTTTATCAAAGAAATCTCTAAAATTTAAGCCTTATAGATGATTAGAATTTAGAGAGGCTTCTTCATAGCTCATTCTTTGGTAGCCATGGCATGATATTCAATGCACTCTTGAACATAACCATTCCTTTTAACTTAAGGAGGAGCAATTTCTAACTTTGCAAGATCGCTATAGGACAGTGAAGTAGGGTCCTCTTTTAAAATAAAAGGTTTACTTTTAGAACATACATAATCAATCATATTGTAAAAAAAGACATCAGAAGAATAAAGGGAACCATCATACTCATCATCCACTCCTAAATTTTGATAATCCATATATTCAACGTAAGTCATAAGATGATCATCATTATCAAATGGTAAAGGTTGGTCTTTACTAGGTATAAAACTTATGTAACATCTCCCAAGCCAGATATCGACATCCAAATGCTCTCGAATGCCATTCTATTGTGGCCCCAAGCCTTTACCTACATATCCCATACTAGATAGAATATGTTTAGGAAGTGGGTAATCATTGGAAAGGTAACAATGAGCAAAAGAAAACTCAATGGGAGAGGGGTTGCTACCACGTATCTTATCCTCAAAGGTAGTTCCTATGAAGAAAAAGGTGCACATGCCAAAGTGTACAACACCACATTTCTTATGGGGAAAACCCATGATTCTTGATAATGGTGGTAGCTTAGCTAGATCCATAAGAGGTTCTTGAAGAAATTGATTATCATGATTCTGAGATGAAAAATTTAAGATATGTTCCTCACTCATTTTTAAATTTTTAATTTATTTTGATATTTTATATGATAAATTTGGAGAGACCATTGAAGATATTGAGGAACATAGGTTGAACTCATATCGAGCTCACTCTACATTTGAACAAAATTCAAATGGCCGAGGGTCACCCAAAATAGTGATATCTTGATTCTTAAACTCAAACTTGAGACACTGATGAAGAGTAGAAGGGACGACCTTCATTGTGTGAATCTAAGGATGTCCAAGAAGAAGATTAAAATATGTAGGACAATCTACCACATAAAAAAGTATCCAATATTTTAGGCCCAACTTTGAGAGGAAGAGATATGACACCATAGGATTCTTGGGACTCGTTATTGAAAGATTTTATAATGATATCAGATTTTTTCAAATCTTCCTCTTTTAATCCAAAATTTTGAAATAATTGATATGTACACAAATTAAGGGAAGAACCATTATCAATCAAAATTGCTTGATAAAATTATCCCCAATAAGTGCAGTGATGTAAAGTGAAGAATCTTCTTGCAAGTTTGAGGAAGGTTTATTATCATCCAAAAATAAGATATGATATATCCCAAGAGAACCTACGACATCAACTATAGCATTGAGATAAATATCTGAAGAAACTAATTGTTGCTTTAAAAATTCCATCAAAGCATCTCTATGGTTAGGAGAATTTTGAAAGAGTTCTAAAACTAAAATCTTTGTTGGAGTACTATCCAACTACTTTTGAAGAATAAATGAAACCTTAGGTTGTGGTCCCAATATAATAGGTGGAGTCCCTATATCTAAAACTTTTCCTTGATTGTTCTTCAAAATTGAACTGGGTTTTAATACATAATTTTGTCCTTGTTTAGGATGCTAAGTATGAGCTTGTCTTCTTGTAGTTATCCCAACCATGCCAACCATATTACCATAGGGAGAAGGCTCTTTCTGGTGAGCCACCTAATTTTTTCTTGTTGATTATGTTTTGGCAATGGATATTTAAATATTCTTATATCTTGATTGGTAATTACAATTTGTTGGATAGGTACCTGATTACTTACTACCTTAGAATTGCCTAAGTCAATGTGTCTCGCATCAATCAGATCCTAAACTACATGTTTCAACTTCTTAGAAGAATTCATCCAATTTCCTTCCACTCTATGATATGCACAATTTTAATCTACCTTATACCAATGAGCCATAGTATATGGTTATCTAATAGGAGGTAACTCAATTGTCTTAGCTTCTAAGAGTTGTTTCAAAGTTGCTTCCATAGACATATTAAGCCTTGTAAATTTTCTTTGTGGAGGTTTTTGAAGTACTATATTTTGTAGTTATTAGTAATATTATTAATAGGCCTACTATCCATTCCATTATCATCTCCTATATGTCTATTTTTATATTGATACTTGGTAGGTTTTTCTTCTTTAACCTTGAGTTGGCCTCTCCTAATAAGAACTTGTTCTACTTTTCTTGCTAAATCAATCGCTTGATCAAAATATGTAATAGTAGTAGTCTCTAATGTATAGATAACTAATCTTGTAAATTACCAATAAATATATCAAGCATATCTTTAAGAGGTAAAGTATATCTTAAACGTCTAACTAAATTTCTCCAACGAGCCAAATTTTTTGAAAAGCTTTCTTTACTTTTTTTTTAAATTAGAAACATCTTTCATTGTCACTTCTTTCTCAATATAAGCACCAAATTGTTGAACAAATAATTTTTTTGTCTCTTCAAAACTCTTTAAGGAATTATTAGGCAAACGATAATACCATTCTAATGTCATGCTACCAAGGATCTTAGGAAATGTTTTAAGCAACAACATATCATCATAAATGAGATCATGACAAGCTGTTCTAAATCTTCTTAGATACTCTATTGGATATTTTGTCCCCTTATAAATAGGTAAAAATAGCATAATAAAATTCTTAGGATAAGGCCTAGCAGCAACAATAGGATCCAATGGTTGATTACACATTTACTTATAACTATAAGTAAAACTTGAAGGCTAAATCATCTTGACTTTTGAAACCAACTTCTTCACCATATTTGCCAAATTCTATACTTTTGGATTACTGTTGTGCATTATTCTTATATTCCCATATGTGTGTTTAGGAACCAATGCTTGATTTATGTTATAAGTATGGATATTATTTTTATATGTGGCACTTTGTAAAAGTGGACAACTAACATTTGGAAGAATAGAAACAAAAATGTTGATATTAGAAGATTGAGGAAGAAATTAAAAATACTTTTGAGTGATACTACTAATTGGAGGAGCTTGCATATTCCTTCCAATGTTGGTGGTAGTAGTAGTATCAATAATTGGGTTCAACTTATCAATATGCATTGATTTAGGCAAGGAGTTTTCTTGGTTAAGCATAGGGGAGCTTATTGGAGGAGGTGGAGGAGTCTCATCTTTTTCAAGGTGAGCTTCTCACTCCATGCCTCCCAATATCATGTCCCTATTAGCCTTCATAAAACCCCAAATATGCTCAAATGATGAAAATACAAAGCTACCATTAGCTCCTTCATAAGGATAAAAATTCATCTTAGTATCCATATTTTCTTGCTCTTCTAGATCTATGTTAGGATCCTCTCTATCAATATAATCATTTTCCAGAGGAATATAATCAGTTTCAAGATGCTTTCACTGAATTCTAAGGATATGAGCCATTAGAAAAGAAAAACGATAGAAGAGAATGCTAACAACAGAAAAAATAAAATTAAAGATATTATGAGGATTCTCCAATCATACAAACAAATTTAATGATCTTGTTTAAATGTTTAAAATAAAAGGAGGTGTTCATATTGGGTTCACCAAATATGTAGAGGGGGAAAACTACCCTACCACATATAATTCCCGAAAAGTTTGGATCTACAAGAGAAAAGCATTTGGGGTAAACCATGGGGGTTGTGTTATTCTCAACACTAAGTGCTAGGGGGGAAGGATTCACCAGGAATGGTTTAAGGACTTGCTCCAAGTCCACAGGAATTTCAGGAATGTTTGATGTATGAGATTCAAGACAAATATCTAGATTTGGCCTTTCTATATCTATGCTATAAAAGATAAAGGACAATGCAAAAATACAAAAATGCAAGAATACAATAGCTAACCCTATAATGATTCTTCCTTTGAATGCTTTCTTAACCTAGGGTTTTAAACAGAAAACCTTTAATCAAGGGCTTAAGAAGAAATACACAAATAGAATTAACCCTAAGTGCACACTATATGTTGTTTATCTTTCAAATGCCTAGAACTTAATTAAATATATTTTTATAAAATACGATCTAGGGTTTTACAATAGAAATAAAATCACTCAACAAATAGCCTAAAAGGCTAATCATAATATTAAGCTTATCTGATGGTTTATCCTTGCTTTTATACCTTTGTCCAATGCTATCAATAATACATGTTCTTGTAATATAACTCAACAAACACTTAAAATAGGATTAGCATTAGGGGGCTTGCATAGGCCATTGTATAACAATACTTGGAGGCACAACAATCAATCCCCCTAGGTTATTTTTACTAACCTTTAATAGTTAAAATCAAAAATTGACCTTTGGATAAAAGCAAACATAATAAAATACAGTAGAACAAAATGTAGAAATCATAGAACAAAATATGCCACTATGCTCTAGATGTAGTCTATGATGCAATGAAGAAAACAAGAATAGCAGATTACCCTCAATTTTAGCTCAAGCAAAATCATACCCTGTAATGGGCAGTCATGATAACGTAAGACAAAGTCATGCCCCGCAGTAGGCTGAGTGTGATTTCACATAAACTATGTAAAAAATAAAAGATAGGTGCAGAAGCTCCCTCACATCATTCAAAAAATTCAAATATGCATGCAAAAGAGTGAATTCACCTAGTAGAGAGTGCAAAAGCAAAACATAAGGGTTTTAGATCTCTCGAATGGTCAATCTCTCCTTAGGGCTCCAACAACAATCCACCAAGAGTGAACAACAATAATCCAATGTTGTAGACAATTAATAAAACTCCACACTTCAAAGTTGTTTGCAAAAGAAGAAGAAGGATGCAAACTGAAAAAAATACTATGCAAGAAATCAAATACAAGCAATAAATTATCAAGTGCTAATTATGTGAGCATGTGTTAACTTGTATGTGAAAATTGAATTCAAACCCTCCTTATATAGCAAATTTGAAGGTGAAAAGAGTGATAAAACCAAGGAGGGTTGAAGTAAAACATGCCAACCCCAAAAAATTAAGGTTTTAATGTGTCAAACCTTAAAAAGGTAAAATCATGCCCCGTTTGGACCGACCACAATATTGCAATACAAATTTATGCCCCATCAGGGATCAAGCGCGATTTCACATAGAGAAGGAAAACAAGCAAAAAAAGGGGAAATGCCTTGCCCTTGCCCTAGGAAAGTATAAGGAGTCCCCCAGAGGGCTCAAGGAAGATTTCCCACTGAAGTGGGTCAATTTCCTATGTCTACAAGGGGACCTCTAGACCTAGAATATTATGTAGAGGTTGACCTAGAAGATCCAACCATCTTAGATCTAGGAAGGGATGATCTTAGGATCATTTAAGACTACTGGAGGTGGTACCTGACCATAATTCCTAAGAGGCTCACAATGACAAGGGTGTGATATCAAAGATCAAGGTCTAGTAGGGCTAGACAGATAACACCTATTTTAATGAGGCACTACAAGAGGCATCAAGGCATAGGAAGGGATAGAGACAAAAAGCAACAACAATCATGTCTCCACTACTATCATTTTTTATGCTAGGGAGTATGGAAGATGAGGTGATATCGAGAAATCACCTTAGTCAATTTTTGAGATAAAGTAATATGCCTTGGATATGCATGTGTAAAGCTTATAGGTAGCTCTAATAGTTAGGATGATAGACTAGCTAGCATCATAGGTCATATTGATACGATGACCAATCTAGAGTCTGACTATAGAGCAAGATGTAGCAATAATAGTAAGGGAAGCTAAAGGAGATTAGGTGGTCCAATATAGGTATGCATATCACATAGTCATCATATTAAACAAGCGCCTATTGTTATCAATGACCTCGTTGAATTTCTATGACTCACAAGTCAGAACGATCAATTTAGATGCCACCACCTATGGGAGGACGAAGTACGCTAGACATGGGCTTCTAAAGCTAGCTATATTTTGGCTATTATTGGCTTGAGCTTTGAGGATTAAGATATTTTGATGTAGTATTATGTGGTAGGGCATATGGTATTATATGGTGTACATACATACTTTTGGAATTAATATATCAACATTTATGGGTATTGACTTATGCGGTTATGAGTTATATTTGTGATGTTTAATTTAATTACCTTGAAATTAAATGATGTATGTGATTTATGTTATTTACTAGTTTGTGATTGATTAATGATTATTGGTTATGTGATTAAGATTTTATTAGATTAAATGATAATAAAATTAGATGATGATGATTATGTGATATATGATTTGATGTGTATAGATTAAGGTAATTTAGGATTTGAGATGAAATTTATTTTAAAAAATGAATTATAATTAAGGAAATGTGATAAGTTTTTAAATAATTAATGAATAATTAACCAATTATGATTGATTAATTAAATGTTAAGAGGTGAATAGTGAAATGATTAAAAAAATGATGCAAGATATGCCCAAGAGGGCACTGTTATAGTACAATTATGTAGAAAAATATATACAAATATTTATAACTATATACATAAAAATATGCTTAGAGATTTGATTAATCAAACTTTAGATAGCTTTGATATTTACTTAGGGGTAATTTGGTTAGTTTTGAGATTTTCCTAGGGGGAATTTAGTGAGATTTTCTCAAAGGAATTTTGGCTAGTTTGCTATGAAAAATAAAATGTTTTCTTTAAAACAAATGTCTAAAGGATTTCTACTTTGCCCATAGGACTTTTGATTTACCTTTAAACAAATGCTTAAAGAAATTCTACTTCACCTATAGGAATTTTGATTTGAGATTTACCTTCAAACAAATTCTTAAAGGAATTTTGCTTAGATCTACTTACCTCTAAAGAAGTGGCATGGAGGACTTGTAATTGGTGTGACCACAAATGATATCCCTAAATGGGAGAAAGAGTCATTTTTGACTAGTTGCCCTCATGTATGGGTAGCACATATGAAATAATAAATAATATGATTTATCTTTCTATCAGCACCTACAAACCTCACAATATCTACCATATAGCAATTGATGAGATAGAAGAATTTGATTTGATCAGTTTTTCCATCAACGCCTATAAACCTTGTAGTATTCATCATACAATGATTGATTGGTAGTTTCAAATAATTGATAGATATAGTGTTTTGAGTTAAATGAGATTGAGATAGGTAGATTTATATTAATGGTGTGCCAATTTTGATTTGATTTAAAAATATGGGACTAGGATCAACTTGCATCAGTCACCTAGTGCAATAAAAGTAAACTATCTTAACTAGTCTTATCATTTGCATTTCATAATGTATCCCTGACTCAAGATACAATAGATAGTCTAGGAAAATACAATCATGTGCATGCAAAAAAATATGAAATTAGGCATATGCAAATGAGTAGTAATAGGTAGCTCAAAAGAAATAGGTAGTTGAAGCAGACTCAAATATAATACCTTTTAATATGCATTATATTCACTAGATCTTTAATTATTTATCATAATGCATGGTAAGGTAGTAATAAATTGAGCCATATTTTGTGATTATGACATATGAACCTAGCCAATTAGAATAAAATTTATTTTTGAGCTTATTTTGGCATTGGCTATTTTTTTATTCTATTTGAGGACCAAGCCACCAACCTCAAAAGAGTGAGATTATATCTTCCTACATAGGCAAGTTTAAGCCTTTGTTGCTAGACCCATAGGTTCTCTAGGGTATGGATCCAATTTTTATCATGTAGTTCCAACTAGCTAATATGGGCAAGATAGTATTCATTTCCAATAAAGGGGTCCTATAGAAATATGTGCAAGGAAGTTACCTTTAGCTCAAAGGGAAGACAACCTCATTTCCATAAACCAAGGCATAGGGCATCATGCTAATGGGAGTCTTGGCATTGGTGCAATAGGTCCATAGGGTAGGATACAACTAGATATTTCAATCTCAATGAGATTTGCTAATGAGATTCTTAAGGATATTGATAAGTTCTCGTTAGAGGCTTTAGATTGACCATTACCTTAAGGATTGTAAGGAATCAACTATTTGCATTGAATCTTGTATTTAGCATAAATTTTCTAGACATACTTATCCTTTAAGGGTTTTCCATTGTCATAGATTAGCATAGAAGTGATGACATAACAACCAAGGATCTAGTTGAGTATAAACTTAATGACTTGGACTCTAGTGGTTGAGGGTTGAGGCTAAAGGTATGGATTCAACCAATTTAGTGAAGCATTTAATAGTCATGATGATGAATTTATACCCATAAGATAATACTAGGTTGACCTTCCCAATGATGTATAATCCTCAAATGAAAAAGGGCAAAGAAGAATTTAAGGTTTGGAGAGCTTGGTAGGGAGCATGGATAAGTTTGTAATGCTTCTAATGCTTATTACACCTCTTGACATAGTCACAAGAGTAATTTTCCATGAAGGGCCAATAATAACCCATATGTAGGATTTTCTTAGAAATGGAAACACCACTAAAGTGACCATTGCATGATCCATCATGGAGCTCTTTAACAACTACTTGAGCTTCCAAGAAGGCTAGGCATTTAGGAAAAATATCATCAAGGGTATAATAACATAAGATATTTCCAATTATGATATACCTATAGGTACATTACATGATGTTGTTGAACTCATTATGATTCAAACCATCAAGCATCATGCCATCCCTAAGGAAAGTAAAGATATCCTTCTACTAAGGATTAGGATAAGGGGATGCTTCTATAATAAGGAATCCTAGAGGAATTTGGATAGACTCTAAGGTTGAAATATCCCTAATTTATTAAATGATAATTGTAGCTTATTTTTCATCCATCTCTAAGGGGATAAGGGATGCAACCAAAGCTATAACATTGGCATGGTAATTATTAAATATAAGGATAGCTTAAATGGTGACTTTATTGAAAGAAACCATTAGTTTAATGATGATGTCTTTGTATACCTTGAGATTATATTTGGTTTGATAAACACCATTGACCTGAATGACTATAAGCTAGGAATATTCAAAGATGAAGAGAGTTCTAACCTAAATGTCTAATGCTACATGTAACTCTAAGATAAGGTATTTGTACTCAATGGTGTTGTGATATGAGAAAACTTAACCTTAAAGGATAAGGGATAATCCACTATTGATAAGTGATCATAATGATTTTTTTCTTGCTCTTTTAACACATTGAGTATCATTGAAGTACAAAGCCAAATAATCAAGTTTATTTGCTTCTAAGATAAATAGTAAATCATTGGTAAAGTGTACTACTAAGGGATGGCTAACTTCTAAAGGTACAACTAGTAAGTAATTAGCAATGACCTAAGCTTTTATAAATTTTGGCTAACAAAATTAATATCATGATTACTAAGGGTAATGACCCACTTAGCACTTTGTCCCAAGAGGTGAGTCTTGGACATAAGATATTATAAAGGATTGATGCTCACAATGACAAAGATTTTATGGTTGAGCATGTAGTTTTTAAGATTTTGGAAAGGAAACACTATGACTAGGAAAAGCTTCTTTAAAGGGGTATAGTAGATTTCATAATCAACCAAAGTCTTCCTAATGTATAAAATGACTCACTCTCAATGTTGGTCATCATATTGTGTCAACATATATCCTAATGTATGGCTAACTATTGCTATATGTAACAAAAAGGGTCTGGAAGGATTGGTAGGGACAAGGATGAGAAGAGACAAAAGGTAGGATTTGAGAGCATTGTAGGATGCTTAGCAATTAGCATACCAATAAAAGATTTTATCCTCCCTTAAAATCTTTGTGAATAAAATATTTAGTCATATGTGACTCTCTACAAACCCATTTCTATGTGTATGCATGTGTCTATGAGTTTTTATTTGCTTTGGGTTTTATTGATGTATGTGTGTGTGAGTGGCCTACATATTTTTTGGAACTAGCCATCTGTAGCTCTCTTGTGAGACTTTTCTCTTTATGCATACCAATTTTGATGACTCTCATATATGCTTAACTATGTTAAGGAGAGGAATTTTTCACCATTGGAACATAATATTCAGGCCTATTTTTGTAGGAAGATCTTAGCGAATCTTTTAGCGCATCACCACCATTTCTTTTTATTTAACTATTTTTATTTTGTTTTCTCCTTCTCTTTTCATTTTTTAGTTCAAGTGCACCTAAATGATCACATATTAATAAGGATTCAACCTTATAAAAAAATCCTAGAGGTCTTCGATTGAGCTAAACCTCGCACTCTCGACTATGGCCCTACTGTGTCACTTTCCATGAGGTACAATTACCTCAATCAAGATAATTGAAGATGCAAACAATTTAATGGTATGCTCAATGGGACCGTAATGATATATCATTGGTCCCAAAATTGCAACAAGATAGGCTTAGACTTGATGAGGATCTTTACCTATTTTCACTTATTGAAGCATATTTTTACTCACTTGGCAACTTTGCTCCATAATGAATACCAGAAGAAGTCACTGCTTAAAATATTAGACCAATGTTTGGATGAAGGTCTCAACCTACTTGTTTTCCAAAAGTACAAAGCCACATTCACCTTATGACTCCACTACATTCTAAAGGACCCATAAGTCCAAGATGGTTGTCCCATAATAAGAATTATCTCCTACCTAGGGAGAAAAGAATCCATTGTAACCTCTAGAACCACCAACTATTTAGGAAAATTTATAGTATCACTACTAGAAATCTTGTCTAAATACATCAAAAAAGGCTCGACATACCCATTAGAGCACCTACAAAAAATGGTCTTCATTTACCAAGTGTACAATGTCACAGAGTAGGGTGTGGCCCTTATACTACTGGTGGCTTCATTAAAAACCAAGACTTGCCATATATAATGTTTTGTGTTCATATTCAATCACTGAATGGGATCAACTTGTTGCCTCAATCATGAACAATTTCAAAGAAGAGATAGTCAGAGTTGAACCTGATCCAAGCACTTCCTCTAAGTACATATCATAAGGGGAGGTGCAAAACACTCTTGTGGAGATAAAAAAGGATATCTATGAACTCCACAAACAATAAGAGTAGATCTTAAAGGATCCTCTCCATAGACATCAAAAAGAGTATGGGTCTGCAACTTTATTAAGAGCTAGTCAAAACCATGAATAAGAGGAAATTTTTGGTTAGACCTCTTATGTCCTTGTCATGGTCAAGTGGGACAATGGGTAACTACCATCTTGGGAAAAGCCCCTCATGAAGAGGTCAAGCTAGGACATACAAAAAACCTCTTCATCCATAAGAACTGAGGGACATAGAGAGGCTAAATCGACAAATGGGGACCTCACCTAGTAGTTTTAGATTCAAATTAGACATCCTCACTAGCATCTACCTATTTTTGCTAAGGATACTACTCCAAAGTCCCACTCTTTTAAGGGTGACAATATTTCACCCAAGAAACTAAAAAACACGAAAGAATAAAGGACTTGAGCAACTAGTGGGGGAACCTTTTAACTCCATGCCCAATGGATAAAGGTCACTCACTTAAAAAATATGTATATATGTTTTAGATGTAAGATATAAGTGATCTTAGTTTCATGAGATATACAAATACCTAACCGTTTATAGAGCTTCAAATATGTGGCTTAACTAACTTCACTCTCATGGGAGACTTTTCTTGACTCTATGCCTAATGGATTAAGGCATCATTTTTTTGCATTTATTATCTTTAGTAAGATAAATATCCCATGAGAGCCATCAAAACTATAGTGATTACTCATTACACATTTTTACTTGGCAAGAAAAAGTAAAAGTTTGATGCATAGACAAGCAAAGAAGAAACCCCCAATCAAAAATATTTAATGATCGGAGGGTAAGTCTCAATGTGAAGGTTGCCTAAAAAATAAAAAGTTTGTTAGTACTGATGAAAAATAAGGAGTGAAAGTTTTGACATAAAGTTACCTAAGAAAAAAGTCCTGAAGTTTTGATGTCAAGCAACCCCAAGCTCAAGTGATGATTTTTTTGAAGAAAACATCAATGCCTCAAAATTCAAATTAATGAGGTGCACATTCTTCAAGGAATATCATAATTTCCTACAATGGGATGTCTCATATCTTCATGAAATATAGTAGGAACATGGGAGCCATAGCAAAAGTAACCCATAAATCCAGAACATTAAATGAAGAAATATTCTATGTCGAGATGATGAAAATTCCAAAAAATGATTAGATGGCAATAAATACGGTAGTTGCTCATACAAGGGCTCAAAACCATTTTACATTCATGACTTTAGATCCAAAGAACCTCAAAAAGACCAACAATTCAGATAAGACATGACTTGGAATCAAAGGCAACAACCACCTTGAAATCCTTGCATGAATTTTGGAGGGAAACTCATGCAAATATTTCAAGGTGATTTGAATAGGAGTAGTATTAGCTTTGTAAAGGATCTATGAGTTTGCAATTGTAATTATTTGTAAGCTTTATTTCATTTCTTTTTGTAAGATTAGTTGGGTCCTAAGTGTTTTGTGGTAAATCAAATCCCACTTCTGGCATAATATCTGTAAACAATTGCTTGCACATATATATAGACGCTTGCATCAATTTTTAGTTTAGTCATCAATGAATCCCTGTAGACCCTTTTTTTTGTGTGTTTATGATTTTTTACTTGTTTTGGATTATATTTATGTACGCATGTGTGCAGGACCTATATTTATTTTTGAACTAGCCATATGCGACTCTCCTATAGGACCTACCTCTTTATGCATATCCATGTTGATGACTCTCATATATGCTTAACTGTTTCTAGGAGAGGAAGCATTCACCGGTGGCACCTAGAATTCAGGACTATTTTTATAGGAAGATGTTAATGGATATTTTGGTGCATCACCATATTTTCATTTCGTTAAGCTATTTTTCTTTTATTGATCTCTTCTATTTTCCTTTTTTAGTTAAAGTGTGCTTGAATGATCACATATTAACAAGGATCTGGCCTTGTAAAAAATCTCAAAGGCCTCTGGTTGAGCCAAATCCTACACACTCAACTACGGTCCTATTGTGTTGTTCCCCACAAGGCGTGATTAGCCCAGTCAAGATAGTTGGGATGATAATAGGACCTTTACAAACAAGGCTTTCCCAAGCCAATAATTTCTATTTTGCATCATAAATAAGAGGATAAGGCTTCAACCAAGCATCAAACCAAAAATTCACATAATTCTCTTCATTGATTTTGAATAACACAAGCTTATACTGAGAGGGGGGCTGAACAGGATAAGACCACTTTTTACTTTTTCTTCTAATTCAATATTATGTTGTGTATAGATAGCAGAATCAATAGAATTAATCAAAGTAATGCACAAAATACCATACACAATAGAGACACCACAATTTACGTGGTTCACCCAATGTGGGCTACTCCACGGAGAAAATATTTTACTAAAACTTTCTCAATCAATCTCTTTGGGAATCACTCCCAATTACAATGTTTATGGATCTCTGTCCAAAGGATATGTTGATCCCCTAATCTCAAGTTTCATGGATCTCTTCCATAGGAGAACTCTTTCCCCTTCTGCTCTAGCTATGTGATCTTCTAGAAGACTCTGTCTCTCTGCTGCACTGACTGGTGGACCTCTCTCCACTTGAAGACTCCTCACTCAGATCTGTCTTCAACTATGTTGGTTGCTGGATCTCTATCCACTGAGACTCTATCCTCTGTACTCTGTCACCTCCAAAGCTCTATCAATAGGCTCACTAAGAACCTGCTCAATAGGCTCACATAGAACCTGCTTAACAAGCTCACACAGAACTTGTCCAATGTTGAATAACAAGCTCACACAGAACCTATCCAATGTTGAATAACAAGCTCACACAGAACCTGTCCAATGCTGAATAACAAGCTCACATAGAACCTATCCAATGTTGAATAACAAGCTCACACAGAACTTGTCCAATGCTAAATAACAAGCTCACACAGAACTTGTCCAATTCTCCAACAAGCTCACTAAGAACTTGTCCAAATATGCTCTAGCAAGCTCACCAAGAACTTGCCCAAATCTGCTCTAGCAAGCTCACCAAGAACTTGCCCAAAATTATCCACAAATCTGTCCCAACACTGTCCTCAAATCTGTCCCAACACTATCCTCAAATCTGTCCCAAAGTTGTCCTCAAATCTATCCCAAAGGCCTTCTCAAAGGCTCAATCAATCATGCTCAAGTAGTACTCAAAATGAACTCAACAATGAATGGCAATCTCAACTCAAATCCACTTCATAGAAGCATAAAGAGAATTGTTAGAGACTCAATATGTTCTAATCTCACTCTCAACCCAAATCAATCTCAACTCAACTCATAGAAGCATAAAGAGAATTGTTAGAGACTCAATATGTTCTAAACTCACTCTCAACTCAAATCAACCTCAACTCAATTCAAGTCAACCTCAACTCAACTCAAGTCTTATAGAACCATAAAGAGAATTGTTAGAGACTCAATATGTTCTAACCTCAATCTCAACTCAACATAGAATGATGGAATAGTTTGTTTCATAGAACTTGAACAATCACTTCACACATCACTTGACTAGGCTCAATCAACTCAACTCAACCAATCATCACAAGGGACAACTCTCTCTCACACAACCCTAGTCCAAGTATGTATCAACCAACTCAAATGTTTCCAACAATGCTCAACCACAAATCTCACATAACAATGATACTCATGTTCTTTTCTAACTCAAGTTCTTTCACAACCAATGGGCTTCAACCACTATGCTTATAACACAAGGTTTAAACACAACTCTCAATTCAGAAAACCTTGATGCATTCAACCAACCACTTTCTAAAAGGAAACCACAAACAATCCTTTTCCCTCCAATGATATTTCAGAAATCAACCACCATAAACAATCAATAGGAGAATGTGCCCATACCTTTTATGAAGTGAAGAAACCCCTTTGGAAATCTGCCACACTCAACACACTTTGAAAAGAGCAAAACAACCTTCACTTTGAAACCCTTTACAAAAATAGAAATATCTCTCTACATACACCTTATTTCTCCTTCTAAATGAGTTAGTCAAATAGCCCTCGAAATAAGCTTTCCAACGATATATAATATGATATACTTTTATAAAAGGAAAATACCAGAAATATCTTCTTTTCTAAAAGTGCTTTTAAACTTGCCTTCCAATAAAAAATCAAATCAACCCTCATCACCTTATTCCTCCAACATTAGGCAATAATAAAAAATTTATTAATAAAAATGTTACTTGCCTCTTAGAGGGAATCGAACCCTCGTCTCTACCCAAACAATCCTCAACCGCGGTACCAAAGACCACGTGAGCTACGCGCTCGCATAGGACGAAGAGCGCAGAATGCGCTTTTGTCCTTCTCCCCTTGCTCACGTCAAAAAAAAATGTGGGCCAATTCTCTTGCTCGAAACTCTAACCCATGGGAATCGAACCTCATCTCTTTCACAAGCAAAAACCTTTGCACTCCCCTCGCTCGTCGTTGGACCACGCTACCACACGAAGATTTCGACGCTTTTCGTCTTATCTCCTCTGCATTCGATTCCAAGGCTTTTGAAATAAAAGCCTTTGCATTTATATGCAACTTCCCTTTAATTTTGCAAACTTCGGTGACACTTTTAAATTAATTTCTTTTTGATGATGACGTCGGTATTGAGGTAATTTTAATTTTAAAATTTAAAATTAAATTTTAAATATTAAAATTTAAACCAAATATTCAAAATTGAATATCTCCATCTCCGGGGCACCTTTTTCGACGAAACGAAAAGCCAACCTGGGTTTTAAGAAAAACCCATTTCAAATATGCCATCCATGGTTTTAAATAAAACCTTTTATTTTACCTACCTTGGTTTTCACAAAAACCCTGTATATATCCATGCTCTCCAAAATATGAATGCTTTGGTCATCAAAACTCAATGTTACCTTGTGACATTAATGTGACATCAATGACAACATAAAACAACTCAAATTTCCAACAATATCCCCCTTTGTCATTGATGGCAACACCTCTAAAGCAAAAACCACAATCACTGCAAAAACCATCTCTGAGAATCAAAGTTGCTCCCCCTGACTCAATAATCTCTTTGGAGGCTGCTCCCCCTAACTCAATGCTCTCTTTGGAGGCTGCTCCCCCTAACTCAAATCTCTCCCCCTTTGACATCAATGGCAAAAGGGACACCTATGGGGCTAAAAGATATGACTCTTAAGCATAGCCCCCTCACCACCTTCTCTCTTGAGGTGATTAATTTTGGGGTGGGAGTACCTTTACTCCCATATCACATTGATTCTTTCCTCTATCAACTTCCTTCCATGTTTTTCTGATATCCTTCTCTTGATGAATTACTTGATCTTCTTGTCTTGAACTTGTTTGACCTTCTTGCCTTGAACCTGTTTGACCTTCTTGCCTTGAACCTGTTTGGAATTGAGTCCTACACCATTTTGCAATATGCCCAAAGTTATTGCAATTAAAACACTTGATATTGTAGCCTTTGGATGGTGCCCATGTCCTGAATTCTTTCTTGAAGTAATTTCCATATCCATTCCTTTCTTGAACCCCTGTATTGTGAAGCTCTGTTTTCATGACCATTATGACCATGACTTCTGAATTGTGTAGCTCTAAAACCAAAACCATGTTGCTCATTTCCTTTGCACTAAGAAGCTCTATGACCAATCCTGTTACATGAGAAGCAATGTCCCTGAAAATCATACCTTCTTCCTTTGAAGTTTCTTCTAGCAAAATCAAATTTCTTTGATCCATAGACCCTGCAATGTATAGCCCTATGTCCAAATCCATTACAAGAAAAACAATGTCCTTGAAAAGCCCTTTGTTCATGCCTTGGTTCCTCATACCTTTCTTGACCATTATCCCTATGATCATCTTCAACTTGTGCATTGCATTCTTGAACCTTCTTTGTAGTATCTAAATCCTTTTCCTTAATTTCTTCCTTGCTTTCCTCTTCAAGTATTTCTCTTTCTTTTGAACTTGATTCACCTATCTCAAAACAAGATCCAAACTGAATATTTGGAGCCATAGGAACTTTGGAACTTTCTTCATAACACTTAGGTGCTTCTTGTTTCCCTTGTTCTTCTTTAGAACTAAGTCTTGTTATGATGACTGATGACCTTTGTGCATTGATAGTCCTTTCCAAGGTCCTTGAATTTTCCTCAAACTTGTGTAGCTTGTCCTTAGAACCTTTTACTTCCATCCTTAGTGAAACTATCTCATGCTCTAATATTTCACACTCTAGATATTTTGTTTTTAATTTTTCGGCCATACTTTCTTCAATTTTCCTTGTCTCTTCAACTTTGATTTTGAAGTTGGTGAGTTCCTGTAAAAACCTTGCTTTTGCTTTTTCATCTTCTTGAGCTTGAACCCTTAATCCTGAGTTCTCCCTTTTTAATTCTTCAAGAGTAACCATAAGCCTTTCACATTCTATCTCTTTTACCTTTGACTGTTCAACCATACCTTTTTCAACTCTTCTTGCCTTTTCAACCTTATCTCTCAAGTCAGATATATCCTGTAGAAGCTTTGTCTTACATTTCTCATCTTCTTGTATTTGATCCTTCAATTCTGAATTTTCTCTTTTCAATTCAACAAGTTCCTTAAGAGTGGCTTCCTCCTTTTCTTTATCTGAATCTTCCTCTTCTTCAACATCATTGTTTTCTTGCTACTATTATTTTTTTTTTTCCCATATTTTTGTTAATTTTGTCTCATATTCTATCCCAAATCTATTTTATATTTTTTCTTTTTTTTATATGATTTCATTTTTATGTATTTTCTTACTTTATTTTTTTTTCTTTCTTTTTTCCCTCACTGTCATTATAATATTCTATAGCAAACAAACTCTCAAGATTTCTTTGACCATGCTTGTTTCCTTGATGTATCATTTCATCTTCACTATCACTGAAACCATTGCAATATCCTGATCTGTGATCTCTTTGACCACACACAAAGCACTATTCTCTTTCACCTTCTATTCCTAGGAATAGATGTTCTTCCTTTTCTTTCATAACCATAGGTGTTCTTTTCTTCTTGTGTCTCATGCTTCTACTCTTGCCTTTCTTTGTCATTTGTGTTCTTGTAGAATCTACCCTCAAGTTGTTAGCCTTTTTGAAGGAACCCGCTCTGATACCAATTGAAGAACACAAGCTTATACTGAGAGGGGGGTGAATAGTATAAGACCACTTTTTACTTTTTCTTCCAATTCAATATTATGTTGTGTATAGATAGCAATATCAATAGTAGTAATCAAAGCAATGCACAAAATACCATACACAATAGAGACACCACAATTTACGTGGTTCACCCAATGTGGGCTACTCCACGGAGAAAATATTTTACTAAAACTTTCTCAATCAATCTCTTTGGGAATCACTCCCAATTACAATGTTTATGGATCTCTGTCCAAAGGAGATGTTGATCCCCTAATCTCAAGTTCATGGATCTCTTCCATAGGAGAACTCTTTCCCCTTCTGCTCTGGCTATGTGATCTTCTAGAAGACTCTCTCTCTGTTGCACTGACTGGTGGACCTCTCTCCACTTGAAGACTCCTCACTCAGATTTGTCTTCAACTATGTTAGTTACTGGATCTCTATCCACTGAGACTCTATCCTCTGTACTCTGTCACCTCCAAAGCTCTGTCAATAGGCTCACTAAGAACCTGCTCAATAGGCTCACATAGAACCTACTTAACAAGCTCACACAGAACTTGTCCAATGCTGAATAACAAGCTCACACAGAACCTGTCCAATGTTGAATAACAAGCTCACACAAAACTTGTCCAATTCTGAATAACAAGCTCACACAGAACCTATCCAATGTTGAATAACAAGCTCACACAACCTATCCAATGTTAAATAACAAGCTCACACAAAACTTGTCCAATGCTGCTCCAACAAGCTCACTAAGAACTTGTCCAAATCTGCTCTAGCAAGCTCACCAAGAACTTGCCCAAATATGCTCTAGCAAGCTCACCAAGAACTTGCCCAAAACTATCCACAAATCTGTCCCAACACTGTCCTCAAATCTGTCCCAACATTATCCTCAAATCTATCCCAAATGTCCTAAACTATCCCAAAGGCCTTCTCAAAGGCTCAATCAATCATGCTCAAGTAGTACTCAAAATGAACTCAACAATGAATGGCAATCTCAACTCAAATCCACTTCATAGAAGCATAAAGAGAATTGTTAGAGACTCAATATGTTCTAATCTCACTCTCAACCCAAATCAATCTCAACTCAACTCATAGAAGCATAAAGAGAATTGTTAGAGACTCAATATGTTCTAAACTCACTCTCAACTCAAATCAACCTCAACTCAATTCAAGTCAACCTCAACTCAACTCAAGTCTTATAGAACCATAAAGAGAATTGTTAGAGACTCAATATGTTCTAACCTCAATCTCAACTCAACATAGAATGATGGAATAGTTTGTTTCATAGAACTTGAACAATCACTTCACACATCACTTGACTAGGCTCAATCAACTCAACTCAACCAATCATCACAAGGGACAACTCTCTCTCACACAACCCTAGTCCAAGTATGTATCAACCAACTCAAATGTTTCCAACAATGCTCAACCACAAATCTCACATAACAATGATACTCATGTTCTTTTCTAACTCAAGTTCTTTCACAACCAATGGGCTTCAACCACTATGCTTATAACACAAGGTTTAAACACAACTCTCAATTCAAAAAACCTTGATGCATTCAACCAACCACTTTCGAAAAGGAAACCACAAACAATCCTTTTCCCTCCAATGATATTTCAGAAATCAACCACCATAAACAATCAATAGGAGAATGTGCCCATACCTTTTATGAAGTGAAGAAACCCCTTTGGAAATCTGCCACACTCAACACACTTTGAAAAGAGCAAAACAACCTTCACTTTGAAACCCCTTTACAAAAATAGAAATATCTCTCTACATACACCTTATTTCTCCTTCTAAATGAGTTAGTCAAATAGCCCTCGAAATAAGCTTTCCAACGATATATAATATGATATACTTTTATAAAAGAAAAATACCAGAAATATCTTCTTTTCTAAAAGTGCTTTTAAACTTGCCTTCCAATAAAAAATCAAATCAACCCTCATCACCTTATTCCTCCAACATTAGGCAATAATAAAAAATTTATTAATAAAAATGTTACTTGCCTCTTAGAGGGAATCGAACCCTCGTCTCTGCCCAAACAATCCTCAACCACGGCGCCAAAGACCACGCGAGCTACGCGCTCGCATAGGACGAAGAGCGCAGAATGCGCTTTTGTCCTTCTCCCCTTGCTCACGTCAAAAAAAATATGGGCCAATTCTCTTGCTCAAAACTCTAACCCATGGGAATCGAACCTCGTCTCTTTCACAAGAAAAAACCTTTGCACTCCCCTCGCTCGCCGTTGGACCACGCTGCCACATGAAGATTTCGGCGCTTTTTGTCTTATCTCCTCTGCATTCGATTCCAAGGCTTTTGAAATAAAAGCCTTTGCATTTATATGCAACTTCCCTTTAATTTTGCAAACGTCGGTGACACTTTTAAATTAATTTCTTTTTGATGATGACGTCGACGCTGAGGTAATTTTAATTTTAAAATTTAAAATTAAATTTTAAATATTAAAATTTAAACCAAATATTCAAAATTGAATATCTCCATCTCCGGGGCACCTTTTTCGACGAAACAAAAATCCAACCTGGGTTTTAAGAAAAACCCATTTCAAATCTGCCATCCATGGTTTTAAATAAAACCTTTTATTTTACCTGCCTTGGTTTTCACAAAAACCCTGTATATATCCATGCTCTCCGAAATATGAATGCTTTGGTCATCAAAACTCAATGTTACCTTGTGACATTAATGTGACATCAATGACAACATAAAACAACTCAAATTGCCAACAGATTCACCATATAATATTTTTATTGATCAATTGTAAACTAAATGATATGAATTTTTGTGATGGTGATCCTTTAAGTAGGGTTATTTTCCTAAATAATTTCATTGCATCAAGAGAAGCTATATATTTTTGAAGTAAATTTTTTTCCCAATTTTTTCTCGATCTCTATATAATATCCACCTAAGTTTTTCCCTTAAGTCCAAACTCATAAGTTTGGAATTCCACAAGAGTGATCCTCTAATCTTATTTTCTTTGCAATCCCAATTCCAATTACAAAGAGGAATCCCGAATTTTTCCTAGCATCGTTTCCAAATAGTCTCTTTGAATTTTATCAATTTATTATGTTATAATTTATGGGAATAATTGAAATAGTTCTCATTTATCATGCACCATATGTTTAATACATGCATATTGGTTATAATGGTTATAACCAATATGTAAAAATAGACTCATAGGTTATGACCATAAATATTGGTTATAACCAATATTTTAACCTTCTACCCACTCTAGATTAAAGTGAAATAACTACTAACTCATAATTTAATAAATTCTAACATCCCCCCTATTACATTATTTGGTATACAAAGAGAACTACAAGACAATTCAAATTTGAAAAATATTGGCAAGTTGTTTTTTTGTGGGAATGTATTGGAACTGAATTTGGTTATTCTAAAATTATTCTCAAATGAAATGATACTAAACATAAATGTGATTTGTTCTTTCCTAAAAAACTATATTCTTGACCAACTTTATAACACACTAACTATCGTAATTCAATATTTTTGATTGATTTTCAAGAACATCCATAATGGAAAATATGCAACATAACCATAACACTTCACACATAGCTCCTCATGTAGCATGATACTCTTCCCCTATGATGATAATGTCACTATCTATTATTTCTTGATATGCAACTAGATATATCCAGATCCTATATGAATACATATCTAGACGTTGACCTCCTTTATTTATAGATCTAACATAATTTGAGTTTGTGTATCCTTGCAAGAATAATCGATCATTCTTCTTATACTCTAGGTCATACTCCATTGTACCATAGATAATGTAAAATACTCTTTTCTACCTTCCAAAATATAAATCACATTAGAGACAAAACAAATATTATACCTATATTTTTTAGGTGTGTGAGACTTCCAATTCGCTGATAATAAAAACTACAAGATATCTTTGGTAACTTATCATATTGGAAAAATTGTAAACTTTGATCTATTGGTAGAGCCTTTGATTTAAAACTATCATCCAATTATTACCAATAAATATCTTGGAATACTTCATCTCTAATACCACAATATTATTCTTCCCTTGTCATACCTCCAAGCCAAGGTAACATTATAGAAGTCCTAGATCTATCATGTCAAATGATTTTTTCAAGTCATTCTTCACACCATTCACCAATTCATCAAAATTGCTAGTGATGACTAGATGATGAACATACAACACAAGCATCACTATCTTATATCCAACATTCTTAAGATAGATATTTACATCAAAAGGGATTTTGGTCAAACCATGTTGCACTAGGTGATCATCAATTTTTATGTACTAGGATTTGGGATCCTAGTTCTACCCATACAATAACTTGATCAATCTAGAGATTTTATGATGTTTCCCATTGATAACAAATCCTTTAGGTCATGTCATATATACCTATTCTTTTATATAACCATTAAGGAAGGCACTTTTAGCATCCATCTACTAAATTTTCCAACCAAACTATATTGCTAGTGCACATATTACACAAATGGTCCTAATATTTGTAATGGGAGGGAATGTCTCTTTATCATCTATTTTTTATATTTGTTTATATCCCTTTGCAATTAGCCATGCATTATACTTATAAATGAATCCATCTACTTTGTATTTTATTTTGAAGACCCACTTGCAGCCTATGATATTCTTTTCTTTTGGTAGATCAACAAGTTCCCATGTTTTTTTCTTCATCAAAGATTCATACTCTATATTTATAGTTACCTTTCACTATGGAAAAGTGCTTCCTTCATTTATCATGGTTCTAAATTCTCCATTATCAAATTTATCAAGTATATATTTAATTTTTTATGTGTACTATTGCAAGTCCATGGTTGTGTGGAAGTGATCTCAGGATCTTCATCAAGTTTACCATCTCTATTGGTACTAGTGAGCCATTTTAATGTCTTTCTTTGTTGTGATGGAGCTATAGGTATAATAACTTCTTGTTAACAAACTACTACATGTTCATAAACAACTTCTAAAATTTCCTCATTGACTTCCTCGCCTAACTTCATATCATTATTTATTCTCACAACTAGAAATGTGGCATCGTTAGACTCCTTAGAATCCTCAACATTTAACATAGTTTCAAAATATTCATCAAACATCATCTCTAGGTATATGTACTTTATTTTTAACTGGATCCATCAATTGATAAGCTTTTGAATCATCATCATACCCAAAAAATATGCATGATAGGGTCTTTGCATCAAGCTTGATCCTTTGTCACTTTGGCACATGCATGTATGCCTTACTTCTAAAGATCCTAAGATACACAATTGAAGGTTTCCTCTCAAACCAAGCTTATTTAGTTGTAATTCCTTATAGTTACTTTGTGGTTGATCTATTTAAAAGATGCATGCTAGTAAAAATAACTTCAATCCAATACTATTACTTGAAATTCACATTTGTGAGCATGTAGCGAACCATTTTCATGATGAAACAGTTCCTCATTTTAACAAACCCATTATATGGTGGAGTGTATGTTGTGGTGAACTATTGCTTGATCCGATTTTACTTAAGAAATTTAAAATTTTATTGTATTTATATTTCCCTCCTTTATTTGAGTGAAGAACTTATACAAAATGCCCAATTTCTATCTCTACATGCTTCTTAAAGCATTGTAAATACTTGAGTGTAATAAAGACACCCACTTATTACATGAGTATTCATCCACAACTAAAAATATTTATATCCATCCAAAATTCTATGGGTCTACACATATCAATGTGAATCATATCCAACTATTCTTTTGCTTTATGATAACTCAACTCAAAAGGTCCTCTATGTTGCTTCTCTACTAAACAACCTGAGCATATTGGCAATGTTGGTGGAAGGCTAGAAAGACCTAACACCATTTGATACTAACTCAACGAGGTTAAGTATATTAAAATCATATGATCATATCTCCTATGCCATTGTGAGGTAGCATTTATTGTGATAGCTAACAGTGCAACATTAGAAGATGATATGATATTGAGTGCAATTAAGACATTCTTGTAGAAACCTATTGTCACAAGTATGTTGTGTGTCTTGATAAAATATTTCTTATTGCCATCAACAACACAAACTTCTACCACTATGTTTTGATTCATAACTTATGGTACTAACAAAAAAAATTTTGCCATTCCAAGTACATATAGCACCTTTTTGATCACACAACTACCTTTGAGAAGATTGAGAGAAACATATCCCACTCTTATGATTTGATATTATTTATTATTGGAAATGGTTACTAGTTTTCTATTTGCTTTGACTTGTAATGAATCAAATCACACTTTATCCATACTCATGTGCTTGTTATAACCCAAATAAATATACCAAACTTCATACTTCAATCTTTTGATTACCTTAGACATTAGCACCTTGTGTGCCTATTCAAATTTTGAATCTAATTCTTCATGTACAACTTGCTCTTGTTATCACTTCTACTCAAGATATGGATTATATTGTGTTTTCTTTTGAGTAGGTTTATGAACTTAATCTCCTCGAGTCATAGGATTATACTAACTCTTTGTATCATGTCCCTTCATCACAAATATGGAAATATCTCTTTTGTTTCTAAGGTTATTTCTATGATGATGATGATGATGGGGAAGGACCCTTTTATAGATTATTTCCCTCAAATTTCTTGGAAATGAATGCATTATTTTTCAATTGATCTCTCAACTTGTTGGTTGGATCTCTTTATTTAAGAATGTTCACCAACTCATCAAAGGACACCTTCCTCTTTGAAAATTGTAAGGAAGTGATCAACATCCAAAATAAATCTAGTAGAGCTCTGAGTATTATGGGTACCAAGAGCTTATTGTCCATAATTTCTTCCATGAAATTAGGTTTTTCTCTCAACACTACAACTTGATGAAGAAAAATTTATATGCTTTCTCCATATTGGACTCTCAATGTGTGAAGTTGAGATTGAATATGAAACATTATTGATTCATTCTTCCCTTCATAAATGGTAGAAAGTGTGTCGCATGATGGATTTTTTAACTTCATAAATGTGTAGCTAATTAAAATATTCTATTTAAAGGGTGATTATTATTTATGCTCTAACATATACATAATTAAATTATTGCTTTTCAACTTCTTCCTATATATATTGAGTAACTTTGTTGGTGACAATGTCTAAGAGTTTCTCAACTACCATGATGACTCTCATCTTATTTTTTCAAAGTCCAAACTTTGAACCTTTGAGTAATTATGAATATGTAAGAAGAAATTTTGGTATGGCCATGGTGGGTTTCCTTACAAATCCTAAATGGTCCCCCTTTCAATATAATACCATTCCAATATACCAAACCTATCTATATACTCACCCTTCATATATACTCGCATGTATTTGGAAGAAGTTGAACATGTCAATATATGCAATCATACATGAGAGAGATTGTAAGATACATGAAAGAGAATAGTACGAGGTACCAAGGTAGTACAAAAAAATATTTGACCTATAAATTACACATGTTTAAAGAGAAACCCTTGCATGCAGGTGTAACTTACCTATGTACGTGTAATTTCTCAGTTTTAGGGTTTATGTTGAGTGATAGTGACGATTAAGATATTATAATAGCGGGTAAGCATAAAATATTATGACCTTATATCTCCCCAATTATTTAAATGGTTGATGCCCAAATGTCATTATTGATACTTTTTTAGGCTATAAGCATAGTTGTTCAACATGACATATTTACCTGTAAACATGAGCTAGAGGATTCATTGATATCAAATGCTACTAGTGTGCGTAAGCACTTGTTTTAGAGGTATTAGAGGCATGAATTTTAAATAAATTTTATTAATAACTAAGGTTTCAATCACAACCAAAAAGGCACCTTTAAAAAATTTACTAACCCCTTAACTTTGCAATATTTCAATTATAGTTAATTTTTTAAAACTAAAGGAAAATACAAAAATAATATAATTTGTTTTGCATCCTAGGATGATAAAAATAATTTCTTATAATGTCTAGTTAGATCAATGTATGTATGTATCTATCTATCTATATTTTTTTTTTCTATTAGAAAATTTCCTTATAATTTTCTTGATATATTCATTTTTTTTAAAGGTTTACTACCTCTTAAAATATATGCAATGTTAAAAGGTTGTATGAAATGAGCAATTGAAATATATGAAATAAATGGTGAAATTTGAATTTGATGAACTTTGTGCTCAAATGGTTGTACCTTAAATTCACACGCTCTCTAAGTCCCTTGTTGTGTTTAACAATTGACACAAGTTACACAAGCCCTAACCATGTGCGCCCTAGGTGGCAATTCTAGACATTTTTGGTCAATCCCACATATTTTTTGTGAATTCAATATTTGTGGGTGGTTATTACTATTTTAATGATCATATTAAGTATGACTTCCATGGGCTTGACTATGAAGCTCCATTTTATAATGCTCTTTAATATTTTTTATTCATATGTTTATCGAAGCAACTAGGCCAACTACTCTTTAATATTAACACTCTTTTGTGCTCTATCTTTGTTGATAACACCATTGAAATTCATTATTTCTACTATATTACTCATAATGAATATTTTAATAGGTTGCATTGGCTGTCGACTTGATAAAACTGCAAATTCAACATGATGTTAGCAAAATTTGATCTTTGAATCAACAAAAGTTGAAATAAAATAACGATGGGTAAGTTAATCATGATTTTTTGGATAAGGTTGGAAGAAGGGGCTTTGAAAGGGCCCCAACCCTTTTACATCTTCAAAACATACAAATATGCCTCGTGAAAATTCCAAAATGAGACAAAACTTAAGTCAACTTTAGAACATACACATAAGCCTCTTATGAAATCTAAAATATGATGATATAGTCTAGGATAGACTATGGACAACATTCCAATCACTAAAACCACCCAATTGAAAATAAGGTATAGATAGAGAATTGAAGAACCAAATAAAACCCTCCTTTTTATCAACCTAGAATTAGACCATGCCTTCATCTTGAGTGTTTCCTTTTTTGCATACATGCCATCGCTGCATTTTGTTCCTCCTTTTGGAGCACTTAGGCCCATTATGTTCCACTATCTGACCTTCATTTCTTAGATCTAGCAAGATGATTTTTCCCGCTTAGATTAGGATTCATTTGGATTCCATTTGCCACATCTACAACTATTTATCTATGCAAAATATTCTTATTTGAAGGTCTACCAAGCTTAAATTTATTGCCTATATCAATCCCATTATTTTTACTCTTCCTCAT
This sequence comes from Wollemia nobilis, assembly GCA_028583015.1. Taxonomy (NCBI): domain Eukaryota; kingdom Viridiplantae; phylum Streptophyta; class Pinopsida; order Araucariales; family Araucariaceae; genus Wollemia; species Wollemia nobilis. The sequence continues at coordinate 2,361,025 of JAQPPZ010017259.1, read as the reverse complement.
TATTCTAGAAATAGCAGGACTTTTGTTCCATTTTACTAAAAAAACAATTGACCAAATTCATGAGGTTCTAAGTTTTCCTCTTCCTTTTTATTTCTTTCAGGTGTTTGAAGATCCTTAATCATAGTATCACTTTCAAAAAAATTTATCCTCATTTTCTAGAGTTTTAACATCTTCATTTTAAAAGTGTTTTGTTGGCAATTTTGGGTACCTTGGGTACATTGCCTTTGCTCAAGTGTAGATGTTGTCATTGATGTCAAGAAGTTCTTGAAGCAATTTGATTTGATGTCAAGGAATTTGTTTTGTTGAAGGTTATTCAGAGCATGATCAGTGAGTTTCCAGGAAGTTCTTAGTAGCCCATTTGCAAAAGATCAAGAAAAAGACAAGTAAGAAAAAGTATGCAGCCGACTGGAAAAACTGTCGCGATTTCGTGACATGTTTGAGGAGAGAGAAAGTGCTGGCAAAACTGTCACGATTTCGCGACATGTTTGAGGAGAGAGAAAGTTTTGGCAAAACTGTCGCGATTTCGCGACATGTTGGCAGAGAAGGAGAGCAATATGGAAAGTGTCACATTTTTGCGACTCAAAAAGTGCAGGAAGGCAGAGAAGGAAAAGTGTCACGATTTCGCGACACATTGCCAGGAAAGTTGTATGGACGAAAAGGTGTCACGATTTCATGACATAATGCATAAAAGAGAGTCCGTAGTGTGAACTATCATGATTTCATGACAAGTTAGAAGAGAGAGAAAGTTACATGAAAAATGTCACGATTTTGTGACATGCTGCAGAGGTCGAGGTGAGGACTGTCATGATTTCGCGACATGCTGAAAAGCTCGAAGAGAGAACTGTCATGATTTCGTGACACGCAGCAAAGGGGAAGAGTCTAAAATGAGAAGCGTCACGATTTCGTGATAGGCTACAAAGAAGTTGTACGGATGCAGAAAGTGTCACGATTTCGCGACAGGTTGAAGAGAAAGCTTGCGAATGCAAAAAGTGTCACGATTTCATGACAGGTTGAGATGGCAACATTCAGTTGGAGAAAGTGTCATGATTTCATGACAGAAATAGTTAGCAAGTCTTCAATAGAAGAAGCATCATGATTTCATGATGAATTCAAGAAGGAAGAGCTCGAAGGCGAAAGCGTCACGATTTCGTGACATGTTCTAGTTTCATAGGTGTAAGGAGAGAAGCTCAAGGTAGCGAAAGTGTCACGATTTCGTGACATGTTTCATTTTCGCTAGTGCAAGCAGAGAAGAAGGCCATGAAGTCAAAAGGGTCACGATTTCGTGACAGAGTTGAAGATGACGTCAGCAGAAGCAGATGTGTCACGATTTCATGACAAAAGCAGAGAAGAAGGCAATGAAGACTAAAGTGTCACGATTTCACGACAGGAGTGAAGATGACATCAGCAAAAGTCAGAAGTGTCACGATTTCGCGACAAGGACGTTGTCAAGGCAGACAAAAGCAAAAGTGTCACGATATCGCGACAATAGCCAAACGAAAGTGTACGGCTACAAAAATGTCACGATATCGTGACATGTTGTAGTTTCACGGCAGAAGCTACAGGAGAGTTGCAGAGGCGGTTGAAGCCGACAGAGTTAACTTTGAGCCGACGATGTTTAGGGTTGTGCAGCCGACGGAGTATAGGGTTACAGCCGACCAAGATTGAGTGTTTTGATCTTGAAATTTATACTATAAAAGGAGGGTTGTTTCGAGTTTGAAAGGATCGAATGTGTATCAAAATTGCGCAAGTTAAGTCCACGGTGCGCAAAGAGCAGTCATGTCGAATCGATCGAAGTGTGCGTTCGAAGTGCGATATTCGTAGATAGAGTGCGAGGGAGAAGTTCGATCATCGAGAAGCAGAGTGTGCGAAGACTATGCTGCTGTGGTTGCACAGAGGTGCATAAGTTGATGTTCGATCGAGTGCTATTGTGTTTGCACGTTCAGTGCAAAAGTTGGCTTCGACCAAGTGCGGCTGTAACAGAACAAAAAGAAATTTGAGGACAGACTTGTGCCAGACCGAAGGACTGTGTTTGGTGCAGACCAGAGAAAGAGGAAGAGGACAGACTTGTGCCAGACCGAAGGACTGTGTTTGGTGCAGATCAAAGAAAAATATAGAGGACATTTGTGCTAGACCGAAGGACTATGTTTAGTGCATATTCGAGGACCAGCTTTGCGGTGATAGAGTTGAGGACAGAGATCTCCAGCCAGAGCAGGGAAGACAGGTGTCTTCTATGGATAGAGTTCCACTTGCTAAGGGCAGAGGAGGTAGAGGTCTTCTAGAGGATCACCACTAAAGAGCAGAGCTAGGGGAAGGTATCTCCTTTGGGTTGATGCCCATAAATATTGTAATCGGGAAAGGTATTCCCAGATTGTGAGTTGATAAAATTTAGAGAGAAATTTTATCCGTGGAGTAGCCCGCATTGGGTGAACCACGTAAATTGCTGTGTCTCTTTTGTGGATGGTGTTTTGTGCATTGCTTTGATTACTGCTTTTAATACTGCTATCTATACACTACATAATACTGATTTGAAAGTTGTTTTGAAGCAAAAGTAAAAAGTGGTCTTATACTGTTCACCCCCCCCTCTCAGTATAAGCTTGTGTTCTTCAATTGGTATCAGAGCGGGTTCCTTCGAAAAGGTTTAACAGCTTGAAGGAAGAACTGGTTAAGAACACAATGGATTATTCAAGTGGCAATGCAGCACCTATTCTTGATGGATCAGATTTTGGTCTATGGAGTGCAAGAATGAAGGTTTATCTAATGGCACTTGGTAATGAGGTTTGGGAAGTGATTGAAGATGGGTACACTATTCCTAAAAATGGTCCTTATACTAAAGAAGACAGGCTCCTACATCACAGCAATTCAAAAGCAATGAATGCAATCCTGAAGGGTTTATAGAAGGCAGATCTTACCAAGGTGATTCACTGCAAGACAGCTAGTGAAATGTGGAAACAACTGCAGGTGGTTCACACAGGTGATGTAAATGTCCGAAAGGCCAAGTTGAGACACTTCAAAGGTATGTTTGAACAACTCAAGATGAATGATGATGAAAATATTAGTGACTACATGCTTCGTATGGATGAGGTTGTTAACTCCATGAAAGACTTAGGTCTTGAGCTTGCTGAAAATGATGTTTGTGATAAGATTTTAAGATCTCTTCCTAATAGATTTAGTGAAAATATTTCTGCTATTGAGGAAGCTAAAGATTTGGATAAGTTGAAAAAGGATGAGCTCCATAGTATACTTGCAGCATTTGAGTTGAGAACTCAAGTGAAAGTTGATGTCAAGAAAGAGGCAGCTTTCAAAGCTACCAAGAAATCAAAGGGCAAACAGATTCAAGAGAGTGATGAGTCTTCTAGTGATGAAGAGGCATATTACAACAAGAAAGGCAAGTTCTCTAGAAAGCACAAAAGCATGAAAAATATAAGATGCTTCAATTGTGGAAAGTTTGGTCATTATGCTACTGACTGTACTGTTTCCAAGAATGAAAGTGATGAAGAGAAACATGATGTTAAGAGCAAGGATTCTAAAAGGCACAGGTATTACAGAAAGAACAAAGATGAGCACAGCAATCAAGGAAAGAGGTATTCACACAAGAACAAGAAGAGTTTCTACCTAGACAAAGCAAGTAAGTGTTCTAGCAATGATAGTGAAAGCTCTTCAAGTGATGAGGAAAATGAGATGTTGTTCATATCAAAAAAAGAGGAAGAACCGAAACATAGATTCATTATTATGAAATGTCTTAGATGTGGAAATTTTGGTCACCTTGAGGATGACTGTACAAATAATGATTTGGTTTCCAGTATGTATAAGGATGCTTCAGAAAACTATCAAGAAGATGCTTGTATGGTTTTTGAAAAAGGTAGCACCTCTAGTGATAAGAAATCCGGAAAAGGCCTTGAGGATTCAGAAAGCAAACAAATAAAAGATCTTGAAAGTGAACTTAATAATGCTCTTAGTGTTTTGAAAAAGGAAAGAAAGAAGAATGATAGACTCAAGGATAAGTTAGATGAATGTTGTATGGAGAGAGACGATCTTATAGAAAGTCTTGACTTCTCTATAGCTAAAACACAGGAACTCAAGGATGAGTTAGAGTCTAAGATTCTTGAGTATAATGAGTTGGAACAGAAAATGGCTTCTCTGGAAGTGGAAACTAAAGAGTACAAGGATAAGCTGTATAGGTTTCAAGATAGCTCCAAAAGGGTTAAGTCTCTCATCAAAGGTCAAAGAAATCCAACAGATAAAACAGGTCTTGGTTTTGTTAAGCCGCACAAAGAACAGGTTGGGGAATCTAGTAAGAGATTTCAAAAGGAAGAGAGTTCTGATGAAGAAAGTACTTCAGATCATGAGTCCGTGAGTGATAGATGCACGAAAACAGAAAACAAAATTCAGAATGCGAAGAAGAAGTTTTCGGGACCCAAGAGGTCGAATAAAGGAAAATTTCACGATAGATGTTTTGCGTGTCACAGGTTTGGTCACATGGCTGCACATTGCATGGCTCAAGTGAGGAAAGTAAATGACAGTTTTAGGGGCCGTAATTTCTTTCAAGGGTATTGCTACTCTTGTAAATAGTTCGGGCATAAGGCAATTTTTTGCATGACTAATTACAAGAACACGGTTAGTCATAACAGGCGGATTCAAAGAACAGGTATGCCGAACAGAAATAACAGTATTACTTGTTATAAGTGCAACAATGACGGTCACACAGCTAGACAGTGTAGAGCTGATCTTCCAAAGTACAAGAATAGGAATAGTGGCATGAACAGGTCCAAGGATCAAGGCATGAAAAAGGACAGGGATGAGAACAAGAACAAGAACAGTGACAAGAATAGAAATATTGACAAAAAGTTCAAGAAAAGGCTCGGCAAGGAAATTATAGACACTGATGATGATCAGTGCCTAATGGGAGTTTTACTCCCACCCCAGTTTTAATCTCCTCATGAGGAGGTGGGGGAGGGACTAAGCTAAGAGGCTCATTCTTAGTCCCGAGCCCCAAAGGTGACCCTTTGCCATTGATGACAAAGGGGGAGAGATTTGAGTAAGGGGGAGAGATATGAGTAAGGGGGAGAGCTTCAATGTGAAGAGGAAAGCTTCAAGTCAGGGGGAGCAAAACTTCAAAAGGAGATTCTCAGTTGTTGGTTTCAGTTTTGGCTCCTAAGATGTGTTTCAGTAAAGGTTTTGCCATCAATGACAAAGGGGGAGATTGTTGGCAATTTTGGGTACCTTGGGTACATTGCCTTTGCTCAAGTGTAGATGTTGTCATTGATGTCAAGAAGTTCTTGAAGCAATTTGATTTGATGTCAAGGAATTTGTTTTGTTGAAGGTTATTCAGAGCATGATCAGTGAGTTTCCAGGAAGTTCTTAGTAGCCCATTTGCAAAAGATCAAGAAAAAGACAAGTAAGAAAAAGTATGCAACCGATTGGAAAACTGTCACGATTTCGTGACATGTTTGAGGAGAGAGAAAGTGCTGGCAAAACTGTCATGATTTCGTGACATGTTTGAGGAGAGAGAAAGTTTTGGAAAAACTGTCATGATTTCGTGACATGTTGGCAGAGAAGGAGAGCAAGATGGAAAGTGTCACGATTTCACGACATGTCGCATTTTCATGACTCGAAAAGTGCAGGAAGGCAGAGAAGGAAAAGTGTCACGATTTCGCGACACATTGCCAGGAAAGTTGTACGGATGAAAAGGTGTCACGATTTCGTGACATAATGCAGAAAAGAGAGTCCATAGTGTGAACTGTCATGATTTCGACAAGTTAGAAGAGAGAGAAAGTTACATGAAAAATGTCACGATTTCGCGACATGCTGTAGAGGTCGAGGTGAGGACTGTCATGATTTCGTGACATGCTAAAAAGCTCAAAGAGAGAACTATCATGATTTCGCGACACGCAGCAAAGGGGAAGAGTCTGAAATGAGAAGCGTCACGATTTCGCGACAGGCTACAAAGAAGTTGTACGGATGCAAAAAGTGTCACGATTTCACGACAGGTTGAAGAGAAAGCTTGCGAATGCAGAAAGTGTCATGATTTCATGACAGGTTGAGATGGCAACATTCAGTTGGAGAAAGTGTCACGATTTCATGATAGAAACAGTTAGCAAGTCTTCAACAGAAGAAGCGTCATGATTTCATGATGAATTCAAGAAGGAAGAGCTCGAAGGCGAAAGCGTCGCAATTTCGTGACATGTTCTGGTTCAGAGAGAAGCTCAAGGCAACGAAAGTGTCACGATTTCGTGACATGTTTCGTTTTCGCTAGTGCAAGCAGAGAAGAAGGCCATGAAGTCAAAAGGGTCACGATTTCATGACAGAGTTGAAGATGACGTCAGTAGAAGCAGATGTGTCACGATTTCATGACAAAAGTAGAGAAGAAGGCAATGAAGACTAAAGTGTCACGATTTCGCGACAGGAGTGAAGATGACGTCAGCAAAAGTCAGAAGTGTCACGATTTCGCGACAAGGACGTTGTCAAGGCAGACAAAAGCAAAAGTGTCACGATATCGCGACAATAGCCAAACGAAAGTGTACGGCTACAAAAATGTCATGATATCACGACATGTTGTAGTTTCATGGCAGAAGCTACAGGAGAGTTGCAGAGGCGGTTGAAGCCGACAGAGTTAACTTTGAGCCGACGATGTTTAGGGTTGTGCAGCCGATGGAGTATAGGGTTACAGCCGACCAAGATTGAGTGTTTTGATCTTGAAATTTATACTATAAAAGGAGGGTTGTTTCGAGTTTGAAAGGATCGAATGTGTATCAAAATTGCGCAAGTTAAGTCCACGGTGCGCAAAGAGCAGTCGTGTCGAATCGATCGAAGTGTGCGTTCGAAGTGCGATATTCGTAGATAGAGTGCGAGGGAGAAGTTCGATCATCGAGAAGCAGAGTGTGCGAAGATTGTGCTGCTGTGATTGCGCAGAGGTGCATAAGTTGATGTTCGATCGAGTGTTGCTGTGTTTGCGCGTTCAGTGCAAAAGTTGGCTTCGACCAAGTGCGGCTGTAACAGAACAAAAAGAAATTTGAGGACAGACTTGTGCCAGACCGAAGGACTGTGTTTGGTGCAGACCAGAGAAAGAGGAAGAGGACAGACTTGTGCCAGACCGAAGGACTGTGTTTGGTGCAGATCAGAGAAAAATATAGAGGACATTTGTGCTAGACCGAAGGACTATGTTTAGTGCATATTCGAGGACCAGCTTTGCGGTGATAGAGTTGAGGACAGAGATCTCCAAGCGGAGCAGGGAAGACAGGTGTCTTCTGTGGATAGAGTTCCACTTGCTAAGGGCAGAGGAGGTAGAGGTCTTCTAGAGGATCACCACTAAAGAGCAGAGCTAGGGGAAGGTATCTCCTTTGGGTTGATGCCCATAAATATTGTAATCGGGAAAGGTATTCCCAGATTGTGAGTTGATAAAATTTAGAGAGAAATTTTATCCGTGGAGTAGCCCGCATTGGGTGAACCACGTAAATTGTTGTGTCTCTTTTGTGGATGGTGTTTTGTGCATTGCTTTGATTATTGCTTTTAATACTTCTATCTATACACTGCATAATACTGATTTGAAAGTTGTTTTGAAGCAAAAGTAAAAAGTGGTCTTATACTGTTCACCCCCCCTCTCAGTATAAGCTTGTGTTCTTCATGTTCTAAGGATTCAAAAGGATTCATGGTAGGAATTTCATTTTTTGACAAACATGGACTAGAAACAGAGGGGCATACCTTAAAATGTTCATCCACACCTTCTTCAACTGTGATAGTAGTGAAGCCATTCTCTTTATCATCTATATTTACTTGTTCCTCTTTACCTGAGTCACACCTTTTCAATATTTCTTTCTTCCTTAAATCATTTGCATTCTTCTTTTTCTAGGTTTGTGTCTACAATTTGTTTTTCAACTTATTAGGTAAAAAATCCCCATGTGTCCAAATTTTAAGGAAACATTGTATATGATAGGCATGTCTCATATTCAATCACTTGCAATAATTTTCTAAATTTTAAAATATCAATCATGATTTTGTCAAAGCTGATTAGTTCAATTAACTGTCGTATGTTAAGAAAATTCTTCTATGAGAAGATTTGAAGTGTAAATCAAGGATAAGATAATTTGAATAATGTGTGTTCATAGTGAGTTCTTGTGTCTCTACGTTGGGGCTCAATAGAATTGCTAGAAGGAAATTGCTACTATAAATCTCATTATGGTGTATCTCCCAGATCACCCTAATGTGATGCTTTTACCGAGCAAGATAGAGAGAATAGATGGATTCTAGGTGTTGTACTAATACATCCCCCTACATATCATTTGTTTTATAGTGACTAACAAGGCCATAGTTCTAGGCATGAAGGAATAAATAATTAATATGATAATGGATATTAGAGTGGTGCAAATTCTTATTTGACGAAGCCACGCCTACAAAATTAAAGCTCACTTTAGAGGTATTTTGTGTTGAATATTTGGGTAGGTATTTCTTAAGTTTACATCATCATCAATATTATCACATGCATAAACACCATATCCATTGCTTAAATATGCTTTTAGATCATGAGATTGATTCCAACAAAGTGCTTGGCCTCACTCCACCCTATCAATGCCATCTCTAGTCAATCTTCATTAGGAATGGAATCAACGGGTTATGCAAAGGGACATAAAGGAAAATAATGTAATACTTGATTTCAATTTCAATTCAAAGAAAATAATAAAAACATATATCCATACAAAGCTTGATGGTATTTTCTATTATACCAACGATGATTAAAAATATACTTGTAGGTTATAACCAATATTTTAACCTCCTAGAAACTCCAACTTAAAGTGAAATAACCATAAATTAATAATGTAATAAATTCTAATAATACCTATTGGCAATCTTGAAAGTGACATCTTATAAATAGGGATAAATTACAATGTAGTACTTATGAGTTGTAGTCTTCTTGTCATGGTTAAGATATTATTTTTCCAATCTTCCAAACAAGCTTTCATTCTATTTAAACAAGAGACCCAAAGTTTCCTTTTTATTTTATTTATGAAACAAAGGATACCCAAGTAGCTTGTTAGAAATTTGTTAGACTTAAACCCTAAAATATCCACAACAACTCACTATAAATCTAGGGTAGTGTCAATGAAAAATCTTAGATTTTGTAGTATCACCCAAATATTCAATAACCTTCAATAGCATGATAATATTTATTTGAACTCCATGGCCTAACTAACTATGGGATGGACAAAAAGAAAGTATCAAAAAATTAGATATGGCATTTGAAGGAATCATTTTTACAACATGAATACCTTTGATTTTTCCTTCTATTTTTACCTTTAATAAAGCTCTCCCTAATGCATGCACAAAAATAATAAATAGATAAGGAGATAGTGGATCGGCTTGGCAAATTCCATGACATGACTTAAAGTAACTAGTAGGAAAACCATTGATAAAAATAGAATATTTCATATTGCTATAACAGTATTTAATCAATTCACACCAACCTTGATCAAATTTAAACTTTTTGAGATATCATGGAGAAAATCCAACAAACTCTATTATATGCTTTGTTCATATCGAATTTATAAGAATATTTGGTTTTTCATCGAATGAAGAGAATGTATGGATTCCTATGTAATTATTACACCATCAATAATTTATTTACCACAAACAAAACCACCTTGTTCCTTTGAGATAACATTTTATTTTAAAGAAAAATAGTTATATATTGATATTGAATTTTACAAAGAACAAATTTTATCCAGCAAGCAATTTGGATATCACAATATTGTTGTCTAAAAGGAAGTACATACAACAAAGCAAAACCAAAAACTCAAAAAAGTGTGTTGGAGTACAAAGGGCACCAAAAACCTAAAACAAAATTTATCCAAAATATAAAGGGTGTCATACTGAGAAACCTAAACCACAAAAATCTCCATAATCACCTAGTTTTCTAGGGTTGTTTAGAGGCACTATATCTCCAAGGGCGTATGTAAAGGCTACAAAATATCCAAAGGTTCCATAATATTCAAAGGATCTAGAATATCCAGGTGCTCCAAAATCTCCAAAGGTGCAAAATACACCAAATGCTCTAGAATTTTCATATGCTTTCTATCATATATGCAATTTATATTACCTACTTTTCTTTTTCCTTATTACTTTGATATACAATTAGACTATGTTTATGGCCTCATTTGTAATGCGATAAACCATCATATTGTGTGTACTTACAATATATAAGGATTGTATATATTCAAACTTTGTTCTAGTTCTCTTAGTTTTCTCTGACTATTTGAAGTTGGATTGATGAGAATTCTTTCCCATTAGATAGAACATAAGTCACAAGTCTCAAATCACTATACACATGGAGTTGTTTAATGCCTCATTCTCGAGCCAAATTTTGTCTCATGTTACAACCTATGTATACAACATTATTGGTTGTTTTTTTCTAAATTAATTTTTAAATAAAGCATTTCATGGTGTGGTGGCACTAGTATTACTCCAAAAACCACTACATGGCTTGGGTTTGATTTAGAGACTTCATAAAATAAAAATGCAAGGAATTTTATCTCTCGAGGTATGGATGTTCTAACTTGTGGTCCAAGATTTAAGAGAGTTTGGTGTGCCATTTGGTATAACAATTGTATCTCCATTTTTTCTTAATCTCTTGATATTTTTTTGTTTATGATATAGAGTTTGTATGTTCAATATTGTCTCCCTTAACACTTAAAAAATGGTTCTTTTTTCATAAAAAATTAGCATTCTTCTTTCCTCATATATGTTCTAAATGATGAATATTAGCATTAAATGCAAATATACCTTATAAGGTGCTTATCCTTCAGTTTCCATTTGTACATGTGCCCCTAACTGGTTAGGCAATTTTTTGAGTTGAAGGTTCTTGAGATTGTTGATCCCGGCTGCTAGGTTATTTCAATCCAAAATTTTTTTTGTTCTTGAGACACCTATGGAAAATATGAGATCCCATGATATTCCTCTTGTTGAGGTTATCTCTAGTGAGAATATTATATTAGAGCACCAACCAAAGAAAGGCTTGAAATTTTGGGGAACCTTGTAATTTCATACTTTGGCTTTGGTTGAGTTCTTTTGACCCTATTTCTATAATAACAACCCTTAGTTGTCTATATAAACACCTAGCACACTAATTGAGACCCATAAAATCTAATATAAAATTATATGAGATGGTTTAATCACTTTAGTTTTGATGTGCAACTATCTTCGTGAGTCTTGGTCAAGATATGGTAGGGGAGGATCACCCATAAATTCGATTAAACTTACAATAAAGTTAATACCCAATTTTTGTAAGTCCACTTTTATTCTGGAGAACAATTATCAATGATTTGAGAACCTCCCAAGACTAGATCATACCATATATTAATTAATTTACCATCCCTTAGAATCTAGGAGATATGATTTAATATAATGTCTTTAACTTCCATAATACATTTCCAAATTGAGAATGAGTGTGCTATGTTTTTCAGAGTCTTTAGTAGCTAGATCATAATAGTGTTGTTTACATATTTATATTTTAGTATTTTATCCCATAGAGATTCTAGAAGAGTGAGAAAAGTGTAGAGTATCTTAGCACTTAGTGCCTTGCTAACAATTGTTGTTTTCCTGATTCCTAGACCTCCTTTAGCTTGGTAATAGTCTCCCAATTGACCAAATGGAACATTTTCCTATCTTATTGCCTCCCCCATTTCCAAATAAAAGTTATTAGAATTGCTTCTAAATTTTTAAAGATATATAAGGGTGCATACACCAACAATTGATATATGGGAATATTTGCTAGTATTGTTTTTATGAAAATAATTGATCTAACCAAGCTCAACCAAACATTGCTATACTATTGTATTCTCCTTTAAACCTTTTCTAGAATTACATTCCAAGTTTCCTATTTTTTTATGGAATCCCATAGGAACACCTAGGTAGTTGAAGGTATCACTACCTTTGTGAAATTCCAAAATCTAAAAGAAACCTCTTTCTTATACTATTGAAGTATTTATAGTGTAAAATGTGCCCTTCTAGGTGTTTATCTATACCCCTATGGTTGAAGAGAAGCAATCTAAAACTTCTTTGATAATATTGATATTTTTTTTGTGGATTCCCCAAATAAAATGGTGTCATCTACAAATTGAGAATGAGTGATTTTTCTATTTCGTATAGTTGCTCTAATTCCTAGTATTTTTTTCCTTCTTTTCAATTTATTTAGGGTCCTCCCTAAATTTTTAGCTAGGAGGATATAAAGATAAGGGAAGAGAGGAAACCCTTGCCTTAATTCTCTAGTGGATTTAAATAAGTTAGCAGGATCTCCAATGACTAGAGGGGCTATTCAAGGTCCCTTTGTGAAAGCTTTTATCTAGTCTATCATTTGAATAGGAAATTTGAATCTGGATAACAACTATTTTAGAAAGCTAGTATGTATGTTGTTAAAGGCATTGGCCATATCAAGTTTAATGGATATTATTTTCTTTTTGGACTTGAAACTTGAGTGGATCTTCATGAATCATTATAATATTATCATATTCTTATTTCCCTAGATTAAAACCCCCTTGTTTTGGCTCTATCAAATCATTAATCTTCCTTTTAATTTTTTTTGTTATTATTTTAGTCATTATCTTATAAGATCAATTACAAACAAATATGGGTTTGAATCTATCAAAGATAACTACAATTTTTTCTTTTAGAATTAAAGATAAGAAAGTGGAGTTGATCTCCCTAGATAACTTTACTCTTATCCTTGTCTCTTCTATAATTGCCAATAGGTCATCTCCTACAATTTCATAAAACTATTGATAAAAATTGTTGGTGAAGCCATATGGTCCCGGAGCTTTATCCTTGGGTAGTGAATGTATAACTTCTTCCAACTCTTCTCTAGTTATAACTAAAGAGGACTCTTATTTTTCTTCTTATTTTATCAAAGGAAGGATGTTGTTCAAGAGAGTGGCTTGAGCTATTGATTTACTATTGTCTTTGTAAGAAGATTTGAGTAATGATCTCTTGTTAGCTCCTTTATGATTATTTGATCAGAATAAATTTCTTCAGCTTTATAAATTTCTTTGATTATGTTTTATTGGTAGCCTTGCAAATTTTATTTTTAATGTTTAAATTTAAAATGGGTTTTTATCAAGGGACCCAAAACCTGAATACAACAAGGTAAGAGACTTTTTAAACAATGCCATAGAAATACCATAGGAAAGGTCAATAAAAAAACCAGAGGAAAGGCAAAAGGATTGCCTTTCAGGATAGGCTTAAGGAAAGCCTTTCAGGACAGGCTAAAGGATAGCCTTTTAGGATAGGCTTAAGGACAACCTTCCAAGGATGCAAGAGAAAAGGAAAACCTCACCCTGACACAAATTTGAAAAGCCCACCCAGCAGGAGAAGGAGAAAGCGAGAAATATAACATTTGAAACTCTTGCCTAGCCACAATTTTGAATCACCCAATAGGCAGTAAAATAGCAACCCACAAAAATTTAAAATATAAATCCCACATAGGGGAAAATATAGAAACTGGGTAGAAAACATCAAAAAACTAGAAAACAAAACCAAAAACCCCCTAAGCAATAGGAAGGGGCCTAAAAACCATCCAAAAAAATATAGGGATGCAAAGGAACAACATCCTGCATAGGCCTAAAAAAGGTACAACAAATAGGGGACTCCATAGGCCATAAAGTCCCATTGTAGCAAGGAGATCTACTCAGAAGCCAAATGAGATAGAAAAAACATATGTGCCAAACCATGAGCCATGGGAAAGAGGTGGGAAGATCCTAGGGAAACTCAACAGAAGGAGCCATGAAGCACAAGCTGCCAACGAATAAACATAGGGTCCCCCTCAAGACCAAAAAAGTAGCAAGAACCCCAAAGCATCCTCCAACACCATCGATGAACAACTTCAAGGATCCAGAAGAGGATGACCAGTAGGAACACAGTAGCAATAAACACAGAGGCCCATCCCCAAGCCATGAAAAATGCTAAGAACCCACCACCAAGCCCACATCTGGAATCCTAAATAGCAACATCATATAAAAAAACACGATGTCCCTACCTAAGCCAAAAATAAACTGTGAAGAGTTACTCATGAAGCCAAACTACCAAACAATGAACACTACACCAGAAGAACCTCCGATCCTTAGCTCCAAATAGAACCCTATAAGAAAATAGAACATAGCAGCAAACTCCAAGGAAAAGTATTCCTAAAGGAACTCAATAATCCCAGGGAAGTCTCCTACAGCCCACCCCCATCATTGTAGCCTTGCATTATTTTAGATTAAAGTACTTTATGTTTTTGTCTCCTTTCTTGATCCAAATCATTCTTGATTAAAGTTTCCAATGCACATCTTCTTCTTTGAAAGCTTGATCTATTTATTGGTTTAGTTGGAGTCTTATATCTTCCTATTAAGGGGTTGGAGGTTGATCACATATCTCTTGCTCTGCTTCCTCCATTGGTTGCAACAATATGCTTGACCTATTTTGAACTTTAGTTTTTTGGTAATCCAGTCTCTAATGGCTTTCTTGGGATTATAATTTTTTTATTTTCCATACCTCCTAAGGATTATTTCCATGGACATGCTACTTCTAGATTCTTTCTACTAATGGTGAAAAATCCTCATGCTCCATCCATTTTAGGATGTATTTTAAAGGAATTTTCCTTTTCCCAAGAGCACTTTTTTTGTATCCAAATAGATAGGTTTATGATTTGAGATCAAAAATTTAATTATGCCACTTGATATAAGTGGATACCTCAACATATATCTTCTTGTATATAAAATCTATCTAATATTTCTACAATGAATTTAACCCTAGCTCTCCTAAAGTTTTTGCTCAATTATAATTTGCATAACTAGGTCCTTAGAAGGATCTTTTGAGGGAATGCCTATTTTTCTCCCATTGGCCTCAAGTCACATTTATGTCCCCTAATATTATTAAATTTGGGGGTCTTTCCTAATGAATCTAGTGCTAAAAATTTTTCCAAGCCTCTTTTTTTAAGACTATGTTATTTGGTCCATAAAAATTGACTATGGTCCAAGTCTATCCCTCTAAAGGGGAGAAAGAAGTTGCTATACAACTTGAGTGTCTTGTTCTATTAATACATATCAAGGCCTATGGATCCCATGCAAGGAGAATCCCCCCTAAGGCTCTTGATGAATCTATTGCTTCTAGGTTTGAGGGTCTACATGTGTTTTTCCATTCTATTCTTGTTGACTGTTTTGTTGTATTAGTTTATTGAATGTACATAATTATTGGATTTTGTTGGGCTATTAAGTGATTTATATAGTTTTTATTTATGGGACTACCCAATCCCCTTTCATTGCATGATATAACATTTATTTCTTAAATGGTTTCTAAGCGTTGTGCAAGTCTAAGGTTGTTTGTGCTTTCTTTTGAACCTCCATATTTGCTTGTTTTGTCCTTATCACTTGATTTGATTTCCTCCCTTTAGTAGAATATTTGGTGGATGGGGTGCCTCCTAGAATTACTTTTACTGCTATCTAAGTCTCTTCTATTTCTTCAATCTCCTCTTCTAAAATGTTTTCTTTGGTAGCCTAAGTTTCCTCCACTTTATCTTATGATTTAGGATATGATGGATCTTCCCCTTTTTTAGATGGCCCTAGATGTTTCATTTTGTCATTTTATGATAAAATAGAGAACTTATTATTAATTTGTCTTTCTAGATATGGTTGAGACCTTCTACTTTTAGATCTTCTCTATTGTTTTCTTCTTACTAGTTGGAAGTCTTGATCTTCCTCCTTTATCTTCTATTGTTCCTCAGTGGTATAGTTCCTTGATAAATGACCATATTGATGATAAGTAATACATTTAAAGGGAATGTGCTCATAATCTATTGGTTGGTTATAGATTTGGTCTAATACTTTAATATCTATTTTTTTAGAAAGCCCCTTTTTTAGATTAACTTGAACACACAACCTAGTACAAGTTGCATTATTGGCCTTCAGAGGAACCTAGTCTATAAATGTGACAATAGAGATACTTATCATCTCAAGAGTTTATTTATTCCATAGATGTAGAAGTAAAAATGGTAGTCTTACCCAAATTTATATTTCTTCTAGTTCTTCCACTTGTGGGTCAAAATTGGCAAACTAAAGGTTATGTAAAGAGGGCTTGATACAAGAAACCATGACCCTCCTTGAAATATTGCATCTCTTTCTTATATGGAGGAGAAAATAAATATGAAATGTCCTCTACCTACCATCATGAATTCATAATTAGAAATTTTAAATCCCCAAGAAGAGGTGATCCATATTTTAATGGTTGTTGGGTTGGACCAAATACCCATAAATTTCCAATCAAGGGATCTCTCAGTTATGATGAGAATCAGGCTCTAAATATAGTTTGGAGGTATATCCACCACTGGAGTATCATCCAATTTGGGAAGAACGAAGCCTTTCTTACTCAATTGAGACTATTGTGGCCTCCTCACCTTTAAAATTTTGGTCATATTTTTTAGTTTTGACTAGTCAAACAAAGGAGGTAGTGAGAATAAGGAAAATGAGCCATGGTCAATATTCTTGAATATAGAGGATTTTTTCATTGAACATCCTAGGAGGGTTTATGGGGACGGATCCCCCACTACCATTTTCCATGACACAACTTTAGAGATAACCAAAACCCTTATATGATCTAAAAGAGAAAATCCTTATCAAAATCAAAGAGATTTTATATATTGGCTTGCTATCTTCTATTGAATTCATAGACAAATCATGAAAGAAAAAATAGAAGCAGAGGTAAACCAACAAAAGAAGAAGTAGAAGATCTTAAGTTAGAAACTATAAAAAAACTATAAAATCCATGATACCTATAGGATTTAGGTATGCAAAGGATAATACATTGGGTGACATGGATCCTTGTCCAAAAATCAGGTCCAAGCATCAATGACGGACATCGATTCAAAAAGTTAGCTTTTATAAGACCTTATGGTGGTAAGACAACTAAGAAGCTTGAATTAAATAGACTCTACGTGCGTAATTGTAGAGAGATATCTCTTGGCAACCCACCCAACAAAAATCTCCCTTACTACATAATATTCATTCTAAAACCAACATCATTCTATCTCGACATCCCTATTGTGGCCAACATCTCAAAGTTATAGAAAACTTATTTTATTTATCTTTAAATGGAATAAGTCCTAAGATAACATTATCTAGAATGCTTATCAACTTGTTTACCATAATTTTTGAAATGATTTTATAAATCATATTACAAAGTCTAATTGGAAAAAAATTATGAAATTACTTTATTTCATGTTTCTTGGTAACAAATGTAATAAATGTGTTGTTTTTCTCACTTATTATAGCATTCCTTTTTTTGAGCCTCTTCAACCACAACCAACATATCTTCTTAACATCCTTATGTGATAAATAATGGAATATTTTGAAGAAGCTTACCTTATGCCTCATTATCTTGCCTAGTATCTTTCAAAATATTTTTTAAATAATTAATTTCTACCTTATATCCTCTTCTTCCTCAATATTTATTCCATCTAGAGTTGAAATATTTTTGATGTGATCAAAATAAATTTTTCTTTTTTTTGTACCATGAAAAAAATTGGTATTTCTATCTCCTTCATTGGGCCATTTCTTCCTAGATTTTTGAAATCAATATGACTCCATTTTTTTAATGTATTATGATAATTAAAAAGTAATTACTTTTCTTTTACATAATAATCCTCATCCATTCCTTTTATTTCTACTATCCCTTGTAAAATTTTGAGCTTGGATTCATTTTCCTTATTTTCTTTAAAAATGTTACCAAAATATTTAACAGTCCAAATTTCTTAGCAAAAGACTATAATAATCACATAATAATATTCTCTAGGATCATAAATTGACTTAATAGCATGCCTATATATCAAAATCCAATAAAAATATTAAACACACTAAAAGCTTTATTGAAACTACTAAAGCAATGCATAAATGCAATGCTTCCTCGAGTTGCATATTACATGGCTTTGTCTTCAATATATAGATATATGAGACTCTTCACATTACATGACTCTTGACCTTTGCTCTCCTTAAACTCATAGGAGAACTAACTATTCATATTCCCATTTTACATAATAAATATCACATATTACATAAAGATAAAGTCTCTCATTATTGCCCATAACTCCCTACTAAACTTGACACATCACTCATATAACTCATGCTTATTTGCATGACACATACTCTCACTTAAGAACTTGACACACTATAGACACAAATATTAAACACACACACTAATCTAAATATTTATAAAGGACCAAATAATGTAATACCTCCAACACCCCCCCATATTATATTATTTGGTATGAAGACCTTTTACCTTCAATCTCTAATTCTTGTCTTGGTTGTTTGGCTCTAAATTTGAAACTGCTTGAGAATTTGGCATTGTATTGATCCCATTAACTTGCCATCTGCACATCTTAAATTAATACTTGTGAGACTTTTTTTATTTTTGTAAAAATATTTTTACATTTCCATAATCATGTTCCACTTTGATTTATTTATCCAACCATAGTGTACTTAAATCTTCTTTTATTGACAAGTCTTTGGTTTATTTTTTTCAAAATTCTTATAATTCTAGAGCATATTTTGTTTAGGTTCTTGCATTTTATAAAAAAAAAATTTGTCCCCTTTTCAAAAATTCTTGCATTGTTATCAATGCCATTACTAATAGAAATTTTTGAAAGGCTTGTATTATCATTATTGTCACATTATTTTTTAATTTGGTTCGTATATTCATTTTCTATAATTCTTCGCATAAGGTATCTATGAATTGTTTCATTTTCTCTCTCATTTTTGTTTCTTGTACTTCTTAGACAAAGTTCTCTTTTTTATTCTCCCATTTTAGATATTGTTGTTGTATCGATGGGTATCGAGACTAATATTGTCTTAACTAATATCTTTGAAAATATTTGTTCAGAGAATTGTATTTACAATAACTTGTGGTATGACCTTCCTTATTACATATGTGACAATATATTTTCCTCCATTTAGATTGAGACTGAGATGATGAAGCTATATTATTTAATACCTTTTTCTTTGACATAAGAGCATTATTTGTCATTTCTTCTCTTGCTAGATTTTATATTTCATATTCTTGAAGTATGTTGACTAACTCATAAAAGTATATGGTTTTATTTAGAACTTGAAAATGAGTGACTAAAGTTTTAAATATTTCTGGGAGTGCTCTTAATGTCACTTGAACAAAAACCTTTTCTTCCACTTT
Organism: Wollemia nobilis; assembly: GCA_028583015.1. Taxonomy (NCBI): domain Eukaryota; kingdom Viridiplantae; phylum Streptophyta; class Pinopsida; order Araucariales; family Araucariaceae; genus Wollemia; species Wollemia nobilis. The sequence continues at coordinate 2,341,831 of JAQPPZ010017259.1, read as the reverse complement.
TTCTCCCATAGTTTATCTACCCTTTGAAGAAAATTTTCTATACTCTCTCCATCATGAACCTTTAGAGAATACAATTGTGATTGCAAGTGTAAAATGGTTGCTTCATTCCTTCCCTCAAATATTGTGCATAATTTTTCCCATGCACTTTTTGAAGTTTTTGCTTCACTTATGTGTACTTGAATTTCATCTGATATACCAAATGTAATTAACATAAGAGCTTTTGCATCATCATATTTAATTTTTTGTATTCCAATTTCATCTTCTAGAATATCTTCTTTTCCATTTACCACATCTAAAAGTTTTTCAACAATGAGTATTGATCTCATTTTGTTTTTCTATGGAGTAAATTTTGGTCCTTTTAGAAGTTGTGAGTCCAAAAAAAATTGTATTTACCATAATCTTATTGTTTAATCTTTAATTTTTTTTTTAAATCAATTTCAAATTCTTCCTTCTTCAATTTATCTTTATTTAATTCAATCAATCTTCAATTTATTTAATTTCACTTTTCATTCAATCAATTCACTTTCAATTTCAAATATCAAATTCTTTCTTCAACTAATTTCAAATTTGGAAAATTTTATAATCTTATTATATCTCCCTTTAATTTCATTTTTTATCTTCTCCCAATTTAATTTCTTCAATCAATCATTAATTTTTCAAACATCAATTTAATTTTTTAATCATCATTTCAAATAATTATTTCCTTCTTTCTTTCAAATATCTAAATTCTCATTCTTATAACTCTCATTCAGTCATTTTCTACCTTCTTATAAAAATATATCTCTATCTTCTTATCACTCCACTTCAAATCAAATAATTTTTTCCTAAAATGTGCACCTAAATATTAAATACTTCAAAGATTGAATATGCCTTAATATATGGTGCTTATCTTTGCAACATTTCATTCTCTATGCATTAGGGCAATTCATCCATGAAATTGTTTTCCAAACTTATCTTTGTCATGAGTTACTTAATTTGTGATAATAAATCACCTAACATTTCCAATTGACTCTTTGCAATAGGTGTTAAACTTTTCTTCAATATTTTATTCCCCAACAGGCTCAGGTGGATGAATATCTTCATCCAAATACAACATGGTTTTCTGCTATGTATATTGCTATGAGTTTTTTTTTTGTTAAGTAGCATTTGTATTTACAGCGGGTTTTAACTAGGATCCCAAAACCTGATTACATAAGAGTTGATAATAACATGTCGAGAATAAGCCATTACAAAAAAAATTTGGGCCCAAGGCACCAATACCCTGAAAGTGAAAAACAAAAGAAATCTCGCCCAGCAGGAAGCAGCAAAAAAACATTAAAAAATAAATCCCGCCTAGCGAGAAGTCATCAAAAAACCACCAAAGAGTGAATCCTGCCCAGCGAAAAGCAACAGAAATCCATCCCAGTGTAGATCCTTCCCAACGGAAAGCAGCAAAAACCTCTACCAAGTGAATCCCGCCTCCCAAGAAAACCAGCAAAAAATGAGAAAAACTCGCCCAGTAAGAAACCCAATAGTTTTGGAGAATCTCGCCCCGCAGGAAACCATCCCGCCCAGTGGGAAACCATCCTGCCCAAAAAAAGGAGGAATCCTGCCCAGTAGGAAGTAGCTGAAAACCAGCAAAGAGGAGATCCCGCCCATCGAGAAGTAGCCAGAAAGCACCACCAAGAGAATCCCGCCCCCAGGACAACCAGTGGGGAGCAGCTGAAAACCGCCATCGTGTAAATCTCGCCCAGCAGGAAGCAAAAAAAAACCATTATAATATAAATCCCACCTAGCGGGAAGCAGTCAAAAAACCACCAAAGAGTGAATCTCGCCCAACGGGAAGCAAAAAAATCCCATCCTAGTGTAGATCTCGCCCAGTGGAAAGCAGCAAAACCTCTACCAAGAGAATCTCGCCTCTTGAGAAAACCAACAGGAAATGATAAAAACCCGCCCAGCGAGAAACCCAACAATTTTGGAGAATCCCGCCCTGCGGGAAACCATCCCGCCCAACGAGAAACCATCTTACCCATAAAAAGGGGGAATCTTGCCCAGAAGGAAGCAACTAAAAACCAGCAAAGAGGATATCCCGCCCATCGAGAAGCAGCCAGAAAGCACCACCAAGAGAATCCCGCCCCCAGGACAACCAGCAGGAAAATACAACAGGTTAAGGGACCAGGGATACAGGGACTGGGGATCCCAGGTGGGAAGAGGTAACAACCACAAATATGGGATCCCTAGGAGCCTAGCCTGGGGGATCCAGGGTCTGCATGCATAGATCAGATCCCCCCAATATTTGAAAAATGCAGTAGAACCTAGAGAACCCCAATAGCAGGGGCCAAGAATCCCATCCTTGCACAGGAGAAACTTCAGGGAATTGGGACTGAGGCTGGGAATAGCCCAGGCAGAGAAAAAGCCCCCCCAAGGCCAAAAAAATGCCCAGGGTGTCCACCAAGGAGCAGAACCAGCACGAAGAAGCCTCCAAGCAGGAAATCGAAGAGGGCCCTCCCCACAGGGACGGGACCAACAACAGCCATAGGATCCCAGAGAGGATTCACTAGCAAAAAGGGGAAAGAGGCCCCCCCAGACCACCCCCAAAGTAGTAAGGACCTCAAAGGAAACCCCAGGAAGTTGTCAAAAACCCAACCAATCACCCCCACCACCCAAAGAACCACAAGGAACCAAATCCACGCCAAAAACCTATAGAAAACCCCAGGGGGAAGCCTGGGGGAAGAAAAAAAGGGAAGGGATCCCGAAAATAGCAAGGAACCCTGGGAAGCACCAGGCCAAAAACTCAAACAAGGGAACCCTGACCGACTAGGAGAGGTGTAGAAATAGGAATGATCTTCCTCAAGGAGATCATCTGCAACAAACAATCCCAGTGAGGGATGACCTGGGAAGAGCCAGGGACTAGGCAGGAACCATGGGAGGGGGAGCAGGGAAGGGATCAGGACCCTCCCCTCTCTACCATATTGCTATGAGTTTTAACCTTCATCTCTTGCACGTGATATCTCTTTGTTGGAATTTTCCTCTCTTTTGCATCATCATCTAAACTTGTAGCTTCAATTGTCCATAATATTCTAGTTTCAACACTTCTTTGCATTTATAACATTATGGTTTTAATGTTCATCTATGCAACTTTAAATGTATGCAATATTATAATGTCAATGCTTCTCTACACAGCTTTAAAATTCTACTCTTGCCTTTTCTATTGTGCTATATCCTCTTCAATCTCCTCCTCTCTAATCAACTTATCCTCTTGCACATTGTGTCTTTCTTGGCTTCCAAACTTGATGTCAAAATTGTCTTCTTCCTACTTCAATCTCCTTCAATATTCCTTCTCCAAACTCATAATCTTCCCTTCTCCAACAATCAACACTCTCTACAAGTGTTCTTCCCTCGTCACCTTCAACTATTCCTCTTGCATTCCTCCCTACAATTATCTTATTCAACATGGATCTATCCAAGCCCACTCAAGGTGGATTCGATACCACTTTTAGAAAAATACTATAATATTCATATAATAATATTCTCCAAGATCATAAATCAACTCAATAACATGCATATATATCAAACTCCAATAATGAACAATAAACACATTGAAATTTTTATTGAAACTACTAAAAGTAATGCATAAATGCAATTCTTCCTCGAGTTTCATATTACATGGTTTTATCTTCAATATATAGAAAACAAGACTCTTCACATTACATGAATCTTGACCTTTGGTCTCCTAAAACTCATGAGAGAACTAAATCTTCATATTTCCCTTTTACATACTAAATCTCATGTATTACATAAAGATAAAGTTTCTCATAGTTGCTCATAACTCCCTCCTAAAATTGACACATACTGTAGACACAAATATTAAATACACACCATAATATAAATATTTATAAAGGACCAAATAATGTAATACCTCTAAGAAAATATTCAGTTGCTCCTTTAGACGTTTCATCTTTTGAACAAACCTATACATATGTATTCAAAATTTGCTTTGTCCCATCATAATATAACCACATGGAAGAAATCAGGGTGTTGAAGCCACATAGACTAGAAGCAAAATGGATTTGGATGACCATTATTGGGTAAATTACAAGTCAAAAGAATAGGTTTATAACCTAATATTGCTCATAATAATATATCTAAAGAGACTATATACTCTATTTGCAACCATGTGTTATAATAATGATCTATCCAATATTTATACTATATGAGTTTTCCCAATATGTTTATTATCCAATGCATATTGAAAATTTAAAGGAATAATATTGCAAAGACCATTTGAATTGATGAATGAAGCAAAATATTGCATTTTTCATACTATTCAAGAATACCACCCTTCTTTTCCAAAGGAGATAGGACCATATTGAAGTTCCTCTCAAGAATCCATAGATCACAATTATGAATCATCATTGTGTTTCACAAATATATGCTAACTTCCTTCCAACATCTTTCATAAGGAATAAATATAGTTGAAGAATATACATTTTTAACCCCTAGTTTGATGTTTTTCTCTTTCTCACAAAATAGTCCAATAACCCAATTATTGTTTGCTTCTAACAATTGTACATCCTATTTAATTTTGTTTCATATTGTTGCAATACCACCTGAGGCTCCTATAGAAGAAATTGCCAAACAATTCCCCATCTTCCAAATCTTTATAAAAATATCCTTACATTCCTTATCATTTAATTTTGTTTCTTGTATTAAAATAAACTCAAGACTATAACAACATATTAGTTTACTTGATAATATTTTTTTAGGGATCTTATTCATAACCGTAATATTCCATGATATTATTTTCATCATCACTTTTATTATTATTAGTGGGCTTAGCCCCACTTCTTGTTAACACCTATGATATTTTTTTGGATTACCAAACTGATATTTCTTTGAGTTTGTGTTTCCCTTTTTTCATGAATTGATGATCTTCCTCTCCTTTTTTAACTCCCACCAATATTTTCATCTTCATGAATGTCTTCTATTTTTCTATATTATCCATAATAAGACTTATCTTCTAAATATTTATGTTGTCATAAAGAATTTAAATTGCAAGGAATAACCTCATAAACACTTTCTCTATTATGTTGCCTTAGAAACCCTAAAGTACAAGGATGATGCTCCATAATAATTATTTTTTTATGCCACCCTAAAAATACTAAAGATCCATGGATATCCTCCATATGTATTTATTTATTATGCTACTCTTGAAACCCTAAAGTGCAATGAATACACTTTGTACTACTTTCATTTTTATTGCAAGAAGATGATTTTATGCTACTTGAGAAAAATAAATATGATTAACTTGGCTTAACCTTTATCTTATTCACCTCATTCACTTTAAAATTTGCCTTCCCATATTCCTTCACACCTTTAAATCCTAATTCAAACTTGTGCATTGTAGTTACTCATATTTTATGTCATTTGTTTCTTTCAATGGTTTATTTGAGTGAATTGTAATGGCCTTTACCATTTGATAATGCAAATGCTTTATTTTACCACTTATTTAGGAGTGGAGAATTATTGATTTGACCCAGCTTCTACTATAATATGATCTTGTTTCAAATTGAGGTTTGTCTCATGCCCAATATTTCCCATCTCTTTCTCCATCATTTTCACTTTGTAATCTCTTATCATGTGTCCGATATTATAATAATTATGACATCAAAATGAATGTTTTTTAATCTTCTTTTTGGTCCCATTATCTTGATTCAAATTTAATATTAATAAACTATAGTAAAGGTTTTGAAATATATATGACAACACATATTCAAGTGTATACAACATGCCTTATCTCCTTAGCATTTGGTTCCTCTTGGATCAAAATCTCCTAACTAGTGAGTTGATAAGGAAGTTTAAAACCCCTAATATATACTAAAATCCTTTTAATAGTCTCTATATCAACAAAACACTTGTCTCCATGGTAAAAAATATAATGCATATTTTCCCCTAAACTAAGGGTTACCATCCATTATTTTTGTTGAAATATTTGTAATCTAACCTTAATAGGTCACGGCCAATAGTGTTGAGGTACCTATAGGTCCTCTTGATGTAGCCTACACAAAAGTGATATATAAAAATTTAAGTATTCTCTATGTAAGCCTATGGGAATTATATATGTAAGCCTATGAGCATCTTTCTATGTAAGCCTATGAACATTCTTCTATGTAATCTTACATGCATCTATGTGTAAGCTTAGGAGCATCTTGATGTAATCCTAGGGGTACCCTTCATGTATTCACCCTTGGTGATATTGGTTAATCCAAATTTATGGATAAAATTTATTAAAGTTTTTAATATATTTATTATATTATACTTTAACCTTCAATTCAAGTTAAGTTAGCTTGAGTTTAACGTTTAATTGAGGATTTGGTATCACTATAAATATCCCTAATGACTGATACATTGTAGCAATTTGTGATAAGTAAAATATTAAGGTGCCTATGGGCATACACCTCTTATTCCTTCTTATAAATCATGTCTTATCTCTCTATTTTGTTTATCAATGCTATCTTTAGTTTAATTTTACTTCTTTTTTGCATATGATCATGGTAGATGCATGTTTCAAAATATTTTTGGAAAGTATTGTGAATTAAAACATGGTGTTAGAGATAAAATGAAGCAACTTAGAATAATCACAAAAAAAGGCTATATAGGGTAGAACATGGTAGATATGGATGAATCCTAGTTCAACACCTTGAGATTTCACCATTTTAATGTTTATCTTTGTGTAAAAAAAAATGCCAATTTTTTCTTCCAAAATTCAAAATTTAAAATTTAAAATATTCTATGGAATATTTCATTGTGTAGTAGGAGAGGGCAAGGAAGTGCCTTTAGTCCTTTTGTGATGGGAAATCCAAAAATATTTTAATTTCAAATCATGTAGTATAGTGGTGTAGGCAACAAATCCACCTCCCAAAAGAAGAAGTGACAAGAGGATTTGCCTAGTTTGACAATTTTGACAAGTTTTGTAAACCGTACAAGTAGGAGCAAACCATAAAATTAGGAGGTAAACCATACAAACTGAAGGGCAAACTGTGCAATGTACAATGAAATAAAATAAAATACAATGGAAATGCAATTTGAGTTGTAATTATGCATTAATTTGATAAATTATGTGTTTAGACTTAGTAAAATTCATAATTATGTATTTTGTTATGCATGGGAAGTCGTGAATAATGAATTTCCTCATGAACCATTTTGGAATGACTTGGGCAATGTTATATAAGGTCCCCTTTTCAATTTTGATAGTTTGGTTAGTCTGGGAATGCTTGTGAGTTTTAGCTATGTTCTGGTCTAAATAGTATGAAGTATTGATGCATTTTTTAGTACCTTTTAGTGATTGTATAACATTATTGATAGTTAATGGAGAAGAATAAAAATTCATAGTGTTCTCTCATGTATTGTATGATCTTGGAATGGTAGAATAATGTTTTGTAGTTTATCTTTGTTGCATGTACTTCTTTATTGTTGTTATTGATACTTAAGGCATTACTATGGAAGAATTGGGTTAAACCAGCACTGGTGTGAACCTAAAGATTGATCTATGATGATTATGATATAAATATAGATGTATTGAAGGCTTTTGTATGATTTCTAGGTGTCGCCATTGGATATGGAACTCTCTCAAACCCTGATGATATAACTTGCATGTTGGTAGAAATGGACTAATTGCCATGTTAAACATTTATAAAACTTAGTTGAGAGATATTAATCTAGAATAATGTCCAATTTTACAATTGGTTGCATTTTTATTTCATACAAATCATACACCAGAGCTCTTACAAATCATGCAAAGGAAACTTACCCGATTTGGCAGTTTAGACAATTGAGGAAAACTTACCCAATTTGGCAGCATTGGGAAATCGAATAATTTAGTTACATAACTGTGTACGGTAGCTTTAAAAATTGAATCTAAAGGGTTGGTTAAGTGTGAAATCATACAAAATTTGTTACTATACAATTTGGGATTGTACAGTGGTATGATTTGGGTTTCGTACAAGTTGTACTGTTGTCGTAAATTGGTAGTTGTAAAGACTATACGATTGTATGATATGGTCCATCAACTGGGAATAGCAAATTGATCATTCTAATCCTTTGTAAACCACTTTCCCACTAGGAATATTGCATCCCTATGCTATATATGGCATCGTCACCTTATCAAACTTGGCATTTTTGTTAAAACGGGTCAAATTGACAAGTAAGAATACTCCAAAACTAGAGGTGAATGATAGACACTAGTGTGCAAAGGCGTAGGATATGGGAAGTACAAGAAAATATTCCAATAAAAAGCATCACGAGAATTTCTCAAAGAGATAATGTAAGTACCTCAGACCATAGTACATTTGAATCGGAAATAGAGCAAGTTTGGGCATCTAAAGAAGGAGATTTTGAAGCACTATTGATAGAGATAGAAGTGGAGGTACCAAAACCACCTAGCATAGAGGAGTGAGTTGACTAGATAATAAGTGCACAAGGAAGGCGAGTGGATGGTGACACCTAAGAGAGTGATGTAAGGGTTGCAAGGGAGTGCAAAGGATGGGAGTCAGGCACTAGGGCAATAGGGTGTGAGGTCTCAGGAAGAAGGACCAAGACCATATCCCTATATCAGCGAAGAAATTTGTAGAGTGAAGACACACATGAGTTTTTTCAATGATTTGTGGGATAGAATAAGATGCCTCGGATAGAAACTTCTGATTATGAGGGTAGTAAAACACCCCAAGGAGGAGTCAGATAGAGATTCCACGTGATAACTCAAGTGACAAGGATGATTCTTCGAAGATGGCTAATAAGGCAACCAAGTAGATATGTCCACCTTTTACAAGTGAGGGTAAGGAATACCCCACAAAACATATCAAAACCTATATAACCATTTGGAGGGAAAATAGTGTAGACCAACCAGATGATTGGGTAACCTTATTTCCTACTACCTTGATAGGATTGGTGATGGATTGGTATCTGAAGAGAGAAAATACAATATATTTTTGGACTTGGAATCAAGTGAAGGAGAAATTCATTGAATAATTTCACCCTTTAAAGGATGATGGAGATATTATTACTAAACTTTGTATGACGAAGCAAAATTCTGACGAAGATGTAAAATCATACAATCACAGACTAAAGTAGTTAGTAGATAAGATGTAGATGTCTTTGGCAGATGTATTGGTGAAGTGGTGGTTTGTAGATGGATTACTACCAAAATATAAGAAAAATATGAAGGCAATACCATCAAAAATGTATGATGAAGTTGTAAAGCATGCAAAGAATTTTGAAATTGAAGCAAAATAGACATACACAGGAATTTTATCTCATCCCAAGTTCAATGATTTAGATATTGGAGAATATAACACTATACAAAGAATAATAGTATCATTTCATCAAGAGTTCGACAAGATCATGAAAGAACAAAGAAGAAATCCTGACAAGAATGACATTTGGTGCATAGAATGCAAAACTAAAGGTCATACAAATGTAAAGTATACTTGAAATGATTATTGTCATATCTATAATGTGATGGGTCATGAGGTGATGTTATGTTTGTATAATGTAAGAGTACGTCCATAGGTTTTGACAATCCAATATCAGGAAGAGAAACCAAATATCCTAGGAAGCAAGCAACAAGCAACAAGTGGTGGTTATAGAAATAGTCGGTGAGGTGGAAGAATGAACTAGAGCAATCAGCAAGGAGGATAGAGTTGTTTGCAGTATGATCTAGAAGGGATGTTGATCATACAATGTTGTAATTGCCAAGAATGGGGGTATTTCACAAAAAAATTGTCCTTCATCTCAGAGACAAGAAATGTAGCAAGCGAATACTACACATATGTGTGGTGGTGTGGTCCAAGTAACCACAAGGAAGTAAATTGCCCCAAGCAGGTGAGTTCAAGTAACCCATAGAATGTAAATTATTTAGATATCAAGGTTCCTCAAGTTAAAGGGGAAACCCAAGATTTTTTAGCCGTGATAAGAAATCAAGCTAAAAAGGATAAGAATCTATAGCCAGCAAAGGAAAAGCAGTGCTAGCAAGTAGAAAAAAATACTATAATATGAAGCATAAAAGGCTAAACAAGTAAAATTAGCAGAAGAAAAGGAAACTAAAAAAGCCATCAGAATAGAAGGTAATTATGCAAAGTCTGGTAGCATAATTTTTGGACCCCATAGTAGAGATGAAAGTGGCTAACCTGTTGGAAACTATCCCATCATTAAATAAAGCAATGGTGGAAGAAATACAACCACATAAGGTGATGGAAGTGTAGAGTAAATAGATTCAAGAAAAGAAACAAAAATATCAATTCATGGATCCTACTATATTGATGATTGATGTGGGAAAGAAACCTGCATTAGGTCATATGGAGATCCTAGGGCACAAATTGAAATAATTTATTATGGATGGAGGATCCAGCATCAATGTGCTACCTAAAAGGACCTAGCTAGAATTGGATGCTCCATCTCTATGGGCATCGAGCTTCCAATTATATGGTGCTAACTAATATGGTATCGATCCAAAAGGAGTCTTGATAGCACAACAAGTGGTGATAGCTAACCAATATTTTCTCTTGGATTTCATTGTGATTACTATGTAGAAGCTTGCATACGATGCCCTATTGAGAAGAGTATGGCTACTTGTAGCCAAATTTAATCACAACTGGGGAAAGAATTAGATCAATTTCAAGAAGGGAGAGCACAAATATATGATTAATCTGACTAATCAAAAGGTTAGTGAGGATGTAGCCATGATTGACGAATCAGAAAATTCCTTAGGATATGAAGGATATGAACCAGATAGAGAAGGAATGTTGTACCTGGGTGAATGGAGTTAAGATGAAGCTAGATCTAATAGTGGACTACTTCATTGAAAAATGGAGGAATACAAAATTTTTTAGCCCAACTACCTCTGTATTGACTCAGAGAAGATCAAAGAAAAACAAGATGAAACCAAAGTTAGCTAGGAACCTAAGAAGGAGACGGAAGAGAAATGGACATTTCCAAAAAGTTTTATGGAATATGCAGTAGGAGATATGGAAATTTATGCAAGATCGACATACCCAAATAATATGGAGAAAGCAACAAGTTAGCCAAAGAATATTAAATGTGAAGGACCTCGAATAGTGGACATCAACCTAGAGACAAAGGATGAACCTAGGATTATTCATTATGGTGATGATTGGAACCTTGTATTGAAAGTGATAGCTTTTAAGATATTCTTAGAATATAAGGATGTCTTTGCATGCACATACAAGGACTTAAATGGAGTACCACCTGAGCTATGTGTCCATAATATTACACTAATTCTTGGAGCACAACCAATAAGGAGGAGACCGGATAGGATGAACCCAAAATCTGTTGCACTAGTAAATGTAGATATAGAGAAGATGTTGGAGGTAGGAATCATCTTCAGGATTATGACCAATGAGTGGGTATCACCTATAGTGGTCACCTTGAAGAAGGAAGTGGACAAAATTAGAATATGTGTGGACTTTAGGATTCTAAACACGATACTATTAAGGACCCCTTCCCTATTCCATTAATATATTTCATCCTGAAGGAAGTTGTAGGACATGAGATCTATTCATTTTTTGATGGATTTTTGGGTTACAATTAAATAAGTATAGTTGAGGAGGATAATATGAAGACCATATTTATTGTAGATAATTGCATCTATGCATACAATCGAATGCTATTTGGGCTCTATAATACCTCAGATACATTTCAGCGCATTATACTGTATATATATGATCAGTTGGCAATAGGGAACTTCAAAGTATTTTTGGATGATTGGTCCATTTATGTGAAGATCAAGGAGCATCTTCTAGCCCTCAGTAAATATATGAGTAGGTGCAAAAATACACATATCTCATTAAACCCTAGGAAGTGTTACCTGATGGTACAGTATGGAAAGTTTCTAGGACACATAGTGTAGCGAGGGATTAAAAATAGATCTTGATAAGATTCGTGTAATATTGCACATGGAAGAACCTTATGATATAAGTTCACTTAAAACCTTCCTTAGATCGATGGGATATTATCGAAGGTTTATCAGGAAATATGCACATGTATCCTACCAATTGGATTCGTTGATGAAGAAGAATTTTCCTTTCAAATGGACAGAAGAGCACCAAGGAGCCTTTGAAGATTTGAAGGCCAAGATTGTAAGTAGCCCAATATTGGTGTTCCTGAATTGGGATAAGAAATTCCATGTCCATATTGATGCTTTGAATTTTGCAATCGGATGTGCTTTGGCACAAGAAGGATAGTTCAGGTTGGATCAGCCTATTTTCTTTACTAGTCACCTATTATCAATGGTGGAGAGAAATTATAGTACAATAGAAAGAGAAGCTTTGGAAATGGTGTATGCAATCTAGAAGTTTAGGAATTACCTACTAGTGAAGCCCTTTGCTTTTTATGTAGATCACCAAGCCCTGTTGTACTTGATATACAAACTGGTGATACAAGGGTGGGTTAGCAGGTGGCTCATCACCCTACAAGAGTTTGTATTTTGAGTGGTAGTGAGATGGTAAGAAGCATGTAATTGCAGACCAGTTATCTCAAATACGATCAAGAGATCTTGCTAGAATAGGAGTTTCAGATAAATTCCTTGATGCGTAGTTATTTACCATTAATGTTGTTTTATCGTGGTACAAGTTGAATGGCCAATACATTTCTTTAAGATATTTGCCACAATAAATGATGACAACTGAGAAAAATAAAATTATTATGAAGTCAGCACCCTTCCAATTAATAGCAGGATTATTGTATAAAATAGGAAGTAATGGTATTTTACAAAGATGTGTGATGGAGGAAGAAATCAAAATGACATTGAAATAAGCTCATGAAGGCTTAGCAGGAGGGCACATGGGACCAGATGCAACCACTAGAAAAATATTACTAGTAGGATTATGGTGGCCCACACTGTATAATGATGCAAAAGAATATGTAAAAGCATGTGACACTTGTCAAAGGACAGGAAGCCAATAAAGAGGGACTTTATGCCATTGCATCCATCACAACCCCAGGAACTATTTGAAATATGGGGATTGGACTTCGTCAGACCATTGAAGACATCTCGTAGAAGGAAGTATAGGCACATTGTAGTAGCAATGGAATACTTGACAAAGTGGGTCGAAGTGAGAGCATTACCTAATAACTCAATGAAAAGTACAACAAGATTTTTGTATGATTAGGTAATTACAAGGTTTGGCATTCCACTACAGATAACTAGTGATAGAGGAGGGCACTTTGTAAATGATATTATCAAGACGCTGACAATAGATTTTAGGATTTTGCATTTATTATCTAGTCTATACTATCCCAGAGTGAATGTGTGGGCATAAGCAACAAACAAAGTCTTGGTATCTACTTTGTATAAAACCTATGGAATAGAAGGAGAAGATTGGAAGGAAAGGTTACCATCTATTTTTTGGACATATAGAATAACTTTTAAACCAACAATAGAGCATACACCTTTCCAATTGATGTATGGACAAGAGGTAGTGGTTCTAGTTGATTTTTTAATACCAAATTTGAGAGTTGCAGTAGAGTATCGCTTAGGTGATCAAGAAACTTTGGAAGATCAACTGACAACACTAATCAAGTTAGATGAAAGAAGATTCATGGTACAATGGGGGATTGAAGTAGCCTATAAAATAAGAAAGTTGTGGTATGACAAACATTTGAGGAAGTTAGAACTCATTCTGGGTGACTTAGTTCTAAATTTTAATGGAAGCAGGAAATCAAGCCCAATAAGTTGAAGACGTTGTGGCTTGGTCCCTAAAAAGTGGTAGAAGTAAAGAATAATGGAGCATTCAAGTTGCAAAACTTGAATGGGATTGAGGTTCCTGACACTTTAAATGGCTCAAAGTTGAAGCCTTACAAAGTACATTGCTTATTCATTTCTTCGAAAGAGATCAAATGAAGAATATGAGCATAATCTCAATGGATAATTCAAGGTGATCAAGATCCATCATAGGAAGAGCCTGACATGGGACTCGCACACTTATTCATAGAAATGGAGGAGACAAGACCAACCATAGAATAGCAGGAGTTTGAAGAGTAATAAAAATCCCCAATAAACTAAAACTAGAAAAGTAGTAATTGCATAATCAAAGGAAGAAGATAGCAGATTCACACATTACACAATAATTATCCTAGAAACCCTCAACCGGGAAAACCAGCATAGTATTATCTTATTATTGCATTAACTTGATCATATCCAATACAATAATATTCTTCTTTTATCTCACTTCAAACCCTAATGCAAGTGCGATATATATAACAAAGGCACATGCACAAATTTTACAATATTATGGGTGAAAAAGCAAGGGTTCAAATATAGTAACCCTAAAAGCCTATATGGGTCTAAAAATAACTTAAAACCCTAAAAATTTTATCGGGGGATACCACCCCCTAATCCCTACTTTTTGGAGGGCTACCACCCTGAACCCCTGTTTGAGGTCCAGCCTGACCCCGAACCCCAGCGAGTATATTGTACACAGCGTCTAGTACCTTTTAGTGTTAAACCCACTAGAATAACATGGAAAATATTCAACATATTTTCAACACTCTCCCACTTGTTGAATACTTTCCATAGGGGCTAACAACTTCCATTGTCAACTATCAAGGGCAACCATACCCATAGATCTTCTACACCAAGAAATTTTTTGAGCAGGTACAACCTTTGTTAATGAATCAGTAGTATTCTTCTCTGTATCAACTTTATCCAATATCACTTAGTTATCTTCAACTATATCTCTTAAAAAATGGTACTTTATATCAATATGTTTTGACCGATCATGAAAACTAGGATTATTTACCAAAAATATTGCACACTGATTGTCACTATTAATTCTCACAGCCTTCTGTTTAATACCAATTGTTGAACACAACCTTTGTAGCCACACTGATTCTTTACTGGCATGAGTTGCTACAATGTACTTTGCTTTTGTAGTGGATAAAGCAACAACTGATTGATTTTTATTCATCCAACTTATTGCCCCTCCAAACAACCTGAACACATAAGCACCTATGGATCTTCTCTTGTCATCTCTAGCCTAATCAGCATCCACAAACCCTTGTAGATTTACAATATTATTACCTTCAAAATTTCCTCCATAACAAATAGCATAATATGTAGTTCTATGCAAGTATTTGAAGATCCTTTTTATAGTAGTCCAATGTTCTTTTCCTAGATTTGACATATATCTGCTAATTACTCCCACTGTATGTGCAATATCAGATCTAGTACATACCATTGCATACATCAAACTTCCAACAACACTAGCATAAGGAACATGATGCATTTCTTCAATTTCCTCATTTGTTTTAGGAAACTATTCAGTAGATAAATTTTGATCAACCAGATATGGAGTACATATTGGTTTACAATCATGCATTCTAAACTTCTATAATATCAAATCAACATTTTTCCTTTGATATAACCATAACTTTCTATTTGCACAATCCCTTATTATTTCCATACCCAAAATAAATTTTACAACACCCAAATCCTTCATGTCAAATTCAAAATTTTACCTTCCTTTTTGAAATATACACATGGATCTGCTTTTATTTTTCCAAGCCCAAGTGTCAAGATAAACCTATCAATTTTTTTGTTCCACATCCTTGGAGACTGCTTCAACGCATAAAGAGACTTCTTCAGCTTGCATACCAAGTCCTCCTTACATTTTACCTTAAATAATTTGGTTGTGACATATATATATCTTCATCAAGTTCAACATGTATAAAAGTTGTCTTTACATCCATTTGTTCTATTTCAAAATCAAAAGAAACAAAAATAGCCACAATAAATCTTATTGAAGTTAGTTTAGCCATAGGAGAAAAAATATCACCAAAGTCAATTCCCTCAACCTGAGAAAATTCTTTTGCTACCAAGAGAGCCTTGTACTTCTCCAAATTTCCTTCTACATTATACTTCTTGGATAACCACTTAAAACCAATAGGTTTTTTACCAAGAGGTAATTTCACCAAGTCCCTTGTCTTATTTTTCTCCAAGGACTCCATTTCTTCTTCCATAGCCCTTTTCCAAGACTTATTCTCACTTGACTGAAGTGCCTCCTTTACAGTCTTGGGTTCTTCATAGCAACTAATAAATTAAATACAGAATAAAAAATTTATGGACTATACCTATCTAGGAGTCTTCTCTCTCGGTAGGATCTCCTCAAAGGTTCTACATCTTCAACTTCCTCCTCACCTTCTTCCTCTAAATATTCCTCTTCAAAATCTCTCTGTAATTTAGGTTCTACCACTGGTTCTTCCTCCTGTTCCAATTTTACTTGCACTATTTTTGGTTCTTTTCTTGGTTGCATTTCCTATTTTAAAACCCCTTTTGTTTCTCTAAAGATCACATTACGACTGTAAAAAACCTTTTGTGTTTTTGGGTTCCACAACTTATATCCTTTAACACTAGTACTATAACCCACAAATATGCATTTTTTAGATTTATAGTCTAGCTTAGTCCTTTTCTCTTTTGGGACATACATATACGCATCATAACCAAAAATCCTTATATGTCTGAGAGAGGATTTCTTACCAGTCTATACTTCCTATGGAGTCTTGTCCACCAAAGCTAAGGTAGGAGATCTATTGATGAGATAACAAGTTGTTAACACAACTTCTACCCAGAAATTCTTTTCTAACCCTGCACCACTTAGCATACTTCTAGCCTTATCCATCAATATCTTGTTCATCTGTTCTGCAATCCCATTATGTTGTGGAGTATACAAAATTTTTCTTTGCCTTTCTATTCCATATTCCTTGTAAAATTTCTCAAATTCATTACAGCAATACTCACCACCATTATCACTTCTCAAAACCTTTATATTTTTCTCTATCTGATTTTCTACAAGAGCCTTAAACTCTTTAAATTTATTAAAAACCTCAAAGTTGTTTCGTAGAAAATATACCCATATATTTATTGAGAATTCATCTATAAATGTAACAAAATAGATAGATTTACCTAATTATGGTACTTTTACCGGTCCAAACACATCACTATGAACTAGATATAGAATTCCTTCATACCTTGTATCACTACTTGGAAACTTGACTCTAGTTTTTTTCTTGAAAATATAGTGCTCACAAAAATCAAAATTTAATGGGCAATAAGAAAGTCCTTCAACCATACCTTTCATTTTCAATGTTCTAATTCCTTTCTCACCAATATGCCCCATGCGTTGATGCCACAAAATTGTCTTTGTTGTAGGAATACTCAGTCATTTCAACCATATTATTTTCCTATACAACTGAAGATTTATTGCAATTAATACTTACAGTGCTAGCATCAAGTCTAAAAAAATTTCCTATACAAACTCCTCTTGCCAACACCAAGGATCCATAGACCATCTTACAACTATCCTTATTGAATACCACATTCACACCTGCATCATTTATTTTACTCACAGATATCAGATTCCTTGCCAAACCTAGAATATGCAACACACTAGAAAGGGTTTTAATTATTGCATCTTTTAGCATCATCTTAACTCTTCCTCGACCTATTATTTTATATGTCGAATTATCTTTCAAGAATACTTTACCTCCATCTATCTTTTCATACTCACAGAAGCCCTCCCTATGAGGATTCATATTAAAAGAAGCACCTGATTCAATCAACCATGAGTCATCACATTCACTTGAGAATGCTATAGCTAATAATAATTTCCCTGAATATTTATTTGTGGTTTTTTTTTTTTGTAGAAGTTCATCATATGATCGATTCTTATCAGTATTTTTAGATCTACAGTCTCTTTTATAATGCCCTGCTTTACCACAATTCCAACATTTTCTATTTTTTGGGGCAACATATTTACCCCTAGCTTTTGATTTATTTTCTCCTAATTTCTTTTTGCTTCTTTTTTGAGAATGACCTCTCACAAACAAGGCTTCATTTTGATTATAATCCTTAGAAGATTTTCATCTCATCTCTTCAGACAACAAATTTCCTACTATATCCTCTACTTTCAATGTAGATGTAGTATTGGTGATAGCCATAACAAGGTTATCCCATGAATCAGGTAATAAACAAAGTAAAGTAATACATTTTTCCTCTTCATCCATTTTTACTTCTAAAAAGGTTATTTGACTTACCACAATGTTAAAAGCATTCAAATGTTCAGCCACAGAGTCATCATCATTCATCTGAAGCAAATACAACTTCTTTCAAAGAAAGAGTTTATTTACCAATGACTTTTTCTGATAAATTATTCTCAGCTTCTCCCATAATATATTTATTATGGTCTTTGTAGATACATTCAATAATATTGAGTCATATAAGAACAATCTGATAGAGCTCCTTGCCTTCCTATCAATTTTTAGCCAATCCTTATCTGTAATCAATGTTGGTTTTATTTTCGAGACCGCAATCCACTGATCTTTATCAACCAACAAATCCTCCATCTTGAGTTTCCACAACTCAAAATTCTATCCATTAAATTTCTCAATCTCTATCCATGTGCTTCCCATATTTCTCCTTTGCTTGGATCCTTTCGCATATGGCTTCCACTTAAGAATTAATTTATCACAAGGTTGAAATCCTTAATCCTCGAACAAAGCTAAAACCTAGCTCTGATACCAAATGAAGAGAAATAAAAAGCCTCAATAAACTAAAACTAATAAAAGCAGTAATTGCATAATCAAAGGAAGAAAATAGTAGATTCACACATTACATAATATTTATCCTAGAAACCGTCAACCGAAAAAACTAGCACAATATTATCTTATTATTGCATTAACTTGACCGTCTCCAATACAATAATATTCTCCTTCTATCTCACTTCAAACCCTAATGCAAGTGCAATATATATAACAAAGGCACATGCACGAATTTTACAATATCATGGGTGAAAAAGCAAGGGTTCAAATATAGTAACCCTAAAAGCCCATATGGGTCTAAAAATAACTTAAAACCCTAAAAATTTGGCCAGGGTTTGTCACCCTTGGACCCCTACTTTTTAGTGGGCTATCACCCCTGAACCCTTGTTTAGGACCCAGCCTGGCCCCAAAGCTCGGCAAGGATATCGTACATAGCGTCCAGTAAATTTTAGTGTTAACCCCACCATAATAACATAGAAAATATTCAACATATTTCCAATAGAGTTGGCACCTCAAACCATAGAAAGAAGAAAATTACGAGTGCATGTTAGATTTGTGGATGGAACTGAACGTATAATAGAGGAAGATGAAGAGTGTATTCCTCCAAATGAAAGAGTATATCAAGAGATAGTACTATTACCTAATAATAGGGGAAGACAAGAAGCACCCTAAGTAAAAAATAATATGATGTATCCTTAGGTTGAGCATAGAGAACTACCCCAACAAGCTAAAGGATGAAGAAGGATACAGTTAACAGTACGATATGAGGATAGAGTGGACACTTTTGAAATGGAAGTTCCAAAATAGAATAGGAATAATATCATCGATAAATAATTGGTTGGACTGACTCCATTAGCTCATACAGGGATTTTACAGTTTAGAATGTGACTGTAGACTCAGCAACTACAGGAGGAATATCAAATGTTGTGAGGTCATAATGCAAGGCTGAGATAATAAACTATCCAGGAATTGGATAGCACAATATGAAGGTTGTATGAAAAAATAACAACTAGGCTACAGGAACTAGAAGGGAAAGTTGAGGACAATGAGGGGATAACTCCAATGAGTGGTATAACAAATTATGGTGTAAGCACAAGTTCATAAGTACTACCAAGTAATCCACCAATGATGAATGAATATATAGAGATGCTTTAGCGAGACATTGAGGAAGCAACCACATCACCTGAATCACAAGGTAATGCACAGGTGAATTTGAGTGACTCCAATGACAAAGGAATGCCTTGTCTAGTAAGAGAACCTAGAATAAAAATCAGTGATGATGATTATTGCCAAGGGAATCCCTAAAATCCTCAAGATGACCGTGATCCCCCCAGCATGTCCAAATAACACATCGACAACTAGGGAGATCATAGGAGCATCAAACCAACCTTGATCTGCAAGCATATACAATATCCCATCTACAATTAAGAAGATAAAGGAGAGAAGTAAGGATATTGGAGAGACTAATGAATTTACCAATAGATTGGGTAAAATGGAGAGAAGATAATTGAAATGACTCAAGTTTTGAGATAGATTTTTTTGACACATATAGAGATATCTTGGCAACCTCATCTCCATAAAGATATGTCAAGGAAAGAAGATGAATACATTGCTTAGTACATGTAGATCATAGAATAAGAGCACTATGATAATTGTCATCAAGTGTAATATGAAGTAGAATTCCAGTAGCCAACATTGATCTGGTAGAGATAACTCATGATAACCAAGCAATGGGAGGAAGGAATAGACAAGGACCCCTAAGGCTTCAGCCAGGAAGGGGATGAGGTATTCGACCATGGAATGAATGAGGTCAAGATTATGTTACAACTAGAGGAGGAAGAGGATGAGGAAGGTTTTGATCCCCTACTCCTAGATGGTCGAGAGATGCACCCTTAGCATGTATGAACTAGACAAGGAATTTGCAAGGTATACCAAGGATGAGAGGGATCTTACCTAATCCTATAGGATATTACCATTGGAGCAAGCACCGTTAATATTATGAGGAGGACCTCGAAGAGTGGTGGGTGGTAGAGGATTACTCCAAAGAAGAGAGGAATCACCATTGGTATAGAGAAGCTCAATGTCAAGAGGAATAGGATGAGAAAGACACTCGCACGATAAAGGCCTTGCTGGAAGAGGAAGAGAGCATTTCACAGATGAAAGAAATAAAGGACAACAAAGGATCTGATCACCAAGTCTAGATCTAGAATTGATCTAAGGATATAGGTGAAGAAGTCACTCGAATGGCAGTAAAGCAGTAAGGACACCACTACCAAGGGATCGATCACTTGTATGACAAGAGGAAAGGATACCAGGTGAAGATACTTTAGCTTGCAACTGTACAATCCCAAATTGTACACATGGTAGTGGAAGGCTAGGGAACTTGGTAACATCACAAGTGAATATGAATCATCCTAGAGAGCAAGTGGCACCAGATGACACAATCACTCATAATGTCACGGTTGAACCTCCAAGAGAAGAATCATATGGGATCGTACAAGTGAATGTCACTATGCAATTCCCATGATGATAAGTTTAAATAGGTTAGGAAATGAAAAAAATAAAAATAAAAAGAAAAGGAAAAAAATGCCTTAGTTGTGAAAATCCCTCAGGATGCAATTAAGAAGGAAGTGGGTTGAAAACCGAAAATGACGACCTCTTCAAGAGAGAGAAAATAAAAAAAATTCTCTAAGTGATAGATCGTACAAATCAATTTTAAATCTAAAAAAAGCATAAGTGTGAGATCATACAAGAAAAAATGGGAAAAGTGCATGTAGAATCATACAAGGAGGCACACCGTATGATTTAGATCATACAATGTACGATTTTAGGTGTAGTTGTACAATTTTCAATCATCGCATTTAATGTTTGCATGTGTGGAATGATGTGTTGTAAAAAAAACATGATAAAAATATAAAATAGCATGGGAAAGTGATGAGTTTTCAATTACTCAATAAAGGAAGATGAAAAGACATGCAAAGTGGCACAATTTTAAAATTGGAGCGGTTAGTATTTGATAATAATTTAAATACAAGGCTAACTTTAGCAATTGTACAAATCGTACAAGGAGGAATTCAAAAATTTTAGGAGAACAAAGGTGGAAAGCATGCAACTAAATGGAATATACTACATGGGCATTAAAATTCATTAGTGAACTACAAGATTGCATGATCCATTTCTAAATTTGCACTAGGGAGACTTTTTGCATTCAAGAAAATCAAATCAGAGAAGAAAAGCAAGGGTTTTGACTCCATTAAAAGTAGATTTTGAGTTCAGCTAAAGGAAAATGAGATTTTGTAGTAGAAGGCATCCAAGCATGAACCATATTATAGAAAAATGTACACCAAGGTTTGATAAAGTTATGGATTGGAACCGGAGTAGAGAAATTGCAGTAGAAAGAAGATTACAAGCCCTAATCTGATAAAAGTAGCCAAAAATGAATTGGAGAAGGTAGGGAAAAGGAAGGAGAAGATTGTATAGCCTTGCTAAACAGTTAGGAAATTTTTTTGGGGGGGTAAATTGCACCAAGTGATGAAAATTAAAGAATTACTCCGAAATGGCATTGAAAAGATATATCGAGACATTTCAACAACTAGGTCGGTGAGAAAATCATGGAGGAGAAATGAAAACAAAATGTTTTAGGTGAACAAGGGTTTCAAAGGATGTGTTGTATGATTTGGAGGGTAGATTGTATGATCTTAGGAAAATATTATGTGATTTCAAGCAAATTTGGGGTTGTTTAAGATTTTTGAGCAAATCATACAAAATCATACAAAAGTGTATAGATTCTACGAAGGGGAGTAGCTAGACAGGGATATTGTATAGAGTGGTATGGGCCTTGTATTTTTTGGTGCAATAGATGTACAATTTACAAAATATTGAACAATTTGAATCACTTAAGGAGATTGTACGATCTGGAGATGGTTGTTTTTTTGGAAACCGTACAGGAGCAAGTTGAAGGGTGTACTATACAATTTACAGTAGACTGTATGATTTTTAGGGCACTTTTAATTGTAGAATAGGTGATGTCCAAGTAACAAGCTAACTGAATGAATGGTAGGAAAATTATTTTAGCTAAATAGTTTGGATATTGGTTAAGAAGAATTATAGCCAATAGAGTGGAATGGTCTTTAAGACCCCTACACGAGAGAGATTCACATCCATGACAATACCAAGGGTGAAAGTTTCAGTCCCAAGGTTGGCATGGTACTCATCCTTGGAGGAGAGGAGGATACAGGCCATGGAGAGAGAAAAGGTATTAGAGGGCTGATCGGAGAAGGACACCACTAAGATTTTAAGAAGAGGAAATAGCATAGGAAAGAAGTATAAGGATGGAATTACATAGTGAAGTCTATTACCTAGATCCAGATGAGGATCTAAGTAGTGAACCTGAGGAGAGCCAAATTGAGATAATGAGTATATCATTCATATAACATGGAGGAGATACATGCAGAAAGTGGTGGAGTAACAAATAAAACAAGAGCCACCCATGGAGGAAATAGTTTGATAAGGCTAGTGTACTTGTAATAGCACAAGTGCCACCGCATCAGAAGATCCTCTTCTATAACTATATGTTACAGATGGTTTATACATATAATCCTGCAACTATACTTACCTATGTTAATATGGGCAAGCGATAGATAAATATAGAAGTCACAACAGAGGCATTCAATAAAAAATTTATATTACCAACATATGGTATGAAGGTAGTTAAGAAGTTGGATGATCCGATTGAGACACATCATATCATCACTTCACTTACCAATGTGAAAACATCGACCAATGTGAAGATCTCGGGTGCAGGGACTCGAGGAATTAAACAAATCTAATTAAAAGGGAAATATTGGTCATGTGCAATGAATACTATGATGGCTTGACTATCAAGGGAAACATGAGCCATAGATATGCCAATATAAATGGCTCAGTATGTGGAGGGTATCACCAAAGGAATCAGGTATGATTGGGGTACCTATCTAGAGAAAAAGATGCATGAAGTATTGACAAAGAGGCCTAAAAATTTTAGGATGACTTTCTATGCTATTGGATTGTTATTAAATGCTATTACGGATATGGGAATCCACTTTCCAAGTTTGAAAAAACATAGGAACGTTGAGGTAGGATAGCCAACCATTTTGAGGTGGGCAAAGTCAGTACCGATTCA
The DNA here is from genome assembly GCA_028583015.1 of Wollemia nobilis. Lineage (NCBI taxonomy): Eukaryota > Viridiplantae > Streptophyta > Pinopsida > Araucariales > Araucariaceae > Wollemia > Wollemia nobilis. Next base: position 2,318,082 of record JAQPPZ010017259.1, on the reverse strand, counting down.
GAAGGAGACTCTAGATAAGTCTCAAACAAAGAAAGTGTAGAAGGACACTGGATTACATGAGGATAATTCTTTGGAGGAGGATGTAAACCCTCAAAGAAAAATTCCTAGGTAGTTGGAACCTAAACTGGAACAACAAGCACTTTAGCAATGCCAATAGGAGCAGTTATCAATTCAGGGAAGGGAGGAAATTGTGGGAAGGCAATCCAGCCTAGTACGAGTAATAACAAGAAGACAATGGGAAGGAAGAATTAGTAAGAAGAAGAATAGTCTGACTCAAAGAAGTTGGATTTGCACGATTGGAATTAGACAGGAGTAGAGGAGATGTTGGAATCCCCACATATTTTTTAGCATGATGAATTTAAAATTTTAGACTTTTCAAAAATTTTGGAGGATAAAAAAGTGAGGCAAGTAGCATAGGAAGTAGTAGCCACTACTCAAGAGGAAAAAGAGAAAGACGAGATGAGAGTGGAAGCCTCAAATGAAGAGTCTAGATAAAATAAGAAGCCTCACTTAATATTCATGATGGGAGGAGGTACGAATAAAAATAATCAAAGTTATGCACAAGAAAAGACAAAGGCATCATAGGAACAAAAATATCCTATTGTTAAAAAATTCATAGCGATGGAAACCCAACAGAATCAGGAAGAAGAGCAGGTGATAGAAAAACAACAGGTGGGCTCAATTGAATAAAAATAAGCCCAGGAATTGACAGGACAACAACAATATCATCAAGATATTGTGAATGTGAAAAAATATGTGGAGGTGGGGAGGACTATGGAATATAATCAGGAAAAGATAAACACAAAAATAGCACTAATAGATCTTGGGGAAAGCTTTTGTCACCACTTAGAATAAGAGGAAGAACAATCCCATACAGAGGAAGAACTGTGGAGGATGCAAACAAGTTACCTCTTGGAGGTACCACCGTTCACAAAATTTGAAACTAAGGAGGATGTGAAGAGGGTAGAAGACCAGGTGGAACACTTTTTCTCTCAAATAGGCAATGTCATGGCTAGCACCAAATTACAGTTTTATATTGGATGTGTGGGAGAGTTGAATTTGTGGGAAGAAAAAGTGTTTATCGAGTTGGAAAAGATAACAGAATGCATGAGCAGTGAGGAGCATACAAGGAAAATTATGGATATTCATGTACATCACCCATGGAAGTTACCCAAGGAAGAGGTAACAATGATGTTGGGAAGAGACAAATTGCCATATGGAGTGAGAACCAATTATAGACAACATCTGAGGTTGTACTTGAATAGAGCTAATCATCCAACTTATCCCATGAATATGACGAAGTTGGAACATAAGAGGGTCATTGAAGGATTGGCTATCACTCTGAGGAGGTTGAACTTCCTAACACATTGGATAGAGTGGTTGATCATAGGATTGGAATAGATCTATCAACTCAAGGAAGCTCAAAAAGAGGAGATAAAGGCCACTCAAAAGTAAATGGTGGTAATGGAGGAATAATTTTAGAAGAGTAAGGCTATGGTAGAAGAAAAAATAAAAAAATTAGAGGAAGAATTACTAAGTAACAGGGCTGATTTTGAAGCTAGAATTAGTTCGCTTGAAGAGAAGTAACAGGTCTCACAAACAGTAGAAGACAAGATCAAGGAGTTGGAAGCTCAACTCAGAGCAAGGGATGAATAGCTGAAAACACAGTTGGCCAAAAAATATGAGCAACTAGCAATGTAAGTTAAGAAGATAGAAGAGCTCACACATGATAATAATTGATATAATGATATGGTCTTGGATAAGCAAGTGCAATTGAGTACTAAGGAAGAGACTGCTCATGCTTTGGAGGTAAATATTAATCACCATCTACAAAACCATTATAGATAAGAATGAAGAGCTATAGGTAGTAGCTCAAACAGAAGCACATTTGTAGGAGAAACTAAAGAAGAGTACCACTAAACATGAAAAACAATTGAGGGAGCTCCTAAAGACTATCAAAGAGAAAGCCAATGAGCATGGGATAAAAGTAGTATAAATGGGCAACTATGTAGCCAAGTTGAAGAATCAAAGTATAATTCTTTGCACCTAGGTGGAAGACCTAGAAGTTGTAGTCAGATATTATGAGGCATAGCTAAAATAGAAAGATGAGTCAACGAGGACACCGACCAAAGTAAATGGGAGGGTAGATGTAGGCAACAAATCCACCTCCTAGAAGAATAAGTGATAAGAGGATTTGCCCAGTTTGATAATTTTGACAAATTTTGTAAACCATACAAGTAGGAGCAAACCATACAAGCAAGAGGTAAACCGTACAAACTAAAGGGCAAACCATACAATGTGCAATGAAATGAAATGAAATGCAAGGGAAATGCAATTTGAGTTGTAATTGTGCATGAATTTGATAAATGATGTGTTTAGACTTAGTAAAAGTCATAATTATGCATTTCGTTATGCATGGACAGTTGTGAATAATGAATTACCTCAATAAATTCTTTGGAATAGCCTAGGCAATGTTATATAAGGTCCCCTTTTCAATTTTGATAGTCTGGTTAGTCTGGGAATGCTTGTGAGTTTTAGCTATGTTTTGGTCTGAATAGTATGAAGTATTGATGCATTGTTGAGTACCTTTTAGTGATTGTATGACATTTTTGATAGTTAATGGAGAAGAATCACAATTCATAGTTTTCTCTCACCTATTGTATGATCCTGTAATGGTAGAATAGTGTTTTGTAGTTTATCTTTGTTACATGTACTTCTTTATTGTTGTTGATACTTAAGGCATTTCAATGGAAAAATTATATTAAACCAGCACTGGTGTGAACCTAATGGTTGATCTATGATGAGTATTATATCAATACATATGTATTTAAGGTTTTTGTATGATTTTCGGACGTTGCCATTGGATATGGAACTCTCTCAAACCTTGATGATGTAACTTGCAGTAGAAATGTATTAATTGCCATGTTAAACCTTTATAAAACTTAGTTGAGAGAGATTGGTCCAGAATAATATCCAATTTTGCAACTAGTTGCACTTTCTTTTCATAAAAATTGTACACCAAAGCTCTTACAAATCGTACAAAGGAAAATTACCCGATTTGGTAGTTTAGACGATTGAGGAAAACTTACCCAATTTAGCAGCATTGGTAAATCGAACAATTTAGCTACAGAATTGTGTACGACAGATTGCAAAACCAAATTTGAAGGATTTTTTGAGTGTGAAATCATACAAGCTCTATCACTGTACAATTTGGAATCATATAGTGGTACGATTTGGGTTTCATACAACCTGTATTATTATCGCAAATTGGTAGTTGTAAAGACTGTATGATTGTACAATTTGATCCATTGATTGGGAATAGCAAATTAATCATTATAAGAATTTTGAAACCACCTCCCGACCGGTAATACTGAACCCCTATGCTACAAGTGGTAGGCTCTTTGTAAAACATGATGAAGGTTTCAAGTTCAAGCCTCCATGTCATCATTAAGTTAACATTTTTCTCTTTGTTGTATTTTAAAGATATTATACTATGTTTTAATACATCACAATGTTGTGCCATGGTACAATGGTAATTCATCGAGCTTACACCTAGCAAGTCACATGATCAAAATTTGATAATTATTTTTTATGGTCTATAACTCTTTTTAATTCTTAGCAACTTAGAAATAACAAGTGAAGCTAGCTTATCCTTCCATCTATAATGGAAGCACAATGGTATGATGGTTGTTTAGCTGGTAGGATGTCTAGCATTAAAATTTGGGTGCATCTCTTTTTTGCATTAAGCACTATGATGCATTTAAAGAGAACAAAATCCTTGTTTGTTATTATGTTCATGTTGATGGCATAGTGGTTGGTATCTTGGATGGTGAGAACAAGGTATCAACTTCCCTTCTCATTATTTCATAGCTCATACCTTGGGCATCTCATTTTTTAAACATATATAAACTAATTAAACCAATCCACTTTCATCAAATATCAAAATTTTACTAATCATTCGTTGTCCTAGTTGGTTGTCTTATCGGTGCATGACATCAACAAAGGACACACTTAAAGATGATGAGTGGTATTATTTTTACTGGTCAAAATTTTCTCTAAGATCTATTATTTAATTTTTCACTATTTTATGCTCTAATATGTCTAGACTTTTTAAGGCCATAAATTTTCCATATAGAAGCATTTTAGGCCTCTTTTTTAATCAAAATTGCATAATTTTTTAAACTCTATAGATTGGTGATATTAGTTCAAGGATGTTTTACTATTTATCTATAGGATTTTTCTATGGAAAATGGACCCATATAGCATTCTTTTTGGCGTAATCTTAACTCCAACAATTCATTAACATGATAGTTGACAAATTTGCTTAGATCTAACTTACATATGATTTAAAAGCCTTCTTATATAATAAGGTTACAGGTTCAAAACTTGTTTCCTTTATCACAATAGGATTGGTATCTTCATAAAGAATCAAATGTCTAACTCCAACTAAACTTGTTGGTGTTGCAATTGGTTAGTTGTACTACATTTGAGAGATTTAAAATTAATTGTTTTTATCCTTATCTTCTCTTAGTGTATGTTTGTTCTAACTCCAAAAAAGCATTAGTGTAGTATTTGGTAATATTTTGGGATATAAAAGGAGTAGGTTTTGAATGATCAACACAACGTGCATCTTGTTTCTATGGACCCTTTATAGCCACCAAGGTTGATTATTAGAAGACTTCCTTATTGTTCATGATTTAACTATTTTTCTTGATATTTGGGGGACATATTGTGGGTACCATAGTGCATGCTAAATATATTCTCATAGGAATATCAACATCTTGATCTAGGATATGGAGTTACAACTACATGTTCAAGTAGAGGTTGGTCCATTTCATCTACGTTTTGTAAGAGAATACAATAGGATCCATTGGCCCATACTATCATTCATTTTAGGGGAGATGTATCATGTCTAATATCTTCTCTCCTTGGACCCTCAATTTAGATTGCAGGGGGTTTTTAATTATTTATACTCAAACCTTATTAGGCCAAGGTCAATAGTGATGAAGTACCTATGGGTGATCTTGATGTAGCTTATGAGCACATGCTATGTAATCCTTTAGGTATTCTCTATGTAAGCTTATGTGTTGTTTTTTATGTAAGCCTATGAAAATTCTTTTATGTAAGCCTATGAGCATATATGCATAAGCCTATGTGCATCCTGATGTAAGCCTAAGGATACTCTTCATGTATTTACCCTTAATGATATTGGTTAATCCACCTTTATGGATAACCTTGTTTAAAGAATACAATATATTTATTATATTATAATTTAACCTTTAATTCAAGTTATGTCAACTTGAGGTTAACACATAATTGGAGATTTGGCATCACTATAAATACCCTCCAATGAATAATTCATTGTATCAATTTGTGATAAGTAAAATATTAAGGTGCCAATGGACATCCATCTCCTATTCCTTCGTGTAAAACATGTCATTTATCTCTTTCTCTCTATTTTTTTTTATAAGTGCTATCTTCAATTTGTTCTTTCTTCTTTTCTACACATGATCATGGTGGATATATGTTTCATAATGTTTATGAAAAGTATTGTGAATTTGAACAATTTTATCCCTTATTTCTATGACTAGAGAATATTAAAACTCAAGCAACGCCAAAACAAAGTATTGAAATAACAATAAACACCATAAGACACAATGATTACACAAAAATAGATGAAATCCTTATTGTTACGAGTGGATCTCAAATTTTACAATCAGTAGACCCCAAAATTTGGGGTATTACAGTGCTTATTGTTGATACAAAAATTACAGATTACTAGGGTTCTTCAAAACCCTAGTAGAATCTTCATGCTTGTCTGATCTCAATGAGGTTGTGGGTGGGCTTGTGTATCCTAGATAGGGCCACCCTAGCTTCAATAGCTACCAAATGTATGATTCATATACCTGCACATAGCAAACAACAACAAATATCAATAATACCTATGAGGGTTCCACTATGTGAGACCCTTAGATTTAAAATATTACTATTTAAATATATATTAACAAATACATATATATATATATATATATAATGGACGAGTGGGGATTAGGAAACATGGATGGATGACAAGTGGCTAGATTTTGGTGTCTACAAAGATAATGAGGGAAATCCTTTTGGAAGAAAATTCATGGAGTAATTTTAAAGCAATCCCCAGTTTTTCTTGATCCAACTTCCACTTGATCCAATTTTGAATCTCTAGAAAACCTGGCCAATATCTTATATATTAATTCTTTACTTTTAAGAATCATTATATCATGCTCACTTATATCATTCTTGATAATCACTTTTTATGTTTTATCATAGATTCACTCTTTCTCTTATCACTAATTAGGAAATTCATACTTCTAATAATATCATCCTTACTTCTAGTAAGGACTTTCAAAAATGGCTTTCCTACCATGTTACCTAGTTTTTCTTCACATGAATCCTTTAGTTTTTGAGTTTCTTTTAAGTAAACAAGAAAAGTGGCACTCACTCCTTGTTTGCACTTTGTTTCTTGCTCATGCTTTTGCTCACACTTGTAACACTTACTTTATAAAATAATAAAAATATGAGGCTCTCTCTCAGCTCTCCCGACTCCCAATGATCCTCCCTCTATATTCACATGTTTTTGCCTAGAATGTTTTACTAGACTTTTTTTCTCTTTTTATTTTATCATATGGGATTGATATAGATAGAATATAGTGTTATTAAAAACCCATATGTATTGATAAATATCAAGGTTCATGCATGATATTGTAATCTTGGTCTATGGTATGAAACTTATTGCTTCCACCACTTGGCCTAAACCTCACAAATAAAAGCAAGATATAAAAAATGTTAAGGTTCACCCATGAGATTGAAACCTTGGTTTATGGTATGAATTTCTTCACTCTCAACCAATTGTTTTGAACCCTATAATGCATTTAAGGTTCTCCTATTGGATATAAATCTTGATCTATGACAAAATTTATTGCTTCGAGTAAATTACCTTAAATCATATAAGCTTTTTTATTTTATTTTGTTAGTCTCACAATAACACTGAGAGGGGGGGTGAATCAGTGTAGCTCTTTTAAAACTTAAATCTTCAACTCTTAAATTCAAAACAATGAAAACTTTAAACCAAATAAAGAAAGTATAACAAGAGAACATCACACAACACAAGATGTACCGAGGTTCACCGATTTGGCTACATCCTCAAAATGACTGTTTGGACTCCCATCCAAATTCAGCCTTTGCAAAGCACCAACTTTACAATCAATTTACCAGCACCCACTAGAAGGAGCACCAACCCCTGATTTATCTACACCAACAGAAAGGAGCACCAACCCCTAATTTATCTGCACCAACAGAAAGGAGCACCAACCCCTCTACCAAGCACCCACTTGATTTTGATATTGATAATAAAATGACATATATGAATCTTCTCTTCTTACATAAAAATTAACTGTTCTCTTAGCTCATTTTGTTAATTGCTAAACGCTTTCTAGGTATTGTGAAGAACTCTGTCTATGACCTCCTCTCAAAATTTCAGCCAAAACTGATATTGTATGAGAAAGTTATTCCGAAAATACTAAAGTGACATTTTTCACATTTTTCCCAAAAACACAGATTTTCACTCTTTATTTTTCTCCACACACTCTTCTCTCCACACAAAATAAAATCACTCTCTTCAATAAAACACTTCTAACTTAAATGCACACACTTGCATTCCTTTTCAATTTTCACTTTCTCCAAAGATATTTATTTAATGAAACTGCTTAAAATAATATAACTCCCTTTTTTTATATTGAGAAGGAATTTTGTCAAACACGTCACATGCAAATAATTGACACCTTACTTGTTCTCATACTTCGGAGCCACATGACAACTCAAACCAAAAACAAAATATGATCTATTTTATTCCTTGAAGGTGTAACAACACTGAAACTGAAACTCTGGCGACTCTTCAAGGTCGAAACGACCAACTAAAGGATTTTGCCCAAGTGGCACAAATTGACATAAAAGAGACCTGTAACGTTTTTGCAAAAATCATAACTCTCACCTCGTAACTCGGTTTTCTCTAAAATTTGAAATGTAGAATATTTGCAACACTGACTATGTCCAAACTAAAGAGTGTTTTTGTGACAGTCTTGCAATGCTTGTAAAATTTGCCTCATTTCTATGTTTTCATTGAAATTTGGAACACATGTTCTTGAGTATAAGGACCACCTCCAGTTAAAATTTTGCTACATAAATCCTTACGGTTTGTTCACAGTGCTTCTAACAAAACCTACACTTTTTCAGCCTATACAACCACTTGCCAAATCATCCGCCAAGATACTGGAAACACCATCGATCACTCCAAACATTGTGCTGACATCTCCAATGCTGTTCTAGACTATTTCTTGACATGTTGGCATGTTCCAAACTGATCCATCCTGTCCAACTATGCCCGTGGCAACTTTTGCAACTTTTTGACTATTTTGCTGCTTTGACAACTTTTTGACGATTTTTTCAACTTTTGCAAATTTGCACAAACAACCTGTAACAACTTCACCCAAACATCAAAAACATCCTCATAAGAATTTAACATCACTGTACATACTCTGAATAACCTTTGAACTCCTGTCCACTGCATCAACCGATCTATCTGACTGTGTTGACAACAATGACAATATTGTCGCTGCACCTTGCTCAACAATCTCCCCCTTTGGAATTGTTGGCAACACATGTGCAATTTCTTGTAACTCTTCTCCCCATTTGACAACAATACCAAAGGGCTGCTGCAAACTCCCCCTGAGTCCATGCACAACATTCTCAGGAAAAAATTATTACACTTAGCAAAAATCACAAACATGAGCAAAAAGATAAACAAATACACAAATGCTCCCCCTGAGAATGTGGTCCCGATAGCTAGTCAATTCTTGGGAAGCATGACCACTTCCAATTTATTGCAAAGGTACTCAAAGACTTCCTTGGGCAATGGTTTTGTGAAGATATCTGCTCCTTTCTCTATTGTTGGAACAAAATCTAACTTAACCTCACCTTCCGCAACTTTCTCCTTCAAAAAGTGATACCGGATAGCAATATGTTTTGTGTGAGAATGCATAACCAGATTCTTTGAGATGTTAATTACACTGGTGTTATCACACTTAACTAAAATTGGCTCATTGAAGTTAATACCAAGATATTTTAGGGTTTTTTTCATCCATAATACCTGCATACAACACATTGTCACTATAATATATTCTGCCTCTGCTGTGGATAAGGAGACTAACTCTTGTTTCTTATTGTGCCACGCGACCAACCTATCTCCAAGATAGAATGCACCTCCACTGGTAATATTTTTGTCATCTACACATCCTACTCAATCTGCATCTAAATACACAATAAGGGTGAAGTCCTTACCTTTCGGATACCATAACCCATACTCCATAGTACCCTTGAGGTACCGAAGAATCCTCTTCACTGTTTTCACATGAGTCTCCTTGGGACTAGCCTAAAATCGTGCTACTATGCATATTGCCTATAAAATATCTGGTCTGGTAGCTGTCAAGTACAATAAGCTCCCAATCATAGATCTGTACATGGTTTGATCAACATGTAGATATTTGTCATCCTTGCTCAACTTGCAACCTGTCATCATGGGAGTTCTAACTAGCTTACAATCCTCCATTGTGAAATTTTTTAGCATCTCTTTCACATATTTAATTTGAAAAATAAATATGCCCTTCTCATTTTGATTAACTTGCAACCCGAGGAAATACGAAAGTTCACCAATCATTGACATTTCAAATTCTTTTTGCATCTTATTTGCTAAATCTTTACACGACTCATATTTTTTGTTGCCAAATATGATATCATCTACGTATACAACAAGAACAATAAGATGGCCATTTTTTGTTTTGACATACAAATTACTATCCACCATACCTTTCTTGAACCCTTGTTGAGTAAGATAGTTGTCTAGCCTTGCATACCATGCTTGGGGTGCCTATTTTAAGCCATATAATGCTTTCTTCAACTTGCAAACCAAGTTGGGATCATCACCAAGTTGGAAACCATCTAGCTGCTCAATATAAACCTCTTCTTCAAGTTTCCCATTCAAAAATGCTGATTTCACATCCATTTGATAAACTTTGAAATTCTTGTAAACTGCTAAAGCCAGAAACATTCTAATTGCCTCTAGTCTAGCCACAAGTGCAAAGGTTTCCTCAAAGTCAATACCTTCAACTTGTGCATAGCCTTTACATACCAATCTTGCTTTATTCTTGACTACCTATCCATCTTCATTCAATTTGTTTCGAAAGACCCATTTAGTACCAATTATATTTTTATTTGCAGGTCTTGGTACTAACTCCCAAGTTTTGTTTTTCTCAATCTGATCTAATTCTTCATTTATTGTCTTCATCCAACTTTCATCTTTGCTTGCATCAGCAACATTTTTGGGCTCAATGTTGGATAATAGAGAGTAGTTACTTACTACTCTTCTTCTTGTCTGAACACCAACTATGGGGTCTCCAATTATTTGCTCTCTAGGATGATCTTTCTGCCAGCTGTCTGTTTTGAATTTCTTATTTTCTTCCCGTTCTGAATCACTGTTTGAATCATCTGAGTCAATTTTTTGTTTCTTTTCCATTTCCTTTTCCTCATCTCCTTCAATAACCTCTTCATAAATTGGGTAGTTCTCTTCATAGCTAATTACTCGTTCCCTACCTTCATCAACTTTAACATCGAAACTATCCATAATTTTCCTTAGCCTCTTTTTGTAGCATTTGTAAGCTTTGCTTTTTGACGAATAGCCAAGAAAAATACCTTCATCCGCTCTATCTTCAAACTTACCAAGGTTTTATTCAGTTCTTTTGATGTAACACTTGCTGCCAAAAACTTTAAAGTATCTTGTTGTTGCCTTTTTACCGAACCACAACTCATAAGGATTTTTGCTTTCATGCGTCCTCAACATGCACCTATTTTGGATGTATATCGCAGTATGGACTGCCTCTTTCCAAAATATGTCTACTACTTTGCTCTCAATCAACATAGTCCGTGCCATTTCCTGCACTGTCCTGTTCTTTATTTCTACCACACCATTCTGTTGAGGTGTCCTGGTTGCTGAAAACTGTCTCCTAATACCATATTTTTCATAGTACTCTGTAAAATCCTCTAAAATGAACTCTCCTCCTCTATCTGATCTTAAATATTTAATCCTTTTTCCTGTTTGATTCTCAACTTGGTTTTTAAAAACCTTGAACATCTCAAAAGCTTTTGATTTATGCTTCAAAAATAGTACCCATGTCATCCTAGAATAGTCATCTATACACAACATAAAATATTTGTCACCATTTATGCTTTGCGTTCTCATGGGTCCACATAAATTAGTATGTATTAGTTCCAAAGGTTTGCTTGTGTAGTACTCTTTTGTTTTAAATGAGACTCTAGTTTGCTTCCCCTTTTGGCATGAAGCACAAATGTTATTTGATGGTTTTCCAATGGTGGGAATATCTCTCACTGCCTTTTTTGACCTGATTTTTACTAGATTGTCAAAACTGATATGACCGAGCCTTTTGTGCCACAACCAATTTTTTTCTTCATGTCCAATCAAGAAAGCTCCTTCTAAAGTCTTTGAGAGAGTGTATAGGTTTCCAGATGTCCTCGATCTAGTTGCTATCAACTTTCCACTGTTTGCTTTTCTGACTTCACAACCCTGCTTCTTAAAAATCACTTCATGACCTCTATCACAAATCTGACTTACGCTCAACAAGTTATGCTTCAGACCAACCACAAACAAGACTTTTTTTGACTTGATTTTTCCATCATTGATCTTAACTGAACCTTTGCCAACTATCTTAGCTCCATCATTATTTCTAAATTTCTATCGAACCACCTTCATATTGCTGTAACTTCTCAAATTTCTATTTGTCACCTGTCATGTGACTGGAGCATCCACTATCAAGTATCCATGGTGCAGATTTATTCTATGCTTTAAATTTTGTTTGTACAATCAAGGATTCATTTTCTTCCTTAGATCGTTCTTTTTCTTTCCACTCTAGTTTGATTACAGTTTTGGGCTCTTGTTTTGAATTTTCTTTTTCAGTAGCTTGTGCATGTTTTTCGAGAAATTTTCTATTTTGTCTCATTCCATTTGGTTGAAATTTTCTTCTCTGAAATTGATTTTATGCAAATGTACTTCAACAATTTTTTGCAATGTGCCCAAAATTATGATAGTTATAACATTTTACTGCATAATCCATCAAAGGTGAAAAAACATTTCTACTGGTAAAAACATGAGTCAATTTTTCTTGATCAACCTATTTCTTATCTTCATTCTTTATGGATTCTTCATTTATGGCCTTTGATCCATTTGATGATTCTCCTTCGTCAAAGCCCAAACAAAATTTGATGCCTGTAGTCTTTTGGTTATTTATGATCTTATCTAGCTTCATAGAACTTTCTTCATGTTTGTGATAACAACTAATTTTACGATTCATCTCTTCTATTTGCATCCTTAAACCAACAGTCTCTTCTTCTAGCTTGCTGCAATAATCTATTTTCATGGTTATTTGCACTTTGAGATCTTCAGATATTTTCTTGGATTCTTTTATATGTACTTTCAAACTGGTTATGATTTCATTTGCATCCTCAAGCTTTCTTGAAATTTTCTTATTCTTTTTTCTTTCTATCTTCAATTCATCTAGAGCTGCAATTAGTTCCTCTTCCAAATTTACTTCTGCATCAATTTATTCTTCATCACATTCCTGTTATTTTTTTGTTTTTCTTCTTTGAGTGCCATGAAAAGAGCTTCACCTGTTTCCTTTTTAGAATCCTCACCGAAGCTGTCTTCTGATGAACTGACATTCTTGGAGATGAAACTTTTCTTCTTGAAGTTGCCTTTTTTGAAATTTGTTTTTTTCTTCCAGTCACTTCTTTCTTGGTGCGATCCTTCATCACTTTTGTTCTTCTCATTAAGTGGAAATTTAGCTACAAAATGCCCAACGCCTCCACAATTGAAACATTTAAACGGTAACTTTCCTCTGTATTTTCCTTTTTCCCTTTTTAGTTTTCAAACAAAGTTTGCTTCCATTTCATCTGAGGTCTCTTCTTCCTCAGATTCGTGTTTTACTTTCATATTTTTATGGGCTTTAAAAGTAGCTTCTCTGTTTGTGGGCTTATATTTTCCTATTCTCATCTCATATGCAATCAAAGAACCATGCATCTCATCCATACTAAAAGAATTTAGATCTTTAGCTTCTTCTAGAGCTGAAACTTTAGAATCAAATCTTTGGGGAAGAGATCTTAATACCTTTTTCACGATGACAGAATCTTTGATTTCCTCGTCGAGTCCTCTAATCGCATTAATGACTTCATTAACTCTCAGCATATATGCCTCTATGTTCTCATCGTCATTCATCTTTAATGCTTCGAATTGAGCTTGATGTGTTTGTAACTTGGCCTCCTTGATCTTAACGTCTCCTTCATTAATGCTCCTCAATTTGTCTCATATTTCTTTTGTCATTTTACAACTCATAATCTTTACCAGTTCACTGTCCACTAATCCGCACATGATAACATTCTTTGCTTTTGAGTCATTCTCAAACAGTTTCTTATCGACAGCATCGGTTGGAGAAGTGGTGGGTATTGTGTATCCACTATCTACTGAATCCCAAATGTCGTATCCCAAAGCACAAATATATGTCTACATCTTGAGTCTCCAAAATGCATAATTAGTTTCGTCAAAAAATGGTGCTTTGTTTGATGAGAAGCCTTCACCACCTGCCATTGTGTCACTTCCAAGATCACCCTAGCCGGTTAAGCTTATTCAGGAACTTGGCTCTGATACCAATTGTTAGTCTCACAATGACACTGAGAGGGGGGGTGAATCAGTGTAGCTCTTTTAAAACTTAAATCTTCAACTCTTAAAGACGAAATAATGAAAACTTGAAACCAAATAAAGCAAGTATAACAAGAGAACATCACACAACACAATATGTACCGAGGTTCACCGATTTGGCTACATCCTCAAAATGACTGTTTGGACTCCCATCCAAATCCAGCCTTTGCAAAGCACCAACTTTATAATCAATTTACCAGCACCCACTAGAAGGAGCACCAACCCCTGATTTATCTGCATCAACAGAAAGGAGCACCAACCCTTGATTTATCTGCACCAACATAAAGGAGCACCAACCCCTCTACCAAGCACCCACTTGATTTTGATATTGATAATAAAATGACATATGAATCTTCTCTTCTCACATAAAAATTGACTTTTCTCTTAGCTCATTTTGTCAATTGCTAAACGCTTTCTAGGTATTGTGAAGAACTCTATCTATGACCTCTCAAAATTTCAGCCAAAACTGATATCGTATGAGAAAGTTATGTCCAAAATACTAAAGTGATGTTTTTCACCTTTTTCCCAAAAACACGGATTTTCACTCTTTATTTTTCTCCACACACTCTTCTCTCCGCACAAAATAAAATCACTCTCTTCAATAAAACACTTCTAACTTAAATGCACACACTTGCATTCCTTTTCACTTTTCACTTTCTCCAAAGATATTTATTTAATGAAACTATTTAAAATAATATAACTCCCTTTTTTTATATTGAGAAGGCATTTCGTCAAACACGTCACATGCAAAGAATTGACACCTTACTCGTTCTCATACTTCGGAGCCACGTGACAACTCAAACCAAAAACAAAATATGATATATTTGATGCCTTGAAGGTATAACAATACTGAAACTGAAACTCTGGCGACTCTTCAAGGTCGAAACGGCCAACTAAAGGATTTTGCCCAAGTGGCACAAATTGACATAAAAGAGACCTGTAACGTTTTTTCAAAAATCATAACTCTCACCTCGTAACTCATTTTTCTCTTAAATTTTAAACGTAGAATATTTACAACACTGACTATGTCTAAACCAAAACTCACTGCCTAACTCCTTATGGTTTGCATGTACCACTTCTACAAAAACTGCTACTGACACACTTTTTCAAAAAAGAGCATTTTTGTGACAGTCTTGCAACGCTTGTAAAATTTGCCTCGTTTCTCCGTTTTCATTGAAATTTGGAACACATGTTATTGAAGATAACGACCACCTCCAGTTCAAATTTTTCTGCATAACTCCTTACGGTTTGTTCATAGTGCTTCTGGAAAAACCTACACTTTTTTAGCCTATACAACCACTTGCCAAATCATCCGCCAAGATACCGGAAACACCATCGATCACTCCAAACACTGTGTTGACATATCCAATGTTGTTCTGGACTATTTCTTGACATTTTTGCATGTTCCAAACTGATCCATCCTGTCCAACTATGCCCGTGGCAACTTTTGCAACTTTTTGACTATTTTGCTGCTTTGACAACTTTCTGACGATTTTTTCAACTTTTGCAAATTTGCACAAACAACTTGTAACAACTTCACCCAAACATCAAAAACATCCTCATAAGCATTTAACATCACTGTACATACTCTGAATAACCTCTGAATTCCTGTCCACTGCATCAATTGATCTATCTGACTGTGTTGACAACAATGACAATATTGTCGTTGCACCTTGCTCAACATATTCATAATTCATTTGGTAGATAGGATTTAATCTAATTGAGTTGAGAATTCACACATGTATACACAAAACATTATTGATGGGGCTCGAAGCAATTCTCTTTTTCAAAAATACCTTCATAAAACTCAAATTTAATAATATATTAAAAAGTTAAATATGATAAAAGGGTATGATTTAAACATGTGATTATGGATTATGATTTTCATATTGGAATGGGTTTTAAGTAGTTGATCGAATTGTTTGTACTTTGAATAGTGTCATATGCTTCACTTTCATGTTCATAGATGTATGATGTAATTTATAATTAATATTCTTGTAATAATAATTTATATTATAAGTTTTTTAGATTAAAATTTTGGTTATAAATTTTGTGTTTGATTTTAAGGTTAAAGTTTAAAATTACGAAGAAAAAATAAAATTAACATTTACAAGTTTTTAAATTAAGAGTTAAGAATTAACACAAATTTTTTAGGTCGAATGTTTAGCTTATTATTCTTAGTTGGAGTATGAGAAACCTTAAAGGAATGCATCTATCCTATCCTAAAGGATATGAATAAGTGACTAAGGCTAACATTGAAACAACCTTGATTATCTTAGCTATAATTGCAAATATATTTAAAAATATATAGAATTAAAATGAAAATTAATAAGAGATAAAAATTGACAGTCAAATTATAATATACTTGAAAGCATAGCTAATATAAGTTTTCAATGCACATTATTAAATTTATCAATCTTTATATTGACTAAAGTTATTCCATTCACTTGAGATTTTAAGAAGTATTTATTGATCTTTAAATTCAATAAAAATTAAATTTATGCATTTAATATTCAAAATTTGTAATATATATTAAAATTTTAAAATCATGTGTCAATAATATGATGCATCATATCCTTTATTGTATTATGATGAATTTTAGTAGCTAATTTTGACATAGTTGTAATGAATAGATAGCAAAATATTTTCTCTTAAAATTGATCCATCACAGATTAAATGCATAGATTGATCCATATTTTTAGTTATTATTTATACTTTTATCTACAAAATTAATATTTTATTAAATTAAAAATATATGTTTATATTTTAAAATCTTTCATTACATTTAGCGATAAGGGAGTAAGTGCATGCAAGAACCTTTTCTTGTGTTAGATCTTTGGGAAGAGTAGCGAATGACTGTGAGCAAGAAGTGAGTGCAAATAAGGAGTGCATGTAAGTAAGGACTAAGCCTTATATTTTATTGTTCCATATATTTGGGGAAATCCAAAAAATATATTCTTATGAGGAAAATCTAGGTAGAATGGAAGAAAGTCATTTTAAAAGGCCTTAAGCCCTAGTTCAAGAGGAAGAGTAAATCTATGGAGATCCTTATCTAGGTAACATATGTTAAAATGGGAAAGGATTATCAAGGGTGAGATAATCAACCATGATATAATTACTCTTACAAGCAAAGATTTAATATGTAAGTTCCATGGATATTGACCATTTGTTTTTGGATATTCAAAGTCAGATCAAGTGGAAATGGAGATTGAGTTCATATTATCCACAACTTTCCTTTTCAAATGATTTTTCTCACCATCTTCTCAAATTCTAAATTTAAGAATAAAATAATGAGTAACAACCAATGGTCTAGAGGGATAGATGGATTTTATTTAAGACCATTGAGTGATAATTTTTCTATAGAGGCAAATAATCTTAGAAGGCTTCCAGTTTGGGTTAGTCTTTTTGGACTACCATGTTAGCTTACTAATAAGGAGATTTGAGAATATTGGTAATACTCTAGGGGAATTCTTCCAAGAGGTACCATTTCTAGGGAGGTAAAGCATGTTGTATATACCCATATATGTGTTGCCATGGATTTCTCAAAAAAATTGCTATAACCCATTAAGATTATATTTGGATGAAGAGAATGTGATAAAAAAGTGGAGTATAAAACATTGCATTTTGATGTCGCAAATATTATGAGACTGGACACATAAAAAGATATTACAAAGTAAAAACAATTAAGGAAGAGAATTTTTTTGGTTATAATATAAATCTCAATATGGAGAAAAGGGATCATACTCTAGTAGAAGCGAGATAAAATGAAGGATTTTCCACTCCCAAAAAGTGATAAAGAAATTCTCTCTACGTCATTATATGGAGAAGGTTATTATGGTTCACTTAGATCAACTATTAGAAGAAAAAAAGAAGGATATAATTGATGAGGAATTACAATGTGGAAGTTCAAATTATAAAATAATTAAAGGTGTGAAGATAATGTGAAGGCAACTTTTAAAATAAAGGAGGCAAAAGAGATCAAGTTTGATCTAGGTAAATAGACTTCATTGTCCTCAAGTAGTATAAAATGATCTCCTTTTAATAAAAATGAAATTCATGTAGTGTTTATTCCTTGCATCGGGGTTTTAAGAGTGGCATAATAAAGAAATGAGCACAAATGATATCCATGTCAATTTAAGGTTTTTAGGGAAGCGTAAGAAAATAATTACTATGGATCATCATCCTAGCACTTAAAGGGTTTTCAAGGCAACATAAAAAAAAGTGTTTTGAGGTTATTCATTACACTTAAAATTCTTTAAGACACATAAGCCTATATATGATAAGTCCTACTATGAGTAGTATAGAAAAATCAAAGATATTTATGAAGATGAAAGTGTTGGTGGGAATGAAAAAAGAGAGGAAGACACTTAAAGTAGGAACAAAGAGAAAATAAAACACAAATGGATATCAATATTAGAAAATAAAAACAAATATTGTAAGTATTAATAAGAAACAAGGATCATCCCCCAAATAAAAATTAAAAGTGATGATGAAAATGGTATTTTAGAATATTAGAGTTATGAATAAGACCCTTCAAAAAATAATTATTAGAGAATTAATATGTTGTTATGGTATTGAGTTTATTTTAAAATGAAAAACAAAAATCAGTAGTGAGTAATACAAGGATGCACTCAAAAAAATTGAAATATGGGGGATCGTCTAATAGTTTTTGCTATAGCAGCTTTAGGAGCAACAATATGGAATAAACAAAGATGGATAAACAATTACTAGTAGTAAGAAGCAATTGTGTTGCTAGCCCTTTTATAGGAAAGAGTTGAGTTTATAAATTTATATGCTCCAACTATAGTTACTCCTTGTGAAATATGTTGGAAGGACCTCAATTTATTTATGTCAAGTTCAATGGTGAATGATCTACGATTTCTTAGGGTGACTTCAACATAGTTCTCTCCTATGAAAAATGGTGGTACTCCTAGATGGTCTAAGTAAATGGAATATTTTGCTTCATTTATCAATTCAAATGGTCTTTGGGATAGTAGAAAAAGTGGATAAATGTTGTAAATAGACTATACAGCCTCTTTATATGTTTTATTACTAGTAGTATCAAATCACAAATCCATTCTCTTGAGATGTGATCTACTTAATAATGGTCATCCAAATCCATTTTGATTTTAGTCTATGTGGCTCAAAGATCCTGATATCTTATAGATGATTATGTTCAAAAGATGAAATATCTAAAGGCACAAATGAATATTTGGAATACCAAGTCTTTTGATAACATATTTAAAACAAAAGAAGAAATTAATTCAAACTCAACAATTTACAAGAGATAACAGAAATCAATGGAATGGACAATATACATATGTCCAAGAAAAATAACTACTTTATAATTATCATAATATATTGAAAAAGAAAGAGTTACATTGTTCTAAAAAATCTGATATATGGTTTAAGGAAGGCGATAAAAATACCAAATATTTTCATGCTATAGCTAAAATAGTTTTGTCTTTTGGTTGAATAAAAAATATCTCAATTACAAATGGAAGGTGTATTGAGTAAGAAGAAAATATTATAAAGTAAGTTAATTATTTTAATGATATTATATCAAAAATTAGGTAAGATATGATAGAGGTAAGATTTTGCAAAATATTCCATAAATTATCACACAAGTATAGAATAAAATTTTAATGAGGGAGATCTCCACAAAGGATCTATAAGGTAGTTTATTAATTCCACCCTAACAAGGCACTTGACACTAATGGATTTCCTTATTTTTTCAAACATTTTGTGGTTTGTTGAAGAGTGACATGTTGGTTGTGATTGAAGAGGTTAGGAAAAGAAGGCTATAATAAGTGAGATCAATGCCACCTTTATTGCATTGGTTATTAATAAATTCAAGATAAAATAATTTGATAGTTTTTGTAGAATAAGCATTTGTAATATTATTTATAAGATAATTTTTAAAATTATGGTCAATAGATTGAAAAAATAAATAAATTGTGTTATCATAGAGGAACAAGGTGGTTTTGTTCATGTTAAAAAAATTATTGATGGTGTAATAATTGAACAAGAGGCCATACCTTCTCTTCATCCCATGAAAATCTAAGTATGCTTCAAAAATTATAAATGAACAAAACTTATGCTATGGTTTACCGGAGGTTTATACATGGTATTGTCATAAAATTTGGTTTTGATCAAGGTTGGCATGAATGGATTAACTATTATAAAAAACTAAAATATTCTATTTTGATTAATGGATCCCCTACCTGATACTTTGGCTCATCCTGTGGATTCTACGAAGGTGACCCACTATCTTCTTACATTTATTATTCTTGTTGAGGCATTGGGGAGAGCTTCCTCAAACACAAAAATATAAGAAAAAAATAAAGGTATTCAAATTGCAACAAAATTGCCCTTGGAATCTCATATCCAATTTTTTGTTGATACTTTTTATTTGGGTCGTCCCTGAATTAGTGAGGCCATGAAGTTTAAGTCAGATTTATAAAATTTAGGATATTTTTTATTAATACTGACCTAGATTTATAACATGTTATCATGTATATTTTAGGATTTAAAGTTGGAAAATTACCATCAACATTATTAGTATTCCTTTATCTCATAAAATAAATAAGAGGAGCTTTAGTCTCAAGTTAAGATAGAATGAAATTTGGTTTGGCAATTTAGCAAGGTAAGTTCTCAACCATGGTTAGAAGGCTACAACTCATAAATAATACATTGTAATATTTCACTATCTATCTGGTGTCACTTTCAAGGTTGCCAACATGTATATCATTTAAATATAATAAAATGCAAAGAAGTTTTCTTTGGAAAGGATGTGACGAAGATTTAGGTTTTCTCTTTGTAAGTGGGATAAGATTGGTAAAGGAAAAAATATTAGATGGCTAGGCTTGTAAAACTAGAGACTTTTGAGGATGGGATAAGGGATAAAACTTGGCTAGAGAGTATAGAAAGATCAAGGAAAGAGTTAAAAAAAATACTTCAAAATATATAGTTTTTGTTAATGTAATAAAATTGCTTAGGAAACGAACCTTACTTAGAGCATTAGCATGTGGAACTTCATATAATATAGTTTGCAATAAATCAAGAAGTTAAAAAATATGGGAAAATTCATAAATTTTTGGTTTGATGCTTGGTTGAAGCCTTAACTTCTTATTTTTGGTCCAAAATGACAATGGTAGCTCAGGTATATTAGTTAGAATTAGAGTATATTACATCATTTGGGTGATATTATGTAATCTACCTAAGGTATATAGTTAGGAAATTATATTAATTTAGGGGGAAGTTATCTAGTTACTTGGGGAAGAAGTAAAATATACACAAATATCATTGTGCATGTTGTAAGTGTGCAAGGTGTCCCCTTGTACAACGAGGTAGAGTGGTAACCAAGGAATCCATATTCCTATATAAAGGGCCACATAGTTCCAATTGTATATCATCACTTCTATTCATTCAATAAGATGTATATTACTTTGATCTCTATCTCATAGTGTAATGCAATGTTGCTAAAGCCATCAGTGGTATCAAAGCTACAATCGTTCGTAGATAGGAATAAGGAAAGTCATTGCTATAGGTTTTAGAAAATAGATGAACCTTTGAACCTACCACTTGCAAACTCCATTGCTTTTATATTGTTTGAAGAGCTCAGAAAGAATAAGGAGATCAAATCAGTTTTTGATAAGTAGAATATTTGGTACAATTATCGCCATCTGACAACAAGCCCAAAAGTTAGAAGGTAGAAGTCCAAAAGGAGATCTACCAAATATTTGAAAAAGAAGAACTTGGAAAGGAGTGCTAAATCCCTAGAAGAGAAGGTTTTTGCAAGGAGTTCCAAACCCTCAAAGGAGAAGAACGAGGTAGGAAGTGTTAAAAAAAAATACTGAAAATCCTGTCTAAAGTCAAAATTCAACAAGGAGACTTGAAGACAGGAGTTTTTCAAGACATCCTACTTGAAGCAACAACTTGGTGTTTTTTAGACATCAAAATCTACATCCTCTACAAAAGTGGGAGAAGTATGGAAAAAGGTAAGCAACTTTTGGTGCAAGAAGATTCATTAATTAGATTACTTATAAAATTTATTAGAGCACCTAGATTTGGATTAAACTTGCAAGAGAAAAATTAGATTGCAGTTTTCTAAAGTGCAAAAGAGAAAAGATTATTTTTAAGGATTTATTTGCATAGTTGATTAGATTTTAGATTTATCTTATATCAACTACCTATCATCTACATTAAAAAAAAATGAGAAGACTAGGTCCTACAACTTTGATTGTAGTGAAATTGCATAATAACTCTTAAAGATTCATTTTAGGTTATTCTTGATTAGTTACAGTAAATTATTAAATTCATGCATTTGAGAGTTGATTGGAGTGATAAGGTGTAATATTAGTGCATTAAAAGTGAAGGACTTGTACTATTATACTACTCTAAAAAGGAAATTAGTTTTGTATTTTTTGAAGGGCACAAAATCTAATTTATATCAAGTGTCTAAAGACACTATTGAAGCACAAAAATATGCAACTTTTTGTGGCCAAAAGAAGCCACCCAAAAAATGTTAGAATCCTCTAAAATTTGGAGAAGAACTTAACTAACCAAAAACATAAATAGAAGCTTCAAATATTGAGACTTGGTGAGTCTCAAATTCAAAACATTACAAAGTTGGATGCAAGGAAAGAAAGTGCAGAAAATTGCATCAATTGAAAAGCTTCTATCTACTGATTTTTAAGCTTGGATTTGTTATCAATGTGTCCAAGAAAAAAGGGAAAGGTGTATCTACTCATAAAATACAACCTCGAAACCCTTGTATTACAGGAAAAATCTGCCACAAAACCAGAATTTCAGATCTGGAAATAGAGTGCAAAAGGAGGCATATTAAAAGAAGCATTATATACAATATTATAATACATTATATTGCAGTACTCTAATCTAGTTTTTTGCAGAAAAATAACAGATTTGAAAGTGCCACAAAAGAGGATACTAACTACAGGGTAAATATGCCAAGGAAGGTCAAACATTAGCACTCTTCTTCCCAAGCTAAAAGGAGCCACACAAAGGGCTCATCTTGGATGTGCGTACCTACAAAATCAAAGCTCATATCAAATTATCTTCGAGCTACATTTACATAGACAAGATAGTGCACATCTACTTCTAAAAATATGTCAAAAATCTACAAAGCATTCAACATGATTAGAGATATAAAAGAGAAGGAGCAAAGGTGTTATATTTGTGGTCTCTAACTTGGAGAAGACTATCCACCAAAGGAAGCTCCAAATCATCCAAGCTCCATAACACATTGTCAATCCACCTGCAGAAGAATAGTTTGCTTGTTGCCCAAGCAACATAGCAAAGCAAAGGAATAGCTACAAAAGGGTTTGAGGAGTTATAATCTCCATATTTGAATACATTACTTGAAACAATTCCATGCAGAGATACCACTTGGCATAATAGACATCATTCCTCTCTCAATGTTCAAGAAACTTCCACGTAGGAGTTACATAGAAGTGGTAACACTTGATATTCTCCACCAGCTTCACATGAAGATCTCATACATTTTAGATTTCTTTAAGAGTGTCGAACAAAGAACTTGGGACGTTACAAAAAGAAGGGAACGCTCACTTGTAATAGACGTGACACATGTCACAAAGCCTATGATTAATTATCCATAAAAGTTATTTGAAGTCCAAGTTCAAAGTGTGAGCAGAGCACAGTCAAAGATGTCCAAGGAGGGAGCGAAGCATAGTCAAAAATATTTTAAGCACAATTTGGAAGGCAAAAGGAGTATTAAAGGCCCCTGTATTTTGAAATTCAAACCTTCAGTACTTACGTACAAACATTAAAGACTAGAAACTCCAAGGGATCTCCATTATTTGTAGTGCCAAAGGTGTCACTTACATTACTATTATATTCAGCCACAAAAAGCATCGAACAGTGAGGATATTTTGCATCTAAAAAGGTAAGGTTTAATCCCATTTATTATTGCTTTCATAGTTGGAGATATAAGGGTTATAATTAAGGTTAAAACTTAGATTTTGAAAGCAAAATCTATAAGGGATAACTTATCTCATTGATTTAACATTTGCAATTTAATCTACTTGGATTAAAATATTTAACATTTTGCAATTATTATTATTTTTTTCTAACTTTACAAACTTGGGAGCCACAAGGATTACTCCATAAAATTTATTTTGTCAAAAATTAGAAATAATCTAAGGGATATAAAAGAGGGTATTAGGGTTTCTATCTAGGTTGAATATATTTATATATATATATATATATAAGGGGTTATTACTTGTCTCAAACCTCTAAAAAGGACAAAATAATTTCAACTTTAAAACTTCTCCAAAATTGGAAAGTTCTTAAGAGTAATAAGGTGTTAAGAAGTTGATTTTTTGATCTTTACAAAACTTGTACAAAATCAACTAGAATTGAACTATAGCACTATATCATAAACTTTTGGTATATATATTTAGGTGCAAGTAATAATATGATAGGAAACATGCTTTGATTCAACTCTTTGAAGAAAAAAAAAAAAAAACTAGTTGCAGTAGCAAACACCAAAACATATGAGGAATCGAGGATATTCCAATAAAGCTTAAAGATGGAAAAGGAATAATAAAAAATGTATTGTGTGTTCCAAGATTAACTACCAATATCATTTCTGTTTCTCAAATCATGGATCAAAACTTAACTATTGAGTTCAAGGTTCTTAGTGGAAAAAATCAATGTCACATCTCCAAGTAGGGAATAATGATAGCATCAACATCATATAAAAATGGCCTATTCATCTTGGATATAGCTATTCACTCAGCTCTTTTAGTCAATGCTTTAGAACTATGGCACAAAATACTAGGACATACCAGTGAGACATCACTGAAGGAGTTATTCATATATCAAATGATGGAAGGACTACCCAGTCTATCTCTGGAAACTATTGTATGTGTAGAATGTTTAGCAGGAAAACAACATAGAATCCCTTTCAAACTTTGGTATCACAAAGCTCAACATCCTCTAGAAATGATATATACAGATTTATGTGGGCCAATAAAAGTTGATAGTGTTGGAGGACATAAATACTTTCAAATTTTTATTTATGATCATACTAGAAAATGTGGGTATATTTCATGAAGTACAAATCAGAAGAATTTAGCTACTTCAAACAATTCAAACTTCAAGTGGAGAAAGAATTAGGAAAGACTATAAAAGCACTTCATTCAGATAGAGGAGGATAATTTGTTTCTAAAGAATTTAATTCCTTTCTTTAAGACAATGGAATCAAAAGATAACTTACTACAGTATACTCACCTCAAAAACAAGGGATTGCAAAAAGAAGAAATAGATAAATAATGGAAATGGTAAGATGTATGCTAAAATAAGTACAACTTGATCACAAATACTGGACTGAAGTAGTACATTCAAGCATATTACACCAGAAGAAGCATGGTCAGGATAAAAGACCAACATAGAAAGACTAAATATCTTTGGATGCAAAGCCTACATGCATATTCCAAATTAAAAGAGAACCAAGCTGGATGACAAAAGTATGGTAGGGATATTTATTGGCTACGATAATGAATCTACAGGATACATAATATTAAACCTTATTAGAGTAATATTCCATTACTTGGGATACTTACCAATTACTCCACTAGGTAAAATAAGCTAGTGTATTGCATTACACTACTTAGGATTTATTACTACATTTACTGTTTTAGTTTCTACCATATAGATATTTACTGTCCTAAATATCTAATGGTAACTAGCCTAAATATCCTAGGGTAGTCAATCCTAAACCTAACTCTCTACCTAGCCTAATGCGTTTGTTAGCTTGGTTAGTGGGGAATTAGTTAGGTTTACTATTCATTGTATTATATAAACATTAGTCTTAAACCTAATGTTTAGTTAGATTAATTTGATTATTATTTGATCTGACTTACCTTGCATCATTGGTATCATCGCAGCCGGGTGGCCTAATACGAGCTTCACTCGTTCCACCCGACCTGGACCTGGCATGGTCTTCGAGGGCCCTGCTGGCCCTCAGGACCTGCATGGATCCCGAGGTAGATCCCAGGCAGCAGGGCCCGTAGGCCCATATCATCGAGCGACCACGAGAGAGGGCCCGCAGGCCCACATCACCGGGCGACCACGGGAGCAGGCCCGCAGACCCCAACATATTTGACAGCATTCTATTGTCTGACCTATCGGGCCTGACAGGAGGCTAGAGCTCACATCACAGGGCCCAAATATCGAGGGCAAGAGGCCCTCTGATTATCGACAGTAGCTAGTGTTGCCCTCATGGGTCCAGCACACAATCGAGAGGGCACGCGCCCTCCCAGGCAGAAACTGGACCCAAACCCGAGGGCAGGAGCACCCTCAGGTCTAACCAACACTGACAAGGGACATACCTGTCAGGGGATCTGACACCTCTGATCCTCGACGATCGTGACCGGTGGCACAGATTCGACGATCGAGATCTGCGAGGGCAGGCACGCCCTCTGATCCTCGATGATCAACGGCACAGATTCAATGATCGAGATCTGAGAGGGTAGGAGCACCCTTTGATATCCGATGACTAGATCAAAGACCCTACAACTATGGACCAACTCTCAGACACAAATCTCGAGGACAATCATAGCTAGGACCCATGCATGCTTGGGCATAAATCTTGAGGCATTGACTCAACCACTGGATATGACACATGGCAAGAACCACCTGGATAGGACATCTGGACAAGACTAGATATGTGGCACAGCCATTGGACAGGACACGTGGCAAGCACCACCTGGACAGGACACCTGGATCAGATTAAGACATGTGGCGAACAACCACTGGATGAGGGACTGGACTAGACACGTGGTGAACAACCACTGAATGACAGACTGGACATGTGGTGGCCATGTGGCAGACAGCCACGTGTGCCACATGACACTTGGACCCCTCCGACGGTGCCACGTGGGCAACAGCAAAATGGGTCCGACAGACCTTGATTTCCCGCAGGCAATCAAAGAGCACTGTGTGCTCTATTGCTTTTAAGCAACATAAAATCACCCGCATGGGCGATGTGGGATAAATCCCACTCATTTCCCCATCGCTCAACGGGGAAGCCTTCAAGGTGAAGGCGCGCCACCTCCCTTCCCATCGGGCCAGCTAGCCCGACCGGCGGAGGGGCCAGCGCTAAGGCGCTGCCCGACGGGAGGTCGCGAGTTCGACTCCCGTCGAGGCAAAAATATTTTTTGCCACGAGGAGCCCGCGGCAAGAAATAAATTAAAGGTTAATTTTTTTTTTTTTTTTAATCATTTTATTTAATAATTTAATATCTTTTGTCTAAAATCAATTTTTTTTTAAATTACATTGATTTTTTACAAAATTAAATTTTATTATTAATTAAATAATGATTAGATTTATTAAAATTTTGCATTAAAATAGAGAATTAAGGATTTTTTTTGCAAACAAATCAAAAAGAGCTTTTGTTTTCTCCAAGAGGGGATATAAGACATAGAAGAGCACTTATTTTTCTTGCAAATTAGAAAGCCATAAAACCTCTTCTCCACCTTGTTAATTTTGCATACAAGAAAGGATCAAACTTGAATTTTTTTTTACAAATTAGACAACAAGGAGACTGAAATTTTTTTTTGTAAAATTCATAGCCAAAAAGTGCATTTGTTTTTCTCCAAGAGGGGGATATAAGACATAAAATTGTACTTTCCTTTTGCAAAATTGAGAAGAATTTAAAGCCTTAGGCCCATAAAAACTAGGTTGTGTGTCGACTAGTTCTGGAAGCCTTCCAAATGTGGGTCGTGTGTCGACTTGTCTTGGAAGGAGTGCTCAAAATTGTTAATTTTGCAAAATACAGGGGAGAAGACAACATTGTACTTCTTTTGCAAAATTGGAAAACAAATTAGGAGACATAAAAATATCATTTTTTTGCATAACACAAAACACACATTTTGTTGCAAAAATTAAAAGGTGCATTTTTTATTTTACTTGACACCTTTATTGGCAAATTAGGCGCATTTTCGGTTGCATCCGACACCTAGGTGATAAGGATTTTGTGGGCATTTCTTGTTTGATTATTGCATTATTTCTTTTGCAATTATAAGTCATAGAATCAAGAACACACTCAAATCCAAAATTTCACAAATTTGTGTAACTCCTTGCACAGATTTAAAGCCAAAATTACTTGATATTCTCTCCTAAATAAACAAAACCCCTAATTCACTCTTATTTTTTTGGCTTAATTTCCTCAAACTTTTCATCCTTCTTGAAGGGAGTTAAGGCAGGTGCCATTAAATATATGTTTGAGTGAATTATATTTTGATACTCTCTTAGGGTAATCAAAAGAAAGAATAAGTTTTTTGAAAATAAGGAACCTTAAAAGTAGCAATCCTTTGCACTAAGGGGGGATAATTCCTTTCTTCCTTCAAACATAGATTTTGATAAGAGGGAAATAAAACTTGTAAAGGCAATCAGAAAAGTCCAAGTCATCAACCTTTTCTTTTAGACTTCATAATAGCAATCATGCTTGAAGTACTTGCAATAAGAAAGGACAAATTGGTGAATTTTTTTGATCAAATTGCCTAGAAAAACATAGTTTTGCAAAACTTGTAAAATGAAAACCAAGACACCATTCAGTGTTGGTTTCAAAACAAGCAAAACTAAAATGGCAAAGGCACATCACAGAAGCCATATTTTTAGTGAAGTGTCTCATTCTGATTCTGTTTCTGGTTCAAATATAGCACAAGGAGTGCTAAATTGCTAAAAACAGTTTTGAATAGGGAAAACACATGTGTCCCTTGGGCAAAAACACCATATTCTCTTTCTCCTCTTTTAGGCTTCATAAATAGCATAAGTTTTTTGTTTGAAGACCTTGCAATAAGGGGTGCTTGTACCTCTTTTAGGCTTCATAAATAGCAAATTATAGGTGTTTGAAGTACTTGTAACAAGAGGAGCGACTTTTTGTGATGTAAAAATTGCCTAGGAGGCAATATTTGTAAAATATTTCACAACATTCTTGCGTTGCACACTTTTTGCAATTGAGGGGGGATATCCATTTCTTTTCTTCACTGATTTTTGTAAATAGGGAATATGACTTATAAGGGTGCATTTTTGGTTTTGACCGACACCTTAGTCACACTTCCTTCAGAAATCAATTACACTATGTTTTGCAACAAGAAGGGGGGAACTTATAAGGGTGCATTTTCAGCAGTGACCGACACCTTAGCTACCTTATCTTTTGCAAATTCATATTGTAAATGAATGAACCTTGTATGAAGTGATCTATTCTACTACACCTAACGATTGTAGTGGTTGGTTACCCATGCAAATCGGTTGGATGATGTGAATACCATAAGGACATTCGTTGGCATGAATACATAGTGAGGAATGACCCACTTTTTGCTTAGGAGCAACCATAGCACTGTGATAGAGCAAAGAACCAGCAGATCAACATCTTCTTCACTATATTGGGGCAGTTATATACTTCACCCAAATATTGTTGTATAGAGGGATATGTATGTATTACCCAAATAATGTAATAAGGGGGGATGTTAGAGTAATATTCCATTACTTGGGATACTTACCAATTACTCCACTAGGTAAAATAAGCTAGTGTATTGCATTACACTACTTAGGATTTATTACTACATTTACTATTTTAGTTTTTACCATATAGATATTTACTGTCCTAAATATCTAGTGGTAACTAGCCTAAATATCCTAGGGTAGTCAATCCTAAACCTAACTCTCTACCTAGCCTAACGTGTTTGTTAGCTTGGTTAGTGGGGAATTAGTTAGGTTTACTATTCATTGTATTATATAAACATTAGTCTTAAACCTAATGTTTAGTTAGATTAATTTGATTATTATTTGATCTGACTTACCTTGCATCAAACCTATCTACAAAGAAATTTTACATTAGCAGAGATGTGATATTTGATGAGAAAGTCAAAATCAACACAAATGAATCTAGTAGTGACACATAATTTCTCTTGAATCTACCTGAAGAAGACACAATAAGTATAGAGTTAGAATTAGAAGTATAAGATACATAAGCATCAACTGTACTACAAATAAAAAACCAATATGGCTTAGGGATACTCTCAGAGAATCAAACCTGGAAAGGATGCCAGATCTAACCACCATAGGACCTAAAACTCGCAACATGACCATAATGAACAGAGGAATATTAAGTAACACAGTGGAACATGTATCAGCTTCTCAAGCCCTTAAAAACTCACACTAGAAAGCAGTCATGAAATTTGAATATGCATCACTCAAGAAGAATAATATATGGGATCTACTAAATTTACCTCTGAAAAAAATAGTGGGATGCAAGTGGGTATACAAAATAAAATACAAAGCATATGGGACACTTGATAAGTACAAGGCTCGACTAGTGGCCAAAGGGTATACTCAAATAGAAGGAATTGACTATGAGGAAACATTTGCACCAATAGCTCGAATGACTACTATATGAATAGTTTATGCTCTAGCAGCACACTAGGGGTGGTGACTTCATAAGATGGATGTAAAAAGTGCATTCCTTAATGGTGACTTAGAGGAATAAGTCTATATGACACAACTTGAAGGTTTTGTCATACAAGGACAAGAAAGTAAGGTATGCAAATTGAATAAATATCTATATGGTTTAAAACAAGCTCCTAGAGCATGGAACATCAAGATCAATAATCATCTACTACATCATATTTTCAATAGAAGTACAACAAATCCCAATTTGTATACCAAGAAGATTGGAAATGATATCTTGATTCTCATAGTATTGATGACATAGTGATTATTGGAAGTTCAGAATAGTTAGTAAGTGATATCAAGAAGGATCTTGAAAAGGCTTTTGAAATGATAGATCTGGGCCTAATGACCTACTGCCTTGGAATAGAAATTTATCAAGGAGAAGATAAAATAGCTATCACTCAATCAAAGTATGCAAAAGCTATTCTTGAAAAACATAGAATGATAGAGTACAAGCCCAAGGATACACCAATGGAACAAGGAATTCAACTATCCAAAAATGATGAAACACCACTATTTTTAGCAACAGTATATCTTCAATTGATTGGAATTATTCTATACTTACAAACAGTCGACCAGACATAGCATTTGTAGTAAATTATATTTCACAATTTATGCAAGAACCAAGAGAAAGTCATTGGAAAGCTACGAAAAGAATATTACAATATATTATTAAGACTATAGACTATGGATTAATGTATATGAAGAATATCAAAGACTTTTGTCTACAAGGATACTTAGATTCAGATTATGTTGGGTCTATTGATGACAAAAAATCTACATTAGGTTATGTCTTCTATCTTGTATCAGGACCCATATCTTGGCACATCAAGAAACAACATACAGTGGCATAATCATCAACTAAAGTAGAATACAGACTAGTAAGAGATACAACTTGTGAAGCCCTATGGTTGCAATACATACTATTTGACATGGGACTCAGATGAACTTTAACTATGATATTCTGTGATAATCAAGGATTACTGAATTTGATCAAGAATCTAATCATACATGAAAGAACAAAGCATATTGAAGCTCAATGTCATTTCATCATAGAACACTTTTAGAAAAAGCATATCATCCTCAAGTATGTAACTACAGAATATCAGCTGGTAGACATCTTTACAAAGGCACTTGGAAAAATAAAATTTCAAACATTTAGAGATCATCTATGTGATTTAAGAGAACCTCATACCAAATAATGTAATACAAGGGGGTGTTAGAATTAGAGTATATTATACCATTTGGGGTGATATTATATAATGTACCTAAGGTACATAGTTAGGACATTAGATTACTTTAGGGGGAAGTTATCTAGTTACTTGAGGAAGAAGTAACATATGCACAAGTGTCATTGTGCATGTTGTAAGTGTGCAAGGTGTCCCCTTGTACAGCTAGGTAGAGTGTTAGCTAAGGAATCCATCTTTCTATATAAAGGGCCACATAGTTCCATTTGTATATCATCACTTATATTCATTCAATAAGATGGTGTATTGCTTTAATCTTTGTCTCGTAGTGTAATGCAATGCTGCTAAAGCCATCAACATTTAGCTTGTAAATATTCAAAGCTAAAAAAATATATTAATATGACTTGGTCGAAGGAGAGTAACTCAAAAAAATAATGGATGAGCTTTAAAGAATGCTTCAAGAGTCTTATTTACCTAATTTCATAGGGAAGGATGGGTTGATTTAGAATGTACCAAAAGACGATGGATACTCATTAAGTAATGATATAAAGCTTTAGAGCAATAAAAAATTCCTACACCCAATGATTTTTCTTGGAAAAATATTTGGTCACTCGAGGCCCTCCCTAGGGCTTCAACACTCCTTTGGTTAGTAGTCTATAACAATATTCTTCTAGGTGAGAGTCTATAAATAAGATAATATCATAGACTCTTCAGGTGTTCCTTGTGTAAGAAGGATCTTTATTTCTTAATTTTCCCTTCACTTACACCATTAGGCATTGCTTTTTAAAAATATGAATTGGGTGGCTCTACCACAATTGAAGAATTGTTGAAATACTGGATTTATTATTTCAAAGCTAAAACTTTATGCATCTTGTGAAGGATTGGTCTACCATTATTTGTTGGAATTTATGAATTGAAAGGGATAATATATTTATAAGTAGAAATCCCAAAATCATGCCCAGGTTTAGAATTATTTTTAGCCTCTTTTGTAGAATGTTTACAAATATGGTTCTCCTCATGAATAGATCAAGTTTAGAAAAAGAGGTGTTTATCTCTTAGTTACATGATTTGAATATACATGGAAGGATCATCTATGATAATGGATTTAACATAAAGGCTATGCATTGATCTATAGTAAAATAGAATTATCTAGAAATTAGGTTTATCAAATTAATTTTGAATGGTATCTAGAAATTAGGTTTATCAAATTAATTTTGAATGGTATATAGAAATTAGGTTTATCAAATTAGTTTTTAATGGTGCTTCCATATAAAATCTAGAAGAAGGTAGCATGAGGTAGTATTTTTTGAAATAATAAAGTCAAATTTCTTCTCACTTACTCATAATCATATGGGACTCCAACTACCAACTATGCATAAGCTAGCTCTCTTCTTGTAGGCATTAAAATTGTTAATGAAAAATGATGAAAACATATTTCAATTGAGGGAATTCAAAAATTATTATAAATGTTATAAAAAATGGATGTGGGGATTGGATCAATAATAACATTATTTTTTATTTTAATCAGCTACTACTAGAGGTAGTATCATGGAAATGTTAATATATATATATATAGAGAGAGAAGGAAATTGGGTAGTAGATAATTTAGCCAAATGCATTATTGATCTTCATCTTGGCAAAATTCAAATTTTAGAAGGTAATTGGCCAAATGAGATTTTATCTCTAAATGAAAATGATGTCAAGGATTTTATTGTAGGAACATAATAATTTCATGAATATGAATAATATCTTTGATAGAAATACAATATTGACAACCATGCATATATGTTTTGACAATATTTAAACCCAGGTCTCCACCTTAAAAGTCCATATAATTACCTAGTTGAACTCATGCCATTTGATATAAAGACAAGATTGACAACTATGCATATATATTTTAGCAAGATTTAAACCCAGGTATCCTCCTTGAAAGTCTATATAATTACCTAGTTGAACTCATGCCATTTGATTATATGTTTGTGATAATTAAAATTGTTATTTTATACAAGAATTATGCAATATGTTTAGTTTGAATTAATTAAATTCTTTAATCTATTGAAATAAATTAACATACATTCTTATTTTAATTATTATTTTTTAATTGGTTATATGGGATTGAAACAAGGTCTACTTGTATTAGATCATGACCACATAGTGGTATCACAATTGTTTGGCTATTATGCATGTATCGCTTGGCAAGATTCAAACCTAGGTCTTGAAAGTTGAGGAATATGACTGGTTGAGCCAATGCCATTTGATATTTTAATTACTTTACCAAAATATATTTATATTTTAATTCATTAAATTAGAGTAAAATTTATGATAATATTTAAATAAAATGCTACTAGATGTGTTCTAAAAAAAAGGATTTTTAAAAAATATTGTTCAAAATGCTTATTCTTGTTTGTATTGCTTTTAATCTCTCGGGATTATGTTCTACTCATTCTACATGATTATATTTAAAGGGATATTATTCTTTGTAAAAATTATTAGTATGGAAGTTGAATTAGATGAAATCTGCCAGGGTTTTGGACTAGGTAAAACTTTGTGGTGTAAGTTCAAGAATACGATAGATTTGGATTTTTACTTCTACTATTAGCAATTTTATTACAAGTAAGAACAACATGTAAAAAGATCTCTTAGGATTTTCATATGCATTGGTAAGAGGTAAATATTTTTTTTCACTTCTAGGATTCTATAGGTAAAGATAGCATGCAAAAAGACAAGGAAGAACTTTCTCTCTCCATTTTTTTTCTTTCTTAATGTATTAGTAGGAGGCAAACCACTCATGTCAAAAAAGAAGGTGGGAATTTTTGGAATCCACACATGTTTTTAGAAATAAACAGAAATAATCCATCCAATCAAATCTTATACAAAAATGTAAAAAGAACAAAAAAGAAAAGATATGGTTGACACACATAGGCACCATAAGTAATCACTATATTATCCATGGATAAGAATCACAACACTCCAATAATAAAATGAGAAGTGGCACTGATACAAAAATCCCAATTATATAAATGAGTTTAACCCAAGCTGACATAACAAGAAGGTTTAAAGTTAATTACAAGTTATATAGTAGGTTAAACCATAACAAGGTTAACCATGGCCTATATAATTTACATAAAAAATATTACAATAAATTCAATACATTGTACAATGAATACCCTTAGACCTATCCAATATTACATCATAAATGTCGACCTTTACCATGAATTTGATTACACTTTCAATACCCCCTAATAATCTAAATTGAGAGACTAAGGAGAGAAGACATTAGTCACAATAATATCTCTCCCATAATGGATGCTCTAGTGGGCCTCTGCATTTTGAGGTAGAGTTATTTGGATCCTCCCATCATCTAAAAATTTCTATTGCAAAAATATTTCCTACATAATAGTCTCCTTAGGCTAGACTGTAGTCATCATTGCCACTCTCAGACACTCCAACACACACCCAATAAATACTTTCATGAGGACTTCAAATAAAGAAGAGAAGTCAAGATCACCACTTCCTTTAAAGATAAGCTCCTTCAATCTTCCATAGTTACATAAAATATGATAATTACATAAATGATTTTAACCTAAGCCGACATAACAAGAGGGCTTAAGGTTAATTACAAGTTAAAAAGTGGGCTAAATCATAACAAGGTTAACTGCGACCCATAAGGCTTACATAATAAAATAATATAATAGTTCAATACATTGTACAATGAATTCCCTTAGACGCATCCAATATTACATCATATAATGTTGACCTTTACCATGAATTAGATTAAACTTTCAACAACTTCTATAGTTTAAACTGAAGAACCAAGGAGAGAATAAATTAGCAACAATGATATATAACAAGGTTAACCACAACCCATAGGGATTACACAATAAAATATTATATTAAATTCAATACATTGTATAATGAATGCCCTAAGGCCTATCCAATATTACATCATTATAATGTTGACCTGCACCATGAATTGGATTACACTTTCAACACCTCCCATAATCTAAACTAAAAGGCTAAGGAGAGAAGATATTATCAACAATAATATCTCCCCCCATAATGGATGCTCTAGTGGGCCTCTGCATTTTAAGGTAAATTTATCTATATCCCCCCATCATCTAAAATTTACAGCTATAAATTATTTTCTACACACGAGTCTCCTTAAGATAGACCATAGTCATCACTACCATTATTAGACACTCCCACACACATCCAAAAATACTTTTTCTAGGACTTCAAGTGAAGAAGAGAAGTCAATATCACCACCTCCTTTAAATATAAGCTCCTTAAACCTTCCATAGTTGCATAAGGTATGAATTGAAGGCATAAATTTTCTTCTTATAACATACATTACCTTATTTGAAGACTTCCTCTTGTCCTTGGGCCACTTGATTTTAGTCACCAAAAGAGGTTTTACATGAACCTACTTAAAAGAAGAGTTGTAACAAACTTCCAAGAGTACTTGGACAAGAAATAGAAGAAGAAAGAGATCATAAAATATTAGATCTTCATGAATAAGCTAAATCAATCACCAAAGGAGGAAGAGGGATTGACTAAAGTACATCCTAAATCCTTTTCTTGCAAGCCTCCAAACGACACAAAATCTGCTACAACTGTCAGAAGTCCATCTATATCTCCCAAAACATTAGGCCAAAGATTCTAATTACATAAAATATGATAAATATGCCCTTTCAAAATAGTTTAAAAGGATATGAATATTATTCCTCATAATATGACCCCTAAAACTGGAAGAGGTTCATAAATTGAAGTCACTAATGCATAGATCTAAAAAATCCACACAATTAAAAAAAAAAGAAGGGCTTAAACTACTATATACAAAATTTATAGCATCTAGAAGTTTGCCCTCCAAAATAGCCCTAGAGTGACGTTTTCGAAAACATCATTTTTTTAAATTCCTTTTAATTTTTTTGCAAGGAAAACATAACCTGGAGTAGGCATAAATTCTCCAAAAAAAATTAGAATAATTGGAGAAAGAAAAAAATGGATCTTCCCTTTGCCTCTTTTGTCAAAGGTGCTTATGAAGCTTTGAGAAGTAATTCATCCTAGAAGTTAGAAAAAATATTGAAGGATCCAAATAAAATTTCTCCATGACTAAATGATGAAGCTCCATACTCGCTCTGATACCATATTAAAATATATACTTAATTCCATAAATGAATAGAAGCAATCCAACAACTTAAATCTTATACAAAAATCGTAAAAAAGGATGAAAGGGAAACATATATAGTGGACACCCATAGGCACCATAAATAATAACTATATTATTTGTAGATAAGAATCACAACACTCCAATAATAAATGAGGAGTGGTGGGGGTATTTATACTAGTACCAAAACTCCAATTACATAAATGAGTTTTACCTAAACTAACATAACAAGAGGCCTTAAGGTTAAGTACAAGTTATAAAGTGGGTTAATCCATAATAAGGTTAACCCTAACCCATAGGGCTTACATAATACAATATTATAATAAATTCAATACAATGTATAATGAATACCCTTAGACCTATCCAATATTACATCATACAATGCCAACCTTAGCCATGAATTAGATTACACTTCCAATAGAAATAATATTGAGAAGACTAGAAAACAAAAGGTAGTATTAGATAATGTAACGAAGAGCTTAACTATAATAGCCATTGAGATGGAAGTGGTTGAACAAATTTACAGTTGTTGAGGGAAGTCCAAGTTTAAATCTAGGTTAGACAAGGAAGACAAATAATATAATAGATATACAAAAAAAAAACCCATCTTTTATAGGTTCCTAGGGATCTAAATGTCTCTATCTATCTATCTATATTATTAAACTTTTCAAAGGTGGCAAATATAAGAAGCATATGCATCATGATGTGCTCACATAAGCACTTTATAGCTGTATTTAGATTAAAAAGGGTCTAGATATGGTTTTTTAAGGAGGGCCTTGTCTCTTTGTGAAACATTGATACATGAGCAATAGAGAATGTGTCTTTTAGATCCCTAGTCTAAATAAAATATATGAGCTACCTTAAGAATTATGGTTACCATATACTTTAGAATTAACTTGTATTTTTATTGAATTATATTTACAAATATAACTATATAAGACTCTTTTTATTAGAAACATGATAAATTTTACTTAGACCTATGTTGATTCATATTTAGATTGATCTCTTAAGAAATTTATTACTTGATAATTAAGAAATTATTATTGATTTACAAATATAAAAAAAAATAAAAAATCAAGAAGGGTCTAAGAGCTTCGAAACAAAGGTTGGGCAACAAATATAGAAAACATCAAGGAAGGGCATTTGGATGGTTTTCAAAAAATAAAAGACAAGACATACTTTGAAAGCATAATCTTTTAGAAACATCATTTAAGATTATTTTCCTAAAAGGTATAAAGGTAAGGAAATGAAAAATATAAATGAGAAAGGGACTATTTTAGAAGTATAAAATCATTATCTCCCAATCATATCCTTCAAGAGAAATAAATATGAAGACTAATTTATCTTTAAATAAGTGTAGTAGTAGAATATGGGATATATATCTAAGATATTTGAGGGAGTGGCGGCAAAAACATGCATAATACTAGTATTAGTGATCAAGTCTCTTTTACATAAAAAAAATTAGCAATAGAATATAGGATATATATCTAAGAGACTTGAGGGAATGATGGCCAAAAACACGCATAATACTAGTATTAGTGATAAAGCCTCCTTTATATAGAAAATTACAAGTAGATAAAAACAAAAAAAAAAACAAAGATAAAATATATTTTTTAAATATTAAATTTCAAGTAAAACATATTAAATAAATAAATATTTATATATATTGTCTGGGGGACAACAATGGTACGAGGCTTGTCTTTTCTTTGGGAGGTCTAATGTTCAAATCATGGCGTGTGTGGATGTCTTGATCCCCTATTGATAATCGTAGCTCTTAGCCTTACGAGGGGTCATGGATAGGAGGGGACTTGCTCAGCCCTATGCGTCGATTGTAGGGGTTTATCACACTACCCGAATTCTATATATATATATATATATATATATATATATATATATATATTAGTATCATAGATAGTAAAAGATTTAATAAAAAATATGATATAAGATTTATTGTCAAAACCAACAACTTTTTTCAATTGGTTATACAAAATTAAAATAGACATCATCCTTTATTACATCATAACCATATAATGGTATTATATTAAAACCAATTATTCAAATTAAAAAACTTATCAAAAATGTTTCATTAAAATTTTAATTAATTATTAATAAATAAAAATAATTTTACATCTTAAAATTTATATTATTTTTATTTCTTAATAAATTATCATATATTTTATTTATGATGAAGTTAAAATAACTCATTTAAAATCACCAATCACTTTTTATGTAATGGAAGACTTAGGCGGATCATCGCTCACATACACATAATGTTTATGTAAACTGAAACTTGATCAAAGATCGTAAAAAAAAAAATTCAATCACTCACTTTTAAGTTAATAAATATTTTTTATATTATTAAAATTATTATTAAGGTCCGAGGTGTAGACCAATTGGTTCATCCAAACCCCATAAGGGGGCGGAGGTCCAAGGTTCAAATCTCGGGCTTCGCCATACTGAACGCTTGTCCTTTTCCTGGTGCTTTTAGCGGCGTAAAAGGTTTAAAATGATTGTGGCATAGGGGCATAAAAATATGGCAGCTTCTAGGCAGCTTCTAGGCGGACAACGCAGAATACTGTGGCGGCCATAAAAAGCTGGACAGTCTGCCCGGATTCGTGGCGGCTACCGATTCCACCATGTAAATTCAAAAAAAAAAAATATATTATTATAAAAATATGAATTTTAATATATTAATATATGAAGCTATCATGAAGTCTTTTGGGGATGTAGAAGAAGGAGAGATTTCTACAAATGTTTTGGACAAAGAATTAGAAGAGGTCTTGTCTTCCTCAGAGGAAGATGGCTTTCAAGAATTTCTAAACAAGAAAAAGTTAAAATTAAAGAATATAGCTCAGCAACAACCTCTTCCTCAATCAGTAGAAGCAAGCAAGAAGGAAACAATTGGATCTATGCGGCCCATCAAAAATACTCGAAAAACAATGAATCTAAGTAGTGGGAAGGGGCCAGGAAGACCAAAAAAATATGAGGTGCTCTTAAAGAAAATAGTTCAATATGTGGATAATGGTTGTCAACCTACATTACCTTTGAGCGGAGGGAAGGCTCCGCAATCCTTGAAGTAATGAAGATTGTCTCGTGGAATATTCGAGGTCTGCATGCCCAACTAAACAAAGAGTGCTAAAATTTTTAGAAAAAGTTTCAAGCCTGATATTCTTTTCTTACAAGAAACTAAGATGGGTGATGAGGATTTTGATATATTATGAAGGTTTGTTTGGAAGGGGTGTGAAGGTGTGAGTAGGGTTTCTTGTGGTTCTTTCAGAGGTTTGTGGACACTTTGGAATCTTGATGTTGTGGAGGGTAAGCTCATTCATCAGTTGATAGATTCTCTTCCTTTTTATTCTATTGTAAAAAACTAAAATTTCTTGGATTTCTACCAATGTGTATGCTCCAAATGTTGCTATGGATAGAAGGAAACTCTAGATTGACTTAAAAACCCTTGGTTCTTCATTTGATCTACCATGGTTGCTTATTGATTATTTCAATTCCATTTTGCTACCTAGTGAGAAACTTGGAGGCTTGGTTATTTTTTTGGATAGTATGGAGGAGATTGGTGAGTTCTTGACCTCCATGGGACTGGTAGATATTGATTTGCAAGGTTCTAAATTCACTTGGTCCAATAGAAGAAGTGTTGGGGGTCTGATTCAATCTAGGATTGATAGGGTCCTTGCTTCAGTGAGTTGGTTTACCATGGTTCAAGATTGCTCTTTGAGGACTTTACTGAGAATTTCTTCTAACCATAATCCATTACTGTTAGAATTCATGGAGGAGAAACGCTCAAAAGGTTATCCTTTTATATTTGAGATAATGTGGCTTTCTCATCCAGATCTTGAAGGCTTGATTAAGGCTTGGTGGAATACGAATTTCTATGGCACTAAGATGTTCCAAGTGGCAAAGAAGATGAAAATCATAAAAGCTAACTTGAAGAGGTGGAATCAAGAGGTTTTTGGGAACCTCTTCCATAGGAAGCAAAAACTATTTCAAGATTTATAGGAAATTGAGAAAAACGGCCAAAGTGAAGGTTGATCAAAGGAGTTGGCCAATAAAGAGTAAATTACTCTTGCATAATTCCATAATATTCTTTCCAGTGAGGAGTCTTTTTGGAGAAAAAATCTTGAGTTACGTGGCTTAAGGAAGGGGATAGGAATACCAAGTTTTTCCACCTCTCAACCTTGAAACATAGGAGTGCTAACAAAATAAGATAAATTACATTGGACTCCGGTGAATGCCTTAAATATAAGGAAGAAATTACTACTGCCATGGTATCCTTCTTTCAAGATTTATTTTCTAAAGATAGGGAGGAAGATGGGGATGCTTCGAAGGAACTTCTCAGGAACATTTCCCAGGTGGTGACAACTGATATGAATAATGCTTTAAATGCCCCTTTTTCTAACGATGATATCAGGACCAACCTATTTAGCATGAATAAGGACAAAGCACCTGGGTCAGATGGGTTCCTTGTTATTTTTTTAAGAGGTTTTGACACCTTCTTGGTTCAAATATTTTGGAAGCCTTAAGAGAATTCCAATCTTCTTCCTCCTTGTTGTAGGCATGGAATACTACCTTTATTGTTTTGGTTCCGAAGAAACATGGTGCCTCTTCTCTAAAGGATTTTAGACCTATCAGCTTATGCAATACCCTATATAAGCTGCTTACTAAGATACTTGCTAATAGGTTGAAAAGGCTTCTCCTCATATTGATTTATCCTCTTCAAGGTGGTTTTGTTTATGGTAGGCAGATTGTGGATGGGATCTTTATAGTTCACGATACTTTACATTTAATGTCCAAAAGCAAGTTGGCTGGAATTCTTCTTAAACTTGATATGCAAAAGGCTTATGATAGGGTCTCCTAAGGGTTCCTTCACAAGGTGTTGCAAAAATTTGGCTTTGGGGATCTATGGAGGAAGTGGATTAGAGTTTGTATTTCCTATGCAAAATTTTCTATCATCATCAATGGGAAACCGAGTGGTTTTTTGGGGGTAAAAGAGGTATTAGGCAAGGTGATCCCTTGTCTCCATATATTTTCATTTTAATGGCTGAATATTTAGGAAGATCAACTCTTGTTACTACCTTGTCCTCTAAGATTAAGGGCATTAGACTTGCTGGTAGTGTAAAGGCAATTTCTTATCAACAATTTGTAAACGACACTTTACTTTTTGGGGAGGCTACTTTGAGAGAGGCTAAGACATTCCTGAATATTTTGCAGTTGTATGAGAAAGCTTCCAACCAACAAATTAACTTCCATAAAATTCAAATATTTTTTGTGAATACTGGGGGACAACTTCAACATAGAATTGCAGGGATTTTTTGTTGTGGCATTGCTAACCTTCCTTCTTTATATCTAGGTATGTCATTGTTTACTGGGAGGATGAATGAGGAGTTGTGGTATCCTATTTTGGATAGGATTCAATGTAAGTTAGCTGGGTGGTAAGGTAATCTCCTGAGCCAAGCAGGTAAGTTGCAATTGCTTCAAGCTACCCTCAAAAACATTTTAGTCTATTACATGTCTCTTTTTAGAATGCCCTTCAAAGTTAGGAGGAGGATTTACCAGATCTTTAGGAGATCTCTATGGGCTAGGGTGGAGGATAAACAGAGTGTTCCTTGTATCTTGGGATAGGGTTTGCTCTTCTAGGAAAGAAGGTGGTATTGGGATCAAAAATTTGTTGTTGTTTAATAAGGCGTTGATTGCAAAAACAACCTGATGCAGGAGCATCCGACGGCAATAGCGCAATCTTGCATCAACCAAAATTTTTCTAAGTGTTTTGTTTTTACCAAGGCAGAAGTTGGAAGTGGAAATCACGACGTCAAAGTGAGACCAAGGCAGAGGTTGGAAGTGGTAGCGAAATCGCGTCGCGATGTCGTAAAATCGCGACGTCAAAGTCAGACCAAGGCGGAGGTTGGAAGTGGTAGTGAAATCATGATGTCACGATTTCGTGATGTCGCAAAATCACGATGTCAAAGTGAGACCAAGGCAGAGGTTGGAAGTGGTAGCGAAATCACGACGTCACGATTTTTTGACATCGCGAAATTACGACATCAAAGTGAGACCAAGGAAGAGGGCAGATGTTTGTCGCAATATCGCGACGTCAAAAGGAAATCAAGGCAAGGGCAGAAGTTTGTCGTGATATTGCAATGTCACGATATCGCGACATCAAAAGGAAATCAAGGCAAGGGCGGAAGTTTGTCACGATAGCGATATCGTGATGTTGCGATATCGTGACGTTAAACAAATCAAAGGGCTCAAAGGCGAAATGGTCGCGATATCGCGACCAGAAGAAAGCAAATAAGAAATGAACACGCGGACGACCACGCGTACGAAAAAAGAGACAGCAATTCAGAAGAACAGTCTAAAAAAATGATGGTTGCAGGTCAAGGGTCTCTTTAATGCTGGCCTTCATAGCGGATCGGGGCAGTTGCCCATTTATGGAAAGAAAATCAAAAACTCGGTCGAGGAAGCGAACTTTGGGATTTTGTTTAATGTATTATGATAGGTGGGTCATTAATGGCCTAGAGGGTCGAGACCTCGATAAAAACTCAGAGACTGTAAGAGAAATGGGTGGTGGATTGGAGAACGGACTGAGAGAGTGCAATTAGAGAAAACCAAGCCAAGCACTGGTTATTGTAAAGCCTGCGGGCTATTGCGTATCTGTAAACGAGATTTTTTAGATTAATGAAGAAATTTTTTGGAATAGTGTGAGTTCATTTTCCCATCCCCCATCAGTGGTATCAAAGTCGAAAGTTCCTGAGTGTGTAACAGATCGTCGGACATGAGGCAGTTACACCAGGATTTGTGGAAGGGCTTGTGAGAGAGTGAGCAGAATGCCTCCAAGAAGAAACCCTATTGGTGGGAGAGGCATGGCATTAGCTGAAGATGTCCGAGCTTTGCAAAGGCAAATACAAGCCCTACAAGAAGAGATGCGTAGAGGATTGCAACCAAGAAGAGATGAAGGTAGTGAAGACAAAGTGGATGAAGAAGAAAACCAGTTTGAGGAAGAAGAAGAGGTTGTAGATCTTGCACAAGCCAGGTTGTACAAAGCCATTTCTCAGATTGGAAAGAAGCCAAAGATAGAGGTTTTTGTATACTCAAGAAATCTGGATCCAGAGGAATTGATCGACTGGATCAACGATCTGGAAGAATACTTCGAGTATGAAGAAGTTGAAGATCCTGAGAGGGTCAGA
The DNA here is from genome assembly GCA_028583015.1 of Wollemia nobilis. Classification (NCBI taxonomy): domain Eukaryota; kingdom Viridiplantae; phylum Streptophyta; class Pinopsida; order Araucariales; family Araucariaceae; genus Wollemia; species Wollemia nobilis. Next base: position 2,274,186 of record JAQPPZ010017259.1, on the reverse strand, counting down.
TTTGCCAAGACCAAGCTGAAGGGTCATGCCAGCATATGGTGGAAGGGAGTACAGCTGGAGCAGAATAGAAGAGGAAAAGAGAGAATAACAAAATGGGGACGGATGGTAGAAAAGTTGAAAAGACAGTTTATTCCTGTAGATTATGAATTGGATCTGCTAAGGAAAATGCAGAGTTTGAGATAGATGAACAAAACTATCCAAGAATACATCGAGGAGTTTTACAAGATCTCTATTAGAACTGGCCATTTAGAGGCAAGCAAGGAGAAGGTGGCCCGTTATATCAATGGGTTGAGACCCAGTATCCAGGAAGAGTTGAGCCTAGTTCGGGTGAGCACCATTGAAGATGCTTACCAGTTTGCTCTGAAGGTTGAAGAGAAACTGAACAGAAGGTTTGAGAGCAAGCAAAGAGGAAGAGGGCATGGAGGAAATACTGGTGGAAGAAAAGATGAAGGAAAAGAGGAGAAGAAAGAAGAAGTTAGCAGCATCCGGGATCAGAAGGAAGATGAGGAACCTAGATCTAGTGGCCAGAATAACTACCCAAGAGGAAGAGGTAGATCTGGATGAGGAAACAGAGGAGGAGTGTTTCATGGAACCTGTTTCCACTGTGGAGAAGAGGGACATCGGGCATATGAGTGTCCCCAGCACCAGGAGAGGGTGAACAAGAGACCTGTGGGTCCTTCCAGAGCTACTGTGGCAGATGAAAGAACCGAATCAGAACATTCTAAGGAGGTAGAGAGAGGGGAAGTCATGGTCACAAGGAGAGCCATGCTGATTGATGAAGACAAACCAGAGCAGAGGAGAAGCCTATTTCGCACGAGGTGCAAAAGCACAGGTAAAGTCTGTAATGTTATTATAGACAATGGAAGTACTGACAACTTAGTCTCTAAGGAAATGGTCACTAAGTTGCATCTGGAGAGGAGGAGACACCCGCATCCATACCGGATTGCGTGGTTGCGGAAGGACCACAGAGCATGGGTCCGTGAACAGTGCTTAGTCACGTTCAAAATTGGGAGATACCAGGATGAAGTCCTGTGTGATGTTTTTCCTATGGATGCTTGCCATTTGCTGTTAGGAAGGCCATGGCAGTTTGATCGAAGTGCAGTGCATGATGGTCATGCAAATACGTACTCCTTGACGAAAGATGGAGTACACCACAAGTTGAAGCCCTTGCAGGCAGTGGATGAGAAGGTGTGCAACAGTGCCAGAATTTGTTTGGTAGAAGGTAGAAAATGTTTTTGCCAGGAGACGGGGTTTAAGCGGGTTGCAGAAGCAGGTGTACGTTTGGAGGTGTTGTAGAAAACGGTGACCAAACAACACAGAAGTGAAGATCACTTCTCCATCAACCCCAGGTGTCTGATGTAGGAGCATCCGACGGCAACAGCACAATCTTGCATCAACCAAAATTTTTCTAAGTGTTTTGTTTTTACCAAGGCAGAAGTTGGAAGTGGTAGCGAAATCACAACGTCGCGATTTCGCGACGTCACGAAATCACGACGTCAAAGTGAGACCAAGGCAGAGGTTGGAAGTGGTAGCGAAATCGCGACATCAAAGTGAGACCAAGGCGGAGGTTGGAAGTGGTAGCGAAATCACGACGTCGTGAAATTACGACGTCAAAGTGAGACCAAGGCGAAGGTTGGAAGTGGTAGTGAAATCGCGATGTCGCGAAATCGCGATGTCAAAGTGAGACCAAGGCGGAGGGCAGAAGTTTGTCGCGATATCGCAATGTCAAAAGGAAATCAAGGCAAGGGTAGAAGTTTGTCGTGATATCACGACATTAAAAGGAAATCAAGGCAAGGGCAAAAGTTTGTCGTGATATCGCGACGTTAAACAAATCAAAGGGCTCGAAGGTGGAATGGTCGCGATATCACAACCAGAAGAAAGCAAATAAGAAATGAACATGCGAACGGCCACGCGTACGAAAAAAGAGACAGCAGTTCAAAAGAACAGTCTGACAAAATGACGGTTGCAGGTCAAGGGTCTCTTTAATGTTGGCCTTCATAGCGGATCAGGGCAGTTGCCCATTTATGGAAAGAAAATTGAAAACTCGATCGAGGAAGCGGACTTTGGGATTTTGTTTAATGTATTCTGGCAGGTGGGTCATTAATGGCCTAGAGGGTCGAGACCTCGATAAAAACTCAAAGACTATAAGAGAAATGGGTGGTGGATTGGAGAACAGACTGAGAGAGTGCAGTTAGAGAAAACCAAGCCAAGCGCTGGTTATTGTAAAGCCTACGGGCTGTTGCGTATCTATAAACGAGATTTTTTAGATTAATGAAGAAATTTTCTGGAATAGTGTGAGTTCGTTTTCCCGTCCCCCATCACAACCTGAAAATTATGTGTTGAGGAGGACCATCTATGGAAAGATATTATAAGAGGTAAGTATCTAGAAAATTACATTCATTTTTTTAGAAGTGTTGCTCCTCCTAGGGGCTCTGTGATATGGAATGGTTTTCTGAGGGTCAGAAGTTTGGTTACAGAGAGTATGCGATGGCATATTGGGAATGGTAAGGATGTGTTCTTTTGGGAGGATACTTGGATTCTTCTTGAACCTCTCTTTCTTAGTCCCGATTTTAATGAGTTGAAGCCTCCTTAATCATTGAAATATGGAGAAAAAGTAATTGATTACATAATGATCACTAATGGCAGGAGGATTTGGAAGCATCTGACTTTATATACAACCGATCTTCAGATCCTTCAGAGTTTGGCAAGGTTGAACATGTTGTTGCAACAATACTTTCTTCCTCAACAGAATGATAGGGACTTCCTTCTATGGACTCATTCTCTTAAAGGCCTTTTTTCTATCAAGATTGCATATGAGGCCTAATCATTGTCCAGGGGAGGATCTTTTCTAGCATAAAGAGTTTGGAATCCTCATTTGATCCCTAAGATTACAATTTGTTTATGGATGTGTTTGCAAAACAAAATTTTGACTGTTGATAATTTATGTAAGAAAGGATTCCATCTTCCCAATATTTGTCTCGTGTTCTAAGGATGCTGAATCTATTGATCATCTTTTCATCCATAGTGATTTCTCAAATAAGGTGCTCAATGCTTTATTGGATTATTTTTCCATCAAATGGAATTTACCTCGAACTTTCAAGGAACTTTTCACTCAGTGGAAATCCCTCTTCATCAATCACGACCTCACTAGGCTTTGGAATTTGGTTCTTCCTCATTTTTTATGGGGTATCTAGTGGGAGAGGGACAAGAATTTTCAAGGATATTACTACGGATGAATCCTTTGTTTTTAGAAGGATTAAAGTTGCTATTGAGAATAACCTGATTGTATTTGATGTTGGAAATGGTAGGGAGAAAGTTGTGGAGAAAGAGGTTGTTGCTAGTCGAAATTTGAATCTAGAGAATTATGTTTCTGTATCCACTATTCAAAAAATATTGGCTACTAGATGGCATAAACCAGCTAAAGGGTGGGTCATTCTAAACTTTGATGGGGTTGCCAAAGGTAATCCCGGGAGGGCTGGTGGAGGGGGTGTTGTCAGAAATGATAATGGTGAGGTCATTTGGGTTTACGTTGAAGATTATGATATTCAAACCAACCAACTAGCTGAAGCTAAGACTCTTTTCTCGGGTGTTCACCAGGTTTTTGAGAGGGGCTTCAGAAGACTTCTCATTCAAGATGACTCCTTGAACATCATTCGAGATCTGCAGGTTGGAAAGACTGACAATTGTTTCATCCTGAATATTATTAAGGACACATCAAATATTATGGAAGGTATGTTAGAAGTTAAAATTGAGCATATTTATAGGGAAGGTAACCAGGTTGTTGATGTTATGGCCAATTTGAGAGTGGATAGTGGCCAGTTAAGAATTTGGGAAGACAATTTCCCTTCGGTTAATGACAATTGTTGCTTTGGAAGCATTGGGCCTACCTATCTAGTAGACCTTTTTATTGTCTTTCTACTTGGATGAGATCTCAGTTGTGTTCTAGTGATCCTCTCTTTGGGGGGTCTTTTTTGGGGGCTGGCCCTTTTGCTCCCTGGTGGTTACCATTCTCAAGGAATATGCTTGGTGTTTTGCCTTCATCCTTGCTCTCTGAGTTTGGAGTTTTGTTATCTGCATCTTGATGTATTTACTTCCCTTCCAGTCTTATGCAAAAATAGAGTAGGATCGTTGGTGTCTCTAAAAGAAAGTTGAATAAAAATTTTCCTTTATGCCTTGTTGAGTGGTGGGCTGGCTGGTCTTTGCTTCTGGATGGCTATTTTAGTTTAATTTATGTTTCTTTTGACCTTGGAGGCTGGTTTGTGCTTAATTAGCCTTATCTTTCTTTGCCTCCTCTAATGTAAAAGGTTCTAAGACCTTTCAAAACTCTGTTTTTCATCATTAATAAAAATACACACACACACACACACACATATATATATATATATATATTAGGGAATTGGTTACATTTACACTATTTTTTATAATTACCAAGTACAGACAAACAGATCGACAAGTATTAACGTGGAACGAAATTCCAATCATGGAATATATCACTAGACACTAGAGACTGCTCCCAACAAGCCTATACCACTTCATTGTTGTTGACCCTGAATGAGGGAACCACCATCGGTTGGTCAAAATTAGTACCATCTTCGTTGGTCTACCGCGCACTCAAAAGATTCAGAGCAAACTACTACCTTTGCAACTACCAATAATATATTGGTATCATTCATTACTTTTAAAATAAAATCTCATATTTATATATGGCAAGATTCTACTTTCCTTATCAATTTAATACACACTCAAAAGATTCAAAACAAACTACTACCTTTACAACTACTAATAATATATTAATATTATTGATTACTTTCAAAATAAAATCTCATATATAAAACCATTTGGCTTTGGTTTTGCTAGGCATGGGTGGCAATCTTTTTAGTAGGAAAATCTTTATAAATTCTAGTGACTTAAAAAAGACAACTAGTTTACTTTTTGGGACAAAAGGTTTATCTTTTTCCAATTGTTATTAAGATAAATTTTTTGTTTTAAAATTTTTTTGATAATTAATTTAGATTGAATAATAAAAACTTTAAAAATATATTACTAAATTAAAACCATGTTTAGATATTATTTTTTTAGCCAGGATCAACAACACCCTCCAGAGTGTAGAATGATCAACAACACCCTCCAGAGTGTAGAATAATCTGTTTAGATACCAAGCAAACCTCTACACTTGATCAGAAACTACATGTACGTCAGATAGACTAGGCAATTGCATAGAGACGAGATTAAATTTTTATATTAATATTATAAGAATAATATCAGTGTGAATGACAAAGTTAAGCATAGACAATATCGTAGTGTCCTTGTGTAGTCAGACCTCGGGTGCCAAAAAAATTGCATAGGATCTGCCTCGTTTTGTGGGATGTGCATGAATTTATAGGATGAGATTGATCGGATCCTGGACCTGTTTAGAACAAAAGCGAAAAAGTATGGCAGCCAATCTGCAATGGGAACAGCTTGTGATTATGACGATGGCGCTCTTGGCACTGGTGGGCACCCAAGCCCATGCCACAGTGAACCTGAGGAGGCAGAAGAATATCCTACATCAAATCCAGGCTCCAACAGAAGCAATCACATCCCAGGTTAGTCAAAATCAATCCCAAACTCAGACCCAAGATCCTTCTCCAATGGTGTTTTTTGAGGTCACAAGACCCATTGAACATCCAGAGGAGGAGCCTTGCTCTGTCTCTGTGTTGCAACATGATTTTGGGTTCACTTATGGAAAACCCCCATTGCTAGTTGAATTCAATCTTCCCAAATGGTGCCCCCAAAAATGGAGTCAAGTGGTCATGGAATGGAAGGCAACATGCAAGGGAAGGCAGTTTGACAGAATTGCAGGGGTGTGGTTGGGTGGGGTGGAGATTCTCAGGACCTGCACAGCGGAGCCAACAGCAAAAGGCATTGAGTGGACTGTTCTGAAAGATATCACCAAGTATTCTTCATTGTTGGAGAGACCCCAGATTCTTGAATTGAAGCTTAACAATTTAGTGGATAAAACCTACACTGGTGTTTACCATGTCAATGTAACTTTCCACTTCTATGGAGCAAAGGGGAAGAGGGATTTGCACCATAAAGAGCATGCAGATTTGATTCTGCCCATTTCTCTGCCCTCCTCTGTCATTGAGGGTGCTTGGTTCCAGTTGCAAAATGAATCAGATATGCAGTCCAAATCGTTGCTTATACCCCCCAACGCTTATAGAGCAGTTCTGGAAATTTTTGTTTCATTTCATTCAAGTGATGAGTTCTGGTACACCAATCCCCCCAATGTGTATATTGAGGCAAACAACTTGAGTGGCATGGCAGGTAATGGGTGTTTTAGGGAGGTAGTCGCTTATGTGGATGACATGGTGGTTGGGGCTGTATGGCCTTTTCCTGTGGTTTATACAGGGGGGATTAATCCACTATTCTGGCGCCCTGTTTCTGGTATTGGTTCCTTTGATCTGCCCAGCTATGAGATTGAGATCACCCCTTTTTTGGGAAGGCTTTTGGATGGAAAGCAGCACAAGTTCAGTTTCAGTGTGACCAATGCTCTCAGTGTGTGGTTTGTGGATGCAAATTTACACTTGTGGCTTGACGAAAAATTTGCAACAACAACTGGGGAATTAACTGACTATGAGGACTCCCCTTCAAAGGTCAGTCTCATATCAAACTTCAAAGGCTTGGATGGGTCCTTTGATACATCTGCACATAGGAAGATTTCTTACTCTGGGTGGGTAAAATCATCTTATGGGAAGATAACCGCCCACACCTCACAAGATTTCAAGTTTGTAAATTCAATGACTTTTGAGAATAGTGGAGATGTTCAGATAGTCCACCAAAATATCAAGGCCAAAACTGGGTTTATCTTGGAGGAACCGTCAGGGATACTGTTATCTGCTCAATTTGATACTGATTTTCCCATGCATATGTATTATTCTGAGGTGGACAAAGGTAATGACACCACCATTGATACGGCAAACTTTACAAATACATTTAATAAGGACATCTCCATTGTTGCCCCCACTAAGAGTTTCTTCAGCTCCTTAGAGAATACCCAGCATGCAGAGGGTTATATTGTTATCCAAGGCCACTTAGTAAGCAGTGGATTGGGAAGCACCCAAGAGACATACAAGTATAGGAGTACTGAAGGTTGCTATTCTAGAATATTGAGTGCAAGGAACTATACACTTCTTTCGGACCATACAGACAACTTCTGCGGTGACACAGCTTGATACTTTGAAGATGGTTTCCTTCATCGAAAATGTAATGGCATTGTATTATTTCATTATATGGGGGTTCATTACAATGTGTTAATGGGAAAGTGGTGGCCTGGTCAATTACATCCATGCTAGCTAGGGGTCTGTTGTGGATCTAACCATTCTTGTTTGGTCATGTTTGCTTTTGTACTTGTGACTTTGTAATCACATCATTTGGTGCTACCATAATAAACTGGGTTCACTAATAATATGATTTCACGCATGTTGTCATTCCACAGTAAAATGTGGTAAAAATTTCTGCAATATTCACATTACCTTACCTTGCCTCTGAAATTGATAGATAACAATGAAAAATATATAAAGATTTAAAAATCCATTGTCTGTTGGGATGCAATGAAGTTATGGGCTGCCATAACTTGGGTTATACCCTTTTATGGATATATCCCATTTGAAGGTACCCTGTTTCATTAGGGCATTAGGATCTGTTGGGATGCAATGGGCTTATGGGCTTCCTTAGCTTGGGTTATCCTTTTATGAATGTATCTTGTTTGAAGGTATTTTATTTCTTTAGGGCATGGAGATTTGAACTTGGGCAATACAGGTACAAAATTACATATGGACTATTCCATTTAACTAATTGCTACAATTTTTCTTTCAGGAAATCTCAATTAAGCCTATTAAATTGCAATTGCATATTTGCTTTCAGTGAAATAAGGAAATATGCTGATCATTTGTGCATCTATTGTTAAGATTTTTCACCCTTAAAGATACATTTTTGAACAGGCACTGAAATGTTTGTACTTGAATACCCAACAAAATATAGAAGTATTGCAAGATGCTCTGTGAATTATTTTACTGCTTACTGCTTTTGGGCCTCAGATATTACCATGAGGAATATTCAGTAACTTCCTCCTTAACAACAGGTTTTCTTTGTTTTTGGACAGCTTTTTATTTAGATTCATATTCAGTGATGACCAAAAATGGTCAATTAGGATTTACTATAATTATCTCCATTCCACTTGGCTAAGGTAGTGGTCCCAAGAAAGGAGGCCACTGCAGATTACTGAGCTGGTACCATGGAAAAATTTAAGGAATTTTAATTAAAAGAGGTGGTCCCTTGGATTTCGAAATTATTTCTAGGAGATGTTTTGGGGGAAATATAGGAACAAATTGTCTAAGATGAAAAAGTATTAACCAGTATTCAAGTGGTAAAACAAACCATGAGCGGGTGCAGAATACTTATTGTAATGGTGCAGAATACTTCTTGTAACAATAGTTTTCTAGTTCCATGGGATTACTCTCTTAACAGAAAGTGGAGCAGTAGCCCCTTGCATGGGATATGCCCTAAATTTATGTTGCTGTTAGGCTGTGCACAGTTACTGCAAATATGGGAAATATTAGAAGTAAAAAAAAAACGTCCTCTTGATCATGATTACTTTTATAGTTGCACCTTTCAGTACTTACCCATTGCTTAATAAGTGTCCTATTTTGCTTCAGCCATTAAGGCCTAAGGGCCCAATTTATCTTATCAAATATAGTTTCCCAGATCTTGGGAGATGGTCTTTTGAATTTCATGGAGTTAATCTGTGAAAAGCTATTAAGCCTGCCATTAATAATAAAATGTCCCCGTGTTTCAATCATCCTGAGTTGACAATAGCTTGTGAATGCGTGTGTATTTATGTTTTCCCCTCTGTTTGCATTGCAATTTCCTTAATTTGCAATGCAGTGGGATATTATGAAACTTTGAACCCATATTTGAATTTTTTTCATAGGAAAGTTGAAACCAATACTAAACAAAAACAAACATTAAATGTCCTTTTTAAGAGAGGCTGAACGTTTTCTGTTATCTTTATATATCACCAACTAATAAAAATAAGAATAGTAACTTTCTGGATGAGAGGCTGAACATTTTCTATTATCTTTATATATCACCAACCAATAAAAATAGGAATAGTAACTTTTTGCATGAAACCCCGCCCTAAACAAGTCTTTATTAGATCAAGGTATGTCTCAGGGGCAGTACCCCTTCACCATGTATTAAAATGTAATGTTTGTTTGTGGTTAATAATGTATCTCACTCTCTTATCTTGCATACATGTGTATACGAGGAGGCACTCTTCAGAACTTGAAAATTTTCAGTTAACACGAAAAAAAAAAAAATAAGAGTTGAAAGGTCTTAAAAAAAGACAAGAAGAATGAGAACAATTTTTAGAAAGCTTTTAAAAAAAATACAAGAAGAATAAGAACAATTTTAAGATTTTTAGAAAGCTTTTAAAAAAAATACAAGAAGAATGAGAACATAAAATTTTAAAATAATTAAAATTATAAATAATTTATTTTTCATTAAGTTGCAAGTTTACTGTAGTGGTGACCAAGATTCTTTATCAAAACATGCATTTTTAATTCAAATTTTGAACTTATTAAAAAAAATTATTCTTCATATATATATTTTTTGATTAATAGTGAAAAAGCAAGGTTTTGAAGGGTTTCAAAACCTTTTATATTAGAGGAGGCAGAAAAAGAGAAGGCGGATTAAGCACAGGTCAGTCTCCAAGGCCAAAAGAATAGAAACCAAAATACAACAATCACCCAAGAGAACAAAAGAGAAAGATAATGCCATGATACAACATAGACTAGCCCACCACCCAATAGGGCTTAAAAGGAGAATTTTTGTTTCAGTTTTCTTTTAGAGGCATGAAAGTTCTTGCTCCAATTCTGCATAAGACTGATGAATGACCTTGTCCTCCATAGAATCAAGATTCCAAAGCGTCCACAACCCTTCGGAAGAACCACGAGCAACCCTACTCACACCTTCACACCTCTTCCAAACAAACCTCTGTAATTTATCAAAATCCTCATCCTCGTCGCCCATCATAGTTTCTTGTAAGAAAAGAATATTAGGATTTAAACTTTTAACGAAATATTTTATCACTCTTTGTTTAGTCGGGGCAAGCGGACCTCGAATATTCCACGAGATAATCTCCATTACTTCGAGGATTGTGGAGCCTTCCCTCCGCTCAAAGGTAATGTAGGCTGGGAGCTATTAGCTACATCTTGAACCATTTTCTTTAAGAGCAACTCAGACTTTCTTGGTCTCCCCAACCTCCTCCCACTACCTAGATGCATAGAGCCAATCTTTCCCTTCTTGCTTGATCTTTCTGATTGAGGAAAGAGCTACTGTTGCTGAGCTATCTTCTTTAGTTTCATCTTTCGCCTTCTTAGAACTTCTTAAAAGCCATCTTCCTCCGAAGAAGACTAGACCTCCTCTGATTCCCCTTCCAATGCATTTACAATCTCTCCCTCTTCTGCATCCTAAAGAGACTTCATGACAACTTCATCTTTTTCCTTTCAAGAGGGGCGATGACCTTCTCATTACATGGAACAAGGACACCTGCTACCAAAAACACATCAACTCGAGCCTCCTGAAGAGGGGGCAAAGGAACCTGAGCAATAGGCAACTGTTCCTCTTGAAGATGCAGGAACTCAACTCCCTTATCCAAAATAGCATCCAAGCTAGACTCATGACGAAGAGGCAGAAACTCTCCTAATACAACAAATTTATTTGGATTCGCCTCTGCACCTTTGGAATGCCCACCAACTTCTGGATAAACCACAACAACTTCAAAGTGGGACTCTTCTTTTTTCTTTCTCTAGATTTGGGCCTCCTACTTCTTAGGAGGTTTCATCTCAGGACACTTAGTCCATAAATGACCCTCTTACAGTTAGAGCAAATGGGCATAGAGGTTTCATATTCTATATCTTGGATCCAATCTCTAGAATCCAAAACCAACTTAATAGAAGATGGTAGAGGCTTAGAGAGATCAATGTTAACACAAAACCTGGCAAAAACCATCCAACTACCCATTGATTTAGCAATACCCTTAAGGATGTCATCATTCCAGAAGACCATAGGTAACCCAAAAAAATGCACCTAGAGGGGTGCCATATTGATATTCTTGATGGATGGACTGAAGTTCGGGAACCATTTCCTCAAAAAGAGACCTTTTCGACCAAAGAACCATGGTCCCTTCATAACCACAACCTCCATGTCTTTAGAGGCCTTAAAATTAAAGAGTAGAAAGCCTTTGGGCAATGCCACCACTTCCAAATCCCTTTTGGCCTCCATTTCTGAGCAACCCATTTCCTAACAAAGTCCAAATCCGATCGGACCAATTAAAGTTCCCAACCAAAGAATTTTCTCGTTCCATTGTTGTTCGATGAATAATAGGTTGAGGAATCCACAAAGAAGGAATATCAACCTCCAGCTTCAGAACTAAATCAAAGCGAGTCTTAACAATAAGGCCAACTCCAAATAATGCTCGAGACCAAGAATGGTTTGATTTGCCCACTGAGGGAGTAGAAAACAACAGAGCTTGTGGACCCCCCCCAAACGTCTGGCTCAAATACATCAAAATCTAGACAGAGCCCCAAGGGCCCATCTCCCCCTCGTCATTAACTCTTGCCTCACTTTGCACACCTTCCATGCCCTGCCCCCTTAGGCCCTTGCACCCGCCGTGCCTGCATTAATTCCATTCAAAATCAACACTATCTGATGTCTTATAGATCTCTCGGTGGGGCAAATCTCTTGGTGTCACTAAGCGCAAACCCTCGCAGATATCTTGGTGACACCAATATCCCAACACAGATACCAACGACGCAGATGTACCAACCTCGTAGATCTCCGAACAACACAAATGTACTTGCCTCGTAGATCTCCTAGCGATGCAAATATCCCAGCAACACAAGTGTACCAGCCTCACAAATCTCCCAGCAACACAAATGTACTAGCGATGCAGATCTACTTGCCTCACAGATCTCCCAACGACGTAAATGAAGTTGCCTCGCATATCTCCCAACCTCGCAGATTTTCCAATGACACAAAAACTCGCAGCCTCACATATCTCCCAGTGGCACAGATCTCCCAGCCTCGCAGATCTTCCAACAATGTAGACCTCCCAGCCTCGTAGATCTTCCAACGACGCAGAAACTCCCAGCCTCGTAGATCTCCTCGTAGTGCATATCTCCTAGTGACACAAATCTCCCGACACAGATCTCGTATCGATGCAGTACCAGCCTCACAGATCTCCCAGTGACATAGATGTACAAGCCTCACAAATCTTCCAACGACACAAATATACCAGCCTCATAGACCTCCCACCGATGCGTATGTACTTGCCTCATGCCTCACAGATTTCCTAGCCTTGCAGATCTTCCAGCGACATAGACACTTTTAGCCTTGCAGATCTTCCCGCATTGCAAAACTGATTATTATACATTATCTCACTCATTTATTTTTATATTTTATTTTAATAAATAAATATATATTATATATATATATATATATATATATATATATATATATATATATATATATATATATATATATATTCATCCATTTCATATTGTAAATAAGGACATTATGGATTCATGGCTAGCCATATTTCGTTTTATTTTTCAATCTCTCTTTCTTTTAACTTTTTTTTGTTAAAAAAAATTCTTGTATTTAAATGGTAGCTTTTATTTTGATTTACATATATAAATCGATGACAGATTATTATTTTTTAAATAAAAGGTAATTTTGGTTTTATCTTATAAAGTAACTTTTGAAGGGCTGCAAAGGTTGTAAATTTAATTTATAATCTATGTTTTTTTTTTTTTTTTCCGATGCATGGGAGAGTTGGTTACATCCACACTATTTTTAGTAACTGTCAAGTGTAGGGTTCAAATCACATGGGCTGCTCTCAACAAGCCTATACCACCTTGTTGTTGACTCGATGTGAGGAAGACCATTGATTGCTTAAGATTCATATCGTCGTCGTCGGTCTGACGCGCATTCAAAGGGTTCAGATCAGACTACTACCTTTGTAATAGGCATGTCCCCAAGGTTTGAACCTAGGTCTCTTCTTAATAAGTTCCTAGCCAGACAGACAATTACCAATCCACCTAGCCCTTGGAGGCCCTGTTTTTAATAATTTATTATGTAGATTCTATTGGTGGCTACTCCTATCAAAATACCAAAATATCACATTTGTTGTAGCATACCTTTTTATCACAGTTTTTTCATTTCTTTTTCTCTTAAATATATTCTTCAACTTCTTTGAAGTGCTATGTTTCCACAATCAACTCCTTGACATCATTTTGATTAAGACATAAAATCTCACTTGGTTGGTTGCCTTCTAAAATTTGAATTTCATCAAGATGAAGATCAAATCATAATTCGCTAATTTATCTGCTACCCGATTTCCTTCTCTATAAATATGCTCACACTGCTAGGAGATTGCCTCTAGTAATAAATGATGAACATCAACAATAATATTATTTTTTATCTAGTCTTCACATCCATTTTTGTTAATAGCATTGATGATAATTTGTGAGTCCCCCTCAATTAAAATATATTTCCATATTTTTTCTACTGCAATTTTAATCCCTACAAGAAGTGCCCTAGCCTTTGCATAGTTGTTAGTTGAAGTTCCATATGATTCTGAACAAGTGAAGAGAATTTTGCCTTCACTATTTCTAAAAAAACCACTTTCACCAACTTTTCCTAGATTTCCTTTAGAAGCACCATCAAAATTAATTTGATAAACCTAGTTTTTGGACATTTCCATTTTACCATAGATCAAAGTAGATCCTTTGTAATTTATAATCTATGTTAAAATCCATATTATTTATATCTTAACCTTTGAATATTGGCCACATTTTTCAAATCATTTTTTTTGTATTAAGGTAGAAGAAGGGGTTTTGAAAGGGACCCATAACCTTTTACAATCAACATCAAAGAATAACATTTATGCTCCAAAAATGGTTCTAGACCTCGAACAAGAAGATCAAACAACATCTATACTATCTAATATTTTTTATTTCATGATCATTTAAGATTACAAAAAAACGTAACAAACAACGAACAATCAACAAACCCAAACAAAGCTTAAACCAATAGAAATAGAGACCAAAAACTATCTTGGACAAGCCTTCCCTTTATTGTCCAATATTTCCTGCTAGGCATTGAGCATCAAAATCCTCCCTTTCAGGTCCTCCAAGTGATTTTTTGGTTCTTCCATAATTCATATGACCATTAGGAACAAATATTTAGGAACAAATATTTTGATGAGTCATTAAGGTCTTTCAGTATGAAGTTATGGAAAAGAACCTCAATGATCTACTTTAGTGGGTGGAAGCCGACCAAAGTATTGCTAGCCTCCGCCTTTGTCCCTTATTCAAGGCTCTAGTTGTAGATTGTCATGGTCCATAATGCTTCCAAACTTAGAATCAAACTTTCAGATAGTTGTGGCATCTCTATCCCTTCAACGAAAATAGAAGGAAGATCGTTGATAACCATGGGACTCTTGTGGAAACTAATTGCTTGACAAGATCAAGCATATCGTATTTCCTTCTGATGCTCTGGTTGCTGGTACAAATAATGATTGATATTTTCCAAAAGGAATCAGAATCATAAGTATTGGGACTTAGTTAAGTCCCCCATATCAGCTCCAGTCCCATCAAGAATACTAGATCTAATCTATAACTCAAAATAATTATTAGTAAAAAACCAAGGGTAGAGTAGGCCAAACCATAGAGTGGAGTTCATCGGAAGCAAGATCCTATCCACCTAATAATACTCGTTCCAGCTCCAAATTAAAGGATCCACCACTGTTGAATACTCATTGTCAAGTCCTATTTTCTTTCCTTCATCCCTAGATTGATACTTGTAATTTTTCAAATCATTGCTTAAGTCATTTATTGAAATTATAGGGCTTGCCATTGTATTGCAAAGGAGTTAACATTAGAAATAGTTTTCCTTCAACTCAAAAACTAAGTTGGTAGATTCAAGTCGCATCATGACCTCACAATGGACCTCATAGTGGTATTACAACACCTTGGCTATTATGTACTTCATAGTGGTATTACAACACCTTGGCTATTATGCATGTATTAGCCAAGATTCAAATCTAAGTATAACCTAAGTTTCCTTCTTGAAAATTGAGAAGTTTAATTGGTTGAGCTAATGCTATTTGATTTTTTTTTTTTATAAGTTATTATGTGGATTCTATTGGGCCCACTCCCATCAAAATACCAAAATATTACATTTGTTGCCGCATACCTTTTTATCACAATTTTTTTCATTTTTTTTCTAACAAATATATTCTCTAAATTCCTCGAAGTGCTATGTTTCCACAATCAACTCTTTGACATAATTTTTATTAAGACATAAAATCTCACTTGGCCAGTTACCTTCTAAAATTTGAATTTCATCGGGATGAAGATCAACATTATAATTCGCTAATTTATTTTTTACCCAATTTCCTTCTCTATAAATATGCTTACATTGCCAGGAGATTGCCTCTAGTAATAGTCGATGAACATCAACAATAATATTATTTTTTATCCAGTCTCCACATCCATTTTTTTAATGGCATTGATGATAATTTGTGAGTCCCCCCTCAATTGAAATGTATTTCCATCATTTTTCTATTGCAATTTAATCTTTGTAAGAAGTGACCTAACCTCTGCATAGTTGTTAGTTGAGGTTCCATATGATTCTATATAAGTGAGGAGAATTTTGCCTTCATTATTTCTAAAAACACCACCTCCACTAGCTTTTCTTGGATTTGCTTTAATAGCACCATCAGAATTAATTTTGATAAACCTCTTTTTCTGCAATTGAGGCTTCCCATGATGAACACCATATTTGTAGATATTTTTCAAGAGAGGAAATAATACGGTTCCAAACTTGGGCATGATTTTGAGATTTATTTTTAAAAAAATTGTTATTCCTTTCAAGCCATAAATTTCAACAAATAATGGTAGGGCCTTGTTGGAACCATTTCTTGCATCCATAGGATTCGATTGTCATGCTATAAGAAATTGTTTGAAACCAACAAGCTATTACAGGCTCTAGTCAACCTGCCTCTTTATTTTGATTAAAACAAATATTTCTAAAAAAAAACTACATAATGGGTAAGGAAGCCCCAACGGTAATTTATAATAATACACGGATTACACTCTCCAGATTAGAATTACACTAGATGTATTAAAATGACCAAGCAATGAAAATAATCATTATTATGCCTTATGTAGACCGGTGCCTATCCAATTGGGCTATTATAGCAATTTAACAACGTAATTATCATGAATAGAAAGAAAGGGGAAGAGGGAAATTGGTGCTATTAGACTTATTCGAATATCGCAATAAACCTAAAAGTTAACCAATGAAAGAAATACTCACAACACATTCAAATAATGTAATCTGCTGTAAGGTAACACATAGAGCTGAAGATAAAATTAACAAAACAACACCCCAAAATTGTATTAATATTTCAAATATCATTACATGCAGAGTTGGCAGAGTGCCATTGAACTCTATTATAGTTTAATACAATGAGGAAATCTTGTTCAAATAATGTAACAAGATTCCTTCAACTCCTCCTGTTCCAATCTGGCAACAGGAAAAATCTCTGAGTTTCTGGCTCAAAAAAACTGGAAATATTCTTAGCTTCCTAAGCACAATTCTGTCAAAACTTGCACAACAAAAGGGAAGAATGAGGGATGACAAGGAGAAAAGACACAAAGGAAATACAACAACACAACTAGTAGGGCACTCAAGTATACCTCTTAGCAAAAATGCTATCTCTAAATGCTTGATGCTGATTCTGAACCTAGATGCTTCCTTTTATAGCTTTTGGTTCTTGATTCGGTTATTATTGGCCTGATCTTGGCCTTACACTTGTCACCATTTCCTCAAATCTCCAAAAATTTGTACAGTTGTCTTCCATTATCCCCTTTTGTTTACACTATACACTTTGCTAGTACTCTTTTAACTTAACTGTTTAACCGATAATCTCAGTGCCTAAAGAGTATTCTTCTTCTGCCCCTTCTTCAACTTCTGACTGGCTTCTTGCTTTTGAAGTTTCTCCTCCCTGAGTAATTTTTATTTCCTCCTCTAGGGGTGTATTTAATTCTAGCTGTAAAATGCCTATTTTGATTTCTTTATTTTTGTTGCTCTACTACAGTTCATATTTATCTTTCAAATTTGAGAATCTTTTTTGTATACGTCCATCATGAGCAAGTTTACTTTATTTCCACCTAGTACATGATCACATTCTGAAGATATGAAGAGATATGTATTTGATTTTCAGATATCAGATCTGTTGTTTAAGCAACTTGTCTTTATTTATCGCGGTATGATCTATGGGATTCTGATTGACTGTCTGAACTTCTCTTTCCTCGGCTACTATCTAAATTTTTAGCTATTACTGAGCTTGTGATTGTACTTCAGTCTAGCCCGATATCAAGATCGTTGCTGAATGTGTATCCGTGAGGATAGAAAATAATTCATCGTGTGTCATCGGATTTACCTTTGAAGAAGCACTTCTATTATATTATTCAAACCTTAGACAACATGCTTAAAATAAACACTCTTATTTTCTTTGCAGTTTTGAACATGTGCATTTGTAGATTTTCTTTGAGGTGAGTGCTTCTGTTAGATCAGGTGAATCCTGCATGAGGGTTAGTTCAAAGTATATTGCAAATATATATAAAATTTAATGTTCAGACTTTAGGCTCAGTTAATTCATTTAAAACTTCTGTAACTTAGGCCCTCGATGAAAGTCAAATTAAAACAATAATTAATTCAATAATCCATGTTTGAAACCTTAGGTAAATTAAACCTCTTAATTAGATGGCTCTGTGTAAAAATTTATTTATCCTTTAAAAAGTTGTTTCTATTATCTCCGTGGATAACATATCAGAAGCAATTTAATCTTCGAATAATATTTTAAATCCTTTAATTTTTATTTAACCTATCTTAGACCATATAAGACTTATACCATTAAAAATCGATCACCTCTATGGGTGCTCGTCGTTAGATCCACTCAGGAAGGTGCACGCCTGTCGAGATTTATCAAGCTGCACATTGATTAGTCCGAAGGTGGAAAATTTATAATGTATTAATCCCTCATTAATCTTGATTGTCTTAAAATTGATCAATGGTTAATCAAAAATTAAGGCGCCCAAGAGAAAACACTTTACCAGTTAAAATTTGAGCACCTTGGTGAGCGCTTACCATTAAATCTATTTCATCTTGTGCACTGTCATTGAGATCCCGAAACCTGCACGGTCGTTAGTCCACCAATGTATATAAACCTATGCCTAATTAATCAAATTAATCCTGTTTATAGAGTCAAAATTTTTGGTCAGTAATAATTCAATCAACAATATTTAGGCTCGAAATTATACAATCATTGATTTGACTTTATAATTATGCAATGCATTAAAACTCATATAATATTGATTTACCATGGTTAATCCGGTGATTAAAAATCCTTAATAACATTTCATTAAAACATAGGTATTGTATCATCATATTACCTCTCTTTGCGCTCATCGTTAGATCAAATAGTGATGGGGGCGTGATCATTGGATTCCTCATATATTCGGTCACCTTGGATACGTGCTACCATCCGATCTGGGTGTGATCAAGCACGACCGTCAGATCAATCAGATTTGTGTGCTTTTCTTAAATTTCCTTACTGAAATGCTGTTGTTGGATCTCGATAGGAATGAGCGCGACCGTCAGATCTTACTTTGGCTATATTTTACTGATGATTGCTTTATTAATCTTCGAATGCTTCAGTAAAGCCGTACCATTAGATCTGCTAGGGATTTAGCATGGCCGTTAGATCTATTAAAGATGAAATGATAATTATCCTTGGCTCGGACGAGAGAACTTCTAACTGTTGGTTGGTATGCTACAAGCGTAGTTGTTGGATCCAATAGGATCAAGCGCTGTTGTCGGATCCAATAAATATGTGCGATTTATACCTTTGCATTTTGACTCATCAACGTCCGATTATTTGGTAAGAGCACTACTGTTAGATCTACTTTTGAGAAGGCATGGCCATCGGATCCCATGAAGGTGCAGGCCTTTTATCAACGTCTTAAAAGGAGGCTTTTAATATTCAATTAGCTTTCTTGGTGTACGATCGTCGGATCATCTTAGTTTAAGCACAATCGTTAGATCTATCAAATATGGGGGGCATTTGACTTCAACTTAGACGTGAGCCTTTAATTGTTGGTCAAATTACTATGAGCGCTACCATCGGATTAACTTTTTTTTTTTGAAAAAATTGAAAAAAACTTGTATTAAAACAAAAGACAGTTACAAGAGGGAGAAAGGGCATCCCAACCAAGCGCAAAGAGACCAGAAGAACAAAGGGCGCGAAAACGCGACATGTCGCGAAAACGCGACATGTCGCGAAAATGCGACATGTCGCGAAATCGCGACACCAAACCAAACAACCGCCGCGCCACAACAACCAGTCGCGATAACGCGACATGTCGCGAAATCGCGACATGTCGCGATATCGCGACAAAAAGCGCCGAAGCCACAACACACGAAAAATGTCGCGAAATCGCGACAGCACAGCACCAAATCACCCAAACGCCAAAAACTTCGCGAAATCGCGACGAGAAAGCCTGAAGGCACCTGCTCCCCGAAATTGTCGCGAAATCGCGACGAGGACCCCTTTAATCAGCAACTTTGAGAAATGTCGCGACATTGCGACGGCTTTTCCTTGGAGCCCCACTTGGCCGGAAGTGTAGCGAAATCGCGACAAGAAATCCAATGGGCGCCCCATCCGCCAAAGTGTCGCAAAATCGCGACATGTTCACCCCCAAGGTGCCCATTACCAAAACTAGTCGCGAAATCGCGACATTTTTCCTGCAAGCAGTTTTTCTCCAGAACTGTAGCGAAATCGCTACAGGTTTGCCCCTTTGCTTCCTTTCCATAAACATGTCGCGAAATCGCGACAGGTTATCCATTGGGAGGCTTTTCACAAAAAAGGTCGCGATATCGCGACGGTTTTTCCACTTAACGAAATTTTGCTCAAAACATCTCGAAATCGCTACAGGTATGCCCCTTTGTGTCCTTTCCTCAAAAAAGGCACGAAATCGCGACGAATTTTCCTTAGAGTAGTTTTTCACAAAAATTGTCGCGATATCGTGACGATTTTTCCCTTTCATGCAATTTTTCTCAAAGCGTCGCGATATCGCGACACTTTTCCTCCAGCAGCAAAACCAACCAAAAAGGTCGCGACATCGCAACACCTTCTCATCAAAGACCGCGACCGCGCAACAAGTCGCGAAATCGCTACAATTTTCCTCCCAAAGCCGCAGCAACAAAAAGGGTAGCGAAATCGCTACAGTTATCCAGGATAGGTCGCGACAGAGCAACATGTCGCGACAGAGCGACATGTCGCGAAATCGTGACAGATTTCCAATCAGGGTCGCGACGGCTCAATATGTCGCGATATCGCGACAGAAACTAACCTTAGTCATTTTTGAGCTCATGTATGCAGGGATCGTTCCAGACCACTCCAAATCTCTTCATCTATCATAGGCATATCACTGTGCAGCTGAACACCTACCTCTTTCTCAGCACCCATCTTTGCAAGGAAGTCGCCTACCGTGTTCGATTTCTACTCACATACACGGGGATGACATCATCTAACTCCCTCCATAACTCCTTGATTTGAGATATCAACATCCGCAGTCTCCAGGATTTTAAAGAGAAATTTCGCAAACAATCTAGAGCGCCGATCAGGACTTGAGAATCAGATTCAAGAATTATCCTCCGGTAACCCTGCTTAACAGCCCAGATAGACGTTGACTTAATGGCAAAGGCTTCGGCTTCATTGTTCGTGGCTCTGCCCAATCCCCGCAATTCCCGCTAAAGAACCGCACTCGAGTGATCTCGACAAACAACACCAATTTCTGCGTTGCCCGGGTTGCCTTTTGCAGCCCCATCAGTATTGATCTTGATCCAGCCTACAGGGGGAGGTTTCCAGCATGCTCTGCCTTGCCTCTCATGACCCTCAACCCCCTCTTCAGGATGCCCAAGAGTAGCCTGATTCTCTTCATTGACAAAAGTAGCAACAGTTTCTGTGACTTTGCTCCAGAAGACCTGCCAAATGCCGTCAATCGAGGAGAAAGTGTTTCTAAAGATCCGGGCGTTTCTCTCCAACCAAACTTGCCACCAAATGAAGAGAAAGCCTAACTGCCAGCCAGTTCGGAGAGCTATGGAATTGAACCTGCCCCATTTCCATTTTTCCCAAATATTGGTATGGTTGAGAACACCATTAGCCTGGAGTTTAAATTGAGAGAACCAGCGTTCCCAAATCTGATGAGTAAAAGGACACTCAAAAAACAAATGATCTGCAGTTTCCTCATGTTGGAGGCATAAAGCACATTGAGAGGGGCCATTGAAACCCCTACGTCTGAGATTGTCAAAGGTGAGAAGACCATTATGCATAAGTTGCCAAGCGAAGAAATTCACTTTCGGCCAACCCTTTGAATGCCAAATCCTTCTCCAATGCTGAACCGAAAAAGAGTGTGGGGGAGGCTCGGGGAGGATCTCTTCATATCCAGCCTTAACTGAGTAGACCCCAAGGCTTCCAAAGCCCCAGGCTAATTCATCTTCCTCATCCTTCCCCGTGAGGAACCTTTCTGACAAGATTTTTTGCAGGATAGGCGCCAACTCCGGAGAGATAGTAATTGGCTACTCCTCCCATCGCTTAAACTTTTTAAATGTATACCCCCCAAATGACTGGTAAGAAGATAATTATCAATATGGATCCAACCCTGGGCTTCTAAGGCGGTCATGATAGGTTGTAGCTCAGGGAACATAACAATAATGGGCGGATGTTGGTCCCAAGAGTCAGTCCAAAAACGAGCCTTGTCTCCTTTCCCCACTTTCCAGAATAATTGATCTTTGATAATCTGGGACCCAAGCTTGAGAGTCTGCCACACTAAGGAACCAGAACCTTCCAAGGGAAAGCGACCCACCTCATTGGGATGAACATGCCCCAAATATTTACTGGAAAGAATTCTGCTGAAGAGGGAGGATGGCTGAGAAATCCACCTCCAATACAGTTTTCCAGCCAAAGCTCTGTTATTAAGCATAGAACTTCTCAAGCCCAGCCCTCCTTTGTCCTTAGGCTGGGTAACTTTGTCCCACCCAACCAAGGCCCATTTTTTCTTCCCTTTTGCGCCTTCCCATAAAAATCTTCTAGCCATTTTGTCCAGCTCTTTCCAGATGGTATGAGGGGCAACCAGTATTGAGAATTTATAGATCGGCAAATCCTGAATAACCGACTTCAGGAAGGTTAATCTACCCCCGTAGCTTAGCCATTTATGGGCCCAATGATTCATTCTGTCTTTGATGCCTGCTAACAGGTTCTTCCAAATGTCAATATTTAACTTTTTGAAATGAAGGGGAACGCCCAGGTAAACAATTGGAAGAGAAGTCCTTGTGAAGCCCAGGATCTCAATAACGCGCTCCTGAAGCCGTTGGTCAAGATTGAAAAAGACCACTTTGGACTTCCTGACATTTAGAACCTGATTTGAAGCCCTTAGGAATAAATTCAAAGTATCTCTCGATTCCTCTAGCTTCCCGAAGAGTGGCCGCACCAACCGGACCCGTATCATCCACAAATTGCAAGTGAGTCGAGTTTCCTCCCCAACCTTGATACCGAAAGCGCGACCTTGTTGCCTTCTCCTCAAAAACGATCTGCCCAAACCTTCAGCCAAGAGAAGGAAGAGATAGGGAGAACAAGGGTCTCCCTGGCGGAGACCACGGGAGGCACCGAAAGGAAGAGAGGGAAGGCCCTTAATGAGAACAGAAAAAGAGGGAGAAGAAACACAACTCATAACCCAATCAATCCATTCCAGAGAAAAGCCAAAGGCAGCCATCATTTTCGACAAGAAGCACCACTCCACCCGGTCATAAGCCTTGGACATATCCAGTTTAATGAACATTCCTTTGTTGCCCGAAGTTTGCATTGAATGGATGGCCTCCTAGGCCAAAACCACCCCATCCAAGATTTGTCTTCCCTCAACAAAGCCCCCCTGTTCAGGAGAGATGATGCTATGAAGAAGGGGTTTAAGCCTCTCGACCATTATCTTAGTGATGATTTTGTAAATCACATTGCATAAAGCAATAGGCCCGAAATCGAGAGATATGAGTCCCCGCTTCCCCTTTTGGAATTAAAGCAATGAAGGTGTGATTGATCACCACCGAGCATTCTTCGATTGGATCCGGATTCCTCGATGACTGACTGAACATCCTCCTCCAAGGTGTCCCAGAAATCCTGAAAAAATTCAATAGGAAAGCCATCTGGACCAGGAGATTTTCCAGTACTCATACCAAAGACCACATTTCTCAGTTCATCCCTTTCAATGGGTCTAAGCAGGGCCTGATTGTCCTCTTCAGATATAATAGGAGGAATAACATTAAGAACTTCATTCTGAGCCTCAATATCTTGCTGCATACTTTCCTTAAAAAGTTTAGAAAAGTAATCGATAGCATGGGAATGCATGCCAGGAATAGTATCGAAGACATTTCCATGTTCATCTTTGAGAATTTCCATATTGTTCATCTGTCTCCTAGCACAAGCTGACCGATGAAAAAATTTGGTATTTCTGTCCCCCTCTAATAACCAAGTATTTCTAGCCCTCTGTTTCCAGTATAACTCCTCTTGGTTGTCAATGTCCTCAACCGCTTTACGCAGTTCATCATCTTCAGATTTGAGTTGCTCAGTAATTGATCCTTCCCTAAAAAGTTTCTGAACCTCCTCCCATCTAGCCACCAAGGGGGCCCTTTGGGACTGGAAATCCGACTTGTTTCCTTTCCTCCACTGTTTCAATTGAATTTTGACAAATTGAAGCTGTTTATGAAATTTGAACATTGCTGTCCCAAAAGGTGGACGACCTTCTGTCCACCATTGAGAAATTTTCTGTCGAAGGTCCTCCTTTTGTAACAAAAAATTCTCAAATTTAAAATGCCTATGGTGCTGCCTTCTCGAAGTCCCTCCCTCAAGAAAAATGGGAAAATGATCCGAAATAGGGCCCTCCAAAATCTGGAACTTAAAAGTCCATTTAACAAAAGCCTCCTCCGAGACCAAAAAGCGATCTAACTTGACCTTCCTGCTATGTGGCTCCTTTCTCTTGTTTGTCCAAGTGAAAAAAACACTAGGGCCTTGAACGTCCACTAAATTAAAGGCCTGAACTTGGGCAATCAGAAGCCGATCCCCTGGATCCAAAACAGGGGAGCCACCTTCCTGGTCCCGAACGGATAATTTTGCATTAAAATCCCCTCGCAATAATCTAGTCATAACACTCCCCTGTATGCTCTCATGTTGTGAACAGTCGTCCCATTGGAGCCTCCGGCCATCAAGATCTTGGGCCCCATAAAAGTTGGTTATAAGGACCAGCTTCGGAATTGAAGTTATTTCGAAGAGAGAAGTAAGTACACCCCTGCAAGCTACATGTTCTAAAGCAGTCCAGACCAGAGGGTTCCAAAGGGTAACAATTCCACCTGAAGCTCCTTGGGCAGCCACGTCCATATACCCAGCTCCCCGCCAGATTTTAGTAGCAATTTTACTCATAATATCTAAAGACATTTTGGTCTCTTGAAGAAGCAAAAAGTCTGTTTTACGGTTTTCTAAGAGTCTTTGAACAACAGATTGATGGGTTCTACTGTTTAAACCCCTAATATTCCAAGATTGAATAATCATTGAAAACCTTGAGAGCAGTAAGAATCAATGGTCCTCACCAATCCTCCATTGATTAGCTTATCTCCTTGCGCTATTAGTAGTTCCTTATTGGATTTTCTTCCTGCTCCTTGAGAGTTATTGTTTCTAGATCTCTTTTCCACCTGGGAAATCCCTAAAGTAGGCCTTTCTCTGTTTTTATCTGCATTTCCCATGGTGACATCTTTTATAGCCGGCTGTGCTGGGGAGTGTATAACCAATGCCCCTGGATTCTCTGACTGTAGGTTCTCAGCTGGCACAGTCACCTGTTCTACTACAGGAGTGAAGGAAGGAGAAACAAGAGGTGGAGTGTTGACATTCTCACCATTCCGAACCACTCCCTCCATAGATTGGTCCTCCAGATCCACTAACGACTTAAAAATTTCATACCGATTGTTTGGCTTGAGCTGTACCTGCTCCTTGCCATTTTTCTTTTTGTTTCTCTTTCGTTTCACCTGTTCAAAGCCATCTCGTCGAGCATCAGGCCTGGAGAATTGCTAGAGGGTTCATTGACCGGACTGGACTTACCCTCTCTAGGGCGGTTTGACATTCCACTCGGAGCCTCCGTTTTTGTGCTCACTACGTTTGGGCAGAACCTTGCCAAATGTCCATGCTTATGGCATACTCGGCACCTGAAAGTTAGGGCCTCATAGTCTAACTCTTGGATCCAGGGTACTCCTGCAAGCTCAAGTTCCACCTCAGCTGGTAGAGGCTGACTAATGTCCATCTCTACACATATTCTAGCAAAGACAGCAGTATTGCCCTCTATGGTATCTTTGGAGACTCCCAAAAATCTGCCTAGGGAATTACCTATTAGTTCCAACACCTGCTCACCCCAAAACTCCATCGGGAGAGCGTATAGCCGGATCCAGACCGAGACAGCCGTGGGTTAAATGCGGGGGTCGAAACCCACTCTCCAGGGTTGGACAAATAACCCTGCTGGTCCGTGGTTTCTCTTTTCTGATTCAAATGCTCTGTTTCTATCTGCTAAAGAAGAGAAACTTATGATGAAATACCCATTGCTTATAGGCCATAAAGAGTACTCACCGTGTGGCTCCCAATTCTGACGAACCCAGGTATGCAGAAAATTCAGTGTGGGCCGAATGCCCATGAATTTGCGAGATCAAGTCGTGATTAGCTCGGTAGACGATTGTATCTTCGACCGACGATTGGTTCTATTACAATCTTAGGCCTGGAAGTAGATTGCGGGAGGCATCCATTAACGCGGTGAGCATTTGGGCCATTGGCAACATTCTTGAGTATCGATTGAAAAGCATTCCGTTGAGCTCCGTCCGTGGAAGGCGAGGGATTATCTTTCAACTTCTCAGCATATGAGGTCTTTCTCCCAGCAGGAGAAACAGGAGGAGACCCCATCGGGCCCTCCCGGGACCACTAAAGAACCTTCAGGCGAAAGCAGAAACAACCCCCCAAATCCCTAGGCAAGATCTTCGGGCCAGAGTCCCTCGAGCAGCACCAGACGCCGTCACAGAAAATTTCCGGCCAAAACGCCAAATCGCCAGAGCCGAAAATCGTAATTCCCACAATCGGATTAACTTAGGAGAAAGTGCATCCGTCGATTTTTTTCAGATCTGCAAGACTAATAGAAAAATGGGTGCATACCTTTAATTACTTAATAACCTTTAATTAAGCGAAGGGGGAAAAATTTATCAATGCATTAAGACCCTTGTTAATTTTGATTAGCGGACTGATTAATTTTTGGGTACTTAACTTATTAAACTTTGATATCTTGAGTGATGCGCAATCGTTCGATTTCATCACATTTGAGCGCTGCCCTTGGATATTTTTGATTTGCTTGATATTTAATAAAATGGTGCATGATTTTGATTTAATTACACTTATCTGAGGTTATAACCATTGTTGACTTTTGGCTTTTAAATTTTTAACAAATTAGGGAGTGCACTTCTATCAGATTATTGATATATTGAGCGTTGCCATATAGATCTGCAAATTTGCACGATACTTAATCAAAAGGGGATGCATAACCCTTCCATTTTTATTAATTTGATCGAATTTAGACCTTAGGTTATAAAAATTTGACCATGCTCTTATTTAATTAACTTTTGAGCTACTTATGAGCGCGCATTCGTCCAAATCTTGGGGGATGAAGTGCGCCCATCCAAATTGAAAAAGTTGCACAACTTTTATCATAAAGGGGGCGCATACCCTCAATTTACCGTTTGATTATAATTAAACCTTAGGATTGTTTAATTGCCACTTAGGTCTGAATGTTTTAATTAATTTCCTTAGGAACCTATGGAATTTAAAAGACCTTTAATTGAATATTCATTTCTTCGAATTTTATAAGCCTTTTAATAATCGGACATCCTTAACAATCATTTTTAATGTTTAAAAGGTATTCAATTCAATTCAACGATCAAGGCCATAGCTTTAACTTGGATTTATCCTTATTACTTAGGGAAAACAAAGCTTTTTATAACGGTTCTTTGAGGACCAAATATTAAAAATCAACCTTTCAGAAGAGAATGCAATAGAGACCAACAAATTGGGTGAAAATATTGAAACCAAAAATTCAAATTTGGGGGCATCTGATGTTGAGTAAATTTTGGCTCCAACATAGGCTCTGACTGGGACAACGTGTTGAAAACCTGAGGCACTTGAGGACTCTAGAATCTCCTGGTTTTATTTCGATCTTTGGACATAATCATAAACTGTTAAACTTGATTAGAGCCATAAAACATAACATTGTAAACTGAAAAGAAACAACATAGAAACAATACATGTGAAATAAAACCAAAGAGCACCTAATAACTGTTATTATGTTCAGTCAACTTAGATCAAAGGATCATAATTTTAAGGTCATAGGTGCTTTCAAAAATATTGTTATGATTGTTCAGCAAGGTCTTAGGATATTATTATATACAATTTATCAAAGTCACTCCATCATGCCTTGGCCTAAGTGTGTGTTAGTGTATTCATTTTAATTTCTGGGTCTTCCAGAACTTCATTACATTTGGAAAATGGTTAAGCCTACTGAGATATTTTACTCTTTTTAAGATTTTCACCATGTGCAGGGCTCCACTGCAAATCAAGCGTCTATAGCCTCGGTCAAGATGCTACTAATCCCATCTGGTTTTACTCTATTGCTAGTCAAGTATCTATACCCTCAGTAGAGGTTTTTCAGATATCTCAAGTATTGACTCAATCTGCTTTATTTTAATTTTCTTTCTCTTTTGAGAAATATTTAGATATAAGCAGACTGTGCAATGAGTATGCCTGAGTTGAGGACCAGTTGTTGGCTATAAAGATAGAGTGTAATGATTTTTGGCTTAATAATTCTACCAAAGATAATTTTATCCCTTGGACCCTGAAATTTCTTTTAGTATTGTTGTAATGTGAGGCTTTAGCATGATGTACCAATAACTCTAGTTTTACTCTGTTTTGTCTCATATCATATGACAATTGCATAAACATTCAAATTTGTAAATAGTAAGCAACATCCAAATCTAAAATAAATTTCCTTTTCTCATACTTGCATTAGGGAGATGAACAATAATGAATACTCTGCTATCTTTAAACAAAACAACAAAATAACACAACCATAAGAAAACTATTTTACAGTGACTACCAAAATGAAGAAAAAAACACATTCTACTGAAAAAAACATAGCCATAGCTGGATACGAATGGTGACGAGGCAAAAATAAAGTATCATGAAAACTAAGAGAAGGTAAATGCTCCTATTTTGCAAAAATAGCTTTATAACCTTAGGATGTAGAGTGAGTGCAAATCCCTTTCATTTTTGTCTGAATGGCCTAGGATACACTCTCAATTCTTGATGATTCCAAAGAAGAACAAACTGCAATTGAACTTTATGCATTCTTTTTTCTTTGTTCTTTTCATGATGTATCTTCTGTTAGACTGGCCAATTCTTGTGGGGTTCCTTATGATGGGTTGGGCATTGGGAATTTTACTCTGAAATGAGGTAACAAATGTGGTATTACCTAGGACTGGAGCTTTTTTAATGGGTATGATGGAGAAGTCAACAAAAGAATTAGCACCATTTTCCACACAAATGAGCACTATGGATTTGTCAATTTTATTTTATTTGACCTGTTTTAATCTAATCAATTTCACACTTTTAACATAAATAGGGAACCGTTATTTGCAGATAAAAGACTCAATAGATCAACTATGATGTTATATGAAGCTCCATTATTAGGTGGACAATTGCAGACAAAGTATTCATTCATTAAATCCAACATATATCTTTGGAAAACCTGGAAGAGCCTTGTTTCTGATTGATCAATAAGCCTAAAATAACTAGAAAATTCATCTTCCTTTTGTGCTATGATTCTCTAACTAGTATCTTTTTTTGACTTAACTATACTTTTAGGCTTTTGATTAGTAGGTTTTATCTCACAGTCTTCCTCTTCATTTGGCTTTTCAAGGAGAACTTCCTGTTCAAATAGACCATCCTCAATTGTTGACATTTTATCAAAATTTTCATCTTCAACCTATACTGTTTTGTTGGACTGTATCCCTTCTTCTGAATATTGTTCTCTCATCTCATCCACATTAGGAATATTCATCTCATCTAGTGTACTCTCAAATTCCATAGCATGGATTTCTTGAAAAATATCCACTTCTACTATAAGCGGTTCCCATTTGATTTCGTCAAGTATTACATTAGTGTTTTCAGGATGATGTTGCTCTCTTTTGGATATTAAAGTTCTCTATTTTTGATAGACCTCAATATCTCCTTTAGATTTTGGGTATTTATCCTTGCAATCTAAATTGGTCCTGACTTATTTACTAGGTCATTCCTTAAGGCTTAGGCTGGGATGCGAAGCTAAATAGATGGCACAACTAGAAGGCTTATGCGGTGAATTACAGGTAGGGCAATAGAAAGAGAATTTACTACCGATCATATTTCTTTCTACGTGGATAGCCTTATTCATGCACTCATCAATAGTGTTCACTTGCTCTTTTCTTAGTTCATCATTGAATTTTATAGAGAAATCATTCTTATAAAAGCAAATGTATTGTTGATCAGTAAGAGCTAATTTATCGGAGATTTTGCTTTTAACCTTGATGAATCTTTTGTTGAAGTTATTAATCGATTCATTTTTCTCTTTTTTTATTACAACCAATTCAGTTATGAGTGAACGTATATTTCTCTCCTTACCATACCTTTCTAAAAAGACTTCTTTAATTTCTTGGAAATTTAATATGCAATGTGGGGAAAGACTATTGAACCAATCTAAAGCATCTTTCTCTAAGGTCTATCGAAATAGCCTAAGAGCCACATCTTCTTCTTCGACTTTCAATCTATCTAAGGCATACAAGAAGCTTTCGATATGTTCTTCTCCAGTGACAAAATTGTTACCTAGGAATTTAGGTAAGTATTTAGGGGCTTTAATGGGTAACTGATGAAGGTAAGGAGGCAACTGAAAAGGCTTGTACCTATTGATTCTCCAAATATGAAAATTTTGATTATTTTTATTTTTTTGATTTTTTCGAGCCATTGTGACTGTAGGTGTAATGGGATTTGGTTTCATAATAGCACTGCCTATAGGAATATGGGATTGGGTAACCTCAATATAATCTATTAGATTATCTATCATAGTATTACAGTTAATTAGGCAATGACAATAATCAAATGTATCATCTACAACAGAATTAAAAACTTCGTCTACAGTAATATCAGCAGCAATAGTATTTTGAATTCTATTCTTCTTTACATACTTTTTCCTACTAAAATATGATTAATTCTCATATAAAGTACTCTTAAGAAGTGGAATTTTTTGATTATTGGTAAATACCTATGGGTTCTCAAATTTTGAAAACAACTCCTTACCGCTTCTCCTAGTGTGCGCCAGCACGTTCTGCTCCTTCTTTCTTGATTTTTGGTTTATGGGTTTGTCCAAACAGAGTCGCCAGTACATTGGTACAGAAAGAACAAAAAATGTAATCAAGATTTCTTGATTCTTTTAACTCTTGGTCTCACAGGTGATATCTCTTTGAATAAAATATAAGAAAATCAAGAAACATAAAAACACTCCAAAAATCAATTGAAAACTATGGGCAAAATAAAATAAAGAACATAAAAAGTCATAAAAATCAAGACACAGGTTCTTTATTCCAATTTGGCCACTCGTTAAAATATATGTCATGAAATCTAGGGTTAGAATTAAAAAATTCTCCTCGGCAATGATGCCAAAAAATTGTTGGAACCATTTCTTGCATCCATAGGATTCGATTGTCATGCTACAAGAAATCGTTTGAAACCAACGAGCTATTACAGGATCTGGTCAACCTGCCTCTTTATTCTGATTAAAATATATATTTCTAAAGAAAAACTATAGAATGGGTAAGGAAACCCTAGCGGTAATTTATGATAATACACGGATTACATGCTCCAGATTAGAATTACACTAGATGTATTAAAATGACCAAGCAATGAAAATAACCATTATTATGCCTTATGTAGACCGGTGCCTATCCAATTGGGTTGTTATAGCAATTTAACAACGTAATTATCATGAAAAGAAAGAAATGGGAAGAGGGAAATTGGCGCTATTAGACTTATTCAAATATCGCAATAAACCTAAAAGTTAACCAATGAAAAAAACGCTCACAACACATTCAAATAATGTAATTTGTTGTAAGGTAACACATAGAGCTAAAGATAAAATTAACAGAACAACACCCCATAATTGTATTAATATTTCAAATATCATTACATGCAGAGTTGGTGGAGTGCCATTGAACTTTGTTACAATTTAATACAATGAGGAAATCTTGTTCAAATAATGTAACAAGATTCCTTCAAATCCTCCCATTCCAATCTAGCAACAGGAAAAATCTCTGAGTTTTTGGCTAAAAAAAATAGAAATATTCTCAGCTTCCTAAGCACAATTCTGTCAAAACCTGCATAGCAAAAGGGAAGAATGAGGGATGACAAGGAGAAAAGACACAAAGGAAATACAACAACACAACTAGCAGGGCACTCAAGTATACCTCTTAGCAAAAATGCTATCTCTAAATGCTTGATGTCGATTCTAAACCTGGATGCTTCCTTTTATAGCTTCTGGTTCTTGATTCGGTTATTATTGGCCTGATCTTGGCCTTACACTTGTCACCATTTCTTCATATCTCCAAAAATTTGTACAATTGTCTTCCATTATCCCCTTTTGTTTACACTATACACTTTGATAATATTCTTTTAACTTAACTGTTTAACCGATAATCTCAGTGCCTAAAGAGTATTCTTCTTCTGCCCCTTCTTCTACTTCTGACTGGCTTCTTGCTTTTTAAGTTTCTCCTCCCTGAGTAATTTTTATTTCCTCCTCTAGGGGTGTATTTAATTCTAGCTATAAATTGCTTGTTTTGATTTCTTTATTTTTCTTGCTCTGCTGCAGTTCGTATTTATCTTTCAAATTTGAGAATATTTTTTGTATACATCCATCATGAGCAGGTTTACTTTATTTCCACCTAGTACATGATCATGTTCTAAAGATATGAAGAGATCTAAATTTGATTTTTAGATATCAGATCTATTGTTTAAGCAGCTTGTCTTTATTTATCACGGTATGACCTATAGGATTTTGATTGATTGTATGAACTTCTCTTTCCTCGGCTACTATCTAAATTTTTAGATGTTACTGAGCTTGTGATTGTACTTCAGTCTAACCCGGTATCAAGGTCATTGTTGACTGTGTATCCATGAGGATAGAAAATAATTCATCGCGTGTCATCGGATTTACTTTTGATGAAGCACTTCTATTAGATTATTCAAACCTTAGACAACACGCTTAAAATAAACACTCTTATTTTCCTTGCAGTTTTGAACATGCACATCCATAGATTTTCTTTGAGGTGAGTGCTTCTATTAGATCACGTGAATCTTGCATGAGGGTTAGTTCAAAGTATATTGCAAATATCCGCTCATGTAGAGGAGTTGGAGAGCAAGTGGGTAGTTAAAACTCTCTAGTTATTGATAGGCCCAGGTTCAAATCTCTTCCCTCACATGTTGCGGATATGTTGTA
The DNA here is from genome assembly GCA_028583015.1 of Wollemia nobilis. Lineage (NCBI taxonomy): Eukaryota > Viridiplantae > Streptophyta > Pinopsida > Araucariales > Araucariaceae > Wollemia > Wollemia nobilis. The sequence continues at coordinate 2,241,373 of JAQPPZ010017259.1, read as the reverse complement.
TATAAAAGGTTCCTCATAAAAAAAAAAAAAGTATATTGCAAATATATATAAAATTTAATGTTCAGACTTTAGGCTCAATTAATTCATTTAAAACTTCCGTAACTTAGGCCCTCGATGAAAGTCAAATTAAAACAATCATTAATTCAATAATCCATGTTTGAAACCTTAGGTAAATTAAACCTCTTAATTAGATGGCTCTGTGTAAAAATTTATTTATCCTTTAAAAAGTTGTTTCTATTATCTCCATGGATAACATATCAGAAGCAATTTAATCTTTGAATAATATTTTGAATCCTTTAATATTTATATAACCTATCTTAGACCATATAAGGCTCTTATACCATTAAAAATCGATCACCTCTATGGGTGCTCATCGTTAGATCCACTCAGGAAGGTGCACACCCATCGAAATTTATCAAGCTGCACATTGATTAGTTCGAAGGTGGAAAATTTATAACGTATTAATCCCTCATTAAATTTTGATTATCTTAAAATTGATCAATGGTTAATAAAAAATTAAGGCGCCCAGGAGAAAACACTTTACCAGTTAAAATCCGAGCACCTTGGTGAGCGCTTACCATTAAATCTATTTCATCTTGAGCACTACCGTTGAGATCCCAAAACCTGCATGGTCGTTAGTCCACCAATGTATATAAACCTATGCCTAGTTAATCCAATTAATCCTATTTATAGAGTCGAAAACTTTTGGTCAGTAATAATTCAATCAACAATACTTAGGCCCAAAATTATACAATCATTGATTTGACTTTATAATTATGCAATGCATTAAACCTCATATAATATTGATTTACCATGGTTAATCTGGTGATTAAAAATCCTTAATAACATTGCATTAAAACATAGGTATTGTATCATCATATTACCTCTCTTTGCGCTCACCATTAGATCAAATAGTAATGAGGGCGTGATCGTTGGATTCCTTATATCTTCGGTCACCTTGGATACATGCTACCATCCGATCTGGGTGGGATCAAGCACGATCATCAGATCAATCAGAGTTGTGTGCTTTTCTTAAATTTCCTTACTAAAATGCCACTGTTGGATCTCGACAGGAATGAGCACGATTTTTAGATCTTACTTTGGCTATATTTCGCTGATGATCACTTTATTAATCTTCGAACGCTTCAATAAAGCAGTACCATCGAATATGGTAGGGATTCAACATGGCCGTTAGATCTATTAAATATGAAATGACAATTATCCTTGGCTCGGACGAGAGAACTTCTAACTGTTGGTTGGTATGCTGCAAGCACGGTCGTTGGATTTGGCAGGATCAAGTGCTATCATCGGATCCAATAAAGATGTGTGATTTATACCTTTGCATTTTGACTCATCAACGTTTGATTATTTGGTAAGAGCGCTACCGTTAGATCTACTTTTGAGTAGGCGTGGCCATCGGATCCCATGAAGGTGCAGGCCTTTTATCAACGTCTTAAAAGAAGGCTTTTAATCTTCAATTAAATTTCTTGGTGCACAATCGTCGAATTATATTAGTTTAAGCGTAGTTGTTAGATCTACTGAAGATGGGGGGTTTTTGACTTTAACTTAGATGTGAGCCTTTAATGGTCGGTCAAATTGCTATGAGCGCTACCATCGGATTAACTCGAGAGAAAGCACATTCGTCAATTTTTTTAGATCTGCGAGACTAATAGAAACATGGACGCATACCTTTAATTATTTAATAACCTTTAATTAAGCGAAGGGGGAAAAATTTATCAATGCATTAAGACCCTTGTTAATTTTAATTAGCGGACTGATTAATTTTTGGGTGCTTAACTTATTAAAATTTGATATCTCGAGTGATGCACAATCATTCGATTTCATCACATTTGAGCGCTGCCCTTGGATCTTTTTGATTTACCTGATATTTAATAAAATGGCACATGATTTTGATTTAATTACGCTTATCTTAGGTTATGACCACTATTGATTTTTAGCTTTTAAAGTTTGAACAAATTAGGGAGTGCGCTTCCATCGAATTATTGATAAATCGAGCGTTGCCATCTATATTTGCAAAGCTACACGATACTTAATCAAAAGGGGGCGCATAACCCTTACTTCCATTTTTATTAATTTGATCGAATTTAGACCTTAGGTTATAAAAAATTGACCATGCTCTTATTTAATTAACTTTTGAGTTGCTTATGAGCGTGCATCCGTCCAAATCTTGGGGGATGAAGCACGTCCATCCAGATTGAAAAAGTTGCATGAATTTTATCATAAAGGGGGCGCATACCCTCAATTTACCATTTGATTTTAATTAAACCTTAGGATTGTTTATTTGCCACTTAAGTTTGAATGTTTTAATTAATTTCCTTAGGAACCTATGGACTTTAAAAGACCTTTAATTGAATATTCATTTCTTCAATTTTATAAGCCTTTTAATAATCAAACATCCTTAACAATCATTTTTAATGTTTAAAAGGTATTCAATTCAATTCAACGGTCAAGGCCATAACTTTAACTTGGATTTATCCTTATTACTTAGGGAAAACAAAGCTTTTTATAACGGTTCTTTGAGGACCAAATATTAAAAATCAACCTTTTAGAAGAGAATGCAATAGAGACCAACAAATTTGGTGAAAATTTTGAAACCAAATATTCAAAATTGGGGGCATCTGATGTTGAGTAAATTTTGGCTCCAACAGGGCCAATCCTCCAAAGTATACATAATGCTTTAGCTTTGAAATAATTTATCCAATATTTTATCAACTCTTTCAATGTTGATGGAGCTACCCAATATGATTTCATGTTTTTTAAAAATAGCCCCAAATGGTGTGAGAAAATGGATAAATTAAGAAGTAAATGGTTTGATGTTTCTAAATCCTTCTCGCACAAGGCACATCTAAAGGGTCCATAATATCCTCTTCTTTGTAGATTCTCTCCCATAAGAATCTTACTTTGAACTGCTAACCAAAGAAATGTTGAGGCCTTAAGGAGAGCCTCTAATGACCAAATGTTCTTCCAAGGAAAATCTTTGGGAGAAGGAAATTTTGATAGTTCTAAATCCTCATATCACAACTTGATCGACTATCCACCATCCTTTGATAAATTCCAAACCAACTCATCTTTTCATGTAAAAAATTGATAAATAAAACTCTTGAAGTATCTTTTGAAGTTCATCTACAATTTGTTTAAGTTCCTCTCCTTCAACCAGGTTACTAAAAGAAATCCATGATATAGAGTTTTTGCTCATAATAATATAATATTTGACCTTTGGACCTTTACATGCTAGGCATGCTTGAGTCAATGGTTTCCATTTTGAGTTAGAGAGAAAAGGATAAGGCTTCAACCAAGTATCTGACCAAAAATTTGCATAACTTCGCTCATTGATTGACCATCTAATATGTTTCTTGATCAATTGCAAACTCTCTGATTTGAAGTTCCTTGTTGACGATCCTTTGGGTAGATTTATTTTCCTAAATAATTTCATTGCATCAAGAGAACCTATATATTTTTGAAGTAAATATTTTTTCCCAATTCTTTCGTTGATATTTGAATAATCTCCACCCCAAATTTACAAATCGTAAGCCTGTTCTTCCAATATTCTTTCCTTTGCAAACCCTATCCCACTTACAAAGAGGAAACCTAAATTTTTTCTCACCACCTTTCCATAGAAAGTCTCTTTGAATTCTATCAATTTTTAATGCAATACCTGTTAGTAGTCTTGAAAGTGACACCATATAAATAGGAATGGATTGCAATGTAGTATTTATGAGTTGTAGCCTTCTTGCCATGGTTAAGAACTTACCTTTTCAACTTGCCAAACAAGATTTCATTCTATCTAAAAAAGGGATCCAAAGCTCTTTTTTATTTTCTTTATCAGACAAAGGAATACCGAAGTAGGTTGATGGAAAATATTTAATTTTAAACCCTAAAATATTCACAATAATTTATTGTAAATCTAGGGTATTTTAATGAAAAAAATCTTGTATTTTGTAATATTTACCAGCTGTCCAGTAGCCTTCTCATGGCATAATAATATTGATTTTAACTCCTTGGCCTCACTGACTAAGGGATGACCCAAAATAAAAGTATTATAAACAAATTGAAGAAGAGATTCAAACAAACCATTTTTTACAACTTGGATACCCTTTATTTTCCTTCCATTTTTACCTTTAAAAAGGCTCTCCCTAATGCTTCTGCCATAATAATGAATAGATAAGGAGAAAGTGGATCACCTTGACGAAGTCCACAAGATGACTTGAAGTACCCAACAGGAGAACCATTGATCAAAATAGAAAATTTTGTAGTGCTATAACAACATTTAATCCACTCACACTAACTATAATCAAAGTGAAACTTTCTAAGAATAACATGTAGAAAATTCCAAGAAATCCTATCATATGCTTTGTTTATCTAATTTCAAAAGTATACTTGGTTTTTTCATGGAATAAAGAGAATGTATGGCCTATTGTCCAATAATTATACCATCAATAATTTATTTACCATGAACAAAGCCACCTTGTTCCTCTTAGATAAGACACCCTAGAATGCCCTTCAACCTTGTTTGCCATAATTTTTGAAATGACCTTAATAATCATATTACAAAAGTTTATTGGAAAAAAATTATAAAAATATTTTTTTGCCTTTCTTGGGAACCAAGGTAATAAAAGTAGCATTGATCTCACTTATTATAGCCTTCCTTTTTCAGGCCTCTTCAAACACAACTAACATATCACTCTTCAATAAAATACCAAAAGTTTTGAAAGAAAATTGCAGGAAATCCATTAGGGCTAGGTGCCTTGTTAGGATGGAAAGAGATAACTACTTCATGGAGCTCCTCCTCCATAGATATCTTCTTCATCAAGCTTTCATTTTGTCCCTGAGTGATAATTTATGGAATATTTTGCAAAAGTTTTTCTTGTACTTACCCAAAATCTAACAAAATAATTTTGAAATAATTAGTTGCTTCCTTCCTTATATCTTCTTCGTCCTCAATATTTCTTCCATCCAAAGTTATAGTATATTTTATATGATGAACAAAAAAAATTGTTTTTTTTTTTAGCATGAATTTATTTTGTATTTCTATCTCCTTCATTGAGCCATTTCTCTCTAGATTTTTGGAACCAATATGACTCCTCTTTTTCAATGCATTATGACAATAAAAAAGTAAATTTTTTTCTTTCACATAAGAATATTAATCCATTCCATTAATTTCTACTATCTATTGTAAATTTTTGAGCTTGGATTCAATTTCTTTCTTTTATTTAAAAATACTACCAAAACATTTGGTATTCCATATCTTCATTTGCTCCTTTAAACATTTTAATTTTTGAACAAACCTGTACATACATGATCCTTCAAATTTTTATTCATCCCACCATAACATAACCGTATGAAACAAATCTAGGTCTTGGAACCACATAGACTGAAAGCGAAATGACTTTGAATTACCATTATTAGATAACTCACAAGTCAAAATAATGAGTTTGTGATCTGATCCTACTTGCAATAAAATATCTGAAGAGATTGTATACTTTGTTTGCAACCATTTATTGGATAACAAGAATCTATCTAGTCTTTCTGCTATATTATTTTCCCCAATGCGTCTATTATCCCATGTATACTAAAATCTTGAGGGACTAACATCCCAAAGATCATTTGAATTGATATATGAAGCAAAACATTGCATTGATTTAGACGATCCTGGAATACCACCCTTCTTTTCCAAAGGAGATAGTTCATTATTAGAATTCATAGATCACAATGAATAGTCATTGTATTTGAGAAAAATATGCTAAGGTATTTCCAACATCTTTCATGAGGAGTAACTATAGTTGGAGCATATACATTTACAATCCTAGTTTTCCTCTTTCCTACAAAATAATCTAACAACCCAATTACTTTTTGCTTCTAATATTTGTCCACCCCATTTGCATTTGTCCCATATTATTGTAACACATCCCGAATCTCTTGTAGAAGAAGCTACTAAAAAATCACCTATTTTCCAAATAATCTTAAAAGTATCCTTACATTCCTCATTGCTTAATTTTGTTTCTTGTATTAAAAGAAACTCAGGGCTATAACAACCTATAAATTCCTTAATAACTCTTTTTTAGGGGTTCAATTCATACCCCTAATATTCCATGATATCATTTTCATCAACACTTTTTATTTTTATTAGTGGGATTAGCTCCACTTCTTGTTAACACCTATGATAATTTTATTTGGATTCACAGATCAATATTCTTTTGAGTTTATTTTTCTCTTTGTTCTTGTTTTGATGGCCTTCCTCTCCTTCTTCCATTCTTGCCAACACTCTCATATTCATAAATATCTTCTATTTTTTCATGTTGTTCAAAATGAGACTTATCTTAAAATATTTATGTTGCCCTAAAAAGTCGAAAATGCAAGGAATAGCCTCATTAGCATTTTCTTCTTTATGTCACCTTGAAAACTCTAAACTGCATAAATGATCCTCCATAGTCATCACTTTCTTATTTTGGAATGAAAACCCTAAATTTCCTTGGATATATTCCATAAGATTTTCTTTACTATACCGCTCTTGAATTCCTCTAGTGCAAGGAAAACACTCCGTACTACTTTAATTTTATTGTAAGGAGAAGATTTTAAGCTACTTGAGGATAATAAAGGTGATTTACCTGGATTAAGCTTGACTTCCTTCACCTCATTTTATTTAAAATTCATCTCCCCATATTCCTTTGTTTTAAAATTCATTTACCTTTAGCTCATTCTATATTTGAATTTGTGCATTGTACTTCCTCATCCCCCATATCATTTTTTTCTTCTAATGGTGATTCGAGTGAATTGTAATGGCCTTTACCATCTGATGTAGAGATATTTTCTAGCCATTTTATTAGGAGTGGAAAATTCTTGATTTGATCTAGCTTCTCCTATGATATTATCTCCTTGTTTCAAATTGAAGCTACCCTCATTCCTAAAAAAAATCATCTCTTCACCCATTTTCGCTTTGCAATCTCTTTCCATGTGCCTAGTTTCATGATATTTGCGACATCAGAATGCAATTTTTTCATAATCCACTTGTTGATCCTATCAGAATGCAATGTTTTCATAATCCACTTTTTGATCCCATTCTCTTGATTCATATTTAATCCTAATCAACCACAATAAAGATTTAGAAATATCCATGGCAACACATATTCGAGTGTATACAACATGCCTTCTCTCCTTAGTAGTTGGTCCCTCTTGGATGAATTCACCTAGAGTATTATCAATATTCTTCAAAACCTCCTTAGTTATGAGTTGATAATGAATTCTAAAAAGCCTAATCTATACCAGAAGTCTTTTAATAGTTTTTGTGCCCACATAAATTTTTTCACTCCAAGGTCTTAAATGTAATGTATCTTTGCTCCTAAACCATGAGCTTCCATCCATTATTTTATCTCTTATTTTTGAACTAGAGAGAATAATGAAAAAATATCCTTTTGAAAGAAAACTCATGGAGTAATTTGAATTCAATCCCCACTTCCACTTGATCCAATTTTGAATTTAAGAAAAACCTGGCCAATATCCATGAAACTTACATTTTAACCCTCTAGTTTTAAGAACCATTATATTGTGCTCAATCATCTCATCCTTGATAATCACTTTTGGTGTAGAATCTGCTACCTAGACTGGGTTTGCCATAGATTTTCTCTTCCTATTATTTCTAGCTAGGGAATCCATACTTCTAACTTGGCCATTCGTGCTTTTAGTAAAAAAAATTTACAAATGACTTTCTTTTCATGTTACATAGTTTTTCTTCAAATGAATCCTTTAAATTCTCCTAAGATCTAGAACAAGAAGTGGCACTTGATACTTGATCACATGTTGCTTTCTAATTTCTTTGCTTTCTTACTCACACTTCCTCTGCACTCCTGACTTATGCTTGCACTCACTCCCAGCTCATGCTTACTCACGCTTCTGGATGCACTCACTCCTAGCTAGCATTGGCACTTGCTTTTGATTGCACTCACTCCTAACTCACGCTCGCTTTTGATTGCACTCACTCCTAGCTCGCACTCACACAATTGCACTCACTCTCGACTTTCATATTTATTATGGACACAACTTCAAATAATAAGCCTAGGAGTATGAAAATTATATTTATAAATTTAAACATGGCAAATAGATATCATAGGACCATAGTTATTAATAATTGTTTGATATCTAATATTGAAATTCAAAATATTTATAAATCATGCCAACAGGTAGTTGGTTCAAAGGTTGGGACAAATAGTTAATGTAACCCACACCAAGGTTCAAATCTTGACGACACCAAATAGTACCAAATAGCTCAATGTGACTAAGTCGATTTAAAAGGGAAAGGACAACCCTTTCAAAACTCTACTTAAAAAAATAATTATAAATCATATTCAATACAATTTCAAATTTATAATTTACTCTACAACTTGTCAATATCTTTCAAATATTTCACCCTGTATATTTTTACATAATGGATACATTTAGTAATTGATTTTTCTAAACTACTTTGTAACATATATATGATTTAAATTTTGTAGACTTGCTTATTTTGCTTAATAGGATGATAATAATAATAAGTTTTGATAGATGCATATTATTATTATGCTTGAGTTCATAGAGCTATTTTGATCATTGTTGTGACACTTTACAATGATTAAGGATAGAAAAATAAGTTTTGATAGTAAATTATAATATCAAATGCATCAATGCTAGTTTTGATAATGTTTAGAAGGATTAAAATGCATTTTTCAGTTGAATTATATTGATATTACTAAATAGGATTCAACCTATTACTTAATTCATCATCTAATTCTCCTACCATATTTGTTATGATTATGTTCGACATATTGATCAACTCAAATATTTTTCTTAGCTTATGCTATTGATCCACTTAATATCCACCTTTGTTTTGTTCTAGTAATAGATGACTAAAGGATAGACAAAGTACAAACATAAATTTGTCTAATAAAATAGATGTATGGCTCATAAAACAAGAATCAATTGGGATCTTGGTGAAGAAGGTAAGGAAATTTGGGGATGAAAAGAAGAGGAAGGAATGAGGATTCTAGTTGGGAGAGGAGATAGGCAATCTACTTAGAAAAGCTTTGAAAAAAGAATAACATGAATATGAAAATGGTAGACTATGGATCACCATGTAGAGATAGCATGACCAATGTTATACCGTGGGCTTGATTTGAGATAAAGCATGATAAGCTTTTGCTAAATAGCTTTGTTGTTGTATGAAAATGAGAGGTTACAAGTTACTCTAGACAACATAAAATATTATGTGTTATGCCACGGATTACTCTAGGATAAAAGAGGATAATATTTCGCTAAATGATTATATTGCAAGTGAAAATTTATTGCTATTATAGGAGTGAAGTGAAAGCTATACTAAGATAACAATATTAGGGCCTTGCATCTTGCTTATTGTATAAATTCCATTGTTTGGAAGGGAAAGCACTTTCTTTGTGGTTATATGGAAACATCATTCCATTTTATCTATTAGTTTAATCTAAAGATAAGTAGATATATATTCAAGTGTATAGAGCTAAAAGAAAAAAATCTATGTTAGCAAATATTTATTTGAGTCTAATTATAAAACCAATATCTCGATTCATATCAAATTTATTGAAAAAATGGTGATAAGAAAAGTCCTAAACTTTTGTGTAAATACAATAACTTCTATGATTTGGAATGCTTTACAATAAAAAATTACAATAGTAAAATCTCATGATTAATTGTAATCATATCAAAAATTTTCATAATAGGATGTATTAGTAAATTAAATTCAAAAGTTATTAATATTCAAGGTACTTTTCTCATTCTAGTGCAACAATATAAGTTGCTAAATAAAATTCCAAAAAGTCTTAACCCTACTAAAGTTGTTAGAGGTGATCTTATGAAGATCGTTGTTGATCTTGCCATTTTTGGTGTCATGAAGACCCCTTTTAGGCATGATTTTATTAGTTTATGAAGAAGCTTTTAGGGCCATGAGAATAAACAACACCACTCTAGTGTTGGGGATGTAGTATAAGCCTAAATATTTCTTAGCATTTATAAAAACAAACTTGAAATTCAAAGTTACATTAGAAAATTAAAAAAAAGGGTTGTTACTAAACCTATTGATGAATATAGATGGAAAAATATCTGATTTAAAATCTTAAAAACTTTACCTCTTTATTTCTTTATGAATTTATTCATACCAATTTTGCATAACACCCATCAAATTGCAAAGGTCCAATAGTTTAGATCTAAGATTGTCAAGCTTAAATGTTTATTTTCCATATCTTATTGATTATAAAATATTTTTTGAACCTTTACATGAAGTCTAGATCAAGAATCTTAAATATGGTTATGAAATATTTTTCACTCCTTTACATGAAGTCTAGATCAAGAATCTTAAAAAAACTTAGAGTTTACAAAACTAGCATCAACTTTAGTCATTGTTAATGTGAGCTAGCTTTTGAGTTGTATGCTTGGAATAATATTATTTCATGGTCCAAACCAGTTTTTGTTTTTTCTTGATAAAGCTGTAATTACCATGTATGCCAAAATCCTTTGCTATTCAACTAAGCTAGGTCAGAATACTAAGAGAAAATTCATAGAGACAATTTATCGTATTATGCATATGACAGGGTTATGCATAAGGGGTAGTACCAAAAAAGTAATTATAAAATTAGAACAAATCAAGGTGAATCGTGTCTAAATTTTGATGAAAAAATTTCAAAATTTTGCAAAGAATTTATTAAAATATGGCAAATTTTCTAAAATTTTACACATAAATTATCAAAATTTTTAAATGATGAGTGGTAGGAGGTGACTGGCAGAAGGCGAGTGGCAAAAGGTGACTGACAGAAGGCGAGTGGCAAAAGATGAGTGGTAGAAGGTGACTGATAGAAGACGAGTGGTAGAAGGCGACTGGAAGAAGACAAGTGACATAAGGTGAGTGGTAGAAGGTGAGTGGTAGAAGGCGATTGGTAGATGCTGAATGACAAAAGGTGATTGGAAAATGGTGATTGGTAGATGGTGACTGATAGATGGTGAGTGGTAAAATATGAGTGGTAGATGGTGAGTGGTAAAAGGCAACTGGTAGATAGTAACTGGTAGATGGTGAGTGGCTAAAGGTAACTGGTAGATGGTGATTATTTGAAGGTAAATGGTAGATGGTGATTGGTAGATTGTAACTTGCAGAAGGCATCCAGTAGATGGCAGCTAGCATATGACGACTACCAGATGGTAACTGACAAACGGTGACCACCAAAGGTCATCAATAAGAAGCTACCATGTGTCCTCTCCTTTACCATGTGTTGTGCATCCATAGAATTTAGCCATGCAGTTTTCTATGAATAGAAATGTAGGGTCATTTTTCACCTTTCCTAGAGCATTTTCAAAGCATTTTCTAGAGCGTTTTCAAAGCGTTTTCCAGTATTTTAGGGTGTTTTCCACATCATTTTTAGAGTATTTTTAGAGGGTTTTCAGAGCATTTTCAAATGGCTTTCAGATTATTTTCCATGACATTTCCAAAGCATTTTTAGACTATTTTCACAGTGTTTTTCAGATCATTTTCAATGCAAAAATGGCTAGCTCTTCCTCTCCTTAGCCTTCGAAAGTGTCATTCAAGAACTATTTTTGCCCCAATATTAAGAACATTTTTGGCACTCTTGGAAGAGATTCAAAAAAATTTTACACCTCTAGAGTTGCAAGAGAAATCAAGGTGCCATAGTTGAACACCGACGTCTCCCTGATGCAAAGGATAGTTAGTTGCTACAACCATGATGAGTCCACTATTCAAATCAAAGTGGATAACAAGGATATTTTTTTCTATGAAATCCTTAGATGTGTAGTGACTAACAGGGCTACCATTTATGGATGGTCACTTGGTGAACAACCAATACACCTTGACCGAAGATGACAAACAACTCCTAGCATCCAAATTCGGTGTCCATTTAGATAATTTGAAAGGTATATTTTTAAAATTTAGTTTTTATTTTTCTTCATTTTTGATGTATTGTAGTTTCCATTCTCTAATAATGTTCTCCCTATTGTAATTTATATTTTCTAATAATGTTATCCCTTTTTTTTCAGTTAATTTTTCGAAGTCAAAAAGGGTTTTAAAAATTTCCAACGTTGGAGATGAATTTCTTTATGCTTGCATTGAATTTTTCCAAGCAAGACTTATTTTGCAAGGGTGACCTACAAAAATGCCATTTTGGACATTGTTCTCATTGATTCGATGTATTTCTAGTGGTAGATTTGATTGGTCCATGCACATTTCCAACCATATTAAAGAGGACCTTCTGAGTGCTCAAAAAATTCAATCTTCTTATGCAGTAACAACCAACAACTTTATTATTTCTATTTTTAATGAAGTATATTTCAATATTCAAAATAGTCCTCCTCCAACTGCATTGCACCCAAGCTTGTTGGCTTCTAATAAAAGGGATACTACCTTTAGGATTCAAGAAGCATCTACCGATTCTAACACACAGTCACAATCATCATCATTAACTACCTCAATATCCATGAAACATGCAAGGTCTCCTAGTGATCAGCATACACCTATGACTTCTATTACTTTTGGACATATTGCAGTCGATGTTGAAGAAGTAACCTCCAATTCACAAGGTAACCTTATTATTCAAAAAAAATATTTTAAATGATTTATTTTAATAATTTAAAATTACATTTAGTTTGAGGAAATATTTTAAATGTTTTTAGAGCAAGGGAAATGGTTGCATCATCAACGGATGCAGAGTCCGAGTTTGGTATGTTTGGTTAAAATTAATCTCTTTTTATAACATTGTTTTTTACACTAGTTTTAATTTATATTTTTATGTGAAATTTTGTAGATGCACCAGTTACATTTAAAATATTGAAAGAAAATGCCTCCATTGTTTGTACACCCACAAATACACCAATAGAAAGTGCTACAACAAGTCCATCCACAACAAGTACCATCGATGAGGAACCAATCTCGCATACATGGGAAATAATTCCTCACACCACCGCCTCTAGGAAGCAAAAGTCTTTCCCAAACACACGTTGTATCTCAATCTAATGTTTTAGTGTTCCCAAATTTTAGTCTTGGGAATTTATCAAATGTAGAGAGCATGCCTCAAATGCCCTCAAGGAATCTCAATGATGATTTTCTTTATCAGGATACGAATCTTGAAAATTTTCCATTCAAGGCAAGTGATTTTCTTTAGGGTCCATAAAGCCATGATGAAGTAGAAGATAATGTTGAGGTATATGCCATCGGAGTTTCCTCTTCCCCCCAGTAAGTCACCACCCATCATCATCTAAACAATGATGATAAAGTTAATTTTTCAAAAACTATTTTATTAGCCAATAGATGTAAAGCTACAGTTAATAATAGTCTACTTGTAGATATTGATAGATTAAAATATTAGGAATATTGGGCCAAGGTTTTGATAAAAGCAATAAATACTTGATATAAGAATTTTTCAAATAGAAAGGAGTTGTTTTCAAAGGTGGATAATGAGCCACAAAAGCTCGATGCTTTGTTACATAAAGTTGAATATGGCACCATGCAAGCCGAGTCTACATACAGTGATGAATTTCTAGCCATTATGTTGAATCGATTAGAAAACCTCAATGCTAAGGCCCAAACATATTTTAATGAATGGACACTAGATAAGAAAAAAGTAGCAATTACAAAAAATTCAAGACTTACCGCTAATGTAAGTTTTACATATAACTGGAAATCATTTTTTCTTAAATATATTTTGTTTATAAATATTAAACTTGTTCTCTTCTATTTTATAGTCTAATTTTCAACACTTAAAGCAACAAGTCAGTGTCATGAAAACATTGATTAAGACTACAAAAATTAGTGTGACTAATGCTATTGAAGTGAAGAAAATATTACAATACACTATTAGAGAAAACAATTGGCTGAAGAAGTTTATCAAAGATAAGGGCCTGGATGTGGAGGTTGTATTAAAAAAAATGAGAAAGAACTGAATGCACCTTTTAGAGAAGATCCAGTGAAGGAAGAAGGTTTATTGTTATCAGGGTAAACACTACAACTGAAATTCTAGTAAGGGTTGGTGCATTGGAAGCAAAGGATATTGAGCAAGATGAAGCTAAAACTTTAGGCACCATGTAGAAAGAAAAGCAGAAGACTATTTATTTTTTATTTGAGGAGAAACCAAGCATGTTGCATAGCTTTTTTGTAAATTGTAAAAGAATGGTATCTTTTTGAAATAAATAAAAGAGACAACTTGTATTATCTTTTTGAAATTTTGTTTTAAATATTGTGATGTTTTGATTAGTTGTGTGGATGCAATAAATAATTTTGAATTATGTGGATGCAATAAAATGTTCTTTTATGTTTTATGAAATAATTTGAAATGACTGAAATGTAACACAAATATTTACTTTACCATAAATGGTTTATACAATACAAATTTGCAAAATAATTTGAATATCATAGACTAATAATCCAATAACAAGGCTTAAATAATATGATATACAAAATATCCAATAACACGTCTATGATATAAAAAATAATTTAGTGTTCCATAATCAACATATCTATAATCAAATAATCCAATTTCATCCAAATATACATAATCAAATCAGAGGGCTATGATATACAGAATATCCAATAACACATCTAATATCATATTATATGATTAATGATATCAAAAAATACATGTCTCAAATTATAATAAAATCTTAATATTTTGTTGAAAACTGATAACATAATATGTGAAATCAAATCAAATGAACACATCCTTTCATTATAATGTTGGAATCTGGAACAAACTATTTTCAGATTGTACAAAATATTTTGTACTCATATCCAATTTTATTGAAAATTGATAACATAATATGTGAAATCAAATCAAATCAAATCATCGTTTCATTATAATGCTAGAATCTAGAACAAACTCTTTTCAAATTGTACAAAATATTTTGTACTCATCATCCTGAGTGTTCGTGACACGTCTTCTCTCTGCCAGAGATTTCCAATATGCCAAAGCTCTTTCATAAGGAAACTTCTCCACCTCATAGGTCAACACATATAATCTTAAAATTTTTTCCAAATTTTTGTTCAACCTATTTTGAACTTTAGATTTTACATATGAAAATGCACTAAATAACCTTTCATCTTCCATAGATCCTAAAAATCATTGTTTGACATAATTCATATAAATGAAAATATTCACTCATAGTATGTTATAAGATACTACTTGGATGTAATTTTTTCCACAAATATGAAATAGAACTTGTTTCATGATGGTTAGTGAGTTGTGAAACTTGAGCAGACATTGTTATTTCAAAATAATTTGACTGTTTTGTCAAAATATCTTTGTTGAGAATGCCATTGATTTTGATACCATTGACTACCACATGTTTAGTGAATTAGCTAGAAAGAGTGCCCATTTATTTGAGAAATAAACTATTTATAGTTTGGTATTCATTACAAGGATCCCAAAACATTGGGTTAACCACACCCATAAACTTAAGCAATTCATATTTTTGAAAATGGTATCTTATTTCTTTTGTCAATGATTCTGCTTTTTGTTTTAGTTTAATTTTTGTATCATGTACAACTACATGAAATCTGTTGTATGTTATGGGCATTTGTTCAACTTCATTTTTAGCTATATCCATTCGTTGACCAAAATAATATAAAGGTATTGCCTTTTCATGGACATTAATACATAGATGATCGTTTATGTTGAACTTTAAAAGGTTTTGAAAATCATTCATGTTTGCTAATGCTCTCCAAATTTAAAACATGGGATCCATAAAAAAATGACTGGACACGTACATCATATCAATATGTATGCAAATTTGTTTTTTACCCTGATGAAATCCACAATATAAATCAATATTTCTTGTGCAATTTATATCAACGTATTCATTTCTTCCAACTTTAGAAGAATACCACACAATGTGAGAAGTGTTTCAAAGTCACTCATTCGAAATAGAAAATATTTAGCCTTATTAACTGCCCTATGATTTGCATATATATACCCTTCCAGGGATTGATATTATTTGAAAAATCTATATACCGATTGATACATCAAAATCCACCTAGTATCTACATATTTTAAGAGTTCTTTACCTTCAGTAACTCCTAGTGCAAACTGTTGAAACTCTAAAAATATTTTTTGACTGCATGAAAACAATCATGAATTTCATGGACAAGCTCTTTCACTCTCGCTACATTTGTAAATGTATCCATAATTTTGTATGCAAGATTCATTCTATGAACCATGCAATGAATAAGGATCAAATATGGGGTAACAAATATTTTTAGTTGAACACAAAGACCATTCCTATGTCCTTGCATTGTAGAAGCACCATCAGCTTTGACACATATTAACTTAGTGGCTATTTCCATTTCATTCATTCCTGCTATTTCCTTTAAACTAGTTACAAAAACATTATAAATATTTTTTGCATTGCAATTTTCCACCATCTTGTGTACTCCAAGTAAATGAGGTTGCCTTAAATGATTTTCCAATGTGTAAACATGGATGCAAATCCAAGATGTGTTGTCAACATTAGTCACCTCATTAATTAAAAGTGAAATAAATTTGGCTTTTTTTACTTTCTCTTTGAGGTCATCCTTCTCAACCAATGAGAGACATTTTACCATTTCTCAACCACTTTGATCTAACCAATGGGTGCTGGGTAGGTTCTACACATTAGCTAGTTGAAATAGAGATTTATAATCAATGAAATCAGACATAGGTCTACCCTTTTTAAGAATAGTGAGTACAACAACAAACTGCAAACTTTTTGAAGCTAAAGTGAACTTATTTATTTTTTAAAATTGGGCTTGAATTGTTGCATCTTTCTCAATAAAAGTTTGCTTTTGTTTCATTTGTTATCATATTATTGTGCATATTTGATATGTGCGCACTCTGATGCATCCTTCCACCTATAATTTTTTTGTATTGGTCCATTACTTTCTTTTATTTTTATAAAAACCTTTCCATAATGGTTTTCTATTGTATCTTTCTTAACTTGCAATCTATGATCCTTTATGTGTTTCCAAATACAAATGATGCATCTCAATTCTGTTATTTCCTCACTACTAGTCTCTAGAAACATTGGCTCAATAAATAGAAATTTTGATACCCAATCAAGCTAAAATGATCTGTTAATTGTCCACCTAGATAACCTTACACATTTATGTTTTTTAGAAGAAGATTCTCCACAAGTAGGGACTATATGAGAACTATTATTTTCTTTTCTATTTGGTGTGTTAGTTTCAGGAATATCTTCATGTTGTTGTTGCATTTCATTAAGAAAATTTTCATCTATGGACTTCATTATTGTGGGTATGTGGAAGTGGAGGCATACCAGGGTCAATTATATTTTCTATAGAGATTTTTTTTGCATATCATTATTGCATTTAAAATCATACATTCTATTAAAAATACAGATAAAAAATGGACAAAGCCATTAACAAAAAAATACCCTTCCTTTATGAATGAAGATATTATATATAAAATTAACAATGTACAAAAATTAACTGGTTAGTAAGTAAATGCGTTCGTACCTTAAATTTGTGCAGATGTTGATGGCTGACTGGATTTAAAAATATTATGAAAGCAATTGAGGATACTTCTTTTATCAAAAGACTAGCCTCCTTTCTTTCCACTACTAGCAGGTGATATTTTACCTGTATAAACAAAAGAGTAACATGAACATCATTTTAAAAAATAAAAATAACTGGTAAAAGAGAACTACTGTTCAAGACAATAGGATATCTGAACCAAGTAGGCTTGATATTGGTACCCAAATAATAGGAAAATCTCCTTATTGAGTGTCAATGAAAAAAATGTTTAAAAAAGAAAAATTAATGGTAAAAGAAAATTATTGATAAATGGCTATAATTATATGTCAGTCACCTTCTACCAATCACCTTCTGCCAATCACCTTGTGCCAATCACATTATGCTATTTATCTTGTGCCAGTCACCTTATGCTAGTTACCTTGTGCCAATCACCTTCTTCTAGTCACCTTGTGCCAGTCACCTTGTACTAGTCACCTAATGCAAGTCACCTTGTGCGAGTCACCTTCTGCCAATAACCTTGTGCCAGTCAGCTTCTGCTAGTTGCCTAATGCGAGTCACCTTCTATCACTCATCTTATGTGAGTTATCTTGTGTGAGTCACCTTGTACCAGTCGCCTAATGCGAGTCATATTCTACCACTTGCCTTGTGCCAATCACTTGATGTGAGTCACCTTTTGCCAATTACCTTCTATCAGTTACCTTGTGTTTGTCACCTTCTGTCAGTCACCTTGTGCCAGTCACCTCATGCCAATCATATTTTTTTAGTCATGTTGCATCAATCGCTTACTCTTTATCGCTCGCTATTGAAGAAATATAATGTTTAGATTGTATGAGTGTCGCTATCATGTTAACTATATATAATGGGGTACAAGAGGTAAATTTGGTGGGATAATTTTTTAATAATTTGAAGGCAAAAATTAGGTGGAAAACCTTATGATAGTGGGACGAATTGACCCTAAAAAATATTTGATCCCAAAATTTTTAGGCAAATGGGCCGACCTCTAGGGTTCCCAAATTCGTAAAATTAAAATTGTGAAAATTTGAATATTTGTGCTAAATTACGAAATTTGTGCCTGTGCATAACCCTGGCATGTGAAGTTTCATATACAAATTGAAATGTTAGTTGTCTATCTATATGCATTGAATAATATTCATAATGTAACCTTGAAGCCTTTGTACATATGCACATAAGTGCATGAGCTAGAATCTTGGTCATTGCCATTTAACTTGAAGAATGTTCAAGATTTTCTCAATCTCAACTAAGCTTATTAAAAAAGTATAACCCAAAATAAGACTTCTATTTAAGTTAGCTTGATATTATCTTGATAAGCTAAAGCTTAGATTTAGATTATAATTGATATATTTTTAAAAATGTTAAGCCTAAGCGTGGGAATTCCCAAGTTAAAGACTTTTTAACCTCATATTTTATAGTTATTAATTAGTTTTTAGTTGTTTTATTCATAGCTAATCAATGACCTACATTTTAATTGGTTCTTCTAAGCCATTTTAAACACACATATTTTAAATTATTTAAGAAGCTTGTGAACCATATATTGGCATAATTGTAACCTTCAAAAATAAATTAAATATTTTAATGAAGCTCAAGGTATTGGACATTCATTCAATCTTAGTTTAATAAGGTTTTTGTTGATTGGTAATTTTACCCTATTGCAAAACCACACTCACAGTTAGGATTTTGTTAGCAAAAACCCTCTCTTGCAAAGAAATAGAAATTTCTCCAAGGTTCCTTTTACTTAATATATCAAAATAAATGCTTAGAACACCTTAGTGATTTGCAAATAACTGTTAACAAGGGGCATGTGGTTAAAATGATTTGCCATGCATTATATCAATGAAAGGGCTTGAGTTCCCTTATGTGCAAAAATAAATGAATGAATAAGTGCTTGAAATAGATCCTAATTCATTTTATTTTTTATTTATCAATGTGATTTACCCATAAATACCTGTTAGCAAATTCCTTTTACTTTCAGTTATAATATTCTGTTAGTAGGTGTTGTGGAAAACCACTTCATTTTATCTTTGATTTAAAATGAAGTTAGAGTCAATACTTATTGTTAGCATATTCATTTTATTTTAAGTGTGTTGTTAACAAGTGCTGTGGAAGATCCACTGCATTTTATCTTTGCCTTAATATGAGATAGGATTTAGTAAATTCCTCCCTGAGTGCAAATTTATTTTATCTTGACCTTAGTTGATAAAAGCAATGGTAAAAAAATCATGAAATGTTGATTCCTTTTATCACTTTGATTTAATATTCTGCATGAAAATGAAAACCCTTGTGGAGTATGAAGAATAAATGCTTTGAGCTCTTAGATTGAAAAATTTAACATAAAAAAAGTATCCAAATAACTTAATGTATTAAATTTAAAGCATAAAATTATTTGGATGTCTCATAACTTCAAAAATCCTAACTTAAACGTAATAATTATAGATTTGTTAGGATTTCAAGTGTTTTATTAAATAGAAAATAGCTAGGGTTAGAAGAATAAAGCCTAAAATCTAGAAACGGACCAAACTGTGAAAAGAAAATCAAAGAGAAACTACTGCAAATAATTACAATCAAAACTATAGAAAAGAATTATATCTTGAACATGAAATACAATCAAGTTAGACTTACATCCACACAATCTGAAAACTGGTTATGGTGAGAGTCTAAGGATTAGAAACATGAACGTAAAATATATTCATAATGCAACCACATTCATGCATAAAAAACCATAAAGAAATAAGTTCAATACATGTGAAGAACGAAAAAGTTTATAATAAAAATAGTCTTCTGTAATATCAACCTTGGCTTTCTGCATACAAAATGATGACCTGAACTTTGATAGTAATTTGATAGCCTTTCAATCTCCTTTCACGAGCTTTGCTCTTGATTTTCTAGCCCCGTCTCTCTATTTTTTAGGGATATTTATAGGCTTGTGCAACAAATATTCCTAATCATTATGTGGATGGAAACCCTTCGTTTCACCTTCTTTTGTTTGATATATTGGTTTTCGTAACCCCTTTCGACAATGCATCCATTTTCTTTCACACTACTTTTCCATTTTTTTTCTTTACTACTGAGAGATCAAAACGATTTTATTATACCATAAGTTTGGCACATCTATTTCTCCTTCGATTATTTATTTGAAACATATACTCGACCATAACCTTGAAAGTTTCAAATGATTCATTAGAATTTGCATGAACCCCCTTTTAAATTTCATTTGATTAAATGATTTTTTATGACCCTCTTCACTGGCTCTTTGATATTACATTAGTAAAATGGTCCACTCAAATGCATTTGTTGTATAACGTCTGCCTTAGCAAAATGACAATATTATATTTTTCATTGAGAATCTTATCTATATTTGATATCTAGATAGGGTGTTCATTTTAACAACCAAAATACCTATGTCAAACCAACACCACCTCTCCCCTACATGTCAACCACTTATGTTGCATTTGCTTAGGGCATTCAAAAATAACCACTACACCAGAGTCATTGGTGTCTTCAAATGAACTTGAGCTTCCCACTCTACCTTCTAGTGAACCACATCTATTCCTCGATGTTCATTTCATGAAATGGACTTAGCACAAAATTCAATTGAGTTTATTTTCTTTTTTTAACCCTTTTGTTACAGGGTGTTTGATGACTTTGACTGGTTCTTGGAAACATCTTAACCTAATATTCATTTAATTTTAATATGCCTCCAACCTATTATTCTCCATGTAAGGCCTTTTCATCACGTATGAATACTTTAATTTGAGGTTCCCTTACTGGCTTCACCAACAAAACTAGGTTTGGAAACTTTGTTATGAGCAACGATATGAATGTTACATGAATGCATTAAATAGTAATTTAGTAGTGAATCACAGGTATTTCTACGATGAGTGATTAACTCTGTTCCTTTGGTATCTACTATATTTTGATATCGATGGAATGAACGAGATACTATTAGAGGCAATTCATTACGTGTCTCAGGTTGTAGTTCGATGATGTGGAATAACATACACTTCACTACTTTTAAATCCCTCAACATCTATTTGGCTAGATGAATGAATGCTCCTACTCTACTTTTTTTTCATAATTGTCTCTTGAACATATTATTTGGGTGTAACTCATATTTGGAAAAATTTTCTACAAAATTCTCACAATATTTATGCATGAAAATAGAATGTGTAGTCTGTACTCACCATAATTTTGTCCTCCTCGATAGGCTTCACTTACAATAGTTCATAATGCACAAAAATTTGGTTGTAGTTTCTATATCCCTTCCATATTGGGTGTAAAAGTATTCCTCTGCATGATCACCTTCGATGTTGTTAGCTATATCAATGGGCTTTGATTGCATGTGTATCCACCTTACTACCAAGTCAGTAAGATTCTCGACCACCATTTACATCTAACATGGTAAGTACCCTCTGTGTACTGGTTTTATATCCAACTTCATCATTGTATTCCTCCTAATTTCCCTTGCCACGAATGCACATAACATCCAAAAATGGGGCTTACTCCAACGTCTAATGTTAAAAATTATTTTACAAGTCATGTTATGCAATTTTTCATCCACCTTTGCATCACCAGGTATCTTATCTACCTCCTCCCATAGTTTATGCCCATGCTTACTATAGTTATAATCATCGTGGTCCCCATAATTAGGTCTATGTACTTGTCTTTCACTACTCAACCACACCATCTGCTTCATGTATATCTATGATGCCATCACAAAAATACCATACCCATCATAATCCTAGAGCGATGATTCCATTGCATTCATCTTCACCCAAAACCACCAAACAGAACTTCACCATTGTTGTTGCCTCCATCTACATCTTCGTGGTTCGTATCGACAATCATCAAGCTATCCTATTCGTCATCATTGACATCCACCACTTTACTCCAGTGCCACTTCATGTCATGAATTTCATTGTTTTACATCCTCTAAACTACCCTTTAGTGAATTCTCCATTGATGCTATGCATTATCTATCCATAATTCTCATACGCATTGGTCATGGAGTTTGTGTGGCTACTAATGTACCCGTCATGGTCCATTTCATCCCATACCATCCACGTCATCCATATAGAATTCCAAATATATAGTCCAACCTCTATTGGTCTATAAAACCATCCACATAATTCACTTGAGATCAATCCACATCATGTCCGTCATTCTACCATATCATCTACACGTCATGTTTGTGTGTCTTGCACCCACATCATTCACTTGAGCTCAATCCACATCATGTTCTTCATGCTACCATATCATATACACATTAGGTCTGTGTGTCTTGTCATGTCATTAATCCTTGTTCACATGCGTGCCATCTCCTCAAACATCATCCTTCTACGTCGGTCCATCCCTAGTAATCCACGTTTGAATTTCTTTGGGTCTACCTGTGTTAAAGAGAACTACGAGAATTAATATATAAAACAAACTCTAAATAACAATCAAAACAAAAGAAAGAAATAAAAAGTAACATAAAATAAAACTAAAATGACAATAAAGCCAACATTTAAACTAAAATAAAAAGAAACTAAACCCGGTGTTGTAGGTGATTTGGAGAGGAGAGGGCAATCCTCCAAGGGAGGTCCCAGGTTCAAATCTCCACCCTACCAAAAAGCTGAATTGGGTACCCAAAATCCAATTGATAATGTTGGTGTGGGCAGGGTTGGGTGCGACCCCTAGGTGACTTTGATGGTGTAGAACCTCCTGTTCATGGTCTCTAAGACCAAGGCGGCCCCGTAAGGCATTTTTCGCTTTAAAAAAAAAAAACTAAAAAAAAAACATCATAACACAAACCTAGTAACTTTAAAACAAACAAAACTAGAAAAGAAATATTAAAATAAAGCAAACTACTAGATATATATATATATATATATATATATATATAAAGAACACATATATATCTATATCATTTTATTTATTTATTTATTTTTTATTTACTTTATGTTTTATTAAGGTGCAATGTTAGAACTGATTTACTTTAAGACACAAACACTAAAGCTCCTACATTCAAACCTAACCCTCAAACATTAATATTCACAAAGACATCAATAATAACAACAATTTAACCAACATCTTAGACAATTAAAAAGAAAGCAAAAAGACATTGACCAACACTACACCTTGGAACATGCCAAAATTAGCACTCAAAGACAAGCAAAACTCCCAAAAACCAAAATTTAAAGGTGGGTCCCCAAATTTGGGGCTAGTTGTGCAATGGCCACAAAAAATAATGACTTTGCTGGAAAATGCTCCTGAGCATTTCGGATGAAGAACCCAATCTAAAATCAAGAAAACCAAAATCAACGAAATGAGAATCATTTAGCACTATTCAGAGAAGATGGTGTTAAGACAACTTCAAATGAAAACAATTAAACCATTTGCCTTTGCTCAATGTGTGAAGAGCGATTCAATTTGAATTTTTGAAATAATCCAGATTCTATCACTTACTTTGCATTTAGGCTATAAAATATCATTCATTAAAATATGCCTCTACATTGCTCCACTACCAGCTAGACATCTATAGCCTCGATGGAGATAACCTTGACCTATTCTAGACCTTGCTCTATTACCAGCCATGTATCTATAGCCCTGGTAGAGATTATTTAAATCAACCAGGTATTAGATATAATTATGCATTTATCTTTTATAGACATTGCTCCACTGCTAGTCAAGCATCTATAGCCTCGGTGGAGATAACCTAAACTTTTTGATTGATTAAGTTTTCTTGCCCCCATTTTTTTAGTATCGTATTGATAAGTAAGATTTACCTTCCACCTGGGTTAGAGGCCAATTAATACTAAATATGGAATGTATTACATGTTCACCTTAATTTTCAAAGCAAAGTGATTTTATCTTTCAAAATTTCAAAGAAAAATACCCTTTAGAATGTGAGTTATATGTGGAACTTTAGAAAAATGTTTCATTGTTCCACATTCCACCATTTTTGTCCCAAAAACTTAAGAATAATCACTAAGCAACTTCATCCCCATTTTATTCATTTTTACCTATTTTTAAACCAGGTAATTCAACCCTATTAACAAAGAACCAATTACCAACAAAGAAACCAAGAATTACTGACCATCACTAAAAATTACCACAAACAAAGGAAAAAACAAAATGAGAAACTAAAAAGCAACACCCTATGTCAAATTAATGAAAATAGATAAGAAAGCAAAACATAAAATTTGCAAAACAAGGGACAATGCACAAAAGTGCCACACCAAAACTATTATAAAAGCAAAAGCACAAAACCCCAAAGCTATATACAATGATGGTACACAAGAAACAAGAACTTGGTTGCCTCATGGGTGAAAGTAGTGCTTAAGAAACTGCCCATTCATAGACAAGTGAACATCATCTTCACTCAAGGTTTTCAACTGAAAAGTATTCTCACCAAGAGTTTCAAAAATTTGGTAATGACCAAGCCAAAGACAATCAAACTTATCATGGTCACCTTTTTTTTCATGAGCCTTATCCCAAAGTAAAACTAAATAAAAAATTCCAAAATATTTAATTTTAGCCTTTTAGTCAAACCATCTTTTAAAAATGTCTTTATGTTTGCTAAAGTGAAGTAATGCCTCCTATCATTTTTTATCTAAGTGCATGAGGTGAGTGAGACGGGCTTCAATTTTATCATCAGTGTCAAGAGACTCTTTCATAAACTGTAAAGTTTGCAACTTAATATTAGCAAGAAAAATTGGATCTTTACCATTCACTAAATGATAAGGTGAAGTTCCAACAGACTCTTTAACTCTTATTCTATCAACCCACAATGCAAACTTTAATTTATTATATCAATCCCTAGGGTTGTGTTCAAGCAATTTTTTATGATTGACAACAAGTTTTTATTAGAAGATCAACTAATCTATTACCTTGAGGGTAGTAATTAGAAGAATACTTGATGCTAACCTTGTTATCATATGCCCACTCTACAAAACATGATGAAATAAAAGCAAAATCATTATCGCAAACAATTGAATGGGGTATTCCAAACTTGGTCATGATGTACTCTTCCAAAAATTGAATAACAACTTATGTAGTATAATTTTTGGTAGGGATAGCTTCCATCCATCTAGTACAATAATCAGAGGCAGTGAGGATGTACTTATAGGAAGCTAAAAAATTAGGACTTATAACCCCTACAAAATCTAGGCCCCACTGAGCAAAGGGTCTCATTTCAACTATATATTGAAATGGCATAGGTTCCTGTCTCTATTGGAAGTAACCTAGAAAATATGGCAATACCTCACATGAGAATGGGTATCCTTAAATATATGGGGCCAATAGTAACCAGATATTAATATCTGGTGTGCTGTAGCATTAGCAAAACCATACCCCATCCCATACTTACCTTGGAATTCATGCAAGACATGAGTAGATTCTTATTTGTTTAGACAACGGAGAAAGATTAATTCATGATTCTTATTTTATAATACCCCAAAATTAATAATAAAATTTATGGATTTTAGATAAAGAGCCCTTATTTATATATAATTCAAGTGTGGAGGGCACTTACCATTCAATAATAAATAAATAATATCCACATACCATTCATCTTGTGTGATGTCCTCTACATTGTAATGTTGACAAGAATTTTGAGGATCTATCTTCGCAAGGGATTTTGTCAAGCCTTGGCCTAAAACCAACTTCATTGGGTGGATCTCAAGATCAAAATCTTGTAAAGTAGACACCCACTCCCATCTTATTTTGCCCAGTTCATTCTGCATTAACATATTTTTTACAACAAGGTCAGGTACAATAGCAAATACTCTACTATGTAAAATGTAATACCTAATTTTTTAAACAGTTTTAAATAAGGCATATGCTTGCTTGTCCAAAATGGTGTATCTTAATTATGCATATTTTAAATATGAACTCATAAAAGCAATGGGGTTTTTAGAATTACCTTTTCTTTTCTAGGTTCACACACTAGCATACAAATGATCAAATGTAAAAGTGTAGATAAAGAATGGCTTCGTATAATCAGGACTTACCAAGATAGGTGCATTAGAAATAGCATCTTTCACACCCTAAAAAGCAGTCCTAGCCTCACATGTCCACTTGATATTCACATCCTTGTTCAATATGTCATTCAAAGATTTAACGATTGCAAATTTAGAAATGAATTTCTTGACAAAATTAATTGTCTTAAAAAATGACTTTAGTTCCTTCTTACTGCCCAAAAAAGTGATCTTTTGGATCACCTCTATTTGCACAAGGTTTATAGAAATACCATATTTCAATATCACGTGTGCCAAAATTTTTCCTTCAGTCACTCCAAAGATGCATTTTTTAGGATTAAGTGAGATTCCATGTTCTCTGCACCTTTGGAGAAATTTTCTTAAATCATTAATATGATCTGCTCTTTTCTTTGAGAAAATAGGGATATCGCCTACGTAAACAACCATGCACTTGCCAATGGGGTCTCTAAATGAATAATCCATGGTATGCTAAAAAGTCACCCCTCCATTAAGCAAATTGAAATGCATTCTCTTATAAGCAAGTACACCATTTAGTGGTAAAAGTTATTAGCAATATTGAGGAACAATATTCTATCCCAAAAAAGAAATAGTTATGCAAGACATCACAAGTATGGAGCGAAGCTCAAGAACTGATTGATTATTCCATAAGATCAACTTTGCATAAATAGCAAAGCTAATCACTGTCATCCATTGGATTACAACAACCCAATAGATCTGATCCAATCATAACTAGGAGTTGACCAACCTCACACAAGAGTGATAATTCCAAACAAAATATCCTAATAGAACTTAAGATACACTCTAACACCTCCCCTTAAGTGATACTAGGGGTAAGTGGAATAACAACAAGATAAATAAACAAGTGGCATATCCACATAAATGAGTCCCAAAAATAAGGCTTGATAAGGTACTCATGTACAATATATCTAGAAGATATTATTTTGGAGAGATGATGAAAAAACCACATTAGAAAATCCATATTCCAAAAAGAGATAGAAGAAGAAGAAGAAAGAAAAGGAGGTTAGAGAGGAAGATGTCCTCATCAACACCCCCTAGGACAACTTCCTTACCCCAAGTCTCTCATGCAGCTGTTGTAGCATGGGGAAGCAAAGGGTTTTGTGAAGATGTTGGAAATTTTTTCTTGGGTCGAAATGTACTCCAAGATAATATCTCCACCATGAATGTGCTACCGAATGAAGTGCATATGGATCTCAATGTGCTTGGTATGCTGATGCTCAACAGGATTGCTAGAAATATGAATTGTACTCTGGTTGTCACACCAAAGTACTATAGGTTGATCATGGAAGAAACCAAACTCTACCAATATCTGATGAAGCCAAAGAGCCTCCTGATTGGCTAAAATAGTTGCCCTATACTCTGCCTCTATAGATGATAATGCAATGGCCTGTTGCTTTTTGCATGACCAAGAAATAGGAGAAGAACCAAGACAAAAAACATATCCAAAGGTGGAACATCTATCATCAATTGAACCTGCCCAATCTGAATCAGTGTATCCCACTAG
This sequence comes from Wollemia nobilis, assembly GCA_028583015.1. Classification (NCBI taxonomy): domain Eukaryota; kingdom Viridiplantae; phylum Streptophyta; class Pinopsida; order Araucariales; family Araucariaceae; genus Wollemia; species Wollemia nobilis. The sequence continues at coordinate 2,213,319 of JAQPPZ010017259.1, read as the reverse complement.
CTTTGTAGAACCTTTGCCATAGAATAAACCAAAATGTGTAGTACCTTGCAGATAGCAGAGAATCCTCTTGGCTGCTTGCCAATGACTGATATGAGGTGATTGAGAAAATCAAGATATCAAACCAAAATCATAGGAAATATCAAGGTGAGTATGAGTTAGACACAATAGAATTCCTACTAATTGTCTATACAGAGTAGCATCATAAAGAGGTGAAGTGCAGGAGGAAGTCAAAGTGACCCCAGATTGAAAAGGTGTAGGTGAAGGTTTGCAATCAACCGTACAAAACTACTAAAGAAGATCTGAAGTATACTTTTGCTGACATAATGAAATTCCTAAATATATCTGAGTGATCTAAAGTCCAAGGAAGTAATGAGCTATCCCTAAATAAGCCATCTTGAATCTCTTAGATAGGGAGCACCGAACAGTCTGAATGTGAGAAGTGGAACTACCAGTGATAATTAAATCATCAACATAGAGAATAAGAATGGTGATGTCCTCTCCATCCCACCAAATATAGACTATAGCATCAGACTCACAATGAGCAAATCCGATGGAGAGAAGGAAAGAATCCATTTTCTCATACCAAGCTTGAGGAGCTTGTTTGAGACCATAGAGTGACTTCTTTAGTCTACAAACAAGCAAAAAATATTGAATAAAACCAGCGGGCTATTCCATATATATATATATATATATCTTCCTTAAGTCAGCATGTAAGAAGACACTCTTCACATCCATCTAAAAAATAGACCATTTTTATGATGCAGCAAGTGCAAGTACAAGTCTAGCAAAATCCATCTTGGCAGGGAAAAATGTCTCTATGTAATCAATACCTTCTATTTGTGAAAAACCCTTAGCTACCAAATGAGCTTTGTACTTATCAATTGATCCATCTACTACATACTTGGTCTGATAAACCCATTTACAATGAACCAATTTTCTTCCCTTAGGAAGAGGGACTAGATCCCAAGTGTGATTTTTCATCAAAGAAGAATATTCATTTGCCATGGCATCATCCCACTCTTTTATTCCATTAGCCTGTTAAAATATTTGTGGATCACTAGAAACTGACTGACAGACAAGGCCAATGACCACAGAATAAGCAAGTATGGAATGTGGAAGGTCTTGGATGTAAGGTGTTACCTCTTGAACAATGGTGTGGGCCTATTTTGCTATGGTTGGAGGAATAGTGATAGGTGTGGTAGGATTTGTATCATCTGGTGTAGGACTCTCAAGAATAGGTTCTTCTTCTGATTGAGGCTCAAAAAAAGAGGAAGGCTTTATAGAATCAATTGGGGTAGAAGAAGATGGTTGAATATTTGGAGATGGGTATTTTTCATCAAATTGAACATTTATGTGAAAGAAAATTTCATGAGTAGTTGGATCAAGGAGCCTACAGGCCTTCATATCCTCACAATAGCCAATAAAGATAAGTTGCTTGCTTTTTTTATCTAAGGCTTTTCTCTTCTTATTTAGAATGTGGGCCCAAGAAGTGCTCCCAAAAACTCAAAAAAATGAGATATCAGGTTTGGAGCTAGACCAAACCTCTTATGGAGTCAAATGTTCAAGAGCCTTGTGGGGTGTACGATTTTGAATGAAATTTGCACAGTTAATTGCCTCTATTCAACAATTTTCTGAACAATCCCTTGAGTGAAGCATACGATTTGGTATTTATTTTAAGGATATGTTCTTTCTTTCTGCTACACCATTTTGTTGAGGATTATATGGTACCGGATTTTGATGTATAATTCCATGAGTAGAAATAAATTCTGAAAACTGATTATTGAAGTACTCTCCCCCATTGCCTATACGAAGCTTTTTGATTAGATAAGATGCCTAATTTTCAACCAAGGATTTAAAGATTTTAAAGTGAAAAAAGACATCACTTTTGTACTTGAGAAAATAGACCCAAGTATGTCTTGAAAAATCATCTATGAATATCAAAGCATATTTAGGTCCGTTGAAAGAGGGATGTGGGAAGGCCATCAAATCATTGTGCACAAGTTCCAAAAGTGAGGAGGCTCTTTGGGATTTAATTGTGGAAAAATGATGTTTGTGTTGTTTTCCAAGAGCACAACCATGACAAACATCATCAAAAAATTACACTTTGGGCAAACCAAGTACCATATTATGAGTACTTAACTCCTTTAAGTATTGATAGTTGAGATGACCAAATATTTCATGCCAAAGTTTACTCTCAAGATCTGCATGAGCAAAAAAATAAGAGGCCTTAGTAGTATCATTAAAACCTTCAAAGTGATACAATCAGACATTATGATCAATTTCTCCTTGAGCTATAAGGGAATGTGGCTTCTGCAAGCTTCTAATATCTACTCCTATAGGTGTGAATACAACTATTTTTCCCATCCCAGAATGATAAATTTGGTAGACAAAAAGAAGATTTGTAGATATATCTGGAACATTAAACACATCATTGATGCAACCACCATATAAGAGTATGTCACCTTTGCCTTTTATAGGAATGAAGGATGAATCCCCTACTTCAATGCTGAAAGAGAAGAAAATGACTTTTTTGATGAACTCATATGATGAGTAGCCCTTGAATCTAGAACCCAATGTTTTGAATAAGACTTGATAGATTTTCGTTTGACATTTAAGGCCCTACCAATTTGATTTTTGATATCAATTTTATGATGATTCATTTCTATTTCTAAATCTTGTAACCTTTTTCAACATCGGTTGACTGAATGACCATATTTTTTGTAATAGGTGTGCTTTTTTCCTTTTTTTGAAATTTTCTTGTTTTGATTTGGAAGCTACCAAGGCTTTGGATGAAGAGGGGGAGGTATCATATTTGGAGAGCTTCATTTCTTCTCTAGTGAGCCTATCACAAAGTTCTTCTAATGTGGACATTGTGAAATTTGTGCCAAGTGCATCCATTGTAGAGAGGAAAGTTGTCGCAAATATTTGAAAGGCCCCCCTTAATTTTTATAAAATAAGATAGATGCACTCATCATCTATTTTAGTTTTCCCACTTCCTTTTAATTGAGTTAGAATTTCCTTAAATTTTGTGAGGAAGTCCACAATTGTGTTGTAATCATCAGGTGATAAGGTTGTTAATTCTAAATCAAGTTGCATAGATCGTGTTTGGTCCACTTTACCAAATAATTTATTTAATTACCAACTTTAAAATGGATTTTTACACTAAAAAATGTGAAACCATAAGATCTCACTTACACTCATGCTTCTAATGCCCATAGTTTCATACATTTTTTCTTTATGAACAAATTTCTCATACTCTTTTTCAAATTCAAGCTGTTTATCCTCTAGCAGGTGAGGGAAACCTTTTTGTGCAATGAGATTTAGGATTCTTGGTTTCCAAGTATGATAATTGTGTGAAGTAAGTGGGTCTATTACAATTTATGAATTCATTTTAGATCTAAAGTAGCAAGTATTATCAAGAGCACTCTAAACCAAAGTAGCAAGGAAGTGAAAAAATAGAATCAGTGAGACCCCCTGAACTAGTGCATCAAAGAGGTGCCCTAAAATCAGCACTAATGATCCCCACCCCAAATTTTTTTATAATATTTTTGTACAAGGTAAAATATCTCTCTATGGATGCCTCTTCAAAATAGGCGTACAAAAAAATAAGAGAGAGATATATAGAGCTCTTTTACAATTTTTGCATAAAAAAATTGGGAAAGCAATATGGTCAAAAAGGACACTGCTATTGATCTTCAACAAAGGTGTGGTCTAGAAATTCTATGTTCACAGAAACGAAAAATATTTAGATTTACACTCGGGAAGTCAGCTTCAATATCATGCAAATGAATGGCAGTCTGTTGTTAGGTCTGAGTGTTGTGGGTGTCACTGCTGCTATGTATGGTTGGTTAGCTCCCAAAAGTTTCTTTGATTGAAAAATCTACTCTAATCTAGTGTTACTTGGATTTTTGTCTCGTATCAAGACACATCTAAAAAAAACTTTGTCTACCCTATAGCAAACCACTTCCAATTTTTTTTTGTTCTATTGCTTTCGTTGCCAAAGACCTGCATACAAGAATGGGATGAATAGTATATATATATATATATATATATATATATATATATATATATATATATATATATATATAATCTTTTACTCTTAGATGGAAAATTGTTATATGTATACTCTACATAATAGATGGGAGATTTTGAGAGATCACCAAATTACCATGAGATCACCAAACGAGCAAACCACCTTTGAAAAAAATGTCTGCCCCATAGCAATCCACTTCCAAAAAAACTTTTGTTCTATTTCTTTCACTGCCAAAGAATATTGAATGGAAAAATGTTAGATGTGTGCTCAGTAGAATGAGTGGGAGCTATTGAGATATCACAAAATCACCATGAGGTCACCAAATGAGCAAACCACCTTTGAAAAAAATCGTCTACCCCATAACAAGCCACTTCCAAAAAAACTTTTGTTTTGTTGCTTTCACTGCCAAAGCCCTACATACAAGAATGGGATGAAAAAAAATATATATATATATATATATATATAACAAATATTTTTAATCTTGAATGGAAAACTATTATATGTGTGCTATGTAGAATGAATGGGAGCTATTGAGAGATCACCAGATTACCAGGAGGTTTCCAAATCACCATGCTCAACGAGAGCTGGTTGTTTTGGAGCACAAAAAAAATCACATTTATCCCTATGCTCAACGAGAGCTGGTTGTTTTGGAGCACAAAAAAAATCACACTTATCCATTGGAGAAGCATCATTTTGTTGCTACTTACGTGAAGGATACGATAGTTGATAGGTTCACCAATCACAACATTTAGGAGTGCGCTCGATTAGAAGAACATCATGAGATCGTAAAATTTTAATCAACCTATAGTATCTATTGGAAGGAGTGCAATAACACCATGGACATTTTCAATCAATAGATGCATAAAATTTTATATCATGCATCATTGTTGATAAAACTCTATCACTATTATCCATTGGAAGAGCATCATTTCATCGCTACTTACGTGAAGGAATATCCATGTAGTAGTTAGTTAGGCTCATAAAAACTCATTGGGTGCACAAAGTTTCATCGCTAGGAAGGTAGAAATGGGTTCAAATCCATATTGAGTAGAAATAACTTCCTCGACACAGCTGGAAATAGCTTCGCATGGGCAACCAGTTTTGCAAGGATCTCTAGAGCTATAGAATAAATGATTTATTATTCCAAACTTTGAGTCAACACCCAAATTTTAGTTGCCATGATAGTCAGAGCTAATCTGCAGATCACATAAAGAGACACAAAAAAAGGTTACACAATACTATCTTGTTACAGGTAGATAAAGCAATCATTACCTCTCCTTACACCATCATCCACCTTACTGCCATCATGGATACAAACCCATGCTTATGTTGTTTTTTGCATTATAGCCATGCAACCACTTTCATCACATGTGAGGGAACCCTTTGTATTTGATTACTGCTATGCCAACAAGAAAATAGATCTACCAAGAGAAAAAAAACATGGAAGCTAGGCTAGGCGTATATTACGTATTTAAAAAAAAACAATGATGCAAAGGGCAAAGTGGCACTTTGAGAAAGAACATCAAATATTAAATACAACTAATAAAAAAGAGACAAACTATTAATACTGATGATGTCCAAGTGAAGCATCTTATCACAACTGGATAGGCTGCTAGAGTTGGACCAGATAAGCAAAAAATCTCATCTAATAATATCTAAAATAAATGACCCACCAGAGTGACTAGACTTTCACTAATAAAATGAATTAGATTCTAAAAAAACTTCAAAAAAGACTTGAATGCTTGCACAAAAAAAACTATCCTTACTTTGGTACAATGTTAGAAATATTGAGGAACAATATTCTATCCCAAAAAATAAATAGTTATACAAGACATCACAAGTATGGAGTAAAGCTCAAGAACTGATTGATTATTCCATAAGATCAACTTTGCATAAATAGCAAAGCTAATCATTGTGAGCCATTGGATTACAACAACCCAATAGATCTGATCCAATCACATCTAGGAGCTTACCAATCTCACATAAGAGTGATAACCCCAAAAATAATATCCTAGTAGAACTTAAGATATACTCTAACAAAAGTAGTCTTCATTCTATCTCTAGGGCCAATGAGAATATGATTATAACTAGAATATCCATCGAGAAATGACATATTTCAGATCCATTGACCATTTGTAAAATTCTATCAATAGAAGGAAGAGTGTAGTTATCCTTTTGTGAAACTTTATTGAGATTTTTGAAATCAATGCATAATCTAATCTCACCATTTTTCTTCCTAAGAAGGAACTATGTTAGCAACCCAGGTGGAATGGTGAACATGAAATATAATCTTGGCATCTGATAGCTTCTTTATTTCCTTCTCTAGGATTGGCTCCAGCAATGGGTTAATTGTATGCTATTTTTGTCTAAACGGTTTAGAATCTAGCTTCAGAGGGATGGTATGCATGATAATATTTTGATTATGTCTTTAAATCCACATAATTCCATGCAATACAATCCATGTATTCTCTAAGTGTATGCACTATTCCTTCTCTTTCTTGAGGTGTACATGCTTTCCCAATGAGTACATTATGTGACTCTTCACTAATTACAATATTAATTATGTCATAGGCATCATCTACTGGTGAGATTTTGCTAGACTTATTACTTTGGTAGTCAATATCAAAAAGTTTATCAAGCGATATAATACCTTTTGGGATATAATTAACTCTCTTCATTGTCTTATCTTCTTCATCCTCATCGTCTTGTAATCTTTGATCTTCATTGATCTCATGGTTTTCAAAGATGCCTGAGTTAGTCACGAAATCAAAGAGGTGTCTGTCACTTTCAAATACCTGTAAGCTTTTCACATTGTTAGGTATAGATGGACAAGGGACCAATTATATCAATTTTTTTTAGTTTCCTCTTATCGATGGGTTTTAGTGTACCTACAACAACTACCAAAGAGTCAGCAACCTGATTACTATTTCTAGAATTAGAGAAATATTAAAATATTTGATTTTTTCAATCAAATATCTAACTCTAATTTTGTAGTGGGAGAATCTTTCGTCTCGACACATGTACCCCCCTTCACTTTCCTAAAAACTGGTGTTGAATCCCCCAATACTTTCAAGCGTTTAATATTCTTATTCAACACTAATCGTAATCCATAAATCAAGGCTTCATACTTTGCAACATTATAAGTGCAAGGAAATTATAATATATATGTAGCAAGAGAAGAATTTCCTTTAGGGCTAATGAGTTCCACTCTAGCTCCACTATTCTACTTGGATCTAGATCCATCAAACTTAAGTGTCCAAACAATATTGTCATCAACAAGGGAGCTACAAGATAGAACTTCAACATCAGATTCATTTGTGACCAAGTTGGTATCCAAGGTGTAAACACCCAACTCTGACTCATTATAAAGAGTCTCATTCAATCTATTATACTCTGTGATCATCTCTTTGAGCTTGGGCTCTCTTTCAATACATATTTGATTAGCTATCCCTTTCCAAGGTAACCACATGTGTGAACGATCCATGGAGAGGTAACCATTCAAATTTATGCTCCAATCCCTAGCCAATAACATACCATATTTGTCAAGAATATCAACAACATGAATATCAATGAATTTTTGAATTCTAGTCTTAGATGAAATCTGAATATGGATGCTATGAAGCATACCTACTATGTTCACCTCAGATCTATCTAATTGTATCACCATTATAATTGAAGGATTAGGTTTTAGGCTCAACATATTACAAATAGCATGAGGCATGACATTATCTGATATGCCTAAATCTATCAAACAGTTGTGTAGGTTATTTCTTGCAAATCTAATTGTTAGAAGGAAAGGAGGAACTTATTTCTTCTTTTGCAAGACCAAATGTGACTCTGTAATCTTCTTGGCATCATTTTTTCTTGGTCCACCTAAAAATTTGATTAAAATATCCTTTTGACTGTTTATCAGTGCCACTTCAAACATGCTGATATTAGTTTTTATTTTCTTCAAATACTCTACAATGTTATAAGCAACCTTATAAAAAAATTACTCCTTTTTATGTGGTTTAGATGAATCAATCCTAGGTGAATGTGGAAGGTTGTTATTGGCCTTGGCATTAGGTGGAATAATGGAGTGGTTTAGAGAAGTAGAAGAAGTATTTAGAGTCTTGCTCCTATTTATCAAGTGGTAATTATGATTCCCATTTTGAAACTATCCAAATGCCTAAACTTCTTCTATGGGGGAATCCTCCTCTTCTTCTTCATCATTTTTTAGGATCATGGGTTTCAACAACCAAAGCATGCCCCTTTCCTTTGCTTGAACTAGCTTCATGAGAATAATCATTATTAGGCACTATTTCCAAATCATCAATATCTTGTTGGAAAATGCCTTTGGACTAATGAAGCACTGGCATTCATTTTCATTGTGCTCGTTAGTGGAATGCATCCTACACTAATTGCTTCTAGGAAAATTTGAAATATTAACAATAACTTGAGATTGGCTAGTATTATTATGATTAATAACTGGACTAGACACCCCACCATTGTTTGATCGGGTGTTCCATTGTTTCCTTTAAAAACTAAAGTTCTTGTTTTGCGATGTATACTTTTGGAACTGAACCATATCACTACTTAACTTTTGGACCAACCTATTTAGGTCTTTGACATATGACTCAAGATCATTGGGTTGGGTAGTATAAGCAATGGGATTAGTTATATTCTAAAAACCTGGAATATTTTGATTTGGCACAATACTTTGATTTTGAACATTTAGATCCTATATCATATTTTGAGCTTGAATATTTGGGTTCAAGAATGAATTCAAGCCATGTATGGGTGTTGGCTTAATACAAGTAGACAAATCCTGAGCACCTATTGTTATGGTTCCATTAGTGGCCAAATGGTTCTCTAATAGTAGTGGAGTGGTTGAATGGATAGGCATGTTTGGATAAGAAATTTTGGGACTATAAGTAGGCATATTAGGATAATGCTGATTGTAAGACAAAGAATTCAACATCAAATTTTGAGTTAGCAAATCCTTGTATATCAAAGAAATCTTGTTGTAAGCCCCAAGTTGTCCTACTATAGGTAATTGTAAACACCAAATATTTGCCACTTGTCCTTCATCCTGGTCATTCTACCACCCACTTTTCCACCACCCCCATTTCCTACCATTCAATTGACCATTCCATGCCTTTCCCGCCATCCAATGGCTCACTTTAGCCATTTCTTGCCATTTTACGACCCCTATTTGACTTATTTATATTTATTTTATATTATTTATATTTAAATATAATATTTTATATTATATTTTAATATATTTATTATAAAATATATATTTATAAGCTAAATTAACCTCATATGATCCGATCCGATCTAATCTCAACCATCCATCTTCCTTAATTTGTGTCACACCTAAAGTTTAATATCAACCTTTGGATCCACTTTAATATTAACCACATGATCAAAAGTGTTAAGCTAAAACTCTAAGAAAACCCTAGGCTTGATTATAAATAGGAGCATTCTCAATGCTCAAGAGAGAGAGAGGGAAGGGCAGAGGAGGGAAACTTTTTCTAAATTTTTTGAACTAGCTTTGACTAGAGCTCTTACTAAGCCTATTTTTGTTGTCGCCATCATATTCCATCCACTAAAACCTTTGCAACCCCCCAATATACTTCTATAGATCTAAACCTACCCGCAGGCACTCTCGGGTGCCTAGTTCATCCCACAGGCGCAATAGGGCACCTGCTGCATTCTACAGGTGCAACATAGAGCCTACTGTAACCCACAGACACCATCTTGAGCCTATTGTCCCCACAGTCATAGACCAAAGCCTACCACGTAAGATCATTAGGTGTTGTTGGTGCACCTTACCATCAATATGCAATGGATCGACAAAATATATCATCCACTACAACAAGGTAACTTATTTTATGCATTTACTTAGTGTTGCTTTGAATTATGTATGTTTTGCTTAACTAGATCTAGGGTTTTTAGATTACAGTTTTGAGGTTTCACACAGTGGAACCCTCATTTTTGTCACTAATTGCTCTGGTTTTATTTGTGTGCAGGATCAGGTAACACTAACCAAGGATATTTGAATAGCTATTAAAGCTGGAGTGACTCGATTACAGATATCAAGAAGCCCACTCAATCCATTGGAGGTAAAATACAACAAAGACACTAAATTATTTGTAGATAGGGTTTTGGAGAACCCTAACAACTATAAATTTATATAAAATAACTCTATGGAACATATATATTGTAACAAAGGAGATTTTTAGATCCCCCCTACTTGTTCAATGAAAAGATCATCTTTGTGCAATTTATTTGTTCTTTTTGAGTTGTTAATATAATATCTACTTTAGTGTCATATTTTCACCTCACAAATGACGATCACGATGGGACCCCACAAGGGTTCTACTTTTTGATTTACTTTGTTGTAGTAATTTCATTCTGTTGTTCCATTTTATAGGGTTTTTTGGAGTGAAAAACTAGTCAAAATCATCGATTAGGGTTTTTGGAAGGTCATGTGAGAGTTGTAGAAGGTGTGCAGGTGCTCTACAACACTTGTTGATCCCCACAGGTGCCCTGCTATACCTGGAAGTTATTTGGAGTAGAGCTTAGGCTTTCGAGTAAGCTCTACAACCATTTTGTTTCAATTTCTATTTTTACGCATTTCATATTTCACTATTTTTTTTTAGATTTTAAGTTTAAAATGAACACATTAAGTAATTTGGAAATAAACTCATCATAGATTGCACCTAGGTCACTTGCATTCATCCATCACATATTTTATATTTTTTGTTAATTACAAGTTGCAATTTGAGTGAATTATTGCATTTCTTGCTTGCATCTGAAAGTAAAAGTCATTCACTAGAATTTGCATCTTAGGGTTGAGGACTACTCATTTTTCTTATCTAAGTAGAAACAATGCTTAAGTGTGAATAGTATTCCTGCCCTTGGGTGACTCCTTTGGCAGAGAGGTGGATGAACCCTCCGATTGCAATTTTGGTAGGGGTTTTGAGCGGTGTACTTCACACTCTATCGAAGAAATTCACATCTTAGGTGTTGGATTTTGATTTAGATTTGAAAAATTTGTTTGTCTTTGAAATTGTTTGTACACCATAAAGAACAAAAAATTCAAAATTAATCACACACAAGCACAATTAATTCTAAATAGTAGTAATTGGATTTCATCACCGATTGTTGCTTGAGGTTTGGTGATGATGGCATTCATCTCCATCCACCAAATCTCTGCCCTTAGACACCTTAGGAACACCCCGAGCAAACTTGTTGGATTTCATCACCAACAAGAATCTCGTTGCCCCATCCAACCATAGTTTTTAACCTTTATTTTTCATTAAGCATGATTAAGATACATCAAACACACAAAACTATCCCTCTAAAAGGAATACAAAATAATGAAGAAAATAATTAATATATGAGGTAAGCCACATAAGGTGAAAACTTAGCATTGATTGTTTCTTCCATTTTTTATTTTGTAAAAGTTTCAGTTTTTGTGATTTTTTTGATAGTTTTAAGTTTTGATTTATTTACTTTATGGTATTAACACATAATCAAAATAAAGCAATAAATCAAAATAACTTAATGGAAAATGCATCCAATTCACTTGCTACTTCGGTGGCAAATCCTTCCAATGTGGCACAAACCAGTTTGTCTAGGCCTCCTTACCCATCCCTACCACAAGATAGATCCCTTCCTCATAACATTGAACAACCTTCCACCCACATAGATATGGACAAGGTAGAGGCTCTTTATAGATCCTCTAATTATATTCTTGAACCCCTTAGCCAAGATACTGCTTCACAGTAGGAATTGGCTACTTCCTAGCCATCCAACCTCACCCAAGTGTATACTAGTTCTTCTCATGAGGAATATGGTATGCTTTCTTCCTCCATTCCATCTCACCAATACCCAAGTGTTTTTAACATCACTCCCACCTAGTTATGCATATGGTTGCTCTAACCCTTTGTATGAGGAGCAAGTCAATGTTGCCTCACAGGTGTCAGCCACCCAAGTTGCCACGTCAAGTGCAACTTGCCCCATGCCCATATCTTCTAGTCCATATACATCCTTACCTATTTATTCTATCTCATTCATGTATGACCAAGATCTTCATGATACATGGGAACATTTGAACAAATTGCTCAAGCAGTGAAAAATAGCTCAAAAACGAGTTCAAGTGAACCTTATACCTCAACCAATTTCCACTCAGCCCATCATCATTACCCAAATACCATCTTGGGTACCTCAATCATCTATGGTTTCCATTCCCATACCCTCGTTAACCCATTCCATTCCTACGAGTCCACCCATCCATAGTCCTCATACATCATATCCTCTTCTTCATTCACAATCATTTCTTCACCAACCTCATCATCATCAAATTCACTCCATGCCCCCAATTCATCACACCTCCAACAACACACTCAATCTCATCCATTTATTAATCCATTCACCACATCTCAAGTCACTCAACAAGTCAACCAAGACTTACAATCATATTGTCAATATACTAAAATTCTACAACAAATTTTAACTTGACTCGCTAACATTGAGTTACAATTGAGTCATATTTAGTGTTAGCACCCACAAAAATTGAAACATCCAAGTTCACAATCCACATCTCAGGTTTTTATACCTGTACCACAATTTCAAAGTCCAACATAATTGGACAAATACACCAAACATCCCACAAAGCCCGATCGTAACTACATAGTGCTTTTAGAATCTTATTCAACCATTTTCCAAAGTCTTTATAAAGCACAAAAGATTATACTTCCAAAAACCAAATCAAGTGATCTTAACAAGCCATATGGAAAGAATTATAAGAAGCACTTGTACTATCCTTACCATCAACAAGTGGGCCATAACATCAAAAATTACCATGTATTTAAATATGTTGTCCAAGATCTTATTGATCTGAAAGTCTTTTCCACCAATGATCCATCCAAACCCTTTGATCAGGACAATGATAACAACTCAATCACCAAGCAAAGCAAGGGCTCTCAGGATATCACATCCTCCTAGTCACTCACATCACCAATCAAAAAGCTCCAAAGGTACCTAATCCCTTTGGTCACATTTTAACATGGCTTCATCTTAGCCATTCCATCATTAACATGGCTTCATCTTAGCCATTCCACATTAACATGGCTTCATCTTAGCCATTCCACATTAACATGGCTTCATCTCAACCATTCCATCATTAACATGGCTTCACAACAACCATTCCACCATTAACATGGCTTCATCTCAGCCATTTCACCATTAATATGGATTCATCTAAGCCATTCTACCATTAACATGGCTTCATCATACTCATTGAACCATTAACATATCTTCATCATGGGCATTCAACCATTAACATGGCTTCATCTTAGCCATTCATCATTAACATGGCTTCATCACAACCATTCAATAATTAGCATGGCTTCATCTTAGCCATTCCATCATTCACATGACTTCATATTAGCCATTCCATCATTAACACAGCTTCATATTAGCCATTCCACCATTAACACAACTTCATCACAACCATTAAACCATTAACATGGCTTCAACTTAGCCATTCCACAATTAACATGACTTCATCTCAACCATTCCACCATTAACATGGCTTCATCACAACCATTCAACCATTAACATAGCTTCATCATGGCCATTCAATCATTAACATGGCTTCATATAAGTGATTCATCATTAACATGGCTTCATCACAACCATTCAATAATTAACATGAATTTATCTTAGCCATTCCATCATTCACATGGCTTCATCTTAGCCATTCCATAATTAATATGGCTTCATCTTAGCCATTCCACATTAACATGGCTTCATCTTAGCCATTCCATCATTAACATGGCTTCACAACAACCATTCAACCATTAACATGGCTTCATCTCAGCCATTTCACCATTAACATGGCTTCATATTAGCCATTCCATCATTAACATGGCTTCATCTTAGCCATTCCATATTAACATGGCTTCATCTTAGCCATTCCATCATTAACATGGCTTCATCTCAACCATTCCATCATTAACATGGCTTCACAACAACCATTCAATCATTAACATGGCTTCATCTCAGCCATTTCACCATTAACATGGCTTCATATCAGCCATTTCACCATTAACATGGCTTCATCTCACCCATTCATCATTAACATGGCTTCATCTCAACCATTCCACCATTAACACAACTTCATCACAACCATTCAACCATTAACATGGCTTCATATTAGCCATTCCACCATTAACATGGCTTCATATCAGCCATTCCATAATTAACATGGCTTCATCACAACCATTCAACCATTAACATAGCTTCATCATGGCCATTAAACCATTAACATGGCTTCATTTTAGCCATTCATCATTAACATGGCTTCATCACAACCATTCAACAATTAACATGGCTTCATCTCAACCATTCCATCATTAACATGGCCATTCAACCATTAACATGGCTTCATCCCAGCCATTCCATCATTAACATGGCCATTCAACTATTAACATGGCTTCATCTCAGCCATTCCATCATTAACATGGATTCATATTAGCAATTCCACATTAATATAGCTTCATCTCAACCATTCCATAATTAACATGGCTTCATCTTAGTCATTCCACCATTCACATGGATTCATCTTAGCCATTCCATAATTAATATGGTTCTGCAACATTCCCTCTTTCTATTGAGGCAAAACCAAAACTTATCACTTGCATTTTCACAATTACTCCATCATTCATTATAGTTCCACAATTAGTTCATCACAATCACATTCAATTTCATCCATAATCATTTCATTCTCTAAATCAAAAAACCCCAAAGGTTCCTAATCCCTTTGGTCACATTTCAATATCAAAAAGCTCCAAAGGTCCTAATCCCTTTGGTCACATCTCAATTTCAAAATTCCCCAAAGGTTCTAATCCCTTTGGTCACATCTCAATTTCAAAAAGCCCCAAAGGTCTTAATCCCTTTGGTCACATCTCAATTTCAAAAAGCCTCAAAGGTTCCTAATTCCTTTGGTCACATTTCAAATTTTAAAAAGCCCCAAAGGTACTTAATCCCTTTGGTCACATTTAAAATTTCAAAAAGCCCCAAAGGTTCCTAATCCCTTTGGTCACATTTCAATTTCAAAAAGCCCCAAAGGTACTTAATCTCTTTGGTCACATTTCAATTTTCAAAAAGCCCAAACGGTCCTAATCCCTTTGGTCACATTTCAATTTCAAAAAGCCCCAAAGGTGCTTAATCCCTTTGGTCACATTTCAATTTTCAAAAGCCCCAAAGGTTCTAATCCCTTTGGTCACATTTCAATTTTCAAAAATACCTAAAGGTCCTAATCCCTTTGGTCATATTTCAATTTCAAAAATCCCCAAAGGTACTTAAACCATTTGGTCACATTTCAATTTTTTAAAAGCCCCAAAGGTCCTAATCCCTTTGGTCACATTTTAATTTTAAAAAATCCCCAAAGGTTCTAATCCCTTTGGTCACATTTCAATTTTAGAAAGCCCCAAAGGTACTTAATCCATTTGGTCACATTTCAATTTTCAAAAAGCTCCAAAGGTCCTAATCCCTTTAATCACATTTCAATTTTCAAAAAGCCCCAAAGGGACTTAATCCATTTTGTCACATTTCAATTTTCAAAAAGCCCCAAAGGTCCTAATCCCTTTGGTCACATTTTAATTTTCAAAAAACCCCAAAGGTCCTAATCCCTTTGGTCACATATCTATTTTTAAAAAAGCCCCAAATATCCTAATTGGTCATAAGCTTACCAGGCTAGGGAGAGTAGAAAAACCCGAGCCAATGAACACATAAAAAAAAGAAAAAAACATTTGCATACATTTCATTCATAACATTGCATTTCACTTGGATTTACATTTCATTCAAAATAATGTATTCACCTGCATCACATATTGCATTCCACATTTCAATTGCATTTCATACATTGCATTAACATACACATTCCATATTTCATATAGGGATCATTTATTCAAGATCTTAATGGGTCCAAAAAATATCATGTTGCCTTAATCAAGGGCACCTTCACAATGTCATCCTCACAATTTTACAAAGCCAAATTTCCTTACATACAAGCCATATTCACAAATTCCTAGGTGTTTTTGGTCACCCAACCACCCCTAGTGTTTTAAGCAAACTTCAAAATACATTTTGAGTTCTTCTTAGGACCATTGCACATCTTACACTAAGAAAATCTTGAGTTATGGAATTGATTCCAAAAATATTCTTGAACCAACCACAATTTCACATCTTAAAAACATCTTGTGTCAAAGAGAGATAACACCATCCTTGGTAAGAACCTTGAAGTGAAAAGGGTCATCCTTGCTAGTCCCATAATGCAACATAGTCCATAAGAACAATGGTTTGCACCACTATCACAATTGCTTCAAATTCAAAATATAGAGTAGTAAGGATAGGATACAATTATCATCACACTTAGGTTGAGAATCTGATTTCCCAAAGCTCTAAAACTTTTACATCACACACGATTGATCACTGGGTTGTAAGGATCGTACCTTTTGATTCAGACGATTAGGTAGTCATCCCCAAAATTCAAGAAATCAAAAACAAAATCATGGACTATGGATTTATCCTCCTTCAGAGCTATAGACGCTTGACTGGCAGTGGAGTATGCTCATGTGTGGTGACATGTCTCTTTTAAAAGATATCTCTAACAGCTCATACGAAAAAGCTAGCCTCTTGGTTTCAACCATAACATGTTTACCCAATTTACTCAAGATGAGTTAATGAACTCACTTGCACACACATTGGTTCTTGATTGTCTTGGGTCATTACCTTGCTCTTGATTTGGTAAATGAATTCATTGCACACACATTTGGTCCTAGGAGGATTAGGTAGTTTTAGTGGATTTGTCGATACCACTAGGATGTTTGAGTCTCTAAAAAATAGGCAGTCTTCCATATCAACATTCATATCTTCTTCCATATCAACATCCATATCTTCTTCCATGTCAACGGCCATGTCATTTCATGCATCGTTCATCCCATATGCCACCAAGTTTAGTGCCCCTGATTAAACAAAAATGCTAAACATGGCCAAGAAAATACCTAAACCATAAATGATCATTAGCATTCTACCTTGCATTAATTATCAAATACATTTCACATTGCATTAATAACATATCATTGCATTAATTATCCATATACACATGCATTCAGACAAAAACATCCACATAGGCATAACAACAAAGTAAAAGCCATGTATGTATATATATCTATATATAACTTATGTATGCAAATATCACTAGAAAGAACAAACATCATCACAACTTGGGGGTGTTCAAGGTTTCACACCTTTCTCCCAAGCAAACATCACAATTTTGGGGTGCTCAAGGTATCACACCTTCTCCACCAATTCAAAAAATAATTTAATCATTCAATCACATCACATCATCAACAAGTCAATTGCTAGGTTCAAAAGGTTATGTTCTTTTGTCAAAGGTTGCACCCTTTGCCTTGCATTCACACCATCCACATTTGCAAAAATCCATTTTCTGTTAGGGTAAAAATAGAACCATTTCATTGCATCACACCTTATCAAAACCCCTATTTTTTTGGGAAAAAATAGAATGCATCAATTACATCTCCACATTCACTCAATTTCCTAGCCTTACCCATCAGACAAAAACATGGAGTTTCCTAGCCTTATCCGTTGGCTAAAAACATGAAGTTTCCTAGCCTTACCCGTCGGCTAAAAACATAAAGTTTCCTAGCCTTACTTGTTGACTAAAAATATGAAGTTTCCTATCCTTATCCATTGGCTAAAAGCACAGAGTTTCCTAGCCTTACCCATCGACCAAAAACATAAAGTTTCCTCATTTCAAAAAAATCTTCATCTGTTAAGGCAAAGAACAAACACAAGTACAAGTTAACCTTGTATTTAATGGTTTATCCTATTTAACCTAGCGGTTGCATTGAATGGTTATCCATGTAATTTGGAAGGATAAATAGATCACCATAAGGACACTTACAGCATAAAAAACCCTTCATCTATCAGGGTAAAGAACAAACACATTCATCATAGCATTTTACCCATTTCAAAAACCCCTTCATTTGTTAGGGTAAAAATAGACACAATTATCACATTATCCTATTTTTAGCAATCCCTTCATCTGTTGGGGAAAAATAGATCACATTCACATTTACATTTCAGCATCATCAATTTCATTTGTCATTACACTTTCATTCATTTGCAAGTACAAGTAAACCTTGTAATTAGTGGTTCATATTATTTAACTTGGTGGTTGCAACGACTGGTTATCCATGCAATCCGTTAGGATGGATAAATCACCATAAGGACACTTGCAACATCAAAAACTCTTCATCTATCAGGTCAAAGACTAGATACATTCATCATAGCATTTTCCCTATTTCAAAAACCCCTTCATATGTTAGGGTAAAAATAGACACAATTATCACATTCTCCCATTTTTAGCAATCCCTTCATCTGTTGGGGCAAAAATAGATCACATTCACATTTATCATCAATTTCATTACACCTTCATTCATTTGCAAGTACAAGTGAACCTTGTATTTAGTGGTTTATCCTATTCAACATGGTGGTTGCAGTGACTGGTTATCCATGCAATCCGATAGGATGGGTAAATTACCATGAGGACACTTACATCATCAAAAACCCCTATCATATGTTGGGGCAAAAATAGAATCAGTCACTTGAATCCACATATTCAAAAAGGTAGCTTACCTCCACATTGCATCCATCAATACATTTCTCATCATCACATCTTCATGTCTCTATAAAATCCATCAACAATCACATTTACATTCAACATTTTCCAAGTTCACCTACAATTTCAAGTGAACCTCATATCTAGTAGTTTATTCTATCTCCTTGGTGATTGTAGTGATTTACGTCCATGCAATTCGATAAGATGAATAAATCACCATAATTACACTTGGCCATTTTCATCATCCAATATCTCCTTGTTTGAAAAAAAAATCACTTTTATTTAGAGTGAAACTATGCCAAGACCAATTTGCTAAAAAGCTGTCATTGATGCCCTTGTTCGTGGGGCTAGAAACATGGATAAAATCATAACTTATCATCATTGATGTCCTTGTTCGTGGGGCTAGAAACATGGATAAAATCATAACTTATCATAATTGATGTCCTTGTTCATGGGGCTAGAAACATAGACAAAATCATAACTTATCATCTCATTTTTGTATTTACATACTTGCATTTCAATGATGCTAGAAGGCATTTTCTTCAATAACATCGAATCACCCCAAAATTGGGATAACCAGTAACCACATTTGGTTATGTTTTCCTGTGATGGGATACATTGTACATGATCATGACATTTGCACAAAACCTTTCATCCATTAGGGCAAACACAGACACATCATATCACATTTTACACCAACCTCCTTCATACCGTTGGGGCAAAAGTGGTATCACATCATTCATCATTTGCACAAATTTTTTAATTGGCTCGTGAGATTCATCCATAACCTCATTCACCAATTGAGGGGGTAAGCTACACATAACTTCAAATTCTTTTATTCTTTTTATCTTAAAGTTCATTCCGCATTCCAACAAGAAAGAGAAAATGCTTTTGTACCCAAAGCCCAACCAGGTGTCTCGTGTTTTTGCACCATATTGTGTTTCACGTAACATGGTACAAAAAGGGGCATCTATAGACACCAAATCCTAGCCACTTTTCCTTCATCTTGGTCATTCTACCACCCACTTATCCACCATCCCCCTTTACCACCATTCAATTGGCCATTCCATGCATTTCTCACCATCCAATGACCCACTTTAGCCCTTTCCCACAATTTTTTGATCCCTATTTGACTTATTTATATGTATTTTATATTATTTATATTTAAATATAATATTTTATATTATATTTTAATATATTTATTATAAAATATATATTTATAAGACAAATTAACCTTAGCTATCCCATTCGATCTAATCTCAGTCGTCCATCTTCCTTAATTCGTGCCACACCTAAAGTTTAATATCAACCTTTGGATTTGCTTTAATATTAGCCACACGATCAAAAGTGTTAAGATAAAACCCTAAGAAAACCCTAGGCTTGATAATAAATAGAAGCATTCTCAATGCTCAAGAGAGAGGGAAGGGAGCCGAAGGGGGAACTTTTGATTCCCACCGCCATTGTTGTTCATCTACCGAGCCCTTCACATCCCCCCAATATACTTATGTAGATCAAAACCCTAATACACAGGTGCTCCTGAGTGCCTGCCTCATTCCACAAGTGTTGTAGAGCACCTGTTGTAACCTGCAGGCACCGTCCAGAGCCTGTCATCCCCATAGATGCTAACCAGAACCTATAGTATAAGATCATCAAGTTCCGTTAGAGCACCCTGCCATCAATCTATAACAGAGTGATATATCTATTCATCAACAAATAGTAATTAAAGAACAAGTTAAATCTATTTCATTTGGTTATATTGCATACTATTTAATTTTGTTCATATTTTATACTGTTATAGCTAGGGTTTTAGTTATGATTTCTGAGGGCTCACAAGTGAAGCCCTCATTATTATTACTAAATTTTTGGTATTTCTTTGTGTGCAGATTAGACAGTAATTAAAAACATTGGATAACTATTTAAGCTAGCATGGTCCGACTTAACGGATATCTGAAGCCCACTCAACTCTATTGGGAGCGAAACACAACTGAAGACACCACCATTTGTTGTAGCTAGGGTTTATGGAGAATCCTAGTAAGATTTGTAATAATTGTATCACAAGGGATTCTTACATCCACTATTGTAACAATGGAGTTTTTAGGCTCCCCCTTTGTTTAATATAAATCTCATTTGTTGTGCAATATTTGGTTTATTTGAATTATATTCTTAGCATTACTTGGTGTCATGTTTTTAGCTTCACAGTAATTACACTATCTCATAGCCCTACAATATCAGATGTTGCTCAATAGTCATGGCCTCTATGTAAGCTAAGGTAAGAGTAGTAACCAACAAATTTATCCTAGAAAACATGGTTATCAAAGGATCTAAGGCCCCAAAGTATATATGAAGACCTATAGCATTCATAATGATAAAGTGACCAGTCAACATTGTGTAGAGCTTCTAAAGTGATATATGAAGCCCACTCAACTCTATTGGGAGCGAAACACAACTGAAGACACCACCATTTGTTGTAGCTAGGGTTTATGGAGAATCCTAGTAAGATTTGTAATAATTGTATCACAAGGGATTCTTACATCCACTATTGTAACAATGGAGTTTTTAGGCTCCCCCCTTTGTTTAATATAAATCTCATTTGTTGTGCAATATCTGGTTTACTTAAATTATATTCTTAGCATTACTTGGTGTCATGTTTTTAGCTTCACAGTAATTACACTATCTCATAGCCCTACAATATCAGATGTTGCTCAATAGTCATGGCATCTATGTAAGCTAAGGTAAGAGTAGTAACCAACAAATTTTTCCTAGAAAACATGGTTATCAAAGGATCTAAGGCCCCAAAGTATATATGAAGACCTATAGCATTCATAATGATAAAGTGACCAGTCAACATTGTGTAGAGCTTCTAAAATATGGTGTTAAAAATCCTTATTGGTTCATTAGATCCCCTTTTGCATGTCACAAATTGATTATAAATTATGGCTGAATCTAAGGGTAACCCAAATTGGTTTACAAAAGAAGTTTATAATTAGGCCCAATAAATAATAGAGTCAATAGGTAGACTAATGTACCAATCATATGCTAGGTCATCTAGGCTCAAAGGAAACAATCTACAAGCCACATCTTCATGTTTGACTTGCTACCTAATTAAAGTGTCCTTATAGGCTTGAATGTGCTCTTCTACAAGTTGTGTACCATCATGCTTATATTTGGGAAAATTTTTATCTATGTTCTTGGATAGCTCTAGAAATGTTCAAAGGATTGTTGTGCACCTCATACCAAGCAACATTTACAACCATTGGATTGGGCTAAGGGGTTATCAAAGGGACAATGGGTAGAACAAGGACAATAGGTGGTCCAATTGAAACCCCACTAGTCAGGATAACAAGTACTTGGATCTAGGTTCTTTTAGGTCTATAAGTAGGAGATAGGCTTTGGAATATAGTATCTTCTGTAGCCTTAACTCTAGTAATGATACCCTTTGGTTCCAGCTTAACAATGATAACAACAAAATATTTATTAATAATGCATCAACTAAACCATAACAACAATAAATATTCTCAAGAAAATGGTTAGCATCAATGCATTATCAATTAAAACACTATATGTTCAATGATCACAATAACCTATCAACAAGACCGCATTAGTCCAAAATAATATCTTCAAGACAACCTTTTAAGAACAAGTTGGAACTTAAAACAATAATAACAAAATCATTAAATAGGCCCTCCTAGCACCAAAATATTGACTGGTAATTTTGCCTTGTTGCAAAACCACACTCATAGTTAGAATTGCGTTAGCAAAAACCCTCTCTTGCAAAGAAATAGAAATTTCTCCAAGGTTCCTTTTACTTAATATATCAAAATAGAAGCTTAGAAAACCTTAGTGATTTACAAATAGCTATTAACAAAGGGACTATGGTTAAAATTATGTGTCATGCATTATATCAATGAAAGGGATTGAGTTCCCTTATGTGCATAGATGAATGAATGAATAAGTCCTTAAAATAGATCCTAATTCATTTTATTTCTTATTTATCAATGTGATTTACCCATAAATCTCTATTAGTAGATTTCTTTTACTTTTAGTTACAATGTTCTGTTAGCAAGTGCTGTGAAAACCACTTCGTTTTATCTTTGATTTAAAGTGAAGTTAGATCAAGTACTTGTTGTTAGTAGATTCATTTTATTTCAAGTTAAAGTGTGTTGTTAGCAAGTGTTGTGGAAGATCCACTTCATTTTATATTTGTCTTAATGTGAGATAGGAGTTAGTAAATCCCTCCTTGAGTGCAGATTTATTTTATCTTAACCTTAGTTGATAAAAGCAATGCTAAAAAAATCATGAAATATAGATTTATTTTATCACTTTGAGTTAATATTCTGCATGGAAATGAAAACTCATGTGGAGTGTGAAGAATAAATGCTTTGAGCTCTCAGACTAAAAAATTTAACATAAATTTTTTTTCCAAATAACTTAATGTATTAACATTAAAGCACACAATTATTTGGATGTCTCATAACTTCAAAAATCCTAACTTTAATGCAACAATTATAGATATGTTAGGATTTCAAGTGTTTGAATAAAAATAAAAAGAAATCACAGATAAAAGAAATAAAACAGCTAGGGTTAGAAGAATAAAGCCTAAAACCTGGAAACAAACCAGATTGTGAAAAGAAAACCAAAGATAAACTACTGCAAATAACTCCAGTTAAAACTACAGAAAAAAATTAGATCCTGAACATGAAATACAACCAGCTTAGAACTGCATCCACACAATCTAAAAATTGGTTATGGCGAGATTTTGAGGATTAGAAACATGCACATAAAATATATTCATAATGCAACCACATTCATGTATAAAATACCATAAAGAAATAAGTTTAATACATGTGAAGAACAAAAAAGTTTGTAATAAAAATAGTCTTCTATAATGTCCAAAACCTTGGATTTTTACATACAAAATGATGACCCAAACTTTGATAGTAATTTGATAGCCTTTCAATCTCCTTTCACAAGCTTTGCTCTCAATTTTCCAATCCAGTCTCTCTATTTTTGAGGGGTATTTACAGGCTTATGCAACAACTCTTCCTCTCATAATTTCATGGATGGAAACCCTTCATTTCACCTTCTTTTATTTTATATATTGGTTTCCATAATCCCTTTCGATAATGCATCCATTTTCTTTCACATCGCTTTTTTTTTTACTACAGAAAGATCACTTTTCCTCCTGTAGTTTATGCCCATGCTTACTGTAGCTCCAATAATCATGGTCCCCATTGTTAGGTCTATGTATCTGTCTTTCACTTCTCATTGCACCATCTATTTCATATCTATGCCATCACAAAAATGCCACGTCCCTCATAATTTGGGAGCAATGATTCTATCACATTCATCTTCACCTAGAACCACCAAACAAAAATTCATCACCATTGTTGCATCCATATGCATCTTCGTGGTTCGTACTAGCAGTTATTGAGCTATCCTGTTCATCACTGTTGATGTTCACCACTTTACTCTAGTGCCACTTCATATCGTGACTTATGCTATTTTACATCCTCCGAAATGCCCTTCGATGAATTCTCTATCGATGTTATGAGTTATCTATCCATATCCTCATTCATGTTGGTCATGGAGTTTGCATGGCTGCTTATGTTTCCACTGTGGTCCATTTCATCCCATACCATCCACGTCATCCATATAGACTTCCATGTCCATAGTCCAGCCTCTATTAGTCTACACATCCATCCACATCATTCATTTGAGCTCAATCCATATCGTGTCCATCATGCTGCCATATCATCTACACATCATGTTCGCGCGTTTTACTGGGTCATTAATCCTTATCCACGTGCGTGCCAACTCAAATGTCATCCTTCCGTGCCGGTACATCCTCAGTAATCCAAGTCTGAGTGTCTTCGGGTCTACCTACATTAAATAGAACTACGAGAATTAATATATAAAACAAACTCTAAATAACAATCAAAACAAAAGAAAGAAATAAAAATTAACATAAAATAAAACTAAAACAACAATACAACCAACATTTAAACTAAAACAAAAAGAAACTAAAAATAAAACATCATAACACAAACCTAGTAACTTTAAAACAAACAAAACTAGAAAAGAAATATTAAAATAAAGTAAACTACATGATATATATATATCTCATTTTATTTTTTTAATTTAATTTTAATTTTATTTTTTATTTACTTTATGTTTTATTAAGGTGCAATGTTTGAACTGATTTTCTTTAAAACACAAACACTAAAGCTCCTACATTCAAACCTAACTCTCAAACATTAAAATTCACAAAGAAATCAACAATAACAACAAATTTAATCAACATATTAGACAAAAGAAAAAAAAGAGACATTGACCAACACTACACCTTGGAACAGATTAAAATTAGCACTCAAAGACAAGCAAAACTCCCAAAAACCAAAATTTAAATGTGGGTCCCCAAATTTGGGGCTAGTTGTGCAATGGCCACAATAGTTTTAAACCTAATATTTATTCAATGCTTTCTCTCAAGGGTTTGCTGGGCATATGCCTCAACTCTCACTCAGGCATGCATCCAAGATTTGTCTAGCATGCACAAACTTCTAAAGATTTTGTAAGAAAACATCTACTTTATGAGATGTTAGAATAAACTAAATTTTAACCTTTTAAAGCTTAATATATTTTATAATTAATATTTTACAACTTGTTTCTAGCTAAGCAATAGGGATTGGTTAAGCGTCATTATTATTGCTTATTGTTCATTAGGTAGGAATATAGAGTTTGTATATAACTAATTGCATATAGATTTTCAAGCACAATTGTTTCATTTGATGGGTTCTATCCAAGAGTAGGCCATGGAATGAACTTCTATAGGGCAAGACACATAATGCTATCTTCATATAGACATGATATGTTATTTTTTAACATGATGGTAGATTATAGGTTGTTTTATAGAGTAGCATAAGTTATGTTGTTTAGTGAGATGAAAGGCTATAGATTGATTTGTAGAGCATAACATAGCTAATGCTTATTGTGGAATTTCTTAATTTTGTTTTAAATATAGCTATGTTGTATGATATAAAATTACAACAATAAAAAATTTTAAGGTCAATTATAATAAAATAATTTTTTTTATCAATTGGTTATATGGGATTGAAATGGGTCCCACTTGTATTACATTATCACCATGTAGGGGTATTACAACAACTTTGATATTATACATGTAATGCTTGGCAAGATTTAAACCTAGGTCAATGTTGAGAAATCTATATGGTTGAGCTAATACCGTTTGATAATCAAATTAAGATTTTTTATTATAAGGTAAAATAATAAATTATGTTGAATATTTAAATTTAAATTGGAGATTACCTAATTTTCTTTATGTAAATTGAAGAGCTTTGAGCATGAGCTAAAACTAAAGCTAAAACTAAATCTAAAGCTAATTTCCATGAAATTGACCTTGTAAAGAGTGACAATGATATTGTGGGTGCTATGGAGGCCCCTTTTAAATATGAACTTAAGAGTTTGCAAATATACTTTTAATGCTTTGGGACTACACAAGCCCCTTGAGTGGTTATGATGTTGAACGAGCATAAATATTTATTAGCTTCTATAAGAAAACAACTTGGAAATTCCAAAGTTACCTTGATTTATTTAAAGAACAATTATTATCATGCCTATTGTTGGATATACCTTAATAAAAGACTAATGCAAGATCTTGTGGTTATTTTATAATTTTATTTCCTCACATATTTTCTCACACTAAGATTATATGACATTTCTAGCATTGTAAATGGAGAAAAATATGGATATGAGTTTAGTTCCCTCGACACTCCTAGGATTTGAGCTTAGTTTTCTCAAGAACCACTTGATTCATAGTCTATCAAGACTTGGATTTGAGCTTAGTTATCTCAAGACTCCTTAAATATACATACATAAAAGTATTTGATCTAGCTTGTAGCCATACATTAGCATAATCACAACTTTAAACATAATATAAAAACATATATACATATATTGTTATATATAACTTCTATTGGGGAACATTACCATCAATATCAAATTATTACATATACTATTAGGTAAATTAGACCATACCTAGCTTGCATTTTAGTCAAAGATGTCCTCCATATTCCTTAAACTACTATGTTTTCTCTATCAACTTCTTGATATCAATTTCATTAAGATATAGAATCTCCCTCAATCTGTTACCTTTTAAAATTTGAATTTCACCAAGACAAAGACCAAAATTATGATTAGCTAAATTATTTGTTACCTTATTTCTTTAATATGATGACATTTCCAAGATGATTCCTTAATGAAAAATGATGGGAATAAATGAATAATGCTATTTTTACAATCCAATCCTCACATCTATTTTATTGGCAATAATAATAATTTATGAATACCCTAAATTAAAATATATCTTCATTCTTTTCACTGGAAATCTTGATCCATGTCAGAAGTGTCCTAAATTCTACATAGTTTTTAGTTGAAATCCCAAATAAAATTTTGATAGGTGAAGAGAAATTTCCTTTATTATTTTCAAAGCATCACCTTTGCTAGATTTCATTTCAAGCACCATCAAAATTATTTTTGATGAACTCAACTTCTAAATGTTTCCATTTTACCATATACTAATATAATCCTTTATTTTATAAATTCCATTGTTGCATATAATCATTGTATATATATATTAAATATAGTATCCAAGAGGGTACCACCTATTTTTTGTACTTGAGACTTCTTATGATGAGCACCATGCTTGTTAAATTTTTATAAGAGAGACATAAATAAAATTCTAAACCTAGATATGATTTTGATATTTGTTTAAAAAAAATTAATTTCTTTCAATCCTTAGATTATAATAAATAAATATGGCACCAAGCCTCCATAGAGTATTGTAGACACCTAGATCTAGTCATTTGCATAACTCCATTCACCCCACCAATTTTTCACAATAAACTTATATGCCTAAGTCTAAACTTAGGTGTATAAATCCTATAGCCATCCCTACCCCTCCCCTTGCCACATCTCACCCTTCATGCCACATCACTCCACTTGCACCTACCCACTAGCCACATCACCCCAGTTAAGTGAGATACCTTAGGTGACTCACTGTAACTACCCCTTCCATTTGGCAGCCCTGGCTTGCCACTTGGCAATCCTAGCTTGCCACCTCCCTTTCCCTCCAAAACCCCAAGGGACCTATAAAGGCACCCTCATTCCATCATCCAAGGGAGGCCATAAAAATATACCATCACACTATCAAAATCAATGGAGGTCACCGATGTTCATGGAGTTTGAACCATCGAGGTATCAGATCACCATTTAGGGTTTTTACCACTTCCATCTCAAACGTTTTTGGCATTTACATAGTCACAACCACTCATGTTTGCAACCCTCCCATCCATTTTTGACCAACCTCAAACACACATCCATGGGTATCCAAGAGCAGATAAGTCAGCTACAGGTATTGTTCAGGTCAAGTAAAATAAACAAGGTTTCATGTTTTATTATTTTCTATCTTCTACATCTTATTTTCCACCTCTTGTAGGTATTCACATTAGGGTTTTAGTAGTTTTCTTTTATATCACAAAGGGCTTCATATCATGGAAGCCATTCATATGCTATTAATCCTCTTATCGTAGGACATGTGTGTAGGAGATAGGTCTTTGAAGAGCTACTGAAGCTAGAGTGGACCACCACAGGATACAAAAGCCCGCTCACCAACTGGATGGGAGAAAAAAAGATATTGTTGACACCACCCACACTTTGATTTTTCCAAATGGGCTTCACCCCTTTGTGCCCATTGTAATTTGAAAGAGCAAGAATACTTGTAATCATATCTCAACATATTTGGGGTAAAAGCATTGTAAAAAGAAAAGAACCACTAAGGCTTTGCTAAGTTCAATACAAAATAAATTATCTTCATTGCAATCTTGGATCTTTTTTTCATTTTTTGGTGTCATTCCTTTTTAGATCACAAAATGATAATCATGGTGGGACCCCTTAAGGGTTCCATATTTTAATTTACCTTATTGTTTTTACTATGCTAATTCTTGTTTATATGTTGTTGCATATTTTTGGAGTGCTACTATGTGGAAATTGAGGACTAAACTCGGGAGCTCTAGAAATTTTGTCAATTGATCCTCCTCTTGAGCAAACACGTGTGCATGTTTACAGATCTACACAAATGTCAATGGATTTTTATAAACTTAAGAAACTATGTACTAGTGTTTACAAAACTGATCAACCATGAGAGAGTGTTTGGAAACCCTTTGTAAATGTGGAGTGATGTTTGAAGAAGAAGAAGGGAGCAACAAAAGGATAACAGGCTTGCACCCCTCAAATCCCTCCCATTTAGTATTTTAGTAAAAAAAAAAAGAAGAGAAAGAATCTACATTTTAGGTTATGCTTTTTAGGTTCTTAGGTCATTTTTATTTGCCTCTGTAAGTGCATTTTAGGTATTTTTGGGGTTTTAGATCAACTCTAATTAGGTTATAACACACAGTTATAAACATGCACCCATGTTTGGACAGTTGCAAATGTGCACCCACATTTGGTTAAATACCTAGTAGTGTTTGACCAAATCCAAACACCTAGAGGCATTTGGATCTATGTTTTAGAACCCCTACAGAGTTTATTTGAAATTAGCTTTTAGCCCCTAATATGAAATAATGTTTGTCTATGTGTGTTTTTATTTTTGCATTTAGGCAAGAAAACTAAATTGCATATTAGTTTGTATCACACCCTAGAAAAATAAAATCCCATACACGTGCACACTTCATAATAACATTGGTAAGATTGGATTTCATCACCAACCCTCAATCGAGACTGGTGATGTTGGAATTCACCCCTTCCATTGACTCATCCCCCTAGGTACCTAGAGACAAACCCACATCAAAACACACAAAACCTAAAAAATTGAAAACTTCATAAAAATTCACCCCTCCTAAGCTAGAATGGGTCACTCTCCTAAGTTGGAATAGGGTATTTTTTTCAAGTTGCCTCCCACTATTGGAAACACTTTTCGACTCAGAGTGGAAGAGCTAGACGAATCCTCTACTATTGGAAACACTTATCAATTTAGAGTGGATCTTAAGTGGTGTACGCTAGACTTTGTTGAGGGCCTCATGCTTAGAACTAGTGTTCCTAGCCCCCACCTCAGTTGAGTTACCTCATTATAATATTCAAATATTGAGAAGCCCAAAAACAAACAAAAAAAAAAACTTTAAAATTTCAAAACAAAAAAATAAAATCAAAAACTTCAAAACACAAAAAAAAATTGAAAAAAAATCAAAAACAAAACTTGCAAAATCTTAGACAAATGTTTTTTTGTTTGTTTGCTTTGTGTGTTGTTTGTTTTGCATTTCTACCATATTTTCACACATATACCTACACATTTGCCACCTCATTCTACCCTTAGCTTATGATATCAACCCATGGTCAAGCCAGAAAGCTAGCCCATGTCTAGAGTCAGCCACCTTCATCCATGGACTTTCTTGTTCAATATTCCTAATTCCCCACTACTTCAATGGTAGGGCAAGTCATCTTAGCCCACACTATGTATTTAAACTTGTTCACTAGACCATCCAGTTGTACCCCCACTTTGGATATGGATATGATTCAGAGGGCTACCCATGCTACCATACCAAAGACTCCTAAGAGTGGGCCACCCAAAACATATGATGATCGTGTCACGTATGTGGACATGGATACCATTAGGAATTATTTGAAGATAGGTCTATTATTAACTCCACTCAAGATTCCACCTTGCACCATTCCTGCATTGTAGTAGGAAACCATATTTCTACACCCTTAGCATACCAATCAAATCATAACCAATCCACTTTTTGAATCAACTGCTACAACCATGACTAACATCTATCCATCACCATTTTATCAACACATATCCATCCCATTGCATCAAAATATCATATTTTTTAACCCTCTCTACGAAGAACAAGTCAATGCTACTTCGTAGATCCCCTACATCCATCTCCATACACTATATTTATAGATCCCATTCATCATGCCATACCTCATTCAGATGCAGTACCTTTCACCACCTACTCTTGGCCTACATCCACCCATATGGTTGCTATGCAACCAACCCAATCATCTAACCCCATATGGCTATACCATATTCATCCATGATTGCTATACAACAAACATTTCTACATTTACAGTAATTGCTTATGAATAGTGGAAACTAAGGTAGTAATCCTGATCCAAAATAGCAGTCGTAGGGGATATATCCTAACCAACTATCTGCATCACATCTACATACCTTATTTACCCAAGATCCATCTTGGGTGTTGTAACCCCCAACAATAACCATACCCACCCATTCACTTCATCACATGTATGCTAACTCCTCAGGGTAGCATACCATCATACCCCCATATCCTCATCATAAAAAATTTCACCAACAATAATCACTTCATAATCCATTTCACCATAACATCCATCAAAATAAAATTCCAACTAATAATATACATCACTTTCATTAGTAGCAAGCAAATCAGTGTTTTAACTCATTTTTGGAAGACCCTAAGTTTTGATTTTTGTAGAATTAGATTGATAGCTTGGTCATGCAAACTTCGGGTATGCTATATTAGAAACCCACCTTAAGGCAGATAACCAATCACTTCATTCATTATTTGGTACCATCATCACATTACTCGGTATATTTTCAATTACCAAAATTTGATAAATTCAAGGGGGATGAGGATCCTTAGGAGCATGTGAGTGGATTTATCAATGCATGTTTTAGAATCCAAGAGAATGATGCTCTAATGCTCCGCACCTTACCTTAGAAATTTTGAGGGGATGCCCTAGATTGGTATAATCATCTCTCACACCAAAGTATTTATACTTTTAAGCAATTAGCAAACCAATTATTGGAACATTTCTCTCTGAATGTCAGAAAGAAAACAACATTGACCGACTTGTTCAACTTACACCATTTTGAAGATGAGTTAGTTTATGAATTTGAAAACTGCTAGAGGGAAGTCATTACCAAATTTCCATTCTCCCTCCCCATGGTGAAATTGACCCGAATGTTCACAAGGAGTTATTCCAAACCAATCTCCTTGTTACTACAATTCCAACAATATAGAATATTCAAGGAAGCACTTGACCAAGCTAGAGTGATAGAGAAAATCAAAATCCAAGAGGACAAGATAAAGTTGAAAAAGAAAAAATGGTAAAACAAAGGCCCAAGGGGGAACAATCAGGGCTAATCCAAGACTAGTTAGGTTAATAAAATAGTCTTGAACCAACAAACACAACAAATACAACAAGCTCAAGGCCAAGTACAATAATTCCCACAACAATAATAGAATTACCAGGAAATTGCATCCCCAAAACAAATACAAAATCAAACCCAACCTTTAGATAATCATTAGTGTCAATTCAATTAGCCACCCTGCAATTACACCTTATTGTCCAAATCATATTCATCACTTTTCCAAAAGTTGTATGATGCACAAGCTATTACCTTGCTAGAGATAAAACCTGAGGATCCAAACAAACCATGTGGTAAGAAATATAAGGAGCATTTGTACTACACTTTTCATCGACAAAAAGGTCATGACATTAATGATTGCTATGCATTCAAAAATATTATGCAAGATCTGCTCAAAAGGAGACACATCAAGATTGGTAACCTTTTGGCTCAACAAAACTAGAACCTTGGTATTTATCAAACACCACTACCTCATCACAAGGTAACTCAACAAACCAATGGGGTATCAACTTTTATAGTTACCCCCAACCAATTCAACCATGTATCTCAAGTATACCAATATTTTGTGGGGGCTATTCATGTAGTCGCTCGTAGGCAAAGAAGCACAAATCACACATAGCAAGTGAATGAACCAACTCCTATAGTAGAATAAACAAATATGCCCATAAAACCAAACCACACCATTAAACCTCCACCCATCCATATCCCAAGTCATCCACCTAGACCCATCATCATATTGAGGAGTCAATTGACACAAAGCTTAAGGATAGACTCGACCAGGTTATCCATACATAAGATTATACAATAATATCCCCCACATCGTGAGGCATTTATGGAGATCTTAAAATCAAGCAAACTTTAGATAAAAGATCCCAAAACCTTCAACATTTTTATGGGGAGTGTTAAATTTTGTATGGAACCTTCTCATTCTATAACTTTTAGGAAAAGAGCATATCATTGAAGTTACCCGATCCTCCATTGCATATTATATCTCACATCGATCGAAAACCCTTCAAAAGAGTACTCATTGATATTGGTTCCTCTATCAATACCATCACTACTAAAGCCATCCAAAATCTCAAACTACCACCATCTCACATCACCTCATCCACATTTACCTTGTGGGCATTTAATGATGCTTTGTGCTCCACTTTAGGAAATGTAGTTCTACCCATGACAGTGGGGGTAAAAACAATTCATACTCTCCTCCATATCTTGGAAGGAGCCGTGCAGTACAACATACTTCTTGATTATACCTAGATTAGAGAAATGAAGTGTGTCCCCTCAACATTGCATCAATGCTTGAAATATGTGCATGAGGGAAAGATCCATTGCATTCTAGATAACACTGAACCATTCAAGTACTACAACTTGATTTCAAATCCATATGAGACATCCCTCCCATCCACTCATTTTTCCATCCAACCACTCATTATCATAACCACTTCAAAACATGATACTTCATCCAAAGCACCCATACCAAAGGCCCTATCCATAATCGATCATCCATACACATCTCAAGCCATTAATCCAAATGAATCATCCACCTAAACCACATACCCAATCACACCTCATCATCTTGCAAATCAACCATCACCTTCATCAAACCATATTTCATTAAAACAACCTAACAATCATGTCTCATCACACACATCTCCAATCCAACATGTCATCCCATATCAATCACTAACCAGAAGCCACCCCACTCATCAAATTCCACCTCCAAAACCATATATTATCTTGTAGATAGGGCCACCTATCTAAGAGGAACCCCCATAACCTGAGACATATCCTCCACCTAATTCATAAATCACCATTAAAAAATCAACAACCGAGTCATTCATACCACTCAAGTTGCATTCCATCTTACCAATCCAAGTATTGGCAAGTACACGGTTGATAATATTATAATAACACCACCTATCCAAAGTGTTAGAGATTATTATTGCCTATGCGATCCACATTTAGCTATAGGTCCAGTGTATAACATGGGTTCAGAACCAAATAAATAAAATTTTGTATATGGGGGAGTATATTCTTCATCCAACCCATCTCCCCCTAATTATGAATCCATGCAATAATTTTGTGCCAACTTAGAATATCTGTCCAATCCATATTTTCCTATGTGATATTGTTGTTGGGTTAACTAGCAACGATATAGCCTTGCACGACATGAATATGGTACACAAAATACTGTCGAACCTCACTATCGAGAGGTACATAATTGCTCTAGCTTAGGGTATAAGCCAACATATTCTACCACCTCATTTTAATATGCATTCCAGTAACTCACCCTTGATCTTGAGGAGGAAGATAATGAAGATAGTGATGATAGTGAGGCTGAATACATAGAACTTAACTTTGTGCCTCATTCACATGAGGTCTTTTTGGAAATACAACTGCACATCAACATAATTAATTACATTTTTGATGATGACTATGAGGAAGACTTAGAAGAGGAATTTTATGTCCTATCTATTACCTCTTATGATTTCAAATAAGATGCAACCCCCATAATGCCCATAGATAAAATAGATGAGCCCTAAGTTAGAATGTTTTCCATTCATCGACCCATATTCTACTTACATCTCCCATGAGAGTGACCTAACAAAATACACCACCACCACCTTGGTTGCCTATATAGCCACACTATTATCCATCATTTATAGGTCAGTTTCCCCCTAGAGAGAGTGTACGAGAGAGCCCACCTTTTGAACTACAACCACATCATTTCCATCAAGTTAACATAATTTTTGTTGACTTATTCACCCACTCTGCAATCCATATGATTTGGTGAAATCGATTCCTATCGACATTAGCCTTATTGAAATGGATAAAATTTCATCCTCGCCATCCATAGCCAAGTTCATCCTATATGAAGAATTTCTAAGAGCGTCTAACACTTATATATCTAAGCAATCTTCATCCTCATCTACCTTTGTTTTGCAAAATGAGGTAGAAGAAGCCCCATTCAAGTTATTAATAAGGTGGAGGATGATATTCATCTCATCCCTACTCCACACCAGTTAGAGGAAGGTTCACACATGCTAATTGAAGAATCTATCAACGTTAACCTAAGTGAAGATGCGAAAAATCCACACAGTAAAAATAACAAAAGATTTATCCGCAAAAGAAAAAGAAAAACTCCTAGAGATTCTAAAAAGAATAAATATATTTTTGTGTGGTCATACAAAGACATGCCTGGTATTGATACCAACTTGGTTTCCCATAACCTCACCTTAGCTCCCGAAGCAAAACCATTCAAACAAAAATTGAGGAAACTTAATCCTACCATAGTCCTCATGGTCAAAGAGGAACTTCATAAGTTATTAGATGTGGGTTTCATACAACCCATTGATTATTCTGAGTGGCTATCAAACATGGTACTCATTCATAAACTGAATGGGGGGATATGCATATGCACAAATTTTGAGACCTAAACAAAGCATATCCCAAGAATGATTTTCCATAGCCAAACATTGATCAACTAGTAGACTCTTGCGTCAACCATGAAATGCTTTCTCTAATGGATAATTTTTTAGGATACAACCAAATTCGAATCAATCCTAATGACCAACACAAAACAATATTCACCACACCTTGGGACACTTTTTGTTACAAGGTGATGCCATTCGATCTCAAAAATATAGGAGCTACTTACCAATGTGCCATGACATATATCTTCCATGACTATATGCACAAAACCATTGGAGACTATGTGGATGATTTAATAACCAAATCAAAACATATCTTGAGCACATCGATGTAATAAAAAAGGTCTTTGATCGGTTACTTCATCACAAGGTGAGGTTAAATCCTAAGAAGTGTGTATTCAGAGTCACATTAGGTAAACTTGTAGGATTCATTATCTCCAAGCGAGGCATTGAAGTGGACCCCAATAAGGTCAAGGTCATTGTAGGAGATATCATTCTCAAGGAAAATGAATAAAATACCAATGCATTACCACACTTGCAAGATAAATTCATAGCTTATTAGTTAGGTCCATACATTATCAAGCAAGAATTGGGTCTTGGAATGTATACACTTGTGAATATAAAGGGAACATTGGAACCTAAGCCATTAAATATAATACACCTAAGAGCATTCTATGCATAATATGCTTTTTATATATGTATATATACATGGCTAAAAAAAAGAAAATATAAAATACAAAAATATTTTCATACATATTGCATCCATTCACACAGTCCACTCCTATTACATCTGTACATTTATACCATTTGCACTCATTAGTCGTCATCCACTCACTTGGATAATTGTTAGACCGCTATGTCTTGTTGCCTTAATTAGGGGTATCTTTGGTCTAATATTACTCACCAATTTGTCATTCCCATTTGTAGCAATCCATCAGTCACATTCTCTTAAAAGATTTCCTTGTGGTCTTTTTGGAGCCAAAATTGACTCAACATCAGATACCCCCAAATTTGAATTTTTGGTTTCAACATTTTCACCCAAATTGTTGGTCTCTGTTGCATCCAAATTTATGAGAAGTTGGTC
The DNA here is from genome assembly GCA_028583015.1 of Wollemia nobilis. Lineage (NCBI taxonomy): Eukaryota > Viridiplantae > Streptophyta > Pinopsida > Araucariales > Araucariaceae > Wollemia > Wollemia nobilis. The sequence continues at coordinate 2,176,860 of JAQPPZ010017259.1, read as the reverse complement.
TTCTAAATTTTGCCACATAATAATGATCAGGAAGTTATCTTAATCACTAAAGAAGAAAATATTTGATGGTCAAAAGGTAAAAAATTCCCTAAGTAAAAAGGTTAAATCAGATTTAAGCCATAGCAAAAAATATTTATGTTGAATACCATATTTGGTCATTAAGTGAAGCCACTATTGATATTTCCTCTATTATTAAAAGACTCATAAATTCAAGGAAATAAAATTTTCACTAAGAAGGTCCCTCTAGTCCTTTGGTCCCTAAGAAAAATTAAATGAGCATTTGATCCCTAAGAAAATCATCCTTTCTTAGGTTGAAGAAAATAATTTTGCCAAATCCTAAGGTTTGGTAAAAATTAAATGGCCAAATGAGGGTACGTGTCCCATTTGTGGTAAAACCCGTGCAACTCCTTTGATCTAGATGAATACACGTGACCCCCAAGATCTGGACAAACGCATGCTCATGAATGAATCACAAGTTAAAGTAATAATGTCATGGTCTAAATATACATAATATAAAGTCTAAGGCAAATTAAATTCAATAAGCCCAAAGTGAGGATCATGCATCCCTTTGGTTAAATATTGAGCAAATCATGGGATCTAAACGACACCGCTTAACTCCTAGTTAATCTGACAGAGTGCACTTGCTAAGCTGCCCGAATATTAAAGGCCAAAGTCTAATACAAGTTATAACATAAGTCTTCATGTAAATTAAAATAGGGGTATGTGTCCCTTTCAACTAAAAAATGAGTAAGTTTGGTCATCTTAATGACAACGCTTAAATACCATCCCGATATGACGAAAGGCGCTTGTTAAGATAACCAAAATTTAATTGAAAACTTCATGAAGAGTAAACCAATCTTAGAATTAATAATTTGATGCTTATAAAGGCTTTAAATTGCCAACCACATGTTAAAAGACTTGTAGCTTTACCAATTTGGATGAGTGCACGTGAATCCTCGTTAATCCAATGATGCGCACTCCTAGATATGCAAGGTATTTAAAGGGTCAAATTTAAGGCTGGTCAACGCCAATAAAACCTTGATTAGTCATTTAATTAATACGGGTTTAAAATAAATCTCATGATAATTTCTAAAGATAACTAGCACACAACTTCTCAGATCTAAATAGTAGCACATAGCTCAAATAAAATCTACTGGTGTGTGCTACCCAAAATAATCGATCATTAATATCAAAAGTTTAATAGCACCCAGGAATTAGGTTTTAATTAATCCTCATTAGCTTTAAGCTAAGCACAATTAACAAGGGTTCTAAATGTATAGTAAATGGCTCCCCCTTGGGGTAAAAAGTGCACAGCTTCTCAGATCTAAATGATAGCGCTCACTCCCACCTAGATCCAATGGAGCGCACTTCGAAGTTACCTAAAGGTTATTACGTAACGTATGATCGAATCATTAATCAAGGATTTTATTAAGAATTAATATTCATGCATAATTATGATTAATGAGGGTATAATATGTTTATAATGACCCCCCTTCTTTTTTGTTAACCTGAATGCATATCTAAAGAATTCAACAGGCATGCACACCCATTATTTGATCTAATGGTGAGTGCATAGAGAGATAATCAAACTTTCCAGTGCTTGTGGTTTAATCAAAACCTCTTAAAATTTTTAATCACCGATCAATTTTAATTAATCTAGATTATATGTGGGTTTAATGCATTAATAAATATTTCCCCCTTTGAGATAATGACCACACCGAGAGTTATAAAGCTTAGGCCTAAGTGTTTAAATCAATTTATTGTTAAAACTAAGGTTTACAACCTAATGCTCGAAGTTGATCTAATTAAGCATTTATATGTATATCATTGGACTAACGACCATGTAAATTTCGAGTTCTCGATGGCAGCGTGCAAGGTAAACTAAATCTAACCATGGATTATCTATTCTAAATGAAAAATAAAAGATTGATTAAATCAATTTGCCTAAGTTACAAAAGATTTAAATGAATTAAATGAGCCTAAAGACTAAACCTTAATTTTCATATATACGTACAGTATACTTTGAACTAACCCTCGGCAGGTTCACGTGATCTAATGGAAGCACTCACCTCAAATAAAAATCTATGGAGGTGCATGTTCAAAACTATAAGGAAAAAAAGAGTGTTATTTTAAGCGTATTTTCTAAGGTTTAAATGATATAATGATGGATGTATTGTATTTAGTAACACAAATTAATAGAAGTATAAACACCCCCATCTATGCCTAGGAAGAAGAGTTGAGCAGCAAAATGCACAAAGAGTTGACAAAACTAAAAAGGACAATTTTGGAGCAAAGGAAACAAATCCCCGTTTCTCCCACTACTCAATTCTCATGCATCTGTTGGATGGGCAAATGTGATATAATAGTAAAAAGAGACTGAAGGTCGCTGAGAGTCCTTATGTTCAAATTAGATTTTGGAGAATACACGAAGGACACACTCATTTGGATTGGTTTTGTGACAATTCATGATGTAAATTCACTGGATCTTGATAGGCGAAATGCATGAGAGATTAGACCCTGGAATAAAAGCTTTCATAAAAGAAAAAGAGATAGTGGATTACTTCTTCTCAGAAGGCTTCACGTATATTAGGCTTTATGGGGCCAAAATTCCCCCTAAAATATTACCTATGTATTGCACTTTCTCTCTAGTTGCCCTGGAACTGGTAAGATAGGTGTGGACGAAGCCAAGACAAGACAAGCTAAGAAGCATGGTCAAGTCCCCTGGCTTAATATCCCTTGCAAATTTGGATATTATATCTTTGCAAGATATCCAACCTTGTTCAAGTCCCAAAAAACATCATTGACTACAACAAATATTGGGTATTGAACTAATGGAGGTTACATTGACTACAACAAATATAGTGGAACATCATATTCAAGTCCCAAAAAACCATCAAGTCAGTATAGAAGCAGCACCCGACACTTCACAAGAAAATATTGCAAGATTTTATACAGAAAAAGGAAAAGAAATTGTTACAAAGCCTTCCTCGAAATTAGAAATTCTAGAAAAATAGGTTGTAGCCCCTGTTTCTGACCAACTGCTGGCTCTCACTAGTGTAAAAAAATTAACCCCGCAGACCATACCCTCTTCCCCTAAAAATCAACAACATAGAAGTATAGGTTCCATTAGTGATACAAATGAATATGAGGAGAGTAGGTGGTTTCAGGGACCTCTTAAGAGAACACAGAGTTAAATGGCAAGAAGTTGTGTCTACCCCTGAAGCAAAGAAGTCTAAGCTGGCTCTAACTACGATAAGAGTTCCACTAGAAAGGGCATAAGAAGAAACAATTTTCAGTGTGGCCAGTGAAAAAGAGCTACAAATAATAGCAGGAATAGGTGGTATGGAAGGAAGTTCTACTTTAGGTGTAGAGGAGGACATGTCTAGAGCATCTATGGAAAATATATCCATACTTGCTCCACAGGAACCTTTTGTTCTCATAGTTGATGATGAAATAGGAAAAATTTCAATGCATGGGAAATAAGATGACATGGTCAGGATAAACAAAGCTATGAATGAACAAACTATAGACCATCTACATCAGATGACTAAATAATTAAGGAGCCAATTGGAAACAAGTGATAAAGAGAAGGCAAAAATGTAAGCTTTGATCAAAGACCTGCAAGAACAGTTAGCTAAGGCAACCGCCACACCAATACAACCCCCTCCAATTATGAAATAAATAAACTATGCAGACTACCTATCTAAAATTAGAAAAGAGATATTATTTAAGATACAAGACAAGATTAGTGGGATCACAAAGATGTTCAAATAGATCAAAGTGATCAAATTTACTGCCAAAGAAATGGAAACCTTGTTATATCAAAAAGAACAAGACTTATAAATCATCCTTCCCACTCTCCACCTAATGGCAAAATATTTTGAAGAAATGTAGAGGAAAGCAATAATCTTAAGAGATGGCACCGAGGTCAAAAATAATATTGAATTCATGAAGGCAACATTGTTTGAAAAAAATAAAGGAAGGTGGTACAATGATGCTGCAGAAAATTTTGCTCTGCTAGACAACATAAGAGGAAAGCTAGTAGATATTGGATTGTCATTAAAAGTTCTTGGAAACTGCTAGCATAGAAGATCTCCTCATGAATAACATTGAAGGATTTGACTGTGAACCTGATGATGACAAAGGAATGTCCAGATAGACTACCATCTTGGTCAATAATCTGGATTCTCTTGTTTCTCAGTATGAGAGGAACAAAGTTTTCATTAGTATATATAAAAATAGAATCCTGCAAGAGATGAATGTACTGAGCGTTGTCAGATCTAACCTTTAATACTGATGCTTGGGGGCTTATTGAAAAGCAAATTAGAAGGCTTCAAAAAAATATGAAAGAGAAATAGACCAAAATATGCGGTCTATAGCTGAAGCTAAATACACCTCTAGGAGAAGTAAAAATTACTCAAGTAGGGGAAACATCAAAAGCAGGGAGCCAGCCAGAGGATGAAATAAGAATAGAGGAGGAGTACTCATCAGGCACTGAGATAACCAGTTAAATAGTTGAATAAGAAAAGGTCCTAGTAGAGTGTACAATAACAACAAAAGGGGATAATGGGAGTGTTGGAGCCAAATTTGACTCAACATCAGTTACCCCTAATTTCAATTTTTTTGGTTTTAATAAATTTACCAAATTTTGTTGGTCTCTGTTGCTTTCACTTCTATAGAATTGGTTGTTAATTTTTTACTCTAATTAGCCATTTTAAAAACGTTCATCTTAATTAAAAATTAAAGCCATAACATTAACCGATCAAAGAGCTACCTTTAACCATTAATAAAATTACCTCTATGACCGTTAATATTATTCGATAATCAAAGAGCCTATTAAGTTCAAATTAATCAAACATTCACTAAATTGCCCTTGACCGTTGAAATCATTCGATGTATTAAAGGGATTATAATTCACAAGTCAAATATAATATTCGATAATCATTCCCCATAAAGACCTTAGTCCTTATAATAAAATTGATTAAATCTTTCGGACCTAAGTAGAAATGAATAAACCCAAGTATTAAGTTTAAAACTCAAAGGAAAAATGAGGGTATGTTCCCCCTTCATATTTAAAGATTGTGCTAGTCCAAAAGATCTAGATGGTAGCGCTTCACCTTTCGAAATCTGAATGGATGCGCTCGCATAATCAATTCGAAGGATAAGTCAAAGAAGACCATGGTCCAAGTTGTATAACCTAAGGTCTTAGACAACTTAATTGATTAAACCTAAAGTAAGGGTCACACACCCCCTTGCTTTAGTTTCGAGCAAGTTGTAAAATCCAATGATCATGCATCACTCAGAATATCAAAGCTTTAACATTGAAGGGTTTAAGCACCAAAATTAATTATAATTAAAGCACATTATAAGCATGATTAAAAAGGGTCTTAACACATCGTTAATCATTCCCCCTTCACCTAATCAATGATTATCTAAAACTAAGGGTATGCACCCATTGTTTAAAGTTCATGCAAATCTAAAGAAATCAATAGCTACACTTTATCTTGAGTTAATTTGATGGCCATGCATATAGGAAGTTGACTGATGAAGAACATATCCATTTGAATGGTGGAAAAGGGCTTGCATATTTGCTATATTTGATGGCAGTGCATGATCTCCACCAGATCCAACAGTGGTACTTTACTGAAGTGATCAAATGTTAATGGAAATCAGAATTCATCGGTAAAGCTAAGTCAAAGCTTGATTAAGGAAAAGTTAATCATGATTAGTGAGGGTTCTAGACACATTGCTAATCGTTCCCCCTTCACCTAGCCAAGGATTAAAGAAAATTAAAATTTATGTGCCCCATCAGTTATCAATCTTGTAGGTTAAAGGAGATCGATGACTGCACTTAATATTGACTCGATATGACAATAATGCTTGCAGTAGTTTGATCGACCATTAAAAGCTCATGTTTAAGTTGAAGATAATTGTCCTCCACCTTCAGAAGATCTAATAGTGGCACCGATCCTCATCAGATCTGACAGTAGTGCTTTTTTGAAAGTGGTCAAAGATGAACAAATCGATCATCGATGGAGTTGTGATCAAAACAAAATTTGATGGTTGCACTCATCTCCATCCAGATCTAACGATAGCGCTTGATCAAGGTAATAGAAAGATAATAAAGGTAAAATTATCAAATAATTAAGGGTTAATATGGGTGCTAATCACGATTAACAAAGTCTAAGTGCATATTAATGTTTCCTCATTGAGATATGAAGTGCACATCTCCATTTGATCCAACAACAACATTTGTTCCCACCCAGATCTGACGGTAGCATATTTCCAAGGTGTCTGAAGGTTAATATAGATGAGCTATTTTGGTTCAATGATTAATTAAGGTTAATAAAGCCAAGATCCTATGCCTAATTAAGATTATGGGAGGGTTTAATACACTTTTAATTATCGCCTTTTCCCTGGTTAACCTTGGCGTATACCTGGAAGATTGAACGAGCACGCACAACCATTATTTGATCGAACGACAAGCGTTTGGAGATGTGATCAGGTTATAGAAGCCCATGTTTTATTAAGAGGTTATTAACGTTATAATCACATGATTAACCTTAATAAAATATATTTATTTGTGGGATTAATACTATGATTATTGGTTTTTGGCCTAAATATTCCTAATTAGATAGCTACTAATCATGGTTGTTTTTACCTTGCATGCATGAGTAACTTAGCATATTATTATAATATTATTAGACTAACAATTATGCAAGTTTTGAGACATCAACAACAGTAATTGACCCAAACAAGATCTAATGGTAAGTGTGGTATGTAATAATCTAATCTTAAAAAGGTATGGATAAAATGCCTTAAGCCTTGATTAATTTTGGATTAATTATAATAAGAAATCTTCGGCTAAAGCAACCCAAGTATGATATGTTTTTCCTTTGGAATAACCAACATGCAAATTGGAAAATCTTGATGGGCACACACCTCTATGATCATAATCAAATGATTGGTCCTCGATAAAATGACCATATTTAATGGTATATCTATTTCTGAGCTAACTCTTTTCCAAGGGTCAAGGTGGCAGAATGTTTCGTAAAAATTCCTGAAAAAGCTATCACTACCACATTTATAATACCACGTTAGGAGGGAGATAAGCTCAATAACCAATAGAAACACTGTGAATTATTGCAAGTGTGCAAACCAAAGTCCTCGTGGATATGCAGGCTGAGGAAATAACCTACCATAACTGTTTGATTTTAGAAACGATACTATGGATGACATCCATTGGCAAAATTCAAAAGGTAGTTGGTGACACTACATTAATAAAACCCTGTGCAAAGATAGTGAAGCCACTCCTCCATCAATTACTTAAACCCCCATTGTTGAACACCATTACCACCTCGGTTACCTTAGAATAAAAAATTGTTGTAGGCGAATAAAGAGTTGAAGGGTTACCATTGGCAAGTGAGAATGTAGAAGAGTGTTCTATAGAGAGCTGAATAATTTTTTGTAAGTAGAATGACCACTTGGGAAGCTACTTTTGCACCTAAAGACACCTTAGAGGTAGTAAAATTCATCATAGACCAGACCCCTATTGAGTGGTAATTTTGCCCTATTGCAAAACCACACTCACAACTAGGATTTTACGTTAAATGAAACCCTCTCTTGCAAAGAAATATCAAACTTCCCCAAGGTTCTTTAAATTTGGTCTATAAGCCGAAGCTAAGAATACCTCAATAATTATGTGAATGATCATTAACAAGGGACCTGCTAGTTAATGTGATTTTTATGCTTTAAAAAATGAAAGGGCTTGAGTTCCCTTGTATGCAGAAATCAAAAGCTAAATACTTAAGAATAAGTCCTAGAATATCTTGCCTTTGATTTAATTGTGAGATTCACCCATGTTTCTGTTAGCAGTTCTTTTTATCCCTTGCTTTAAAGAAAATGTTCTGCTAACTAGTGTTGTGGAATAGCCACTTCCTTTTATCTTTGTTTAGAAATGAGATCTGCGTTAGCATTTGGAGTTAGTTGGTTCCTTTTACTTCAAATTTATGTGCAGTGTTAGTCAGTGCTATGGGAAACCCACTTCATTTTATCTGTGTTTTAACATGATACCCACACATAAATAACCTCTTTTCTGCTTTAACAGATTCGTTTTATCTTAGACTTATGTGACAAAAGGAAATGCTTAGAACTAGAACTTACTTTAATGAAAATAAACACAAAAGATAAAGTTAGAGAAAATGAAAACAGAAATATGGAAAGAGGGACTAGATGCTTGAAAATTCTGGAAGATTACCAGAAGCTAACAGTTCTGGAAAAGGACCAAAAATATTACAAGTTCTGGAGAGGGGCCAGAAACTAACTAAAATGTTTGAAAATGACATAAATGAAAAATAGAATTTGGATGAGGACTAGATGTTTGAAACAATTTTGGCATGAAAACGAGGATTAGCAGATCTGGAAAATGACCAAAAATTTACAACCTCTGGAAAATGAACCGAAACTTTTGTTGAACATCTAGAAATAGGACCAGAAGATTTGAAATGAAATTACAACAAGGAAGTTGTGAAATACTCTAGTGCATCCTACATGGTAGAATATCGAATGTTGAAATAGAACATAAACAGGTTAAACTTGTAACAACACAATTTGAGCCCTGGTTATGGCATGAGTCAAAGGGTTTAACACATACTATAAGAAATCATAGCTTGATGTAACCATATTCATGCATAAACATCAAATAAAATAAACTTAACATATCAAAAACCAAACAATATAGCAATAAAATGTTTTTATGGTTTTCAAATCTGATTCCATACAAAATTTCATAAAATTGAAGTAAATACAATCTTACTTTCCCTGTTCTTCTCTCTTGTCTCCCTTCTAAATCTTTCTCCTCCTCCAAAATTTTCAACCCCCATAATCTCTTTTTTTCCTCTCTTTTAAAACTCTCCATGGCTTTTCATTTTCCCCATTTTGGCTTCATCTGATTTTTGAAACTCCTCTTCTTTTTGGTAATAATATTATGCTTGTAACCGATGTAGGTTACACCTTCTTTCCCCCTTTTTTTTTGAACTTCATGAAATTCCTTCCCCTTTTAAAGCAAGGCCAAATGCACGTCTCCACTTTAGACAAAGCAGCACATGCATTAGTATTAGTTCTTGACATCCACGTGGAGCTACTTCTCTGTATAAAAGCCTCTAAAACGTCCGATGTGGTGGTCAAACTATTCCTCTTGTGCACCTTCCCCAACTCATGGGGCTCTGATGAATCCGTTCATAATGCTTTGCAGCTATCATCCCTTGTGAGACTCCCGGGTTGCTTGTGGATGTTACCAATATTGTTTCCGTTTTATTACGCACAGTGAAACAGTTAATTATTAATAAAACATATTTCCCCCATGCTATCTACTCCTACACCAAGGCCCGAGGTCTTGCTGCAAATCTTATCATAACTTGCAACTGTGATGTCATATGCCTACGAATGCCACTGTGCGAAGCTTTTGAAATGCGTCCTAAAATCCTTGATGCACTACCAAATGCCGTAATAATCATGGTTGTTGGGTTTGACGTCCATTCCTTTCGAAATCCTTGCTGACCTCCTTACTGTATGACGCCTGATGGCCCTCATCGATTTGAACATGATTTGCATCCCGTTCCTCGAATTCAAATATGTCATGGTATCCGCTGCTATGGATGACTCTGCTTAGTTTACCACCACGAGTCACGAGTCACATAGTCCAAGGTCAGTGTGACTGGGATTTAAACCTTGTGTGCATACACATGTCATCATCTTCACCTATCTGAGGCCTTCCACTGCACCACACCATTGGGTAGGTTCGATGTTGGTTAAATTGCTTCTGCATTGCTTTACTGCATCCATCAACTGGGAAAACATGGCCACAACTCATGAATGATCAGCAATTAATATGAATTATGCCTGACAACCAAGGCTTGGCCTTATCTGTTATTTCCTATCGACGTCATGTAGTAGGCTATTACTGTCTCACATTGCTCTACCTATCAGCAATGAATTTAGCGTGTCTCCTTTCGCTACTCGGAATTTCATCTCAGTCCACTTCATTCTAGCCCAAGTTCACACCCGTATAGCTTACTAATGTCGTGCCCATTTTACTGGCAGTGACTATACGCTGTCCCACTATGGCCACTAATCATCATGTAAAATCTTCATTATCTTCTACCTTCGGGAGCCAATAAGCTTATCTATTTGATGATCACATTAGGGAAATCAGGCTACAATTAGAGGGTAAGCTTTGACCATTTATGTGAGCGTTTCTCGTTGGTGATATTTCTAATTTAATCAACCTACATCGTTGATAGCCACTCCATCCATGCCAAATCCTGGTAGTCTCGACCTGCGTGATACAAGCTTTAACCGATTCGACCAATGGTAGCCATGCGCTATTGTTCGTTGTGCTCACATTGCAATGTTTGTGCTACTTTTTACTCCACTATAATCGACGACGTTGTCCTTATCCTATTCATCATCACCTAAGTAACTCTGCTACATACGATGTGTAACTGTCAAATGACCGCATCCAGGTTTGCCTTATCCATGGGATCCGCTGTCCAGCCTATTCATCCAAGGTTACTGCTACTCCTCCATGCAGGCACCATTTTTGCTTCTATGTCAATCACATCGACTTACATGCCATCCATTCACCGATGATTTCATCCTCTTCAACAGTCCACCACCAGATGTAAGGTTTCAACCACATCATCATCGGTCATCGGTCATCGGTCCTCCGTCCTCGCTACTGCCACTTTGTCCAAATGCTGTCGTGGCATGCTCGTTGATGTTCATCCTCAACCCTGACCTTCGTCGATTTCATCCCATGTGTCCTCGTTGTCATTATTCTTTGGCATGCTCTTCGTAGCTTATCCGACAATCAGAAATATCAAATGGAACTCCGGTATTTTACCTATGCGCTCCCTACGAACAAGAAAAATCGAAGCTTTAAATAACATTTGAGGATATAACCTTTAATAAAAATGAACTTTAACATTTAAACTAAGGTTAAAAAGGTAAATAAAACAACATAAAAAGATAAACAAACATGACAACAATTTTTATTTTTTTATATGTTATATATTATAATATATATATTATTTAAATTATAATAATAAACATATATACTTATATATTTACTATAATAATTTATTTTTATTATTATGTTTTTTACAGTTAATTTTTTTTAATACCATCATTATCATATATATGAAATATATATAATGATGATATATTTATATGTATTTTTATGAACAAGAAGGTTGTTTTAGTTATTCTCAAATGTTTTCAATTAATCCAATTGAGAATATTGAAATTAACTAAAGTAAACGAAAACCTCCTCAAAACACTAAATACAAAAGAAACAACTGAACACCACCAAAAGAAGAACTTATCTACAAGGCACAATCCAAAGGTGAGGCCTTATAAAAACACCACACTAGAAAACCCAAAACATCGAAACACAAAATTTTAAAGGTGGGTCCCCAATCTTGGGGCTAGTTGTGGAGAGGCCACAACAAATGGCGACTCTGCTAGGGAATGCTCCCGAGCATTCCAGACGAAAATCTAGAATATTCGATTATGAAACCCAACCAATAGAAGATTAAAATTAGAACTATTTATCAATATCCATGGATAATATAGGGATAGACAATATCAATCAAAAACACATGAACCATTGCTTTAGCTAGGTTTGTGAAAGTGCTTTCATTTTAGCATTCCTGAAAACTATTCATAGGCCATTGCTCATTTTGCATTAGGCTATAAAATTTACTCATTAAATATGTGACTTTGCATTGCTCCATAGCCAACCAAGCGTTTATAGCCCCGGTGGAGGTGCCTCCCTTACCCAGGTGTTGGATCACATTTGCACTTGACTGTTTATTGGTTTTTCTTCATAGCCAACCATGCGTCTATAGCCCCGATGGAGGTACCCTAAACCTTTTGATTAATCTGGCTCTCTCTCTCTCTCTCTCTCTCTTTTTGAAATTAAATATGTTGCTCTAACTCTCTCTCTCTCTCTTTCGCAAAGAATCTCATAAATTTGGTAAGGACCTAGCCAAATACAATCAAATTTTTCATGATCACCTTTATTTTCATGTGCCTTATCCCAAAGCAAAACCAAATCAAAAATTCTAAAATATTTAATTTTTGCCCTTTTGTCAAACCATATTTTGACTATGTCTTGGTGTTTACTAAAGTGGAGTAATGCCTCTTCTCACTTTTCATCCAAATGCATTAACTGTGTGAGGCGTGCTTCAATTTTATCATCAGTACCTAGATAGTCTCTCATGAACTATAAAGTCTACAATTTAAGATTAGTGGAAAAAAATAGATCTTGACCGTAAACCAAATGGTATGGTGAAGTTCCAATAGATTCCTTAGTTCTTATCCTATCGGCCCATAATGCAAACTTTAGTTTATTATGCCAATATCTAGGGTTATGTTCAAGAAACTTTTTAATAACCGTCAACAAGTTTTTATTTGAGGATTCAGCTAATCCATTACCTTGGGGGTAGTAATTAGATGAATGCTTAATGCTTACCTTGTTATCATATGCCCACTCTACAAAACATGATGAAATAAATGCAGAGCCATTATCACAAACAATAGAATGAGGCATTCCAAACCTGGTCACAATATAATCTTCTAGGAATTGGATGACAACCTTTGTTGTGCAATTTTTAGTAGGGATGGCTTCAGTCCATCTAGTGCAATAATCAAAAGCAGTAAGGATATACTTATGAAGAGCTGACGAATTAGGACTTATAACCCCTACAAAATCTAAACCCCATTGGGCAAAGGGTCTCATTTCTATTATGGGCTGTAATGGCATTGATGCTTGTCTCTCCCTATTGGCGACCACTTGACAAGTATGACAGGTTCTCACATGGGAATGGACATATTTGAATATCTAAGGCCAATAATAATCGGACCTTAGAATATGATGAACAGTAGCATTGTATGAACCATGTCCTGTCCCATATTTACCCTAGAATTATTGCCAAACTTATGCGATTCTTCTTTATTTAGACAACGCAAAAATATTCCTTCATGATTTTTTTTGTATAAAACACCAACATTAATCATAAAATTTGAGGATTTTAAACGTAAAGCCCTTCTTTGCATGGAGTTCAAGTTTGGAGGACACATACCATTCAGCAATAAGTAGACAATATCTACATACCATTTGTCTTGAGTAATGTCTCCTACATTGTAATGTTGACAGGAAATTTGAGGATCTATTTCTGCCAAGGTTTTGGTCAATCCTTGTGTAGACACCTAAAACATGTCATGTTTAGGAGAACTACTTACATAGGCACATTCATAGGCCATGTGACTAAACCTTGGACTTTCCAAGTATCAAAAGTGGTCCTCACCACTCATCTGGGGCATTCTAGGCCCATTCAAGCTTAGCCACTGTAAACCAGAGTGGTTGGACCTTGGCCGCTCAAGCTCAGAGTGGCCAGACCTTAGCCACTGCAGATGACAACAACCAAATCTTAGTCACTGCAGATGATAGTGACTAAGCCATAAAAAGCATTTTTTCGACAAACAGGCCTAATCAGGGGTGGAAGTGGTAGTCTGCATGCAATAAAGGTGAGCGGGAGTAACTTTGCATTCCCCTTCATGACCAGTTCACATGGAAGACTTGAGTCTGAATTTAGACTTCAGTTAACTGGTCTTTAAACATAGAAAAGACAAAAGCTTCTCATGCTAACATTCACTACGCATGAGGAATTCAATCCTAGGGTTTTGAACATAGACCTAGGGTTTCACACACTTTAAAAGGTGCAAGCCTAAGAGCACCAAGCATCCGATTTTTGATACGATTTGATCCGAATGAGTCCGCATTAGAGGTCTAATTTTATCATCATGAATTGAGCATAGTAGGTCATTGAGGAGAGCATATCGAAGCACCTTGGAGGAGCTACGAAGTGCTAGCCGATCAAGGGTTTAACATGAGCAAATCAATCACCATTTCAACATCAAAAACAAGCTTTGATCCATAGACTTGGAGCAAGGAAGACAGGTTTCACTTTAGCGGCCGTTGTCTTGGACAATGGCCCGTAGGCCTAGCTTAGGGTGTAGACATTAGTTTCATTATTCTATTTTCTTCATATTTTGCATATCATTAGCATAGAATCACTTTATTCATTCGCATTCATAGCATTAGTTTCATTTGCACTTGCTTTCATTTAAGTATATTCATTGCTAACAACCTCATCCGGGGAGGCAATCTCGGACATCTAAGCGTGTGTTGTTGTTTCATTGCTTACAAGGCCACAGGTGCATCTACAACATACGAAGCAAGAGGATCCCTCTAGGAAATAGACCCGAAGAAGGAGGCATCTGTAAGCCCTCATACATTTCTGTGTGCATCACCGAGAAGCCTTTATAAGCATGCCACCCCTATGTGAGGGGGATATTTTATACATCTGCTGCCCTCCTTGTGTAAAATCATGTATCAAATGAAGGGTATCCCTTAGAGGGATTTATATGTAATCGGACCTTGGAAATATCAATACAAGAGCTTTCATTCATTTATTTCTTTGCATTATGGTTGTGTCTTCTTTTACACCTTTCATTTAAGATGCATGCTTAAAACATTAATAGATTCAATTAAATCACAAGTAGGAAAGGTCAGCGGGGCCAGCGCGCCGCTTCCTCGGGGTCGCTACAGATGGCGATCACGGTGGGACTTCCATTAATTTTTCATTCTTGGCCTGAATACTAACTTGGTTTTGTGTGCAGGTTTAGCCACTCTGATCTACAGTGGCCAAAAGTCAGCCACTCTAGTCTACAATGGCCAGGAGTCAGCCACTCTATTCTACAACGACCAAAAATCAGTCGCTCTAGTCGACAATGGCCAGAACTGGAGTGCAGCAGAGGTCAAAACATTGATTCTCTGAGCTGGATTAAAGGTTGGTACAACTTTTTTGACACTTTATGGTTTTTTGTCTATTTATATTTTCTTAAAAATAGTGATAATTAAGACATATTTCAATTTGGAAAACTGAAAGAATGAAAGAAGAATGAACTTGCATCTTGCACATCTTAGGTTTCCTTTTAGATTTTTCACTAGGCATTGCTAGGAACAATAGATTATGTCTATAAAGTTCACCCTAGAATCCAATGTGCTAGGCACTGTGTGTTGTTTTCTTGCTTTGGGGCCTTTCTAAAGGCCATACTTGCACCTAATAGAGTGCATTCATTAATCTCATAGTAGCTATGCACCTTTCTAAAATTGAAATGTATTTTGCATTAGGCATATAGGAAAGAGTCATTGCTGTTGTATGATGCATTCTTATTCATGCAAACTTAAAATGAACACCACACACACACACATCATTTAAACATTGGGGAGTTGGATTTCATCACCAACCCTCAATTCAGTCCGGTGACATTGGCATTCATCTCCTTCCATCGGTTTACCCCCTAGAGCTTCCTAGAAATGGATTGAGGAACTTGCTTATAGTGGTACTAAGTTATTTGTGTTCAAATTGTCTCCCACTATTGGAATCATTGGTTCAGAGTGGAAGAGCTAGGCGAACCCCCCATTGGGATTTAAGCGGTGTACCCTAGTCTCTTTTGAGAAATCATGTTTGGCATGAGTGTTCTTGATTATCACTATGGATGAGTCTCCTCATTCTCAATCCAAAGCAAAACAAGAAATCAAAGAAACAACAAATCATCAAAATACAACAAATAGTTTAGGGCACACTTAAATTGATAATCAAGATAAACATTTGCTTGATATTGTTTGGTTATATTTAAGTGCAACACAAAAACTAAATTCCTAAAACAAAATGGTCAAAACAAGAAGTAAACACCCTCGGTCTGATATCGAAGGGGAATCTGAAGCAACTCACACCCTTAGGCAAAGTCGTAGTAACATTGAAAGACCTACCCGTAAGACCGTGAGATGCAGTTCTGCGAGTCTAAGGGGTGATAACTCAACCCTTGGGGGATCTCCTCAAGAAACCCCAAATAGGGAGCAACATCATAGAACTACATCACATAAGGACAAAGAGGCTTCATGGCCATCCTCATCAAGGAGGCATGAGGAGACCTCAAAGGCCTCCTCTAAACACACAGAAACCTCTCAAAGACATGAGGAGGCCTCAAGAGCTTCCTCCCCACATGGACATAAGAGAGGTTCTAAAACCCATTCTTCACACAAGGATGATGAGGATTCCATACCTCCATCCTCTTGGAGAAATAAGGTGACCACAAAGCCTTCATCATCAAAAGGACATACAGGGGTTACAACATCCCAACATTCACATGAAACACTTAGAATAGATCAGCCCACTGAGGGGTAGGAAACTAGAGATACATCCAATCATAGACATCAAACAGATGATATCCTTCACACAAGAGGAAGGATTCCAATAGACTATGACCTCATTGGGATAAATGGCACCCCACGGGATCAGCCATGGAAAACAAGATAGTTAGATGAGTTGGATCAAATTTATTTGAGGCCACCTCCCAAAATCATAGCTACAGAAAATTTTGCATCTGGAAGCTCATGAACCATGACTTCTAAGCCCACTTCTCATACTGGGGGTGCCTCAGGGTGATCCCATAGTAAGCATACAAATTCAGATCATAGAGACACTCAACAATACACTGAACAAGTTACACTAGCTAGCAAGAGCAAAGACACAATGAAAACCTCTTCGAGGAATCTACGAGTCAAGACCACAAGAATAGGATCAGACAAGCATGAGTCTTCTATGACAATGCAAATTAACCACATGCGATGGTTAGAGAATACCTTGCACAAAGAGCGAGAGCTTGTAGAAGCTCTCGAACATGATAAACAAAGAGAATGGTTGTTACACCAACATGAGCAATGGTTAAGGGAGCAAGCTGAGCAGCTAGTTCATGACAACCAACAAGAAAATGGTAATGATCATCAAAGAGAGAAATGCATTGACTCACCAAGAGAGGGGTGCACTAGACAAGAAGGAAACCCATAACAAAACCACCCACCAAATCATGAGCAAAATCCAACTGGTGGAGAAAGGGTAAACCTAATAGATCAGGATCAGACACATCTTGAATCCCCTCGTAGGAGGGACAAAAATAGAGCAAATCAAGTGGATAGAGGGCTACCTCCATTGCCACCATGAGGGGGCCTACAAGAAGAGGAACTCCTCACCTCAAAGGTATTCCAAGAACTTGCTAAAAATATGAAGTCCTTTGAGAAACAAGAGATGGCTGGGAACCAACCAACATTGAGCAAAATACACAACCAACCATTGTGCCCATCAGTTCCTAGCCCTGCCTATCCTAAGCACTTTGAGATGCCTAGGCTAGAGAAGTTTAAGGGTGAAGAGGATGCACAAGAGCATGTTACCAAATTTATCAATGCATGTTTTCATCTCGAAGACAATGATGCTCTTATGCTAAGGACATTCATCATGATATTTTTGGGCGTGGCCACCCAATGGTTCAACCAATTGCCCAAGCATAGCATATCCAACTTTGAACAACTAGTGAACGCTTTCTTGAAGCATTTCTCTTTTGGTGCTAAGAGAAAAGTGAACCTTTCGGACCTGGCCAATTTGAGACATTATGATGATGAGCCAGTAATGGACTATGGGAATAGATGGAGAAAAGTCATGGCAAAATTATCATTCTCCGTTCCCATAGAAGAGATCATCTGGATGTTCACCAAGAGTTGTTCCAAACACATTTCCCTCTTGCTACAACTACAACAATACCCCTCATTTGAGGAAGCTTTGGCACAAGCCAAACTCATTGAGGACATAAAAGTAGATGAGGGAACCATAAAACTCCGAACCAAGAAGGAGTGGAACAAAAATGACAAAAATGGCAAAAATAAGTAGAAGTAGGCAAACCCTACCCCAGTTAATCAAGTGGTATTGGTTGCACCTAAGGATGGGGCTACACAACAACCCTAAAATTATCAAGCACATCCTCCACCAGCCAATTATGATCAAAAGAATAATCAGGGGAGAAATAGAGAATGCAAACCCCCTCGCTATTTTACACCATTGACAGAATCAATGCAATCAATCTTCAACCAATTGAGCGAGGTGAGAAAGATCAGATTCCCTGATATACCTCTTATAGATCCCAACCATCCTAAGCCAAAAGGATATAGGGAAGATCAATTTTACCCTTATCACAGGATACCGGGGCATAACATTGAGGTTTGCATTGGTTTTAAGCACCAAGTGCAAAACATGATTGAGGTGGGAGAGCTCAAAGTTGACAACCCATTAGCTCCTAATAATAGAGATATGGGCATATACAAAAACCCATTGCCAAATCATGAGGCCCCTAGAGGGCAAGGGGCCCAAGTCAATCAGGTCCGAGTGGATATACCTACCCACGGGTGTGTTGGGATGGTCAAAATTATCAATATAGCAACCAGGAGTAGACGATATGGTCAACCACAACCTCCTGTAGCTCCCATTAATGTCCCAACTGCACCTAGGTAGAGGCAGGGATAAAACAACCTTCCAGGTCCACCAACCCGACTTGTGGTGACTATTCGAAGTAGACTTGAGCAAAACTTACAAATGACTCTGACTAAGCTATCCATCTATGAGCTCATACAATAGTCCCCAAAGCATAGGGAGACCTTGATGGAGATTTTAAGGACAATTGAGCTCCAACCACAAGATCCTAATGCATTCACCCATTTTGTGGGACAAGTACAAGAATGCCAAGAACCTATAATCTGATTCTATGATTACGAGATTAAGACAGTGCCCACTGCCTTACCAGACCCTTCACTGCACATTGTGGCATCAGTCAATGATCTACCTTTTAAGAGAGTCTTGATCGATATAGGTTCATCAATCAACATCATCACAACAACAACAATAGAGCACCTTAAGATCCCCAAGTCTCATATCATTTTGGGAGCCTACACATTGAGGGCTTTCAATGATGCCTTATGCAATACTATGGGAATGATAGTCTTACCTATCAAGGTGGGGCATAAGACCATCCCCATGATGTGTCATGTCTTGGAAGGGGCCATGCAATACAACATCCTCTTAGGGCGACCTTGGATAAGGGACATGAAGTGTGTTCCTTCGATCTTACATCAATGTGTTAAGTATGTGCATGATAACAAAGTCTACATGGTGTTGGCCGATGAGGAGCCATTCAAATATGTCCATCAAGTGGATTGTCTAGGAGAATTTGTGATTCCCTCTGCCCACTTGTACGTTGGACCTTCATCTCCAACTATGCAACTGAATGACAAAGACAAAGGGGTGCAAAAAGACCCATCTACATCAACACCTCATTTAGCACCCAACATGACTAATGCTTCTAAGAAACCATCAATGTCTAAGCCAAAAGACAATCAGAAGCTAAAGGCACCCATGGGGGAAGAAAGGAAGCTCAAGGAAGTACTAACCATAGCCATTGAGAAAGGTCCAAGTCCCATGGAAGAAGAATATCTCCAAGATCAAGTCGAATATGATGACTACCACCCCGCTTCGCCAGTGTCATCCGTGGGGTCATCCACCTCGCATGCGACTATACACTTGGCAAGTACAGGGATAGGAGAATACCTTGTGTAGAACATAGCATTCATGCCCATCATAGAGTCTACACAAGACATGGGATGACCAAAAGACTTAAGACCACCAATGGGAATAGTGGTTCCACTTGGAATCCCTCCCAACTAGATAAAATTTGTCTATGTTGGACTAGACTGTGCCCATAAGTCTACTAAAGAAGAAGAGGACAATGATGAATTATTCACTATTAATGTTTATTACCTCTCTAATCTAGAGTTTTCTCTAAGCTACTTTGAACGTTGCCATTGGCATGGTTACGGTCTTGGTATATATGAGCAGGGGTGAAGGCGACCATTCGAGTCATAATACTAGCTTCCCACTGATATGTTTGGGTTAGGCTATCACATCAGAGGTCGAGATGACTCTCTAGTAGTAGCCTTGGATAGATTGAGCTTGGGGTTAGGAGAAGACATCAATTTTATTCCTTATCACCCACTAAGTTCAAGACTTATGAGCAATAGGTAAGTGGTCATGGTGAACATACCACCACCTAAAATTTATCATCCAAGACTCATAATTGATGCCATCCCAATAGGATACAACTCATGGGATGAAGAGCAAGAAGAAAATAGATATGTGGCAAGTGATGATGAAGCACAAGAGGGCTTGGCCTATCATGGGCCTCACTATTTACAAAGCTTTACTTGGTCCATCCACAATGAGAGTGGATACATATCGGATGAGAGTGGCTATGAGTCAGAGGACTCAATAGAGAGAGCCTATCTAGGATCAAGGTATTGGCCCCAAAGCTTGGGGTAAGAGACTAATGCAAATGGCTTCTTCATAAGTGATGAAGAATATGAATATGAGATAGATATGGCCTACTTAGGGCCAAGACATGAGCCTTTTGTCTTAGGGCCACATACCAATGCTAATGGTTTCTGGATAAGTGATGATGACTTTGAGGATGAGACTGAGATGGCTTATCTCGGGCCTCACCACTTGTGGCAAGTTGACATACTGGTAGAGAGAGAGGTGGCACTTCATGCCATAGACCCTCATTTATGGTTTTTAGGGAGACCTATTGACTTAGCTGCCATTCACCAGATGGTCAATCCCCCTCTACCTACATTCAGAGAGTGGTTAGAGCCCAATGATCCTATTATCTAGCCTGCTCATAGGTCAGATCTAGAGATTCCTTTTCCTCTAGAGCCTCATCATGAGTATGGAAGGGAAACCTCTGAGACAAGATTCCACCCATGTGGTCCTAGAGATTTCATTCCATCCATCAATACAATCTCCATTGATTTGACCACTCCACTTCATAACCCAATCGATCCCACAAAACCTTTGTGTCTTGATATAGAGGCTATTGATTGGGATCATGTTGATTCACCCATAGAGCCTGAGGATATTTTCTCTAATTAAGAGATGTTACAACCATTCCATTTTATAGTAGGTTGTGCATATGATGTGTTCCATGCTGGTTTGGATCCTGAGTCAGTAGGACCTATAAATCCCATCGATGACATTCACTTGATACCCATGCCCCACCAGTTGGAGGATGGGTCACATATGGCTATAGAAATGAATTTTGAGGTGGACATCAGTGATGATCCTACTCAACCAAAGAAATTCAAGTTCAGAGAAAGTCTATCTCCAGAGGAACAAGCCATCATAATCCCTCTCCTTAAAGAGAGGCCAAATATTTTTTCTTGGACTTACAAAGACATGCCAGGAATTGATCCAAAGTTAGTGGTTCACAACCTCTCATTGGATCCCCTAAAGAAGCCAGTCAAGCAAAATTTGAGGAAAATGCATCCAACCATCGCTTTGATGGTGAAGAACGAATTACAAAAACTATTGGATGCGATTTTCATAGTTCCCATTGACTATCTTGAATGGGTCTCAAACATGGTGCCCATAGGGAAACCAGATGGAAGAGTCCACATTTGCATAGATTTCAGAGACTTGAATAGGGCAACTCCAAAGGATTCATTCCCATTGCCAAACATAGATGCTCTTGTTGATGCCACTATAGGTCATGAGATGCTCTCCCTAATGGATGGTTTTTTTGGATACAATCAAATCTGGATTAAACCTGAAGACCAACATAAGACTACTTTCATTACTCCATGGGGAAATTTCTATTACAAAGTGATGCCATTTGGTCTTAAGAATGCTGGTGCCACATACCAACGGGCCATGACATACATATTCCATGATTACATGCACACAATCTTGGAAGACTACATGGATGACTTGCTAGCCAAATATTTATTGTGACAAGAGCATGCTCAAGTCCTTACAAAGGTCTTCGATCACCTCATAGAGCACAATGTCATATTGAATCCTAAGAAGTGCGTGTTTGGCATAACTTCTGGTAAGCTCTTAGGATTCATCATTTCAAAGAGAGGCATCGAAGTCGATCCTACAAAGGTAAAGGCTATATTGGAAATGGCCACCCCTACCAACATTAGGGAGTTGAGAAGCCTACAAGGCAAGGTAGCATCAATCAAATGGTTCATCGCTCAATTATCAGACAAGTGTCGACCCATGAACCAATTGCTACACAAGGATGTCCCATTTCATTGGGATGAAGAGTGCCAACAAGCCTTTGCAGAGATCAAAACATACCTGGCAACACCGCCAGTATTGGCTCCACCAAGGCCAGACATACCATTCTTGCTATACATATCAGCTACTGATTTTTCTTTGGGCACCATGTTAGCCCAAAAGAATATGCAAAACAAAGAGCAAGTCATATATTACATTAGTCGCACCTTGGTGAGTTACGAGTTGGGATATGCGTACGTAGAAAAGTTATGCTTAGCAGTGGTCTTTGCAACCAAAAAGTTGTGACACTACATGTTGAGCCATACGACCTACGTTATATCCAAACAAAATCCTTTGTAGTACATGATGAACAAGACATATCACAATACACGTACGACAAAGTGGATCATGCTATTGATAGAATTTGATCTAGAGTTCATAAGCCAAAAGTCCATCAAGGGACAAGTCATAGCAGATCAATTAGTAGAGGCACCTCTCTAGGAGAGCAAGCCTCTCACCATAGAGTTTCTTGATGATGCAGTCTTCACATTATCAGATCCACTAGAACTTGAAGAACCTGAGAAAGAAAGAGACATGGCATTGTTCTTTGATGGTTTGAAATGCGAGCAAGGGGGCGGAGTAGGGATAGTATTTATCACACCATAGGGTGCTCCATTGCCCTTATCATTCAAACTAGACTTCCCTTGCACAAATAACAACATAGAGTATGAGGCCCTGATCTTGGGACTTCAGACAACCGTAGCAATGGGCATTAAAATATTGAACATCTTTGGTGACTCCTTTCTCATAGTAAACCAAGTCAAAGGCCTATTCCAATGCAGGTGCCCACTCTTGAAAGCTTATAAGGAACTTGTTGACACTTATCTAGCCCGACTAGAATGGTATGACATCGAGGCAATCCCTCATACGTCGAATATATTTGTAGACACCATGGCATATTTGGGATCCTTAATCCCTCAGAATCCATCTACTGATTTCACAACCATTCATGTGAAAGTGCTTACATTTTCAGCAATACAATGTGAGGTTATTGACAACCTAGAGTCAGTCAACATGATCCAGAGTGAACCAAATCAGGATTGGTCCTTCAAAGTTAGAGCTTTCTTGCAAATGGCCCCTTGGGAATATTTGATATCTCAAGGTCCTACGGAGTGTGGAACAACCATTCATCACAGGATTGTTTCCCAATCTATGTTCACAAATGCTGGATCACAAGAAGAACATGTCATTTTATCCATAGAAGTTATGGCTTATCAGGATTGGCTATCCCAATTATGGGACTTCCTGAAGCTTGGAATAGTACCGCAAGGCTTGTCGCATGCTGAAAGATGAACATTTAAATAGAATGTGACAAGATACATTTTTCTAGGAGAGATCCTTTATAGACGAGGCTATGATGGAGTGCTCCTTCATTGTCTTGAGCCCCAGGAAGCATCCTAGGCAATTTTGCAAGCTCATGATGGTACGTGTGGTGGCCACTTCAGTGGCATGGCCATCATTAAGCGCATCTTGAGAATGGGTTACTATTGGCCCACTATGGAAAAATATTGTTGTGAGTATGTCAAGAGATGCGTTAAGTGCCAACATCATGCAAACCTCACGCACTTGCCATCACAAGCCTTGCAACCCATCCAGGAAGCATGGCCCTTCTCATAGTGGGGACTAGACTTGATTGGGAAAATCTCTCCCCCATATTTAGGCCGACACACATTCATCATAACGACCACAGAGTATTTCACCAAATGGGTCAAAGCGATCCCCTTAACATCGACAACTGGACCAAGGATTGCGGAGTTTATACTCCACAATATCATAAGTCATTTTGGGGTCCCTTCAAAGATAATATCGGATAATGGACCATATTTCAAGAACAAAAATGTGCATGCTTTAATGAACAAATACCATATTCAGCATAATTTTTCAACACCATATTATCCACAAGCAAATGGGCAAGCAGAAGCCTCAAACAAGACCATCATCTCCATCTTGAGGAAGATGGTGAAAGATAATCATAAGGATTGGCACTTGCAATTGCCTCTCGCATTATGGGCATACAGGACTAGTGTGCGGATGCCCACTGGGGCAACACCATTTTCACTTGTATATGGCACTGAGGCCATCATGCCCTTAGAATTAGAAATTCCAACCTTGAGAGTAGCCTTGAAATATTTCATAGATGATGACACCGCATGATAAGGCCACCTTGATCAGCTAACGCTTCTTGATGAATGTCGATTCAATGCCTTGGAGCATCTCCATGTTTATCAGAACCACCTTGCATGAGCATACAATAGTAAAGTCCATCTGAGGGAATTCAAATTTGGGGATCTTGTGCTCAAAGAAAACCAGCAGAACTCAAACCTACCACCGCACTTGCGAGACAAATTTATGGTAAATTGGATAGGCCCCTACATAATTTTAGAAAGGGTTGGACCTGGAGCATATCACCTTACATCATTGGATGGGGTTGAAGAGCCTGAACCTCTCAACATCATTCATTTGAAGGTATTTCACACATAAAATCAAAAACATTCAAATATTCATAAAATAAAAAACATTCAAATATTCATAAAATCAAAAAAATTCAAATATTCATAAAATCAAAAACATTCAAATATTCATAAAATAAAAAACATTCAAATATTCATAAAATAAAAAACATGGTCAAATATTCATAAAATCAAAAAAACGTTCAAATATTCATAAAATCAAAAGGCATTGGTCACTTAAATCATAAAAAGCTCCAAAGGCATCTTTAAGCCCTTTGGTCAAATCATAAAAAGCTCCAAAGGCATATTTAAGCCCTTTGGTCAAATCATAAAATGCTCCAAAGGCATCTTTAAAGCCCTTTGGTCAAATCACAAAATACAAAAACAATGCAAAAAAAAAATAAAAAATATTTGCATCTTACATCCGCATTCACATAGTTGCATTTCATTATAACATACATATCCATTGCATCCCCATTGGTTATGATCACATTCTTACAAACAATGCCACAGTTTGTATCTCAATCACAATAATCAAATCCACCTTCATCCATGCATCCATGTGAGTAATTGTGTTTCTCAACACAACCATTTCATGTTGCTATAAGAAACATACTGAGGTTTCCTAGTCATTCAACCATATCTAGTGGTCTTATCAACTTTTGTAGAAAGCCACCTTGATCAGTAGAGAGTAAGGTCTAATTGTGATAAAACCTTGGATATTCAGGATCCCATCACTAATTGAAACACTAAAATCCTAGCTGGTACAAGGGAAATATGAAAACTGCAAAAGTGGTCTAGGTTACCTTAAGCAAAAAGGATTTTCCTTGCTTATCCCCCTATGCAACCGGTTTAAGGGTGTTGAGAATTGGCAAAAGGACAAGCTCCAACCTATCCAATTAAATCCCTTGCTTAAATCAAAATAAGCAAAAATCCTGAAACAACACACAAATTCAAGAGCCCAAAGCACACATTCAGATTATCAAAGATTCCAAAATCCAAAGAAAAATCAATAAAAAATAAATAGTGATTATCATCACTACATGAATCCCTTGCTCAAAAAAAAACAAAAAAATCAATAAAAATAAATAGTGATTCTCATCACTACACATGAGCAAGTACCCCAAATGAAATGAAGAAAATAAGGGAATGGAGCTTGAATCCCTGGAATTCTCAGCATCATACAAAACTGGAAGGAGAAATCCTTACGCATGATGATATGTCTATTACATTAGCTTCTGGAATTTGTGTAGACCAATGTTTGAATGTGGATGAGCTAGCTTAGGTAACCCAATACTGCCTAGTGGTATAGTCCAACTAAGTCCAACATAAGGATAAGATGAACTCTCGAGGATCCTCGATCTTAGCAATGGGCTGAAAGAATCTTGCTTGACATCGGAGGAAATGCCTGAGCTCTATCTAAATATATTCATGTGCACACATAGAGAGAATGAATATCCAGGTACATGGTGAAAAGCCTTGCTTTTCAAAAGTCTTGTATGGTCAGTACACAACTGCTGATAGGGTAACTAGAGTGTTTGAAGTCTCAGGAGAAAAACCTCAAAAATTCCTACATAGCAACAAAACATATCATAAATCACATCATCAACTTTCTTTATAAGCTTCTATAAATTAGGGGGTATTAATAAAATAAACTAAAAACCGATCATATGTCAGAAATGATATTTAGACGACCACTGATTATTTTATATCTTTTAAATTACAGAAGCTTATCCAGAAAATACATTCATCCCACACCACTTCATTGCACATATGGATGGCTTAAATAATTAATTCTCATGATTAGAATGATTATTAAACATTCATGATTGTTATACTTTCTATGGTATCACCCATTAGATTGTCAAAATCATAGCATATGCATTCCTTGTGTTTTAAGTGATTAAAACATACAAGTTCATTCACATTAGATTACACATTGCATACATCACATACATAACGCATTACGTATTACATGCACCATATCATCGCATAAGTTAGATGCACACAATGAAATCAAAATCAAACATGCATTTAACAATAAACATTGCATCCATAAATACATAAATCATAACTCATCCATTCACATCTAAAAATCACATCATAATTTGCATATCTGAAAATCATAAAATCCATCATTAGATCACTACATGATACATCACATCATATCACAATAGTTAGATCATATCTCATCTACATAAACATCCATCTAAACATCCACATCATCATAAATATCATCTATCATATACATCAAATCATCATAAATCCATCATCACATCTATCATCTATCATATACATCAAATCATCATAATGCCATCATCACATCTCATCATAAAACAAATAACAACAAAAACATGAGCAATAAATGATACACATAATGAGTCAGAACATAAAGAGGTCATATAAATATGTGTGTCAAAAGTATGGATGTACAAAATCGCCCATAGGCTACAGTCATATAGGTCAAGCAGACCTCAAAAATGATAAATCAAAGTGCATCATCAGTCAAACATAGGGCCTGTGCCCCTAACATCACCTCCCCCTATGGTTGTGTCATGCGTAGAGTGATGTGACCTTGCTGGTCTCTCTGTGCGAGTCCGAGTCCTCTGGCTAGGATGGATGGAAGACTACCCAGAGGTGGAGCGCCTGCTGACCTATGAGCCACTTGCACCTGGTGCCTCCCTAGGGACAACTCTATGCCTCCTAAGCTACATCTGGAGAGAGGCTATATGGGAGACATGCCCCTGGATCTGCCCCTCGTACTCATCTAGCAATGCCTGCAAGCGTAGAACCTCTGCCCTTGAGCCTATCCCTAGATCTGCCCCAGTATCACCCTATGGAGTAGAAGGAGGAACAAAAAACTACATCCTAGCGACACCACCCTCGATAGTAGCCTATAAAGCCTAGATCTATAGTGTGAGCTGCTCTATGGTGGCATCCCACTGTGCTATGGTAGCATCTCACTATTGTACCTAGATCTTGGTCGACTGGAGCTCAACCTCAACCTCATGCAACTATGCTCTCAGAGGAGAATCTCTCTCCTCGGGCTCTAGCTCCTCCTCATCCTCCTTAGGAGCCTCCTGCTCCTCTGCTACCACCTGCTCTGCTGGCTGGCCCCATACCTCAGTCCTGGCTTGGACTCTATGCCCTATCGGATCTGCACCATCACCTCTACCATCATCCTTGTGATCCAAGATACCATCACCATGCCACATCTGATCCCCCCACCATTGAGAAAATGCCTCTGTAACTCCCCCAACAACTCCTAGGGCAACCATTGGGGCATCCTCCTCATCTGATAGCTCTATGATCCATGGTGGGGAATATATCCCTCTGCTATGAGGTGCCTGTATACAAATGGAATAAGAGGAACATCCTACTATAGCTTGTACTGATGAAGAACTCGGGAGTAGAATAAATGCTCTTGGATGCCAACCTTATGGTCGATGAGCCACCGCTCATGTCGCGTCCTAGCTGTGAAACTAGCAAGATCATCCCAAGTCGAGCACTCATGATATGGCCACCATATGACATCTTCGACCTTCAACTTAGTAAAAGTAGTAATGTAGTGGGAAATCTCCCCTACATGAGGATGACTCTTGTATCCCTCGCACCCTCGAGCCCATATAGTAGCATAGCACTACATCCACTCCTCTATGACTGTAATCTCGGTAGGAAGCCCTCTGGGGTGATCTACCTTGATGTGCTCCCATCCCCAAACCTGTAAGAGCAAGCTGCAAGCAATGTTAATGTGACCTCATCGATGGATATGGTACAACTCATCATAGCACTAGGCCAATAGGGACCTCCCCCATGCATAGATGATGGGTGCCTCATTGTCCATCAGGTCCTGAACCATCGTAAGGAGGTTCCACGGGAACCTCAAGCTTGAGTAGTCTGGGATCAATATGTTGTTGATAACCATCAACAACACTGCATGCCTCTCAGAGAAGACCTTCTCCTCATACCACTATGAGATAGACACTCCTCTAGACTTGGTGTCCCTGAAGGCCTCCGTAGAGCGCCCTTCGAACACTCAAAGAAAGACAACATCACGATCATTAGTGGTCAAAGAGACAATGGCCACTCCATCAAAAGGAAGCCAAAAAATCCTATACACATCCTCCGACGTAATAGTCATCTCGTCGGTAGGAAGGTGGAAGGTGTTGGTCCGAGGGTCCCACCGATGGACCAAAGCCATAAGGTAGGCCTGATCTGACATGATGTGAGGTAGCCTAGTGACATACTGGAGCCCATGGGCTTTGAGCCACTTCCAGTCCATGTCATCCAAGAGGGGTAGAAGGTCATTCATGAGCTTTGGGTCCCGAGCCCGAGCAGTGAGAATCTAATAGCAAAGGAAAAACAAAGCATAACTACAATGCATCTAAGGCATAAATCATAATAAAACATGAAAATGATGTGAATAATGATAGGCTAGTCTGAAAGGCTAAGCAAAAGAGCAATAAAGGCACCTAATCATGCAGAAAAATTCAAAAACAAGTCAAAAATTCAAAAAAATCAGTTAATCATGCACAGAAAAATAAAAAATTTCTTGAAGAGTTCTTGGCCGCTGTCGCCTACAATGGCTAAAAATCGGCCACTAAAGCTGAGAGCGGCCAAGCCCCAATGGTCAGATTTTTGACCATTGGGATTCAAATTGGTCGCTACTAGTGACAACGGCCAAGTTGCAGGCCATTTTGGCCACTCTGATCAACAGCGGCCAATGGGCGATGCGATAGGAGCATCTGCCCTAGGCCAAAAACACCAAAAAAATATAACAAAATAGAAAATGGGGACAAGCCCACCACATTAAATTCTAAGCTAAGCCTAACTACGGGTTTAATTCATTACCAACGAGCTTAATGAGGTTCATTTACCGATTACTTAATGTGGTTCATTTTTACCCAAACAAAAACAAGCAAGGTTAAGGTTTAGGAGAGTACTCAAGAAGCTCTGGCTCCTCCGCTCGATGATGCCTCGCCCTATGCAACCATGATTCTCCAAGTCATAGAAGCACTCCAAATTGCAAAGGTCACTTTCACTCCAAAAGTTTTGAAAAGCAAAATTGATAGCTGATGAAAGTGAAAAGTCAAAACCCTAGGTCATTTTTATATTACCCTAATTTTTCCTTGGCCACTACTGTCATCAACGACCCACATTTCTTGGCCGCTCAGGATGAGAGCAGCCATGACCAGGCATTTGGGGGTCATTGGACCTGACAGCGACCAAGATCCTAGGCAAAAACAGGCAGATTTCTCTCCATGGGAAGTAACAAAAAACATCAAATAAGCACATTTTGATGACTCATGGTCATCATAATGATCAAAATAACAAAAAAATTCACATAAAAGCAAATTCTCGAGTAAGCCTCGTATTCAGTTACTTACTCTATCGACTCAGCGATTGCAGTGACTTGCACTCCATGCAATTCGATGAGATGAGTAAGTTACCATAAGATTACTCGGGGTAAAACATTCATTTAGGAATTATGATGGGCCTCCTTCAATCTCGAAGAAGACCAAGATGGTCGAACTGCTCCATGGGTGCGATAGAATCATCCTAATTCCCTTATGACATCAAAAACACTGAGCCAAAGTGATACAATATGAGCATAAATAGAATCACTCCTCCTAACTCCCTAGGTTTTCCGCTCCCCGGGATAGGGATGGATGATTATCATAAACAATTGGAATCACACTTGGATGGGGGTCTCACCCATTAAAAGAACAAATGCTAGAAAGGGACCAAATTAGTCATATTGGTCAAGCGACTTGTCACTTTATTCATTGTCATTTCCTCACCAATGCATTGTGTGAGGAGGTAGTTCAAATATTCAAAATAATCATAGTCAAAATCAACAAAATATCACTTGATCATATCAAAATCATGTTCGTCCTACGAATCATTGCATACAACAATTACAAAGTTCCCCTTTGTTTGTTGGGGTCATAAGCAAACTGTGACATTATCAATTTGTAGCTCTCCTACCGGTCGAAACTGATTGTAGTAGCTGAAGCTACCCGATTGAGTTTGAGGAATGAGTGCAATCGAACATGTGCAAGCCACTGAGCTAAGTTAAGCCTTCCAAATATTGAAGCAATGATTCAAAGGATGCGCGCCATCTTGCATGATTGGGCCATCCAACATTGATCAGACTACTGATCATCATACACCCTACAAATAGATCAGTCTACATTTTTGCTCAACGTTGTGTTTTCCACACAACGCATCATAAAAAGGGGCATCTGTAGACACCTAAAACATGTCATGTTTAGGAGAACTACTTACATAGGCACATTCATAGGCCATGTGACTAAACCTTGGACTTTCCAAGTATCAAAAGTGGTCCTCACCACTCATCTAGGGCATTCTAGGCCCATTCAAGCTTAGCCATTGTAAACCAGAGCGGCTGGACCTTGGCCGCTCAAGCTCAGAGCGGCCAGACCTTAGCCACTGCAGACGACAATGGCCAAATCTTAGTCACTGCAGATGATAACGGCTAAGCCATAAAAAGCATTTTGCCGACAAATAGGCCTAATCAGGGGTGGAAGTGGCAGTCTGCATGCAATAAAGGTGAGCGGGAGTAACTTTGCATTCCCCTTCATGACCAGTTCACATGGAAGACTTGAGTCTGAATTTAGACTTCAATTAACTGGTCTTTAAACATAGAAAAGACAAAAGCTTCTCATGCTAACATTCACTACGCATGAGGAATTCAATCCTAGGGTTTTGAACATAGACCTAGGGTTTCACACACTTTAAAAGGTGCAAGCCTAAGAGCACCAAGGATCCAATTTTTGATACGATTTGATTCGAATGAGTCCGCATTAGAGGTCCAATTTTATCATCACGAATTGAGCATAGTAGGTCATTGAGGAGAGCATATCGGAGCACCTTGGAGGAGCTACGAAGTGCTAGCCGATCAAGGGTTTAACACGAGCAAATCAATCACCATTTCAACATCAGAAACAAGCTTTGATCCATAGACTTGGAGCAAGGAAGACAGGTTTCACTTTAGCGGTCGTTGTCTTGGACAGTGGCCCGCAGGCCTAGCTTAGGGTGTAGACATTAGCTTCATTATTCTGTTTTCTTCATATTTTGCATATCATTAGCATAGAATCACTTTATTCATTCACATTCATAGCATTAGTTTCATTTGCACTTGCTTTCATTTAAGTATATTCATTGCTAACAACCTCATCCGAGGAGGCAATCTCGGACATCTAAGCGTGTGTTGTTGTTTCATTGCTTACAGGGCCACAGGTGCATCTACAACATACGAAGCAAGAGGATCCCTCTGGGAAATAGACCCGAAGAAGGAGGCATCTGTAAGCCCTCATACATTTTCGTGTGCATCACCGGGAAGCCTTTATAAGCATGCCACCCCTGTGCGAGGGGGATATTTTATACATCTGCTGCCCTCCTTGTGTAAAATCATGTATCAAATGAAGGGTATCCCTTAGAGGGATTTATATGTAACCGGACCTTGGAAATATCAATACAAGAGCATTCATTCATTTATTTCTTTGCATTCTGGTTGTGTCTTCTTTTACGCCTTTCATTTAAGATGCATGCTTAAAACATTAATAGATTCAATTAAATCACAAGTAGGAAAGGTCAACGGGGCCGACGCGCCGCTTCCCCGGGGTCGCTACACCTTGACCTCAAACAAGCTTCATCTGATGAATTTCGAGATCAAATTCTTGAAGAGTAGACATCCATTTTTTTTAACTTCATGAAATTCCTTTTAAAGCAATGCCAAATGCATGTATCCACTTTAGATAAAGCAACACACACATTAGTATTAGGTCTTGACATCCACGTGGAGCTACTTCTATGTATTCAAGCCTCTTAAACCTTTGATGTGGTGGTCAAACTATTCCTCCTGTGCACCTTCCCCAACTTCACAACTCTGATGAATCCATTCATAATGCCTTGCAGCTATCATCCCTTACAAGACTCCTGGGTTTCTTATGGATGTTACCAACATTGTTTTCGTTTTATTACGCACAGTGAAACAAATTATAATAAAATGTATTTCCCCCATGCTATCTACTCCTACACCAAGGCCTAAGGTCTTGCTACACATCTTCTCAAAACGTGCAACTGTGAAAACCACTCGATGTCTTCTGCCTATGGATGCCACTGTGGGAAGCTTTCAAAATGCATCCTAAAATCCTTGATGTGCTGCCAAATGTCGTAATACTCATTGTTATTGGGTTTGACATCTATTCCCTTCAAAATCCTTGCGACCTCCTTATTGTATGACACCTGCTAGCCCTCATAGATTTGAACATGATTTGCATCCTGTTTCTCAAATTCAAATATGCCATGGTGTCCACTGCTATGGATGACTCTACCTGTGCCCAACGTATTTTGAGTTTATCACCACGAGTCACACAGTCCAAGGTTAGTTTGACTAGGCTTTAACCCTTACATGCATACATATATCATCATCTTTGCCTATCTGAGGCCTTCCACTATGCCACACCATCGGGTTGGTTTGGTGTTGATTAAATTACTCTATCATCGTACTTCTACATTGCTTTGCCACATCCATTCACTGGGAAAACATGGCCACAACTCATGATATAATCAACAATCGAGATGAATTATGCCTGACAATCAAGGCTTCACCTTATCTGTTATTTCCTATCAACTTCGTGTATCAGGCTATCATTGTCTCACATTGCTCCACCTATCGATGATGAATTCAACATGTCTCCTTTCGCTACTCAGAATTTGATCTCAGTCCACTTCATTCTGGCCCAAGTTCACACCCGTATAGCTTGCTGATGTTGTGCCCATTTTAATGACAGTGACTATAGCCACCTGACTGTGCACTACCCCTCTATGGCCACTAATCATCATGTAAAATATTCATTATCTTCTACCCTCATTTGTGTCTACACCTTCAGGAGACGATAATCTAGCCACTAAGCAGTAAGATTATATATCTGATGATCACATCTAGGAAATTAGGCTACAATTAGAGGGTAAACTTTGACCATTTATGTGAGCACTGCTCGTTGGTGATATTTATAATTTAATCCTACATCATTGATAGCCACTCCTCCCATGCCAAATCCTTGTAGTCTCGGCCTACGTGATTTGATCCAGATATAAGCTTTAACCGGTTTGACCAATGGTAGCCTCGCACTATTGTTCATTGTGCTCACATTGCCATGTTTGTGCCACTTTTTACTCCACTATCATCGATGATGTCATCTGTATCCCATTCATCATCACCTAAATCCACAACTTGTCAGAGTCTCGCTGAGTAAGTCTGCTATGTCCTATGTGTCACTGTCAAATAACTGCATTCGGGTTTGCCTTATCCATGGGGTCCATTGTCCAGCCTATTCATCCAATGTTACTGCTACTCCTCCATGTAGAAACCATGTCTACTTCTATGTCAATCACATCAGGTAACTTGGGAGTGTTACATGCCATCTATTCACCAATGCTTTAATTCTCTTCAACAGTCTGCCATAGGTCCCGTGCCAGGTGTAAGTTTTCCACCATGTCCTAGTCGATCCTCGCTGGTGTCAGTTTGTCTGAATGCTACCGTGGCTCACTCATTGATGTTCATCCACAGCCCCGACCTTCATTGATTTCATCCGACGTGTCCTTGTTGTCATTATACTTCAGCACACTCTTCGTAGCTTATCCCGCGATCGACAATATCGAACGAAACTCTGGTATTTTACCTATGTGCTCCCTGTAAACAAGAACAATCGAAGCTTTAAATAACATTTGAGGATATAACCTTTAATAAAAATGAACTTTAACATTTAAACTAAGGTTAAAAAGGTAAATAAAACAACATGAAAAGCTAAACAAACATGACAACGATTTTGCTTTTTTTATATTTTATATTTTATATTATATATATATATTATTCAAATTATAATAATAAACATACATACTTATATATATTTACTATAATAATTTATTATTATTATTATTATTATTATTATTATTATTTATATTTAATTATTATTTTTTATTTATTTTTTAATACCATCATTATCATATATGATATATATATAATGATGATATATTTATATGTATTTTTATGAAAAAAGCTTGTTTTAGTTATTCTCAAATGTTTTCAATTAATCCAATTGAGAATATTGAAATTAACTAAAGTAAACAAAAACCTCCTCAAAACACTAAATACAAAAGAAACAACTGAACACCACCAAAAAGAAGAACTTTGACATCTACAAGGCACAATCCAAAGGTGAGGACTTATCAAAACGCCACACTAGAAAATCCACAATACCGAAACACAAAATTTTAAAGGTGGGTCCCCAATATTGGGGCTAGTTGTGGAGAGGCCATAATAACCCCGTATTTCAAACTCTCCAAGCAAGCTATTGTTGCCATGAGAATGTATGATTTCTCCAAGCAATCTGGGAAAGACAAGAAGCTCATGATAGATCAACAATATAAAATTGAAAATACCTATATTCGAAGTTTCGAGTCCATAGAAGATAATTTACAACACTATCCATGGTTCTTGGTGGATTTGTTCCACAAAGAGAGAAAATCATAAAACAAGAGAGCTCCCAGAAGCAACAAATTGATATATCCTAGAGTACACTACACTACGGACTTGATGGCATGGCTAGTAGTAGCCTACGACAAGAACATGAGAACCTTCAGGGACAACAAAGACCAACCAGTATTGAATATTTCACCCAAATATATCAACAAAGTCTTCAACTTGATGCCATCGAAAACATCACTAATGCGCCAGGTAATTTAGATACAATCTAGCAATTTAACTGGTTTAGAATATTTCAAAATGATTTTTGATACATTGGAAAATATACAATATGAATTCCCTATTAGAAAACTACATTTAAGCCCTGGGTCAGGGATTTATGTGATATGGTTAACATCCTCTTAGAATTGCCAAAACTCAATGTGTTATGGGTGGATATATTATATCTAGTAACACAAAGTAAAAGAAGTGTGAACACCCCTATTTATGCCGGGGAAGAAGAGTTGAGAAAAAAGATGCACAGACAATTGATAATACTAAAAAGGGTAGTTTTGGAGCAAAGGAAACAGATGCCCCGTTTCTCCCACTACTTAGTTTTTATGCACTTGCTAGATGGGCAAATGGGAGATGGTAGTAAAAATGGACTGGGGGCCTATTGGAACAATTTCTTGCATCCATAGGATTCGATTGTCACACTACAATAATTTATTTGAAACCAACGAGCTATTACAGGCTCTAGTCAACCTACCTCTTTATTTTGATAAAAGATATATTTCTAAAGAAAAAGAATCAAAATGGGTAAGGAAACCCTAGTGATAAAATCTTAATATTGTAAGTTTAGACACTTTATATTTTAGTTATACTACTTATTTTAAAATTACCAAGCAAAGAAAACAACTCTTATTATGCCTTATGTAGATCGATGCCTAGATTCATTGGGTTGTTATAGAAATTTAACAACACTTGTAATATGAACAAAAAGAATGAGGAGAAGAAGAAATTGGTGTTATTACATTCATTTAAATATTGTAACAAGTATAACAGTAGGCCAATGAAATAAAATGCTTGTAACACATTCAAATAATGTAATCTGCTACAAAGTTACACTCAAAACTAAAGATAAAAGATGATAGAATTGAAACCTAGAATTGTATTAATTTTCCATGAGTATTACATGTAGAGTTGTAGAATGCCATTAAATTTTGTTAAAGCTCTTAATAAAATGAGAAAATATTGTTCAAATAATATAACAAGACTTCTTCGA
Source organism: Wollemia nobilis (assembly GCA_028583015.1). NCBI lineage: Eukaryota > Viridiplantae > Streptophyta > Pinopsida > Araucariales > Araucariaceae > Wollemia > Wollemia nobilis. The sequence goes on along the minus strand of JAQPPZ010017259.1, from coordinate 2,140,509 downwards.
TTCTCCTATTCCAATCTGGTAACAGGAAGAATCTTTGGACTTTAGGCTCAAAAAGAACTGAAAATATTCTTAGCTTCTCAAGCACAATTCTACCAAAACTTGCATATATTAGGGGAAGAATGAGGGGTGAACAAAAAAATACATAAAGGGAATACAATAGCACAACTCATAGAGCACTCAAGTATACCTCTTAGCAAAATTTGCTATCTCTAAAGCTTGATGATGATTCTAACCACAACTGGTGTATTTATAGCTTCAAGTTCTTGAATCTATTATTTTTGGCCTTGTTTGGGCCTTACACTTATCACTTTTTGGTTTGATCTTCCAAAAATTTGTATAGATGTCTTCCACTGTATTTTTTTCTCATATTGTACACTCTATTAGGACCTTGTCTTATTCAACTATTTAACCAGTTATCTTAGTTCTTGAAGAGTACTCTTCCTCTAGTTCTATTTCATTTTCTAGACAGTTTCTTGCTTTTGAAGTTTCTCCTACTTGAGTAATTTTTATTTCTTCCCCTGGAGGTGTATTTAGCCTCAGCTATAGAACGTAAAATTTGGTTTTTTTTTTTCTTGATTTGTTGAAACCTTCTAATTTGTTTTTCAATAAGCTCCCAAGCATCAATATTAAAGGTTACAACAAATCTCAATACATTCATCTCTTGGAAGATTTTGTTTTTCTATTAATGTTAACAATAATTATATTCTTTTCATACTAAGTGACGAGAGAATCTACAATATTGATAAAGATAGTAGCCTGCCTGGCCATTCCTTTATTGTATTTAGGTTCACAGTCAAACCCTTAAACCTTATTCATAAGGAGATCTTCTATGCTAGTAGTTTTCAAAAACTCTTCTAATGATAATCCAATATCTACCAACTTTTCTCTTATATCGTATATTAGAGCAAGCATTTCTGTAGCATCATTGTACCACATTCCTCTGTTTGCTTCAAAAATTGCTGCTTTCATGAATTCAATATTGTTTTTGACCTTAAAGACATCCATTAAAATCACTTCTTTAATCTATATTTCTTCAAAATATTCTACCATCAGGTGGAGTGTGGGATGTATGACTTTCAAGTATTGCTCTTTCTGATATAACAAGCTCTCCATTTATTTGGTAGTGAATTGGATTACTCTAATCCATATGAACATATCTGTGATCCCATCAATTTTGTCTTGTATCCTAAATAATATTTCTTTTTTGATTTTAGCCAAATAGTCTACATAGTCTATTTCTTTCATAGCTTGAGAGGGTTGTACTGGTGTGGCAGTTGCCTTAGCTAATTGTTCTTGCAGGTATTTGATTAAAGCTTGCATTTATACCATATATTTATCACTTGTTTCTAATTGGCCCCTCAATTATTTATTCTTCTGGTGCAAGAGGTCTATAGTTTGTTCATTCATAGCTTTGTTCATCCTAACCATGTCATCTTCTTTCCCATGCATTGAAATCTTCCCTGTTTGATCATAAACTATAAGAACCAATGGTTCCTGTGGTGCTAGTATAGATATCTCGACCATAGATGACCTGGACCTATTTTCCTCCACCCCTAAAGCTAAAATTTATCCTATGTTGCCCATCCTTGATACCATTTGTAGTTCTTTCTCACTGGCCGCTCTAAAAATTGTTTCTTCTTCTATCCTCTCTAGTGAAACTCTTGTTGAGGTTAGGACCAACTTAGAATTATTTGTCTCAGGGGTAGACACAACTTCTTGTCACTTGACCCTGTGTTATCTTAACAAGTCTCCAAAGACACCTATTTTTCTCATTTTCATTTGTACTACTAATGGAACCTATATTTCTACATTGTTGATTTTTAGTGAGTTGGGAATGGCCTATAGGACTAACTTTTTCACACTAGTAAGAGCTAGCAATTGGTCAAGAGCATGGAATACAACTTATTTTTTTGGAATTACCAATTCCTAGGAATATTCTGTAACAATTTCTTTTCCTTTCTCTGTATGAACCTTTGCAGGATTTTCTTGTGAAGTATCGAGTGCTGCTTCTATACTGAGTTGGTGGATTTTTGGGGCTTGAATATGGTGCTCCACTATATCTATTATACTCATTATAACCTCTATTTGTTCAATGGCCTGTTCTTCTATAATTTCCAATATTGGATCTTCTCATATTTCTTGAGTGGGAATTGGGAAAATTGGGGCTACTAAATCTATAAAATCCTCCTTATTGCATTTAGCTCCATGGGGTATTTATATGGTGCGTGAATTTGTGAATTACCCCTTTGATTATATGGTAAAGAATACCATAATTTTTGTAAATTTTCTCTCTTATCTATGGCTTCCAATAATGTTTCTTCATATTGGTATTTTTTGTGTTTTATCCAAGCATACTCGTGACTCATCATATCCTTCTATTTTCCCTCAGGATCATAGGATCTCCAAATTACCTCTTTGAAATCTAGGACTTAAATCATACATACCCTTGAATAGGGCCATATACCTTGTGAATATGTCATATCCAAACTTGTAGGGGACGTTGAGCCAGGGGACTTGACCATGCTTCTTAGCTTATCTCATCTTGACTTCTGGGAGATCCCTTGTTTTACGATTTTATCACTTTATGGAACAAATCCATAAAAAATGATGGATAGCATTGTAAATTCTCTTCCATGGACTCAAAAATAGGAATACAAGTGTTTTCAATTTCATACTATTGATCTGGCATGAGATTCTTGTCTTTCCCAGATTGTTTGGAGAAATCATACATTCCCATCGTGGCAATAGCTTACTCAAAGAGTTCAACATACGAGGTCTAGTCTATAATGAATTTTATTGCCTCTAGGATGTATTTGGGTGTGAAAGTAGCTCCCTAGATGGCCATTCTTCTTATAGATAACAATTCAACTCACTATAGAACACTTTTTTAAATTCTCACTTGCCAATGGTAACCCTTCGACTCTCTGCCTGACTATAGCAATTTTTTGTTCTAAGATAACCAGGGTGGTAATTATGTTCGAGAGTCGAGGTTTAAGTAATTGATGGAGGAGTGGATTCATTATATTTACACAGGGTGTTATTAATGTAGTGCCACCAACTCCTTTTTGAATTTGGCCAATGGATATCGGCCATAGTGTCATTTCTAAAATCAAACAATTATGGTAAGCAATTTTCTGTGGCCTACATGTCCACGAGAACTTTGGTTTGTGCACTTTACAATCATTCATAGTGTTTCTATTGGTTACCGAGTGGTTGTCCCTCCTAATGTGGTATTATGAACGTGATAGTGTTAGCTTTCACGAGAATTTTTATGAAACATTTTGCCACCTTGGCCCTGGAAAAGAGTTAGTTCAAAAATTGATATACCATTAAAGATGGTCATTTTATCAGGGACTGATCATTTCATTCTGATCATAGAGGTGCATGCCTACCAAAATTTTCCAATATGTACATTGGTTAGTCCAAAGAAACAACATATCATACTTGGGTCACTTTAGCCTAAGATTTATTATTATAATTAATCAAAGATTAATCAAGGCTTAAGACATTTTATCCATACCCCTTTAAGATCAAAGTATTAAATACCACGCTTACCATTATATCTTATTTGGATCAAATGCTATCGTTGATGTCTCAAAACTTGCATAATTGTTATTCTAATGACATTATAAGAATATGCTAAGTTACTCACACATGCAAGGTTAAAAAAATATGATTAGTAGCTATCTAATTAGGAACATTTTAGGTCAAAAACAAATAATAGTGTTTACCAATCATAATATTAATCCTATGAATAAATCCATTTTATTAAGGTTAATCATGTGATTATAATGTTAATAATATTTTAATAAAACACAAGCCTCTATAATCTGATCACATTTCTAAATGCTCACAGTTCAATCAAATAATGGATGTGCGTGCTCATTCGATCTTTCAGATATGCACCAAGATTAACCAAGGAAAAGGGGGTCATTAACAACATATTAAACCATCTCCTAATATTAATTAGGAGTGAATTTTTGTTTTATTAACCTTAACTAATCATTTGACCAAAATATCTTGACCAAAACAACCTTCGAACGCCTTGGAAACGCACTACCATCAGATCTGGGTAGGATCAAGTACCGTCGTCAGATCAACTAGAGGTGTGCGCTTCATATCCCAATGGGGACAACATTAACACATGCTTAGAACCTTGTTAATCATGATTTGTGCCCATATTAACCCTTAATCACATGATAATTTTACCTTGATTACCTTTAGGTCACCTTGATAAAGCACTAACATCAAATCTGGGTAGAAATGAGCGTGACCATTAGATCTTGTTTGATCAAAACTCCATCAATGATCGCTTTGGTAATCTTTGACCACTTTTGGGAAAGTGCTACAATTAGATCTGAATAGAATTGGTGCCACCATTGGATCCACTGAAGGTGGGGGACATTTATATTCAACTTAGATGTGAGCTTTTAACGGTCGGTCAAACTACTACGAGCGTTATTGTCAAATCGAGTTGGGATTATGTGCAGCTGTCAAATTAAATTTAACCTATAAAATTGATAACTGATGGGGTGCATAAATTTTAAATTTATTTAATCCTTGATTAGGTGAAGGGGGAAATATTAGAAATGTGCTTAGAACCCTCACTAATCATGATTAACTTGGCTTTAATCAAGCTTTGACTTTAGCTTTACCGATGAATTTTGACCTTCTTTAACGTTTGGTTGCTTCGGGAAAGTGCCACCATTGGATATGATGGAGATCGTGCACTGCCATCAGATCTAGAAAATATGCAAGCTCTTTTTCCATAGTTTGATTGGATGTGTTCTTCATCAATAAACTTCTTGTATGAGTGATCATCAGATTAACTCAGGGGAAAGTGCAGCCGTTGGTTTCTTCAAATCTACAAGACTAATAACCAAAGGGGTGCATGCTTTTAATATCTAATAATATTTGATTAAGTGAAGGGGAAATTTTATAAATGTATTAATACCCTCATTAATTACGCTTATCAGAGATTTAAAATGATTTAATTAAAAAAATCATTGGGTGCTACAACCCTCCAATGTTAAAGTATTGATGCTCTGGGTGGCGCGCGACCATCGAATTTCATCATAGTTAACTGTTGCCATCCAGATATTAGGAGGTGTAAACATTTTAATTTAGGCTTTGATAAGGTGAATGATCTTAATTTTAATTAGTTGATCATTAACATTAAGATCAACTTAATATTTTAATGAATCTTACCTATTAATCTAGATTATTTTTAGTGAAAGCGCATCCATAGGATCAGGATAGATTGAGTGTTGCCCTTGGATTTATTTAAATTACACAATTCTTGAAAAAAAGGGCATATGACTTATATTATAACTAATTTTGACTTTAGCCCTTAGGGATTAGACAGCTCAGGGAGTGTGCATCCATTAGATCGAACGTAGATCGGGTGTCGTCGTCTAGATCTTCAGAGATGCACAATACTTAACCAAAGGGGGTGCATAACCCTCAGATTTTAATTCATTGGATTTGCCTTTGGACTTTGGATTAAAATCTTGTTGACCATGGTAACTTTGAATTTTAAAATTTGAGTTATTTATATGAGCGCGTCCATCCAGATCTTGAGGAATGAAGCGTAGTCGTCCAGATATTTGGACTTGCAATATTTTTAACACAAGGGGGCACATACCCTAATTTACCTATGTGATTAAATTTGAACCTTATGCTCAAGAACTTATGTTCGAATGTTCTAATCAATTTCATTAGAGACCCAAGGACTTAGGGGTTTTCTTTAATAAATATTTCAATAATCGAACTTCATAACCCATTTAATAATCAGGCGATTTCAACGGTCAAGGATAATTTAGTGAATGTTTGATTACTTTGAACTTAATAGGCTATTTGATTATCGAATAAGATTAATATTAATTTTTAAGGCCATGATTTAAGATTTGATTAAGATGAATATTTTTATAATTTTTCTTAGGGATCAAACCATTTAAAATTAACTTTTCAGAAGTGAATGCAACAAAGACCAAAAAAATTCGATGAATTTATTGAAGCCAAAAAGTTTAAAATTATTGTACATTTTGACCTCACTTAGTTGTCATTGATGTCAAGGAAAATTTTTTTCATTAATACCATGGAGTATACCATCATTAACACAAAGAGCAATGCAAATAAATGAAGAAAATTTGTCCAAATATGGTTTTATAAGGATTTTTGTTAAAACAATGGTGGCACATTAAAAGGTTTTTTATTAAAACCATAATGATAGTTTTCTAACATTGTGATGGCAAAATTAAGGTTTTTATTAAAACCAAGGTGGCGAAATTATTTTTCATCAACCCAATGAAGTGCAAATGACATTTTTGATATTAACTCAAAGAGGGCTTTAATTTTTTATTAAAGTCTAAAGTTTATAAATTAAATTTATAATATTTAAATTCTTTTGAATTTAAATTAATTATAAATTATAATTTATACAAGTCAACGTCATCAAATTGAATCATTTGCCAATGTTGTATGCAAAGAAAATGAAGGGTATTTAAACCCTAAGACAAACCTTAGGGAAGAAAGCAATACAAATTTGAAAATAATGAAAAATCTAGAGCCTCCGAAAAACATGGAGTGAGGTATTGCAAAAGCAAGGTAGCGCATCGTAATCGAGGCAATGCATCATGTTCAAGCAAGGAACAAGGTAGATGGAGTAACACTCGTGGTCTAGCTTGGCGCTAGATGTGGAAGAAGGTCAAAGACTTTTTAGGCTTTGGACAGAAGGCTTAAGCTAAGCATGTGGAGCACTTAGCTCACACGACTAGCTTGTCATAACTAAGGCACCAGTCGAGGGAGAAGGTGTAGGGTTAAAACTCTAGAAAACACGAAAGGGGGATTCACCAAAGGTTTTTATGATTTAATTTTGATCTTTGCATAATACTAAGGTTTAGGAGGCATATGGGAATATTTGTGATATTTGATCATTATGCTAAGGTGTTAGGGGTGTTTGTGGAATTTGAATATTTGTACTAAGGTTAGGGAGTTATAAGGTGATATTGATGTATTTACCTAAGTGGTAAATAGGTGCTTTATTAAGGTAAATATTATTTTACCTTAGGAAATAGAAATTAAGTTGGAATATCAATTTTGTGAAATTGAGAAATTGAAGGTGTGTTTTGAAAAGGAAATTTCTGTGAAGATATTATTGTCAAATATTTCTATTAAGGAGGACTTATAAGGTGTATCATGAAATTGAGCTATTATTGTATTTTTTGAAGTATAACACTTGTTATCTAACCCTTGGAACTTGGCAAAGAAGAAGGTATTATCTGAAGGCAGTTTTTGAAGATCACCCTCCAATCAAGAAAAAGGTATGAGCACATTCTTCTATAGTTGAGTTGATTGATTGGTTTTCTAGAAAATAAGTTTGGAGTGAAAATGACTTGATTAGGGTTTCCTATTGAGTGTGTTGAGTTAATGCTTCAAGGTTTTATGGAATAAATAATTATAATTAAAACCTTATTTTATAAGTATTGTTGTTAAGCATTGTTGGAAATATTTTGAGTGAGGATCATATCCTTGAACTAGGGTTTATAAGCAAGGGTTGTTTCATTAAGAGATTGATTGAGTAGAGTTGGTTGAGCCTAGTCAAGTGGATGTGTGAAGTGATTGTTCAAGTTACATAAACAAACTATTCTAGATTCTGAATTGAATTGAGAAAGTGATTGAGTTGAAGCATATTGAGTCTCTAACAATTCTCTTTATGTTTCTATGAGATTGGACAAGTTCTAGTGTGGACTTGTTGAGCAGTTTAGAGGTAAGTCTTTGAGAAGACTTGTGGATAGATTTGGGTAAGCTTTTGTGAAAGCTTACAATACAAATTTTGAGCAAATTTGGTTAAGTTCTTGAGAGGACTTATTGAGCAAATTTGACAAGTTCTGTGTGGACTTGTTGAGAATATTGGACAATTTTTGTGTGGACTTGTTGAGCAGATTTGAGCAAGTTCTATGTGGAATTTTTGAGTAGATTTGAGCAAGTTCTGTGTGGACTTGTTGAGTAGATTTAAGCAAGTTTTGGAGAGGACTTGTAGAGCAGATTTGAGCAAGTCTTTGAGAAGTCTTGAGATCAGAGTTGATTGATTGATTTGTTCAAACCTTGAGTTAAGGTTTGGGATAGATCCAATAGAGTTATTTCAAGCCTTGAGTACATAGATCGATGATAGATTTGTGCTAGATCGAATGACTGTGTTTAGTGTAGATTTGAGAAAAAAATTTGGTGCAAATTTGAGGACAAGTTTGTGCCAGACCAAAAAGTTTGTGCCAGACCAAAGATAGAGATTTTGCAAATTTATGCTAGACCAAAAGACTATGTTTAGTGCAGATTTGAGACAAAGCTTTGGAGGTGATAGAGCAGAAGGACAATAGTCTCTAGTGGATATAGATCCATTATCCAGGGCAATGAGGATAGGTCTTCTGAGTGAGGACAAGAGTCTTCGGTGGAGAGAGATCCACAAGCCAGTACAATGGAGGTAGTAGTCTTCAAGAGGATCACCAGCTAGGGCATAGGAGAAGGAGTTCTCCTATGGATAGAGATCCACTAAATTGATTTAGGGGATTGGTGTCTCCTTTAGACAGAGTTCCATAAATATTGTAGGGAAAGGATTCCCAAGAGAATTTATTTGAGAAAAATTTATAAGAAACATTTTCTCCATGAAGTAGCCCACATTGGGTGAACCATGTAAAATCATGTCTCTCATGTATGTGATGCTTTGTGTGATGTTTACTACTTTAATATTGTTGATGCTATCATTTGGATTAAAAAGCAAAAAGTTTTATTGTAGACTGTTCACCCCCCTCTCAGTATAAACATATGTTCTTCAAAAATTAGGGGTATATGATGTTGAGTCAATTTTAGCTCCAACATAGGCTCTGACTAGGACAATGTGTTGAAAACCTGAGGCACTTAAGAATTCCAAAATATTTGTTTTTATTATAAGCCTTGGACATAATTATAAACCATCAAGCTTGATTAGAAAATAAAAAACATAAACAAAGAAAACTTAAAGCTGACAATATACAATATAACAACGATAAACATGATATCAAATCAGTAGAGTATCCAAAAATTGTTACTTCTCAGTCAAATTTAGATCTAAGGATTTAAATTTTAAGTTTATATGAGCTTTTGAAATATTATTATGATTGTTCTACAAAGTCCTAATATACGATCATACATAATGTAGCAAAGTTACTTGCTTCATAATACCTTGGCCTAAGTGTGTGTTAGTGCATTCATTTTGATTTTTGAGTCTTCCAAAACTTAATCATGTTTGGAAAATTGTCAAGACTAATAAGGAATTTCACTCTTTAAGATTTTTGCCATTTGCAGGGCTTCACTACCAGTCAGACGTCTATAACCCTGGTGGAGATGCTACTGATCCCATATGGTTTTACTCTACTACCAGTCAAGCATCTATAGCCCCAATAGAGATTTCACAAGATATCTTAAACATTGACTCAATCTACATCATTTTAATTTTCTTTCTCTTTTTTAGAAATATTTTGTTATAAGAAAATTGTGCAACGAGTGTGTCTGAGTTGAGGATTAGTTTTTGGCTAAATAATAGTGTAATAGTTTTTTTAACTCAATCATCTTACCAAAAATAACTATGTCTCTTGGAATATAAAATTTCTTTTAACAGTATTTGCAATATGAGGCTTCGGCATGATGTACCAATAACTCTGATTTACTCTATTTTATCTCATATCATATGACAGTTGTATAAACATTCAAATTTAAAAATTGTAAGCATGCTCAAAATATAAAATAAATTTCCTCTTATATTATTTGTCATTAGAGGAACAATTAGTAAGTAATACTCGTCATCCTATGATAATCATGAAAATAACACACAAAGCAAAGAAAAACAAAACAACAGTAAGAAAAACACTTTACTTAACAAACAACATAACATTCTAATAGGAATAGCACTCTATTTTTTTTTTAACTTTTATTTTAGGGATTTTACTCTCTATTGACCCCATGGCAGGGGTTATAAACCTTGATATATACCATTGATGGGGATTTTCATCAGTTTTTCCTTCAAGGTTTACAACCTGTAAGTGTTTTGACCAATAACTTGAGCTATTTGGTAAGGGCCAATCCATTTGGGCTCAAGTTTTCCTTTCTTACCATGCTTATCATTTTTAGGATCCTAGTATATTACTACATCACCTTAATATAAGGGAGTAATATTTACCTTTTTTTTAAATTATTTTACAATTTTTTGAGTTTGATCATTTATTCTATTTAAGGTCTCTCTTCTTTGTTCTTGCAACTGGACAATTTGGTCTGATATTCTCTGCAAGGCATCAAGATTCTCATGGTCTTGTAACATCAAGGAAAGGGATAATTTTTATATTCTGGGGGGTAATAATGCTTTCTCCCCATATACCATTTCATAGGGAGTGCTACCTGTATTTCCCTTTAGTGATAACCTGTCTACCCACAAAGCAAATTTTAACTCACTATCCCAGCTTTTCTTATTTTACCCTATGACTTTTTAATTCTAGTAATTAGGTTTTTATTTGATGACTCAGCTAGACCATTTCCTTAAGGGTAATAATTTGCAGAATGGAAAATTTCTATTCTATATTTAGCACAAAATTATACCATTTCAAACAATACAAAATATTTACCATTGTCTGTTACTAATTTATGAGGAACCCCAAATCTGGTTAAAATACTTTCTTCTAAAAAAATTTATAATAGTAATAGTTGTAGAACTTCTTATAATAGCAGCGTCTACCCACTGTGTGAAGTAATCTATTGCAGATTTGATCCATATGTGTCTTCTTGATGAGTTTGGATTGATCTCTACAATCAGATCGATACCCCATTGTGTGAAAGGTGCTTCTATGATCACTAGTTTGAGATGCATAGTAGCCAAGTACTTCTTACCTGCAAAACTTGACAGTTATAGCAATTCATTACATATTAATATACATATTTGAAAAGGAAATGCCAATAATAACCTACTCTCATAATTTTATTAGTTGTAGCTTTGGGAGCAAAATGTCCACAGAAACCATCATGAAATTATTTCATTGTTTTTGGGACTTCACTTTCATACAAGAAGACTAATAACACACCATAAAGGTATCTCTAATAAAGCACACCATCTTGCACATGATATTTCTATGTTTGCAATTTTACTGATCTCATTCTATTAGTTGGCATGTCCTTTGGGAAAGATAGAGTTTGTGAGTATGCTAATATTTCATCATATCATTTACACTCAACATTATTAATTCTCATTATGTCATGCATTTCATCTACTACAACAATATTATTAGAGTCCTCTTCTTCTTTATATGCTAAATATTTTTATAAGCCCTAACCTCTTACTGTCTTGACTATTTTAAATTCTGCATCATATTGTAATAGGTTTACCATCCACCTTGTAGACCTACCTAATGGTTCTGATTGAGTAAATACATCCTTTATTGCTATGAAAGGGATACAATAGTAAACGCTATTTGAACCAAATATACCCTTAAAATGTTCTAAATATTGAATCACAACATAAGCATGTTTTTCTAACAAGGTATACTTAATATGTGCTCCTTTTAATCTTGAACTCATGAAGGCTAGTGGTCTTTCAATATTTTCATCATCCTTCTGAGAAAGGACTACAACAAAGAAATTTTTAGATACAAATGAATATATATTGAAATTCTTTGAGTAATTGGGGCAGGTTAAGACTGGGGTAGTAGAAATTTCCTCTTTTATCTATCTAAAAGCTTCCATGTTTTCTTATGTCCATTTTATTTCTCTAGTTTTTTAAACCATGTCATTAATGGGTTTGGTCATCTCTGCAAAATTGGGAATGAATCTTCTGACAAAATTAATTTTGACAAAGAATGACCTGACTCCTTTTTAGGTTTTTAGGAGGGGGAATTTTAGAGATTGCTTCTATCCTTTCTGGATCTATACTTATCCCTTTTTCTGAAACTATGTGTCCTAGTAATTTTCCCTGTGTTGTTCCAAATATGCACTTTTTAGGATTTAGGGAAATTTCAAAATATTTGCATCGGGAAAAGACTACAGAAAGATGTTCCAAATGGTCCTATAGCTTTTTAGAAAACATTGTTATATCATCCAAATATACCACTACTATTTTGAACATCAACCATTTGAAGGCAAAGTCCATTGCTCTCTAAAAAGTAGCACCTGCATTCATTAGACCAAAACGTATTCTTAGATATTCAAAAGTACCCTAGGGTGCAGTGAATGTTATATTATGTTTATCTTTCAGATTAATATGTATCTAATTATATCCAAAAAATCCATCTAACAGGAACATCCTAGATGAACCAACTACTACTACTTGTAATAATTGTTCCATTTGGGCAACAGGTAATTATCCTTCAGTGAGATTTTATTCAAATTTCTAAAGTCTACACAAAGTCTAATATCCCCATTTTTCTTTCTAAATGGTACCAAGTTGTAAATCCAATATGAAAACCTTACCTTTCTAATAATTTTGGAATCCAACAATTTTTGTACCTCTTTTTGCATTATTGGGTGCAAAGTATGGTTATATTTCCTCTATTTCTATCTGAATGGCTTGGAATCTTCCTTCAGAGGTATTATGTGTGACATTATATCTATTTTGAAGGTTTAAGATCTTCATACATCCATGCAAAATGTTCCTTATTTTTCTTTAAGAAATTGATATATCCAACTTTTTCCTTTTCTGGTAATGTTGTGTCTATTTTTACTATTTTGGGCTCTTCAACTGTACCAATATTAACATCTTCAACTATGGTTTCTTTCAAAAGAGGTTTAAATGCCTTATAAAAATAATCAAATAAACTCTCCAAAGAAACCACTACTTTTGGTATTCTATTTTGTTTTTGTTTGAATTACTTCTACTGGTTCACCTATTTGATCTTTTAGCTTTTCTTCATCCTTTTCATCATATATTATATTTGTATATTTATTTTGTGAAGTCATGAAGTCTTTGATGTCTACATCATCCTGGAAGATGTGTAAGTAAACAATGTTATTTGGTACAAAGGGCTTATAGACTAAAATGGTTGGGAACCTGTCCATATATTCTGTAGTAATTTTTGGATGGTCCAGGCCTGATGCATTGACAACTAAGAGGTCTGCAACATGGTTCTATTCTATAGGAATGTATGAGATATTGAAAGCTATTTTTTTTCAATTTCTTATAATACTATAGTTTTATACTGTTTTAACCTAGGATGCTTGGTTTGATACTTTTCTCTTATATGTTGGATGATTAGTTCTGTATATCTAGCTATAGTCAGGTAGTTTATGCCCAACTCTTTAGCTTTCATCAATCCTAGCAACAAAGCATCATACTCAGCCACATTGTTAGTGCACATGAATTCTAATATGTAAGGAATACCAAGATAATTTTGTTTTATATCAATTAAATTGACTACTACACCCGCTCCAAATTGGGATTTAGCCCCATAAAAAGTCATGGTCCACATTTATTGTGTTAATACTCTATTTGATTTAGCATCAACCATTTTTATAACTTCAAGATCTATATTTTTGGCTTCTGGTTTTTCTACCAGGAATGGGTTATGCCAGATTTAATTAATTCCCTTTCCTTTTTCTTCCATTGAATTTACTAAGTTTATCATGTTATCAACTGTATTAATTAACTCTACATAATATTTATTAAAAGGTTCTCTTTGTAGAGTTACATTTTTTTTTTAAAGTGAAAAATCCCTTGTGAGGTTGCCTTGGTCTGAGAGACCACAACCAGGGGGTTCTTCTTCGTATAGGTACATTTTCTTCATCTAACATTGGAATGGTAGCATAAGACCAATCCAATTACATTGATCCCCCTAATTATTTTACCCAATGCCTACTTAGTAGTAGTGAGAAGAAAGGATCAACATCCACTACTACCACATCCATCACTATACCTTTTTTGGGGTGTTGGTCTAGATATACCAATAATATTGTTATCACTTCAACACAAGGTACTTGTCTACTATCCATTACTAATACAGGGGTAGAATATTTGGTACAAATTAATCTCATTTGGTCAACTATCATCTTGGGCATAAAATTGTGTGAAGCTCCACTATCCAACATACAATTATGAATCACATACCTCTCCCCTTCATTTGAGTTATATCTTAATAATACATAGAAGGATATAATAGAGGATAATGACCTCGTATCCTACTGATTTTGTCTAGCAACATGGAAATATGGATCTTCTTTTTGCTCAATAAATCTGAATGCTCTACAGACCTATTCTCTGTACTGCTAAACTTTCATAAGCTCATCAAATGTGATATTAACCTTGTGTTTACTGAGTTCTTACCCAACATAAAATTCTATATTTTTTACATCAAGCGACTTGTTGCATTCTTCTTTAGGTATCTCTTCTTCTAACTCTATAAGCTTAGGGGTTACCTTTTTTGGGGTTTTATCAATTCTCTCTTTACTAATATTTTTGTTGGCAAAAAACTGTTTTCTTGTTTCACTAGTGGAAGCTTTCTCTATTTTGTCAAGGATTGTTCTGTTCCTTAAGTTTAGAGTATAAGTAACTTCTAATTCTTCCACTTATTGGGTAGTTGGAATTAATTTCCCCAACTTCATTTTATCATATCTTGACTCATGTGGTCTTTGTAAAATTTTTCTACCTTCTGCAACTAAGATATGAGGATGATGATTTGAAGCATATTTATCCATGTTTTCTTCAAAAATTCTTTCTCTTGACTCATATTCTAGAGACCAATAGGTATTAATTCTTATATCATCTTTTGAATCATCATTAAGATCTATATTGTACGGTGTACTTAAGTAAATTCCACATCCTTCTGGGTTATGGGGAGCATCACAGGTTGAGCAAAAATAAGGAAAACCTTCTACAATATTAGCAGATGGTATGGGATTTGGAACACTGTTATGATCTCTATCAGTTTTTCTTTTCTTACAAATATTGTTCCCATTGTTCCTATTTATATTTTCTTCATTAGAGCCATTATTATTTCCCCAATCCCTATTGATATTTTTCTTGAAGGGAGGGTGATTATCAACATGTGGTCTCTCTGGTTGTGATGACTCACCACTATTCCCATTATTCCTTTCTATCCTTTCTAACTTGTTGTTCATAGTATTAAACATCTCTATAAAATGATTAGTCAATTTATCCATTGGATCTACTTCAAATCTTCTTTGTAGATCAAATGCTACTCTTTTGGGCTTTCTATCAGGTTGATTTATCTCCAAAGAATAATATTTTATTTTACCACTATCTAGCATATTTATTTTGATTTAAATCAATTTATCTATGCATTCATCAATAGTTATGACTTGTTCTTGCCTTAATTCATAATTGAATTCTCCTTGGAAAGCATTTTTATAGAAACAAATTGACTAGATGTCACTAGGCCTGAGGTTAGCAAGGATTTTATTCCTAGTTTTGGAAAATCATCTATTAAAATCACTAACAACTTCATTTTCCTTTTTCTTCATAGTGGCCAACTCAGTTAACAAGGATTGTTCATTTTTCCTTTCTTCAAATTTCTTTAGGAACACAGTTTTAATCATAGCAAAATCTAGAATGTCATTGGTTGGGAGGGAGTTAAACCACTCCCTGACATCCTTTTCTAAAGTTTGCATAAATAGCATTAGGACTACATCTTCATGTTCTGCCTCTAAGTTTTCCATAGCATATAAGAAACTTTTAATATGATCTTCTCTAGTTACTACATTGTTTCCTAAAAACTTGGGTAGGCACTTGTGGGATTTATTTGGTAGGGCATTCAAATTTGTAGGTAAAGCAAAAGGCATGTACCTATTAGTTCTCCATAATTGAACATTATTTTGATTTGGCTGAGCCATTGTTACTATAGGTGTAATGGGATTTGGATTCACAGTAGCACTACCTACAAGGATGGTTGGTTGGGAAACTTCTATATAATCTAGTGGATTATTAACTATGGTATTAAAATCTATAGGGCTACAGGACTGAGATGAATTAGATGTATTTTCTATAGAAAAATTAAATGCATCATCTAAAATAATATCATCAGTAAACGCATCATCTACGCAATCCTTCACCATTGTGTCAGCTTCTAGTTGTTTTTTCCTTGCCCTATTTCTTCCTCTACATTTTTCACTGCCCTGCAACTATGAAGGAAGGAAAAGTTCAATTTTTTGAACCTGAGGTATTTGAAATTGATGCCATCGTTGACAGTATTCTAAAGGACAAAGGAGGGCTCATTGCATTTTTCAAGATATTTTTTGGTGTGGATTGGGATGCAACTACAACATTTGCTACTACTTGGGATAATGGCATTGTTACCATCCATGGAGTGGAGTTCCAAGTTACACTAGAGATCTTGGCTGAGCTTACTAGGCAACCTCTTGATGGCAAGGTGGTTAGAAGAAACAAGCACAATTGGGAGGCTGAGCTTACCCATTTTGAAACCACATCCAAGATGCACAAATTGCACAAAAAAGGTTTGTATCAACACCATTTATCCACCCCTTGGAAGGAAATTCTAAAGCCCATAATGCAATACTTAACTGTTGACAACCCTGAATCTCAATTGTGTAGTTTTCACTTAGCTTTTGTTAACCATTTTAGGGAAGCCAAAATGCTAAATATTCCTGTTGCTTTATATTGGTCTATGGATTATGCTATCACTTCCACTCGGGATAAAAAGGAAGATGGTTGGCCCTCTCACCAGGGGCTTTTCAAAATCCTTTATGGATATCTGCTCCATAAGTTCCCAAAAGGAAACCTTCCTACCCCTGACTCTGAGGAAGCAAATTCATCCTCCACTCCTAGCCCTAAAGCCACCAAATCCAAAAGGAAAAACAAATTGGACAAACCCCAGCCTATTTCGAATATAAAAAAGAAATTCAAGATTGAGAAAACTCCTATTCGATGCTCCCAAAGACTTAAGTTCAAGGAAACTACTGATACTCCTACTCCTTCCTCTGGAAAAACCATAAAAGATCCCAAATCTGACACTAATTCCCCTAAATTTGTTGAAAAGTATCTCCAAAATATTGTTATTCAGTCCACCTCTGCCACCATTGGCCACTTGGAAACCACTCATGTTGCACTTGGTAAAGGTATAGCTCAGCTTAAGGAACAATGAAATGCTCTCAGCTTGTTGTTCTTCTATGATCCGTTTGATGAAGCCCCTACCATTTCTGTTGCTGGTAGTATTTCTGACACTAAGGAAACCACCAAGGATGAGGATGTTGTTGAGATCACAAAGGATGTTTTTAAGGAAGTGCCCAAGGATGCATTCAAGGATGAAGCCAAGGATGCTGATTTGGAGATTGCAGCTGCATCTCCAATGTAGACTGATGTACCTAACTAATGTTTTTGCATGTTGGGCCTTTGTTCTTTCGGGCCTTGTTTCTTCTGCTTTTAGTCGTTTTGTTATGTTACTTCTGCTATTTGTTTTAGGATGCATTTTTTTCCTTTCTTGCATCCTTTCTTAGTTTCAACTAGATTCCTCTAGTAAAATTTTTCTTTTCTGATGTACAAGGTGTTAGGGCACCTTTCAAATGTCCTGTTTTAATGAAATTTATTAACTTACCAAAAAAAATATCAGCAGTAACAGTATTTTGATTTTAATTTTTCTTTAGATACTTTTTACTACTAAAAGTAGGAATTATTCTCGTAAAAAATACTCTTAAGAAGTGGGATATTTTGATTGTGGTTAAATACCTCTAGGTTCTCAAATTCTAGAAATAGCTCCTTACCACTTCTCCTCGTGTGCACCAACATGTTTTGCTCCTTTTTCTTAATTTTTGATTTTTGGGTTTGTCCAGACAGAGTCGCCAGTACAAGAAGTGCAAAAAGAACATAATGTATGATCAAGATTACTTGATATTTAAATCTTAGCCTCACAAGATACGATTCTTGGAATTTCAAGAAAATCAAGAAATATTAAGAACACTTCAAAATATGATTGAAAATCACAATCAATAAAGTACATAAAAGACATAAAAAGTAAAACGCAGGTTATTTATTTCAATTGGCCTCATGTTGATGAAAAATATATTTGTTGAAAGAAAAAACTTTAAAAAAATAATAAATCATCTAATTAACAAGTCTCCTCAGTGCCAAAATGTTGTTGGCATCCGTTTGAAAGGCCAGTGTAGATAGCTAGTAAAAATATGTTGTGAAATCCTAGGCCTAAAATCATAAATATTTTATCCCTAATAACTATGCCAAAAAAATGTTGGAATAATTTCTTGCATCCATAGGATTGGATTTTCATGCTACAAGAATTTGTTTAAAACCAACAAGCTATTACAGACTCTGGACAACCTGCCTCTTTATTATAATAAAAGATATATTGCTAAAAAAAAGAATCAGAATGGGTAAGGAAATCCTAGTGATAAACTCTAAATATTGCAAGTTTAAACACTCCAAATTTTAGTTATACTACTTAGTTTAAAATGATCAAGCAAAGACAACAACTCTTATTATGCCTTATGTAGATCGGTGCCTAGATTCATTGGGTTGTTATAGCAATTTAACAATGCTTATAATATGAACAAAAAGAATGGGGAAAAGAAGAAATTGGTGCTATTACATTCATTCGAATATCATAACAAATCTAATAGTAGGCCAATGAAATAAAATTCTTGTAACACATTCAAATAATGTAATCTGCTACAAAGTTACACTTAGAATGGAAGATAAAAGATGATAGAATTAAAACCTAGAATTGTATTAATTTTCCATAAGTATTACATTTAGAGTTGGCAGAATGCCATTAAAATATGTTAAAGCTCTTAATACAATAAGAAAATATTATTCAAATAATGTAACAAGACTTCTTCGATTCTCCTATTCCAATATAGTAACAAGAAGAATCTTTGGACTTCAGGCTCAAAAATAACTAGAAATATTCTCAGCTTCTCAAGCATATTTCTACCAAAATTTGCACAACAAAGGAGAAGAATGAGGGGTGAAAAAAAAAAGACACAAAGCGAATACAACAACACAACTCATAGGGCACTCAAGTATACCTCTTAGAAAATTTTTATATCTCTAAATCTTGATGATGATTATGTATTAATAGCTCCAGGTTCTTGAATCTATTATTTTTGGCCTTGTTTGGGCCTTACACTTGTCACTTTCTGGTTTGATCTTCCAAAAATATGTATAGATGTCTTCCACTGTCCCTTTTTCTCATACTATACACTCTATTAGGACCTTGTCTTATTCAACTATTTAAGAGATTATCTCAAAGCCTAAAGAGTACTCTTCCTCTGGTCCTACTTTATCTTCTGGTTGGTTTTCTACTTTTGAAGTTTCTCCTGCTTGAGTAATTTTATTTCTTCCCCTAGAGGTGTATTTAGCCTCAGTTGTAGACCACATACTTTGGTTTCTTTATTTTTATTTATTTTCTAGAACCTTCTAATTTTTTTTTCAATAAGCTCCCAAGAATCAATATTAAAGGTTACAAAAAATCTCAATATATTCATCTCTTGCAAGATTCTATTTTTCTATGTGTTAACAATTTTTTTTTTCTTTTTATGCTATGTAATGAGAGAATCTAAAGGATTGACTAAGATAGTAGCATCCTTGGCCATTCCTTTATTGTTTTAAAGTTCACAGTCAAACCCTTCAACCTTATTCATGAGGAGATCTTCTATGCTAGCAATTTCTAAAAACTCTTTTAATGATAATCCAATATCTACCAGCTTTTCTCTTATATCATCTATCAAAGCAAGCATTTTTGCAACATCATTGTACCACATTCCTCTATTTGCTTCAAACATTGTTGCTTTCATGAATTCAATATTATTTTTGATCTCAGAGCTATCCCTTAAAATCACTTCTTTATTCTGTATTTATTCAAAATATTCTGCCATCAGGTGGAGTGTGGGATGTATGACTTTCAAGTTTTACTCTTTCTGATATAACAAGCTCTCCATTTATTTTACAGTGAATTGGATCACTCTAATATGTTTTGACATCTCTATGATCTCATCGATTCTATCTTGTATCTTAAATAACATTTCTTTTTTAATTTTAGCCAAATAATATGCATAGTCTATTTCTTTCATAGATAGAGGGGGTTTTACTGGTGCGGTAGTTGCCTTAGCTAACTTTTCTTGTAGGTCTTTGATTAAAGTTTGCATTTCTACCTTCTCTTTATCACTCATTTCTAATTGGACCCTCAATTATTTATTCGTCTAGTGCAAAAGGTCTATAGTTTGTTCATTCATAGCTTTGTTCATCTTGACCATGTCATCTTCTTTCATGCACATTAAAATATTCCCTGTTTGATCATCAACTATGATAACCAATGGTTCCTATGAATCAGGTATGGATATCTTAGCCATAGATAACCTAGACCTATTTTCCTCCATCCATGTAGTAAAAATTTCTCCTATGCTTCCCATCCCTGCTACCATATGTTGTTCTTTCTTGCTGGCCATGCTAAAAATTATTTCTTCTTCTACCCTCTCCAATGAAACTCTTGTTGAGGTTAGGGCTAGCTTAGACTTATTTGCCTCAGGGATAGATACAACTTCTTATCGCTTTACTATGTGTTCTCTTAAAAGGTCTCCAAAGCCACCTATTTTCCTCATATTTATTTGTACTATTGATGGAACCTATATTTCTATGTTTTTTATTTTCAGTGAGCTGGGGATGGCCCGCGAGGCTAAATTTTTCACACTAGTAAGAGCTAGAAGTTGGTCAGGAACAGGGGCTACAACTTTTTTTTCTAGAATTACCAATTCTTGGGAAGATTTATAACAATTTCTTTTCCTTTCTACGTATGAACCTTTGCAGTATTTTCTTGTGAAGTATCAGGTGTTGCTTCTATATTGAGTTGGTGGCTTTCTGGGGCTTGAATATGGTGCTTCACTATATTTGTTGTACTTACTGTAACATCTATTTTTTCAATACCAAGTTCTTCTATAATTTCCAATATAAGATCTTCTTGGATTTCCTGAGTGGGAGTTCAAAAAATTGGGGCTGCTGAATCTAAAAAAGTCCTCCTTATTACATTCAGCTCCATGGGGTCTTCATATGGTGTGTGAATTTATGAATTACCCCTTTGATTATACAATAAAGCATCCCATACTTTTTGTAAATTTTCTCCCTTCTCTATGGCTTCCAATAATGCTTCTTCATATTGGTCTTTTTTGTGCTTGATCTAAGCATACTCGTGACTCATCATATCCTTGTATTTTCCCTCAGGATCATAGGGTCTCCAAGTTACCTCTTTGAAATCCAAGCCTTCTAAATCATACATACCCTTGAACAGGGTCAAATACCCTACAAATATGTAATATCCAAACTTGTAGGGGACGTTGAGCCAGGGGACTCGACCATGCTTCTTAGCTTATCTCATCTTGGCTTCTGGTAGCTCCCTTATTTTATGATTTTCTTGCTTTGTGGACAAAATTCAGAAACAACCATAGATAGCATTGTAAATTCTCCTCCATGGACTCAAAAATTTGAATACAAGTGTTTTCAATTTCATACTGTTGAGCTAGCATGAGCTTCTTGTCTTTCCTAGATTTTTTGGAGAAATTATATATTCCTATCATGGCATTAGCTTGCTCATAGAGTTTGGCATATGGGGTTGGTCTATGATGAATTTTACTGCCTCTAGGGTGTCTTTGGGTGCAAAATTAGCTCCCCAAGTGGCTGCTCTTCTTATAGACAACAATTCAACTCACTATATAACACTTTTTGAATTCTCACTTGCCAATGTTAACCCTTCGACTCTCTGCTCACCTACAATAATTTTTTGTTCTAAGATAACCAGGGTGGTAATGATGTTCAAGAGTGGGGGTTTAAGTAATTTATGGAGGAGTGTCTTCACTGTCTTTGTACATGGTGTTATTAATTGAGTGCCACCAAATGCATTTTGAAATTTGACCAATGGATGTTAGCCATAGTGTCATTTCTAAAATTGGACAGTTATGGTAGGCAATTTTCTTTAGCCTACATGTCCATGAGAACTTTGGTTTATGCACTTTGCAATAATTCGTAGTGTTTCTATTGGTTACTGAGCTATTATCCCTCCTGATATGGTATTATAAACATGGTAGTGGTAGCTTTCACGAGAATTTTTACAAAACATTATGCTACCTTGGCCCTAGAAAAGAGTTAATTTAGAAATAGATATACCATTAAATATGGTCATTTTATCGAGGATTGATTGTTTGATTCTGATCATAGAGGTGCGTGCCTACCAATATTTTCTAATATGCATATTGGTTAGTCCAGAGGAACAACATATTATACTTGGGTCACTTTAGCCTAATATTTATTATTATAATTAATCAAATATTAATCAAGGCTTAAGGCATTTTATCCATACCCCTTTAAGATCAGAGTATTAAATACCATGCTTACCATCAGATCTTATTTGGGTCAATTATTGTTGTTGATATCTCAAAACCTGCATAATTTTTAGTCTAATGACATTATAAGAATATGCTAAGTTACTCACACATGCAAGGTTAAAAAACCATGATTAGCAGCTATCTAATTAGGAACATTTTAGTCCAAAAATCAATAATCATAGTGTTTACCAATCATAGTATAAATCCTATGAACAAATACATTTCATTAAGGTTAATCATGTGATTATAATGTTAATAAAATTTTAATAAAATATGAGCCTCTATAATCTGATTGCATCTCCAAAAACTCACCGTTCGATCTTCTATATATGCGCCAATATTAAGAAAGGAAAAGGGGTCATTAACAATGTATTAGACTCTCTCCTAATCTTAATTAATCATGAATTTTAGTTTCATTAAACTTAACTAATCATTTGATCAAAAAATCCTGACCAAAATAACCTTCAGAGGCCTTAGAAACGTGTTGTCATCAGATCTGGGCAGGATCAAGAACTATCGTCATATCAATTGGAGGTGTGCACTTCATATCCCAAGGGGGACAACATTAATACATTCTTAGAATCTTGTTAATCGTGATTAGCGCCCATATTAACCCTTAATAATACGATAATTTTATTTTGATTACCTTTCAATCACCTTGATCAAGTGCTACCATCGGATTTAGGTCAAAATGAGTGCGATCGTTAGATCTTGTTTGATCACAACTCCATCAATGATCGCTTTGTTAATATTTGATCACTTTCGAGAAAGTGCTACCATAAGATTTGATGAGAATCAACACCACTGTTAGATCTGTTGAAGGTGGAGGATAATTATATTCAACTTAGATGTGAGCTTTTAATGGTTGGTCAAACTACTACGAGCGCTATCATCAGATTGATTCAAGATTATGCGTAGTCGTTGGATTAACTTTAACCTATAAAATTGATAACTTATGGGGCACATAGGTTTTAACTTTATTTAATAATTGATTAGGTGAAGGAGGAATTATTAGCAATGTTCTTATATCCCTCACTAATCATGATTAACTTGGCTTTAATCAAGCTTTGACTTTAGCTTTACCGGTAAATTTTGACCTTTGTTAATATTTTGTCACTTTGAGAAAGTGCCACCATTGGATCTAATGGAGATCATGCGATGTCATTGGATATGGCAAAGATGTAAGATATTTTACCACTATTTGAATGGATGTGTTCTTCATTAGTCAACTTCTTGTACGCGCAATCGTCAGATTAACTCAGGGGAAAGCACAACCGTTGGTTTCTTCAGATCTACAAGACTAATAACCAAAGGGGTGCATGCTTTTAATTTCCAATAATATTTGATGAAGTGAAGGGGAAATTTTATAAATGTATTAAGACCCTCATTAATTATGCTTATAAAATATTTAAAATGATTTAATTAAAAATAATTCCTTGGGTGCTAAACCCTCCAATGTTAAAGTCTTGATGCTCTAGGTGGTGCACAACCGTCATATTTCATCACAATTAAGTGTTTTCATCCAAATATTGGGAGGTGCAAACATTTTAATTTAGGCTTTGATAAGGTGTATGACCTTAATTTTATTTATTTTATCATTAACATTAAGCTCGGCTTAATATTTTAATGAAGCTTGCCAATTAATCTAGGTTATTTTTAGTGAAAGCACATCCATCAGATCAGGATGGATTGAGTGTTGCCCTTGGATTTATTTAAATTGCATGATGCTTAAAAAAAAAGGGCATGTGACTTATATTATGACTAATTTTGACTTTAGCCCTTAGATATTAGATAGCTCAGGGAGTACGCATTTTTTGTATCAAATGTATATCGGGCACTTCGTCTAGATATTTGGAGACGCATGACACTTAACCAAAGGGGGTGCATAACCCTTAGATTACAATTCATTGAGTTTGCCTTAAGAATTACGTAGGATTATAATATTGTTGACCATGGCAACATTTGATTTTTATAATTTGAGTTGTTTATACGAGTGCATCCATCCAGATCTCGGGGAATGAAGTGCAATCATCTAGATATTTAGACTTGCAAGATTTTTAACACAAGGGGGTGCATACCCTCATTTATCCATGTGATTAAATTTTAACCTTAGGCTCATGTACTTAGGTTGGAATGTTCTAATCAATTTCATTAAAAATCCAAGGACTTAAGGGTTTGCTTTAGTGAATATTTCAATAATCAAACTTTGTAATCCTTTTAATATTCAGGTGATTTCAACAGTCAAGGTTAATTTAGTGAATGTTTGATTACTTTGAACTTAATAGGCTCTTTTATTATCATATAATATTAATGGTCATAAAGGTAATTTTATTAACAGTTAAGGCCATGATTTTAGACTTGATTAAGATGAATATTTTTATAACTATTCTTAGGGATCAAACCATTTAAAATCAAATTTTTAGTAGTGAATGCAATAGATACCAACAAAATTTGGTGAATATATTGAAGCCAAAAAGTTTAAAATTAGGGGTATCTGATGTTGAGTCAATTTTACCTCCAACAAGGCCATCGAAAGTATTTATGTTCAAATTAGATTTTGGAGAATACATGAAGGATGCAATCATTTGGGTTGGTTCTACGACAATTTCATGGTGGAAATTCATTGGATCCTAACAGGTGATATGATTGAGAGATTAGGCCCTGGAATAAAAGCTTTAATCAAAGAAAAAGAGATATAGGATTACTTCTTCTCAAAATACTTCACGTATATCATGTTTTATGGGGCCAAAATTCCCCCTAAAATGTTACCCATGTATTATCCCTTCTCTCTGGCTACCCTAGAACTGGTAAGATAGGTTGTAGAAGAAGCCAAGATAAGATAAGCTAAGAAGCATGGTAGAGTCCCCTGGGTCAATGTACCTTGCAAGTTTGGGTATTACATATTTGTAGGGTATCCAACCCTGTTCAAAGGAATGTATGATTTAGAAAACTTGGGTTTTGAAGAGATAACCTGAATATCCTATGATCCTATTAGAAAATACAAGGATATGATGAGTCACGAATATGCTTGGATCGAGTACAAAAAACACCAAAATGAGAAAGCATTATTGGAAGCCATGGATAAAGGGGAGGATTTATAAAAAGTATGGAATGATTTCCCTTATGAGATGAGGGGTAATTTACAAGTTCAAACACCATATGAATACCCCCCAGAGTTGAACGTAATAAGAAGGATTTTTGTAGATTCGACAACCCTAATTTTCCCCACTCCCACTCAAGCAATCAAGGAAGATCCTATATTGTAAATTATAAAAGAACAAAGCATTGAAAAAATGGAGGTTACAATGAGTACAATAGATATAGTGGAGCACCAGATTCAAGCCCCAACAATCCATCAACTCAATATAGAAGCAGCACCCGATACTTCACAAGAAATTCCTACAAAGCTTCATATAGAGAAAGAAAAATAAATTATTATAGAGTCTTCCCAAAAATTGGCAATCCTAGAAAAATAGGTTATAGCCCCTATTTTTGACCAACTTATAGCTCTTACTAGTGTGAAAAAATTAGCCCCGCAGACCATCCCCAATTTACTAAAAATCAACAACATAGATATACAGGTTTTGACAGTGGTACAAATGAATATGAGGAGAGTAGGTAGCTTTGGAGACCTGTTAAGAGAACACAAAGTAAAATGGAAAGAATTTGTGTCAGCCCTTGAGGCAAAGAAGTCTAAGCTGGCCCTAACCTTAAAAAGAGTTTCACTAGAGAGGATAGAAGAAGAAATAATTTTTAGTGTGGCAAGTGAGAAAGAACTATAGTTAGTAGCAGGGATGGGCATCATAGGAGAAAATTTTGTTGTAGGGGTGGAAGAAAATAGGTCCATATCATCTATAGTAGAGATATCCAAACCTAATCCACAAGAGCCATTGGTTTTCATAATTGATGATCAAACAGGGAATATTTCAATGCGTAGAAAAGAAGATGACATGGTCAGGATGAACAAAGTTATGAATGAAAAAACTATAGACCATATGCATCAGATGACCAAGGAATTGAGGAGCCAATTAGAGACTAGTGATAAGTAAAAAGCTGAAATGCAATTCTTAATTGATAGTTTGAAGGAAAATTTAGCTAAGGCAACTACCACACCAGTACAATCCCCTCAAGCTATGAAGGAAATAGACTATGTAGACTATTTATCTAAAATCAGAAAAGAGATATCATTTAAGATAAAGGATAGGATTAATGGGATAACAAAGATGTTCAAATATATTAGAGTGATCCAATTCACTACCAAAGAAATGGAAATATTGCTATATCAAAAATAACAAGACTTAGAAACCATCCTTACCACTCTCCACTTGATGGTAAAATATTTTGAAGAAATGTAGGGTAAAGCAGTAATCTTAAGAGATGGCATCGGGGTCAAAAAAATATTGAATTCATGAAGGAAACAATATTTGAAACAAATAGAGGAAGGTGGTACAATGATATTGTAGAAATGTTTGCTCTGCTAGACGACATAAGAGGAAAGCTGGCAGATATTGAATTGTCATTAGAAGAGTTTTTAGAAACTGTAAGCATAGAAGATCTCTTCATGAATAAGGTGGAAGTGTTTGACTGTGAACCTGATGATGACAAAGGAATGGCTAGACAGACTACCATATTAGTCAATACTATGGATTCTTTTGTTTCTTAATATGAGAGAAATAAAGTTTTCATTAGTATACAAAAAAATAAAATCCCGCAAGAGATGAATGTACTAAGGTTTGTAGTAACCTTTAATACTGACGCTTGGGGGTTTATTGAAAAAAAAATTAGAAGGCTTCAAAAAAATAAGAAAGAGAAAGATACCAGAATATGCGGTCTATAACTAAAGCTAAATACACCTCCAGGGAAAGAAGTAAATATTACTCAAGTGGGAGAAACTTCAAAAGTAGGGATCTGACCAAAATATGAAATAATAATAGAGTACTCAATAGGGACTGATATAACTGGATAAGGGAACAGTCAAATTAAAAATACTTAGTGGAGTAGATAATATAAACAAAAGAATAGAGGAGTACAACTCTACAATATTTGGAAGAACAAACCAGAGAGTGACAGGTGTAAGGCCCAGAAGAGGCCAAAAATAACATATTCAAGAACTTGGAGCTATAAATACACTAGCTACGGTTAGAATCTACATCAAGCTTTAGAGATAGCAAATTTTTCTAAGAGGTATACTTGAGTGCCTTGTGAGTTGTGTTGTCATATTCCCTTTGTGTATTTTTCTGTTCACCCCTCATTCTTTCCCTTTGCTATGCATATTTTGGTAGAACTATGCTTGAGAAGCTGAGAATATTTCTAGTCTTTTTTTAGCCTAAAGTTGAGAGATTCTTCCTATTACCAGATTGGAATAGGAGAATTGAAGAAGTCTTGTTATATTATTTGAACAAGATTTTCTCATTGTATTAAGAGCTTTAACAGAGTTTAATGGCATTCTACCAACTCTGCATGTAATATTCATGGAAAATTAATACAATTCTGGGTTTCAATTTTGTCATCTTTTATATTCAGTTTTGAGTGTAACTTTGTAGCAGATTACATTATTTGAATGTGTTACAAGCATTTTCTTTCGTTGGCCTACTTTTAGATTTGTTACGATATTTGAACGAATATAATAGCACTAATTTCTTCTTTTCCCCATTATTTTTGTTCATATTATAAATGTTGTTAAATTGCTATAACAACCCAATGAATCTAGGCACCGGTCTACATAAGGCATAATAAGAGTTGTTGTCTTTGCTTGGTCATTTTAATATAAGTAGTGTAACTAAAATATGGAGTGCTTAAAATTACAATTTCTTGATTTTATCACTGTGGTTTCCTTACCCATTCTAGTTATTTTTCTTTAGCAATATATCTTTTATCAGAATAAGATTCAGGTTGACCAGAGCCTGTAATAGCTCATTGGTTTCAAATGATTTCTTGTAGTGTGACAATCGAATCCTATGGATGCAAGAAATTGTACCAACAATTTTTTGGCACTATTTTTAGGGAGGACTTGTTAAAATAGGATGTTTATTTATTTAAAAAAATTTCTTCAACAATTATATTTTAATCAATAGGTGACCAATTAGAATAAAGAACCTGCATTTTTGACTTTTACAATTTTATGTTTTTTCTTTTCTTTTGCCCGTGATTTTCAATCATCTTTTGAAGTGTTCTTGATGTCTCTTGATTTTCTTGGAATTTCCTTGAGAACCATATTTGGTGAGGCTAAGAGTTAAAATATTAAGCAATCTTAATCATACATTCTATTCTTTTTGCACATGTGCTGGCGACTTTGTATGGAAAAATCTAAAAATCTAAAATCAAGAAAGAAGGAGCAAAATATACTGGCACACATGAAGAGAAGCAGTAAGGAGCTATTTACAAAATTCAAGAACCCTAAGGTATTTACCCACAATCAAAAAATACCACTTCTTAAGAGTACTATTTAGGAGAATAAGTCTTACTTTAGTAATAAAAGGTACGCAAAGAAAAATAATTAATGTAGATGATGATTCTAATTTTACTGTAGAAAATATATCTAATTCATCTTAGTCTCGTAGCCCTGTAGATTTTAATACTATAGTTAATAATCCACTACATTATATTGAGGTTACCCAACCCCATATTATTGTAGGTAATGTTACTGTGAATCCAAATCCCATTACACCTACAGTAACAATGGCCCATCCAAATCAAAATAATGTTCAATTATGGAGAACTAATAGGTACATAAATTTTGCTTTACTAGCAAATTTGAATGCCCTACCAAATAAAACCCATAAGTACCTTTTCAAGTTTTTAGAAAATAATGCAGTAACTGGAGAATATCATATTAAAATTTTCTTATACGCTATGGATAGCTTAGAGGTAGAACATGAAGATGTAGTCCTAAGGCTATTTTTTCAAACCTTAGAAAAGGATGCCAAGGAGTGGTTTAACTCCCTCCCAACCAATGACATTCCAAATTTTTCCAAAATAGAAACTGTGTTCCTAAAAATATTTGGAGAGGAAAATGAACAATCCCTGTTAACCAAATTAGAAACTATGAATAAAAATAAAACGAAGACGTTATTTATTTCAATAGAAGGTTTTCCAAAACTAGGAATCAAATCCTTGTTAACCTCAGGCCTAGTGCCATCCAGTCAATATGTTTCTATAAAAATTATTTCCAAGGAGAATTCGATTATGAATTAAGGCAAGAACAAGCCACCACTATCGATGAATGCATGGATAAAGTGATTGAAATCAAAAGAAATATGCTAGATAGTGGTAAAATGAAACCTTATTCTCTAGAGACAAATCAACCTAATAGAAAACCCAAAAGAGTAGCCTTTGAATTATAAATAAGAGTTGAAGTAGATACAATGGAGAAATTGATTAATCAGTTTACAAAGATGTTTAATACCACGAACAAAAGGTTAGAAAGGATAGAAATGAATAATGGAAATAGTGGTGAGTCATCACAACCACAGAGCCCACATGTTGATAATCATCCTCCCTTAAATAAAAATTTCAATAGGAATTGGGGAAATAATAATGGCTCTGATGAAGGAAACAAAAGTAGGAACAATGGGAACAATAATTGGAAGAAAAAATAAATTGATAGAGATTAGAACAGTGTTCCAAATCCCATACCATTTACTAATCTGGCAAAAGGTTTTATCTATTTTTGTTTGGCTTGTGATGCTCCCCACAACCTAGAAGGATGTGGTATTTACTTAAGTACACCGTACAATATAGATCTTAATGATGATTCAAAAGATGATATAAGAATTAATGCCTGTTGGTCACTAAAAGATGAGTCAAAAGAAAGTTTTTTTAAAGAAAACATGGATAAATATGCTTCAAATCACCATACTTAGATATTAGTTGTTGAAGGTACCGAAAGATTACAAAGACCACATGAGTCAAGATATGATAAAATGAAGCAGTGAAAATTAGTCCCCACTGCTAAAGAAGTGGAGGAATTAGAAGCAACCAATACTATGAACTTAAGAAACACAACAGTTCCTAACAGAATGGAGAAATCCTCCACTAGTGAAACAAGAAAATAGTCCTTCACAAATAAAAATATTGGTAAAGAGAAATTTGATAAAATCCCCAAAAAGGTAATCCTTGAGCTAGTAAAGTTAGATGTAGAAACACCCAAATAAGAATGCAATAAACCACTTGATATAAAAAAGATAGAATTTTATGTTGGGTCAGAACTTAGTAAATAGAAGGTTAATATCATATTTTGTGAGCTTATGAAAGTTTAGCAATATAGAGAACAAGTCTGTAGAGCATTCAGACTTATTGAGCAAAAAGAAGATCCATCTTGCCATGATGCTAGATAAAATTAGTAGGATACAAGATCACCATCCTCTGTTAGACCCTTCTATGTGTCATTAATATATAAATCATATGAAGGGAAGAGTTATGTGATTCATAATTGTATGTTGAATAGTGGAGCTTCACACAATATCATGCCTAAGATGATAGTTGATCAAATAAGATTAATCTATACCAGATATTTTGCCATTGTATCAGTAATGGATAGTAGACAAGTACCTTGTGTTGGAGTGATAACAGGATTATTGGTATATCTATACCAACATCCTAAGAAAGGTTTAGTGATGGATGTTGTAGTAGTAGATGTTGAACCGTTCTTCTCACTACTACTAAACATGCATCAAGGTTATGCATAAGGGGTTGGATTTAAAATGTACTTGTAAAAAAATGGCAAATCCTAATCAAAATCAAGGTGAATCATGGAGAATCCTAAGAAAATCAAATCGAGCATCTTCACACTAAAATTTGGGGTATTTGAAGTCCTAAAATGTAAGGTCATATTTGGGGCTACTTTTGACCCATTAAATCATCTTATAAA
The DNA here is from genome assembly GCA_028583015.1 of Wollemia nobilis. Lineage (NCBI taxonomy): Eukaryota > Viridiplantae > Streptophyta > Pinopsida > Araucariales > Araucariaceae > Wollemia > Wollemia nobilis. The sequence continues at coordinate 2,109,278 of JAQPPZ010017259.1, read as the reverse complement.
TTCCTAAAACACCACCATTAGATCAGTATTGAAAAGATATTTCCAACGAGTACATGTTTGGATATATATTGTGGCAAATTGACCCTAAGAAAAAATTGGTCCTAAAAATTTTAGGTGAATGGGCCGACGTCGAGGGGCCTCATATTCGCCAATTTCCAATTTTGAAAATCCTAATATTAGCCCATTTGGTGAATATTTGCCACTATGCATAACCCTAGTAGGCATTGGGTAGAACAATTGGAGGGATCAATTCAATTGGATTGGTCTTATGCTACCATTTCAATGTTATATAAAGAAAATGTAACTCTACGAAGAGAACCTTTCAATAAATATTCTGTAGAGTTAATCAAGACAGATGATACCATGATAAAATTAGTAAACTCAGTAGAGGAGAAAGGAATGGGAGTTTATTGAATATGGCATAACCTATTCCTGGTAGAAGTATTAGAAGCTAAAAACATAGATCCAAAAGTTAAAAAAATGGTTGATGTTGAATTAGATAGAGTATTAACACAATAGATATGGACCATGACTTTTGATGGAGCCAAATCTCAATCTGGAGTAGGTGTAGGAGTCAATTTAACTAATATAAAAGGAAATTACCTTGGTATTCCTTACAGATTAGAATTTTCTTGCACTAACAATGTATTTGAGTATGAAGCTTTGTTACTAGGACTTAGAAAAGCTAAAGAGTTAGGTATAAATTACTTAACTATGATTGGAGATGCAGAATTAATTATCCAGCATATAAGAGGGAAGAATCAAACCAAGCATCTTAGGATAAAATAATATAAAACTACAGTATTGGAAGAGATTGAATTTTTTTAGCTTTCAATATTTCATACATTACTAGAGAATAAAATCATATTTTTGATCCTTTAGCTGTAAATGCATCAATCCCGGACCATCCAAAAATACTACAAAATATATGGATAGGTTCCCAACCATTTTAGTCTACAAGCCCTCTATCCCAGATAACATTGTTTACTTACAGGCCTTCCAAGATGATGTGGATATTAAAGACTCTATGACTTTAAAAAATCAATATGCAGATGTAATTTGTGATGAAAAAGATGAAGAAAAGCTAAAAGATCAAATATGTGAACTAGTAGAAGTAATCCAGTTGAAAACAATTAGAATACCAAAAGGATTAGTTTCTCTAGAGAGTTTATTTGATTATTTTGATAAAGCATTCAAACTTCTGCTTAAGGAAAAAATATCAGAAGATATCAACATTGGTACAATTAAAGAGCCCACAATAGTAAAAATAGACACAACTTTACCAACAAAGGAAAAAGTTGGATATATCAGTTTCTTAAAGAAAAATAAGGAACATTTGATCTTAAAATCTTCAAAACATATGTAATGTTACACATAATACCTCTAAAGAAATATTCCAATCCATTCAGATAAAAACAGAGGAAGTATAACCTTACTCTACACCCAATAATGCAAAAAGAGGTACAAAAATTGTTGGATTCCAAAATTATCATAAAGGTGAGATTTTCATCTTGGATATCCAACTTGGTACCAATAAAAAAGAAAAATGGGGATATTAGGATCTGTGTAAATTTTAGAAACTTAAATAAAAAATTGTTAAAAGACAATTATCCATTGCCAAATATGGAACGAATATTGCAAGAAATAGTTGGTTCATCCAAAATGTCCCTGTTAGATGGATTTTCCAGATATAATCAGATACAGATTAATCTAGAAGACAGACACAAGACAACATTCACAACACCCTGGGGCACTTTTGAATATTTGAGAATACCTTTTGGTCTAATGAATGCAGGTGCTACCTTTTAGAGAGCAATGGATTTTGCCTTCAAAGGGTTGATGTTCAAAATAGTAGTGGTGTATTTGGATGATATAATAGTGTTTTCTAAAAATATAGAGGATCATTTGGAACAGCTTGCTGTAGTCTTTACCCGATACAAAGGGTTTGGAATTTCCCTAAATCCTAAAAAGTGCATATTTGGAACAACACAGGGGAAATTACTAGGACACATAGTTTCAAAAAAAGGGGTGAGTATAGATCCAGAAATAATAGAATCTATCTCAAAAATTTCCCCTCCTTAAAACATCAAAGGAGTCAGGTCATTCTTTGGCAAGATTAATTTTGTTAGAAGATTCATTTCCAATTTTGTAGAGATGACCAAACCCATAAATGATAAAAGGAAAAAATGGACACAAGAAAACATTGAAGCTTTTAGAAAGATAAAAGAGGCCATTTCTACTACCCAAGTCTTAACCTATCCCAATTACTCAAAGGACTTCAATATCTATTCATTTGCATCTGAACATTCCATTGTTGCATTCCTTTCTCAGAAGTATGATGAAAATAATGAAAGGCCAATAACCTTCATGAGTTCAGGATTAAAAGGAGCACATATTAAGTATAACCTATTAGAAAAACATGATTATGTTGTTATTCAATATTTAGAACATTTCAAGGGTATATTTGGTTCAAGTAAATTTTACTATTGTATCCCTTTCATAGAAATAAAATATGTCTTTACTAAATTCGAACCACTAGGAAGGCTTGCAATATGGATGGTGAAACTATCACAATATGATGCATAATTTAAAATATTCAATACAATAAGAGGGCAGGGCTTAGAAAAATATTTAGCATATAAAGGAGGAGAAGATTCTAAAAATGTGGTTACAGTAGATGAGATGCATGACATCAGGAGAGATAGTAATGTTGAATGTAAATGGTATGATGAAATATTAGCATACCTACAAACTTTGTCTTTCCCAAAGGACATGGTAATTAATAGAATGAGATCAATAAAACTGCAAACACAAAAATATCATGTGCAAGATGGTGTGCTTTATTGGAGATACTCTAATGGTGTGTTATTAGTCTGCTTGTATGAAAGTGAAGTCCCATATACAATGAAATAATTTCATGATGGTTTCTGTGGAGGATATTTTGCTCCTAAAGCTACAACTAATAAAAAATGAGAGCAAGTTATTAAATGCCTCTATTTTCAAATATGTATACCAATACGTAAGAAATTGCCATAACTATCAGGTTTTTGTAGGTAAGAAGCACTTGGCTGCTATGCCTCTCAAACCAGTGAATGTAGAAACACCTTTCACACAATAGGGCATCGATCTGATTAGAGAGATCATCCAAAATCATCAAATAGACACAAATGGATCATAACTACAACATATTACTTCACAAAGTGGGTAGAAGTTACTCCACTAAGAAGTTTTACAACTATCACTATTATAAATTTCTTAGAAGAAAGTATTTTAACCATATTTTAGGTTCCTCAAAAATTAGTAACAGACAATGGTAAATATTTGGTATCATTTGAAATGGTAGAATTCTATGCTAAATATGGAATAGAACTTTTCCATTCTGCAAATTATTACCCTCAAGGAAATGGTCTAGTTAAGTCATCAAATAAAAACTTAATTACCATAATTAAAAGGTCATTGGGTAAAAATAAGAAAATCTGGGATAGTGAGTTAAAATTTATTTTGTGGATGGATAGGTTATCACTAAATAGAAATACAGGTAGAACTCCCTATGAAATGGTATATGGAGAGAAAGCCCTATTACTCCCAAGAATAGAAAAATTAGCACTTTCCCTTATGTTACAAGACCATGAGAACCCTGATGCCTTGCAGAGAAGATTAGACCAAATTATCCAGTTGCAAGAATAAAGAAGAGAGACCTTAAACATAATAATTGATAAAAATTTAGAAAACTATAAAATCATTTAAAAAAAAGTAAAGGGTACTCCCTTTTGTAAAGGTGATGTAGTAATCTACTAGGATCCCAAAAATGATAAGCATGGTGAGAAACGAAAACTTAAGCCCAAATGGATTTTTCCTTACCAAATAGCTCAATTTTTTGGTCAAAACACTTACAGGTTACAAACCCTAGAGGAAGGTCCGAGGTGTAGACCAATTGGTTCATCCAAACACCATAAGGGGGTGGAGGTCCAAGGTTCAAATCTCAGGCCCCGCCAGACTGAATGCTTGTCCCTTTCCTGATGCTTTCAGTGGTGTAAAAGGTTTAAAATAATTGTTGCATGGTGGTTATAGGGGTGGACTGCGTGAAGATCTATGTGGCAACTTCCAAGGCAGATAGCACATAATACTATGGTGGCCATAAAAGCTAGACAACCTACTCAGATTTGTGGCGGCTACCGATTCCACCATGTTAAAAAAAATAAAAAAACAAACCATAGAGGGAAAAATTATGAAAATCCCCATTAATGGTGTACATATCAAGGTTTATAACCCCTGCCATGGGGTCAATAGGGAGTAAAAGCCCTAAAAGAAATTAAAAATAATAATAATAAGAAAGGAAAAACCCAAAAACAGATTGCTATTCCTGTTAGGAGGTTATGTTGTTTGTCAGTAAAGTGTTTTTCTTACTACTATTTTGTTCTATTTTGCTTCATGTTTTATTTTCATGATTATCATAGGATGACAAGTATTCCTTACTAATTGTTCCTCTAAAGACAAAAAAGAGAAGAGGAAATTTATTTAAGATTCTGATGATGCTCACAATTTTTAAATTTGAATGCTTATACAACTATCATATGATATGAGATAAAATAGAGTAAAATCAAATTTGTTGGTATATTAGACCAAAGCCTCACATTCTAAATACTACTAATAGAAATTTTAGGGTCCAAGGAACAAAGTTATATTTGGTAAGATGGTTGAGCTAAAAAATCATTACACTCTATTCTTTAGCCGAAAACTATTCCTTAACTCAGGCACACTCATCACATAATTTGCTTATATCAAAATATTTCTCAAAAAGATAAATAAAATTAAAATGATGCATATTGAGTCAATGTATGAGGTATCTTGGAAAATCTCTACTGGGGCTATAGATGCTTGACTAGTAGTAGAGTAAAACCATATGGGATTAGTAGAATCTTCACCAGGGCTATAGATGCTTGACTAGTAGTGAAGCCCTGCAAATGGTGAAAATATTAAAGAGTGAAATTATTTATTAGGCTTGACCATTTTCCAAACATGATGAAGTTCTAGAAGACTCAGAAATCAAAATAAATGCACTAACACACACTCAGGCTAAGGCATGATGGAGTAAATGACTTTGATAGATTTTGTATAATCATATCTCATGACTTTGTAGAACAATGATAACAATATTACAAAAAGCTCATATGAACTTAAAATTTTGATCCTTTGATCTAAATTCGACTAAGGAGAATAATAATTTTTGGATACTCTATTTATTTGATATCATGTTGTTGTTGCTTTATTATATTTTTAGTTTTAAGTTTTCCTTGTTTATGTTTTGATTTTCTAATCAGGATTGATGGATTATGATTCTATTTAAGGCTAAAAATAAAACTAGGAGATTCTAGAATTCTTAAGTGCCTCAGGTTTTTAGCACATTATCCTAGTCAGAGCCTATGTTGGAGATGAATTTGATTCGACATCAGATAACCCTAATTTTAAACTTTTTGGCTTCAATAAATTTACCAAATTTTGCTTTTCTATGTTGCTTTTGCTTCTATAGAATTGGTTGTTAATTTTTAACTCTAATTAACCATTTTAAAAATGTTCATATTAATCAAAAATTAAAGCCATAACCTTAACCAGTCAAATATTTGCATTTTAACCATTAATAAAATCATGTTTATGACCATTAAACTTATCCGATAATAAAAGAGCCTATTAAGTTCAAAGTAATCAAACATTCACTAAATTGCCCTTGACCATTGAAATCATCTGATGTATTAAAGGGATTATGCAAGGATAATTCTTATCCTTTGCTTAATAAATTTACAAAATATATATATTGCGGAATCGAACGAGGAAACAAACAAGAATAAGGAAAAACACGATGCGGAATAAAATAAAATCAAAGGCCACTTAAGGTGGGCACACCCTTGCGCAGAAGCAGCAGATGAAAAATATAAAAGATATGATGTTTTCGTGAGTTGGGGAAGGATTAGTAGCCATAGGATCTACTAGGGGATGATGTGGATTATAACTACCAATTTTAAAAGGAGAAAGAGAATTTTTAGTACCTGGGCTGCGGTTAGCTCTTCTTATGTTGGGATTGGTCGTTTCTGAGCTTGATAATCGACCATCAACACCTTTTGTCCACTATTTGCTCATGCACTTGTTAACATAGCCTGGCTGGACTTCTCCTTAACCACCACTTTTGATGCAACACAAGCAACTTTTGACAAGTTTTGACGACTTTTGACGCAACACAAGCAACTTTTGACAAGTTTAGACGACTTTTGATGCAACACAAGCAACTTTTGACGCGACACGAGCAACTTTTGACGACTTTTTGACGTGACACGAGCAACTTTTGACACCTGCGATGACAGAACACTCGAAACCGACACTGAACGGAATACTGACAATAGAAGCGACGAGATCAACTTTTGACACCTGCGACGGTAGAACACTCGAAACCGACACTGAACGGAATACTGACAACAGAAGCGACGAGGTCAACTTTTGACACCTGCGACGACAGAACACTCAAAACCGACACTGAACGGAATACTGACAATAGAAGCGACGCACGACCTCGTGGAACGAACAACCGAAAGACGCGAGACCGAGACGAGCGGAACGAAACGGATGACGCAAACGGACGAATGACGAACGACAAATAGAAGATGCGAATGGATGAAGCACGAACTAGGACCAAGCGACACGTGATATCCTGGAAACCATGCACGCATGATACCCTGGAGACCGCGTCGGAGGAGCTCAACGTGTGACCGTAGTCACACTTAAGGAGGAGCGACTCAAGCTTAATAAACCTCTACACTTGCTTACCACAACACATGTGGGATAAACTGCGTAGCCAACCCCACGCAACACTTGCGCTGCTGACGTCAGGTGTAGAAAAATTGAAAAAAAACCTTAGTTGAGTGTTTTAATTAAAAAATTCCTCAAATTTCTATTGGACGTCGCTGTCTGTGAAGAACTCTGTTGTGTTTTGACGTCTGGGCGTTTGGAAAATGGCTGCGAAGGAGATTGTAAGGACTTCCCTGGTTTTGCAAATGATTTGCACCAATTGCGTGTGGATTGGAATTGGGTTACGGGAGTGGACGAACGGAGTATGCGAGTGATGCTGAATGTAAGGAACAATTTGAGTTCTGAGGAAGAAGCGAAAGTCCACCGTCGACGGAGTGGGGACAGGAAGAAGTTACAGTGGCTGTTCCTACGGACGGCGACGGAAAACAAATGCGGAAGGACCGAGGAATCGTGCTTCGGACAACTGATACCACTTGCAAGGATAATTCTTATCCTTTGCTTAATAAATTTACAAAATATATATATTGCCGAATCGAACGAGGAAACAAACAAGAATAAGGAAAAACATGATGCGAAATAAAATAAAATCAAAGGCCACTTAAGGTGGGCACACCCTTGCACAGAAGCAACAGATGAAAAATATAAAAAATATGATGTTTCTCATTTAAATTATTATGAACCATATATAATGAATGTTTACACAATTGGAAATATAGCCGACTCTTCATGTTTGGAGTGTACCAGATTATAATTCGTAAGTCAAATATAATATTTGATAATCATTCCCCATAAAGACCTTAGTCCTTGTAATAAAATCACTTAAATATTTTGAACCTAAGTAAAAATGAATAAACCCAAGGTTTAATTTTAAAATTCAAAGGGCAAATGAGGGTATGTGCCCCTTCATGATTAAATATCATACTAATACAAAATATATGAATGGTAGCACTTCACTTTTCAAAATCTGAATGGATGTTCGCATAATCAATTCAAAGGATAAGTCAAATAAAACCATGGTCCAAGTTGTATAACCTAAGGTCTTAGACAACTTAATTGATTAAACCTGAAGTAAGGGTCACACACCCCATTGGTTAAGTTTTGAGCAAGTTGTAAAATCCAATGATCGTGCGTCACTCAGAATATCGAAACTTTAACATTAAAGGGTTTAAGTGCTCCAAAATTAATTATAATTAAAGTGCATTATAAGCATGATTAAAAAGGGTCTTAACACATTGATAGTCATTCCCCATTCACATTGAGGAGGGTTCTAAACACATTGCTAATCGTTCTCCCTTTACCTAACTAAGGATTAAAGAAAATTAAAAGTTATGCACTCCACTAGTTATCAATATTACAGGTTAAAGAATATCGACAACTACACTTAATCCCAACTCGATCTAATGGCAACGCTCGCAGTAGTTTGATCAACTGTTAAAAGCTTACATCTAAGTTGAAGATAACTATCCTCCACCTTCAACAGATATAATTATGGTGCCAATCCTCATAATATATGATGGTAGCACTTTCTTTAAAGTGATCAAAGATTATCAATGGAGTTGCGATCAAAAAAATATCTAACAGTCGCGTTCATCTCTGCCTAGATTTGATGGCAGTGCTTGATCAAGGTAACCAAAAGATAATAAAGTTAAAATTATCAAATAATTAAGGGTTAATATGGGAAATAATAATTATTAACAAAGTATAAGTGTATATTAACTAAGTATTAGGGTTTTTCTTACTACTATTTTGTTCTATTTTGCTTCATGTTTTATTTTCATGATTATCATAGGATGACAAGTATTCCTTACTAATTGTTCCTCTAAAGACAAAAAAGAGAAGAGGAAATTTATTTAAGATTCTGATGATGCTCACAATTTTTAAATTTGAATGCTTATACAACTATCATATGATATGAGATAAAATAGAGTAAATTCAAATTTGTTGGTATATTAGACCAAAGCCTCACATTCTAAATACTATTAATAGAAATTTTAGGGTCCAAGGGACAAAGTTATATTTGGTAAGATGGTTGAGCTAAAAAATCATTACACTCTATTCTTTAGCCGAAAACTATTCCTTAACTCAGGCACACTCATCACATAATTTGCTTATATCAAAATATTTCTCAAAAAGATAAATAAAATTAAAATGATGCAGATTGAGTCGATGTATGAGGTATCTTGGAAAATCTCTACTGGGGCTATAGATGCTTGACTAGTAGTAGAGTAAAACCATATGGGATTAGTAGAATCTTCACCAGGGCTATAGATGCTTGACTAGTAGTGAAGCCCTGCAAATGGTGAAAATATTAAAGAGTGAAATTATTTATTAGGCTTGACCATTTTCCAAACATGATGAAGTTCTAGAAGACTCATAAATCAAAATAAATGCACTAACACACACTCAGGCTAAGGCATTATGGAGTAAATGACTTTGATAGATTTTGTATAATCATATCTCATGACTTTGTAGAACAATGATAACAATATTACAAAAAGCTCATATGAACTTAAAATTTTGATCCTTTGATCTAAATTCGACTAAGGAGAATAATAATTTTTGGATACTCTATTTCTTTGATATCATGTTGTTGTTGCTTTATTATCTTTTTAGTTTTAATTTTTCTTTGTTTATGTTTTGATTTTCTAATCAGGATTGATGGATTATGATTCTATTTAAGGCTAAAAATAAAACTAGGAGATTCTAGAATTCTTAAGTGCCTCAGGTTTTTAGCACATTATCCTAGTCAGAGCCTATGTTGGAGATGAATTTGATTCGACATCAGATAACCCTAATTTTAAACTTTTTGGCTTCAATAAATTTACCAAATTTTGCTTTTCTATGTTGCTTTTGCTTCTCTAGAATTGGTTGTTAATTTTTAACTCTAATTAGCCATTTTAAAAATGTTCATATTAATCAAAAATTAAAGCCATAACCTTAACCAGTCAAATATTTGCCTTTTAACCATTAATAAAATCATGTTTATGACCATTAAACTTATCCGATAATAAAAGAGCCTATTAAGTTCAAAGTAATCAAACATTCACTAAATTGCCCTTGACCATTGAAATCATCTGATGTATTAAAGGGATTATGCAAGGATAATTCTTATCCTTTGCTTAATAAATTTACAAAATATATATATTGCGGAATCGAACGAGGAAACAAACAAGAATAAGGAAAAACACGATGCGGGATAAAATAAAATCAAAGGCCACTTAAGGTGGGCACACCCTTGCGCAGTACGGCAGATGAAAAATATAAAAGATATGATGTTTTCGTGAGTTGGGGAAGGATTAGTAGCCATAGGATCTACTAGGGGATGATGTGGATTATAACTACCAATTTTAAAAGGAGAAAGAGAATTTTTAGTACCTGGGCTGCGGTTAGCTCTTCTTATGTTGGGATTGGTCGTTTCTGAGCTTGATAATCGACCATCAGCACCTTTTGTCCACTATTTGCTCATGCACTCGTTAACATAGCTTGGTTGGACTTCTCCTTAACCACCACTTTTGACGCAACACAAGCAAATTTTGACAAGTTTTGACGACTTTTGACGCAACACAAGCAACTTTTGACAAGTTTTGATGACTTTTGACTCAACACAAGCAAATTTTGACGCGACACGAGCAACTTTTGATGACTTTTTGATGTGACACGAGCAACTTTTGACACCTGCGACGACAGAACACTCGAAACCGACACTGAACGGAATACTGACAACAAAAGTGACGAGATCAACTTTTGACACCTGGACGACAGAACACTCGAAATCGACACTGAAAGGAATACTGACAACAGAAGCGACGAGGTCAACTTTTGACACCTGCGACGACAGAACACTCAAAACCGACACTGAACGAAATACTGACAATAGAAGCGACGCACGACCTCGAGGAACGAACAACCGAAAGACGCGATACCGAGACGAGCGAAATGAAACGGATGACGCGAACGGACGAATGACGGATGACAAATAGAAGATGCGAATGGACGAAGCACGAACTAGGACCAAGCGACACGTGATATCCTGGAAACCATGCACGCGTGATACCCTGGAGACCGCATCGGAGGAGCTCAACGTGTGACCGTAGTCACACTTAAGGAGGAGCGACTCAAGCTTAATAAACCTCTACACTTGCTTACCACAACACATGTGGGATAAACTGCGTAGCCAACCCCACGCAACACTTGCGCTGCTGACGTCAGCCGTAGAAAAATTGAAAAAAAACCTTAGTTGAGTGTTTTAATTAAGAAATTCCTCGAATTTCTATTGGATGTCGCTGTCTGTGAAGAAATCTGCTGTGTTTTGACGTCCGGGCGTTCGGAAAATGGCTGCGAAGGAGATTGTAAGGACTTCCCTGGTTTTGCAAATGATTTGCACCAATTACGTGTGGATTGGAATTGGGTTATGGGAGCGGACAAACGGAGTATGCGAGTGATGCTGAATGTAAGGAACAATTTGAGTTCTGAGGAAGAAGCGGAAGTCCACCGTCGACGGAATGGGGACAGGAAGAAGTTACAGTGGCTGTTCCTGTGGACGACGACAGAAAACGAATGCGGAAGGACTGAGGAATCGTGCTTCGGACAACTGATACCACTTGCAAGGATAATTCTTATCCTTTGCTTAATAAATTTACAAAATATATATATTTCCGAATCGAATGAGGAAACAAACAAGAATAAGGAAAAACATGATGCGAAATAAAATAAAATCAAAGGCCACTTAAGGTGGGCACACCCTTGCGCAGAAGCAGCAGATGAAAAATATAAAAAATATGATGTTTCTCATTTAAATTATTATGAACCATATATAATGAATGTTTACACAATTAGAAATATAGCCGAATCTTCATGTTTGGAGTGTAACAGATTATAATTCATAAGTCAAATATAATATTTGATAATCATTCCCCATAAAGACCTTAGTCCTTGTAATAAAATCACTTAAATATTTTGAACCTAAGTAAAAATGAATAAACCCAAGGTTTAATTTTAAAATTCAAAGGGCAAATGAGGGTATGTGCCCCTTCATGATTAAAGATCATACTAATACAAAATATATGAATGGTAGCGCTTCACTTTTCAAAATCTGAATGGATGTGCTCGCATAATCAATTCAAAGGATAAGTCAAATAAAACCATGGTCCAAGTTGTATAACCTAAGGTCTTAGACAACTTAATTGATTAAACCTGAAGTAAGGGTCACACACCCCATTGGTTAAGTTTTGAGCAAGTTGTAAAATCCAATGATCGTGCGTCACTCAGAATATCGAAACTTTAACATTAAAGGGTTTAATTGCTCCAAAATTAATTATAATTAAAGTGCATTATAAGCATGATTAAAAAGGGTCTTAACACATTGATAGTCATTCCCCATTCACATTGAGGAGGGTTCTAAACACATTGCTAATCGTTCTCCCTTTACCTAACTAAGGATTAAAGAAAATTAAAAGCTATGCACTCCACCAGTTATCAATATTATAGGTTAAAGAATATCGACAACTACACTTAATCCCAACTCGATCTAATGGCAATGCTCGCAGTAGTTTGATCAACTGTTAAAAGCTTACATCTAAGTTGAAGATAACTATCCTCCACCTTCAACAGATATAATTATGGTGCCAATCCTCATAATATATGATGGTAGCACTTTCTTTAAAGTGATCAAAGATTATCAATGGAGTTGTGATCAAACAAATATCTAACAGTCGCGTTCATCACTGCCTAGATCTGATGGCAGTGCTTGATCAAGGTAACCAAAAGATAATAAAGGTAAAATTATCAAATAATTAAGGGTTAATATGGGAAATAATAATTATTAACAAAGTATAAGTGTATATTAACAAAGTATTAGGGTTTTTCTTACTACTATTTTGTTCTATTTTGCTTCATGTTTTATTTTCATGATTATTTAAGACAAAAAATAACCCTAATTTTAAACTTTTTGGCTTCAATAAATTTACCAAATTTTGCTTTTCTATGTTGCTTTTGCTTCTCTAGAATTGGTTGTTAATTTTTAACTCTAATTAGCCATTTTAAAAATGTTCATATTAATCAAAAATTAAAGCCATAACCTTAACCAGTCAAATATTTGCCTTTTAACCATTAATAAAATCATGTTTATGACCATTAAACTTATCCGATAATAAAAGAGCCTATTAAGTTCAAAGTAATCAAAAATTCACTAAATTGCCCTTGACCATTGAAATCATCTGATGTATTAAAGGGATTATGCAAGGATAATTCTTATCCTTTGCTTAATAAATTTACAAAATATATATATTGCGGAATCGAACGAGGAAACAAACAAGAATAAGGAAAAACACGATGCGGAATAAAATAAAATCAAAGGCCACTTAAGGTGGGCACACCCTTGTGCAGAAGCAGCAGATGAAAAATATAAAAGATATGATGTTTTCGTGAGTTAGGGAAGGATTAGTAGCCATAGGATCTACTAGGGGATGATGTGGATTATAACTACCAATTTTAAAAGGAGAAAGATAATTTTTAGTACCTGGGCTGCAGTTAGCTCTTCTTATGTTGGGATTGGTCATTTCTGAGCTTGATAATCGACCATCAGCACCTTTTGTCCACTATTTTCTCATGCACTCGTTAACATAGCCTGGCTGGACTTCTCCTTAACCACCACTTTTGACGCAACACAAGCAACTTTTGACAAGTTTTGACGACTTTTGACGCAACACAAGCAACTTTTGACAAGTTTTGAAGACTTTTGACGCAACACAAGCAACTTTTGACGTGACACGAGCAACTTTTGATGAATTTTTGACGTGACACGAGCAACTTTTGACACCTGCGACGACAGAACACTCGAAACCGACACTGAACGGAATACTGACAATAGAAGCGACAAGATCAAATTTTGACACCTGCAATGACAGAACACTCGAAATCGACACTGAACGGAATACTGACAACAGAAGCAACGAGGTCAACTTTTGACACCTGCGACGACAGAACACTCAAAACCGACACTGAACAAAATACTGACAATAGAAGCAACGCACGACCTCGAGGAACGAACAACCGAAAGACGCGAGACCGAGACGAGCGAAACGGAATGGATGACGCGAACGGACGAATGACGGACGACAAATAGAAGATGCAAATGGACGAAGCACGAACTAGGACCAAGCGACACGTGATATCCTGGAAACCATGCACGTGTGGTACCCGAGACCACGTCGGAGGAGCTCAACGTGTGACCGTAGTCACACTTAAGAAGGGGTGACTCAAGCCTTATAAACCTCTAAACTTGCTTACCACAACACATGTGGGATAAACTACATAGCCAACCCCACGCAACACTTGCGCTGCTGACGTCAGCCATAGAAAAATTGAAAAAAAACCTTAGTTGAGTGTTTTAATTAAGAAATTTCTCGAATTTCTATTGGACGTCGCTGTCTGTGAAGAACTCTGCTGTGTTTTGACATCCGGGCATTCGAAAAATGGCTGTGAAGGAGATTGTAAGGACTTCCCTGGTTTTGCAAATGATTTGCACCAATTGCGTGTGGATTGGAATTGGGTTACGGGAGCGGACAAACGGAGTATGCGAGTGATGCTGAATGTAAGGAACAATTTGAGTTCTGAGGAAGAAGCGGAAGTCCACCGTCGACGGAGTGGGGACAGGAAGAAGTTACAGTGGCTGTTCCTATGGACGACGACGAAAAATGAATGTGGAAGGACCGAGGAATCGTGCTTCGATAAAAATTAAATGATCGATCCTCGATAAATTGACCATTTTTAATGGTATATCTATTTCTGATCTAACTCTTTTCCAAGGTCAAGGTGGCAAAATTTTTAATAAAAAATCCTAAAAAAGCTACCACTGCCACATTCATAATACCATGTTAGGAGGGAAAGCAATTCAACAACCAATAGAAATACTACGAATGATTGCAATTGTGCAAAGCAAAGTCCTCGTAGATGTGCAGGCCAAGGAAAATCACCTACCATAACTGTTCAATTTTAGAAATGAAACTATGACTGACATCGATTGGCAAAATTCAAAAGGTAGTTGGTGACACTGTATTAATAACACCCTGCATGAAGATAGTGAAGCCACTCCATCAATTACTTAAACTCCCACTCTCGAACACCACTACCACCTTGGTTACCTTAGAACAAAAAATTGTTGTAGGTGAATAGAGAGTTGAAGGGTTACCATTGGCAAGTGAGAATTTAGAAGAGTGTTCTATGAAGATCTGAAGTATTGTTGTAAGTAGAATGGCCACTTGGGGAGATTTTTTCACACCTAAAGACACCCTAGAGGTAGTAAAATTCATCACAGACCAGACCTCGTATGCCAAACTCTCTAAACAAGTTGCTACCACCATGGGAATGTATGATTTCTCCAAACAATATGGGAAAGATAAGAAGCTCATGCCAGCTCAATAGTATGAAATTGAAAACACCTGTATTCAAATTTTCGAGTCCATAGAAGAGAATTTACAATGCTATCCATGGTTGTTGGTGGATTTGTTCCACAAAGCAAGAAAATCATAAAATAAGAGAGCTCTCAAAAGCAAGAGATGGACAAGCAATGTGGTAAATTGATCTATCCCATAGTACACTACTCCACATACCTAATGGTATGGCTAGAAGTAGCCTACGATGAGAACATGAGAACCTTCAGGGACAACAAAGACTGACCAGTATTTAGTATTGCACCCAAATATATCAACAAGGTCTTCAACTTGACACCATTGAAAATGTTGCTAATTTGCCAGGTAATTCAGAGATAGTCTAGCATGTTAACAGGTTTAGAATATTTCAAAACACATTTTGATACAAATGAAAAGATACAATATGAATTCCCTATTAGAAAAATTGCATTTAAGCCCTAATTCAAGGATTTTTGTGATATGGTTAACATCCTCTTAGGAGTGCTAGAACTCGATGTGGTATGGATGAATATATTGTATCTCGTAACACAAAGTAACAAAAGTGTGAACACCCCTATTTATGCCTGTGAAGAAGAGTTGAGCAAAAAAATGCATAGATAGTTGATACAACTAAAAAGGGTAATTTTGGGTCAAAGGAAACAGATGCCATGTTTCTCCCACTACTCACTTTTTAAGCACCTACTGGTTGAGCAAATAGGAGATGATAGTAAAACAATATTGGGGGTCATCAAAAGTCTTTATGTTCAAATTATATTTTGGATAATACATGAAGGACACACTCATATGGGTTGGTTCTATGACATTTTCATGGTGGAAATTCATTAGATCCTAACAGGCAATATGCCTGAGATATTAGGCCCTAGAATAAAATATTTCATCAAAGAAAAATAGATAGGAGATTACTTCTTATTAGAAATATTCATGTATATCAGGCTTTATGGGGCTAAAATTTCCCTTAAAATGTTACCCATGTATTGCCCCTTCTCTTTGGCTACTCTGGAACTGGTAAGACAGGTTGTGAAAGAAGCCAATATGAGACAAGCTAAGAAACATGGTCGAGTCCCTTGGCTCAACGTCCCTTGTAAGTTTGGGTATTACATCTTCGCAGGGTATCCATCCCTATTCAAAGGAATGTATAATTCACAAAACTTGGTCTTTTAAGAGATAACTTGGAGATCCTATGATCCTGTTGGAAAATACAAGGATATGATGAGTCACAAATATGCCTGGGTCGAGCAAAGAAAAAACCAATATGAGGAAACATTATTGGAATCCATGGAGAAAGAGGAGTATTTATAGAAAGTATGGAATGATTTCCCTTATGATATGAGGGGTAATTCACAAGCTCAAACACCATATGAATACCCGATAGAGCTGAATGCAATAAGAAGGATTTTTGTACATTCGGTAGCCCCAATTTTTCCCACTCCCACTCAAGCAATCAAGGAAGATCCTATATTGGAAATTATAGAAGAATATGGTATTGAACAAATGGAGGTTACAATGAGTATAGTAGATATACTTGAGCACCAGATTCAAGCCCTAGAAAGACATCAACTCAGTATAGAAGCAATACCTGATACTTCACAACAAATTCCTACAAAGATTCATATAGAGAAAGGAAAAGAAATTATTGCAGTCTTCCCAAAAATTAGTAATCCCAGAAAAATAGGTTGTAGCCCCTATTTTTGACCAACTTTTGGCTCTTACTAGTGTGAAAATATTAGTCCCATGGGCCATCCCTATTTCATTGAAAATCAATAACATAGAAATACAGGTTTTGACAATGGTACAAATGAATATGAGGAGAGTAGGTGGCTTTGGAGACCTATTAATAGAACATGTAGTAAAATGGCAAGAATTTGTGTCAGCCCCTGAGGCAAAGGAGTCTAAGCTGACTCTAACCTCGACAAGAGTTTCACTAGAGAGGATAGAAGAAGAAACAATTTTTAGTATGGCCAATGAGAAATAACTACAATTAGTAGCAGGGATGGGTAGCATAGGAGAAAATTCTACTGCAATGGTGGAATAAAACATGTCTAGGTCATCTATAGTAGATATATCCATACCTGATCCACAAGAGCCATTGGTTTTTACATTTAATGATCAAACAAGGAAGATTTCAATGCACGGGAAAGAAGATGATATGGTCAGGATGAACAAAGTTATGAATGAACAAACTATAGATCATCTGCATCAGATGACCAAATAATTGAGGAGCCAATTAGAGACAAGTGATAAGGAAAAGGTTGAAATGCAAGCCTTAATTGATATTCTGAAGGAATGGTTAGCTAAGGCAACCACTACACTAGTACAACCCACTCTAGCTGTGAAGGAAATAGACTATGCAAACTGTTTATCTAAAATTAGAAAAGAGATATCATTTAAGATATAGGATAGGATTAATGAGATCACATACATGTTAAAATATATTAGAGTGATCCAATTCACTACAAAATAAATGGAAAGCTTGCTATATCAGAAAGAAAAAGACTTAGAAACCATCCTTCCCACTCTCCACTTGATGGTAGAATATTTTGAAGAAATGCAGGGTAAAGCAATAATCTTAAGATATGGCACCAAGGTCAAAAATAATATTGAATTCATGAAGGCGGTAATATTTGAAATAAACAAAGGAATATGGTACAATGATGCTACAAAAATGTTTGCTCTGCTAGATGACATAAGAGGAAAGCAGGCAGATATTGAATTCTCATTATAAGAGTTTTTCAAAACTGCAAGCATAGAAGATCTCTTCATGAATAAGGTGGAAGGGTTTGACTGTAAACCTGATGATGATAAAGGAATGGCTAGATAGACTACCATCTTAGTAAATACTATGGATTATTTTATTTCTCAGTATGAGAGATAAATTTTTCATTAGTATATTTTTTTTTTTTGCAAAATATGAATGTACCAAGGTTTGTAGTAAACTTTAATACTGATGCTTGGGGGATTATTAAAAAACAAATCAAAATGCTTCAACAGAATAAAAAATAGAAAGATACTAGAATATGTGGTCTACAATTGAATATAAATACACCTCCAGGGGAAGAAGTAAATATTACTCAATGGAAGGAAACTTCAAAAGCAGGAATCTGACCAAAATATGAAATAAGAACATAGGAGAAATACTCATCAGGGACTGAGATAACTAGCTAAGGGAATAGTCAAATTAAAAATTCTTAGTAGGGTAGACAATACAAAAAAAATAATAGTGGAGTACAACTGTATAATATCTGGAAGATAAAACCAGAGAGTGACAGGTGTAAGATCTAGAAGAGGACAGAAATAACAAATTCAAGAATTTGGAGCTATAAATACACCAGCCGCAGTTAAAATCTACATCAAGCTTTAGAGATAGAAATTTTTTCTAAGAGGTATACTTTAGTGCCCTATGAGTTGTGTTGTTGTATTCCCTTTGTGTATTTTTTTGTTCACCCTCATTATTCCCATTTTTTGTGCAGGCTTTGGTAGAACTATGATTGAGAATCTGAGAATATTTCTAGTTCTTTTTGAGCCTAAAGTTCAGAGATTCTTCCTGTTACGAAATTGGAATAGGATAATTGAAGAAGTATTGTTACATTATTTGAATAAGATTTTCTCATTGTATTAAGAGCTTTAACAGATTTTAATGGAATTCTACTAACTCTGCATGTAATATTCATGGAAAATTAATACAATTTTGGGTTTCAATTCTCTCATATTTTGTATTCAATTCTGAGTGTAACTTTGTAGCAGATTACATTATTTGAATGTTTTACAAATATTTTCTTTTCTTGGCCTACTATTAGATTTGTTATGATATTCAAACAAATATAATAACATCAATTTCTTCTTTTATCCATTATTTATGTTCATATTATAAATATTGTTAAATTGCTATAACAACCCAATGAATCTAGGCACCGATCTACATAAGGCATAATAAGAGTTGTCTTTGCTTGGTCATTTTAATATAAGTAGTGTAACTAAAATCTGGAGTGCTTAAACTTACAATTTCTTGAGTTTAATCACTGGGGTTTATCTTATCCATTATGATTAGTTTTCTTTAGCAATATATATTTTATCAAAATAAAGAGGTAGGTTGACTAGAGCCTGTAATAGATCATTGGTTTCAAATGATTTCTTGTAGTGTGATAATCAAATCCTATGGATGAAAGAAATTATTCCAACAAGGAGACAACTACACAAATTTTTGGAGACCAAAAGAGATCATGATAAGTGTAAGGTCCAGATGAGGCCAAAAGTAACAGATTCGAGAGCCTAAAACTATAAATACACCAGTTGTAGTCAGAATCTGCATCAAGCTTTAGAGTTAGCAAATTTTGTTAAGAGGTATACTTGAGTGCCATGAGAGTTGTGTTGTTGTATCCTTTGTATATTTTTTTTTTCACCCCTAAATTCTTCCCCTTTGCTATGCAAATTTTGGTAGAAGTGCGCTTGAGAAGCTGAGAACATTTCTAGTTCTTTTTGAGCCCGAAGTCTAGAGATTCTTCCTATTACTATATTGGAACAGAAGATTTGATGAACTCTTGTTACATTATTTGAACAGATATTTGTCATTGTATTAAGAGCTTTTAATAGAGTTTAATGGCATTCTGCCAACTTTGCATGTATTTCATTTGGAAAATTAATACAATTATGGGATTCAATTCTATCATTTTTTATCTTTAGTTTTGTGTGTTACTTCATAGTAGATTACATTATTTGAATGTGTTATGAACATTTATTTTGTTGGTTAATTGTTAGATTTATTACGATATTCGAATGAGTCTAATAGCACCAATTTCTCTTTCCCCCATTCTCTCTGTTCATATTATAAGCATTGTTAAATTGCTATAACAACCTAATGAATCTAGGCACCGGTCTACATAATGCATAATAAGAGTTTTTGTCTTTTCTTGGTCATTTTAATATAAATAGTATATAACTAAAATGTGGAGTACTTAAAATTGCAATACCTTAAATTTATCAATGAGGTTTCCTTACCTATGTTATTTATTTTATTTAGCAATATATATTTTATTAGAATAAATAGGTAGGTTGACCAGAGCCTGTAATAGCTCGTTGGTTTCAAACAAATTCTTGTAGCGTGACAATCGAATCCTAGGCATGCAATAAATTGTTCCAACACTTGGGTTAGCAATAATCCTAATTTAAACGCTTATTCCTAAGCTTAAAAACCTTATACTTATCGATGTGGTATTATTAATCAATGCATTAAACCCATACGTAATCCAAGTTTGTTAAAATTAACCGGTGATTAAAACATTAATAATATTTCATTAAAACATAGGTATTTATAATCCGATTATCTCCCCATGCGCTCACCGTTAGATCAAATAACGAATGCATGTGCCTGTTGGATCCTTTATATATGCGCAAAGGGTAATCAGGAAGAAAGAGGGTCATTAACAACATATTATACCCTCCTTAATCCTAATTATGCATGGATATTATCTCTTAATAAAACCTTTTAATTAATTACTCGACAAACCTTGCATAACTAACCTTCGGATGCTTTGAGAAAGCACTGTTGTTGGATCTAGGCGGGAGTGAGTGCAACTATTAAGATTTGCATCAATGCACACCTTTATCTAAAGGGGGAATCAATTAATACATGTTTAAAACCTTGCTAATAACAATTAGCTTTGCTTTAATCATGTTTTGACCTTAGTTTTGTCGATGATTGACCTATTAATGCCTGATAACTTATGCGAGTGCGCTACCATTAGATTTGATGAGGATTGAGCATAACCATTGAGATCTGTGAGATGTAAACCATTTATCCACCACTTTTTTGGAAGCCTTAATGAGTGGTCAACCTAGCACGCGCGCTACCTTTGGATCAGCTAAATATTGAGTGCAGCCATTGATATCTCTTGATCTGCAAGATTATTAACCAAAGGGGGCGCATACCTTTAACTTTAAAACCTTTTTAATATAGTCATTAATTACCAGAGGGGAGATGATTAACAATGTATTAATATCCTTATTTAATCATGTTTATCAGGAATTAACGTAGTTTAATTAAAAAATTAATTATTAGGCACTTAAAACCTTATGTTATAATTTTTCCTTAGGCCTTGGTAATTTCAAAAGTAGTGATTAAGGGAGAGTAATTAACAATGTAGTTAGGACCCTCACGCTTATCAAAAGCTAATGCAGTTTAATTAAAAATTAATCCTTGAGTTCTTAAACTTTTTGATGTTAAGGATTGGCTAGTCTAAGTGGCGCGCAACCATCGAATCTTATTGAGATTAAGCGCAGTCACTCAAATCTAGGAAGATGCATGCTTTTTAATCATTAGATTTTATAATGTTGTTGACCTTAAACCCATGTTTAATCATTTGATTATTTAATATTAAACTTGGTTTATCTTTAATAAAGCTTTGGGCTTAACCTTGATTATCTTTAGTGAGCACACATCCATTAGATTGAGGTAGGAGCAAGTGGTACCCTCAGATTCTTCAAACTTGCTCAAAATTTAGCTAAAGGGGGCACATGACCCTTACTTCAGATTTAATTAATTCAATTGCCTTAGAATTTATGTTATAATATTTTTGACCATGGCCTTATTTGACTTATCCCTTGGGTTTTTTATGAAAGCACATCCATTCAGATATTATGGGAGTGCACGCATCCATCCAAATCAGGGGAGTTACTCAGATTTTACCATGAAGAGGCGCATACCCTCATTTTCCTCGCATGATTTAATTAGACCTTATGATTATTCCTTTTTACTTAGGACCTAATATTTCAATTAATTTCCTTAGGAACCTACAGACTGGGGGGAGATTTTAAGTGAACATTTGATTTCTTTGAATTTTATAAGCTCTTTAGTTATCAAATAACATCAACGGTCATTTTCTTAATAGCTAAAATCTATTTAACTCAATGGTTAATGTTACATATTTAGACCTGATTTGGATGAACGTTTTTATAACAGTTCTTAAGGGCCAAAAATTAAAACCAATTTTTTAGAAGTGAATGCAACAGAGACCAACAAATTTGGGTGAAGGCCTTGAAAATTAAAATTTCAAATTTGGGGTGTCTGTTGTTGAGTCAATTTTGGCTCCAACATAGGATCTGACTGGGAAAATGTGCTAAAAACTTGAGGCACTTGAGAATTCCATAATCTCCTGGTTTCATTACAAGCTTTGGATAGAATAATAAATCATCAAACTTGATTAGAAAAATAAAACATAAACACTTCAAACTAAAAAGATACAATAAAGCAACAATAAACATGATATCAAAGCAATAGAGCACCCAAAAATTGTTATTCTCAATCAATTTGGATCAAAGGATCAAAATTTTAACATTAGATGAGCTTTTAAATTTTTTTTATGACTGTTTAGCAAGGTCCCATGATATGATTATACATAATTCATCGAAGTCACTTGTTCCATCATGTCTTGGTCTAAGTGTGTGTTCGTGCATTCATTTTGATTTGTAGGTCTTCCAAAACTTCACCATGTTTAGAAAATGGTTAAGCCTAATAGGTGTCACTCTTAAAAAAATTCATCATTTGTAGGGCTCCACTACCAGTCAAACATCTATAGCTCCGATGGAGATGCTACTAATCCCATCTAGTTTTACTCTATTGTCAATCAAGCGTCTATATCCCTGGTAGAGGTTTTACAAGATATCTCTGAAACTAACTCAATATGCATTATTTTAATTTTCTTTCTCTTTTTGAGAAATATTTTGATATAAGCAAATTGTACAATGAGTGTTCCTGATTTGAGGATTATTTTTGTCTAAAGAATAGCGTGTAATAATTTTTAGCTCAACCATCTTACCAAAGATAAATTTATCCTTTGGACCCTAAAATTCCCTTTAGTATTGTTTGCAATGTGATGTTTTGACATGATAGTCCAACAAATCTAATTTTATTCTGTTTTGTTTCATACCATATGACAATTACATAAACATTCAAATTTGTAAAATTATAAGCAACATCAGAATCTAAAATAATTTTCCTTCTTTCTTGCTAATTTTTAGAGAAATAATAGTAATTAATACTCATCGTCCTATGATTATCATGGGAAACAACACAAATAATATTACATGAAGAAAAACAGAACAAAACAATAGTAAGGACATTACTTGACTGACAAAAAAAATAACACAACATTCTAACAAAAATACAACTTTGTTTTTTATTATATATATATATATATATATATATATATATATATATATATATATATATATATATATATATATATATATTATATCAGGGCATTTCATCCCCTTTAACCCCATAGCAAGAGTTGAAAATCTTGAGAAGCAAACCATTTATAGGATTTTTCATCAGTTCTCCTTCTAAGGTTTGCAGCCTATAAGTTTTTTGACCAAAAATTTATGCTATTTGATATGGACCAAGCCATTTAGGTTCAAGCTTTTATTTCTCATCATGTTTGTCATTTTTGGGATCCTAGTAGATTACTATGTCTCCTTCAAATAAAGAAGTACCTTTTGCTTTCTTGTTAAATGATTTTACAATTTTCTGAGTTTGTTCAATCATTCTGTTAAGAGTTTCTCTTCTTTGTTCTTGTAACAGGGTAATTTTGTCTAACCTTATCTACAAGGCATTAGGGTTTTCATGATCTTGTAACAATAGGGAAAGTGCTAATTTATCTATCCTAGGGGGCAATAAGGCTTTTTATCCAAATACCATTTCATAAGGAGTTCTTCCTGTATTTCTTTTTAGTGACAACCTGTCTACCCACAGAGCAAATTTTAATTCACTATCCCAGCTCTTCTTATTTTTACCCAATGATATTTTAATTTTGGTAATTAAGTTTTTATTTGATGACTTAGCTAGACCATTTCCTTGAGGGTAATAATTTGTAGAGTGGGAAATTTCTATTCCATACTTAGCACAAAATTCTACCATCTCAAAGGATATAAAATATTTTTCATTATCTATTACTAATTTTTGAGGAATCCCAAATCTTGTTATAATGCTTTCTTCTAAGAAATTAATAATAGTTTGAGTTGTAGATCTTCTTAGAGGAGCAACTTCTACCCATTTTGTGAAGTAATATGTTACAGTTATGATCCACCTGTGCCTACCTGATGAGTTTCGGTTGATCTCTCCAATTAGATCAATACCCCATTATGTAAATGGTGCTTCTATGATCACTGGCTTGAGAGGCATAGCTGCTAAATACTTCTTACCTACAAAAACTTGATAGTTATGACAATTTCTTACATATTGATATACATATTTTAAAAGGGAAGGAGAATAATAACCTGCCTCATAATTTTATTAGCAGTAGCTTTTGGTGTAAAATGTCCTCCATAGAAACCATCATGAATTTATTTAATTTTTTTTGGGACTTCATTTTCAAACAAATAGACTAATAATACACCATCAGGGGTCTACAATAAATCACACTATCTTGCACATGATAATTTTGTGTTTGCAATTTCACTGATCTCATTTTGTTAGCTAGCATGTCTTTAGGGAAAGATAGATTTTGTAGGTATGCTAATATTTCATCACAACATTATTAATCCTTTTGATGTCATGCATCTCATCTACTGTAACAATGTTATTAGAGTTTTCTCCTTCTTTATAAGCTAAGTATTTTTCTAAGCCTTGCCCTCTTACAATTTTGACTATTTTGAATTCTGCATCATATTGTAATAGTTTTACCATCCACCTTGTAGGTCTTCCTAATGGTTCAAATTGAGTAAAGACATATTTTATAGCTATGAAAGGAATGCAAAAGAAAACCTTATTAGAAACAAAAATACCCTTGAAATGTTCTAAGTCTTGAGTTACTACATAAGCATGTTTTTCTAATAGGGTATACTTGATATGTGCTCCTTTCAATCATGAACTCATGAAAGCTATTGGTCTTTCATTATTTTCTTCATCCTTTTGAGAAAGGACTACAATGATGGAATGATCAGATGCAAATGAATAGACATTGAAATCTTTTGAATAATTAGTGTAGTTTAAGATTGGGGTAGTTGAAATGGCTTCCTTAATATTTTTAAAAGCTTCCATGTTTTTTGGTGTCCATTTTATTTCTCCAGTCTTTTTGACCATGTCATTTATAGGTTTGGTCATCTCTGTAGAATTATGGATGAATATTCTAACAAAATTAATTTTATCAAAGAAATACCTGACCCCTTTTATATTTTTAGGAGGAGAAATTTTAGACATAGCTTCTATTCTTTCTGGATCTATACTCACCCATTTTTCTAAAACTATGTCCTAGTACTTTCCATTGAGTTGTTCCAAATATGCACTTCTTAGGATTTAGGGAAATTCCAAACTCTTTGCACCAGGAAAAGACTATAGCAAGATGTTCCAAATGATCCTCTAGATTTTTAGAAAACACTATTATATCATCCAGATATACAACTATTATTTTGAACATCAACCCTTTGAAAGAAAATTCCATTGCTCTCTGAAAGGTTACCCCTACATTCATGAGACCAAATGGTATTCTCAAATATTTGAAAGTAACCCAAGGTGTGGTGAATGTTGTCTTATGTCTATCATCTGGATTAATTTGTATATAATTATATCCAGAAAATCCATCTAACAGAGACATTCTAGATGACCCAACTACTTCTTGTAATAGTTGTTCCATATTGGGCAATGGATAATTGTATTTCAGTGAGCTTTTATTTAAGTTTCTAAAGTCTACACAGAGTCTGATATCCCCATTTTTCTTTCTAACCGGTACCAAATTTGATATCCAGGATGATAATCTTACTTTTATAATGATTTTAGAATCTAGCAGTTTTTGCACATCTTTTTTCATTATTGGATGTAGGGTAGGGTTATACTTTCTCTGTTTTTGTCTAAAGGGCTTGGAATCTTCCTTCAGGGGTATTATGTGTGACATAACATCCGTTTTGAAGGTTTTAAGATCTTCATATGTCCAAGAAAAATGTTCTTTATTTTTTATTTAAGAAACTTATGTATCCAAATTTTTCTTTTTTGGTAAAGCTTTGTCTATTTTTATTGTTTTTGGTTCTTCAACTGTACCAATGTTAACATTTTTAGCTATAGTTTATTTCTAAAGAGGTTTGTATGCTTTATTAAAATCATCAAATAAACTTTCTAGAGAAACTAATCCTTTAGGTATTCTATTTATTTTTAGTTGGATTACTTCTACTGGTTCTCCTATTTGATCTTTTAATTTTTCTTCATATTTTTCATCACAAATTATGTTAGCATACTGATTATGTAATGTCATAAAGTATTTTATATCGATATCATATTGAAATACCTATAAATAGATGATATTATTTAGAATAGTTGGCAGAATACCAGTAAACTCTATAAAAAGTGTTAATACAATGAAGAAATCATGTTCAAATAATGTAACAATATTAAACTCTCTCATTTCAATCTGGTAACAAAAAAGTCTTTGGACCTCGGGATCAATATATATGGCAATAATATTAGCTTCTTGAGAATTATTCTATCAAAAACCTACACACCAAGGGGAAGAATGAGGGATGAAAATAATATAGACACAAAGGGAATACAACAACACAACTACGGGGTACTCATCTTAGCAAGAATTTGCTATCTCTAAAGCTTGATGCGAATTCTGATTGTGGATGCTTCTTTAATAGCCTGTAGTTCTTGATTCGATTATTTTTAGCCTTATCTAGGCATTCCAGTTATCCCCATATCCTTTGATATTCCAAAAACTTGTACAGTTGTCTCACATTACCCCTTTTTCTTGTATTATATATTTGGTTGTGAATTTTTGTTTGATTAGTTCACTGATCAGTTTACTCTATTTTTTATGAGTATTTTTCCTCTGTTACCACTTCATATTTTGGTCAAATTCCTTTTTTTAAACTTTGGCCTACTTTTGTAATCCTTATTTCTTTCCTTGGAGGTGTGTTTAGCTTCATCTACAAACCACATACTCTGGTTTTCTTCATTTTTTTGATCTGTTGAAGTTTTTTTTTATCTACTTTTCAATAAGCCTCCATGCATTAGTATGAAAGGTTACAAAAAACCTTAATGTATTCATCTCTTGCAGGATTGATTCTACTCTTATGTATGCTAATAAATAATTTATTTTTATCGTACATAGTGGCAAGGGAATCTACAGTATTAACCAATAATGTAGCCTGTCTGGCCATATTTTTTCCTCTATTTTGTTCATGATAAGAGCTTATATGCTAGCAGTCTCTAGTAATTCCTCTAGTGATAGTTCGATATCTAACATTTTTTCCCTTATGTCATTTAGTAAGGAGTTCATCTCTACTTTATAATTATACCACTTTCCTAAGTTTCCTTCAAACAGTGGTGCCTTCATAAATTCAAAGCTATTTTTTACCTCAGTGCCATCCTCCAGGATCACCTCCTTATCCTGCATATCTTCAAAATATTTGGCCATTAGTAGGAGAGTGGTACAAATGATTTCTAAGTCTTGATCCTTTTGATATAGCAAGCTCCTCATCTCTTCAATAGGAAATTGGATCAATCTAATCTACAAAAATATTTTTGTGATTCCATCAATATTGTCTTGTATCTTAAAAGAGATTTCTCTCCTAATTTTGGAGAGGCAGACTACATAATCGATATCTTCCTTAGTGATGCATGAGCATCCAGTAGCAACAGAGCAATCTTGCATCAACAAAAAATGGTATCAGAGCAATCTTGCATCAACAAAAAAAATTCTAAGTGTTTGCCAAGATGTCACGATATCGCGACAGAGAAAAGTGTTGTGATATTACGACATGTTGCATTTTCGCGGCTTAGGAATGAGAGAGAAGGCACGAAGCAAAAATGTCACGATATCATGACATGTCGTGTTATCGCGACTCAGGAAGGAGAGAGAAGGCATGGAGCAAAAATGTCATGATTTCGCAACATGTCACGAAATCACGATCGAAAGAAGACAGGAAAGGCCAGAGAAGAAAATGTCACGATTTCGTGACATGTCATGAAATCACGACTGAAGGAGCAGAAAGAAAGCAAGGAAGGAAAGTGTCACAATATCACGACATATTGCATTTTTGTGGCCAGAAGAGAAGAGAAATGCAAGGAGAAAAAGTGTCGCGATATCGTGACATGTTGCATTTTTGCGGCCAGAAGAGAAGAGAAAATGCAAGGAGAAAAAGTGTCGCAATATCGCGACATGTTGCATTTTTGCAGCCAGAAGAGAAGAGAAAATGCAAGGAGAAAAAATGTCATGATATCGCGATATATTGGATTTTCACGGCCAGAAGAGAAGAGAAAATTCAAGGAGAAAAGTGTCGCGATATCACGACATGTTGCATTTTTGCGACCAGAAGAGAAGAGAAAATGCAAGGAGAAAAAATGTCGTGATATCGCGACATGTATTTTTGTGGGCCAAAGCAAGGAGAAAGGGCAAGGAGAAAAAGTGTCGCGATATCGCGACATGTTGTATTTTCATGGGCCAAAGGCAAGAAAAATAGCAAGGAGAAAAAGTGTCACGATATCGCAACATATCACATTTTCACGACCAAACAAAAGAAAAGAAAGGGCAGGCGGTTACAAGGGCTGTTATAGAGGAAATTATCGAGCGACAGGTATATCGAACGTCATCATTGGTTGATAGATGGACAGAGTCTACAGTGGCTACACTAGAAAAGCACATGGCACCAAGGTGCAGTGAGAGCAGACGAAGAACAAGAGTCAGAAAGGAAAATGTTTCGAAAGCCAAGACAATGAAGAGGCACGGGAAATGAAACGAAGGGGCCAGAAAAGGGATATGGAGAGTCACACCAAAGATTTTAAAAGGGCAAAGCAAAGACATGCAGAGGGGTCAAAAAATAGCAGAGACAGAGTTGCAGTCAGAAAACTACAGAGGCAAAGTTGCAGACGTGAAGGCAAGAGGGTCATTCTGTGGACCTGTGTAGGCTGTTTTTCTTCCAGAGTTGGAAATGTTGTAATAGAAAAAAAAATAAACTATATTTCAAGATAAAGAATTTTATTTGGTAGATTGATGCCATTATTGTAATTTTTCTAGATTTTTGAATGAGAATTTGAGGATTTGGGGTGAGCGATTTTCGTGTCCCCATCAAGTGGTATCAGAGCGAGAGTTCCTGAGTGTGTGAGTAGATCGCCAAAAGTGAGGCAGTTTGCACTAGGATCTGTGGAAGAGCGGGAGTGCCTGAGTGTGTAAACAGATCACCGGACATGAGGCAGTTTACATTAGGATTTTTGGTTAAGGATTATGAGAAGAGAGTGAGGAAGAATACCTCCACGAAGAAACTATGGTGGCGAAAGAAATGTGGTACCTAAAGAAGATTTTAGAGTTTTGCAGAGGCAAGTGCAAGCCCTGCAAGAGGAGTTGCGAAGAGGGGTTGAGCCAAAGAGAGAAGACCGTAGTGAAGATGAAGCTTGGGAGGTTGATGATCCATCAGATGAAGAAGAAGCAATGGATCCTGCAGAAGCCAGATTAGTTAAGGCCATATCTCGGATCAAGAAGAAGCCAAAGTTTGATGTCTCCACATATTCTGGGAATCTCAATCCAGAGGAGTTGATTGATTGGATCAATGATTTGGAGGAATATTTTGAGTATGAGGAGGTTGTCGATCCAGATCGGATCAAATTGGCAAAAATGAAGTTGAAAGGCCATGCTAGCATATGGTGGAAAGGAGTGTAGCTAGAAAGAAATAGAAGTGAAAATATAACCAGATGGGATCAAATGATAGAGAAGTTGAAGAGATAGTTCATTCCTACAGATTACGAATTGGATCTATTGAGGAAAATGCAGAGTTTGAGACAGTCAAACAAATCTGTCAAAGAATATACAGAGGAGTTTTACCAGATCTCAATCAGAACTAGCCATTCAGAGGCTAACAAGGAGAAGATATCCCGTTACATCAATGGATTGAGAACCAGTATTCAAGAAGAGTTGAGTCTGGTTAGGATTAGCACCATTGAGGATGCTTACCAGTTTGCTCTAAAAGTTGAAGAGAAGCTGAACAGAAGGTTTGAGGGTAAGCAGAAAGGAAGAGGTCATGGAGAAATAACTGGTGGAAGAATAGATGTAGGATGATATGAGAAGAAAGAAGAATCTAGCTTCAGTCAGGATCAGA
This sequence comes from Wollemia nobilis, assembly GCA_028583015.1. Classification (NCBI taxonomy): domain Eukaryota; kingdom Viridiplantae; phylum Streptophyta; class Pinopsida; order Araucariales; family Araucariaceae; genus Wollemia; species Wollemia nobilis. The sequence continues at coordinate 2,078,979 of JAQPPZ010017259.1, read as the reverse complement.
AGGGGGATAATGATTACAAACCCTGTAATCAGAACAATGGTTACCAAAAAAGAAGAGGTAGATATGGAAGAGGAGGATTTCGTGGAACCTGTTTCCTTTGTGGGGAAGAGGGACATCAGGCATATGAGTGTCCCCAACACCCAAAAAGGATGAATAGGAGACCTGAGGGTCATGCCAGAGCTGCTGTAGTAGATGAAGGTGCTGAATCAGAACATTGTGAGGAGGCAGAGAGAGGAGAATTTATGGTCACAAGGAGAACCTTGTTGAATGAGGAGAAAGAACCAAACTAGAGGAAGAGCATGTTCTGCACAAGGTGCAAATGTTTGGGTAAGGTCTGTAATGTTATTATAGATAATGGTAGTACTGATAACTTGGTCTCTAAAGAAATGGTTACCAAGTTACAGCTAGAGAGGAGAAGACACCCGCATCCATACCGGATTGCATGGTTGCAGAAGGACCATAGGGCATTGGTCAGTGAACAGTCCTTAGTCAAGTTTAATATTGGGAGATACTAGGATGAAGTCCTATGTGATATCTTGCCTATGGATGCTTGCCATTTTTTGTTGGGGAGGCCATGGCAATTTGACAGACATGTGGTGCATGATGGGCATGCAGATAATTACTCTCTGACGAAAGGTGGAGTGTGCCACAAGTTGAAGCCATTGAATGTGATGGATGAAAAGAGTTTGCTGACAATAATGAGAGTGGAAGTTGTGGGGTTTGAAGAACTTAAGGGTTTGTACCCTGAAGACCTAGATTTTGCTGAAGCTTGGAGAACTTGTGCAATACCAGTTAAAAAGAAGGTGATAGAACAGTATAGAAGTGAAGGTCACTTCTCAATCCACCTTGGTTGTCTGATGTAGGAGCATCCGGTGGTAGTAGAGCAATATTGCATCAACAAAAAAATTTCTAAGTGTTTGCCTTGATGTCGTGATATCGCGACAGAGAAAAGTTTGACGATATCGCGACATGTTATGTTTTCACGGCTCAGGATGGAGAGAGAAGGCGTGGAGCAAAAATGTTGCGATATCACGACATGTCGCGTTATTGCGACTCAAGAAGGAGAGAGAAGGCACAGAGAAAAAATGTCATGATTTCGTGACATGTCGTGAAATCACGATCGAAAGAAGACGGGAAAGGCCAGAGAAGAAAATATCACGATTTCACGACATATCGTGAAACCACGACCGAAGGAGCAGAAAGAAAGGAAGGAAGGAAAGTGTCGTGATATCGTGACATGTTGCATTTTCATGGCCAGAAGAGGAGAGAAAATGCAAGGAGAAAAAGTGTCACAATATCGTGACATGTTGCATTTTCACGACCAAAAAAAAAGAGAAAATGCAAGGAGAAAAAGTGTCACGATATTGTGACATGTTGCATTTTCGTAGCCACAAGAGAAGAGAAAATGCAAGGAGAAAAAGTGTCACGATATCGCAACATGTTGCATTTTTGTGGCGAAGAGAAGAGAAAATGCAAGGAGAAAAAGTGTCGCGATATCACGACATGTTGCATATTCGTAGCCAGAAGAGAAGAGAAAATGCAAGGAGAAAAGGTGTCGTGATATCGTGACATGTTGTATTTTCGTGGGCCATAGCAAGGAGAAATGGCAAGGAGAAAAAGTGTCGTGATATCGCGACATGTTGTATTTTCATGGGCCAAATGCAAGAAAAAGAGCAAGGAGAAAAAGTATCGCGATATCGCGACATGTTGCATTTTCATGACCAAACAAAAGAAAAGAAAGGGTAGGCGGTTACAAGGGCCGTTATAGAGGAAATTATCAAGCGATGGGTATACTGAACGTCATCATTGGTTGACAGGTGGACAGAGTCTACAGTGGCCGCACTGGACAAGCACGTGGCACCAAGGTACAGTGAGAGTAGATGAAGACCAAGAGTCAGAAAGAAAAATGTTTTGAAAGCCGAGACAACGAAGAGGCACGAGAAATGAAACGAAGGGGCCAAAAAAGGGAGACAAAGAGTCATGCCAGAGATTTTAAAAGGGCAAAGCAAAGACATGCAGAGGGGTCAAAAAATAGTGGAGACGGAGTTGCAGTCGGAAAACTACAGAGGTAGAGTTGCAGACGTGAAGGCAAGAGGGCCATTCTGTGGACCTGTGTAGGCTATTTTTCTTCTAAAGTTGGAAATGTTGTAATAGAAAAAAAAAACTATCTTTCAAGATAAAGGATTTTATTTGGCATATTGATGCCATTATTGTAATTTTTCTAAATTTTTGAATGAGAATTTGAGGATTTGGGGTGAGCGATTTTGGCTCCCCATCAATTAGTTTCAATAGGTAGTAATTATGTGATGGTTGCTCTAGATAACTATTATTGCAAGTTTTTAATCATGACCTACATTTCTATTATTTTGCTATCTTTTTCCTCCAGTTGACTCCTCAAATTCTTATTTTTCTAGAGAAGATGTTTTGTAGTTTTCTCTTGCAAGGCTTTGTTCAATTTGACCATGTCATCATCTTCTCCCTATAGTGAAATATCTCCTATGTTATCATCAATTTAGAAGGAAAAAGGTTTCTATGGAGTAGGTATAGATATTTTCACCATGGATATCTTGGATATGTCTTCTTATGTTCATGCGACAAAAATTTCTTCCATGCCACCCATTCTTTCTATCATCTACAATTCCTAATCACTGGCAGCACTGAAAACTATTTCTTCCTCCACCCTTTCTAGTGTGACCTTTGCTTAAGTTAGGGCCAACTTGGCCTTCTTTGTTTTAGGGGGAGGCATAACTTCTTGTAATTTAACCTGATGTCATATGAATATGTCCCCAAAACCATCTGCACTTATCATGTTCATTTTTATTATTGGTGGGTTTAAACTTCTTTTTCATTGATATTCAGAGACCTGGGGATGGATTTTGGGGCTAACTTTATCACACTAGTAAGGGCTAACAACTTATTAGAAATAGGAAATATAGCATACTTCTTTGAAGTTATAAGTTCCTATGAAGGTACGATGGAAATCTCATTTCCTTTCTTTGTATTAGATCCTATAGGGGTTTCCTGGGAAGTGCTAGGTGCTACCTCTATCCTAAGGTGAGATCTCTCAAGGACCTAAATTTGGTGCTCTATGATATCTACCATATTCACTAAAATCTCAATTTGATCAATACCTTGATCTTTTATGATTTTCAGTATAGCATCTTCACGAACTATCGAGGTTGTTGTAGGGAAGAGAGGGGTTTTTTCATCCACATAAATCCTTCTTATTGATATTAACTCTGGGGGTATTCGTATGGATTTTAAACTTGTGAATTACCTCTTTTTTCAAAAGGGAATTTTTCCCATATATTGTGTAAGTCTTACCACTTCTCCATGGATTCCAAGATTTCTTCTTCATATTGATATTTTATGTGGTGAACACAAGCGTACTTGTGAGTTCTCATCATCTCCATGTATTTTTCAGTAGGATCATAGGGCCTCCAAGTTACTTCCTCAAAATATAGGTTTTCCAAATCATACATACCTTTAAATAGGGTTGTATATCTTGAAAATATGTAAAAACTTACAAGGAACATTGAGCCAAGGGACCCTACCATGATTCTTCACTAACCTCATTTTGGCCTCTTCTACAACCTGTCTCACAAGTTCTAGGGCAGCCAGAGAGAAAGGGTAGTACATGGGTAACAACTTAGGGGGAATTTTTACCCCATAAAGTCTAATGTATGTGAAATTTTTTGAGAGGAAATAATCCCCTATTTTTTTCTTTAAGGAAAGCTTTGACTCCAAGTCCCATTCTCTCAGGGATGTCACCCGTTAGGATCCAATGAATCTCCACCATGAAATTATCACAAAACCACCCTAAGTGAGAGAATCCTTCATGCATATTCCAGAACTTATTCTGGACATAGGTACTCTCTATGGCTCCCATAATTTCTTTACTTTGGTCTCCTAACTACCCAGATATTAAGTGCATGAGGATTGAGCAGTGGGAGAATGGGGCATTTCACTCCTTTGCTCCAAAACTACCTTTTTTAACTCTCTTAACTATGAGTGTATTTTCCTGAACAATTCTTCTTCCCAGGTGTAGATGGGGGGATTTTTTCTCCTATTATTCTATGCTATTAAATTAGGGAAAAAATGGTGCACCTAAGAGTGATAAACAATATGCATCTATCGCTAATTATTGATGTGCATCAAAACAGAAGCATGCAAGTAAAAGTGGAAAAGACACCAAATTGCAAGAAATGAAATAAAAGGAAGTTTATTTCTATTAATTTGTTGGTTAAAAACCATGGTTACATAAATATCCCATTGAGGGCTTCAGATTGATACAATTGTTTACAAAATTATGGGGTACCCAAAGGATCAAGTCCTTTTAAAGAAGCTCGCGTGCACTTCAAATGTCTTTCCTCGTAACCACAATTGAGGTGGGAGAACCTATGATGCCATAGCTTAATTCTATGATCTTGTTCTCTTTCCTTGTATGATGTAGAAACCTGCACCTACACACAAGGAGATCAGAATCGTTAAATAGCAAGTGTGTATGATGAAAACATGTAATCCCCACAAGCACTGAAAGACTATAAAACTTGAATATGAAATATGCCTATCTTAATCAACTTTAAATAACTTGAAATTACATAAGTATGTGAAATAGATGGTTTTGGAAAGATAATACTAAACATAAAACCGAAATTGCATTCGATGGCATGGCGTAATTGCAGTAGATCTTCAAAGCCTACAAAACCCAAAGTAAGCAATTTTTGCCCCTAAACATATCCAAAATGCATGAAACTTGGAAAGAATACATAAAATGACATTTCAAGACAACCAATGTGGTTATATTTGTAAAATAAATAATAGTTTCAGATGCATCTCCAGATGATCTCCGTAGACCTGCATAAGACCCTACAAAACACTAAAAAAGCGATATCTCACTCAATATAGCTCCAAAATACATGAAATTTTGAAAGTATAATCATATGGTAATCTAGAATCTAACTAAAAAGGAATAGTAAAAAAATCATACACATATCTATCCTCGTACCGGGGTGAGATGGTTGGGACTGTCACAGACTAGGGACCATCCTAGGGTGGGACGACCACTAGTTCTACACTTATTTTATCACTAATTCCTCTGTGAATTTGAAAGGGACATTCTAAATAGTATTGTGATCAAATTTGGTGGTAAAACTCACTCATATGGTTTGGTTTTGGAATCAAATTGTGCCTCCTAGATCACTCACAAACCTCCTTTGCTAGGTAAATATTCTGAGTTAAAAAGGCACAAAATGGTGAGGGGAAATCTTGGTCACACTCCATTGCTATGTCTCAAAATTCCTATCTTTTTTGTGTGGAAAATTGATCCACTTTAGGAAGCCTTTGGGTAAAAAGGCATGTGAGGGCATGCAGGGCAAGAGGCGCCATTTGGCCAACAGGGTGGCATGCATTGGAGGAGGAAGAGAATCTCCCTATTGGCCTCTTACATGTAGCATGTCATAAGGATGCTATGTCCTCTGAATTTCATGCTTGAATAGGCAAGGCAAATGGAAATTTTTGGGCACCATTTGTCCAAATTTAACTTTTTGAGAGTCAAATCTTGTGGTTGTCCCACCCCAAGATGGCCAGTTTGCCACCATTCCAGGGTGGGATTGCCACAAACGATGACCGTACCAGGGTGGGATGGTCATGCCTATGTGGCCCAAAATCTCCCAAAAGTGGGGTAGATCCTTCTAAGAGTGGTTAGGACCACTAGTAAACCTTTGAGGGTTTCCCAAAGGGGCCATATGGTGTCAATTAATTAGTGTTTTTTATTGCCTAATAGGATTGACCAGATTCTAGTGTCTACAAATGCCTCTTTTTGAGATGAATTATGTGCAACATAGGACTGAGCAAAAATAAATGACTTAAATACTAAATTATTATGGTTATTCAATAACCTAACCAACTTTAAATGCCCCAATCATGGAAAGAGCATGCGTTCTTGAATCCTTGCTTCAAGTAAAACCTTGTATTTCAGGTTTACTTGATCTTGGACATTATTCAGTTCATGAAGAGGTGAGGCCCATGATCCTTCGTGCTTTATAATTCCAAGCATTTGGAATTTTTTTATTGTTTTCTACCCCAAGTAGAGGCATGATTGTCTTTGTCAAAGATTCGTTGAACGAACACAATTTGCATGATTGAGTGTGTGAATGATGATTGTGATTATGGATGTGCTAAGTATGACTACCCCCTCAAGTGATGAGTCTATGAGGGAGTAACCAGTGATAAAAGTGATGAGTCAGTTGACACATATAACTTTGCTAGGGTTTCCTCCAATTTTACTCATTGAAAAATGAAGTATTTTTTAGAGGATTTTGTTGATTTTGCTGATGTTGTATGGAAGAAAGGAGCTGAAAACTTCATTCCCATAGGGTGGTCCAGCCAAAATGGCCTTCTTAGGGTGTGAAGTAAATACTTTTATACTTATCCATGGTTACTTTAGGTTCATGTAGATGCCTATTGAACTTTGACCATATTTAAGCTATTTTTTGTGGGTTTTGGACCCTTTTCTTTAATGTTTGTGTTATTTTTGAATTTTGATTGTTCAATTGTTTTTGAATTTTGGATTTTTGATGATATTTCATGGAATAATACCTCGTCAATGTTATATTTACCAGTCATAAAAAGGGTATGCATCATAGAATCATTGCTTTCAACAAGTTAAGGAACTTGATTTTGGTAATATTTGGAATATTGGCAAACAAGCTTAAGTCTAATCCTAGCCTTGGTGGTAATTAGGAGATAAGCTTAATAAGATAAGCTTAAGTAAAATCCTAGCCTTGAAGACAATTAGGAGATAATATTAAGTCTATAATTTAGCCTTGGTGGCAATTGAAAGACGATATCAAGTCTACACTTTAGCCTTGGTGGCAATTGGAAGACAAGCTCAAGTTTGCACTTTAGCCTTGGTGGCAATTGGAAGATGAGCTCAAGTCTGCATTTTAGCCTTGGTGTAAATTGGAATATGAGCTCAACTCTGCACTTTAGCCTTGGTGGCAATTGGAAGAGGAATTCAAGTCTGCACTTTAGCCTTGGTGGTAATTGGAAGACGAGCTCAAGTCTACACTTTAGCCTTGGTGGCAATTGGAAGACGAGCTCAAGTCTACACTTTAGCCTTGGTGGTAATTGGAATATGAGCTCAAGTCTACACTTTAGCCTTGGTGGCAACTGGAAGATGAGCTCAAATAAAATCCTAGACTTGATGGCGATAGGATACAATATTACTAGTTTGCTTGAATATGCTTTTGATATTTTACTTATTTGCTCCAAGCAAGGAGGGTGCATGATTGTTTTTAGAAATGATTCGTAAGATGAACATGATTAACTTGATTAAGTTATCAATTGTTGATTTAGATTATATATTTTTATTATGGCCAATGGGTTTAGTGGATGCCGTTGGGGCATTTTTGGGGTGATCTAGATGATCATAGACTAAGCATGTTGGGTTGACCAAGTGGTTTGGATGTACCCTTGGAGAATTTTGGGGTGATCTAGATAGTCATAGATCACCTAGGAGTATTTTGGGTTGACCAAGCCATTTGGAGATACCCTTGGAGAATTTTGGGGTGACCTAGATGGTCATAAACCACCTAGGGGCATTTTGGGTTGACCAAGCAGTTTGAAGATACCCTTGGAGCATTTTGGGGTGACATAGATGGTCATAGACCACCTAGAGGTGTTTTGGGTTGAACAAGTGGTATGTAGATACCCTTGGAGCATTTTGAGGTTGATTGCTTATTTTTTTAATTGCTTATTATGGGAGGTATGATACCAATAATGCCCCAGTTGATGTTTAAAATATTTGTGTGATTTGCAGTTGTGTGCTTTTGGACCATTAGATGCATTATATGTTTTGATTTATGGATGTATTAATTGATGTAATGCCTATTTATGATGTGAATATGCTATATGTATGCAATGTATTGATGACATGAACTAGCCATATGATAAATGTATGATTGGATTGTGTGATCTAGATGTGTAGATTCTCTACTATGTATACATATATGAATGCAATGGTGAATGTTAAATGCATGTTGATTTTGATTCAAATTTTTATGTACTTAATTCATGTTGATATGACATGGTAAATGCAATGTATGTAATGCATTATGTACATGATGCTGATCTAATGCAAATGAACTTGTATGCTTTATTCACTTAAAACATAAGAAATGAAATTAATATGTGTTTAACAATCTAATGGATGACACTATAGAATGTATGAAAATCATGAATGAAAATGATAACTCTTATAATAATTAATCATTTGAGCATCCATATGTGAAATGAGATGATTGTGAGATGTGTAAATATGTATGATTGATGTAATGATCTATTGCTATTAGGGATTTTTTGAGGTTTTCCATGAGACTCAAACACCCTAATTGGCTTGTCAAAAGTTATATAATGAATATACTAGACTCCTGAAAAATAAAGTTTTGTTATGAAAGACCAAGATATTCATTATCCCTATGTGTGAAAATGAATATATTAGATGAGATATAAGACTACCTCATTGCCAGGTGGGACTCATTTAGCCCATTACTGTAATGAGGATCACCCTATGTTCATCATGATCCTAAGTTTGGAATAAATTGGATTAGACCACTAGGTAGTATAGGTTACCAAAATATAGCTCATCCGCATGCAAACATTGGTCTGTACACATTCAAGAAGCTACTGTGATAGACATATCATCATGCGTAATAATACCGCCATTTCCAAGCCGAATTGATGCCACTGAACCTATAATGAGGATCACCTTATGGTTTTTCAAATGCCGAGAATTCCAGGGATTCAAGTTCAATACTCCCTTATTTTATTTTATATAATTTCAGGGATGTTTGCTCATATGTAGTGATGAAAATCACTATTTATTTTGTATTTTATTTTCCTTGAGCAAGGGATTTGGAGAGTGGTGATAATCACTGTTTATTTTTGCTTTTGATTTTTGATTTTTTTGGGATTTTGCTTTTGATAGTGGTGAAAACCATTGTTTATTTTGGGGAATTGGTTAAGGAGGAGCTTGTACTTTTGCCAATTCTTAGCATTCATGAACCATCTGCACAAGGGGGTGAGCAGGATAAAATTTTCACTTAAGGTAACCTAAACAACTTTGTAGGTTTCATATTTCCTTGTTTAAACTAGGATTATTAGTGTTTCATTAGTGATGGGATTTTGAGATATGCTAGGTGCTATCAGAACTAGACCTCATCTTCTAAAATTGAAGATAGCTTTCTACAAAATCTGAGAAGATCACTAGGTATGGCTAAATAACTAGAAAACCCTAGTACATTCCTTATAGCAACAAGAAGGGGTTGTGTTGAAAAAAGCACAATTACTCACAAGGGTGAATGTATGATGATTATTTTGTGGATGCATGATTGGTATACAAACATGGTGTCATTTGTAATATTGTAAACACAACCTATCTTAATGCAAATGCAATGGATGAACATGCCTAATGTGATGCAAGTAAATGAATGCATATGCAAAATGTAAATGCAAATGTTTTTGTGGTTTTAATATTTAAGATTGTTTTTGGAGTTTATTGCTTTTTTATTTGTTTGAAATTTTGATGTTTTCCATTGTTTTTGAATTTTGAATACTTTAAATTATTTTTGAAATTTTTATTATTTCAAATGTTTTTAGATTTTGATTATTTTTAATGTTTTGTGAGGGAAGGCCTAATACCTTAGGCACCCCCAGTGTGTGTGCTACTCAATGAAAGTGAGAGAGGTGTGATACCTTTAGAGTTCTCACTATGCTTCGTTGGTTGTGATGTGGATGGTGGAGAAGGTATGCTACCTTTGGGTTCCCCTACGTGCATTTTTTCCACTACAATATAGTCAACAATGCCCATGTTTCTATGAGACAAGATGGTTGTAGGTGAAACATTGGATGAAATCATCGGTTATGCGGACTGATTTTAAAATTCCTGGTCCTTTGCTACAATACTAATCATTACCATAGACTCTTGGGGAGGTGGGTTGTTATGCACCTGATTAGGTTGCTCAACTTGGTTGGCAGGTGTTGTGTTTGCTTTGAGTATGGACTAGAGGTCTTGGAAGACCCCTATTGGTTTGTTTTTTAGAGCAAGAGGATTACCCATTGGAAGCTCTTGCCTCTCGTTCATATTCTAAACTACATCTCTAAAGGGATAATATGTTTGGATGTCATGGCCTCTTTATCAATGGTAAACACAGTATATATTTTACCTATGCACCTTGGTTCTACACTTATTAGATTTCAATGGATGGATCTCGGGAAGCATGATTACTTACATCTCATAAAATCGATTAAAGATTGATGCTAAGGGCTCTAACAAGTGAGTATATTGTCTTTGATTTTTTTGCATGTGATTTTTGGCTAATGGAGATTAAGCCTGGTAATTAGGCTGCACTAATAATTACGATGGTGGATCTCAGTTTGAGGGTTTAGGGATACTCAAAACCACTTGATTGATTAGGGTCAAATTTTGTTGCGTGTTACTATCTTTAATGTTCTTGTTTGGTTATTCCCCTTTGTGGAGTTAAAAATCACCTCTTCAACCTTGATATCCTAAATGATTTGGACTTGTGCTAAGGCCTCCTCAAATGTTTTATACCATTGTAATTGTAAGAGAAGTGAAATCTTCTTCGAACAACTTCTACTAAACATTCAAATGATTTCTATTGTGGGTAGGGTGAAAGGTAGTTTTGACATGGTTAGGTACCTAGGAATAGATATTTGGGGATATATTATTATATTGTATAAGGGTTGGCATGGGCCACACATAACCCAAGGTTGATTATATTATAATATTATATTATATTATAATATAATATTATATTATAATATAATATTATATTAGTAGTAGGCTCCCCAAAGTAGAATAAGAATATGGATATATAAAGAAGAGATATTTGTTATTGTAATCATTGAAGAATAATCTTATGTAATCATCTATGCCTACTAAGGGGCCTCTCACCTTGGGAGATCTTGTGGAGTTATTCCTTCCTTAAGAATTATTATTGGTGTTTCCCTACCTTAAGGGTATTATCTATCTCTCTCTCACTTATGGATTGTTATTGTGGATAATTATTTGTGGATGAATGATTTGATATTTTTACATATTGGTGATTGATTTATGTTAATAATAAATAAGTTCTACATGTGGTATCAGAGCAACGATTTTGGCAAAGTGGGGATTTTTATGTGAAATTGTAGAATTAGGGCAATTTTTTTTTAGAAAAAAAGTCTCATATTTTAGGAGCCATATCTCTGCACAAGTTTGTTTGATTTAGGTGATTCTTAGATTAGATTGTGCAAAATTTGAAGAGATTTAAAATGAGTGGTCATATGAAGGAATCCGAGCAGTATTGAGGGAGATACGACCTTTTGAATTTAGTTATCCGAAACAAGGATAGTGATGAATTTCGCAGATTTTTTTTTTTTTGAAAAATATCTCATATTTCAGAAGCCATATCTCTACGAAAGTTTATCCGATTCAAGAAATTATTGGATCAGTTTGTGCAGAATTTGAAGAGCTTTAAAATGAGTGGTCATATGAAGGAATTCGAGTAGTATTGAGGGAGATACGACCTTCTAAATTCAGTCATCTAGAAAAAGGGTAGTGAAAAATTTTCAAATCACAAATTTCTTGAAGACGCAATTTGTTTAATTCGGGTAAGCAAATCAGTTACAATTTATTTTGTTGGGAAGAAAAATTGTAGATCTAGTTGTCTATGTATATTTTTAGCTTCAAATTGGTGGGAAGATATTTATTTCCATAAAACCCTAGTTTGCATTAGGGCATGATATATATTGTCAAAAAACCCTAGTTGCATTAGGGCATCAACTATGTCATTTAACCTATTTAATGGAGAAAATGATATTGATGTGAGAGAGTGGTTGAAAATAGTAAAATCTCAATGTGAAGACACGTTCAAATATGAATTTTATAAATTTTTTAAGGGTGAAGCATTACAATGGATAGACAACCTTACTAGGGGTAAAGGCTTGTACAAATGGGATCAAATTGAATCGAAATTCATGAGCACATGGGTATCTATTCAATTACAAAGAAAGTTAGATTCTAAGAAATATCTTAAGAAAATTCTTAAGGAGAGAGATAAAGAGATAGATAACATGTGGGATTTCATTGAAGACCTTGAAAATAAACTATAGGGAATTCAAAATGAGCGGAATGCGATATAAGGATAATGGGAAGTTTTCAAGAAACAAAATGAAGACTATGAAAAATAAATAAAATTACTCAATAAGAAAGAGGAAAAGGTCAAGGAAGATCAAAAAAATGTCAGTATGTAGATAGAGAAAACCATACCTTTGGTAGAAGATAAATTAGAAAAGGGAAAAATGAATTTGTTTGAATCTAAAAATTCTATTTTGTAGGTTTATGGAAGCATTTAAAAGGAACAGGTTATTATTTCCATTGACCCTGGTAGCAGATATAATTTTATTAATATTGCTTTGGCTAAGAAGTTGCAATTTCAAACAACAAAAATTAAGGACATATAGCTAGAGGGTGAGCATGTTCATATTTTTGAAGATTTGAATATCACCATGGATAAATATGTTTTACATTCATATTTCTATGCTATTGAGATGGATGAGGAGGATATTGTTCTTGGTTATCCTTGGTTAGATTCTTTGGGTACTGTTAACCTTAATGTGCAAAAGAAGTTTATGAAGTTATGGTACAGGAAAAACAAGATAACATTGTAGGATATTTCTCAGCTTAAGGAGCAAGGATCCAAGGAAAATTAAGAAGTGGTTGTAGAGAAACAAATTGAAGAACCTAAAACAGAATACAAGAAGGCAGTAGCAGCAACAAATTCCATGGAAGAAGTAGCAGTAACTGATTTAGTGGAAATGACAATAATAGAGTCTAAGGAAGCTTTGATAGAAGAGCACAAGGACACACCAAACAAAGAGAACATGAAATAACAATGTGTAGAAGAATTTAAAGCAATGGAGCCCAATGTTGTAAAGTCAAAGAAGGTAGAACATCAAGTTAAGGTTACACCATATCGCCATCCACACCACCATGAGCAGCAACAATCTTGGAGGTATGGTTTAAGATAACAATATTATGGTTCCACATGGAATCATAAGGGCACCAACTATGGCATAGTTTGGAAAAGAAAGTATAGTAATCCTAGTTTTTAGAGTAGTTTATCAGCATCAAGAAACAAGTGGACCTATCATTCAAGTTATCAAAATACAATAGTAGAAGCATGGAGCCAACGAAGCAGATTTGGATACTCAAGTAACAAAATGGTATACCAACATCAATGTGTTTCACTTGGATGGATGGATGATAAAGATTGGTACCAGTTGCTAACATTGCTTAGCAAATCATATTATCATGTTTCTTCATATATTTTGAGGATGAAATATTTGTGAGGGTGGCATGGTAGGGTACCTAGGAATAGATATTTGGGGATATATTATTATATTCTATAAGGGTTGGCATGGGCCACACATAACCCAAGGTTGATTGTATTATAATATTAGATTATATTATAATATAATATTATATTAGTAGTAGGCTCCCCAAACTAGAATAAGAATATGGATATATAAAGAAGATATATTTGTTATTGTAATAATTGGAAAATAATCTTATGTAATCGTCTATGCCCATGAAGTGGCCTCTCACCTTGGGAGATCTTGTGGAGTTATTCCCTCCTTAAGGATTAATATTAGTGTTTCCCTCCCTTAAGGGTATTATCTATCTCTCTCTCATTTGTGGATTGTTATTATGGATAATTACTTGTGGATGAATGATTTGATATTTTTGCATATTGGTAAATGATTTATGTTAATAATAAATAAGTTTTGCAACATGACATCACCTTTCTCCATCTATTACCATACTCCATGACTGGTTCATCATCAAGTTGACGAAGGCCAAACAAGTCAATCAAGTTTATCGTTTTCTTAGCACTAGAGGCAAAACATCCCAAAAATGCATCGGCCAATTGCTCAAAGGTGTTTATGCTATGATGTGGTAGATGATTATACCATTCTAAATCATCCCTAGATAATGTTGTAAGGAATATTTTTAACATCAAAGGGTTTTAATATTGAAGATGAGAGCACGTAAGGATGAAGCTTGTCACATGCTCTTCTACATCTTCATCATCTTTGAAAAAATCAAGTTTGGGCATCTATAAATTCAATGGGTATGTCAGTGATGACACTGATGTATGGAAAGATTGATTACTAAGCTGCTTTAGTGTGGTTTTTTGATAACCCAAAATTTAATCTGGCTTTTCTAATGCCTTTAATCGATTATTTAGAACTTTGTATGGCCCTGATGACATGATATTATCATCCTGTTATCACCCTTGATTAGATGAAGGAGGTCACTTTTATGTTGAGGTGGATGATAAGTATGATCATTATGTACCTCATCACAACTGGGTTCAGGGTAAGCATCTATTTGATCCTGATGTTCCCATTGGGACTCTTCATATGATTCCTCCTCATATTGATGTTGGTTTTGTTGAGGAGTATGAAGCCTTTGATGATAACCAAATAATGGACTTTTATGTTGAACATGATTTTGGCGTGGCCAAGGGGGAATATTTTGAGACTGTATCGAGTGCCTTTCCCATTGTTGAATCCTATAGGTGCTATGTGTAAGCACAACTTTACGTAATGCATTTTGCAATTGCTCTTGATGTATCTTTTGTTGTTCTTGTATCTTTTGTTGATACAAATTTTGTAGGTGTGCTCATTGTGAGTCCACCCATTATTGATTTAATTGTTTTTTATCCAATTGGAATTGATCCATATGTTGTTGTCTATGAAGATTTCGCCTAAGTGTATGATGAGTATGATCTCATTGCTTAGTTGTTTTGGGTTTGTGTGCTCTTCCTTGTATTTGAAATATGTATGGGTTTATCACATCTTTCCCCCTAGTAGGATCAATTATTTTTTTTCCATACTCCCTAAGGGTTGTATTGACCTGATACTCTGGTTTATGAATTGGCTTTGTATATTTTTATGATGTAGAGCCATCATGCGGTTGCAGAAATTACTCTTCACAAGGAGTAGGAGGATGACTTGGGTCTTCTTCCTCATCTATGAGGAAAGTTTCATATTTAGTTTTGGATGTAAACTCTACATATTCAGGCTATGTAGAAGCATGATGTGTGTATGTTGAGTGCTCTCTATGAGGAGTATGGGGGTGACTTGATCGATTAGATGGGGTGGTTTGCTCATCTAGGCTAGGCCATGGTGTACTCTCATGTTCATATTTTGATTGATGTATAGAGCAAGCTGGGGTGTGAACCCGTGATATTGACCTATTAGATCCCTCAATGGGCATTATTTGCTATATAGAATTCTATTAGGATATCCAATTTAGGAAGTTTTCCTTGAGTAACTATGGGTTCTTCCCTAGTACGAGTATCTCGAAGGTTTATCCCCATGAGGATTTTATTGTTGTTATGATAAAACTTAGGATGCCATTTAGGGATGGGCATGTCCTTTGGAATTATTTGGAGATATTCACTAGTTATGGAACTTGAATCTCTTTTCGAATTGGAGGTCTTGTTTTTAATCACTTTTGGACCAAATTTGTAAAAGAGGGGTCCATTGGCTATTTTTAGAAAATTTTGACTTTTTGAAAAAAAGTTGTGTCATATACCAAAATGATCAGTGTGATGAGCTGATCACAATGGGCTATGAATTTGAAAAGTGACATCCAGCTCAATTTTGGAATATTTGTCCAATCGGGACCCATGGGGAAATGCCCACTTTTAGGATTTTTTGGAAAATTTCGAAGCATGAAGAGTTAGACTCAAAATTTTTGTGAGAGGTGCAGAAGGAGCTAACTAAGATAACAAAACACATTTGGAAATTTTTGGGGTTGTCTAGACCATTTTATTATTTTTTTAGTGTAGTTTTTCTCTATTTTCAGCTTTGAAAATTGAGTAATCATAAAACCAACATAATTTTTTCATTATAGCTCTTATTTGCACGATTCTCGGTCCTTTGTATGCAGA
Organism: Wollemia nobilis; assembly: GCA_028583015.1. Classification (NCBI taxonomy): domain Eukaryota; kingdom Viridiplantae; phylum Streptophyta; class Pinopsida; order Araucariales; family Araucariaceae; genus Wollemia; species Wollemia nobilis. The sequence goes on along the minus strand of JAQPPZ010017259.1, from coordinate 2,062,951 downwards.
ATCAAAAAGTATATTTTTACTTATTTTTTTCAATAAATTTCCTTGAAAATTTTGGGTTAGGGTTTGGTCCCAAATCAAGGATCTTAGGTTGATTACCCAAAAAATAAGTAAATTAGATGTGTATGATTATATATTTTAAATATTAAGAAGACACAATTAAATGATCAAAGAAGCACACAAGCAAACAATGTGATTATCTCCTTTAAATTTTAGATGTAAATCCCTATGCTGTTTTGTGTGTTTGAATTTTTTATTGCTCTTGATTTCTTGTTTGTGATTTGGACTTAGAATGAGGAACTCAACCAAGGTGGTGGCTAGGAAAACTAGTGCCAAACATGAGGTTCTCCAAAGAGTCTAGGGTACACCGCTTAAAATCCATAATAAGTGGAGGGTTCACCTAGCTATTCCATTCTGAAATGACAAGTGTTTCCAAAAGTGGGAGGGATTTTGAACACCAGTGACCTATTCCATATTGAGATATGCCCTATTCCATCTAATGTATCTAGGGTGCAATCCAATGGAAGGAGGTGAAATCCAATGTCACCGGTCTGAATTGGGGGTTGGTGATGAAATCCAACCTTACCAATGTTATTATGATACATGCAAGTGTGTGTGGTTCCTTTTAATATTTAAGAAAGTAAGCAATGAAGAACTCAATAATGATTCACTAAATGCATACAAAAAGGTATGTTTTACTTTTAGAAAGCTAGATAAAAATATACCTACAAGATGTAAAAACCCTAAATGATGGCCTACCCATTAGGTAGCTGACATACAAGCAAATCATACAAGGGCATCATAACTTAACTCATTTTTTATCTTTCTTATTTTTTTTTGCATTTATAATAAAAGGAAATTATATTTCTACCTTCCTGGCAAACAAAGCATGTAAGAAAAATCAAACTTCAGCAAATTCTGACTCTGTAACAGAAATTAGAAAGTTCAGTACCTACCTTATCACTCAAGGAACCTATTGTTTCTAGCAATTGAGCAGAAAAGGCTTTGTTTTGTGGCTGTACCAAGGTGGGACGACTGCAAATTTTATGGCCATCCCAAGATGGGATGGTTGTGTGGTTGTCCCAGGGTGAGCCAATGAGCAGTCTAGAGGTCATTTCAGGCCAGGATTGCCAATACCTGCAACAAAAACCAAGCAAAAAATTTACGTTAAACCTTTATAAAATAAATAGGAACAGGGTCCCACCATGATCACCATTGAAGTAGGGAAGAAATAGTACACCTAAGAGTGATAAAAAATATGCATCTATCGCTAATGATTAATGTGCATCAAAACGAAAGCATGCAAGAAAAAGTGGAAACGATACCAAATTGCAATAAATGAAATAAAATGAATTTTATTTCATTTAATTTGTTGGTTAAAAACTATGGTTACATAAATTTCCCCTTGAGGGCTTTGAATTGATACAATTGTTTACAAAATAATGGGGTTCCAAAGGATCAAGTGCTTTCAAAGAAGCTTGCTTGCACTTCCAATGTCTTTCCTTGTACCCACAATTGAGGTGGGTGAACCTATGATGCCATAAATTCATTCTATGATCTTTTTCTATTTAATCATAATAATTAAATAGCAAGTGTGTATGATGAAAATATGCAATCCCCATAGGCACTAAAAAGACTAGAAAACATGAATATGAAAGACACCTATCTAAATCAACTCCAAATCACTTGAAATTTTAGAGGTATGTGAAATAGATGGTTTTGGCAAGATATTACTAAAAATAGAACCAAAATTGCATCCGATGGCATGGCATAATCATAGTAGACCTTCGAAGCCTACAAAACCCAAAGCAAGCAATTATGCCCCTAAACATATCCAAAATGCATGAAACTTGGAAAAAATACATAAAATGACATTTCAAGACAACCCATGTGGTCATATTTTCAAAATATATAACATTTTTAGGTGCATATCCAAATCATCTCCGTAGACCTACATAAGACCCTATAAAACACTAAAAATGTGATCTCTCTCAATATAGCTCCAAAATGCATGAAATTTGGAAAGTAGCATCATACGGTAATATAGAATCTAACTAAAAAGGAATAGTAAATAAATCATGCACATATATATCCTCATCCTAGGGTGGGATTGTTGGAACTGTCATAGACTGGGGACCATCCTAGGGTGAGATGGCCACTAGTTCTGCACTTATTTTATTACCAATTCCTCTGTGAATTGGTAAGGTACCTCCTAAATAGTGTTGAAATCAAATTTAATTGTAAAAATCACTCAGATGGTTCATTTTTAGAATCAAATTGTACCTCCTATATCACTCGCAAAACTCCTTCGCTAGGTAGAGATTCTGAGGGAAAAAAGGTACAAAATGGTGAGGGGAAATCTTGGCAACACTCCATTACTATGTATCAAAACTCCTATATCTTTTTTGTGTGGAAAAATGATCCAATTTATAGCCAAAGGAAGCCTTTGGGAAAAAAGGCATGTGAGGGCATGCAGGGCAAGAGGCACCATTTGGCCAATAGGGTGGCATGCATTGGAGGGGGAAGAGAATATCCCTATTTGGCCTCTTACATGCAACATGTCATAAGAATGTTGCATCCTCTAACTTTCATGCTTGAATAGGTAGGGAAAATGATATTTTGTGGGTGTTATTTGTCTAAATTTGACTTTTTAGGAGTGAAACCTTATGGTTGTCCCACCCCAAGATGACCAGTTTGCCATCATCCCAAGGTGGGATGGCCATAAACTGTGATTGTCCTAGGGTGGAAAGGTCATGCCTATGTGGCCCAAAAGCTCCCAAAATTGGGGTAGAGCCTTCCAAGAGTGGTTATGACCACTAGTAAAACTTTGAGGGTTGCCCAAGGGGGCCATATGGTGTCAATTAACAAGTGATTTTGATTGCCTAATTGAATTGACCAGATTTTAGTGTCTACAACTACAAGGTAAAAAATATTTCTCCCTATGATACTGAGTTTTTCAACTCCTAAAATGATGTTAATCATGTCACAAAAATCCCTAACCCAGGTTTTGAATGTAGTTTTCCTAATGGGGAATTCATATTGTACAGGCTCATATGGCTTAATTTTTTTTTTGAAATTTTCTAAATTAGTTAACCTATAGGACTGTATTTCAATTACCTAGAGAAATAGCGACATGTTTGAAGGTGTCAAGTTGAAGACTCTTTAGATGAACTTGGTTGTGATGCCAAACACTGGTTGGTCTTTGTTGTCATAAAAATTCTTGGTGTTCTCATCGTAGGCCACTGCCAACCATGCCATCAGGTTTGAAGAGTAGTATACTCTAGGACATATCAACTTTCGTACATTGTTGGTCCATCGATTGCTCTTGGGAATGCCCTGGTTTTTTTATTTCCATGCCTTGAAGAACAACTCAGCTAGCAACCATGGGACACAGTGTTTAATCAAAATTTAAGGCATCTAGGCAAAATATTTACCAATTTAAAATCTGTGCACCAAGGATAGTGCTTATTGGCAGATATAGTTCACCTTGTGCATTGTCATTGAGATCCCAAAACCTGCATGGTCATTAGTCCAATGGTATACATATAAAATCCTGATTAATTAGATTAATATCGAGCATTAGACCAAAAAATTTAGGTTTAGTAATAAATTGATTTAAAACACTTAGTCTGAAGCTTTATAACTCCCGATCGTACTCATTATTATCAAAGGGAGAAATATTTAGTAATGCATTAAAACAACATATAATCTAGATTAATTAAAATTGATTGGTGATTAAAACTACTAAGAGTTTCCTATTAACCCACAAATACTTTAAATTTTGATTATCTCTCCACACACTCACCACTATATCAAATGATGGATACACACACCCATTGAATTATTTAGATATGCACGCGGGTTGATAGAAAGAAAGGGGGTCATTATCAATGTATTAGATCCTCATTAATCACAATTATGCATGAAGATCAATTTTAATAAAACCCTTGATTAATTATCTGATCATAGCTTATGAATTAACCTAAAGGTAACTTCAAGAGTGCACTATCATCAGATATGGGTGAGAGTGAGTGCTATCATCAAGATCTTAGAGTTGCACACTTATTACCTAAAGGGAGAACTATTTATTACACATGTATAACCCTTGTTAATCATGCTTAGCTTAATGATAATGAGCATTACTTAAAGCTTTGTTCTTGGGTACTTATAAAATTTTGATGTTAATGATTTATTACCTTAGGTAGCATGCACCATTAGATATTTTTCAAGACATGCGCTATTGTTCAGATTTGAGAAGCTACATGCTTTTGAAACCAAGGGGGAATCATTTATCATGCACTTAGAACCCTTTTTTAATCATAATTAGCTTTGCTTTAATCATTCTTTGACTTTAGTTTATAGAAATTTGATTATTATCGACTAACCACTTAGGTGAGCGTGTGTTGTTGGATCTATTAGGGACTGCACGCTACTGTTTAGATGTGCAAGGTGTGCACTATTTATCTTCATGATTTATTATTGGGTTTATTTTAAACCCATGTTAATTAAATAGCTAATTAAGGGTTTAACTTACACCAACCACTCTTAACTTTGATATTTTAAAAACCTTGCACATATTGGAGCGCGCATTGTTGGATTAACAAAGATTTGCATGCGCTTGTTCAAATTGGAAAAGTTACACATCCTTTAAAATGTGATTGAATATTTAAAACCTTTAATAAGCATAAAATTATTAATGTTAATCTTGGTTTATTCTTTAATTAAGTTTAAGATTAACCTTTGATTACTTTGATGAGCACCTACCATTGGATCAAGATAGGTTCAAGTGTTGTTTTCAAGATGACCTAACTTGCTCGTTGTTTAACTGAAATGGGTGCATACCCTTGATTTAATTTATGTGAAAACTTCATGTTATAACCAATATTTGACTTTGGATTTAAATTTTAGGTATCTTAGTGGGTGTGCGCCATTGGAATAACCATGGATTGAGCGTTGTCATTCAGATCATTTGATTTGCTTTATATTTAGCCAAAGGGGTGTGTTGGAACAATTTATTGCATCCATAGGATTCAATTGTTATGCTACTATATTTTTTTGAAACCAATGAGCTATTACTGGCTCTGGTCAACATACCTCTTTATTCTGATAAAAGATATATTGCTAAAGAAAAAGAATCGGAATGGGTAAGGAAACCCCAGTGATAAACTCTAAATATTTCAAGTTTAAACACTCCAGATTTTAGTTATACTACTTATTTTAAAATGACCAAGAAAAGACAACTCTTATTATGCCTTATGTAGACTGATGCCTAGATTCATTGGGCTATTATAGCAATTTAACAATGCTTATAATATGAATAGAAATAATGCGGAGAAGAAGAAATTTGTGCTATTACATTTATTCAAATATCGTAACAAGTTTAACAGTAGGCCAACAAAAGAAAATGCTTGTAACACATTCAAATAATGTAATATACTACAAATTTACACTCAGAATTGAAGACAAAAGATGACAGAATTGAAACCCATAATTGTATTAATTTTCCATGAATATTACATGCAGAGTTGGTAGAATGCCATTAAAATCTGTTAAAGCTCTTAATACAATGAGAAAATATTGTTCAAATAATGTAACAAGACTTCTTCAATTCTCCTATTCCAATCTGGTAACAAGAAGAGTCTTTGAACTTCAGGCTAAAAAGGAATTAAAAATGTTCTCAGCTTCTGAAGCACAGTTCTACCAAAACTTGCATAGCAAAAGGGAAGAATAAGGGGTAAATAGAAAAAGAAACAAAGGGGATAAAATAACACTCACAAGGCACTCAAGTATACCTCTTAGAAAAATTTGCTATCTCTAAATATTGATGATGATTTTGACTGTAGCTGGTGTATTTATAGCTCCAGGTTCTTGAATCTATTATTTTTGGCCTTGTTTGGGCCTTATACTTGTCACTTTCTAGTTTGATATTCAAAAAATTTGTACAATTATCTTCCACTATCCCTTTTGCTCACATTGTACACTCTTTTAGGACATTGTCTTATTCAACTATTTAACCGATTATCTCAGTGTTTGAAGAGTACTCTTCCTCTACTCCTACTTCATCTTTTGGCTGATTTCTTGCTTTTGAAGTTTCTCCTGCTTGAGTAATTTTTATTTCTTCTCTTGGAGGTGTATTTAGCCTCAGTTTTAGATCACATACTTTGGTTTCTTCCTTTTTATTTATTTGTTGAAATATTTTGTTTCGTTTTTCATTAATCTCCCAAGCACCAATATTGAAGGTTACAACAAATCTCAATACATTCATCTCTTGCAAGATTCTATTTTTTTTGTATGTTAATAAAAATTTTGTTCTTTTCATACTAAGTAATGAGATAATCTATAGTATTGAAAAATATAGTAGCCTGCTTGGCCATTCCTTTGTTGTCGTCAGGTTCACAGTCAAACCCTTCAACCTTATTAATGAGAAGATCTTCTATGCTAGTAGTTTCTAAAAACTCTTCTAATGATTATCCAATCTGCCACATTTTCTCTTATATCATCTATCAGATCAAGCATTTATGCAACATCATTATACCACCTTACTCTATTTTCTTCAAGTATTACTGCTTTCATGAATTCAATATTGTTTTTGACCTAAGAGCCATCCCTTAAAATCACTTATTTATTCTGCATTTCTTCAAAATATTTTGCCATCAGGTGGAGTGTGGGATGTATGACTTCCAAGTCTTAATATTTCTTATATAACAAGCTATCCATTTCTTTGGTAGTGAATTGGATCACTCTGATCTATCTAAACATCTCTATGATCCCATTGATCATGTTGTATATCTTAAATGATATTTCTTTTCTAATTTTAGCCAAATAGTTTGCATAGTCTATTTCTTTCATAGATTGAAAGGATTGTACTAGTGTGGTAGTTGCCTTAGCTAGCTATTCTTGCATCTCTTTAATTAAAGCTTGCATTTATACCTTCTTTTTATTACTCGTTTCCAATTGGCCCCTCAATTCTTTATTTGTTTGGTGCAAGAGGTCTATAGTTTGTTCATCCTGACCATGTCATATTCTTTCCCACGCATTGAAATCTTTCCTGTTTAATCATCAACTATGAGAACCAATGGTTCTTGTGGAGCAGATATAGATATATTGTCCATAGATGACCTGGACCTATTTTCCTCCACCCCTACAACTGAAATTTCTCCTATGCCACCCATACCTGTTACCATATGTATTTATTTCTCATTGTCCACACTAAAAATTGCTTCTTATTCTACCCTCTCTAGTGAAACTCTTGTTGAGGTTAGGGCCAGCTTAGATTTATTTTCCTTAGGGGTAGACACAACTTGTTGCTGCTTTATCCTGTGTTCTCTTAATAGGTCTCCAAATCCACCTATTTTCCTCATATTCATTTTTACTATTGATGGAACCTATATTTCTACATTGTTGATTTTTAGTAAGCTAGGGATGGCCCGTAGGGCTAAATTTTTCACACTATAAGAGTTGACAATAGGTTAAGAATAGGGGCTACAACCTAATTTTCTAGAATTACTAATTCCTGGGAAGATTTTGTAACAATGTATTTTCTTTTCTCTATATGAAGCTTTGTAAGATTTTCTTGTGAATTACTAGGCACTGCTTCTATACTAAGTTGGTGGCTTTCTGGGACTTGAATCTAGTGCTCCACTATATCTTTTGTACTCACTATAACCTCTATTTTTTCAATTCCCTATTCTTCTATAATTTCCAATGTAGGATCTTATCATATTTCTTGAGTGGGAGTTGGAAAACTTAGGGCTGCTAAATCTAAAAAAATCCTCCCTATTGCATTCAGCTCCATGGGGTATTCATATGGTGTGTGAATTTATGAATAACCCCTTTGATTATATGAGAAAGCATCCCATACTTTTTGTAAATTATCTCCCTTCTCTATGGCTTCCAATAATGCTTCTTCATATTGGTATTTTCTGTGCTTGATCCAAGCATACTCATGACTCATCATATCCTTGTATTTTCCCTCAAGATCATAGGATCTCCAAGTTACCTCTTCAAAATCCAAGCCTTATAAATTATAGATACCATTGAACAGGGTTAGATACCCTAAAAATATGTAATATTCAAACTTGTAGGGGACGTTGAGCCAAGGGACTAGACCATGCTTCTTAGCTTATCTCATCTTGACTTCTTCCACAACCTATCTTACCAGTTCCAGGGCAGCTAGGGAGAAAGAGTAGTACATAGGTAACACCTTAGAGATATTTTGGCCCCATAGAGCCTAATATACATGAAGCCTTTTGAGAAGAAGTAATCCCCTATATATTTTTCTTTGATGAAAGCTTTTATCTTAGGGCCTAATCTCTCAGGCATGTCGCCTCTTAGGATGTAGTGAACTTCCACCATGAAATTTTCATAAAACTAGCTCAAATGAGTGTGTCCTTCATGTATCCTCAAAAATCTAATTTGAACGTAAGGAATCTTAATGGATTTTAGTCTCCTTTTACTATCTTCTCCCATTTGTACAACCAAAACATGCATGAGAATCGAGTAGTGGTAGAAACGAGGTATCTATTTCCTTTGCTCCAAAATTTTCCTTTTTAGTTCTATTAACTATTTTTGCATTTGCTTGCTCAACTCTTATTCCCAAGCATATATAGGGGTGTTCACACTTCTGTTAATTTGTGTTACTAGATACAATATATCCATCCATACCATATCTAGTTTTGGCACTCCTAAGAGGATGCTAATCATATCATAGAAATACCTGAACCAGGGATTAAATGCAGTTTTTTCTAATAGGGAATTCATTTTGTATATTTTCATGTGTATCAAAAAGCATTTTGAAAGATTCTAAATCAGTTAACATGCTAGACTATATCTGAATTACCTGACGGATTAGCAGTGTTTTTGATGGCATCAAGTTGAAAACTTTGCTAACATATTTGGGTGCAATACTAAATACTGGTCGATCTTTGTTGTCCTTGAAGGTTCTCATGTTCTCATTGTAGGCTACTACTAGCCATACCATGAGGTCCATGCAATAGTGTACTCTAGGATAGATTAACTTTCCCACATTACTTGTCTATCTATTACTTTTGAGAGCTCCCTTATTTTAAAATTTTCTTATTTATGGAACAAATCCACCAACAACCATGAATAACATTGTAAATTCTCTTTCATGGACTCAAAAATCTGAATACAGGTGTTTTCAATTTTATACTATTGATCTGGTATGAGCTTCTTGTCTTTCCCAAATTTTTTGGAGAAATCATACATTCCCATCATGACAACAACTTTCTCAGAGAGTTTGACATACGGGGTCTGTTATGTGATGAATTTTACTACCTCTAAGGTGTCTTTGGGTACAAAAGTAGCTCCCCAGGTAGTCATTCTACTTATAGATAATATTTCAACTCAATGTAGAATACTTTTTTGAATTCTCACTTGCCAATGGTAACCCTTCGACTCTCTACTCACCTACAGTAATTTTCTATTCTGAGATAACCAAGGTAGTAATGGTGTTCAAGAGTGAGGGTTTAAGTAATTTATGGAGAGTGGCTTCATTATCTTTGTATAGGGTGTTATTAGTGCAGTGGCACCAACTACCTTTTGAATTTGGCCAATGGATGTTGGCCATAGTGTCATTTCTAAAATTAAATAGTTATGGTAGGCAATTTTCCTCAGCCTGCACGTCCATGAGAACTTTGGTTTGTGCACTTTGCAATCATTCACAGTGTTTCTATTGGTTTCTAAGTTATTCTCCCTCCTAACATGGTATTATGAACGTGGTAGCAGTAGCTTTTATGAGAATTTTTATGAAACATTCTACCACCTTGGCCCTGGAAAAAAGTTAGTTCAAAAATAGATATACCATTAAAGATGGTCATTTATCGAGGACTGATCGTTTGATTCTGATCATAAAGATGCATGCCTACCAAGATTTTCCAATCTACACGTTGGTTAGTCCAGAGGAACAATATATTATAATTGGTTTGCTTTAGCCTAAGATTTATTATTATAATTAATAAAAGATTAGTCAAGTCTTAAGGTATTTTATCCATACCCCTTTAAGATCAGATTATTAAATACCATGCTTACCATCAGATCTTGTTTGGGTCATTTGCTATCATCGATGTCTCAAAACCTACATAATTGTTAGTCTAATTATATTATAAGAATATGCTAATTTACTCACACATGCAAGGTTAAAAAAAACCATGATTAGCAGCTATCTAATTAGGAATGTTTTAGACCGAAAACCAATAATCATAGTGTTTATCAATCATAGTATTTATCCTATGAATAAATCCATTTTATTAAGGTTAATCATGTTATTATAATGTTAATAACCTTTTAATAAAACATGGACCTCTATAATCTGATCACATCTATATGTGCCAAGGTTAACCAAGGAAAAAGGGGGTCATTAATAATGTATTAGACCCTCTTCTAATATTATTTAGGTATGAGTTTTAGTTTCATTAACCTTAACTAGTCATCTGACCAAAAGAGCTCAACCAAAATAATATTTAGATACCTTGGAAACACGTTGTCATGAGATCTAGGCAAGATCACACGCTGCCATTGGATCAACTGGAGGTGTGCGCTTCATATCCCAAGGGGGACAACATTAACACATGCTTAGAACCTTGTTAATAATTATTATCACCTATATTAACCCTTAATCATATGATAATTTTACCTTGATTACATTTTGGTCACCTTGATCAAGCACTGCCATCGAATTTGGGTAGAAATGAGCATGATCATAAGATCTTGTTTGACCGTAACTCCATTGATGATCACTTTGTTAATATTTGACCAATTTTGAGAAAGTGCTACCATCATATCTGATGAGAATCGATGCCACCGTTAGATCCATTGAAGGTGGGGGATAGTTATCTTCAACTTAGACATGATTTTAATGATCGGTCAAACTACTATGAGCGCTATCGCAAGATCGAGTCAGGATTATGTGCATCCATTAGATTAACTTTAACCTGCAAAATTGATAACTGATAGGGTGCATAACTTTTGAATTTCTTTAATACTTGATTAGGTGAAGGAGGAATTATTAGAAACGTGCTTAGAACCCTCACTAATCATGATTAAATTGGATTTAATCAAGCTTTGACTTTAGCTTTACAAGTGAATTTTGACCTTCATTAACATTTTGTCACTTCAAGAAAGCACCACCATTGGATTTGATGGAGATCGTGCACTGTCGTTGGATTTTGGCAAAGATGCAAGCTCTTTTCCCACCATTTGAATGGATGTGTTATTCATCAATCAACTTCTTGTACGTGCGGTCATCGGATTAACTCAGAGGAAAGTGCAGCCATTAGTTTCTTCAGATCTACAAGACTAATAACCAAAGGGGTGAATGCTTTTAATTTCCAATAATATTTGATTAAGCAAAGGGAAAAGTTTATCAATGTATTAAGACTCTCATTAATTACACTTATTAGAGATTTAAAATGATTTAATTAAAACTAATTCCTTGGGCACTAAAACCCTCCAATATTAAAGTCTTGATGCTCTGGGTGGCACGCGACCATCAGATTTTAGCACAATTAAGCGCTGTCCTCTAGATATTGGGAGGTGCAAACATTTTAATTTAGGCTTTGATAAGGTGGATGACATTAATTTTAATTAGTTGATCATTAAAATTAATCTCGACTTAATATTTTAATGAAGCTTTCCAGTTAATCTTTAGTGAAAGCGATTTATTTAAATTACATGATGCTTAACAAAAAGGGCAGGTGACTTATATTATGACTAATTTTGAATTTAGCCGTCAGGGAGTGCACATCCATTGGATTGAATGTAGATTGGGTGTTGTCGTCTAGATCTTCAGAGATGCACGATACTTAACCAAAGGGGGTGCATAACCCTTAGATTTCAATTCATTAAGTTTGACTTTAGACTTAGTATTATAATCTTGCTGACCATGGCAATGTTTGACTTTTAAAATTTGAGTTGTTTATATGAGGGCGTCTGTCCAGATCTCAAGGAATGAAGTGCAGTCGTCTAGATCTTTGAACTTGCAATATTTTTAACATAAGGGGGTGCATACCCTCATTTACCCACGTGATTAAATTTGAACCTTAGGCTCATGTACTTAGGTTTGAATGTTCTAATCAATTTTATTAGAGACCCAAGGACTTAGGGGTTTGCTTTAGTGAATATTTTAATAATCAAACTTCATAACCCTTTTAATATTTAGGTGATTTCAACGATCAAGGGTAATTTAGTAAATGTTTGATTATTTTGAATTTAATAGGCTCTTTAATTATCAGATAATATTAACGGTCACAAAGGTAATTTTATTAATGGTTAAGGCCATGATTTTAGACTTGATTAAGATGAATATTTTTATAACTATTCTTAGGGATCAAACCATTTAAAATCAACTTTTTAGAAGTGAATGCGATAGAGACCAACAACATTTGGTGAATTTATTGAAACAAAAAATTTTAAAATTAGGGGTATTTGATGTTGAGTCAATTTTGGCTCCAACATAGGCTCTAACTAGGATAATGTGTTGAAAACCTGAGGCACTTGAGAATTCCATAATCTCTTGGTTTTATTATAAGCCTTGGATTGAATTATAAACAATCAAGCTTGATTAGAAAATCAAAACCATAAACAAAGTAAACTTAAAGCTAAAAAGATACAATAAAGCAATGACAAACATTATATCAAAGTAGTAGAGTATCCAAAAACTTTTATTCTCCTTAGTCAAATTTAGATCTAAGGATCAAAATTTTAAGTTCATATGAGCTTTTGAAATATTATTATGATTTTTCTACAAAGTCCTAAGATATAATCATACATAATGCACCAAAGTCACTTCCTCCATCATACCTTGTCCTGAGTGTGTGTTAGTGCATTCATTTTGATTTATGAGTATTTTATAACTTCATCATGTTTGGAAAATGGTCAATCCTAATAAGGAATTTCACTCTTTTGATAAATATTTTGATATAAGTAAATTTTGCAACGAGTGTGTCTGAGTTGAGGATTAGTTTTTGCCTAAAGAATAGAGTGGAATGTTTTTTTTAGCTCAACCTTTTTACCAGAAATAACTTTGTCCCTTGGACTCTAATATTTATTTTAATATTATTTGCAATGTGAGGCTTTGGCATGATGTACCAACAACTCTGATTTACTCTATTTTATCTCATATCATATGACAATTGTATAAACATTCAAATTTAAAAATTGTAAGCATCATCAAAATATAAGATAAATTTCCTCTTCTCTTATTTGTTCTTAGAGGAACAATTAGCATGGAACACTCGTCAAACTATGATAATCATGAAAATAACACACAAAGAAGAACAAAATAACAGTAAGAAAAACACTACACTTGACAAACAACATAACATCATAATAGGAATAACACTTTTTTTTTTTACTTTTATTTTAGGGCTTTTACTTTCTATTGATCCCATGGCAGGGGTTATAAACATTGATATGTATACCATTGATGGGATTTTCATCAGTTTTCCCTCCAAATTTGGCAACCTATAAGTGTTTTGACCAATTACTTGAGATATTTGGTAAGGGCCAATCCATTTGGGCTCAAGTTTTCCTTTCTCACCATGCTTATCATTTTTGGGATCCCAGTAGATTACTAAATCATATTCATAGAAGGGAGTACCCTTTGCCTTTTTGTTAAATAATTTTACAGTTTTCTGAGTTTGATCAATTATTTTTTTTAAGGTCTCTCTTCTTTGTTCTTGCAACTAGACAATTTGGTCTAGTATTCTTTGCAAACCATTAGGGTTCTCATGGTCTTATAACAACAAGAAAAGGGCTAATTTTTCTATTTTGGGGGTAACAAGGCTTTCTCCCTATATACCATTTTTTAGGGAGTTCTACCTGTATTTCTCTTTAGTGATAACTTGTCCGCATACAAAGCAAATTTAACTCACTATCCTAGATTTTCTTGTTTTTACCTAATGACCTTTTAATTCTAGTAATTAAGTTTTTATTTGATGACTCGACTAGACCATTTCCTTGAGGGTAATAATTTGTAGAATGGGAAAGTTCTATTCTATATTTAGCACAAAATTCTACCATTTCAAATGATACAAAATATTTACCATTGTCTATTACTAATTTATGAGGAACCCCAAATATGGTTAAAATACTTTCTTCTAAGAAATTTATAATAGTAATAGTTGTAGAACTTCTTAGAGGAGCAGCTTCTACCCACTTTGTGAAGTAATATGTTATAGTTATGATCCATCTATGTATGCCTAATGAGTTTGAACTGATATCTCCAATCAGATCGATACCCCATTGTGTGAAAGGTGCTTCTATGACCACTTGTTTGATAGGCATAGCAACCAAGTGCTTCTTACCTATAGAAACTTGACAATTATGGCAATTTATTACATATTGATATACATATTTGAAAAGATAAGGCAAATAACCTGCTCTTATAATTTTAGTAGCTGTAGCTTTGGGAGCAAAATATCCTCCATAAAAACCATCATGAAATTATTTCATTATTTTTGGGACTTCACTTTCATACAAGCAGACTAATAACACACCATCAAGATGTCTCCAATAAAGCACACCATCCTACACATGATATTTTTGTGTTTGTAGTTTTACTGATCCCATTCTATTAATTGGCATGTCCTTTGGGAAAGACAAAGTTTGTAGGTATGCTAATATTTCATCATACCATTTACATTCAGCATTATTAATTCTCCTGATGTCATGTATTTCATCCACTGTAACAATATTATTAGAGTCCTCTCCTTCATATGCTAAATATTTTGTTAAGCCCTACCCTCTTACTATCTTGACTATTTTAAATTCGGCATCATATTGTAATAGTTTTACCATCCACCTTGTAGGCCTACCTAATGGTTCTGATTGAGTAAAGACATCCTTTATTGCTATGAAATGGATACAACAGTAAACTTTATTTAAACCAAATATACCCTTGAAATATTCTAAATATTGAATCATAGCATAAGCATATTTTTCTAATAGGGTATACTTAAGATGTGTTCCTTTTAATCCTAAACTCATGAAGGCTATTTATAACAATCTTAAATTGTCCACTATTTTTTTTTTTATATATATATAAACTCATTGTCCACCCATTGATAAGTCACCACTATAATAATGAATAAAGACATAGTTATCCCATTAGAGAAGGTAATCCGATTTGTAATAGATTGAACATATAGAAGCACCCACTTCTATAGTTCGTTTAAAGCCCAATGCTAGTAGGAACACCCATTACCACCTTGCCATCTCACCATACCATACTGGTAGATAGATGAAATCATTTAAAGGCTTTAAATTCCCCCTTAAGTTATTATTATATAACAAGGGACATCTTATGGTTTTATCAACCGGATAGGATAGGGATCCTCACCCAAGGATTACCCTTCCCAATTCTCCATACTACCAATGAGGTTAGTATTTTAGGAGAATTACTTATCCATTGCATCTATGGCTACCCATATGTTTCATGGGATTATATGCTTTAATCATTATTATAATAATTACTCATCTTTGAGGTGTTGACAAGTTTATTAGTAGTGTTTCTAGTTTGTGAGTTTTTGAGACCATGATGAGCCCTTTTGTAGTTGGGTTGTTCATGAATTAATCATCTCTTACTATAATCCATATGTTCAATTCTCAAGCATACATTCTTATATCTTAAAAGGAAGTAAATAAATAAAAAATAGAGAACATTCTTGATGCAATACAATTTTCAAATGATATTCCTTACAAAACCTTACATCATCTACACCTAATAACATGAAATACATCATTTAAAATGCTTCCATTCTATCCAAAATTGCTATATTATGAAAGTACTTGTATAAATAAAATATTCCTTTCTAGTTTACAAGGCAAGAATAAAAATACATTTAACTTTACATCATTGGCTTATATTTTCAGCCCTTTTTAAATTACATCAATAATGAATATAATTAAATACATATCAAAGTCTTCAATAGGAGCTTCTTGAATCCTTGCGTCTTCATGAGGTGAGAGATGAGTTGTAAGGTATCAGGACAACTCAAATGCAAAGTATACCAAATGCATCACAAGCAAGCCATTCTTATGCAATCATGCAACACATATTTACCAAATGTATTTTACATTCAATGCAATCACCAAGCATGAGATGGTAAATCATTCATATTTCATGTATTTCACAATAAGGATTAATCTATAATCCCAACATCAATTGTTTGGAATTACTCCAAACATAGGAAGAGTCCCATACCTCTTCCGAAGGAATGGACACCAATCCATCCTCGTTAAACTAGATAGTTTCATATCATTCTCTTAAATGGTTTATCTTATTTACAAAATCCCACATATAACTTTAGATAAATTTGTGTTCTAATAATTTTAAAACCAAAGATAACATTTCATAATTTCAATCATCTGCCCTATCTAATAGATTCCTTCCACTTTAATCTGTATAAATTATTTTCTTTAATATATCATTCCATTTTGCTTTTAATATAAAAGATATTACTCAAAAAAGATAAAATTCCACTCCTTGAAATAAAATATACAAACTATCCAAAGTCCAAGGTTTAATTTCACAAAATGCCTAGACTTCAACACATACCCTAAAACATGTATGTACCCCAAGCCTCATTAAAAAAAATCTTTTAAAATTCTATACTATACCCATCACCTATCTTTATGTAAAAGTTATAGCAAAACTCTTTAATAACAAACATCACTTTTTCTTGAAACATTTATGAAAGCAAGGAAATAAAATTATAAAAAAATTCCTTACTTATCCAATTTTTTTTTTAATTATCAACCTTTACCATTCTGAATCCTTAATAAGAAATTTAAATTTCTAAGAGGCTATAGTTTTTTGCTACATGTTCTTAGGTTTATTACCCTACCCAATAGACAAATTTTTTTTGTAAAAGTCTAAATTCTCTCGCTATGGACATTATTAAAACTACCAATTATAATGTGAGTTCAAAAATTAAAGAGGCATCACTCAAACTAATATATTGTAACACCAATGAAGTCATTCATATGAATATCAATCGAAAAGGACCATTTAATTACTTTCTAACCTAAAGCTATTTTTAACAAAATGGCTATACTATACGGGAAGATGTTTTAATAATTTTGTATTTGGTCACTGCAAGAAGTGGCACAACCACCAATTAGTCACAATTGGACAAAAAAATTAACATTTGTGTAGAGAGAATATTAAATGAAGGATACCCAACCGATATGTCACTACTTGTCCAAGTCTAACATACAACTGACGTTTAACCACTTCCAGGATGACTTCACATTTTATCCCGATCATTTGATAATAGATGGGGATTTTCTATTTATAGGTCATATCAACTTCAAGATATGGTTCACATTGAAATGTTTCTCTATTAGATGAAATTTGAATGCAATACGCATACATCATATGGACATAATTAGAGGTAATTCAGAGTCGTTATATTACTCTGTCCAACTGGAATTGATAGATGCGTATAGCTAGTATGTAACGTGTCAAAGCCAAACAATGGTGACATGTGTAGGTATTTTGGATAAATTATTTATGAAATCCCTTTAGTGGTGTTCTAACTACCAAACTAGAGGATGTTTTTTTTTTCTAAACACATCTTATACATAAACATATCTACCATGGGGTTGAACCCGGGTCACATCACCGATAATGCAAGTGGTGTCCTTGTTGGTAGACCACAACACATGGATACTAGAGGATGTTATACAGTATCAGGAATAGGTATTACTACACTTCCAAGGAGATCTCTATACACTGTAAGCTACAACAAGACGTTATAACCTATAACAAGTGGATTAAGTTGATGTCTCTTCTAGAAAAATAGAAATACGAAAATCACCAGTATGGGGAGTAGATGGTGAAATATTATTATCACTCTCTACCTAATGTTGCTAGCTGAATATGAAGTGTTTAGAGTATAGCTTCCATCTAGTGAAGCATATGGACTGGGGTTGTCCAAAGGGTAGTCAATAATGGCCAAGAACCAATTAAAATTCTGAATATCCAATACACTGCTAAGAGAAGAAGAGGTATTATAGTGGAACAATAGTATCTAGCTATAAATTATTTTGTTTATCCATCTACAGTCAAGGGCACTGTGTAAAATCATCATACATTGTTGGGTTGATGCCTAGGAAGGTTAACTGTTACTCTGACTCAGTGACTACAATTTACAAAGATGAAAACACATAATTTATGTAATATGGTTAATTGTTTTGCTATCCACAAAATGCCAACACCCATAATCAATATCCTAAATTTTGTGCCGACGCAGCTAATGAGAAATAGGAGAAATTATAACTATCAATATTATAGTCAATATTTTCTATGTAGAGGTGACTCTGTAAAATAACTTGAGGTGAAAAAAATGATTGAGCAATAAACTAATACCATACTACTTATTTATATTGAGTCATCAGTGGGTAATTGGGTGTAGTGACAACTTTAATTTTCATTTTTCTCCCAAAGAATAATTTTAGAAATAACTAATGAGTCCTTCACTCTCGGTAGCTTCGTAGTGTATGCCTAATGATGAGTAGGAGTGATCTGAATATATATTATGTCTTCTACCAAACCAAAGTATGAATGTTATACATCAATCATGTACAACACCCTTTTGTTATAGATCAATGGGAGTATGTTCAAATCCAGATAGTGGCCCCTATCGTCTAACATCTTCCAATAAAACACCCATCAAAATGACAAAACTAATGACCAAACCATACCAACAAAGGATGCCTAGCTACCACAGTTCTTATTGACACGAATACACAATGTTGATCGACTTCAAAATAAGTCTTGTGCTAAGGGTTTTTAGAGGTGACTGGTCTACAACCTATAGTTTGGGTGCAATTACAGATAGTAAGACTACTTTCAATCCAAAATTGGTAAAATTCTACATACATGGTTCCAAGATGGTTATAATCCTTGGAACTACTCGACTAGATTGAATGGGATCATGGTCAGACGACGACTAGTATAATGCATAGAATATGGTGAAATTTGAAGGAAGACAATGCAAACTTAAATACATCTTGAGTCAGTCAACCATTGAGAGGAATAGATAATTTGATTTTACATAAACCGAGTAGTAGTAATCTCAAATAAAACCTAGAAAATCGAGATGTCAAACCAAGAAATTTACAAGTAGTACTACAAATTCATCATGGGAAAGAAGCTACCAACATCACTATATTTTAGTACTTGGACATTTGGATTATAGCAACAGATTTTATCCCATTGCTTATGGTCTAAAATTCACTTTTTATACAACGCTTATTATGTTAGCAATATATTATAGACATCTATACTAAAATGAGTAGCTATTTACATAATGAATCCTCTATTCAAATGCCAAGGTATAAAGGAAACAACCATCATTACAGCATAATAACATATCAACCATATTGTTTAAACAAATAATGAACATATGAAGTTCAAACATTAATAGAAAAGGGAACCTTCCACACCTGGAACTCTCGTAAAGCCAATATGTTGGACAGTCCTTCTACTCTTGTTCTAGCCTCTTCCCAAACTTTGCAAAAAATAGCATGTCTTTCTTCTTTGGCCCTTAAATCAATTTATAGACCCATCTCTTCTTGATAGGAAAGTATGTTCCATATTATTTTATTATTTTCTATCTTTTCATTCACATGCAAGCTCCTTACAACATATATATTATTTTATTGCACATGGGATTTTCTAGGGATATGGTGTGTGCAGGTTTCTTGTCCCTTGTTCCTTACACCAAGGGTACTAACACTATTAAGAGCATGGGCAATAACTATTTGGAACTATTAGATATAAGGGAAGAATCTCATCTCCTAGAACACTCATCCCAAAAACTACCATGTGTAAGGAAAATGCAATATTTAATTTTATAGAGTGGTCTTTTCATAATTTGACCCAATAAAATTTTGACAAGCTCATAAAAGACAATCCACCTAATTTCTTTTCAAAAATGAGGTTAATCAAATTAAATAATTGTGCTCAAATTAGAAACTTGTGCTCAAATCAAATAATCTCTACTCTAGAGAATACTTAAATTATATGCATAAAACATATATTTCAAAATTTTGAAATATCAATCACCAATAAATATGCATTTCTAAGGTGGGGTTATTTTATGCAATTTAAATTATGCAACCAATTAAATTTATATAAATGGCATACAAGCACTCCATGAACGTGCTCAACATCTCCCATCACCATTTTTCCTTTGATTGAGCAGGACTTTTTAGAGTTAAACTCAAGTACACCGCTCTCAGGGAGGTAACTAGTGATGGTTGAGATGAGAGCCTTACCTGATGAGTTGTCTATGTCATCATTTCCCTTCTCATCTCTCGTGGTCAATCTTCCCACTTAAGAGAATACCTATTCTTGCACATCAATCAATGCATGCAACATCATTTTATCTTAATAAAAACCATTATAATGCAATTACATCAAGCATCAAAACCAGCTATCAAAATACAAATAGCATCTTAACAAGGTTCTTCCAAGGTGGGTCATGACATACTCCCCTCCTTAGGATAAACACAGTCCTTTGTGTTTCCTGTAATATTACATATCAATCAATAAAAACATAAGGTTTTCTTAGTTCCTACTTTCCTAAGTGGTAAATGTTTCAACCTATGTTATTACATAGCATTATCAAATAAGTAAGGAAAATGTCTTTTCATGTCCTCCACTTTTTTCCAAGTGGAATTCTTCCCAGAATACTGGTCTCCCTAGACCTTACACTGATTGATATTATGCTTCCTCCTAATTTTAGAGTGAATCTCTAGAATCTTGGTTGTTCCCATTGTAACGACCAAGGGCTTCACCATCACTCATGAGCAAAAGAGTGGCTTGTCCTCCCAAATTTGGGCTTTTTGTGGCAACGTGGATTTTGTGATTCATCACAATTTTACTTGTTCCCATACGTTGTGGACACTTCTTTTCATAGTGTTGCCCTTTACAGGTAAAACATCCCCCCGAAGGTCCTACAGGTTTCTTTCCCTTTTCCTATTCAATGGAAGATGATTCTTGTAGCTTAGTAGTCTTAGTTTTCTGGAATTCCTTCCTAGAGAAAAATTGCTTCTTCTTTCGATTTTGTTCTTTCTCCCATTTCATAAAACCGACACTCTTTCTCTTCCTTAAAATTTGTCGTTCGGGTTCTAGAAAAATGGCATAGTTGAAAATAGGTTTCTTTTTAGGTAAATTGGACTCGTCTTGCAATGCCTTAGGCTCACACTTTTGAGCTTCTTGTTTGACCAAGTTCTCTAACAGTTGGCCCTATTGGACCAGTTGTTCCTTCAAGTCATTTGCTTGTTCTTTCAACTCAAAAATCATTGCAAATAGGTCCTCCACCATTTTGCCTAATATTCTCAACTTTCCTCTAGAGCTTTCAGTTTGCCTCATCTTGCGAGAGAATGTGCTCTCTCCACTTCCTACTTTAAGGGCCATTTCCTAGTATATCAAGAACAATGTTAGATTACAATATTTCCTCAAGTTGTAATCCTAACTTCTATCTCATATCATTAATGTTTTTAAATTGATAAATAATCATCCCATTTGGATTGAAAGTATGGAAGAGAATATTACCACTTTTTATCCACAAAAATTTCATATACATCCATCTTTCATGAGGCAAGGGCATAATCATGTTCCAAGGTAAAACCATTTCAATTGGATTGTAAGTTATCAAGACAAATATTATCAAGAGATATTAAGACTTGATCAGAGTCACTCTTGAGTAGAAGTGATCAGCTTCTATGAAACCTTCATACCACATGGATATGAGAATGTTGATTAGAGCATTGGGTTTCATCCCTCATAAAAGGGAAAATCACCAAATGGTCCACCAAGACCAGGTGAATGTCTTGAATATGGAGAACCACACCAATGGAAAACCATCATAGATGAAATAACCACACCCATGATTATTCATAGATCTTAGATTTGATCCGCTTCAACTAGAAGAGGTCACTAAGACAATAAAATCACTATACATGATTTAAACTTACATAATCCCTTGGAATAGTATCTTAAGCATGATTATACTTCCTTATTCCTCTTAAGGCTCATTGGATTACCTTTTTATTTAGGCATCCCTTTGAAATCATAGGGCATTATCTAGCCATCATGGTGGTACAAACTCCTCATATCCAATCATTTATCAACTCAAAATGTAAGGCCTGACTTGATTTATAACTCAAGTCCCAATTGCTTTTTCCCTCCGAGTTCCAACTCGGTTTAATTCATAACATTTTGGGTTACACCAACCATGAACATTTGTAGGATAGTTATAATTCAATAGAATCCATTCCTTAAGAATTCCACCATTCTATTCCTCTTTCTCCCATATGAGAAAGAGCAAATGTCATTTTAATTGTATAGGAGTAGTGACTTATGAGGTTCCAGATCTTCTATCCATATCTCAACTACATTTTCTCCCCTTTTTCTAGCAAACTTAGTCACTTTAATATACTTCAGATCATTGTCCATTTTCTTTCTTTATACGGACCCTTATTGCATGCTCTTTAGGATATTCTCTAACCTTATCATCTAAAATTTTTGTTTCCTGGTTGTTGTTGGGGTTATGTTGAAAAATCATGGCCTGCTTCTACTTATTTATTCGAATTTCCAAAATTTACTCATATATGTCTAGTTTCAGGAGTATTGGAACTAGCTTGATTCATGGTCATTTACTTCTTTCCTCCCATTCTTGCCACCATATTGACCTAGAGGTAAAGAGTTGTATTGATTATTGTTTTTTCCAGGATCCAAAATCCTAGAACAGTTTCTAAATAGTTTATTTTTTGCTAGGTTGAGTCCTAGTTTTCTTCCTCTAACTTCGGTTGAGGTTGATACATCCTTGAATTAAGGAATATGTAGGTTTTAAGATACATATGCCGAGAATTTTCACAAAAGATTCTAAGGTACACCGTTCAAGTCCCATGTAGGGGGGTTCGCCTAGCTCTTCCACTTTTTGAATGGTTGTGGATCTACTTCATGGGAGAAAGGAGCTCGAACATAAGTGCTCAATAACTGACCTAATACTTATCAAGTATGCATCGTCAAGAGTTAGGAAGTTCATGTTTTGAATCATGCCCCAAATATTTTCACTAACCTAGATTTATCTAAAATCTATCAGTTAGCCTAAGCTATGATACCAACTGTAACAATCTTAAATTATCCACTAATTTTTTTTTATATACATATAAACTCATTGTCCACCCATTGATAAGTCACAACTATAATAATGAATAAAGACATAGTTATCCCATTAGAGAAGGTAATCTGATTTGCAATAGATTGAACATATAGAAGCACCCACTTCTATAGTTTGTTTAAAGCCAAATGCTAGTAGGAACACCCATTCCCACCTTACCATATCACCATCCCATACTGGTAGACGGATGAAATTATTTAAAGGCTTTAAATTCCCCTTAAGTTATTGCTATATAACAAGGGACATCTTATGGTTTTATCAACCAGATAGGATAGGGATCCTCACCCAAGGATTACCCTTCCCAATTCTCCATACTACCAATGAGGTTAGTATTTTAGAAGAATTACTCATCTATTGCATCTATGACTACTACAATGTTTAATGGGATTATATGCTTTAATCATTATTATAAGAATTACTCATATTTGAGGTGTTGACAAGTTTATTAGTAGTGTTTCTAGTTTGTGAGTTTTTGAGACCATGATGAGCCCTTTTGTAGTTGGGTTGTTCATGAATTAATCATCTCTTACCATAATTCATATGTTCAATTCCTAGGCATACATTCTTATATCTTAAAGGAAGTAAATACATAACAAATAGAGAACATTTTTTATGCAATAAAATTCCCAAATGATATTCCTTTGAAAACCTTACATCATCTACACCTGAGAACATGAAATACATCATTTGCAATGCTTCCATTCTATCCAAAATTTCTATATTATGAAAGTACTTGCATAAATAAAAGCTTCCTTTCTAGTTTACAAGGCAAGAATCGAAATACATTTAACTTTACATCATTGGCTTATCTTTTCAGCCCTTTTTAAATTACATCAATAATGAATATAACTATATGCTTATCAAAGTCTTCAATAGGAGCTTCTTGAATCCTTGCGTCTTCATGAGGTGAGAAATGAGTTGTAAGGGATCAGGACAACTCAAATGCAAAGTATTCCAAATGCATCATAAGAAAGCCATGCTTATGTACTCATAGAACACAAATTTACCAAATGTATTTTACATTCAATGCAATCACCAAGCATGAGATGGTAAATCATTCATATTTCATGTATATCATAATAAGGATTAATCTATAATCCCAACATCAATTGTTTGGAATTAATCCAAACATAGGAAGAGTCCCATACCTCTTCCTAAGGAATGTATACCAATCCATCCTCGTTAAACTAGATAGTTTCATATCATTCTTTTTAATTTTTTATCTTATTTACAAAATCCCACATATAACTTAAGATAAATTTGTGTTCTAATAATTTTCAAACCAAATATAACATTTCATAATTTCCATTATCTTCCCTATCTAATATATTCCTTCCACTTTAATCTCTATAAATTAGTTTCTTTAATATATCATTCCATTCTCCTTTGAATATAAAAGATATTACTCACAAAAGACAAAATTCCACTCCTTGAAATAAAAGATATAAACTATCCAAAGTCCAAGGTTTAATTTCACAAAATGCCTAGACTTCAAAACATACCCTAAAATGTGTATGTACCCCAAGCCTCATTAAAAAAAATATTTAAACATTCTATACTATACCCATCACCTATCTTTATGTAAAAGTTATAGAAAAAATATTTAATAACAAACATCATTTTTTCTTGAAACATTTATGAAAGCAAGGAAATAAAATTATAAAAATGTTTCGTACTTATCCATAAAAGCTATTAATTATCAACCTTTACCATTCTAAATCCTTAATAAGAAATTTAAATTTCTAGGAGGCTATAGTTTTCCGCTACATGTTCTTAGGTTTAATACCCTACCCAATAGACATAGACATTTTTTGTACAAGTCCATATTCTCTTGCTATGGACATTATTAAAACTACCAATTATAAGGTGAGTTCAACAATTAAAGAGGCATCACTCAAAATAATAAATTGTAACACCGATAAAGTCATTCATACGAATATCAATCGAAAAAGGACCATTTAATTACTTTCTAACCTAAAGCTATTTTTAACAAAATGGCTTTACTATACAGGAAGATGTTTTAATAATTTTGTATTTGGTCACTGCAAGAAGTGGCACGACCACCAATTAGTCACAATTGGTTAGAAACATCAACATTTGTGTAGAGAGCATATTAAATGAAGGATACCCAACCAATATGTCAATTGATGCAGTCACACTGCTTTTCCAAGTCTAACATACAACTGAAACCACTTCCAGGATAACTTCACATTTTGTCTCGATCATTTGATAATAGATGGGGGTTTTCTTGTTATAGGTTAGATAAACTTCAAGAAATGGTTTGCATTGAAATGTTTCTCTATCATATGAAATTTGAACGCAATACATAGACATCATATGGATATAATTAGAGGTAATTCAAATTTGTTATATTACTCTGTCCAGCTGGAATTGATAGATACATACAGTTGGTATGTAATGTGTCAAATCCAAACAATGGTGACATATGTAGGTATTTTGGATAAATTATCAGTGAACTCCCTTTAGTGGTGTTCTAACTGCCAAACTAGAGGATGTTTTTTTTTTTTTTATATATAAATACTTCTTATACACAAACATATCCTCCATGGGGGTTGAACCCAGGTCACATCACCGATAATGCAAGTGGTGTTATTACCGGTAGACCACAACACGTGGATACCAGAGGATGTTATACAGTATCTGACATAGGTATTACTACACTTCCAGGGAGATCTCTATACACTATAAGCTACAACATGACGTTATAACCTATAACAAGTGGATTCAGTTGATGTCTCATCTGGAAAATAGAAATATGAAAATCATCAATATAGGGAGTAGATGGTGAAATATTACTATCACTCTCTGCCTAATGTTGCTAGCTAAACATGAAGGGTTTAGAGTATAGCTTCCATTTAGTGAAGCATATGGACTGGGGTTGTCCAAAGGATAGTCAATAATTGCCAAGAACCAATTAACATTCTGAATATCCAAGACACTGTTAAGAGAAGAAGAGGTATTATAATGGAACAATAGTATCTAGCTATAAATTATTTTGTTTATCCATCTACAGTCAAGGGTACTGTGTAAACTCATCATACATTTCTAGGTTGATGCCTAGGAAGGTTAACCGTTACTCTCACTCAATGACTACAATTTAGAAATATGTAAAGACATAATTTATGTAATATGGTTAATTATTTTGCTATCCGTAAAATGCCAACACCCATAATCAATATCCTGAATTTTATGCTGACGCAACTAATGAGAAATAGGAGAAATTATAACTATCAATATTATAGTCAATATTTTCTATGCAAAGGTGACTATGAAATAGCTCGAGGTGAAAAAATTGATTGAGCAATAAACTAATACCATTTTTCCCCTAAAGAACAATTTTTGAAATAACTAATGAGTCCTTCACTCTCGATAGCATCGTAGTGTATGCCTAATGATGAGCAGGAGTGATCTGAATATATACAAGATAGCAGTTGTTATTTATGTCTTCTACCGAGCCAAATTCTAAATGTTATACATCAATCATGTACAACACCCTTTTGTTATCGATCAGTGGAGTATGTTCAAATCTAGATAGTAGCCCCTATCGTCTAATGGCTTCCAATAACACACCCATAGAAATGACAAAACTAATGACCAAACCATGCCAAAAAAGGATGCCTAGCTACCATAATTCTTATAGAAATTAATACATAATGTAGACCAACTTCAAAACAAGTCTTGTGCTAAGGGTTTTTAGAGGTGACTAGTCTGCAACCTGTAGTTTGGGTGCAATTACAGACAATAAGACTACTTTCAATCCAGAATTGGTAAAATTCCACATACATGGTTCCAAGATGGTTATAATCCTTGGAACTACTCAACTAGATTGGATGGGATCATGGTCGGGTGACAACTAGTATAACATGTAGAATATGGTGAAATTTGAAGGAAGACAATGCAACCTTAAATACATCCTAAGTCTAGTCAGCAGTTGAGAGGAAAAGAGAATTTAAATTTACATAAACCGAGCAGTAGTAATCTCAAATCAAACCTAGAAAATCAAGATGTCAACCAAAGAAATTTACAAGTAGTGCTACCAATTCATCATGGGAAAGAAGCTACCAACATCACTAGCTTTTAGGACTTGGACATTTGGATTATAGCAACAAATTTTATCCCATTGCTTATGGTCTAAAATTCCCTTCTTATACAATGCTAATTATATTAGCAATATATTATGGACATCTATACTAAAATGAGTAGCTATTTACATAATGAATCCTCTATTCAAATGCCAAGGTATAAAATAAATGACCATCATTATAGCATAAGAACATATCATCCATATTATTTCAAAAAATAATGAACATACAAAGTTCAAACATTAATAGAAAAGGGAACCTTTCACACCTGGAACTCTCATAAAGCCAATATGTTGGACAGTCCTTCTACTCTCATTCTAGCCTCTTCCCAAACTTTGCATAACATAGCATGTCTTTCTTCTTTAGCCCTTAAGAAAATTTATAGAATCACCTCTTCTTGATATAAAATATGTTCCATATTATTTTATTTCTTTCTAACTTTTCATTCACATGCAAGCTCCTTACACCATACATTATTTTATTGTACATGGGATTCTCTAAAGATAAGGTGCATGCAGGTTACTTGTCCCTTGTTCATCACACCAAGGATACCAACACTATTAAGAGTATGGGTAGTAACTATTTGGAACTGTTAGATATAAGGAAAGAATCTCATCTCCTAGAACACTCATTCCAAAAACTGCCATTTGTAAGGAAAATGTAATATTTAATTTTATAGAGTGGTCTTTTCATAATTTAACCCAATAAAATTTTGACAATCTCATAAAAGACAATCCACCTAATTATTTTAAAAAGTGATGTTAATCAAATTAATAATTGAGCTCAAATTAAATAATTGTGCTCAAATCAAATAATCTCTACTCTAGATGATACTTAAATTATATGCATAAAACATATATTTTAAAATGTTGAAATATCAATCATCAATAAATATGCATTTCTAAGGTGGGGTTATTTTATGCAATTTAAATTATGCAACCCTTTTAAATTTATGTTAATGGAATGCAAGCACTCCATGAACATCTTCGACATCTCCCATCGCTATTTTTCCTTTGATTGAGCAAGATTTTTTAGAGTCAAACTCAAGTACACCACTCTCAAGGAGGTAATTGGTGATGGTTGAGATGAGAGCCTTACCTGATGAGTTGTCTATGTCATCATTTCCCTTCTCATCTCTCGTGGTCAATATTTACCACTTAATAGAATACCTATTCTTGCACATCAATAAATGCACGCAACATCATTTTATCTTAATAAAACCATTATCATGCAATTACATCAAGCATAAAACTAGCTATCAAAATACAAATAGCATCTTAACAAGGTTCTTCCAAGGTGGGTCGTAACATACTCCCCCCTTAGGATAAAAACAGTCCTCTATGTTTCTTGTAATATTGCATATAAATCAATAAAAACATAAGGTTTGCTTAGCTCCCACTTTCCTAAGTGGTAAATGTTTCAAACTATGTTATTACATAGCATTATCAAATAAATATGGAAAATGTCTTTTCCTATCCTCCACTTTTTTTCCAAGTGGAATTCTTCCTAGAATACTGGTCTCCCTAGACCTTACACTGATTGATATTATGCTTCCTCCTAATTTTGGAGTGAATCTCTAGAATATTGGTTGTTCCCATTGTAACAACCAAGGGCTTCACCATCACTCATGATCAAAAGAGTGGCTTGTCCTTCCAAATTTGGGATTCTTGTGGTGATGTGGATTTTGTGATTTATCACAATTTTACTTGTTCCCTTACATTGTGGACACTTCTTTTCATAGTGTTGCCCTTTATAGGTGAAACATCCCCCCAAAGATCCTACAGGTTTCTTTCCCTTTTCCTAGTCAATGGAAGATGATTCTTGTAGCTTAGTAGTCTCAGTTTTATAGAATTACTTCCTAGAATAAAATTGCTTCTTCTTTCGATTTTATTCTTTCTCCCATTTCATAAAATCGACACTCTTTATCTTCCTTAAAATTTATTGTTTGGGTTCTAGAAAAATGGCATAGTTGAAAATAGGTTTCTTTTTAGGTAAATTGCACTCGTCTTGCAATGCCTTAGGCTTACACTTTTGAGCTTCTTGTTTGACCAAGTTCTCTAACAGTTGGCCCTGCTGGATCGGTTTTTCCTTCAAGTCATTTGCTTGTTCTTTCAACTCAAAAATAATTGCAAATAGGTCCTCCACCATTTGTGCCAATATTCTCAACTTTCCTCTAGATATTTTAGTTTGCCTCATCTTGCGATAGAATGTACTCTCTCCACTTATTGCTTTAAGGGTAATTCCCTGGTATATCAAGAACAGTGTTAGATTACAATATTTCCTCAAGTTGTAATCCTAAATTCTATCTCATATCATTAATATTTTTAAATTGATAAATAATCATTCCATTTGGATTGTAAGTATGGAAGAGAATATTACCACTTTTTATCCACAAAAATTTTCATATACATCCATATTTCATGAGGCAAGGGCATCATGTTCCAAGGTAAAACCATTTCAATTGGATTGTAAGTTATCAAGATAAATATTTTCAAGAGATATTAAGACTTGATCAGAGTCACTCCAGAGTAGAAGTGATCAGCTTCTATGAAACCTTCATACCACATGGATATGAGAATGTTGATTAGAGCGTTGGGTTTCATCCCTCATATAAGGAGAAAAAAAAATCACGAAAGGGTCCACCAAGACCAGGTGAATGTTTTGAATATGGAGAACCACACCAATGGAAAACCATCATAGATGAAATGACGACACCCATGATTATTCATAGATCTTATATTTGATCCGCTTCAACTAGCAGATATCACTAAGATAATAAAATCACTATACATGATTTAGACTTACATAATCCCTTGGAATAGTATCTTACGCATGATTATACTTCCTTATTTCTCTTAAGACTCATTGGTTACCTTTTAATTTGGGCATCCCTTTTGAAATAATAGGACATTATTTAGCCATCATGGTGGTACAAACTCCTCATATCCAATAATTTATCAACTCAAAATGCAAGGCTTGACTTGATTTATAACTCAAGTCCCAATTGCTTTTTCCCTCTGAGTTCCAACTCGGTTTAATTCATAATATTTTAGGTTACACCAACTACGAACATTTGTAGGATAGTTATAATTTAATAGAATCGATTCCTTAAGAATTCCACCTTTCTATTCCTCTTTCTACTAGATGATAAAATGTCATTTTTAATTGCATAGGAGTAGTGACTTATGAGGTTCCAGATCTCCCTCTTTTTCTAGCAAAATTAGTCACTTTAATATACTTCAGATCATTGTCCATTTTATTTCTTTATACGGACCCTTCTTGCATGCTCTTCGGGATCTTCTCTAACCTTATCATCTAAAATTTCTATTTCCTGGTTGTTGTTGGGGTTATGTTGAAAACTCATGTCCTGCTTCTACTTATTTATTCGAATTTCTAGAATTTACTCATATATGTCTGGTTTCAGGAGTATTGGAACTAGCTTGTTGCATGGTCATTTACTTCTTTCCTCCCATTCTTGTTTCCATATTGACCTGGAGGTAAAGATTTGTATTAATTATTGCCTTTTTCTAGGATCCAAAATCCTAGAACAGTTTCTAAATAGTTTTTTTTTTTGCTAGGTTGAGTCCTAGTTTTCTTCCTCTAACTTCGGTTAAGGTTGATACATCCTTGAATTAAGGAATATGTATATTTTAAGATACAGATGCCAAGCAGTTTCCCAAAAGAATCTAAGGTACACCGTTTAAGTCCCATGTAGGAGGGTTCAATTAGCTCGTCCACTTTTTGAATAGTTGTGGATCTACTTCGTGGGAGAAAGGAGCTCGAACATCAGTGCTCAATAACTGACCTAATACTTAGTAATTATGCATTTTCAAGAGTTAGGAAGTTCATTTTTTGAATCATGCCCCAAATATTTTCTCTAACCTAGATTAATCTAAAATCTATCAATTAGCCTAAGTTATGATACCAACTGTAACAATCTTAAATTTTCCACTAATTTTTTGTATACATATAAACTCATTGTCCACCCATTGATAAGTCACTACTAAAATAATGAATAAAGATATAGTTATCCCATTAGAGAAGGTAATCTGATTTGGAATATATTGAACATATATAAGCACCCACTTCTATAGTTCGTTTAAATCCCAATGCTAGTAGGAACACATATTCCCACCTTGCCATCCCACCATCCCATATTGGTAGACGTATGAAATCATTTAAAGGCTTTAAATTACCCCTTAATTTATTGTTATATAAAAAGGGACATCTTATGGTTTTATCAACCAGATAGGATAGGGATCCTCACCCAAGGATTACCATTCCCAATTCTCCATACTACCAATGAGGTTAGTATTTTAGGAGAATTACTCATCTATTGCATCTATGACTACTAGCATGTTTCATGGGATTATATGCTTTAATCATTATTATAAGAATTACTCATATTTGAGGTGTTGACAAATTTATTAGTAGTGTTTCTAGTTTGTGAGTTTTTGAGACCATGATGAGCCCTTTTGGAGTTGGGTTGTTCATGAATTAATCATCTCTTACCATAATCCGTATGTTCAATTCTTAAGCATACATTCTTATATCTTAAAGGAAGTAAATACATAAAAAATAGAGAACATTTTTTATGCAATAAAATTCCCAAATGATATTCCTTTAAAAACCTTACATCATCTACACCTAAGAACATGAAATACATCATTTGCAATGCTTCCATTCTATCCAATATTGCTATCTTATGAAAGTAATTGCATAAATAAAAGCTTCCTTTCTAGTTTACAAGGAAATAATAGAAATACATTTAACTTTATATCATTGGCTTATATTTTTAGAACTTTTTAAATTACATCAATAATAAATATAATTAAATGCATATCAAATTCTTCAATAGGAGCTTCTTGAATCCTTGCATCTTCATGAGGTGAGAGATGAGTTGTAAGGGATCAGGACAACTCAAATGCAAAGTATGCCAAATGCATCACAAGAAAGCCATGCTTATGCACTCATCGAACACAAATTTACCAAATGTATTTTACATTCAATGCAATCACCAAGCATGAGATGGTAAATCATTCATATTTCATGTATTTCACAATAAATATTAATCTATAATCCCAACATCAATTGTTTGGAATTACTCCAAACATAGGAAGAGTCCCATACCTCTTCCTAAGGAATGTATATCAATCCATCCTTGTTAAACTAGATAGTTTCATACCATTCTCTTAAATGGTTTATCTTATTTACAAAATCCCACATATAACTTAAGATAAATTTGTGTTCTATTAATTTTCAAACCAAAGATAACATTTCATAATTTCAATTATCTGCCCTATCTAATAGATTCCTTCCATTTTAATATCTATAAATTAGTTTCTTTAATATATCATTCCATTCTCCTTTGAATATAAAAGATATTACTCAAAAAAGACAAAATTCCACTCCTTGAAATAAAAGATATAAACTATCCAAAGTCCAAGGTTTAATTTCACAAAATACCTAGACGTCAACACATACCCTAAAATGTGTATGTACCCCAAGCCTCATTAAAAAAAATATTTAAACATTCTATACTATACCCATCACCTATCTTTATGTAAAAGTTATAGAAAAAATATTTAATAACAAACATCATTTTTTCTTGAAACATTTATGAAAGCAAGGAAATAAAATTATAAAAATGTTTCGTACTTATCCATAAAAGCTATTAATTATCAACCTTTACCATTCTAAATCCTTAATAAGAAATTTAAATTTCTAGGAGGCTATAGTTTTTTGCTACATGTTCTTAGGTTTATTACCTACCCAATAGACATAGACCTTTTCTGTACAAGTCCAACTTCTCTCGCTATAGGCATTATTAAAACTACGAATTATAAGGTGAGTCCAAAAATTAAAGAGGCATCACTCAAAATAATATATTGTAACGCCAATAAAGTCATTCATATGAATATCAATCGAAAAAGGAACATTTAATTACTTTCTAACCTAAAGCTATTTTTAACAAAATGGCTTTACTATATGGGAATATGTTTTAATAATTTTGTATTTGGTCACTGTAAGAAGTGACACGACCACCAATTAGTCACAATTGGATAGAAACATCAACATTTGTGTAGAGAGCATATTAAATGAAGGATACCCAACCAATATGTCAATCGACGCAGTCACACTACTTTTCCAATTCTAACATACAACTGAAACCACTTCCAGGATGACTTCACATTTTATCTTCATCATTTGATAATAGATGGGGGTTTTCTCGTTATAGGTCAGATCAACTTCAAGAAATGGTTCGCATTGAAATGTTTCTCTATCAGATGAAATTTGAACTCAATACAAAGATATCATATGGATATAATTAGAGGTAATTCAAAGTCGTTATATTACTTTGTCCAGTTGGAATTGATAGATGCATACAGTTGGTATGTAACGTGTCAAATACAAACAATTGTGACATGTGTAGGTGTTTTGGACAAATTTTCGGTGAACTCCCTTCAGTGGTGTTCTAACTGCCAAACCAAAGGATGTTTTTTTAATATATAAATACTTCTTATACATAAACATATCTTCCATGGGGGTTGAACCTGGGTCACATCATCGATAATGCAAGTGGTGTTATTGCTGGTAGACCACAACACATGGATACCAGAGGATGTTATATAGTATCAGGCACATGCATTACTGCACTTCCAGGGAGATCTCTATACACTGTAAGCTATAGCACGAAGTTATAACCTATAACAAGTGGATTCATTTGATGTCTCATCTAGAAAAATAGAAATACAAAAATCACCAATATGGGGAGTAGATGGTGAAATATTATTATCACTCTCTACCTAATGTTGCTAGCTGAATATGAAGGGTTTAGAGTATAGCTTCCATCTAGTGAAGCATATGGACTGGGGTTGTCCAAAGGGTAGTCAATAATGGCCAAGAACCAATTAACATTCTGAATATCCAAGACACTACTAAGAGAAGAAGAGGTATTATAGTGGAACAATAGTATCTAGCTATAAATTATTTTTTTTAACCATATACAGTCAAGGGTATTGTGTAAACTCATCATACATTGCTGGGTTGATGCCTAGGAAGGTTAACCGTTACTCTCACTCAATGACTACAATTTACAAATATGTAAACACATAATTTATGTAATATGGTTAATTATTTTGCTATCCGTAAAACGCCAACACTCATAATCAATATCCCAAATTTTGTGCTGACATAGCGAATGAGAAATAAGAGAAATTATAACTATCAATTTTATAGTCAATATTTTCTATGTAGAGGTGACTCGTGAAATGGCTCGAGGTGACAAAATGATTGAGCAACAAACTAATACCATCCTACTGATTTAGATTGAGCCAACAGTAGGTAATTGGGTGTAGTGGAAACTTTAATTTTTAGTTTCCCCCAAAGAACAATTTTTGAAATAACTAATGAGTCCTTGGTAGCACCGTAGTGTATGCCTAATGATGAGAAGGAGTGATCTGAATATATACGAGATAACAGTTGTTATTTATGTCTTCTATTGAGCCAAATTCTAAATGTTATACATCAATCGTGTACAACACCCTTTTGTTATCGATCAGTGGGAGTATGTTCAAATCCACATAGTGGCCCCTATCGTCTAACGGCTTCCAATAACACACCCATCGAAATGACAAAACTAATGACCAAACTATGCCAACAAAGGATGCCTAGCTACCATAGTTCTTATCGACATGAATACACAATGCTGACCAACTTCAAAACAAGTCTTGTGCTAAGGTTTTTTAGAGGTGACTGGTCTACAACCTGTATTTTGGGTGCAATTACAAACAGTAAGACTACTTTCAATCCATAATTGGTAAAATTCCACATACATGGTTCCAATATGGTTATAATCCTTGAAACTACTCAGCTAGATTGGATGGGATCATGGTCGAGCGATGACTAGTATAACGCGTAGAATATGGTGAAATTTGAAGGAAGACAATGCAACCTTAAATACATCCTGAGTCTAGTCAGAAGTTGAGAGGAATAGAGAAATTTGACTTTACATAAATCGAGCAGTAGTAATCTCAAATCAAACCTGGAAAATCGAGATGTCAAGAAAAGAAATTTGCAAGTAGTGTTGCCAATTCATCATGGGAAAGAAGCTACCAACATCACTAGCTTTTATGACTTGGACATTTGGATTATAGCAATATATTTGATCCCATTTATTATGGTCTAAAATACCCTCCTTATACAATGCTAATTGTATTAGCAATAGATTATGGACATCTATACTAAAATGACTAGCTAATTACATAATGAATCCTCTATTCAAATACCAAGGTATAAAGGTAATGACCATCATTACAAGCATAAGAACATATCAACCATATTATTTCAACAAATAATGAACATACAAAGTTCAAACATTAAGAGAAAAGGGAACCTTCCACACCTAGAACTCTCGTAAAGCCAATATGTTGGACAATCCTTCTACTCTCGTTCTAGCCTCTTCCCAAACTTTGCAAAACATAGCATGTATTTCTTCTTTGGTCCTTAAGACAATTTATAGACTCACCTCTTATTGATAGAAAATATGTTCAATATTATTTTATTTCTTTCTATCTTTTCATTCACATGTTACAACATACATTATTTTATTGTACATAGGATTCTCTAAAGATAAGGTGTATGCAAGTTACTTATCCCTTGTTCCTCACACCAAGGGTACCAACACTATTAAGAGTACGGGCAATAACTATTTGGAACTGTTAGAGATAAGGGAAGAATCTCATCTCCTATAACACTCATCCCAAAAACTGCCATTTGTAAGGGAAATGCAATATTAAATTTTATAGAGTGGTCTTTTCATAATTT
This sequence comes from Wollemia nobilis, assembly GCA_028583015.1. Taxonomy (NCBI): domain Eukaryota; kingdom Viridiplantae; phylum Streptophyta; class Pinopsida; order Araucariales; family Araucariaceae; genus Wollemia; species Wollemia nobilis. The sequence continues at coordinate 2,026,809 of JAQPPZ010017259.1, read as the reverse complement.
GACCCAATAAATTTTTGACAAGCTCATAAAAGACAATCCACCTAATTCTTTTAAAAAATTATGTTAATAAAATTAAATAATTGTGCTCAAATTAAATAATTGTGCTCAAATCAAATAATCTCTACTCTAGAGAATACTTATATTATATGCATAAAATATATATTTTAAAATATTGAAATATCAATCATCAATAAATGTGCATTTCTAAGGTGGGGTTATTTTATGGAACCCTTTTAAATTTATGTTAATGGAATGCAAGCACTCCATGAACATGCTCAACATCTCCCATCACTATTTTTCCTTTGATCGGGACTTTTCAGAGTTAAACTCAAGTACACCGCTCTCAGGGAGGTAATTGGTGATGGTTGAGATGAGAGCCTACCTGATGAGTTGTCTATGTTAGCATTTCCCTTTTCATCTCTCGTGGTCAATATTTACCACTTAAGAGAATACCTATTCTTGCACATCAATAAATGCACGCAACATTATTTTATCTTAATAAAAACCATTATAATGCAATTACATCAAGCATCAAAACCAGCTATCAAAATACAAATAGCATCTTAACAAGGTTCTTCCAAGGTGGGTCATAACATACTCCCCCCTTAGGATAAAAATAGTCCTTTGTGTTTCCTGTAATATTGCATATAAATCAATAAAAACATAAGGTTTTCTTAGCTCCCACTTTCCTAAGTGGTAAATGTTTCAAACTATGTAAGTACATAGCATTATCAAATAAGTAAGGAAAATGTATTTTCCTATCCTCCACTTTTTTCCAAGTGGAATTCTTCCCAGGATACTGGTCTCCCTAGACCTTACACTGATTGATATTATGCTCCTCCTAATTTTGGAGTGAATCTCTAGAATATTGGTTGTTCCCATTGTAACAACCAAGGGCTTCACCATCGCTCATGAGAAAAAGAGTGGCTTGTCCTCCCAAATTTGGGTTTCTTGTGGTGACGTGGATTTTGTGATTCATCACAATTTTTACTTGTTCCCATACATTATGGACACTTCTTTTCACAGTGTTTACCTTCATAGGTGAAACATCCCCCCGAAGATCCTACAGGTTTCTTTCCCTTTTCCTAGTCAATGGAAGATGATTCTTGTAGCTTAGTAGTCTCAGTTTTATAGAATTCCTTCTTGGAACAAAATTGCTTCTTCTTTCAATTTTTTTCTTTCTCCCATTTCATAACATCGACACTCTTTATCTTCCTTAAAATTTATCGTTCGGGTTCTAGCAAAATGGTATAGTTGAAAATAGGTTTCTTTTTAGGTAAATTGGACTCCTCTTGCAATGCCTTAGGCTTGCACTTTTGAGCTTCTTGTTTGACCAAGTTCTCTAACAGTTGGCACTGCTAGATCAATTGTTCCTTCAAGTCATTTGCTTGTTCTTTCAACTCAAAAATCATTGCAAATAGGTCCTCCACCATTTTGCCCAATATTCTCAACTTTCCTCTAGAGATTTTAGTTTGCATCATCTTGTGATAGAATGTACTCTCCACTTCCTGCTTTAAGGGTCATTCCCTGGTATATCAATAACAATGTTAGATTACAACATTTCCTCAAGTTTTAATCCTAACTTTTATCTCATATCATTCATGTTTTTAAATTGATAAATAATCACCCCATTTGGATTGAAAGTATGGAAGAGAATATTACCTCTTTTTATCCACAAAAATTTCATATACATCCATATTTCATGAGGTAAGGGCATAATCATGTTCCAATGTAGAACCATTTCAATTGGATTGTAAGTTATCAAGACAAATATTTTCAAGAGATATTAAGACTTGATCAGAGTCACTCTTGAGTAGAAGTGATTAGATTCTATGAAACCTTCATACCACATGGATATGAGAATGCTGATTAGAACGGTTGGTTTCATCCCTCATAAAAGGGGGAAAAAAATCACCAAATGGTCCACCAAGACTAGGTGAATGTCTTTAAGATGGATAACCACACCAATGGAAAACCATCATAGATGAAATGACGACACCCATGATTATTCATAGATCTTATATTTGATCCGCTTCAACTAGTAGAGATCACTAAGATAATAAAATCACTATACATGATTTAGACTTACAAAATTCCTTGGAATAGTATCTTTTTTTTTTCCAATTTACATGGTGGAATCGATAGCCGCCATGAATCCAGGAAGGCTATCCAGCTTTTATGGCCACCATAAGTATTTTGTGTTGTTCACCCCGGAAGCCGCCACACAGATCTTTGCATAGTTCACCCCTATAACCACCATGCCACAATCATTTTAAACCTTTTATGCCACTGAAAACACCAGGAAAGGGACAAGCATTCAGTCTAACAAGGCCCGAGATTTGAACCTTGGACCTTCGTCCCCCTTATGGGGTTTGGATGAACCAATTGGTCTACACCTCGGACCTCTTGGAATAGTATCTTACACATTATTATACTTCCTTATTCCTCTTAAGGCTCATTGGTTACCTTTTTATTTGGGCATCCCTTTTGAAATAATAGGGCATTATTTAGCCATCATGGTGGTACAAACTCCTCATATCCAATAATTTATCAACTCAAAATGTAAGGCCTAACTTGATTTATAACTCAAGTCCCAATTGCTTTTTCCCTCCGAGTTCCAACTCAGTTTAATTCATAATGTTTTGGGTTACACCAACCACGAACATTTGTATGATAGTTATAATTCAATAGAATCAATTCCTTAAGAATTCCACCATTCTATTCCTCTTTCTACCAGATGATAAAATGTCATTTTTAATTGCATAGGAGTAGTGACTTATGAGGTTCTAGATCTCTCCCTTTTTCTAGCAAACTTAGTCACTTTAATATACTTTAGATAATTGTCTATTTTATTTCTTTATATGGACCCTTCTTGCATGCTCTTTATGATCTTCTCTAACCTTATCATCTAAAATTTATGTTTCCTAGTTGTTGTTTGGATTATGTTGCAAACTCATGGCCTGCTTCTACTTATTTATTCGAATTTCTAGAATTTACTCATATATGTCTGGTTTCAGGAGTATTGGAACTAACTTGTTGCATGGTCATTTACTTCTTTCCTCTCATTATTTCCGCCATATTGACCTGGAGGTAAAGAGTTCTATTAATTATTGCCTTTTTCTAGGATCCAAAATCCTAAAACAGTTTCTAAATAGATTTTTTTTTCTAGGTTGAGTCCTAGTTTTCTTCCTCTAACTCTAGTTGAGGTTGATACATCCTTGAATTAAGGAATATGTAGGTTTTAAGATACAAATGCTGAGAATTTTCACAAAAGAGTCTAAGGTACACCGCTCAAGTCCCATGTAGGGGGGTTCGCTTAGCTCTTCCACTTTTTGAACGGTTGTGGATCTACTTCATGGGATAAAGGAGCTCGAACATCAGTGCTCAATAAATGACCTAATACTTAGTAAGTATGCATTGTCAAGAGTTAGGAAGTTCATGTTTTGAATCATGCCCCAAATATTTTCTCTAACCTAGATTAATCTAAAATCTATCAGTTAGCCTAAGCTCTGATACCAACTATAACAATCTTAAATTGTCCACTAATTTTTTTTTTATACATATAAACTCATTGTCCACCCATTGATAAGTCACTACTATAATAATGAATAAAGATATAGTTATCCCATTAGAGAAGGTAATCTGATTTGCAATATATTGAACATATAGAAGCACCCACTTCTATAGTTTGTTTAAAGCCCAATGCTAGTAGGAACACCCATTCCCACATTACCATCTCACCATACCATACTGGTAGACGGATGAAATCATTTAAAGGCTTTAAATTCCCCCTTAAGTTATTGTTATATAACAAGGGACATCTTATGGTTTTATCAACCAGATAGGATAGGGATCCTCACCCAAGGATTACCCTTACCAATTCTCCATACTACCAATGAGGTTAGTATTTTAGGTGAGTTACTCATCTATTGCATCTATGACTACTAGCATGTTTCATGGGATTATATGCTTTAATCATTATTATAATAATTACTCATCTTGGAGGTGTTTACAAGTTTATTAGTAGTGTTTCTAGTTTGTGAGTTTTTGAGACCATGATGAGCCCTTTTGGAGTTGGGTTGTTCATGAATTAATCATCTCTTACCATAATCCGTATGTTCAATTCTTAAGCATACATTCTTATATATTAAAGGAAGTAAATACATAACAAATAGAGAATATTTTTTATGCAATAAAATTCCCAAATGATATTCCTTTAAAAACCTTACATCATCTACACTTGAGAACATGAAATACATCATTTTCAATGCTTCCATTCTATCCAACATTGCTATCTTATGAAAGTACTTATATAAATAAAAGCTTCCTTTCTAGTTTACAAGGCAAGAATAGAAATACATTTAACTTTACATCATTGGCTTATCTTTTCAGCCCTTTTTAAATTACATCAATAATGAATATAATTAAATGCATATCAAAGTCTTCAATAGGAGCTTCTTGAATCCTTGCATCTTCATGAGGTGAGAGATGAGTTGTAAGGGATCAGGACAACTCAAATGCAAAGTATACCAAATGCATCACAAGAAAGCCATGTTTATGCACTCATGGAGCACAAATTTACCAAATGTATTTTACATTCAATGCAATCACCAAGCATGATATGGTAAATCATTCATATTTCCTGTATTTCACAATAAATATTAATCTATAATCCCAACATCAATTGTTTGGAATTACTCCAAACATAGGAAGAGTCCCATACCTCTTCCTAAGGAATGTATACCAATCCATCCTTGTTAAACTAGATAGTTTCATATCATTCTCTTAAATGGTTTATCTTATTTACAAAATCCCACATATAACTTAAGATAAATTCGTGTTCTAATAATTTTCAAACCAAAGATAACATTTCATAATTTCAATTATTGGCCCTATCTAATAGATTCCTTCCACTTTAATCTCTATAAATTAGTTTCTTTAACATATCATTCCATTCTCCTTTGGATATAAAAGATATTACTCACAAAAGAAGAAATTCCACTCCTTGAAATAAAAGATATAAACTATCCAAAGTCCAAGGTTTAATTTCAAAAAATGCTTAGACTTCAACACATACCCTAAAACATGTATGTACCCCAAGCCTCATTAAAAAAAATTCTTTAAACATTCTATACTATACCCATCACCTATCTTTATGTAAAAGTTATAGCAAAACTCTTTAATAACAAACATCACTTTTTCTTGAAAAATTTATGAAAGCAAGGAAATAAAATTATAAAATTTTTCCTTACTTATACGTAAAAGCTTTTAATTATCAACATTTACCATTCTGAATCCTTAATAAGAAATTTAAATTTCTAGGAGGCTATAGTTTTCCGCTACATGTTCTTAGGTTTATTACCCTACCCAATAGACATAGACCTTTTCTGTACAAGTCCAACTTCTCTCACTATGGACATTATTAAAACTACCAATTATAAGGTGAGTCCAACAATTAAAGAGGCATCACTCAAAATAATAGATTGTAACACCAATAAAGTCATTCATACGAATATCAATCGAAAAAGGACCATTTAATTACTTTCTAACCTAAAGCTATTTTTAACAAAATGGCTTTACTATACGGGAAGACGTTTTAATAATTTTGTATTTGGTCACTGCAAGAAGTGGAACGACCACCAATTAGTCACAATTGGATGGAAACATCAATATTTGTGTAGAGAGCATATTAAATGAAGGATACCCAACCAATATGTCAATCGACGCAGTCACACTGCTTTTCCAAGTCTAACATATAACTGAAACCACTTCCAGGATGACTTCATATTTTGTCTCGATCATTTGATAATAGATGGGAGTTTTCTTGTTATAGGTTAGATCAAATTCAAGAAATGGTTCACATTGAAATGTTTCTCTATCAGATGAAATTTGAACTCAATACAAAGATATCATATGGATATAATTAGAGGTAATTCAAAGTCGTTATATTACTTTGTCCAGTTGGAATTGATAGATGCATACAGTTGGTATGTAACGTGTCAAATACAAACAATTGTGACATGTGTAGGTGTTTTGGACAAATTTTTGGTGAACTCCCTTCAGTGGTGTTCTAACTGCAAAACCAAAGGATGTTTTTTTAATATATAAATACTTCTTATACATAAACATATCCTCCATGGGGGTTGAACCTGGGTCACATCATCGATAATGCAAGTGGTGTTATTGCTGGTAGACCACAACACATGGATACCAGAGGATGTTATATAGTATCAGGCACATGCATTACTGCACTTCCAGGGAGATCTCTATACACTGTAAGCTATAGCACGAAGTTATAACCTATAACAAGTGGATTCATTTGATGTCTCATCTAGAAAAATAGAAATACAAAAATCACCAATATGGGGAGTAGATGGTGAAATATTATTATCACTCTCTACCTAATGTTGCTAGCTGAATATGAAGGGTTTAGAGTATAGCTTCCATCTAGTGAAGCATATGGACTGGGGTTGTCCAAAGGGTAGTCAATAATGGCCAAGAACCAATTAACATTCTGAATATCCAAGACACTACTAAGAGAAGAAGAGGTATTATAGTGGAACAATAGTATCTAGCTATAAATTATTTTGTTTAACCATATACAGTCAAGGGTATTGTGTAAACTCATCATACATTGCTGGGTTGATGCCTAGGAAGGTTAACCGTTACTCTCACTCAATGACTACAATTTACAAATATGTAAACACATAATTTATGTAATATGGTTAATTATTTTGCTATCCGTAAAACGCCAACACTCATAATCAATATCCCAAATTTTGTGCTGACATAGCGAATGAGAAATAAGAGAAATTATAACTATCAATTTTATAGTCAATATTTTCTATGTAGAGGTGACTCTGTGAAATAGCTCGAGGTGAAAAAAATGATTGAGCAATAAACTAATACCATCCTACTGATTTAGATTGAGTCAATAGTGGGTAATTGGGTGTAGTGACAACTTTAATTTTTAGTTTCCCCCAAAGAACAATTTTTGAAATAACTAATGAGTCCTTGGTAGCACCGTAGTGTATGCCTAATGATGAGAAGGAGTGATCTGAATATATACGAGATAACAGTTGTTATTTATGTCTTCTATTGAGCCAAATTCTAAATGTTATACATCAATCGTGTACAACACCCTTTTGTTATCGATCAGTGGGAGTATGTTCAAATCCACATAGTGGCCCCTATCGTCTAACGGCTTCCAATAACACACCCATCGAAATGACAAAACTAATGACCAAACTATGCCAACAAAGGATGCCTAGCTACCATAGTTCTTATCGACATGAATACACAATGCTGACCAACTTCAAAACAAGTCTTGTGCTAAGGTTTTTTAGAGGTGACTGGTCTACAACCTGTATTTTGGGTGCAATTACAAACAGTAAGACTACTTTCAATCCATAATTGGTAAAATTCCACATACATGGTTCCAATATGGTTATAATCCTTGAAACTACTCAGCTAGATTGGATGGGATCATGGTCGAGCGATGACTAGTATAACGCGTAGAATATGGTGAAATTTGAAGGAAGACAATGCAACCTTAAATACATCCTGAGTCTAGTCAGAAGTTGAGAGGAATAGAGAAATTTGACTTTACATAAATCGAGCAGTAGTAATCTCAAATCAAACCTGGAAAATCGAGATGTCAAGAAAAGAAATTTGCAAGTAGTGTTGCCAATTCATCATGGGAAAGAAGCTACCAACATCACTAGCTTTTATGACTTGGACATTTGGATTATAGCAATATATTTTATCCCATTACTTATGGTCTAAAATTCCCTTCTTATACAGCGCTAATTATATTAGCAATATATTATGGACATCTATACTAAAATGAGTAGCTATTTACATAATGAATCCTCTATTCAAATACCAAGGTATAAAGGTAATGACCATCATTACAGCATAAGAACATATCAACCATATTATTTCAACAAATAATGAACATACAAAGTTCAAACATTAAGAGAAAAGGGAACCTTCCACACCTAGAACTCTCGTAAAGCCAATATGTTGGACAATCCTTCTACTCTCGTTCTAGCCTCTTCCCAAACTTTGCAAAACATAGCATGTATTTCTTCTTTGGTCCTTAAGACAATTTATAGACTCACCTCTTATTGATAGAAAATATGTTCAATATTATTTTATTTCTTTCTATCTTTTCATTCACATGTTACAACATACATTATTTTATTGTACATAGGATTCTCTAAAGATAAGGTGTATGCAAGTTACTTATCCCTTGTTCCTCACACCAAGGGTACCAACACTATTAAGAGTACGGGCAGTAACTATTTGGAACTGTTAGAGATAAGGGAAGAATCTCATCTCCTATAACACTCATCCCAAAAACTGCCATTTGTAAGGGAAATGCAATATTAAATTTTATAGAGTGGTCTTTTCATAATTTGACCCAATAAATTTTTGACAAGCTCATAAAAGACAATCCACCTAATTCTTTTAAAAAATTATGTTAATAAAATTAAATAATTGTGCTCAAATTAAATAATTGTGCTCAAATCAAATAATCTCTACTCTAGAGAATACTTATATTATATGCATAAAATATATATTTTAAAATATTGAAATATCAATCATCAATAAATGTGCATTTCTAAGGTGGGGTTATTTTATGGAACCCTTTTAAATTTATGTTAATGGAATGCAAGCACTCCATGAACATGCTCAACATCTCCCATCACTATTTTTCCTTTGATCGGGACTTTTCAGAGTTAAACTCAAGTACACCGCTCTCAGGGAGGTAATTGGTGATGGTTGAGATGAGAGCCTACCTGATGAGTTGTCTATGTTAGCATTTCCCTTTTCATCTCTCGTGGTCAATATTTACCACTTAAGAGAATACCTATTCTTGCACATCAATAAATGCACGCAACATTATTTTATCTTAATAAAAACCATTATAATGCAATTACATCAAGCATCAAAACCAGCTATCAAAATACAAATAGCATCTTAACAAGGTTCTTCCAAGGTGGGTCATAACATACTCCCCCCTTAGGATAAAAATAGTCCTTTGTGTTTCCTGTAATATTGCATATAAATCAATAAAAACATAAGGTTTTCTTAGCTCCCACTTTCCTAAGTGGTAAATGTTTCAAACTATGTAAGTACATAGCATTATCAAATAAGTAAGGAAAATGTATTTTCCTATCCTCCACTTTTTTCCAAGTGGAATTCTTCCCAGGATACTGGTCTCCCTAGACCTTACACTGATTGATATTATGCTCCTCCTAATTTTGGAGTGAATCTCTAGAATATTGGTTGTTCCCATTGTAACAACCAAGGGCTTCACCATCGCTCATGAGAAAAAGAGTGGCTTGTCCTCCCAAATTTGGGTTTCTTGTGGTGACGTGGATTTTGTGATTCATCACAATTTTTACTTGTTCCCATACATTATGGACACTTCTTTTCACAGTGTTTACCTTCATAGGTGAAACATCCCCCCGAAGATCCTACAGGTTTCTTTCCCTTTTCCTAGTCAATGGAAGATGATTCTTGTAGCTTAGTAGTCTCAGTTTTATAGAATTCCTTCTTGGAACAAAATTGCTTCTTCTTTCAATTTTTTTCTTTCTCCCATTTCATAACATCGACACTCTTTATCTTCCTTAAAATTTATCGTTCGGGTTCTAGCAAAATGGTATAGTTGAAAATAGGTTTCTTTTTAGGTAAATTGGACTCCTCTTGCAATGCCTTAGGCTTGCACTTTTGAGCTTCTTGTTTGACCAAGTTCTCTAACAGTTGGCACTGCTAGATCAATTGTTCCTTCAAGTCATTTGCTTGTTCTTTCAACTCAAAAATCATTGCAAATAGGTCCTCCACCATTTTGCCCAATATTCTCAACTTTCCTCTAGAGATTTTAGTTTGCATCATCTTGTGATAGAATGTACTCTCCACTTCCTGCTTTAAGGGTCATTCCCTGGTATATCAATAACAATGTTAGATTACAACATTTCCTCAAGTTTTAATCCTAACTTTTATCTCATATCATTCATGTTTTTAAATTGATAAATAATCACCCCATTTGGATTGAAAGTATGGAAGAGAATATTACCTCTTTTTATCCACAAAAATTTCATATACATCCATATTTCATGAGGTAAGGGCATAATCATGTTCCAATGTAGAACCATTTCAATTGGATTGTAAGTTATCAAGACAAATATTTTCAAGAGATATTAAGACTTGATCAGAGTCACTCTTGAGTAGAAGTGATTAGATTCTATGAAACCTTCATACCACATGGATATGAGAATGCTGATTAGAACGGTTGGTTTCATCCCTCATAAAAGGGGGAAAAAAATCACCAAATGGTCCACCAAGACTAGGTGAATGTCTTTAAGATGGATAACCACACCAATGGAAAACCATCATAGATGAAATGACGACACCCATGATTATTCATAGATCTTATATTTGATCCGCTTCAACTAGTAGAGATCACTAAGATAATAAAATCACTATACATGATTTAGACTTACAAAATTCCTTGGAATAGTATCTTTTTTTTTTCCAATTTACATGGTGGAATCGATAGCCGCCATGAATCCAGGCAGGCTATCCAGCTTTTATGGCCACCACAGTATTTTGTGTTGTTCACCCCAGAAGCTGCCACACAGATCTTTGCATAGTTCACCCCTATAACCACCATGCCACAATCATTTTAAACCTTTTATGCCACTGAAAACACCAGGAAAGGGACAAGCATTCAGTCTAACAAGGCCCGAGATTTGAACCTTGGACCTTCGTCCCCCTTATGGGGTTTGGATGAACCAATTGGTCTACACCTCGGACCTCTTGGAATAGTATCTTACACATTATTATACTTCCTTATTCCTCTTAAGGCTCATTGGTTACCTTTTTATTTGGGCATCCCTTTTGAAATAATAGGGCATTATTTAGCCATCATGGTGGTACAAACTCCTCATATCCAATAATTTATCAACTCAAAATGTAAGGCCTAACTTGATTTATAACTCAAGTCCCAATTGCTTTTTCCCTCCGAGTTCCAACTCAGTTTAATTCATAATGTTTTGGGTTACACCAACCACGAACATTTGTATGATAGTTATAATTCAATAGAATCAATTCCTTAAGAATTCCACCATTCTATTCCTCTTTCTACCAGATGATAAAATGTCATTTTTAATTGCATAGGAGTAGTGACTTATGAGGTTCTAGATCTCTCCCTTTTTCTAGCAAACTTAGTCACTTTAATATACTTTAGATAATTGTCTATTTTATTTCTTTATATGGACCCTTCTTGCATGCTCTTTATGATCTTCTCTAACCTTATCATCTAAAATTTATGTTTCCTAGTTGTTGTTTGGATTATGTTGCAAACTCATGGCCTGCTTCTACTTATTTATTCGAATTTCTAGAATTTACTCATATATGTCTGGTTTCAGGAGTATTGGAACTAACTTGTTGCATGGTCATTTACTTCTTTCCTCTCATTATTTCCGCCATATTGACCTGGAGGTAAAGAGTTCTATTAATTATTGCCTTTTTCTAGGATCCAAAATCCTAAAACAGTTTCTAAATAGATTTTTTTTCTAGGTTGAGTCCTAGTTTTCTTCCTCTAACTCTAGTTGAGGTTGATACATCCTTGAATTAAGGAATATGTAGGTTTTAAGACACAAATTCTGAGAAGTTTCCCAAAAGAGTCTAAGGTACACCACTCAAGTCCCATATAGGGGGGTTCGCTTAGCTCTTCCACTTTTTGAACGGTTGTGGATCTACTTCATGGGATAAAGGAGCTCGAACATCAGTGCTCAATAAATGACCTAATACTTAGTAAGTATGCATTGTCAAGAGTTAGGAAGTTCATGTTTTGAATCATGCCCCAAATATTTTCTCTAACCTAGATTAATCTAAAATCTATCAGTTAGCCTAAGCTCTGATACCAACTATAACAATCTTAAATTGTCCACTAATTTTTTTTTATACATATAAACTCATTGTCCACCCATTGATAAGTCACAACTATAATAATGAATAAAGACATAGTTATCCCATTAGAGAAGGTAATCTGATTTGCAATATATTGAACATATAGAAGCACCCACTTCTATAGTTTTTTTAAAGCCCAATGCTAGTAGGAACACCCATTCCCACATTACCATCTCACCATACCATACTGGTAGACAGATGAAATCATTTAAAGGCTTTAAATTCCCCCTTAAGTTATTGTTATATAACAAGGGACATCTTATGGTTTTATCAACCAGATAGGATAGGGATCCTCACCCAAGGATTACCCTTACCAATTCTCCATACTACCAATGAGGTTAGTATTTTAGGTGAGTTACTCATCTATTGCATCTATGACTACTAGCATGTTTCATGGGATTATATGCTTTAATCATTATTATAATAATTACTCATCTTGGAGGTGTTTACAAGTTTATTAGTAGTGTTTCTAGTTTGTGAGTTTTTGAGACCATGATGAGCCCTTTTGGAGTTGGGTTGTTCATGAATTAATCATCTCTTACCATAATCCGTATGTTCAATTCTTAAGCATACATTCTTATATATTAAAGGAAGTAAATACATAACAAATAGAGAATATTTTTTATGCAATAAAATTCCCAAATGATATTCCTTTAAAAACCTTACATCATCTACACTTGAGAACATGAAATACATCATTTTCAATGCTTCCATTCTATCCAACATTGCTATCTTATGAAAGTACTTATATAAATAAAAGCTTCCTTTCTAGTTTACAAGGCAAGAATAGAAATACATTTAACTTTACATCATTGGCTTATCTTTTCAGCCCTTTTTAAATTACATCAATAATGAATATAATTAAATGCATATCAAAGTCTTCAATAGGAGCTTCTTGAATCCTTGCATCTTCATGAGGTGAGAGATGAGTTGTAAGGGATCAGGACAACTCAAATGCAAAGTATACCAAATGCATCACAAGAAAGCCATGTTTATGCACTCATGGAGCACAAATTTACCAAATGTATTTTACATTCAATGCAATCACCAAGCATGATATGGTAAATCATTCATATTTCCTGTATTTCACAATAAATATTAATCTATAATCCCAACATCAATTGTTTGGAATTACTCCAAACATAGGAAGAGTCCCATACCTCTTCCTAAGGAATGTATACCAATCCATCCTTGTTAAACTAGATAGTTTCATATCATTCTCTTAAATGGTTTATCTTATTTACAAAATCCCACATATAACTTAAGATAAATTCGTGTTCTAATAATTTTCAAACCAAAGATAACATTTCATAATTTCAATTATTGGCCCTATCTAATAGATTCCTTCCACTTTAATCTCTATAAATTAGTTTCTTTAACATATCATTCCATTCTGCTTTGGATATAAAAGATATTACTCACAAAAGAAGAAATTCCACTCCTTGAAATAAAAGATATAAACTATCCAAAGTCCAAGGTTTAATTTCAAAAAATGCTTAGACTTCAACACATACCCTAAAACATGTATGTACCCCAAGCCTCATTAAAAAAAATTCTTTAAACATTCTATACTATACCCATCACCTATCTTTATGTAAAAGTTATAGCAAAACTCTTTAATAACAAACATCACTTTTTCTTGAAAAATTTATGAAAGCAAGGAAATAAAATTATAAAATTTTTCCTTACTTATACGTAAAAGCTTTTAATTATCAACATTTACCATTCTGAATCCTTAATAAGAAATTTAAATTTCTAGGAGGCTATAGTTTTCCGCTACATGTTCTTAGGTTTATTACCCTACCCAATAGACATAGACCTTTTCTGTACAAGTCCAACTTCTCTCACTATGGACATTATTAAAACTACCAATTATAAGGTGAGTCCAACAATTAAAGAGGCATCACTCAAAATAATAGATTGTAACACCAATAAAGTCATTCATACGAATATCAATCGAAAAAGGACCATTTAATTACTTTCTAACCTAAAGCTATTTTTAACAAAATGGCTTTACTATACGGGAAGACGTTTTAATAATTTTGTATTTGGTCACTGCAAGAAGTGGAACGACCACCAATTAGTCACAATTGGATGGAAACATCAATATTTGTGTAGAGAGCATATTAAATGAAGGATACCCAACCAATATGTCAATCGACGCAGTCACACTGCTTTTCCAAGTCTAACATATAACTGAAACCACTTCCAGGATGACTTCATATTTTGTCTCGATCATTTGATAATAGATGGGAGTTTTCTTGTTATAGGTTAGATCAAATTCAAGAAATGGTTCACATTGAAATGTTTCTCTATTAGATGAAATTCTAACGCAATACATAGACATCATATGGATATAATTAGAGGTAATTCAAAGTCGTTATATTACTCTGTCTAGCTAGAATTGATAGATGCATACAGTTGGTATGTAACATGTCAAAGCCAAACAATGGTGACATGTGTAGGTATTTTGGATAAATTGTCAGTGAACTCCCTTCAGTGGTGTTCTAACTGCCAAACCAGAGGATGCTTTTTTTTATATAAATACTTATTATACATAAACATATCCTCCATGGGGGTTGAACCCAGGTCACATCATCGATAATGCAAGTGGTATTATTTTCGATAGACCACAACACAGAGGATGTTATAAAGCATTAGGTGTAGGTATTATTGCATTTCTAGAGAGATCTCTATACACTGTAAGTTACATTACAACGTTATAACCTATAACAAGTTGGTTCAGTTGATGTCTCATTTGGAAAAATAGAAATACAAAAAGCACCAGTATGGGGAGTAGATGGTGAAATATTATAATCACTCTCTGCCTAATGTTTCTAGCTGAATATGAAGGGTATAGAGTATAGCTTCCATCTAGTGAAGCATATGGACTAGGGTTGTCCAAAGGGTAGTCAATAATGGCCAAGAACCAATTTACATTATGAATCCCCAAGACACTGCTAAGAGAAGAAGAGGTATTATAGTGGAGCAATAGTTTGTACCTATAAATTGTTTTGTTTTTTATCTACAGTCAAGGGAACTATGTAAAATCATCATACATTTCTAGGTTGATGCTTATGAAGGATAACCGTTACTCTCACTTAATGACTGCAATTTAAAAATATGTAAACACAAAATTTATGTAATACGGTTAATTATTTTGCTATCCGCAAAATGCCAACACCCATAATCAATACCCTGAATTGTGTGCTGATGCAGCCAATGAGATAGAGGAGAAATTATAACTATCAATATTATATTCAATATTTTCTATGCAGAGGAGACTCCGTGAAATAGCTCGAGGTGAAAAAAATGATTGAGCAACAAACTAATACCATCCTACTGATTTAGATTGAGTCAACAGTGGGTAATTGGGTGTATTCCCCCAAAGAAAAATTTCTAAAATGACTAATGAGTCCACTCTCGGTAGCATCATAGTGTATGCCTAATGATGAGCATGAGTGATCTGAATATCTACAAGATAACAGTTGTTATTTAAGTCTTCTACCGAGCCAAAGTCTAAATGTTATACATCAATCGTGTACATCACCCTTTTGTTCTCGATTAGTGGGAGTATGTTCAAATCCAGATAGTGGCCCCTATCGTCTAATGGCTTCCCATGACACTCCCATTGAAATGACAAAACTAATGACCAAACCATACCAATAAAGAATGCCTAGCTGCCATAGTTCTTATCGACACAAATACACAATGTTGATTGAATTCAAAATAGGTCTTGAACTGAGGGTTTTTAGAGGTGACTAGTCTACAACCTAGAGTTTAGGTGCAATTACAGAAAGTAAGGCTACTTTCAATCCATAATTGGAAAAATTATACATACATGGTTCCAAGATGGTTATAATCCTTGGAACTACTCAACTAGATTGGATGGTCTCATGGTTGGACAATGACTAGTATAATGCATAGAATATGGTAAAATTTGAAGGAATACAATACAACCTTAAATACATCCTGAGTCTAGTCGGCAGTTGAGAGGAATAGAAAATCTGACTTTACATAAACCAAGCAGTATTAATCTCAAATTAGACCTAGAAAATTGAGACGTCAAGCAATGAAATTTACAAGTAGTGTTGTCAATTCGTCATGGGAAAGAAGCTACCAACATCATGAGCTTTTACAACTTGGACATTTGGATTATAGCAACAGATTTTATCCCAGTTCTTATGGTCTAAAATTCCCTTCTTATATAGCGCTAATTATATTAGCAATATATTATGGACATCTATACTAAAATGAGTAGCTATTTACCTAATGAATCCTCTATTAAAATACAAAGGTATAAAGGAAACAACCATCATTACAACATAAGAACATATCAACCATATTATTTCAATCAAGGAGTTCCAAAGTTCACATTATATTCCAAGGGGTTTCAATTCAACTTGCATTTCTTTGATCCCTAAAGGCCCCAACCCCAAGACTATGGCTGAATTTAGGCCGGTTAGCCTGTGTAATATATCCTATAAAATTTTGTCCAAAGTTTTAGCCAACCATTTGAAGAAAGTTCTACCGATTATCATTGATCCAATTCAAGGAAGTTCTGTACAAAGAATATCAATATTAGATGGAGTTATTACTGTTCATGAGGCTCTTCATACAACTGCTCAGACCAAAAAAGCAGTCATGGATTTAAAGTTAGACATGAACAAAGCTTATGATAGGATAAATTGGGAATTCCTAGAGGCAGTTTTATTAAAATTTGGCTTCAACATGAAATGGGTGAAGTTAATAAGAGATATTTCTAAGCCTTGTTTTTTAGTTTTGGTTAATGGGTCTACTACAGGTTTTTTTCAAAGCAAATGTGGTCTAATACAATGAGATCCAATAAGTCCTATGTTGTTCATCATTGTAGCTAAGGCCTTGGGAAGAACCATTAAGGTAGCAGCGGTAGCTAGACTCATATCAGGTATCAAGGCCATGTCGCTAACTACCCCGGTGACACATCAACAATTTGTTGATGATACATTGCTACTGAATTTGGCTTCTGTGGTTGAGGCAAGAAGGATTAAAAATATTCTCATAATGTATGAAGAAGCGGCTAGACAGAAAGTGAATTTTGATAAGAGCAAACTTTATTTCATCAATACCCCCATTCCTAGGCAAAAAATCATAGCAAGGATCATGGAATGTCAGATTGCATCCCTTCCCACCTCCTATTTAGGTCTTCCCTTGTTTACGGGGAAACCTGAAGGATCAATGTGGAACATAGTTCTAGAGAGGATCCAAAAAAAGCTAGCAGGTTGGAAAGGACATATGTTATCTCAAGCAGGCAAAGCAGTTTTAACTATGGCTTCACTTCAAAGTATACTCGTTTACTTCCTATCAGTCTTCAAAGCTCCCAGCAAGGTGTATCACAAAATTGAGCAACTTCAAAAAAATTTCTCTAGTCAAGGACTAAAGATAAGAAAAGGATCCATTTAGTAGGTTGGAACAAGGTTTGCAAACCTAAAGCTGATGGGGGGTTAGGATTGAGGAGAGTTGCTCATCTCAATACAACTCTGTTAGCCAAAAAAATGTGGTGGTTATTGACTAAGGTCGATAATGAATGGACTGCCATAGTTAGGAGGAAATACCTCCAAGGTGTGAACTTCCTTAATGACAACTTAGCAAGCAGGGGGTCTACATTTTGGAAGACAATCCTCACGAGCAGGGATCTTGTCAAGAAAGGTCTTAGATGGATTCTAGGAATGGGCAAACAATAGACTTTTGGAAGGATCGGTGGGTGAGAGCTGAGGAGTTATCCCATAATCCTTGTTTGGCTAGGATTCAAGAGCATATGGAGCAGCATATTGGGAAGAAGGTTGTAAATTATATGTGGCAGGATATAAATATCAACAGGTGGAAACACATCAGAGTACAAGGTTTTGAAGCAGAGTCTGAAGAGCTTTATAACATTTTAACTCAACAAATTATTCCCTCTGGAGAGGATGAAGATCACATTGTTTGGGCTGAGACTAAAAGTGATGACTTCACAATTAAGTCTGCCTATACTTTTCTTCTCAATGTGGAACGTCAACAATTTCAACCGAGTTTGGTTTGGATCAAAGGCCTAATTCCTAAAATATCTTTTTTTCATGGCTAGTGATTCAAGGAAAAATCCTCACTATGGACAATATGTTATCCAAAGGTATGGTTATTGCTAACCATTGCTACATGTGCAGGGTAGGATGGGAGACAACCCAACACTTGTTTCTGGAGTGTCCGGTAGCGGAGTCCATCCTGGATGAACTTTTCCAAGCATTTAGGAGATCGTGGGTTAAGCCTGCTCTTATATCCGAAGTGTTCCATCAATGGCCTCAAACCTTTGTTAGCCTAAAACTTAAGTACCTATGGAAAATCTATTGGCATCATTTTCTCTGGCATATTTGTCTAGAAAGGAACCATAGAGCCTTTAAGGATACCATTCACAACCCAAAAACCATTCTCAATAGGATTATTGTCTTTGTGAAAGAAAACCTTAACACCTTAGTGGATGAGAACCACTCAATTCTTCCCCAAGAAAAACAATTAGCTCAGGCCTTAGGTATTGATGACAAACCTTCTATTCTTTTGTCCAATCTCGAAAATGGGATTTCTTGGGAGCCACCCCCAGGGTTGGTTTAAACTAAATTTTGATGGTGCAGCCAAGGAGAACCCGGGAAGAGCTAGAGCTGGAGGAATAATCAGGTATCATCAAGGAAATATGGTCAAGGCCTTCGCTAAACCATTGGGAATCAGAACTAATAACGAAGTAGAAGTTAGAGCCCTTTGGAGAGGGTTGCAATTATCCCAAGCAACTCAAGGTAACTTGATGATTGAAGGTGATTCTATGAACATCATTAACCTGTTAACCAATGGCAAAAAACCTTCATGGAGAATCGAGGGAGTCATCCATGAAGTGAGGATCCTTTTTATGGCAAGACAAAATAGAAGGGCTCATCACATGTACCGTGAGGCCAACAGGTCAGCTGACAAATTAGCCAACATAGGTGTTGATGTTGGTAGTTTGGTGACATGGACACAATGTGTGCCACATGAAGTGGAAAACATTATTAGTCATGAAAAGAAACCTACCCATTAAGGAGAAAGATGAATGGGTTTCCTTTCCCCATGCATTTGGTAATAACTATGGGGTTTCCCTCTAAATCATACCAAATTGGAAATGAAGGTAACAGGGTGTAAGCCTTGGAATATTTCGACAGAGAATAAGAAATGGGCAAGCAACAGGTTTCACAAGTGCAAATTTCCAAGCTTCAATTCCTGTCAATGTAAGTAATGTTTACAGTTATGTTTAGGTATGAGTGTGCTTTGTTAGTAAGGTGTTGTAGGGGATTCAACACAATTTTTGTTAAGAAAGTTTCAAGGATGACTAGGATCTACAATCTCAGCAGAAGGTTGGATATTGTAATAGATTTTGGGTTAACCTGCAAAACCCGGTAATTAATGAAGACTTTTATTTACCAAAAAAAAATATTATTTCAACAAATAATGAACATACAAAGTTCAAACATTAAGAGAAAAGGGAACCTTCCATATTTGGAACTCTCGTAAAGCCAATATGCTGGATAGTCCTTCTACTCTCGTTCTAGCCTTTTCCTAAACTTTACAAAACATAACATATCTCTCTTCTTTGGCCCTTAAGGAAATTTATAGACTCACTTCTTCTTGATAGAAAAGATGTTCCATATTATTTTATTTCTTTCTATCTTTTCATTCACATGCAAGCTCCTTACAACATACATTATTTTATTGTACATGGGATTCTCTAAAGATAAGGTGTATGCAGGTTACTTTTCCCTTGTTCCTCACACCAAGGGTACCAACACTATTAAGAGTATGGTCAATATCTATTTGGAACTATTAGAGATAAGGGAAGAATCTCATATCCTAGAACACTCATCCCAAAAACTACCATGTGTAAGGAAAATGCAATATTTAATTTTATAGAGCGGTCTTTTCATAATTTGACCCAATAAAATATTGACAAGATCATAAAAGACAATCCACCTAATTATTTTTAAAAATGATGTTAATCAAATTAAATAATTGTTCTCAAATCAAATAATCTCTACTCTAGAGAATACTTAAATTATATGCATAAAACATATATTTCAAAATGTTGAAATATCAATCATCAATAAATGTGCATTTCTAAGGTGGGGTTCTTTTATGCAATTTAAATTATGGAACCTTTTTAAATTCATATTAATGGAATGCAAGCACTCCATGAACATGCTCAACATCTCCCATCATTGTTTTTCCTTTGATTGAGTGGGACTTTTTAGAGTTAAACTCAAGTACACCACTTTTAGGGAGGTAATTGGTGATGGTTGAGATGAGAGCCTTACCTAATGAGTTGTCGATATCATCATTTTAATTCTCATCTCTCATGGTCAATCTTTCCAACTTAAGATAATACTTGTTCCTGCACATCAATCAATTCACACAACATCATTTTCTCTTAATAAAAACCATTATAATTCAATTACATCAAGCATCAAAACTAGCTATCAAAATACAAATAACATCTGAACAAGGTTCTTCCAAGGTGGGTCGTGACACTATTGGTATTTCATTATTTTCATCATCCTTCTGAGAAAGGACTGCAACAATGGAATTTTCAGATGCGAATGAATAGATATTGAAATCCTTTGAGTAATTGGGGTAGGTTAAGATTAGGGCAGTAGAAATGGCCTCTTTTATCTATTTAAAAGCTTCCATGTTTTCTTGTGTCCATTTTATTTCTCCAGTATTTTTAACCATGTCATTAATGGGTTTGGTCATCTCTGCAAAATTGGGAATGAATCTTCTGACAAAATTAATTTTGCCAAAGAATGACCTGACTCCTTTTAGGTTTTTAGGAGGGAAAATTTTAGAGATAGCTTCTATCCTTTCTGGATCTATACTTACCCCTTTTTTATGACACTATGTGTCCTAGTAATTTCCCCTGTGTTGTTCCAAATATGCACTTTTTAGGATTTAGGGAAATTCCAAACTCTTTACATCGGGAAAAGACTACATCAAGATATTCTAAATGGTCCTCTGGATTTTTAGAATACATTGTTATATCATCCAAATATACCACTACTATTTTGAACATCAACCCTTTGAAGGTAAAATCCATTGCTCTCTAAAAGGTAGCACCTACATTCATTAGATCAAAAGGTATTCTCAAATATTCGAAAGTACCCCAAGGTGTGGTGAATGTTGTCTTATATTTGTCTTCTGGATTAATTTGTATCTGATTATATCCAGAAAATCCATCTAACAGGGACATCCTAGATGAACCAACTATTGCTTGCAATAATTGTTCCATATTGGGCAATGGGTAATTGTCTTTTAGTGAGCTTTTATTCAAGTTTCTAAAGTCTACACAAAGTCTAATATCCCCATTTTTCTTTCTGACTGGTACCAAGTTGGATATCCAAGATGAAAATCTTACCTTTCTAATAATTTTGGAATCCAATAATTTTTGTACCTCTTTTTGCATTATTGGGTGCAGAGTAGGGTTATATTTCCTCTGTTTATGTTTGAATGGCTTTGGAATCTTCCTTCAAATGTATTATGTGTGGCATTACATCTATTTTGAAGGTTTTAAGATCTTCATACGTCCAAGCAAAATGTTCCTTATTTTTCTTTAAGAAATTGATATATCCAACTTTTTCCTTTTGCTTGTAATGTTGTGTCTATTTTTACTATTTTGGGCTCTTTAACTGTACCAATATTGACATCTTCAATATGGTTTCTTTCAAGAGAGGTTTGAATGCTTTATCAAAATCATCAAATAAACTCTCTAGAGAAACTAATCCTTTTGGTATTCTATTTATTTTCAGTTGGATTACTTCTACTAGTTCACCTATTTGATCTTTTAGCTTTTCTTCATCTTTTTCATCATAGATTATATCTACATATTGATTTTGTAAAGTCATGAAGTCTTTGATGTCCACATCATCTTGGAAGACCTGTAAGTAAACAATGTTATCTAGGTATAAAGGGCTTATAGATTGAAATGGTTGGGAACCTATCCATATATTTTGTAGTAATTTTTGGATGGTCTAGGCCTGATGCATTTACAACTAAAAGGTCAACAACATGATTCTATTCTCTAGGAATGTATGAAATATTGAAAGCTAAAATTTTTTCAATCTCTTCCAATACTATAGTTTTGTATTGTTTCAACCTAGGATGCTTGGTTTGATACTTTCCTCTTATCTTTTGGATAATTAATTCTGCATCTCCAGTCATAGTTAATTAATTTATACCCAACTCTTTAGCTTTTCTCAATCTTATAAATAGAGCTTCATACTTAGCCACGTTGTTAGTGCATGGAATTCTAATCTATAAGGAATACTAAGATAATTTCCTTTTATATTAGTTAAGTTATCTCCTACACCTACTCTAGATTAGGATTTGGTGCCATCAAAATTCATGGTCCACATCTCTTGTGTTAATACTCTATCTGATTCAACATCAACCATTTTCATAACTTCTGGATCCATATTTTTGGCTTTTGGTACTTCTACCAGGAATGGGTTATGCCATATTGAATAAACTCCCATTCCTTTCTCTTCTATTGAATTTACTAAGTTTATCATGGTATCATCTATCTTAATTAACTCTACAAAATATTTGTTGAAAGGTTCTCTTCGCAAAGTTACATTTTCTTTATCTAACATTGGAATGGTAGCATAAGACCAATCCAATTGAATTGATCCCCCCATTTGTTCTGCCCAATGCCTACTTAGTAGTAGTGAGAAGAAAGGATCAACATCCACTATTGCAACATCCATCACTATACCTTTCTTGGGGTGTTGGTCTAGATATACCAATAATCTTGTTATCACTCCAACACAAGGTACTTGTCTACTATCCATTATTGATACAGGAGTAGAATCTCTGGTACAGATTAATCTCATTTGATCAACTATCATCTTGGGCATAATATTATGTGAAACTCCACTATCTAGCATATAATTATGAATCACATACCTCTCTCCTTCATCTAAGTTATATCTTAATGACACATAGAAGGATCTAACAGAGGATGGTGACCTTGTATCCTGCTCATTTTGTCTAGCAACATGGCAAGATGGATCTTTGTTTTTCTCAATAAGTTTGAATGCTCTACAAACTTGTTCTCTATATTGCTAAAATTTCATAAGCTCACCAAATATAATATTAACCTTATGTTTACTGAGTTCTAATCCAACATCAAATTCTATATTTTTTATATCAAGAGGTTTGTTGCATTCCTCTTTGGGTATTTCTTCTTCTAACTTTACTAGCTTAGGGATTACCTTTTTGGGGTTCTATCAATTTTCTCTTTACTAATATTTTTGTTGGTGAAGGATTGTTTTCTTGTTTCACTAGTGGAGGCTTTCTCTGTTCTTTCAGGGACTATTCTATTTCTTAATTTCAGATTAATGAGTAGCTTCTAATTCCTCCACTTCTTTAGTAGTTGGGATTAATTTCCCCTACTTCATTTTATCATATCTTGACTCATGTGGTCTTTGTAATATTTTGGTACCTTCTACAATTAATATTTGAGGATGATGATTTGAATCATATTTATCCATGTTTTCTTCAAAAAGTCTTTCTCTTGACTCATATTCTAGAGATCAACATGCATTAATTCTTTTATCATCTTCTGAATCATCATTAAGATCTATATTGTGTGGTGTACTTAAGTAAATACCACATCCTTCTGGGTTATGGGGAGCATCACAGGCTGAGAAAAAATAGGGAAAACCTTCTACAAGATTAGCAGATGGTATGGGATTTGGAACACTATTTTGATCTCTATCAATTTCTCTTTTCTTCCAATTATTGTTCCCATTGTTCCTATTTCTGTTTCCTTCATCAGAGCCATTATTGTTTCCCCAATTCCTGTTGAAATTTTTCTTGAAAGGAGCGTGATTATCAACATGTGGTCTCTCTGGTTGTGATAACTCACCATTATTCCCATTATTTCTTTCTATCCTTTCTAACCTATTTTTCATGGTATTAAACATCTCTATAAACTAATTAGTCAATTTCTCCATTGGATCTACTTCAAATCTTCTTTGTAGATCAAAGGCTACTCTTTTGGGCTTTCTATTAGGTTGATTTATCTCTAGAGAATAAGGTTTCATTTTACCACTATCTAGCATATTTATTTCAATTTCAATCACTTTATCCATACATTCATCAATAGTGGTGGCTTGTTCTTGACTTAATTCATAATTGAATTCTCCTTGGAAAGCATTTTTATAGAAACAAATTGACTGGATATCACTAGGCCTAATATTAGCAAGGATTTTATTCCTAGTTTTGGAAAATCATCTATTAAAATCACTGATAGCTTCATTTTCCTTTTTCTTCATAGTGGATAACTCAGTTAACAAGGATTGTTCATTTTTTCTCTCTCCAAATTTCTTTAGGAACACAGTTTCCATCTTGGCAAAATCTAGAATGTCATTAGCTGGGAGGGAGTTAAACCACTCCCTGGCATCCTTTTCTAAAGTTCGTAAAAATAGCCTTAGGACTACATCTTCATGTTCTACCTCTAAGTTATCCATAGCATATAAGAAACTTTTAATATGATCTTCTCCAGTTACTGCATTGTTTCCTAAAAACTTGGGCAGGTACTTGTGGGCTTTATTTGGTAGGGCATTCAAATTTACAAGTAAAGCAAAAGGTTTGTACCTATTAGTTCTCCATAATTGAACATTATTTTTATTTGGTTGAGCCATTGTTATTGTAGGTGTAATGGGATTTGGATTTATAGTAGTACTACCTACAAGAATATGGGTTGGGTAACCTTAATATAATCTAGTGGATTATTAACTACAGTATTAAAATCTATAGGGCTACGAGACTGAGATGAATTAGATGTATTTTCTACAACAAAATTAAAAACATCATCTACAATAATATTAGCAGCAATAATATTCTAATTTTTATTTTTCTTTACATACTTTCTACTACTAAAGTAAGACTTATTCTTGTAAACAATACTCTTAAGAAGTGGGACATCTTATGAATGTGGGTAAATACCTTTGGGTTCTTGAATTCTAGAAATAGCTCCTTATCTCTTCTCCTCGTGTGTGCCAACACATTTTACTCCTTTCTTGATTTATTTTATTTTATTTTTGGGTTTGTCTAGACAGATTTGTCAGCACATGTAGTGCAGAAAGAATAAAATGTATGATCAAGATTACTTGATCTTTAAGTCTCTACCTCATAGGATACGGTTCTTGGGAAAATTTCAAGAAAATCAAGAAACATCAAGAACACTTCAAAAGATGATTAAAAATCATGGGCAAAAGAAAATAAAGAACATAAAATATGTAAAAATTAAAACGTAGGTTCTTTATTCTAATTGGCCACTTGTTGATTAAAAATATAGTCATTGAAAGAAAATTTTTAAAAATATAAACATTCTATTTTAACAAGTCCTCCTCAACAACGATGCCAAAAAACTATTGGAACAATTTCTTGCATCCATAGGATTCGATTTTCATGCTACAAGAATTTATTTGAAACCAACGAGCTATTATAGGCTCTGGTCAACCTACCTCTTTATTATGATAAAATATATATTGCTAAAGAAAAATAATCAAAATGGGTAAGGAAACCCCAGTGATAAACTCAAGATATTGCAAGTTTAAGCACTCCAGATTTTAGTTACACTACTTATATTAAAATGACCAAGCAAAGACAACAACTCTT
This sequence comes from Wollemia nobilis, assembly GCA_028583015.1. Classification (NCBI taxonomy): domain Eukaryota; kingdom Viridiplantae; phylum Streptophyta; class Pinopsida; order Araucariales; family Araucariaceae; genus Wollemia; species Wollemia nobilis. The sequence continues at coordinate 2,001,117 of JAQPPZ010017259.1, read as the reverse complement.
ATTATGCCTTATGTAGACCGATGCCTAGATTCATTGGGCTATTATAGCAATTTAACAATGTTTATAATATGAACAGAAAGAATGGGTAGAAAGGAAGAAATTGGCACTATTAAATTTGTTCGAATATTGTAATAAATATAATAGTAGGCCAACAAAATAAAATGCTTGTAACACATTCAAATAATGTAATCTACTACAAAGTTACACTCAAAACTGAAGATAAAATATGATAGAATTGAAACCTAGAATTGTATTAATTTTCCATGAATATTACATGTAGAGTTGGTAGAATGCCATTAAACTCTGTTAAAGCTCTTAATACAATGAGAAAATCTTATTCAAATAATGTAACAAGACTTCTTCAATTCTCCTATTTCAATCTGGTAACAGGAAGAATCTCTAGACTTCAAGCTAAAAAAAAACTAGAAATGTTCTCAATTTCTCAAGCATAGTTCTACCAAAACCTGCACAACAAAGGGGAAGAATGAGGGGTGAATAGAAAAATATACAAAGGGAATACAACAACACAACTCACAGGGCACTCAAGTATACCTCTTAGAAAAATTTTCTATCTCTAAAGCTTGATGCAGATTCTGATCGTAGTTGGTGTATTTATAGCTCTCGGTTCTTGAATCTATTATTTTTGGCCTTGTCTGGGCCTTACACTTGTCACTTTCTGGTTTGATCTTCCAAAAAATTGTACAACTATCTTCCACTATCCTCTTTGCTCATATTGTACACTCTGTTAGGACCTTTTCTTATTCAACTATTTAACCAGTGATCTCAGTGCTTGAAGAGTACTCTTCCTCTGGTCCTACTTCATCTTCTAGCTATCTTCTTGACTTTTGAAGTTTCTCCTCCTTGAGTAATATTTATTTCTTCCCCTGGAGGTGTATTTAGCCTCAGTTGTAGACCACATATTTTGGTTTCTTTATTTTTCTTGATTTGCTGAAACCTTCTGATTTGTTTTTCAATAAGCTCCCAAGCATCAGTATTAAAGGTTACAACAAATCTCAATACATTCATCTCTTGCAAGATTCTATTTTTTTGTATGCTAATGAAAACTTTGTTCTTCTCATACTGAGTAATAAGAGAATCTATAGTATTGACCAAGATAGTAGTCTACCTGGCCATTCCTTTGTCATCGTCAGGTTCATAGTCAAACCCTTCAACCTTATTCATGAGGAGATCTTCTATGCTAGCAGTTTCCAAAAACTCTTCTAATGATAATCCAATATCTACTAGCTTTTCTCTTATATCATCTATCAGGACAAGCATTTCTATAGCATCATTGTACCACCTTCCTCTGTTTTCTTCAAACATTACTGCTTTCATGAATTCAATATTATTTTTGACCTCAGAGCCATCTCTTAAAATCACTTCTTTACTCTGCATTTCTTCAAAATATTATGCCATCAGGTGGAGAGTGGGATGGATGACTTCCAAGTCTTGTTATTTTTTATATAGCAAGCTTTCTATTTCTTTGGTAGTGAATTGGATCACTCTGATCTGTTTGAACATCTTTGTGATCCCATCAATCTTGTCTTGTATCTTAAATGATATTTCTTTTCTAATTTTAGATAAATAGTCTACATAGTCTATTTCTTTCATAGTTGGAGGGGGTTGTACTGGTGTGGTGGTTGCCTTAGCTAACTATTCTTGTAGGTATTTGATTAAAGCTTACATTTTTGCCTTCTCTTTATCACTCGTTTCCAATTGGCTCCTTCAATTCTTTATTCATCTGATGTAGATGGTCTATAGTTTGTTCATTCATAGCTTTGTTCATCTTGACCATATCATCTTCTTTCCCATGCATTGAAATATTCCCTGTTTGATCATCAACTATGAAAACCAATGGTTCCTATGGAGCAGGTATGGATATCTCTACTATAGATGACTTGGACTTGTTTTCCTCCTTCCCTACAGTAGAACTTTCTCCTATGCCACCCATCCCTACTACTAATTGTAGTTCTTTCTCACTAGCCACACTAAAAATTATTTCTTCTTCTACCCTCTCTAGTGAAACTCTTGTTGAGGTTAGGGCCAGTTTAGACTTCTTTGCCTTAGGGGCAGACACAACTTCTTGCCATTTTACTCTATGTTCTCTTAATAGGTCTCCAAAGCCACCTACTTTCCTCATATTCATTTGTACTACTGATGGAACCTGTATTTCTATGTTGTTGATTTTCAGTGAGCTAGGGATGGCCCATGGGGCTAACTTTTTCACACTAGTAAGAGCTAGTAGTTGGTCAGAAATAGGGGCTACAACCTATTTTTCTGGAATTGCCAATTCTTGGGAAGATTTTGTAACAATTTATTTTCCTTTCTCTGTATGAAGCTTTGTAGGATTTTCTTGTGAAGTACTAGGTGTTGCTTCTATACTGAGTTGGTGGCTTTATGGGGCTTGAATTTGGTGTTCCACTATATCTATTGTACTCACTATAACCTCTATTTGTTCAATGCCCTGTTCTTCTATAATTTCCAATATAGGATCTTCTCAGATTGCTTGAGTGGGAGTTGGGAAAATTGGGGCTGCTGAATCTACAAAAATCCTCCTTATTGTGTTTAGCTCTATGGGGTATTCATATGGTGTGTGAATTTGTGAATTACCCCTTTGATTATATGGGAAAGCATCCCATACTTTTTACAAATTTTCTCCCTTCTCTATGGCTTCCAATAATGCTTCTTCATATTGGTCTTTTCTGTGCTTGACCCAGGCATACTTGTGACTCATCATATCCCTATATTTTCCCTTAGGATCATAGGGTCTCCAAGTTACCTCTTCGAAATCCAGGCCTTCTAAATCATACATGCCCTTGAACAGGGTTGGATACCCTACGAATATGTAATATCCAAACTTGCAAGGGACATTGAGCTAGGGGACTTGACCATGCTTCTTAGCTTGTCTCATCTTGGCTTCTTTTGCAACCTATCTTACCAGTTCTAGGGTGGCTAGGGAGAAAGGGTAGTACATAGGTAACACCTTAGGGGGAATTTTGGCCCCATAGATCCTAATATACGTGAAGCCTTCTAAGAAGAAGTAATCCCCTATCTTATTTTCTTTGATGAAAGATTTTATCCCAGGGCCTAATCTCTCAGGCATGTCGCCTGTTAGGATCCAATGAATTTCCACCATGAAATTGTTGCAAAACCAACCCAAATGAGTGCATCCTTCGTGTATCCTCCAAAATCTAATTTGAACATAAGGAATCTCAATGGCATTTCAGTCTCCTTTTACTATCTTCTCCCATTTGTCCAGCCAACAGATGCATGAGAATCGAGTAGTGGGAGAAATGGGGCATCTATTTTCTTTGCTTCAAAATTACCCTTTTTAGTTTTGTCAATTGTTTGTGCATTTGCTTGCTCAACTCTTCTTCCCAGGCATAGATAGGGGTGTTCACACTTCTATTACTTTGTGTTACTAGATACAATATATCCATCCATACCACATCGAGTTCTGGCACTCCTAAGAGGATGTTAACCATATCACAGAAATCCCTGACCTAGGGCTTAAATGTAGTTTTTCTAATAGGGAATTCATATTGTATCTTTTCATGTGTATCAAAAAGTATTTTGAAATATTCTAAACTAGTTAACATGCTAGACTGTCTCTGAATTACCTGGAGGATTAGCGATATTTTTGATGGCATCAAGTTGAAGACTTTGTTGATATATTTGGGTGCAATATTGAATATTGGTTGGTCTTTATTGTCCCTAAAGGTTCTCGTGTTCTCATCGTAGGCTACTACTAGCCATACCATCAGGTCCATGGAGTAGTGTACTCTAGGATAAATCAATTTCCCCACATTGCTTGTCCATCTATTGCTTTTGGGAGCTCCCTTATTTTACGATTTTCTCACTTTATGGAACAAATCCACCAACAACCATGGATAGCATTGTAAATTCTCTTATATGGACTCGAAACTCTAAATACAAGTGTTTTTAATTTCATATTGTTGAGCTGGCATGAGCTTCTGTCTTTCCTAGATTGTTTAGAGAAATCTTACATTCCCATTGCGGTAGTAGCGTACTCAAATATTTTAATATATGGGGTCTAGTTTGTGATGAATTTTACTACCTCTAGGGTGTCTTTGTGTGTGAAATTAGCTCCCTAGGTAGCCATTTTTCTTACAGACAATAGTTCAACTCACTGTAGAACACTTTTTTTAATTCTCACTTGCCAATGGTAACCCTTCAACTCTTTTCTCGCCTACAACAATTTTTTGTTCTGAGATAACTAGGGTGGTAATGGTGTTTGAGAGTGGGGGTTTAAGTAATTGATGGAGGAGTGGCTTCACTATATTTGCATAGGGTGTTATTAATGCAGTGTCACCAACTACATTTTGAATTTGGCCAATGGATGTTGACCATAGTGTCATTTCTAAAATCGGACAGTTATGGTAGGTGATTTTCCTCGGCCTACACGTCCACGAGAACTTTGGTTTGTGCACTTTGCAATCATTCATAGTGTTTTTATTTATTTTTTAATGGTTGTCCCTCCTAATGTGGTATTATGAACGTGGTAGCGGTAGCTTTCACAAGAATTTTTATGAAACATTCTACCACCTTGGCCCTGGAAAAGAGTTAGTTCAAAAATAGATATACCGTTAAAGATGGTCATTTTATCGAGGATCGATCGTTTGATTCTGATCATAGAGGTGCATGCCCACCAATATTTTCCAATCTACATGTTGGTTAGTCCAAAGGAACACCATATTATACTTGGGTCGCTTTAGCCTAAGATTTATTATTATAATTAATCAGAAATTAATCAAGGCTTAAGGCATTTTATCCATACCCCTTTAAGATCAGAGTATTAAATACCACGCTTACCATTAGATCTTGTTTGGTTCAATTGTTATCGTTGATGTCTCAAAACCTGCATAATTGTTAGTCTAATGATATTATAAGAATATGCTAAGTTACTCACACATGCAAGGTCAAAAATACCACGATTAGCAACTATCTAATTAGGAATATTTAGGTCAAAAACCAATAATCATTGTGTTCACTAATCATAGTATTAATCCTGCAAATAAATCCATTTTATTAAGGTTAATATTGTGATTATAAAATTAATAACCTTTTAATAAAACACGTGCCTTTATAATCTGATTACATCTCCAAGTGCTCATCGTTCGATCAAATAATGGATGTGCGTGCTCATCTGATCTTCCAAGTATGCACCAAGGTTAACCAAGGAAAAGGGGATCATTAACAATGTATTAGACCTTCCCCTAATATTAATTAGGCATAGTATTTTGGATTTATTAACCTTAATTAATCATTCGACCAAAAGAGCTCATCTATATTAACCTTTGGATGCCTTGGAAATGCGTTGTCATCAGATTTGGGTAGGATCAAGCGCTATCGTTGGATCAATTGGAGATGTGTGCTTCATATCCCAATGGGGACAACATTAATATATGCTTAGACCTTGTTAATCATGATTAGAACCTATCTTAACTCTTAATCATGTGATAAGTTTACTTTGATTACCTTTCAGTCACCTTAATCAAGAGCTACCATTGGATCTAGGTAGAAAAGAGCTCGACCATCAGATCTTGTTTGATCGTAACTCCATCGATGATCGCTTTGTTAATATTTGATCACTTTTGACAAAGTGCTACCATTATATCTGATGATAATAGACACCACCATTAGATCCATTGAAGGTGGGGGATAGTTATCTTCAACTTAGATGTGAGCTTTTAACAGTCGGTCAAACTACTGCGAGTGCTATCATCAGATCAAGTCGAGATTATGCACAGCCATCGGATTAACTTTAACCTGTAAAATTGATAACTGATGGGGTGCATAACTTTTAACTTTATTGAATCCTTGATTAGGTGAAGGAGAAAAATTAGCAACATGCTTAGAGCCCTCACTAATCATTATTAAATTGGATTTAATCAAGCTTTAACTTTAGATTTATTGACGAATTTTAACCTTCGTTAATGTTTGGTCGCTTTGGGAAAGCGCCATCGTTGGATGTGATGGAGATCGTGCACTACCATTGGATCTTGTGAAGATGAAAGCTCTTTTCCCATAATTTGAATGGATGTGTTCTTTATTAGTCGTATTATTTTATGTGTGGCCATCATATTAACTCAAGGGAAAGTGCAGCTATTGGTTTCTTCAGATCTGCAAGACTAATAACCAAAGGCGTGCATGCTTTTAATTTCCAATAATATTTGATTAAGTGAAGGGAAAATTTTATCAATGTATTAAGACCCTTGTTAATTATGCTTATCAAATATTTAAAATGATTTAATTAAAAATAATTCCTTGGATACTAAAACCCTACAATGTTAAAGTCTTGATGCTCTGGGTGGCGCACAATCGTCAGATTTCATCACAGTTAAGCGTTGTCATCCAGATATTGGGAGGTACAAACCTTTTAATTTAGGCTTTGATAAGGTGGATGACCTTAATTTTAATTAGTTGATCATTAACATTAAGCTCAGTTTAATATTTTAATGAAGCTTATTAGTTAATCTAGGTAATTTTTAGTGAAAGGGTATCTGTCGAATTAGGATTGATTGAGCGTTGCCCTTGGATTTATTTAAATTGCACGATGCTTAAAAAAACTAGTGCATGAATTATATTATGACTAATTTTGAATTTAGCCCTTAGATATTAGACAACTCAAGGAGTGCACATCCTTTGGATCGAACGTAGATCGAGCACCGTTTTCTAGATCTTTGAAGATGCACGATACATAACCAAAGGGAGTGCATAATCCTTAGATTTTAATTCATTGATTTTACCTTTAGACTTAGGATTATAATATTGTTGACCATGGAAACGTTTGACTTTTAAAATTTGAGTTTTTTATACGAACACGTCCATACAGATCTCGAGGAATGAAGCGAAGTCGTCCAGATCTTCGAACTTACAAGATTTTTAACACAAGAGGGTGCATACCCTCATTTACCCATGTGATTAAATTCAAACCTTAGGCTCATGTACATAGGTCTGAATGTTCTAATAAATTTCATTACAGACCCAAGGACTTAGGGGTTTGCTTTAGTGAATATTTCAATAATCAAACTTTGTAACCCTTTTAATATTTTGGTGATTTCAATTATCAAGGGTAATTTAGTGAATGTTTGATTACTTTGAACTGAATAGGCTCTTTAATTATTGGATAAGATTAACGGTCACAAAGACAATTTTATTAATGGTTAAGGCCACAATTTTAGACTTGATTAAGATGAACATTTTAATAACTGTTCTTAGGTATCAAACCATTTAAAATCAATTTTAGAAGTGAATGCAATAGAGACCAACAAAATTTGGTGAATTTACTGAAGACAAAAAATTTTAAGTTAGGGGTATCTAATGTTAAGTCAATTTTAGCTCCAACAAGGCGCATGACCCTCACTTTGGGTTTATTACATTTAATTATCCTTATACTTTATGTTATGCAAATTTTGACCATGAAATTATTGATTTAGCTAGCGAGTTTCTTATGAGCATGTGTCTGTCTAGATCTTGGGGAGCCATGTGCATCCATCCAGATTGAAAGAGTTGTATGGGTTTTACCATAAAGCGGGAACATGACCTTATTTGACCATTTAATTTTTTCTTTGACCTTAGGATTTACCAAAATTATTTCTTTTCACTTAGGGCTGAACACTCCAATTAATTTTTCTTAGGGACCAAAGGACTAGAAGGACCTTCATAGTGAATATTTCATTTCCCAAAATTTACAACTCTTTTCATAATAGAGGAAATTTCAACAGTTGTTTCACTTAATGACCAAAAATGTATTCAACTTCAAAATTATTGACTATGACTTTAAATCTGATTAATCCTTATTACTTAGGAAAATATGAACCTTTTTATAATGGCTCCTAAGGGCCAAAAATTAAAGACCATCTTTTCAAAATTTCGAATGCAATAGAGACCAACAATTTGGGTGAAAGCTTTGAAACCAAAAATTTAAATTGGGTATCTGATGTTGAGTCAATTTTAGCTCCAACATAGGCTTTGACTGGGACAATGTGTTGAAAACCTAAAGCACTTGAGGATTCCAGAATCTCCTGGTTTTATTACAAGCTTTAGACCAAACAATAAATTGTTAAACTTGATTAGAACATAAAACATAAAAACTCTAAACTGAAAAAGATACAATAAAAAATAATATACATGATCTTAAACAATAGAGTATCCAAAAAATGTTATTCTCTTCAGTCAATTTAGATCAAAGGATCAGAATTTTAAGATTAGATGCACCTTTTAATATATTATTATGATTGTTCATCAAGGTCTTAGGATATGATTATACACAATTTATCAAAGTTACTTGTTCCATCATGCCTTGGCCCAAGTGTGTGTTAGTGCATTCATTTTTATTTCTTGGTCTTCCAAAACTTTATCATGTTTGGACAATGATTAAGCCTATTAGGTAATTTCACTCTTAAATATTTTCACCATTTTCATGGCTCCACTACCATTCAAGTGTCTATAGCCCTAGTGGAGATGCTACTGATCCCATATGGTTTTACTCTATTGCCAGTCAAGCATCTATAGCCCTAGTAGAGGTTTTCCAAGATATCTTAGACACTAACTCAATCTGTATTATAAATGAATTTCCTTCTCTTTTGTACAATGAGAGTGTTTTATGAATTGAGGATCAGTTTTTGGATAAAACGGATGAGTGTAATGATTTTGAGCTTAATAATTTTACCAAAGATAACTCTATCCTTTGGAACCTAAACTTTCTTTAAGTATTGTTTGCAATGTGAGGCTTCATCATTATGGACTCTCTGATTTTACTTTGTTTTTGTCTCATACCACATGACAATTGCATAAACATTCAAATTTGTAAAATTTTAAGCAACATTAGAATCTAAAACAAATTTCCTCCTCTCCTACTTGTCTTAAAGAAATAAATAGTAAGAAAAACTCTTATACCTTATAACAAAATGAGAAAACAATACAAACAAAACAATCACGAAACAAAACAACATAAAAGTTTAACAAAAATACAACTTTATTTTTTATTATATATATATATATATTAGGGCATTTACTCCCTCCTGACCCCATAGCAGGGGTTGTAAATCTTGAGGTGTTGACCATTTATAGGAATTTTTATTGGTTTTCCTTCCAATGTTTGTAACTTATAAGTATTTTTATCAACAAATTGAACTATCTGGTATGGGCTAAGCCATTTAGGTTCAAGATTTTCTTTCTCACCATGTCTATTAATTTTAGGATCCCATTATATTACTATATCTCCTTCAAATAAGGGATGACCTTTAACTTTCTTGTTAAATAATTTTACAGTTTTTTGAGTTTGTTCAATCACCTGGTTAAGAGTTTCTCTTCTTTGTTCTTGTAGAAAGGTAATTTGGTCTAACCTTATTTGTAATGCATTAGGATTCTCATGATCTTGCAACAAAAATAACAATGCTAACTTCTATGTCCTAGGGAGAAACAAGGCTTTTTCTCCATACACCATTTCATAAGGAGTTCTTGTATTTCTTTTGAGTGACAAACTATCTGCCCATAGAGCAAAATTTAATTCACTATCCCAACTCTTTTTATTCTTATCCAGTTATCTTTTAATCCTAGTAATTAAGTTCATATTTGATGATTCAGAAAGACCATTTTCTTGAGGATAATAATTTTTTGAGTGAGAAAGTTATATTCCATGCTTAGCGCAAAATTCTATCATCTCAAATGATGTAAAATATTTCCCCTTAAAATAGTTCATATGTAAAATAGTTTCTAAGGAATTCCAAATCTAGTTATAATACTTTCTTCTAAGAAATTAATAATAGTTTGAGTTGTGGAGTTTCTTAAAGGAGCAACCTCTACCCATTTAGTGAAGTAATCCATTGTAGTTATGATCCACTTGTGCCTGCCTGATGAATTTGGATTGATCTCTCCAATCAGATCGATGTCCCATTGTGTGAATGGTGCTTCTATGATCATTGGTTGGAGGGGCATATCAGCCAAATGCTTCTTACATGTAAATATTTGATAGTTGTGACAATTCCTCACATATTGATATACATATTTAAAAAGGGAAGGCCAATAATAACTTGCTCTCATAATTCTGTTAGCAATAGCTTTTGGTGCAAAATTTCTTCCACAAAAACCATTATGAAATTATTTAATTGTTTCTAGGACTTCTTTTTAAAATAGATAGACTAGTAATACACCATCAGGGTGTCTCCAATAAAGCATACCATCCTGCACATGATATTTTAATGCTTGCAATTTTATTGATCTAATTTTGTTAGCTAACATGCCTCTAGGGAAAGACAGAGTTTGAAGATAAGCTAATATGTCATCATACCACTTACATTCTACATTATTTTTCCTTCTAATATCATGTGTTTCATCTATTATAGCAATGTTATTAAAGTCTTCTCCTTATTTATAAGCTAAGTATTTAGCTAAGCCCTGCCCTCTTACAATTTTAACTATTTTAAATTAAAAATCATATTATTGTAGTTTTACCATCCACCTTGCAGGCTTTCCTAATGGTCCAGATTGAGTAAAGACATCCTTTATAGCTATAAAATGAATGCAATAGAAAATATTGTTAGAACCAAATATATTATTGAAATATTCTAAGACTTGGATTACTGCATAAGCATATTTTTCTAACAGAGTATATTTGATATATGCTCCTTTCAAACCCGAACTTATAAAAGCTATTGGTCTTTCATTCTTGTCATTGTATTTTTCAACAAGCCTCCATGCATCAGTATGAAAGGTTACAACAAACCTTACTATATTCATCTCTTGCAGGATTCTAATCTTCTGTTTGCTAATAAAGACTTTATTTTTCTCATACATAGTAGCAAGGGAATCCATAGTATTAACTAAGAATGTAGTCTATCTGGCCATCTCTTTTTCATCATCTGGTTCACAATAAAACTCCTCTATTTTATTCATGATGAGATCTTCTATATTGGTTGTCTCTAGGAATTCCTCTAGTGATAGTCTGATATCTACCATTTTTTCCCTTATGTTGTTCAATAAGGAGTTCATCTTTACTGCATCATTGTACCACTTTCCTAAGTTCCCTTCAAACAGTGATGCATTCATGAATTTAGAGTTATTTTTTACCTCAGTGCCATCCTCTAGGATCACCTCCTTATCTTGCATATCTTCAAAATATTCGGCCATTAGCAAGAGAGTGGGACAAATGATTTCTAATTTTTACTCCTTTTGATATAGCAGGCTCCTCATCTCTTTAACAGTAAATTATATCAATCTGATCTACCAAAACATTTTTGTGATTCCATAAATTATGTCCTATATATTAGAAGAGATTTCTCTCCTAATTTTGGAGAGGTAAACTACATAATCGATTTCTTCCTTAGTTTTAGTAGGTTGTACTTGTGCGATGGTTTCTCTAGATAACTATTCTTGCAAACTGTTAATCATGGCTTGCTTTTTTGTTATTTTGCTATATTTCTCATCCAATTGACTCCTCAAATTATTATTTTTTTGGAGTAGATGTTCCATAGTTTTATCTTGTAAGGCTTTTTTCAATCTGACCATGTCATCATCTTCTCCCTGTAGTGAAATATCTCCTGTATTATCATTAATTTGAAAGGTAAAAGGTTTTTGTGGAGCTGGTATAGATATTTTCACCATGGATGTCCTAGATATGTCTTCTTCTACTCTTGTAGTAGAAATTTCTTCCAAGCCACCCATTATTGCTATCATCTACAATTCCTTCTTACTAGCAGCACTAAAAATTGTTTCTTCCTCCACCCTTTCTAGTGTAACCTTTGTTGAAGTTAGGGCCAGCTTGGGCTTCTTTGTTTTAGGGGTAGGCATAAATTCTTGTAATTTAACCTAATATCATCTGAATATGTCTCCAAAACCACCTACTCTCATCATGTTCATTTGTATTACTGGTGGGATTTGAACTTCTCTGTCATTGATCTTCGAAGGCCTAGGGATGAATTTTGGGGATAACTTCCTCACACTAGTAAGGTCTAAAAACTTATCAAAAATAGGAACTATAGCTTACTTCTCTAAATTTATAAGTTCTTGGGAAGGTACGATAGAAATTCCCTTCCCTTTATCTATATTAGATCTTGTAGGGGTTTCCTAGGAAGTGCTAGGTGGTGCTTCTATCCTTAGGTGAGAGCTCTTAGGGACCTGAATTTGATGCTCTATGATATATGCCATATTCACTGAAATATCAATTTGATAAATACCTTGATCTTCTATGATTTCTAGTACAACATATTCACAAATTTTTGAGGTTGCTATAGGGAAGAGAGGGGTTGTTGCATCCACATAAATTCTTCTTATTGAGATTAACTCTGGGTGTATTCGTATGGATTTTGAACTTGTGAATTACCTCTTTTTTCTTAAGGGAATTTTTCCCATATATTATGTAAGTCTTCCCCTTTCTCCATGGCTTCCAAGAGTTCTTCATATTGTTATTTTATATGGTGAACATAAGCGTACTGGTGAGTTCTCATCATATTTATGTATTTTTAGTAGGATCATAGGGCCTCCAAGTTGCTTTCTCAAAATCTAGGTTTTCCAAATCGTACATTCCTTTGAACAGGGTTGGATATCCTGAAAATATGTAATACCCAAAATTAAAAGAAATGTTGAGCCAATAAACCCTACCCTGCTACTTCACTGACCTCATTTTAGCCTCTTCTACAACCTATCTCACAAATTCTAGGGTAGCCAGAGAGAAAGGGTAGTACATGGGTAATACCTTAGGGGGAATGTTCATCCCATAAAGTCTAATGTATGTGAAATTTTAAGAGAGGAAGTAATCCCCTAATTATTTTTCTTTGAGGAAATCTTTAACTCCAGGTCCCATTCTCTCAGGGATGTCGCTCGTCAGGATCCAGTGAATCTCCACCATGAAATTATCACAAAACCATCCCAAGTGAGAGTGTCCTTCATGCATCTTCCAAAACTTATTTTGGACATAGGGACTCTCAGTGGCTTCCAGTATTTCTTTACTTTGGTCTCCTAATTACCCAGATATCAAGTGCATGAGGATTGAGTAGTGGGAGAATGGGGGTATTTCTCTCCTTTGCTCCAAAATTACCTTTTTAAACTCTCTTAACTGTGAGTGCACTTGCTTGCTCAATTCTTCTTCCCAAGCATATATGGGGGATTTGTTCTCTTGTTATTCTATGTTACTAGGTACAAAACATTTCTCCCTACCACACTGACTTATTCAACTCAAAAAATTATGTTAATCATATCATAAAAATCCCTAACCCAGGGTTTGAAGGCAGTTTTACTAATGGAAAATTCATTTTGTACAGACTCATATGGCTCAAAAAATATTTTGAAAGTTTCCAAATTAGTTAACTTGTGGGACTGTCTTTCAATTACTTGGAGGAATAGTGGTGTGTTTGAAGGTTTCAAGTTGAAGACTCTCATGATGCCAAACACTAATCAATATTTATTGTCATGGAAAGTCTTGGTGTTCTCATCATAGGCCATTTCCAGCCATGCCATTAAGTCCAAAGAGTAGTATACTCTAGGACATATCAGCTTCCCTACATTGTTGGTCCATTGATTTCTCCTGTGAATGCCATGGTTTTGTGATTTTCATGCCTTGAAGAAGAAATCAGCTAGCAGCCATGGGGTACATTGCAAATTTTCCATGGTGGATGCAAAGCTCTGAATACAAGTGTTTTCAATTTCATATTGCTAGTCCGCTGTGAGTTGCTTGTTTGACCCAAATTTTTTGGAGAAATTATACAAATTCATCCCAGTTATAGCTTCACCAAGGAGCTCAATATATGGCAAATGGTTGATGACAAATTTCACTGCCTCTTTAGTATCTTTAGGCATGAAGGTAGCTCCCTAGGTGATCATTTCATTTTTAGAAAACACTTCAACTCACAAAAACACGCTCTCCTAAGTTTTCTCTAACTTTATGCTTGCCAACATTAGTTCCTTGCTTTGTGATTCCTTTACTTGAGACAACCAAGATGGTAGTGAAATTCAAGAGTGGGGGTTTAAGCAATTGATGGTGGAATGACCTCAGTAATCTCACATGGAGTATCATTAATGTAGCTTCACCAATAGCCTTTTGAATCCAACGAATAGATGCCTACCATTGCTTTACTTCTAAAATTAGATAATTATGGTATGCAAATTTCCTCTACCTATAAGTTTGTGAGGACTTTGGTTTGTGTAATTTCAATAATTTACAGTGTTTTCATTGGTCATTGTGCTACACTTCCTTCTGACATGGCATTAAGAATGTGGTTGATAGTATCTTTCATGGGAAATGTTTCATAAATGTTTCACCACCTTGGCCCTAAAAAGGGGTTAGCTCAAAATATATATCATTAAAAATCAATCATATCTCTGGGCTCTTATCATTAGATTTGCTCATGGAGGTGCACACCCATTAAGATTTACCAATTTGCATGTTGGTTAGTTCGAAAGAGGAAAAATTTACAATGTATTAGATCCTAGCCTAAAATTGATTATCTTGAAATTAATCAGTGCTTAATCAGAACTTAAGGCATCTAGGTAAAACATTTACCACTTTAAAATCTATGCACAAAGGATAGTGTTTACCGTCAGATCTAGTTCACCTTGTGCATTGCCATTGAGATCCCAAAAACTTCATGGTCGTTAGTCCAATGGTATACATATAAATGCCCAATTAATTAGATTAATCTTGAGCATTAGGCCAAAAAAATTAGGTTTAGCAATAAATTGATTTAAAACACTTAGGCCTAAGCTTTATAACTCTCGGTTGTGCTCATTATTATCAAAGGGAGAAACATATAGTAATGCATTAAACCCACATATAATCCATATTAATTAAAATTTATTAGTGATTAAAACTACTAAGAGTTTTCGATTAACCCACAAACACTTTAAAGTTTTATTATCTCTCCATGCGCTCACTGCTATATCAAGTGATGGATACATGTGCCCATTGAATTCTTTAGATATGCACGGGGGTTAACCAAAAGAAGGGGGATCATTATCAATGTATTAGACCCTCATCAATTATGATTATGCATGAAGATCAATTTTAGTAGAACCCTTTATTAATTATCCGATCATAGATTGCGGAATAATCTTATGGCAACTTTGAGAACGTGCTACCATTGGATCTGGGTAGGAGCGAGTGCTATCATCAAGATATCAAAGATGTGTACTTCTTACCTAAAGTGGGAGCTATTTATTACACATTTAGAATATTTTTTAATCATGGTTAGCTTAACTATAATTAGGATTAATTAAAGCTTTGTTCTTGGGTGCTTATAAAATTTTGATGTTAATGATTGATTACCTTATGTAGCACGCACCATTACATATTTTTCAAGTCATGTGCTATCATTTAGATTGGATAAGCTACACTTTTTACCCCAAGGGGGAATCATTTATCATGTGCTTGGAACCATTGTTTAATCATAATTATCTTTGCTTTAATCATTCTTTGACTTTGGTTTACACAAATTTGACTATTATCGACCTGACCACTTAGGAAAGTGTGCATTGTTGGATTTGCTAGTGACCATGCACTATCGTTTAGATCTGCAAGGTGTGCGCTATTTATCTTCATGATTTATCATGAGATTGATTTTAAGCCCACATTAATTAAATGACTAATTAAGGTTTTAAACGATGCTAACTAGCCATAACTTTGACCTTAACTTTATTTCTTCTTCTACCCTCTCTAGTGAAACTCTTGTTGAGGTTAGGGCCAACTTAGACTTCTTTGCCTTAGGGGTAGACACAACTTCTTGTCGTTTTACTCTATGTTCTCTTAATAGGTCTCCAAAGCCACCTACTCTCCTCATATTCATTTGTACCACTGATGGAACCTGTATTTCTATGTTGTTGATTTTTAGTGAACTAGGGATGGCCCGTAGGGCTAAATTTTTCACACTAGTAAGGGCCAACAATTGGTCAAAAATAGGGGCTACAACCTATTTTTTTGGAATTGCCAATCCCTGGGAAGATTCTATAACAATTTATTTTCCTTTCTCTGTATGAAGCTTTGCAAGATTTTCTTGTGAAGTACTAGGTGTTGCTTCTATACTGAGTTGGTGGCTTTCTAGGGCTTGAATATGGTGTTCCACTATATCTTTTGTACTCACTATAACCTCTATTTTTTCAATGCCCTGTTCTTCTATAATTTCCAATATAGGATCTTCTCGGATTGCTTGAGTGGGAGTAGGGAAAATTAGGGTTGTTGAATCTACATAAATCCTCCTTATTGCATTCAACTCTGTGGGGTATTCATATGGTGTTTGAATTTATGAATTACCCCTTTGATTATATGGGAAAGCATCCCATACTTTTTGCAAATTTTCTCCCTTCTCTATGGCTTCCAATAATGCTTCTTCATATTGGTCTTTTCTGTGCTCGACCCAGGCATACTCGTGACTCATCATATCCCTGTATTTTCCAATAGGATCATAGGGTCTCCAAGTTATCTCTTCAAAATCCAAGATTTCTAAATCATACATACCCTTGAACAGGGCTGGATACCCTACGAAGATGTAATATCCAAACTTGCAAGGGACGTTGAGCTAGGGGACTCGACCATGCTTCTTAGCTTATCTCATCTTGGCTTCTTCCACAACCTGTCTTACTAGTTCCAGGGCAGCTAGGGAGAAAGGGCAATACATAGGTAACACCTTAGGGGGAATTTTGGCCACATAGAGCCTAATATATGTGAAGCCTTCTGAGAAGAAGTAATCCCCTATCTATTTTTCTTTGATGAAAGCTTTTATCCTAGGGCCTAATCTCTCAGGCATGTCGCCTGTTAGGATCCAATGAATTTCCACCATGAAATTGTCACAAAACCAACCCAAATGAGTGCATCCTTCATGTATCCTCCAAAATATAATTTGAATATAAGGACTCTCAATGGCTTTCAGTCTCTTTTTACTATCTTCTCCCATTTTTCTAGCCAAAATATGCATGAGAATTGAGTAGTGGGAGAAACGGGGCATCTATTTCCTTTGCTCCAAAATTGCCCTTTTTAGTTCTATCAACTATCTGTGCATTTGCTTGCTCAATTCTTCTTCCCAGGCATAGA
This sequence comes from Wollemia nobilis, assembly GCA_028583015.1. Taxonomy (NCBI): domain Eukaryota; kingdom Viridiplantae; phylum Streptophyta; class Pinopsida; order Araucariales; family Araucariaceae; genus Wollemia; species Wollemia nobilis. The sequence goes on along the minus strand of JAQPPZ010017259.1, from coordinate 1,984,076 downwards.
TGGGGGTGTTCACACTTCTATTACTTTGTGTTACTAGATACAATATATCCATCCATACCACATCGAGTTCTGGTACTCCTAAGAGGATGTTAATCATATCACATAAATCCCTGACCCAGGGCTTGAATGCAATTTTTCTAATAGGGAATTTATATTGTATATTTTCATGTGTATCAAAAAGCATTTTGAAATATTCTAAACCAGTTAACATGCTAGACTATCTCTGAATTACCTAGCGGATTAACGGTGTTTTTGATGGCATCAAGTTGAAGACTTTGTTGATATATTTGGGTATAATACTGAATACTGGTCGATCTTTGTTGTCCTTGAAGGTTCTCGTGTTCTCGTCGTAGGCTACTGCTAGCCATGCCATCAGGTCCATAGAGTAGTATACTCTAGGATAGATCAATTTCCCCATATTGCTTGTCCATATGTTGCTTTTAGGAGCTCTCTTGTTTTACAATTTTCTTGCTTTGTGGAACAAATCCACCAACAACCATGGATAGCATTGTAAATTCTCTTATGTGGACTCAAAACTCTGAATACAGGTGTTTTCAATTTCATACTATTGAGCTGGCGTGAGCTTCTTGTCTTTCCTATATTGTTTGGAGAAATCATACATTCCCATCACGACAGTAGCTTCCTCAGAGAGCTCGACATATGGTGTCTAGTCTGTGATGAATTTTACTACCTCTAGGGTGTCTTTAGGTATGAAATCAGCTCCCCAGGTGGCCATTCTACTTACAAATAACACTTCAACTCATTGTAGCACACTCTTTTGAGTTCTCACTTGCCAATGGTAACCCTTCGACTCTCTGCTCACCTACAATAATTTTTTGTTCTAAGATAACCAGGGTGGTAATGGTGTTCGAGAGTGGGGGTTTAAGTAATTGATGGAGGAGTGGCTTCACTATCTTTGCATAGGGTGTTATTAATGTAGTGTCACCAACTACCTTTTGAATTTGGCCAATGGATGTTGGCCATAGTGTCATTTCTAAAATTGGATAGTTATGGTAGGTGATTTTCCTCGACCTACACGTCCATGAGGACTTTGGTTTGTGTACTTGCAATCATTCATAGTGTTTCTATTGGTTGTTGAGTTGCTCTCCCTTCTGACATGGTATTATGAACGTGGTAGTGGTAGCTTTCATGAGAATTTTTATGAAACATTCTACCACCTTGGCCTTGGAAAAGAGTTAGTTTAGAAATAGATATACCGTTAAATATGGTCATTTTATCGATGATCAATCATTTGATTCTAATCATAGAGATGTGTGCCTACCAAGATTTTCCAATCTGCATGTTGGTTAGTCTATAGGAACAACATATTATATTTGGGTTGCTTTAGCCTAATATTTATTATTATAATTAATCAAATATTAATCAAGGCTTAAGGCATTTTATCCATACCCCTTTAAGATCAGAGTATTAAATACCATGCTTACCATTAGATCTTGTTTGTGTCAATTGTTATCATTGATGTCTCAAAACCTACATAATTGTTAGTCTAATGATATTATAAGAATATGCTAAGTTACTCACACATGCAAGGTTAAAAAAACCACAATTAGCAGCTATCTAATTAGGAACATTTTAGGTCGAAAACCAATAATCATAGTATTAATCCTATGAATAAATACATTTATTAAGGTTAATCATGTGATTATAATGTTAATAACCTTTTAATAAAACATGGGCATCTATAATATTATCACATCTCCAAATGCTCATTGTTCGATCAAATAATGGATGTGCATGCTCATCTGATCTTCCAGATATGTGCCAAGGTTAACCAAGAAAAAGGGGATCATTAACAACGTATTAGACCCTCTCCTAATATTAATTAGGCATTGATCTTAGCCTTATTAACCTTAATTAATCATCCGACCAAAATACCTCATCTATATTAACCTTCGGATCCTTGGAAACATGCTATCGTCGAGATCTGGCAGGATCAAGCGCTACCGTTGGATCAACTGAAGATGTGTGCTTCATATCCCAATGGGGAAACATTAATATATGCTTAGACCCTTGTTAATCATGATTAGTTCCTATCTTAACCCTTAATCACTCAATAATTTTACCTTGATTACTTTTCGATCACCTCGATCAAGCGCTGCCATCGGATCTGGGTAGAGATGAGCGTGATCGTTAGATCTTGTTTTGACCATAACTCCATCGATGATCACTTTGTTAATCTTTGACCACTTTCAAGAAAGTGTTACCATCAGATCTAATGAGGATCGATGCCACCATTAGATTTACTAAAGGTGGAGGACAATTAACTTCAACTTAGATGTGAGCTTTTAATGGTCAGTCAAACTATTGTGAGCATTATCGTCAGATCGAGTTGGGATTAAGCGTAGTCATCGATGGCTTTTAACCTACAATATTGATAACTTATGGGGTGCATAAATTTTAATTTTCTTTAATCCTTGATTAGGTGAAGGGGGAATGATTAGCAATGTGTTTAGAACCCTCACTAATCATGATTAACTTGGCTTTAATCAAGCTTTGACTTAGCTTTATCGATGAATTTTGACCTTTGTTAACGTTTGATCACTTCGAGAAAGCGCCACCATTGGATCTGATGGAGATCGTACACTGCCATCGGATCTGGTGAAGATGCAAGCCCTTTTTCCACCATTTGAATGGATGTGTTCTTCATCGGTCAACTTCTTATACGTGCGATCATCGGATTAACTCAGGGGAAAGCGCAGTCATTGATTTCTTCATATCTGCAAGACTAATAACCAAAGGGGTGCATACCTTTAATTTTCAATAATCTTTGATTAAGCAAAGGGGGAAATATTATCAATGTATTAAGACCCTCGTTAATTATGCTTATCGGATATTTAAAATGATTTAATTAAAATTAATTCCTTGGGTGCTAAAACCCTCCAATGTTAAAGTCTTGATGCTTTGGGTGGCACATGGCCATCGGATTTCATCACAATTAAGCACTATCATCCAGATCTTGGGAGGTGCAAACCCTTTAATTTAGGCTTTGATAGGTGGATGACCTTAATTTTATGTTTAATTAGTTGATTATTAACATTAAGCTTGGCTTAATCCTTTAATAAAGCTTGCTTGTTAATCTAGGTTATTTTTAGTGAAAGCGCATCCGTCGGATCAAGATGGATTGAGCGCTGCCCTTGGATTTATTAAATTTGCTCGATGCTTAACTAAAAGGGTGCATGACTTATATTATGACCAATTTTGACTTTACCCCTTAGATATTAGAAATTTTAGGGAGTGCACATCCATTGGATTGAACGTAGATCGGGCATCACCATCTAGATCTTTGGAGATGCATGATACTTAACCAAAGGGGTGCATAACCCTTACATTTTAATTAATTAGTTTTGCTTAGACCTTAGGTTATACAACTTGTGACCATGGCACTTTATTGACTCTAAAATTTGAATTGATTATGCGAGCGCATCCATTCAGATTTTGGAGGGTGAAGCGCTATCATCCAGATCTTTGGACTTGCACGATCTTTAATCACGAAGGGGGTGCATACCCTCATTTGCCCATGTGATTTATTTTAAACCTTAGACTTATGTACTTAGGTCTGAATGTTTTAATCAATTTTATTAGAGACCCAAGGACTTAGGGGTTCACTTTAGTGAATATTTCAATAATCAAATTTCATAACCCTTTTAATATTCGGATGATTTCAACGGTCAAGGGTAATTTAGTGAATGTTTGATTACTTTGAATTTAATAAGCTCTTTGATTATCGGATAAGATTAATGGTCACAAAGGTAATTTTATTAATGGTTAAGGCCATAACTTTAGACTTGATTAAGATGAATATTTTTATAATTGTTCTTAGGGATCAAACCATTGAAAATCAATTTCTCAAAGGGAATGCAATAGAGACCAACAACATTTGGTAAATTTATTGAAGCCAAAAATTTAAAATTAGGGGTATCTGATGTTGAGTCAAATTTGGCTCCAACATAGGCTCTGACTGGGACAATGTGCTGAAAACTTGAGGCACTTGAGAATTCTAGAATCTCCTGGTTTTATTACAAGCTTTGGACAGAATCATAAACCATCAAGCCTGATTAGAAAATCAAAACATAAACAAAGAAAACTTAAAACTGAAAAGATACAATAAAGCAACAACAAACATGATATCAAAGCAATAGAGTATCCAAAAACTATTATTCTCCTCAGTCAAATTTAGATCAAAGGATCAAAATTTTAAGTTCAGATGAGCTTTTGGAATATTGTTATGATTGTTCTACAAAGTCCTAAGATATGATCATACATAATGCATCAAAGTCACTTGCTCCATCATGCCTTGGCCTAAGTGTGTGTTAGTGCATTCATTTTGATTTTTGAGTCTTCCAGAACTTCATCATGTTTGGAAAATGGTCAAGCCTAATAAGTAATTTCACTCTTTAAGATTTTTACCATTTGTAGGGCTCCACTGCTAATCAAGCGTCTATAGCCCCGGTGGAGATGCTACTGATCCCATCTGGTTTTACTCTACTTCTAGTCAAGCGTCTATAGCCCCGGTAGAGGTTTTCCAAGATATCTTAGATACAAACTCAATCTACATTATTTAAATTTTCTTTCTTTTTGAGAAATATTTGGATATAAGCAAATTGTGCAATGAGTGTGCCTGAGTTGAGGATCAATTTTTGGCTAAAGGATAGAGTGTAATGATTTTTAGCTCAACCATCTTACCAAAGATAACTCTGTCCCTTGGACCCTAAAATTTCTTTTAATATTATTTGTAATGTGAGGCTTTGTCATGATGGACCAACAACTCTGATTTACTCTATTTTGTCTCATATCATATGACAGTTGTATGAACATTCAAATTTAAAAATTGTAAGCATCATCAAAATCTAAAATAAATTTCCTCTTCTCTATTTATCTTTAGAGAAATAATTAGTAAGGAATACTCATCATCCTATGATAATCATGAAAATAACACACAAAGCAAAATAGAACAAAATAATAATAAGAAAAATACTTTACACAAAAACATAACATCCTAACAGGAATAACACTCTATTTTTGGTTTTTTTTTTTATTATTATTATTTTTTTACTTTTATTTTACCCTATTGACCCCATGGCAAGGGTTATAAATCTTGAGATGTATACCATTGATAGGGATTTTCATCAGTTCTCCCTCTAAGGTTTGCAACTTGTAAGTGTTTTGACCAACAACTTGAGCTATTTGATAAGGGCCAATCCACTTGGGTTCAAGTTTTCCTTTCTCACCATGCTTATCATTTTTGGGATCCCAGTAGATTACTACATCACCTTCACAAAAGGGAGTACCCTTTGCTTTCTTGTTAAATGATTTTACAGTTTTCTGAGTTTGATCAATTATTCTGTTTAAGGTCTCTCTTCTTTGTTCTTGCAACTGGACAATTTGGTCTAATCTCCTCTGCAAGGCATCAGGGTTCTCATGGTCTTGTAACAGTAGGGAAAGTGCTAATTTTTCTATTCTAGGGGGTAACAAGGCTTTCTCTCCATATACCATTTCGTAGGGAGTTCTACCTGTATTTCTCTTTAATGATAACCTATCTATCCATAAAGTAAATTTTAACTCACTGTCCCAACTCTTCTTATTTTTACCCAATGATCTCTTAATTCTAGTAATTAAATTTTTATTTGATGACTCAACTAGACCATTTCCTTGTGGGTAATAATTTGCAGAGTGGGAAAGTTCTATTCCATACTTAGCACAAAATTCTACCATCTCAAATGATACAAAATATTTCCCATTATCTGTTACTAACTTTTGAGGAACCCCAAATCTGGTTAGAATACTTTCTTCTAAGAAATTTATAATAGTTTGAGATGTAGAACTTCTTAGAGGAGCAACTTCTACCCATTTGGTGAAGTAATCTATTGTAGTTATGATCCATTTATGTCTACCTGATGAGTTTGGATTGATTTCCCCAATTAGGTCGATGCCCCATTGTGTGAATGGTGCTTCTATGATCACTGGTTTGAGAGGCATAGCAGCCAAGTGCTTCTTACCTACAAAAACTTGATAATTATGACAATTCCTAACATATTGATATACATATTTAAAAAGTGAAGGCCAATAATAACCTGCTCTCATAATTTTATTAGTTGTAGCTTTGGGAGCAAAATGTCCTCCATAGAAACCATCATGAAATTATTTAATTGTTTCTGGGACTTCACTTTCATACAAGCAGACTAATAACACACCATCAGGGTGTCTCCAATAAAGCACACCATCTTGCACATGATATTTCTATGTTTGCAGTTTTATTGATCTCATTCTATTAATTGGCATGTCCTTTGGGAAAGATAAAGTTTGTAGGTATGCTAATATTTCATCATACCATTTACATTCAACATTATTAACTCTCTTGATGTCATGCATCTCATCTACTATAATAATATTATTAGAGTCCTCTCCTTTATATGCTAAATATTTTTCTAAACCTTACCCTCTTACTGTTTTGACTATTTTAAATTCTGCATCATACTGTAATAGTTTCACCATCCACCTTGTAGGCCTTCCTAGTGGTTCAGATTGGGTGAAGACATCTTTTATTGTTATGAAAGGGATACAATAGTAAACTTTATTTGAACCAAATATACCTTTGAAATGTTCTAAATATTGAATCACTACATAAGCATGTTTTTCTAATAGGGTATACTTAAGATGTGCTCCTTTCAATCCTGAACTCATGAAGGCTATTGGCCTTTCATTATTTTCATCATCCTTCTGAGAAAGGACTACAATAATGGAATGTTCAGATGCGAATGAATAGATATTGAAATCTTTTGAGTAATTAGGGCAGGTTAAGATTGGGGTAGTAGAAATGGCTTCTTTTATCTTTTTAAAAGCTTCCATGTTTTTTTTGTCCATTTTATTTCTCTAGTATTTTTAACCATGTCATTTATGGGTTTGGTCATCTCTGCAAAATTGGGAATGAATCTTCTAATAAAATTAATTTTGCCAAAGAATGACCTGACTCCTTTTATGTTTTTAGGAGGGGGAATTTTTGAGATAGCTTCTATTCTTTCTGGATCTATACTCACCCCTTTTTCTGACACTATGTGTCCTAGTAATTTCCCCTGTGTTGTTCCAAATATGCACTTTTTAGGATTTAGGGAAATTCCAAACTCTTTGCATCAGGAAAAGACTACAGCAAGATGTTCTAAATGGTCCTCTAGATTTTTAGAAAATATTGTTATATCATCCAAATATACCACTACTATTTTGAACATCAACCCTTTGAAGGTAAAATCCATTGCTCTCTGAAAGGTAGCACCTGCATTCATTAGACCAAAAGGTATTCTCAAATATTCAAAGGTACCCCAGGGTGTGGTGAATGTTGTCTTATGTCTATCTTCTGGATTAATCTGTATTTGATTATATCCAAAAAATCCATCTAACAGGGACATTCTGGATGAACCAACTACTACTTGCAATAGTTGTTCCATATTAGGCAATGGATAATTGTCTTTTAATGAGCTTTTATTCAAGTTTCTAAAGTCTACATAGAGTCTAATATCCCCATTTTTCTTTCTGACTGGTACTAAATTGGATATCCAAGATGAAAATCTTACCTTTCTGATGATTTTGGAATCCAATAATTTTTGTACCTCTTTTTGCATTATTGGGTGCAGGGTAGGGTTATACTTCCTCTATTTTTGTCTGAATGGCTTGGAATCTTCCTTCAGAGGTATTATATGTGACATTACATCTGTTTTGAAGGTTTTAAGATCTTCATATGTCCAAGCAAAATGTTCCTTATTTTTCTTTAAGAAACTTATATATCCAACTTTTTCTTTTTCTGGTAAGGTTGTGTCTATTTTTACTATTTTGGGCTCTTTAATTGTACCAATATTAACATCTTCAGCTATAGTCTCTTTCAAGAGAGGTTTGAATGCTTTATCAAAATCATCAAATAAACTCTCTAGAGAAACTAATCCTTTTGGTATTCTATTTGTTTTTAGTTGGATTACTTCTACTGGTTCTCCTATTTGATCTTTTAATTTTTCTTCATCCTTTTCATCACAGATTATATCTGCATATTGATTTTGTAAGGTCATGAAGTCTTTTATGTCCACATCATCTTGGAAGACTTGTAAGTAAACAATGTTATCTAGTACATAAGGCTTATAGACTGAAATGGTTGGGAACCTATCCATATATTCTATAGTAATTTTTGGATGGTCTAGGCCTGATGCATTTACAGCTAAGAGGTCAACAACATGATTCTGTTCTCTAGGAATATATGAAATATTGAAAGCTAAAAATTTATCAATCTCTTCCAATACTACAGTTTTATATTGTTTTAACCTAGGATGCTTAGTTTGATACTTTCCTCTTATCTGTTGGATAATTAATTTTGCATCTCCTATTACAATTAGGTAATTTATTCCTAACTCTTTGGCTTTCCTCAATCCTAGCAATAAAGCTTCATACTCAGCTACATTATTGGTGCAAGGGAATTCTAGTCTGTAAGGAATACCAAGGTAGTTTCCTTTTATGTCAGTCAAATTAACTCCTACACCTACTCTAGATTGGGATTTAGCTCCATCAAAAGTCATGGTCCACATTTCTTGTGTTAATACTCTATCTGATTCAGCATCAACCATTTTCATAACTTTTGGATCCATGTTTTTGGCTTCTGGTACTTCTACCAGGAATGGGTTATGCCATATTGAATAAACTCCCATTCCTTTCTCTTCCATTGAATTTACTAAGTTTATCATGGTTTCATCTATTTTAATTAACTCTATAAAATATTTGTTAAAAGGTTCTCTTCGTAGAGTTACATTTTCTTTATCTGACATTGGAATGGTAGCATAAGACCAATCTAATTGAATTGATCCCCCTAATTGTTCTACCCAATGCCTGCTTAGTAGTAGTGAGAAGAAAGGATCAACATCCACTACTGCAACATCCATCACTATACCTTTCTTGGGGTGTTGGTCTAGGAAAACCAATAATCCAGTTATCACTCCAACGCAAGGTACTTGCCTACTATCCATTACTAAAATAGGGGTAGAATCTCTTGTATAGATTAACCCCATTTGGTCAGCTATCATTTTGGGCATGATATTGTGTGAAGCTCCACTATCCAACATACAATTATGAATTACATACCTCTCTCCTTCATCTGAATTATATCTTAATGACACATAGAAGGGTCTAACTGAGGATGGTGACCTTGTATCCTGTTGATTTTGTCTAGCAACATGGCAAGTTGGATCTTCTTTTTGTTCAATCAATCCAAATGCTCTACAGACCTGTTCTCTGTATTGCTAAACTTTCATAAGCTCACCAAATGTGATATTAACTTTCTGTTTACTGAGTTCTAACCCAACATCAAATTCTATCTTTTTTATATCAAGTGGTTTGTTGCATTCTTCTTTAGATGTTTCCTCTTCTAACTCTACTAGCTCAAGGATTACCTTTTTGGGGATTCTATCAATTTTCTCTTTACTAATATTTTTGTTTGTGAAGGACTATTTTCTTGTTTCACTAGTGGAAGCTTTCTCTTTTCTAGGAATTGTTCTGTTTCTTAAATTCAGAGTATGGGTAGCTTCTAACTCTTCCACTTCTTTTGCAGTGGGAATTAATTTTCCTTGCTTCATTTTATCATATCTTGACTCATGTGGTTTTTGTAAGATTTTGGTACCTTCAACTACTAAGATCTGAGGATGATGATTTGAAGCATACTTGTCCATGTTCTCTTCAAAGAGCCTTTCTCTTGACTCATCTTCTAGAGACCAATATACATTAATCCTTATATCTTCTTCTGAATCATCATTAAGATCTATATTGTGTTGTTTACTTAAGTAAATACCACATCCTTCTGGGTTATGGGGGCATCACAAGTTGAGCAAAAATAAGGAAAACCTTCTGTTATGTTAGCATATGGTATGGGGTTTGGAACATTATTCTGATCTCTATCAGTTTCTCTTTTCTTCCAATTATTGTTCCCATTGTTCCTATTTCTATTTCCTTCATCAGAGCCATTATTGTTTCCCCAATTCCTATTGAAATTTTTCTTGAAGGGAGGGTGATTATCAACATGTGGTCTCTCTGGTTGTGATGACTCACCATTATTCCCATTATTTCTTTCTATTCTTGCTAACCTATTGTTCATGGTATTAAACATCTCTGCCATCTGATTAGTCAATTTCTCCATTGGATCTACTTCAGCTCTTCTTTGTAAATCAAAGGCTACTCTTTTGGGCTTTCTATCAGGTTGATTTATCTCTAGAGAATAAGGTTTCATTTTACCACTATCTAGCATATTTATTTCAATTTCAATCGCTTTATCCATGCATTCATCGATAGTGGTGGCTTGTTCTTGCCTTAATTCATAATTGAATTCTCCTTGGAAAGCATTTTTATAGAAACAAATTGATTGGATGTCACTAGGCCTAAGGTTAATAGGGATTTTATTCCTAGTTTTGGAAAACCTTCTATTAAAATCATTGACAACTTCATTTTCCTTTTTCTTCATAGTGGCTAACTCAGTTAACAAGGATTGTTCATTTTTCCTCTCTCCAAATTTCTTTAGGAACATAGTTTCCATTTTAGAAAAATCTGGAATGTCATTGGTTGGGAGGGAGTTAAACCACTCCCTAGCATCCTTTTCTAAAGTTTGTAGGAATAGCCTTAGGACTACATCTTCATGTTCTACCTCTAAGCTATCCATAGCATATAAGAAACTTTTAATATGATCTTCTCTAGTTATTACATTATTTCCTAAAAACTTGGGCAGGTACTTGTGGGCTTTATTTGGTAGGGCATTCAAATTTGTAGGTAAAGCAAAAGGCCTGTACCTATTAGTTCTCCATAATTGAACATTATTTTGATTTGGTTGAGCCATTGTGATTGTAGGTGTAATGGGATTTGGATTCACAACACTACCTACAAGAATATGGGGTTGGGTAACCTTAATATAATCTAGTGAATTATCTACTATAGTATTACTATTAGGCAATGAGAACAATCTAATGTATCATCTACAACAAAATTAAACACTATTATCTACGTAGTATATAGCAAAATATTCTAATTTTTATTTTTCTTTACGTACTTTCTACTTGTAGGACAAGATTTATTTTCATACATAGTACTCTTAAGAAGTGGTATTTTCTGATTATGGGTAAATACCTTTGGGTTCTCGAATTCTGGAAATAGCTCCTTACCACTTCTCCTGGTGTGTGCCAACACGTTCTGCTCCTTTCTTGATTTTTGATTTCTGGGTTTGTCTAGATAGAGTTGCCAACATGGTAGTGTAGAAAGAATAGAATGTATGATCAATATTGCTTGATATTTAACTCTCAGCCTCATAGGAGATGGTTCTTGGGGAAATTTCAAGAAAATCAAGAAACATCAAGAACACTTCAAAAGATAAAAATTAAAATATTATATAAGATAAAATATATTAAAAAAAAAAGTAAAATATTAACAAGTTACAAAAAATATTAAAATAATGTCATGAAATCCCAGGCCTAAAATTATGAAGATTATATCCTCGAAAATGGTGCCAAAAAATTATTGGAACAATTTCTTGCATCCATAGGATTCGATTGTCATGCTATAAGAAATTATTTGGAACCAATGAGCTATTACAGGCTCTGGTCAACCTACCTCTTTATTCTGATAAAAGATATATTGCTAAAGAAAATAACCAGAATGGGTAAGGAAACCCCAGTGATAAACTTCAGATATTACAAGTTTAAGCACTCCAAATTTTAGTTATACACTACTTATATTAAAATGACCAAGCAAAGACAACAACTATTATTATGCCTTATGTAGACCGGTGCCTAGATTCATTGGGTTGTTATAGCAATTTAACAATGTTTATAATATGAACAGAAAGAATGGAGAAAAGAGAAATTGGTGCTATTAGACTCATTCGAATATCGTAATAAATCTAACAGTTAACCAATGAAAGAAATGCTCATAACACATTCAAATAATGTAATCTGCTATGAAGTAACACATAAAACTGAAGATAAAATGATAGAATTGAACCCCATAATTGTATTAATTTTTCAATGAATTACATGCAGAGTTGGTAGAATGCCATTAAACTCTGTTAAAACTCTTAATACAATGAGAAAATCTTGTTCAAATAATGTAACAAGACTTCTTCAACTTCTCCTATTCCAATCTGGTAACAGGAAGAATCTCTAGAGTTTAGGCTCAAAAAGAATTAGAAATATTCTCAGCTTCTCAAGCACAATTCTACCAAAACCTGCACAACAAAGGGGAAGAATGAGGGATGACAAAGAAAAATAGACACAAAGGATACAACAACACAATTCATAGGGCACTCAAGTATACCTCTTAGCAAAATTGCTATCTCTAATGCTTGATGTAGATTCTAATCATAGCTGGTGTATTTATAGCCTCTAGGTTCTTGAATCTATTATTTTTGGCCTTATCTGGGCCTTACACTTGTCACTTTTTGGTTTGATCTTCCAAAAATTTGTACAGTTATCTTCCATTATCCCCTTTGCTCATATTGTACACTCTATTAGGACTCTTTTAACTCAATTGTTTAACCGGTAATCTCAGTGCTTGAAGAGTCTTCTTCTTCTGTCCCTTCTTCAACTTCTGACTAGCTTCCTACTTTTGAAGTTTCTCCTCTTGAGTAATATTTATTTCTTCCTCTAGGGGTGTATTTAGTTCCAGTTGTAAACTGCATATTTTGGTTTCTTTATTTTTCTTGCTCTGTTGTAACCCTCTGATTTGCTTTTCAATAAGCTCCCAAGCGTCAATATTAAAAGTCACAACAAATCTCAATATATTCATCTCTTGCAAGATTCTATTTTTCTGTATGCTAATAAAAACTTTATTCTTTTCATACTAGGTAACAAGAGAATCCACAGTATTGACCAAGATAGTAGTCTACCTGGCCATTCCTTTGTCATCATCAGGTTCATAGTCAAACCCTTCAATCTTATTCATGAGGAGATCTTCTATGCTAGCAGTTTCCAAGAATTCCTCTAATGATAACCCAATATCTGCTAGCTTTTCTCTTATATCATTTATCAGAGCAAACATTTCTACAACATCATTGTACCACCTTTCTCTGTTTACTTCAAACATTGCTACTTTCATGAATTCAATTGTAATGTCCCTTTTTAAGAAACAACAAACCCTTACTACGAAAATGCAGAAATTAAGTACAGCAAGGAAATAACTCAGAAATTGCTCATAAAATAACACAAGTATGAGGAGAAATCAGCCAGTATCATATATTAAATATTGCCAAACCAATACAACAGCTCCCCAAGGCTGAACAGATGCAAAAACTCCTCAAAAATGACCCCAAATACAAGCGTAGGGTTTGGGGCTGCCAACAGATCTGAAACACATGACACAAATGCTCCCAAAAATGCCACGAACTCCTCACGGATGCCTCTTTTTGTATTTTTGATATTTTAGGGCAATAACACCTGCAATGATATTGCCAAGACCCCAACCATGCACCTCCAATGCACTATGGGAATGAGCAAGACCTGCAATCTCAACTCATGGAACCTCTAGGGTTTCAATATTCAATTCTGATATCAACATAACATGCCCAAAATGGGACGTCTCACTCCCTTATATAGGGTGAGGTTCTAATTTGGAGTTGACATCTCCCAACCCTAAAATCACTTAAAGTGCCTTATTACAACATAAAAACATAAAACATAAATAAACACAACTTAAGTTATGTCTCCTAGTCACATGAACCCCTTTTTCACTTTTATAATTAAGTGTAGGAGACATTTACAAAAAATATTTATTTTTGGGACATTACAAGTCCACCCTCCTCAAATTGCTTGTCCTCAAGCAAAGTCAAAGCTGGAGCATCTAAAATTTCTGCACCTTCCCAAGTAGCATCCTCCATAGGCAAGTCCTTCCACTTCACAAGATATTCTTTGACAGTCCTACTCCTAAGCTTTCTCTCCCTTGTCTCAAGGATCAATTCAAGTTCAAGAATGAGCTTTCCTTCATCATCAAGGGGTGGCAAATCTGAAGATGGCTGAATATGTTGGCCCAAGGCCTTCTTCAAACAAGAAACATGGAAGACATTATGTATTTTACTTCCACTTGGAAGTTCCAAAGCATATGCAACTTGTCCAACCTTACTCAACACCTTGTAAGGTCCATAAAATTTGGGTTTGAGTTTTTCTGCTCCACTTCTTTTCAATGTAGACTGTTTGTAGGGCTGCAACCTAACATAAACCAAGTCTCCCACCTCAAATGAGCGCTCACTACGCTGCTGATCTGCATACTTCTTCTGCTGATTTTGTGCCGTAAGAATATTGTCCTTCAAAGCATTAAGAATATCTTGATTTTCTGCTGCAAAGTCTCTAGCTTTTTGGACCCTTGAATCACCAAAAATCAGATCTGAAAAGTGTGGGGCATCATAACCATAAAGTGCCTTGAATGGAGACATTTTTATGGACATATGATAAGTAGAATTGTAGCAATATTCACCAAGGTGCAGCCATTTAACCCATGCCTTTTGTTGACCTGAAACATAATTTCTCAAATATCCTTCAAGCCATTTGTTAACAATTTCAGTTTGCCCATCAGTTTGGGGATGGTAGCTAGTACTAGGAGTCAATTTAGTACCACATAGCTTAAACAATTCTTGCCAAAACATGCTCAAAAATCTGCTGTCCCTATCACTCACAATGGATTTAGGCAAACCATGCAATCTGAAAACTTCTTTAAAAAACAAATCAGCAACTTGTATGGCTGTACAAGTTGTTGAAATGGCATAGAAATGAGCAAATTTTGTCAATCTATCAACAACAACAAATATGCAATCCTTCATGTATACCTTGGGCAAACAAGTAATGAAGTCCATGGAGATACTTTCCCATTTCTGATTGGGAATAGGAAGTGGCTGAAGTAAACCAGCTGCAAATTCATGTTCCCCCTTGTTTTCTTGGCAAATAACACATTCCTGAACATGCAAGAAGACATCCCTTTTCAAACCCTTCCAATAGAATCTTTCTCTAACTCTGTTTGTAAGTCTTGTAGAAACCTGGATGGCCTACAAGTGGAGCATCATGCATGGCTGTAATTAAAGCTTGTTTCAGCTTTGATTCAGGTACTAAAAACACTCTTCCCTTGCAAAAAATCAGTCCTTCTTTATGGCTGAACCTGTCATCTTCAACTTGCCCATTTATTAGTTTAGAACAAAAATCATTCTTTGCATATTCAGCCATAATTTTCACCTTCCAATCAGCAGAAATAATGGAAAGAGAATGAAAAGTAGGGTGCCTAGAAAGTGCATCAGCAGCTGAATTCTTCTTACCCTTTACAAACTCAATTTCAAAATCATATGATTGCAACTTTGTTACCCATTTCTGCTGTCTTTCATTCAGTTCAACTTGCCCCAAGAAGTATTTCAAACTGTTATGATCAGTTTTGACCACAAACTTGCCACACACTAAGTATTGCTTGAATTTGGTCAAGGCATGCATGATAGCTAGCATCTCTTTATCATAGATGCTGAAAGTTTTCTCCACATTTGAGAGCTTTCTACTCTCATAAGCAATGGGGCGTCCTTGTTGCATAAGTACAGCTCCAACTCCAACACCTGAAGCATCACAAGCAATAGTAAAAGCAACAGAAAAATCAGGAATAGCAAGTAAAGGAGTGGAAGTCATTACATCTTTCAGCTTTAGAAAAGCTAAAAGAGCCTCATTGGACCATGAAAAGGCCCCTTTCTTAGTTAATTCAGTAAGGGGGCAGCCAAAGAAGAAAACCCCTTAATGAACCTCCTGTAGTAACTGCATAAACCCACAAAACCCCTCAATTCCGTTAGGTTGGATGGTATAGGCCATCTTTGTACAGCTGAAACTTTAGTTTGATCAACCTTAAGATGTTTTTGTAGTAAACCTTGAATTTGAGGATGATAGGTGGCTGATTTTTTCCCTTCTGAACTGAAAATTACAGCTGCCCACTCAACGTCCTTATGCCTTATCATCTTCTCCATTCTTTTGTATGAAACCTCCAAAATTTTGCAAGAATCTTTTGACCCATTTTCCTTGATTCCTTGCAACACCACATCTTTCCCTTCAAGCACAAATTTCAGTTCTAATTTCTGATAATTAGTAACATAATCACCAAGTGAATACAACCATTGCACACCCAAAACCATATGTGGAATACCTCCTAAGGGAAAAACAAAGAATTGCTCATCTACTTCCATGTTGCCAAAATTAATTTTTATGTTTCTTACCACTTTGTTGCATGTGATAAGATCACCATTGCCAATAGCAACATTAAAACCAGGAATGATAGTTGTAGGAAGATTCTTTCTAGTGGCAAACTTCTCATCAACAAAATTGTAAGTAGCACCACCATCTATTAAAACAATAACCTTTTCATCAAAAGATCTACCTGGTACCTTAATAGTGCGAAACTGATTCAGCCCACTTAAAGTGGCTAGGGAACCTTCAGGAACTTCCTCATACTCCCTTTGTGCTTCCTCTTCCAAGGGTGTCTCATCTGCCTCATAAAAATCAGGATTATCAGAATCAGAATCAGAATGTAATTCAATGATTTTCATACCTCCTTCTCTGCATTTATGACCTCTTTGCCAAGGAGACTTGCAAATGAAACACTTGTTTTGTTTCCTTAGCTCATCTTTCTCTTCTTGTGTCAAGCGTGGGCCATTTGGGGGCTTATTAGGTGGCTGAAAACCAGATCTGAAACCTTCTCCATGCGTGGGATTCCTGCCATAAAAATTTCTCTCATTTCCACCTTGCTGCGTGAGGTTTCCTTGCTGCCCATACTGCTGTCCAAAAACTGTTTTTCTGGCTGCAAAAGGTGGTCTAGCAGGTGGATTATGTGCAAAATATTTCTGTCTAGGAGGTAAAATAGATTCTAAGCTTAAAGCTCTCTTAATGGCATCTTCAAGAGTGGCTGGTTCAAAAGCTTTAACTAATCCCTTCACGGGTTCCAACAAACCATCCATAAAAAGAAAAATTACCCTCTTGGGTGAAATATTTTGTACCTGAACTGAAAGTTGTTCAAACTCCTCCACATAGGCATGAATGGATGAAGTTTGCTTCAAAGTGGCAAGCTCCTTGAAATACTCTTCCACATTCCTCCTTTCAAACCTGTTCAAAACCCCGGTACAAAATTCATCAAATGTATCAATATCACCATGCCCTTGGGTTACTAACCCATGATGCCACCATGAGTAAGCACTACCCTCAAGGTGGAGTGTAGCAATCTGAACTGCATCGGCTTCAGAAATAGGCTCCAAGGTAAAATAAGTCTGCAATTTTTGAAGCCATGCCCTAGATGTAAGACCATCTTGACCATTAAATGAGGGAATGGTCACCTTTTGATGCAAAAAGGGCTTCTTTTTCTCTTTTTTAGCCTCAACAACAGATTTACCCACAATCTTCAAATATTTATCAAAAGAAACTGCTGCCCTAAAACCCTCAGATTTATTACTATAAGCAACAAACCATTCATCTAATTCATCAGTTACCTCATTTTCCTCCCGTGGAGGTGGTGGAACAAGGAACATAGGCTTGGACGGCCTAGGCAAGGGAGTGTGTGAGTTAGATGATGACTCATGCCCATTGTTGTTGCCTCCCCTTTCTCCTTCCCTCCTTGTGCCATTTGGGTTGCCCAAAGCTGCCCTCAATTCTTGCTGATTTGTCTCTTGTAAGGACACCATTCTTTGCAGCATGTCAAGTAGGGCATCAAATTTTTGCTCAATCCTATCAACTGGCCTTTGGGGCTCCTCAACCTCTTCCCTGTTTGACATTTCCAAAGCGAGTCTGTTTCTCCTAGTAAAATACTGATGAACAGGAGGACGATGCATAAAACCCTATCAAACCCTAAAAAGATGGAAATCTGAAATTCTGAAAATTCTGACCACCAAAAAAATTTTTTGAAACCACAGAACTGCAAATTGGTCAAAAGGGTATCCAAATCTGCAATTTTTATTTTCTGAAAAAAATCCCTAAAAATCCGTGAATCCCCTAAAAATCCGCGATTTTCACTAGGGCACAACTTTTCACCACAGAAACACACTTATCACCACGAATAACTGAAAAAACACTAAAAATGCTGAAACTAACCACAGGCTGGCAAGATTCCAGCTCTGATACCACTTGTAATGTCCCTTTTTAAGAAACAACAAACCCTTACTACGAAAATGCAGAAATTAAGTACAGCAAGGAAATAACTCAGAAATTGCTCATAAAATAACACAAGTATGAGGAGAAATCAGCCAGTATCATATATTAAATATTGCCAAACCAATACAACAACTCCCCAAGGCTGAACAGATGCAAAAACTCCTCAAAAATGACCCCAAATACAAGCGTAGGGTTTGGGGCTGCCAACAGATCTGAAACACATGACACAAATGCTCCCAAAAATGCCACGAACTCCTCACGGATGCCTCTTTTTTGTATTTTTGATATTTTAGGGCAATAACACCTGCAATGATATTGCCAAGACCCCAACCATGCACCTCCAATGCACTATGGGAATGAGCAAGACCTGCAATCTCAACTCATGGAACCTCTAGGGTTTCAATATTCAATTCTGATATCAACATAACATGCCCAAAATGGGACGTCTCACTCCCTTATATAGGGTGAGGTTCTAATTTGGAGTTGACATCTCCCAACCCTAAAATCACTTAAAGTGCCTTATTACAACATAAAAACATAAAACATAAATAAACACAACTTAAGTTATGTCTCCTAGTCACATGAACCCCTTTTTCACTTTTATAATTAAGTGTAGGAGACATTTACAAAAATATTTATTTTTGGGACATTACATCAATATTGTTTTTGACCTCAGAGCCATCCCTTAAAATCACTTCTTTATTCTGCATTTCTTCAAAATATTATGCCATCAAGTGGAGTGTGGGATGTATGACTTCATTGCTCTTTTTGATATAACAAGCTCTCCATTTCTTTGGCAGTGAATTGGATCACTCTAATATGTTTGAACATACTTGTGATCCCATCAATCCTATCTTGTATCTTAAATGATATTTATTTTCTAATTTTAGACAAAAAGTCTGCATAGTCTATTTATTTCATAGTTTGAGGGGGTTGTACTAGTGTGGCAATTACCTTAGCTAATTGTTCTTGTAGGTATTTGATTAAATATTATATTTCTACCTTCTCTTTATCACTTATTTCCAATTGGACCCTCAATTCTTTGTTCATCTGGTGAAAGAGATCTATAGTTTGTTCATTCATAGCTTTGTTCATCCTAACCATGTCATCTTCTTTCCTGCGTATTGAAATCTTTCCTGTTTGATCATTAACTATGAGAATTAATGGTTTCTGTGGAGTAGGTATGGATATCTCGGATATAGATGACCTGGACCTATTTTCCTCCATCCCTGCAGTAGAACTTTCTCCTATGCCACCCATCCCTGATACCATCTATAGTTATTTCTCACTAGCCACACTAAACATTATTTCTTCTTCTACCCTCTCTAGTGAAACTCTTATTAAGGTTAGGGCCAGCTTAGACTTCTTTGCCTCAAGGGAAAACACAACTTCTTACCACTTTACCCTGTGTTCTCTTAATAGGTCTCCAAAGCCATCTTTTTTCCTCATATTCATTTGTACTACTGATGGATTATGTATTTCTATGTTGTTTATTTTCAGTGAGTTGGGGATAGTCCATGGGGCTAAATTTTTTATACTAGTAAGAGTTAGCGATTGGTAAGGAATAGGGGCTACAACCTATTTTTCTAGAATTGTCAATTCTTGGGAAGATTCTATAACAATTATTTTCCTTTCTTTGTATCAAGATTTGCAATATTTTCTTGTGAAGTACCAGATACTACTTCTATACTGAGTTGGTGGATTTCTAGGGCTTGAATATGGTGCTCCACTATATCTAGTGTACTCATTGTAAACTCTATTTGTTCAATGCTATGTTCTTCAATAATTCTAATATAGGATCTTCTCGGATTGCTTGAGTGGGAGTTGGGAAAATTGGGGCTGTTGAATCTACAAAAATTCTCCTTATTGCGTTTAGCTCCATGGGGTATTCATATGGTATGTGAATTTATGAATTACCCCTTTTATTATACAAAAAAGCATCCCATACTTTTTGAAAATTTTCTCCCTTCTCTATGGCTTCCAATAACGCTTCTTCATATTGGTCTATTTTGTGCTTGACCCAAGCATACTCAATACTCATCATATCCTTGTATTTTCTCTCAGGATCATAGGATATCCAAGTTACCTCTTCGAAATCCAAGCCTTATAAATCATACATACCCTTGAACAGGGCCAAATACCCTACGAATGTGTAATATCTAAACTAGCAGGGTATGTTGAGCCAGGGGACTCGATCATGCTTCTTAGCTTGTCTTATCTTGGCTTCTTTTGCAACCTATCTTACCAGTTCTAGGGTAGCTAGGGAGAAAGGGCAGTACATAGGTAACACCTTAGGGGAAATTTTGGCCCCATAGAGCCTAATATACATGAAGCCTTCTAAGAAGAAGTAATCCCCTATCTACTTTTTTTTTATGAAAGACTTTATCCCATGGCCTAATCTCCTAGGCATATCACCTATTAGGATCCAGTGAACTTCCATCATGGAATTGTTGCAAAACCAACCCAAATGAGTGTGTCCTTCATGTATCCTCCAAAATATAATTTGAACATAAGAACTCTCAATGGATCTCAGTCTCCTTTTACTATCTTCTCTCGTTTGTCCAACCAACAAATGCATGAGAATAAAGTAGTGGGAGAAATGGGGTATTTGTTTCCTTTGCTCTAAAATTACGCTTTTTAGTTCTACCATATGTTTGTGCATTTGCTTGCTCAACTCTTCTTCCTAGGCATAGATAGGGTGTTCACACTTCTATTACTTTGTGTTACTAGATACAATATATCCATCCATACCACATCGAGTTTTGGCACTTATAAGAGGATGCTAATCATATCACAGATCTCCCTAACCTAGGGATTAAATGCAATTTTTCTAATAGGGAATTCATATTGTATCTTTTTATGTGTATCAAAAAGAATTTTGAAATATTCTAAACAATTTAACATGCTAAATTTTCTTTGAATTACTTTGCGAATTAGTGGTAATTTTTATGACATCAAGTTAAAGACTTTACTAATATATTTGGGTGCAATATTGAAAATTGGTTGATCTTGGTTGTCCCTGAAGGTTCTTGTGTTCTCGTCGTAGGCTACTACTAGCCACACCATCAGGTTTGTGAAGTAGTGTACTCTAGAATAGATCAATTTCCCCATATTGCTTGTCCATATGTTACTTTTGGGAGCTCCCTTGTTTTACAATTTTCTCACTTTGTGGAAAAAATCCACCAATAACCATGGATAGCATTGTAAATTATCTTCTATGGAATCAAAAATCAGAATACAAGTGTTTTTAATTTCATTTTGTTGAGCTGGAGTGACCTTATTGTCTTTTCTATATTGTTTGGAGAAATATTATATTCCCATCACAGTAGCAGCTTGCTCAAAGAGTTCAACATATGAGGTCTGGTCTGTGATAAATTTTACTTCCTCTAGGGTGTCTTTGGGTGCGAAAGCAACTCTCCAGGAAGCCATCTACTTATAGACAATAATTCAATTCACTGTAAAACACTTTTTTGAATTTTCACTTGCCAATGGTAACCCTTCGACTCCTTGCTTGCCTACAACAATTTTATATTCTGAGATAACCAGGGTGGTAATGGTGTTCGAGAGTGGGGGTTTAAGTAATTGAATGAGGAGTGGCTTCAATGTATTTGTATAGGGTGTTATTAAATGCAGTACCACCAACTGCATTTTGAGTTTGGCCAATGGATGTCGGTGATAGTATCATTTCTAAAATCTGGCAGTTATGGTAGGCAATTTTCCTTGGCCTACATTTCCGCGATAACTTTGGTTTGTGCACTTTGCAATCATTCATAGTGTTTCTATTGGTTACTAAGTTGTTATCCCTCTTAAAAAGGTATTATGAGCATGGTAGCGGTAGCTTTCATGAGAATTTTTATGAAACATTCAGCCACTTTGGTCCTGGAAAATAGTTAGTTTAGAAGTAGATATACCGTTAAATATGGTCATTTTATCGAGGACCGATCGTTTGATTTTGATCATAAATATGCATGCCTACCAAGATTTTCCAATTTACACATTGGTTAGTCTAAAGGAACAACATATTATACTTGGGTTGCTTTAGCCTAAGATTTATTATTATAATTAATCAAAGATTAGTCAAGGCTTAAGGTATTTTATCCATACCCCTTTAATATCAGAATATTAAATACCACACTTACCATCAGGTCTTGTTTGGTTCAATTGCTACCATTGATGTCTCAAAACCTACATAATTGTTAGTCTAATGACATTATAACAATATGTTAAGTTACTCACACATGCAAGGTTATAAAAAGCCATGATTAGTAGATATCTAATTAGGAACATTTTAGACCGAAAACCAATAATCATAGTATTAATCCTATGAATAAATCTATTTTATTAAGGTTAATAATATAATTATAACATTAATAACTTTTAATAAAAATGGACCTTTATAATCTGATCACATTTCCAAATGCTCACCGTTCGATCAAATAATGGATGTGCGCGCTTGTTCGATCTTCCAGATATGCACTAAGGTTAACCAAGGAAAAGGGGGTCATTAACAATGTATTAGACCCTCTCCTAATCTTAATTAGGCATGATTTTTAGTTTCATTAACCTTAACTAATCATATTACCAAAATATATTGACCAAAATAACCTTTGAATGCCTTGAAAATGCGTTGCCGTTAGATTTGGGTAGGATCAAGCGTTGTCGTTGGATCAACTAGAGGTGTGCACTTCATATCCAAAGTTAGAACCTTGTTAATCATTATTAGCACCCATATTAACCCTTAATCATGTGATAATTTTACCTTGATTACCTTTTGGTCACCTTGATCAAGTGCTACCATCGGATTTGGGTAAAAATGAGCTCGATCGTCAAATCTTGTTTGATCGCAACTCTATCGATGATCACTTTGTTAATATTTGATCGCTTTTGAAAAAGTACTACCATCAGATCTGATGAGAATCAACACCACAATTAGATACAATTAATATGAGGGACAATTATCTTCAACTTAGATATGAGCTTTTAATGGTCGATCAAATTATTATGAGCACTTTCATTAGATCAAGTTGGGATTATGCGTAGCCGTCAAATTTAACTTTAACCTGTAAAATTGATAACTAATGGGGTGCATAACTTTTAACTTTCTTTAATAATTGATTAGGGGAAGAGGGAATAATTAGCAACATGCTTATATCCCTCACTAATCATGATTAACTTGGATTTAATCAAGCTTTGACTTTAGATTTATTGGTGAATTTTGACCTTCATTACCATTTGTTCACTTTGGAAAAGTGCCACCATTGGATCTGATAGAGATCGTGCACTACCATCAGATCTGGTGAAGATGTAAGCTCTTTTCCCACCATTTGAGTGGATGTGTTCTTCACCAGTCAACTTCTTGTACATGTGGCCATCGTATTAACTCAAGGGAAAGCGCAACCATTGGTTTCTTCAAATCTGCAAGACTAATAACCAAAGGGGTGCATGCTTTTAATTTCCAATAATCTTTGATTAAGCAGAGGGAAAATTTTATCAATGTATTAATACCCTTGTTAATTATGCTTATTGAATATTTAAAATGATTTAATTAAAAATGATTCCTTGGGCACTAAAACCCTCCAATGTTAAAGTCTTGATGCTCTGGGTGATGCGCAACCATCGGATTTCATCACATTTAAGTACTATTGTCCAGATCTTGGGAGGTGAAAACCTTTTAATTTAGGCTTTGATAAGGTGGACCACCTTAATTTTAATTAGTCTATCATTAGCATTAAGCTCAACTTAATATTTTAATGAAGCTTTCCAGTTAATCTAGGTTATTTTTAGTGAAAGTGCATCCGTCAGATCAGGATGGATTAAGCGTTGCCCTTGGATTTATTTAAATTACATGATGCTTAACAAAACTGGTGCATGACTTATATTAAGACTAATTTTGACTTTATCTCTTAGATATTAGACAACTTAGGGAGTGTGCATTCGTTGGATCGAACGTAGATCAGGCACTGTCGTCTAGATCTTCAGAGATGCACGATACTTAACCAAAGGGGGTTAATAAACCTTATATTTTAATTCATTGAGTTTACCATTAGACTTAGGATTATAATCTTGTTGACCATGGCAACATTTGACTTTTAAAATTTGAGTTTTTTATATGAATGCGTTCGTCCAGATCTCGAGGAATGAAGCGCAGTAATCCAGATCTTCAAACTTACAATATTTTTAACACAAGGGGGTGCATACCCTCATTTACCCACATGATTAAATTTTAACCTTAGTCTCATGTACTTAGGTCCAAATATTCTAATCAATTTTATTAAAGACCCAAGGACTTAGGGGTTTACTTTAGTGAATATTTCAATAATCGATTCGTAAACCTTTTAACATTTGGGTGATTTCAATGGTCAAGGGTAATTTAGTGAATGTTTGATTACTTTTAAATTAATAGGATATTTGATTATTGTATAAGTTTAACGGTCGCAAAGGTAATTTTATTAACAGTTAAGGCCATGATTTTAGACTTGATTAAGATAAACATTTTAATAACTATTCTTAGGGATAAAACCATTTAAAATACAATTTTCAAAAGTGAATGCAATAGAGACCAAAAACATTTGGTGAATTTATTGAATCCAAAAAGTTTAAAATTAGGGGTATCTAATGTTGAGTCAATTTTGACTCCAACAAGGTGCATGACCCTCACTTTGGATTTATTACATTTAATTATCCTTAGACTTTATGTTATGCAAATTTTGACCATGATATTATTGATTTAACTAGTGAGTTTCTTATGAGTGTGCACCCGTATAGATCTTGGGGAGTCATGTTCATCCATCCAGATTGAAAGATTTGCACAAATTTTATAATAAAGGAGGCGCATACCCTCATTTGACCCCTTAATTTTTTCTCTAACATTAGGATTTAGAAAAATTATTTCTTTTCGCTTAGGGCCAAACACTCCAATTAATTTTTCTTAGGGACCAAAGGACTAGAAGGACCTTCTTAGTGAATATTTCATTTCCTAGAATTTACAAGTCTTTTCATAATAGAGGAAATTTCAACAGTTGTTTCACTTAATAACCAAAAATGTATTCAACTTAAAAATTATTGACTATGACTTTAAATCTGATTAATCCTTATTACGTAGGAAAAGATGAACCTTTTTATAATGGATCCTAAGGGCCAAAAATTAAAGACCATATTTTCAAAAGTTTGAATGCAATAGAGACCAACAATTTGTGTGAAAGCTTTGAAACCAAAGATTTAAATTGGGTATCTGATGTTGAGTCAATTTTAGCTCCAACATAGGCTCTGAGTGGTACAATGTGTTGAAAACCTGAAGCACTTGAGGATTCCAAAATCTCCAGGTTTTATTACAAGCTTTAGACTAAACAACAAACTATTAAACTTGATTAGAACATAAAACATACAAACTCTAAACTGAATAGATATAATAAAAAATAATATACATGATCTTAAACAATAGAGTATCCAAAAAATGTTATTCTCTTCAGTAAATTTAGATCAAAGGATCAGAATTTTAAGATCAGACGCACCTTTTAATATATTATTAGGTCTTAGGATATGATTATACATAATTTATCAAAGTTACTTTTTCCATCATGCCTTGGCTCATGTTTGTGTTTGTGTTACTTTTTCTAAAAATTTATCATGTTTGGACAATAACTAAGCCTATTAGGTAATTTCACTCTTAAATAGTTTCACCATTTGTACGACTCCACTACCAGTCAAGCATTTATAGCCCCAGTGGATATGCTACTGATACCATATGGTTTTACTCCATTTCCAGTCAACAATCTATAGCCCCAGTAGAGGTTTTCCAAGATATCACAGACACTAACTCAATCTGTATTATAAATGATTTTCCTTTTCTTTTGAGAAATATTTTGATGAGTGCAAATTATGCAATAAGAGTGTTTTTTGATTTTAGGATTAGTTTTGGCTAAAAGTAATGAGTGTAATGATTTTTGGATTAATTATTTTATCAAATATAACTCTGTCCTTTGGACCCTGAACTTTATTTAAGTATTGTTTGCAATATGAGGCTTTGTCATGATGGACCAACAACTCTGATTTTACTCTATTTTTGTCTCATACCACATGATAATTGCATAAACATTCAAATTTGTAAAATTTTAAGCAACATAAGAATCTAAAACAAATTTCCTCCTCTCCTTCTTGTCTTAAATAAATAAATAGTAATAAATACTCTTCTACCTTATAGCAAAATGAGAAAACAATACAAACAAAACAATCACAAAATAAAAAAACACAATAGTCTAACAAAAATATAAATTTATTTATTATTATTATTATTATTATTATATATATTAGGGAATTTCCTACCTCCTCACTCCATAGTAGGGGTTGTAAATCTTGAGGTGTTGACCATTTATAAAAAAAATTCATTGGTTTTCCTTCTAAGGTTTGCAACTTATAAGTATTTTGACCAACAATTTGAACTATCTGGTATGGGCCAAGCCATTTAGGTTCAATATTTCCTTTCTCACCATGTCTATTATTTTTAGGATCCCAGTAGATTACTATATCTCCTTCAAATAAGGGAGTACCTTTAGCTTTCTTGCTAAACAATTTTGCAGTTTTCTATGTTTGTTGAATCACCTGGTTAAGAGTTTTTCTTCTTTGTTCTTGTAACAAGGCAATTTGGTCTAATCTTCTTGTAAGGCATTAGGATTCTCATGATCTTGCAACAACATGAACAATGCTAAATTCTATGTCTTAGGGGGCAACAAGGCTTATTCTCCATACACAATTTCATAAGTTCTTCCTGTATTTATTTTGAGTGACAATCTATCTGCCCATAGAGCAAATTTTAATTCACTATCCCAACTCTTTTTATTCTTACCTAGTGATCTTTTAATCCTGGTAATTAAGTTTATATTTGATAATTCAGCAATACCATTTACTTGAGGATAATAATTTGCTGAATGAGAAAGTTCTATTCCATACTTAGCACAAAATTTAATCTCAAATGATGTAAAATATTTCCCATTATCTATTACTAGTTTTTGAGGAACTCCAAATCTAGTTAGAATACTTTTTTCTAAGAAATTAATGACATTTTGAGTTGTGGAGTTTCTTAAAGGAGCAACCTCTACCCATTTAGTGAAGTAATCCATTATATTTATGATCCACTTGTTCCTGCCTAATGAATTTGGATTGATATCTCCAATCAAATCGATGTCCCATTGTGTGAATGGTGCTTCTATGATCATTGGCTGGAGGGGCATAACTACCAAATGCTTCGTACCTGCAAAAACTTGATAGTTATGACAATTCCTCACATATTGATATATATTTAAAAAGGGAAGGCCAATAATAACTTGCTCTCATAATTTTGTTAGCAATAACTTTTGGTGCAAAATGTCCTCCACAAAAACCATCATGAAATTATTTAATTATTTCTAGCACTTCTTTTTAAAATACATAGACTAGTAATACACCATCAGGGTGTCTCCAATAAAGCATACCATCCTGCACATGATATTTCTATGCTTACAATTTTATTGATCTCGTTTTGTTAGTTGGTATACCTCTAGGGAAAGACAAAGTTTGAAGATAAGATAATATGTCATCATACCACTTACATTCTACATTATTTATCCTTTTGATAGCATGTGTTTCATCTATTATAGCAATTTTATTAAAGTCTTATCCTTATTTATAAGCTAAGTATTTAGCTAATCCCTACCCTCTTATAGTTTTAATTATTATTATTATTATTATTTTTGGTGGTGGCCACAAGGGGTAAACAGACTGTGACCATGAGGGAACCATTACATAACATATCCGCAACATGTGAGGCGAGAGATTTGAACCTGGGCCTCTTAGCAACTAGAGAGGTTTATAGTTTTAATTATTTTGAATTCAACATCATATTGTAGTAGTTTTACCATCCACCTTGCAGGCTTTCCTAATGGTTCAGATTGAGTAAAGACATCCTTTATAGCTATAAAAGGAATGCAATAGAAAACCTTGTTAGAACAAAATATATTCTTGAAATGTTCTAAGACTTGGATTAATGCATAAGCATGTTTTTATAACAAAGTATATTTGATATATGCTCCTTTCAAACCCAAACTCATAAAAACTATTGGTCTTTCATTCTTTTCATTGTCTTTTTGAGAAAGGACTACAACAATAGAATGATTAGATGTAAATGAACAAATATTGAAATATTTTGAATAATTAGGGCAGGTTAAGACTGAGGCAGTTGAAATGGCTTGTTTAATATTTTTAAATGCTTCCATATTTTTTGGTTTCCACTTTATTTCCCCAGTCTTATTGACCATATCATTAATAGGTTTGGTTATCTCTAAAAAATTAGGAATAAATCTTCTTACAAGATTTATTTTACCAAAGAAAGACCTGAATCCCTTAAAGTTTTTAGGGAGAAATTTTTTAGATAGCCTCTATTCTCTCTAGATCTATACTTACCCCTTTTTTTGAAACTATGTGACCCAGTAATTTCCCTTGTGTGGTTCCAAATATGCATTTATTAGGGTTCAAGGAAATTCCAAACTCCTTATGCTTGGCAAAAACTATAGCAAGATGCTCCAAATGATCCTCTAGATTTTTAGATAATATTGTAATATCATCCAAATATACAACCACTATTTTGAACATCAAACCTTTGAAAGCAAAATCTATTACTCTATAGAAATTTACCCTTGCATTCATCAGACCGAAAGGTATTCTCAAATATTCAAAAGTATCCCACGGTGTAGTGAATGTTATCTTGTGTTTATCCTCTGTATTAATTTGTATATGATTATGTTTGTAAAATCCATCTAACAGTGACATTCTAGATGACCCAAATAGTACTTGTAACAATTGTTCCATATTGGGCAAAGGATAATTATCTTTCAGTGAGCTTTTATTTAGGTTTCTAAAATCTACACAAAGTCTAATATCCACATTTTTATTTTTTACCAGCACTAAATTGGATATCCAAGATGAGAATGTCACTTTTTTTATGATTTTATAATCTAGTAGCTTTTGTACTTCCTTCTACATTATTGGATGTAAAGTAGGATTATAATTCCTTTGTTTTTATCTAAAAGGCTTGGTATCTTCCTTCAGGGGTATGATATGTGACATAACATCTGTATTGATGGTTTTGAGGTCTTCATATGTCCAAGAAATTTTTTTTTATTTCTTTTTAAGAAACTTATGTGTCCTTATTTTTCTTTTTTTGGTAAAGCTTTGTCAATTTTTACTATTTTAGGCTTTTCAATTGTACTAATGTTGACATCTTCAACTATAGTCTCTTTTAGAAGAGGTTTGTATGATTTATCAAAATCATCAAATAAAATTTCCAGAGAAACCAATCCTTTTGATATTCTATTTATCTTTAGTTGGATTAATTCTACTGGTTCTCCTATTTGATATTTTAGTTTCTCTTCATCCTCTTCATCACAAATTATTTTTGCATATTGATTCTGTAATATCATGAAGTCCTTTATATCAAAATCATCTTGGAAAATATGTAAGTAGAAAATATTATCTGGTATAGAAGGTTTATAAACTAAGATAGTTGGGAATCTGTCCATATACTTCGTAGTGATTTTTGGATTATCCATGTCTGATGCATTTACAGCTAGTAGGTCAGCAACATGGTTATATTCTCTAGGGATGTATGAAATTGTAATAACCCTCCCCAAACTGAGTTTTGATGATTTCCCATTTTTTTGGGTTTTTTTGTACTTTTTTTATTTTTTTGTATTTTCTGAGTTTTAACAGTTTCAAAACGCCTAACTTTGCACTTGAACAAATTTTAAACAAATAGAAGAAAAATTCTATAAACTTGGAAATAACAAGATAACACCTTTATCTAAACTTCTACCAAAGGAAATGTCAAATTATGATCATACCTGAAAGATACAATTTTTTGAAGTTGACAGAAAATAACACTAGTTATCAGCAACCCAAAAATTTGATCTTCATTGATATCTTCAATTACATCACTTTCTCCACCATGAAATTGATACAAAATGATATAATGGAGCTGGGAACCCTTGCTACATACAACAAACTAACCAAAATGCAATATATTGAATTATCTAAACCCACGCCAGACAAGCACAGGTATGGCCAAGTGCTGGAGTTGTACGACCAGCCTGAAATACCATAATCTGAACACTAAATCTTGGAAAAATCTCCTCAAGATGGTTTCTATACATAGAAAGTGGCTATGGAAACCCTGGAATATCAAACCCTCACTAAAGATGCCACAAACTCTGAAATATGGAGGCCCATAATGGTACGACCTATGTTGGAGAGTGAGTATAATATAATACTAACAAATAATACCACAATCACCTCCAAAAACCCACTGATTTCTAAAAACAATGAAGCTCTATGTACCCTTTGTGCTGAAGATGCTCAAAATCACCCTGAGAGTATCTTTCAACTCCGAAGATGATGTTCCTACTGGAGGATTTTGTCTCCAAACAAGCTCAAACCCTTGCAAAATGCCTTGCAAGTTTTCTCTCCAAGAGAAGCCAAATAAAATATATCCAAGCATATCAATATGAGAGCAAGCAATCAAATAAATAGACTCCTCATTGAGAAGTTTCCTCTGTGGGCTCAATGTGGGATAAAACATAAAGTCACCTTATAAAGTCACTTTTTAATTAAAACTTCTTTTTGCTCCACAAAACCCCTTTTTAATTAAAAATATAGATATCTGATGTGCAAGGATCCAAAAATAAGCATTTATGATTTAAAACTTTTAATTCCCTTTCCAACGAGCTATAAAACTTAGGCACCCATTAAATTATTTAATTAAAATGGTAACCTTAGAATAAAATAATTAAATATAGCTCGTATTAACACCCAAATTATGTAAATGGTCAGAAAGCATCGAAATGGAAAATCGACTGCATAAGAGTGATATCGATGATGAATAATGATGAATGGACCTAACTGGGTGAATTACTATAAATAGACGCTCTCTCCAAGAATATTGGAGAACAAACTAGAAGCTGGGTACAACCTCAAAAAGTGTCATCGGGGTCCTCTAGACCACCCGAGCTCAATGCCATCATCAAAAATCCCCTTTGACATGTTTGAGGGACTCCAAGAGAGCTAGGGTCAATCATAGTGCTAAAGTGACCAAGAATGAGGACATTACAGTCCTTCCTTCCCAAAGATTGTTTGTCCTCAAGCAATACCAGCACAACATCAAAATCAATAGTCTAAACTAGTTTGCAACCAATTTTTATCCTAGGGTCCCATGTCCTCCTTAGAAAGAAACCACCATGTTGATGTTGCGCCACTTTGATCACAACAGGAAATCCACTATGCTCAATTAGCTCAAGACTAAACTATAGCTCCATAATATGATCACCCTCTAATCTAAAACTGATATGCCTATCTATGTTGGAATGAAATATCTCTTTCCAAGTCATATTAGCAAGAATATCATCAGGTATCTCACTACAGGTCTCCACCATGGGCCAAAAGAAAGATAATCTACTCAATAGAAGAACAAAGTTCTCCACATATCTCATCATGAAGTCCCCATAGTAATAAAGAAAAGATTTGATCAAGAGGCAATCATGAGAAGCAACAATAATACCTATCTTGAAACTGACTTTGCAATCGGGAGTTAGTATCCTCTCATTGACACTAAAACTCCTAGTGTCTACTGAGAAATCCCAAGCACACCAATCCACTGTCATCATCAGAGCATCACCTAAAAGTATAATTTCTAGCAATATGGAAAATCTATAGTAATCATCAATCACCCAAGTAGAGAAATAGATTATATGCTCAATACCCCAAAGGTTTCCCACAAACTTCTAGTAAGAAATATGCAATTGACCATCATCTAATGTCACCATACTCAGCACAAAAATGTTGGGGCAGAAACTAACACCCAAATATCTGACCCCTAGCACAAAGTCCCTACCATGAGTGCTAGTAACGTCTCCATAGTTAAGTGCATGAACACCCAACCAAAAATGAAATTTAGAAACCAACCCAAACATTCTCTCAATCCATCAGGTATAACTCGGTTGATTCCGGTACTACTTCCATCTACAATCATCAAGGTATCCTTTGGCATAATAACTACCAGCATCAAGAAGAGACCGCAATGATCACCAAACAACCATGTTTAGCATAAAATTAACTGCATGAATCCTGAAGAATCACTCACAACTGGCTGCCCACCAGCTAAGTATGGATAAAAAACTATTTTCTCAGAGATAGATTTCAATAAACTAATCACTAGAAAGTGATGGCAGCAACAAAAAAACTGATAAAATGCAGTAGACCAACCATCCAACATGATCTCGAACCCCTAAAAAAGTATACTGCTCAATAAATAAGCATTATACTCAGTATAAATCGCCATGGTGACTCCATAATAATGGTAGTTAGCCCCTAAAAAGTGGTTGATATAGAATAGGGCGACAATGTCAACTCTAAAAATGACCATCCTCGGAATGCTTCTATTGCCCAAAGCTGGAAACACCCTAGTGACACTTAAACTCCAAGTGTCCAAAAAATCATCCCATGGATTCAAACACTCCCAATCAGAAAAAATTATGAGAGTCTCATCAGGAAATTATATCAATCTTCAATATGAAATGACAACTAACACATACTCGAAATGCCCATAAATCCATCCAATAATGGATCATGTAAGTTGCAAATCTTGTTGACCTCATATTAGACTCAAAATTAACCCCTTCATCAAGTTGACTGGTCTGAAAATAAAGCAGCACACCATTGTTCAAGACTAAAATCATCATCACATAATCTGATTTTTGATAAATCAGCATTGTATAAGGAGTACATATGCCAAAAATATGAAATATGATGATCAAAATATAAAATCTAAACACATACCAAGCTGAAATTACCTCCCAATAAGTCAACAAGTCTGCAAACCTCCAGTCTTGGATCAGGATCTCTCTCCAATCCACTTGTATGAACACAAATAGAGTTGTAACATGGCTGCTCAAGGATTATACAGTAGTAAACCTCCCACTTCATTGATCAAAAATCCTCCAAGGTATCCTTCTCCCATCATCCTTCATGTCTAGAAGCACATGCATATGATTCAAGGTATTTCTAAGAGTAACATCACACATCATAAAAAGTTGATCCAAAACATCATCAATGTCATGACAAGATGAGAGGACAACTACTATTTTGTTCTGCAAATAAAGACTCGTGCAAGGAAGACAACTCTTATTCCATGTTGCCCAAAAATTGAATGGAGCACCTAGATCCCAAATTATTATGTGATGATATGCATGTATTCCTTCACCCTTATTATGATGCCTCATTTGATTAAAACAATATTGTATGGATGAAGAACAAAGCATCATACCTCTATGCAAGGGATTATAGGCAAACAAATGATCAAATTGTCTACCTTTAGTTGTTGGTCTAAAAATTGCAGCAAGCTCCATCCCAACATTATGCTCAAATGCATACTCCACATCATGTCTTCTCTACATGTAGTCCTTATATGTTTCATGAAATGAAACACTCTGCTCATCAACTGAAAAATTGTCATCATAATGATCCACAAGTTCAACACAAGTGCCAAGTGAAGCATCCCTCTCATGTGTATCATGAAAGTCCACCTCATAAAGTGGGTTATCAAATATCACAACTTCACCCATATCAAAGAGTGGGTTATCCAAAATTTTGTAATCACCCCACCCAAGGTCTTCATAAAATTTAGGTACCAACACACCCGGATCCCAAGGACTGAAGAGATGATTACTTAATTCTGCCCCAACAAGTTCTTTTTTCCTACCATGCATGTTTGTCTCTGTATATAGCTCACTATGTAAATCACCAAAGAAAATGAAGCTATTTGGAAAATTTATTATATTAGGTTTAGTTGGGATACCAAACCCAAATCCACATGTGTCTTCATTACTAGAAGGTGATGATGAAATAGTATCATATACTAATTAAAAATCTATTTTATTTTCAACATGTTTAGCATATAAAAAATCATTTGTGAAATAATAAATAGGGGCTGCCTTGAAATTTGAAACAATCCCATCATGCTCTTTTCTTGCAATACTATTAGCGCCTTCAACACTTTTGTCATCAAAACAATTACTAACCATGGAGTCTTCAATAATTTATTCCACAACCACATCCAATGTTGTTGGTATAATGTTTTCATTAGATGCATGCAAGTCAAATGAACCAATATGAGACTCATTCATACATACCACATAAAAAGTGTCATTGTCTTCACACAAATTTTTTGTTTTGATCTCCTATTCCTTTCCATATTCTTCGCTATCCAAAAATGGCCTCAACTTCTTCTCACATATTCTCACAACACTATCAACACCCAAATCATTTTGAGTCTCTGTCCTGCTTTCCTCCTGAGATGAAGCATCTGTTATAAATTCAATTATTTTGTTGTCTTGAACTATGTGTGGCTGCAATAAATTACTAACATTACTAGTTCCACAAACATGACCAAATGTCCAAGTCTGGTGACATGTGAGACACCTGTTCTCTCTCCTCAACTGGTTCCTGCTTATACGAGGAGGTCCTCTATCCTGTGAAACTTTAGAAGCCACTATTTACCTACCAACTTCTATTTTCCTTTGTTATTTCTTGCTGGGACAACAAGCTCATCTCTTTTAATTCCAACTTGTATTGGCAACTCAGTGTATAAAGGTTCAATCTTGACCGGAGGAGCACTTGTTGTTAGAGAAATTTTCATCATTGCAGCTAAATTTTTGAGGGACTATTTTATCTCATGTTGGGTCTTACCCCACTCACGTTGTCTCTTAGTCTAGTCATTAGTAGACGCCATGAATCTAAAATTAATTTGAGGCTTCTACAGGCTCGCAGGAATGACCGGCTCTGATACAACTGTAATGATCCTCCCCAAACTGAGTTTTGATGATTTGCTCTATTTTTGGGTTTTTTTGTATTTTTTCTGATTTTTTTGTATTTTCTTAGTTTTAATAGTTTCAAAACCCCTAACTTTGCACTTAAACGGATTTTAAAAAAATATAATAAATTTTCTATAAACTTGAAAATAACAATATAACACCTTTATCTAAACTTCTACCAAAGGAAATGTCAAATTACGATCATACCTAGAAGATACGATTTTTTGAAGTTGACAAAAAATAACACTGGTTATTAGCAACCAAAAAATTTGATTTTCATTGATATCTTCAATTACATCGCTTTCTCCACCATGAATTTGATACAAAATGATATAATGGAGTTGGGCGCCCCTGCTACACACAACAAACTAACCAAAATGCAAGAGACTGAATTACCTAAACCCATGCCAGGAAAGCATAGGTACGGCCAAGTGCTAGAGTTGTACGACCAGCCTAAAATACCACAATCTGAACACTAAATCTTAGGAAACTCTCCTCAATATGGTTGCTATGCATAGAAAGTGATTGTGCAAACCCTAGAATATCAAATCCTCACTGAATATTCCACAAACTCTGAAATATAGAGGCCCAAAATGGTACGGCCTATGCTGAAGAGTGAATATAATATAATATCAACAAATAATACCACAATCGCCTCCAAAAACCCACTGATTTTTGAAAACAATGAAGCTCTATGCACCCTATGTGCTGTTGATGCTCAAAATCACCCTGAGAGTATCTTTCAACTCCGAAGATGATGTTCCTGCCGGAGGATTTCGTCTCCAAACAAGCTCAAACCCTTGCTTTGCCTTGCAAGTTTTCTCTCTAAGAGAAGCCAAATAAAATATAGCCAAGCATATCAATATGAGAGCAAGCAATCAAATAAATAGACTCCTCATTGAGAAGTTTCCTCCTATGGGCTCAATGTGGGATAAAACATAAAGTCACCTTATAAAGTCACTTT
The DNA here is from genome assembly GCA_028583015.1 of Wollemia nobilis. Taxonomy (NCBI): domain Eukaryota; kingdom Viridiplantae; phylum Streptophyta; class Pinopsida; order Araucariales; family Araucariaceae; genus Wollemia; species Wollemia nobilis. The sequence continues at coordinate 1,948,053 of JAQPPZ010017259.1, read as the reverse complement.
ATAATTAAAACTCCTTTTTGCTCCAAAAAACCCCTTTTTAATTAAAAATATAGATATCTGATGTGCAAGGCTCCAAAATAAAGCATCTATGATTTAAAACTTTTAATTCCCTTTCCAAGGAGCTATAACACTTAGGCACCAATTAAATTATTTAATTAAAATGGCAACCTTAGAAGAAAATAATTAAATATAGCTCGTATTAACACCTAAATTACCAAAATGGTCGAAAAGCATCGGATTCGAAAACCGACTACATAGGAGTGATACCGATGATGAATAATGATGAACAGACCTGATTGGGTGACTTACTATAAATAGACGCTCTCTCCAATAATCTTGGAGAACAAACTAGAAGCTGGGTACAACCTCAAAAAGTGTCATCGGGGTCGTCTAGACCACTTGAGCTCAATGCCATCATCAAAAATCCCCTCTGACACATTTGACAGACTCCAAGAGAGTCAGGGTCAACCATAGTGCTAAAGTGACCAAGAATGAGGACATTACAGAAATATTGAAAGCCAAAAATTTGTTAATTTCTTCTTATACTATAGTTTTGTACTATTTTAACCTAGGATGTTTGGTTTGGTATTTTCCTCTTATCTATTAGATAATAAATTCTGCATCACCAGTTACAGTCAAGGAATTTATGCCCAACTCTTTAGCTTTTCTAAGTCCAAGTAATAAAGCTTCATATTCAGCCACATTATTGGTGCAAGGAAATTCCATTCTATTAGGAATACCAAGGAAATTTTATTTTATATTAGTCAGATTAACTCCTATACCTGCTCCAGACTGAGATTTAGCTCCATAAAAATTCATTATCCACATTTCCTATGTCAACACTCTGTCATACTTAGCATCAACTATCTTCGTTATTTTTGGATCCATGTCCTTAGCTTCTGGTACCTCTATAAGGAAAGGGTTATGCCATATTGAATACACTCCCATAAATTTTTCTTCTATGGAATTTACCAAGTTTATCATGGTCTCATTTGTCTTAATCAATTCTATAGAGTATTTTTTGAAGGGTTCTCTTCGAAGGGTTACATATTTCTTATCAGAAATAGGGATGTTAGCATAGAACCAGTCTAATTGAATAGATCTTCCTAGTTGTTCTTCCCAATGCCTACTCAGTAGCAATGAAAATAAAGGATCGACATCAACTACTGCAACATCCATCACTATACCATTTTTGGGATGCTGGTCTAGATAAACTAATAATCCAGGTATTACTCCAATGCAAGGTATTTGCCTACTATCCATCACTAACACAGGGGCATAATATCTTGTACAAAATAATCCTATTTGGTCAGCTATCATATTAGGCATGATATTATGTGAGGCTCCACTATTAAGCATACAATTGTGGATCACATACCTTTCTCGTTCATCTGAATTGTATCTTAAAGAAATATAGAAGGGTCTGGCCGAGTATGGTGACCTAATATCCTGCTGGATTTGTCTAGAATCATGAAAATATGGATCTTCTTTTTGTTCAATGAGTCTAAATACTATATAGACTTATTCTATGTAGTGTTGAACCTTCATGAGCTCACCAAATGTGGTATTTACCTTCTATTTACTAAGTTTTGAACCACTATCAAACTCTATATTTTTTATATCAAGTGGTTTGGTGCATTATTCTTTAGGTATCTATTCTTCTAATTCTACCAGACCAGAGATTACCTTTTTTTATCAGCTTTTTCTCTACTAGTATTACTATTTGTGGAAGGATGTTTTCTTATTTCATTGGTAGAAGCTTTCTCTATTTTATCTGGGACTATTCTATTCTTTAAGTTCAAATTATTAGTAGCTCATAATTCTTCTACCTCTTTAGCAGTTGGAATTAATTTTCCTAGCTTCATTTTGTCATATCTGGATTCCTGTGGTCTTTGTAAAATTTTAGTACCTTCTACCACTAAGATTTTGGGATGATGATTAGAAGAATATTTATCCATGTTTTCTTCAAAAATTCTTTCTCTTGATTCATATTATAAATACCAAAAAGCATTTATTCTTATATCATATTCTGAATCATAATTAAGATCTACATTATGTTGTGTACTTAAATATATTCCACATCCCTTTGGGTTATGGGGAGCATCACAAGCTGAGCAAAAACAAGAAAAACTTTTTGTGAGATTAATAGATAGGATAGGGTTTAGAACATTGTTTTGGTATTTATCATATTATCTCTTCTTCTAGTTATTACTTCTATTGTTTATGTTTCTATTACCTTCATCTAAGCTATTGTTGTTTCTCCAATTCCTATTGAAATTATTTTTGAAAGGAGGGTGATTATCAATTTGGAGTGTTTCTGGTTGTGATGATTCACCATTATTTCCATTATTTCTTTTTGTTCTAGATAACTTGTTCATAGTGTTGAATATGTTTGTCATATGATTAGCTAGTTTTTCCATAGGATCTACTTCAAATCTCCTTTGTAAATCAAAGGCTACCTTATAGGCTTTCTATCAGGTTGGTTTGTTTCTAGAGAGTAAGGTTCAATTTTCCCACTATCTAACATGTTTCTTTAAATATCTATTGCTTTATCCATACATTCATCAATAGTGGTGGCTTGCTCTTGTCTCAACTCATAATTAAACTCTCCTAGGAAAACATTCTTATAGAAATAAATAGATTGGATGTCATTATGACTAAGGTTTGTAGGGATTTTATTCATAGTTTTGGAAAATCATCTATTGAAATAACTATCAACCTCATTTTCTTTCTTCTTCATGGTAGCTGATTTGGTTAAAATGGATTGCTCATTTTCCTTTCTCCAAACTTTCTCAGCAATATAGTTTCTATTTTTGCAAAGTTTGTAATATCATTGGTTGGGAGGAACCACTCTCTAGCATCATTTTCCAATGTTTGCAAGAATAAACTTAGTACTACATCTTCATTTTCTACTTCTAAACTATCCATTATTTCCCTAAAATTTGGGTAAATATTTATGGGCTTTACTAGGTAAGGCATTCATATTTACAGGTAAAATGAATGGTATGTACCTATTAGTTCTCCATAGTTGAACATTCTGATTATTTTGATTTTGCTAATTTTGTTGATTTTTTTTATTTTGTTGATATTTATTTTGAATATTTACCTGAGCCATTGTGACTGTAGGGATAACAAAATTTTGATTTACAATAGCATTGCCTATAGGAATGGTGGGTTGGGTAACTTCAATATAATCTATTCAGTTATCTACTACAATATTGCTAATAACAGGGCTATGAGACTGAGAAGAATGGGATGTATTGTCTAGAGAAAAATTTAAAGCACCATTGATAACAATATCTAGAGCAACAGTATTCTGATTTTTACTTTTCTTTACGTACTTTCTACCAGTAAAATAAGATTTAGTTTCATACACAATACTTTTCAAAATTAGATTTTTTTGATTGTAGGTAAATAACTTAGGGTTCTCAAACTTTGGAAATAGCTCCTTACCAATTCTCCTCGTATGCGCTAGTACATTCTACTCCTTTCTTGATTTTTTATTTTTGGGTTCAATCAGATAGAGTCACCATCACATGTTATGTAGAAAGAACAAAATGTATGATCAATATTGCTTGATATTTATACTCTCAACCTCATAGGAAATGATTATTGGGGAGTTTTCAATAAAGTTTTGAAAATCAAGAACACATCAAAAGCCAATTGAAAATCATAGATAAAAAGAAACAAAGAATATAAAATATGCAAAAATTAAAACATAGGTTCTTTATTTCAATTGGTTGACTATTGATTAAAAATATAATCATGAAATATTAGGTCTAAAATCAAGAATATTCTATCTCGATAACAATGCCAAAATACTGTTGGCGTTAGTTGACAGGTTGATAAGAAAATTATCATTGAATCTAGATTTAGAATATAAAAATTATTCCATGAAAACGACACCAAAAGACTATTGGAACAATTTATTGCATCCATAGGATCAGGCTATCACACTACAAGAATTCGTTTGAAACCAACGAGCTATTATAGGCTTTGGTGGACCTACCTCTTTATTTTGGTAAAATATTTATTGTTAGATTTAAAGGGACCAAAATGGGCAAGGAAACCCCCATGGAAAACATAAATATTTTCAATAGTTAACCAACAAAAGAAATGTTCATAACACATTCAAATAATGTAATATGCCATGAAGCTACATACAAAACTGAAGACAAAAAGTTGATAGAAATGAAACCCAAAATTGTATTAATTTCAAAAGGAGTTACATGAAGAGTTGAAAAAATGCCATTAAACTTTGTTAAAAGTATTAATACAATGAAGAATTCTTGTTCAAATAATGTAACAAGACTCTTCTACTCTCTCGTTCCAATCTGGTAACAAGAAAAGCCTTTGGACCTTGGGCTCAATAGATCTAGAAATAATCTCAGCTTCTTGAGCACTATTCTATCAAAAACCTACACAACAAAGGGGAATAATGAGGGATGAAAAGAAGATAGACACAAAGGGAATACAACATCACAACTACAAGGCACTAAAGTATATCTCTTAGCAAGAATTTGTTACCTCTAAAGCTTGATGTCAATTTTGATCGTGGCTACTTCTTTTATAGCCTCTAGTTCTTGATTCGATTATTTGTTGCCTTATCTAGGCCTTATAGTTGTCCCCATATCCTTTGATCTTCCAAAAACTTGTAAGATGTCTCCCATTACCCCCTTTTTCTTGTATTATAGATTTGGCCATGACTTTTTGTTTGATTAGTTCACTAATTAGTTGACTTTATTTTTGATGAGTATTCTTCCTCTATTTCCATTTCATATTATGTTCGACTTTCTATTTTTGAACTTTGACCTACTTTTGCAATCCTTATTTCTTCCCCTAGAGGTGTATTTAGCTTCATATATAGACCACATACTCTGGTTTTCTTCATTTTTTTGATTTGCTAAAGTTTTCTTATATACTTTTCAATAAGCCCCCATGCATCGGTATGAAAGGCTACAACAAACCTTACTATATTCATCTCTTGTAGTATTTTACTCTTCTGTATGCTAATAAAGACTTTATTTTTCTTGTACATAGTAGCAAGGGAATCCATAGTATTAACCAAGAATGTATCTTGTATGGTCATCTCTTTTTCATGATGAGATCTTCTTTATTGGCAGTCTTTAGGAATTCCTCTAGTGATAATCTGATATCTACCATTTTTTCCCTTATGTCGTTCAATAAGGAGTTCATCTCTACTGCATCATTGTACCATTTTCCTAAGTTCCCTTCAAATAGTGATGCCTTCATGAATTCAAAATTATTTTTTACTTCAGTGCCATCCTCCAGGATCACCTCCTTATCCTGCATCTCTTCAAAATATTCAGCCATTAGTAGGAGAGTGGGATAAATGATTTCTAAGTCTTACTCCTTTTGATATAGCAGGCTCCTCATATCTTGGACAATAAATTGGATCAATCTTATCTACCAAAATATTTTTGTGATTCTATCAATTATGTCTTGTATCTTAAATGAGATTTCTCTCCTAATTTTGGAGAGGCAGATTGCATAATTGATCTCTTCCTTAGTTTCAATAGGTTGTACTTGTGTGATGGTTTCTCTAGATAATTGTTCTTTCAAGTTGTTAATCATGCCTTGCATTTTTGTTATTTTTCTATCTTTATCCTCCAGTTGACTCAAATTATTATTTTTTGGAGTAAATGTTCCATAGTTTTCTCTTGTAAGGCTTTGTTCAATTTGACCATGTCATCATCTTCTCCCTATAGTGAAATATCTCTTGTATTATCATCAATTCGAAAGGTAAAATATTTCTTTGGAGGAGGTATAGATATTTTCACCATGGATGTCCTGGATATGTCTTCTTTTGCTCTTGTGGTAGAACTTTCTTCCATGCCACCCATTATTTCTATCATATGCAATTCCTTCTCACTAGCAGCACTAAAAACTGTTTCTTCCTCCACCCTTTCTAGTGTAACATTTGCTGAAGTCAGGGCTAGCTTGGGCTTCTTTGTTTTAGGGGTAGGCATAATTTCTTGTAATTTAACCTAATGTCCTTTGAATATATCTCCAAAACCACCTACTCTCATCATGTTCACTTGTATTATTTGTGGTTTTTTAACTTCTCTATCATTGATCTTCAGAGGCCTGGGGATGGATTTTGGGGATAAATTCCTCACACTAGTAAGGACTAATAACTTATCAAAAATAGGAACTATAGCTTGTTTCTCTAAAGTTGTAAGTTTTTGTGAAGGTATGATAGAAATTTTCTTCTCTTGCTCTATATTAGATCCTACAGGGGTTTCCTGGGAAGTGTTAGGTGATACCTCTATCCTGAGGTGAGAGCTCTTAAGGACCTGAATTTGGTGCTCTACGATATCTGCCATATTCACTAAAATCTTAATTTGATTAATACCTTGATCTTCTATGATTTACAGTATAGTATCTTCACAAACTTTTGAGGTTGTTGTAGGGAAGAGAGGGGTTTTTGCATCCACATAAATCCTTCTTATTGAGATTAACTCTGGGGTATTCATATGGATTTTGAACTTGTGAATTATCTCTTTTTTCATAAGGGAAATTTTCACATATATTGTGTACCTTCTCCTTTATCCATGGTTTATAAGAGTTCTTCTTCATATTGTTCTTTTCTATGGTCAACACAAGTGTATTGGTGAGTTCTCATAATATTTATGTATTTTTCACTAGGATCATAGGGCCTCCAAGTTACTTCCTCGAAATCTAGGTTTTCCAAATTGTACATGACTTTGAACAGGGTTGGATATTCTGAAAAGATGTAATACCCAAACTTACAAGGAATGTTGAGCCAAGGGACCCTACCATGCTACTTCACTGACCTTATTTTAGCCTCTTCTACAACCTATCTCACAAGTTCTAGGGCAGCTAGAGAGAAAGGGTAGTACATGGATAACAACTTACGGGGAATTTTCATCCCATAAAGTCTAATGTATGTAAAATTTTAAGAGAGGAAGTAATCCCTTATTTTTTTTTTTATTTGAGGAAAGCTTTGAATCCAGGTCCCATTCTCTCAAGGATGTCACCCGTTAGGATCCAGTGAATCTCCACCATAAAATTATCACAAAACCACCCAAAGTGAGAGTGTCCTTCATGCATATTCTAGAACTTATTATGGACATAAGGACTCTTAGTGGCTCCTAATATTTCTTTACTTTGGTCTCCTAACTACCCAACTATCAAGTGCATGAGGGTTGAATAGTGGGAGAATGGGAGTATTTCTCTCCTTTGCTCCAAAATTGCCTTTTTTTAACTCTCTTAACTGTGAGTGCATTTACTTGCTCAATTCTTCTTCCCAAGCATAGATGGGGGGATTTGTTCTCCTGTTATTCTGTGCTACTAGGTACAAAATATTTCTCCCTACCACACCGAGTTCTTCAACTCCCAAAATGATGTTAATCATATCACAAAAATCCCTGACCCAGGGTTTGAAGGTAGTCTTCCTAATGGGGAATTCATATTGTATAGGCTCATATGGCTCAAATTTTTTTTGAAAGTTTCTAAATTAGTTAACTTGCAGGACTGTATTTCGATTACCTGGAGAAATAGTGGTGTGTTTGAAGGTGTCAAGTTGAAGACTCTTGGTATGCACTTGGTCATGATGCCAAATACTGACCAGTCTTTGTTGTCATGAAAAATATTGGTGTTCTCATCATAGGCCACTACCAACCATACCATCAGGTCTGAAGAGTAGTATATTCTAGGACATATCAAATTTCCTACATTTATGGTCCATTGATTGCTCTTGGGAATGCCATAGTTTTGTGATTTTCATGCCTTGAAGAACAACTCAGCTAGCAGCCATGGGACGCATTGCAAATTTTCCATGGTGGGTGCAAAGCTCCGAATACAAGTGTTTTCAATTTCATATTGCTATTTTGGTGTGAGCTACTTGTTTGGCCCAAACCTTTTGGAGAAATTATATAGTCTCGTCCCAGTAATAGCTTCCCTAGGGAGCTCAACATATGACAATTGGTCGATGATAAATTTAACTACATCTTTAGTATCTTTAGGCATGAAGGTAGCTCACCAAGAAATCATTTCTTTTTTAGAAAATACTTCGACTCACAAAAACACACTCTCTTGAGTTTTCTCTAACTTTTTGTTTACCAACACCAGTTTCTTGCTTTATGATTCCTTTACTTGAGACAACTAGGATGGCAGTGATGTTCAAAAGTGGGGGTTTAAGTAATTGAGGGTGGAATGGCCTCATTAATCTTACATGGAGTATCATTAATGTAGCTTCACCAATAGCCTTTTGAATCTAGCCAATATATGCTTGCCATTACGTTACTTCTAAAATTAGATAATTATGGTATGCAATCTTCCTCGGCCTATATGTTTGTGAGGACTTTGGTTTGTGTAATTCCAATCATTTACAACATTTTCATTGGTTATTGTGCTGCACTTCCTTCTGACGTGGCACTAATAACATGGTTGATAGTAGCTTTCATGGGAAATATTTCATAAATGTTTTACCACCTTGGCCCTACAAAGGGGTTAGCTCAAAAACATATATCATTAAAAATCGATCATCTCTTTGGGTGCTTGTCATTAGATCTGCTCGTGGAGGTGCGCGCCCATCAAGATTCACCAATCTGCATGTTGGTTAGTCCGAAAGAGGAAAATTTTACAATGTATTAGACCCTAGCCTAAAATTGATTATCTTAAAATTAATCAGTGGTTAATCAGAACTTAAGGCATCTAGGCAAAACATTTACCAATTTAAAATCTATGCACCAAGGATAGTGCTTACCGTCATATCTAGTTCACCTTGTGCTACCGTCGAGATCCCAAAACCTTCATGGTCGTTAGTCCAATGGTATACATATAAATTCCCTATTAATTAGATTACTATTGAGCATTAGGCTTAAAATTTTAGGTTTAGCAATAAATTGATTTAAAACACTTAGGCCTAAGCTATATAACTCTTGGTCGTGCTCATTATTATCAAAGGGAGAAACATATAGTAATGCATTAAACCCACATATAATCCAGATTAATTAAAATTTGTTAGTGATTAAAACTGCTAAGAGTTTTTTATTAACCCACAAACACTTTAAAGTTTGATTATCTCTCCACGTGCTCACTGCTAGATCAAGTGAAGGGTACGCGCACTCATTGAATTCTTTAGATATGCATGTCGGTTAACCGAAAGAAGGGGGATAATTATCAACATATTAGACCCTCATTAATCATGATTATGCATGAAGATAAATTTTAACAAAACCCTTGATTAATTATCCGATCATAGCTTGCAGATTAACCTTATGGCAACTTCGAGAATGTGCTACAATTAGATCTAGGTAGGATTGAGTGCCATCATCAAGATCTCAGAGATACACACTTCTTACCTAAAGGGGCAGCTATTTATTACGCGTTTAGAACCTTTGTTAATCATTATTATCTTAATGATAATGAGGATTAATTAAATCTTGGTTCCTGGGTTCTTATAAACTTTTGATGTTAATGATTGATTACCTTAGGTAGCACACACCATTAGATATTTTTCAATTTGTGTGCTATCATTCAGATTCAAGAAGCTGCCCACTTTTTACCCTGAGGGGAATCATTTATCATGCACTTGGAATGCTTGTTTAATCATAATTAGCTTTGCTTTAATCATTCTTTGACTTTAGTTTACAAAAATTTGACTATTATCGACCTAACCACTTAGGCAAGTGTGCATTGTTGGATCTGCTAGGGACCACGTGTTGTTGTTTAGATATGCAAGGTGTGCGTTATTTATCTTCATGATTTATCGTGAGGTTGATTTTAAGCCCACATTAATTAAACAACTAATTAGGGTTTTAATCGACCCCAACCAGCCTTAAATTTGACCTTTTAAAAACCTTGCATGTATAGGAGTGTGCATCGTTGGATTAACAAAGATTCGCATGCACTCATCCAGATCAGCAAAGCTGCAAGTCCTTTAACATGTGATTGAAGATTTAAAACATTTAATAAGCATCAAATTATTAATGCTAATCTTGGTTTTATTTTTTAATTAAGTTTAAGATTAGCCTTTGATTACTTTAATGAGCATCTACCATCGAATCAAGATAGGATTAAGTGTTCTCATCAAGATGACCTAACTTACTCATTGTTTAACTAAAAGGGGTGCATACCCTCGATTTAATCTATGCAAAAAAAATATACTATGACCAATATTTGAATTTGGATTTAAAGTTTAGGTAGCTTAGTGGGCACGCTTCATCAAATTAACCATGGATCGAGAGCTTTCATTTAGATCATTTGACTTACCCGATATTTAACCAAAGAAATGCATGACCCTCAATTTGGTTTTTTCACATTTAATTATCCTTAGACTTTATGTTATGCAAATTTTGACCATGACATTATTGTTTTAACTAGCAATTTTCTTATGAGCATGCATCGATATAGATCTTGGGGAATCATGTGCATCCGTCCAGATTAATAGAGTTACACGAGTTTTACCATAAAGGGGGTGCATACCCTCATTTGACCATTTAATTTTTATTTGACCTTAGGATTTAGAAAAATTATTTCTTTCCACTTAGGACCAAATGCTTCAATTAATTTTTCTTAGGGACCTAAGGACTAGAGGGACCTTCTTAGTGAATATTTCATTTCCTAGGATTTATAAGTCTTTTCATAATAGAGGAAATTTCAACGGTTGTTTCACTTAATGACCAAAAGGTATTCAACTTAAAAATTCTTGGCTATGGCTTTAAATCTGATTTATCCTTATTACTTATGGAAATATGATTTTTTTTATAATTTCTCCTAAGGGCCAAAAATTAAAGACCATCTTTTCATAATTTTGAATGCAACATAGACCAACAAGGGTTTTAAAAGGAACCCCAAACCTTTTACAAAAATATCCTAGGTAACCTCCCAAGAGAACCTAGAAAGGTATAAATATAACAACACCAACCAAATAACCTGCCATCTAGGGACCAAGCAATCCACCAAGATGGGCCAGAGTAATAACCCAAGACTTAATATCCAAGGAAAATATACAAATAAGTAAAAATAAGCGAGCCTCCTATGCATGGGAGGACCAACCAACTAAACCTACCGAAACTAAGACAACACCAATTGAAAAGACATGGGAAAAGAAGTTAAAAGTTGTTCTTTCATCCCACTAGACCCAACACCATTGTCAGTCTTTTGGTATTTCATCTTCCACTATTCCTAGCCCATCAGGACCAAAATATCTTCAACAAATAAAATTATCACTTATATGGAGTTGATGAGAGACCTTTGGAGCTTCATAAGCATCCTCTTGATAGATTTAGGGATAGAACCTAAGACCTAGGCATGAAGGTCTAACTCCTTTTTTGTGCATGGTTGAAAGACTATAAAAATCATCTAAATTTTGAGTCCTTAATGCATAGAGGGACTTTCCTTGAGTTTGTCCGCTTAGCCACCATGTTCTTAGAGTGTCAGGTCCTTTATTCACTTCCATCCACCACTTTTGGAGAAGAATCCACTACCTTGGCCTTAGACCTCAAAGAAAGGATTACGTTAACAACTTCTCAGTTGATAGAATCACTTTGATCCAAATTGGAGGACTCTAGATAGTCCACAATGGAAGGCAACACCTTGTAAGGGAATTTTAGATTTCCTCCCTTGATAGACTTATAATCTTAACCATGTGCTCAAACAACAATTTTGCTAATCCCTAATAGATTGGGTCAGAGGCTACCCCTTTTTCACTTTGCTCATCAACCTAGAAATAGATTGAAATAAGAAAGAGGGGATGTTCATAAGCCTCTTATGTTGTAGATGGTTAAGAAACATATAATAGAAGCTCCTGAGAATATCTGGATTCTCATTGGGTGTAAAATATTGTATTATTACTAATGCAACTCTATCTCAGGGTGCTTTCAAAGAGGATGTCTTGAACCCATTTTGAATTCTCATCAATTCCTCTTCCTTGCATAAGAAAATGTGTGACTTCCTGGCAAGAGCATACTTTTCTCTGTTGTGCACAAAACCATCCATGGGTAGGCCTATCACCTTAGCTATCAGGGGGGATATTAACTTCAAATTAGAGGGTTCCAATATTGACCACTCTGTTATGCCATGAGTAGACCATATGCTTGGCCATTTCTTTATGATGACCACTGAATTTTATCAATCATTGGAGAATATTGCCTTTTTTTTATAATTTTCCTTACATCTTCATCCACGACCAACAAACTTGGTTCTAAAATCAAGGATGTCATACTATCAAAAGTGTTTTTGACATAAGTCCTGACATGTAGAAATGAACAAATGACACCAAAAAAATAACCGTCACCAATGCTAAACACCCCCACACAATCTTGAAAGGCGATTATACTCATAAGTATTAAATATTTTTGAAAAATATTAAAGGATCAAACATCCCTAACAACTCGCAACCTTAGATATCCATGAAAAAAATTGAAAAGTGGAGAAGACAGTCATTTTTCAAATTACATGGTCAGTTGGAATAGCAAAAGCATCTAAAAATAAACCAACCTATTACCCACTCGCCACCACCACACCAACTATCACACTAGGAGTCATATTGAGGAAAAAATATTAGGGTAATCTTTCCAAAGATTAGCATAATATTCTTAAAAGCAAGATCGATCGATCTAGAGCCTTGGCACCCCATCCTAGGTAGAAATGTGGTGATACTCATGGTTTAGAATCTAAATTTTTTCACATTCTCATGGGTTTCTAGCTAGAAGTAGGTACTGCACAAACATTGAATGACCAACTCAACCACGCGTAACCACCATGGGGGGAAATCTCCACTTAAAATAAATTAGGTTGGTCCATGTATTACAGATAAGGAACACTTTTCTTAACTTCTCTAACTACCAAGGGGGTCTGATGCCATGAGACAAACCTAACCAAAGATAAAAAAAGACCACCTCCAGATGCCACTTTGGATTGTGATTACTGACATGTCTTACTTCAACTTCCCCAATAATTTTGACACACAATCCAAGTATAAAAGTGCTCGAATATACGGTCCACCATAGGTAATTATGACTCCCCCTTGCACACCCCTAGGGTGCCACAATGAATTTGCTACCAATTGTAACCTACCATCTATGATCTTTGGACGTTAGGCTCAAGCACCTCCTCTCAAAGGTACATAACAAAATTAGGTGGTATGACTGAAGAACTTGAAAGTGCTTCTATTTTTCTTCTAAAACCTTACTTACAATTAAATTTTACCACCTATGAATCCTCCACATCAGACCCACGCACCCCCCTAAGGGCATGAACCAGCTCCAAATTCAAATATAAATTGTTTGGGCAATTCAAATGAATGCCATCCATGATCCCTTATGATGATCAGGTGAAAGATGGCTCAATTCCTTCTTCCTACGGAGGGGCTGCATATAAGATTATAATTGCTTGTTCTTATTGTCAATACAATTTAACCTAATCAAAAAATCAAAAATACGAGTTTAGTGATGGTCCATGTGGGAGTTTGAGAACCATTAAACATTTGGCAGTAAAATTTTAATTTTCACTCAATGAATATGATAATATTATTTTATTAAATTTAATTATACCTAAGTTACATATCATTTCACCTTAGTCTACAACCAACACCCTAGAAAAATCAAGAATTTATAAAGAATGTAGCAATCAAATGTATTTGTAAAACAACATCAAATTTTTCTATGGCCCTACCATTGTCCCATTAGGCTTAGATGCCTTAAAACTATGTCATTCAAAATGAAATATTAAAACAAAAAATGTGTGTGTCATCTCATGCATTTATACCACAACAATTAGTTTCATACGAGTTTCCACATGATATATAAAGTTGTGTTTATGTTGTCTAAGCATGTGATAAGTATAACCAATTCATCATATTCCTCCTAGGTAAGGTCTTCTTCTACCTTAGAAACTTTCTTAACACCTAAGAAACTTTCTTAACACCTATGAGTAATGTCTCTATACTTTAATTGATATTTATAGCTTATCTTGTTCTTGTAATTGATACCCTATCTAGTTGAATGATTTTTAGCTTTTTTTGCTATGACCATGCTAGCATATTTATTAGTTGTGGCAAGCTCTCCATGTTATGGATTTTTGCAATTCATTACTAACCAATTGGGAAAACGTTATGCATAGTGGTGAATTATCATTAATTAATGAATATTTGGATTTCCAAATTTTGGAATTGACAAATATAGGGACCCTTGACCAGGGCCCATTAACACAAACATTTTGGGTGCAATTTTTTTTTTGGGTTGACTCGTCACAATATTATAATAATTTGACCATTTTAAGTTTAAATTGTCAACATTACCCTTGATAATAGTGGATCTTTTCACCTTGAAATTATAAAGAATTTTATTTACATCGACAAAATAGTCTATTATACCCCCAATTACTAGTATATATACTTAATCCTTATTAAGAGATAAAAAATCCCTATAAAACCCTTGTACAAGAAGAGATGTCATCCACAAATTAGGAGGAGCCATAGTGGGTGAACATGGTTGAAATATAAATATCTGCTTTCTATATTTCGCTATTTTTATTAAAAAATAAATTGAGATTTGTTTGGGAAGCTTCTATATGTTATTCTTTTAAATATTTTTCTAGTTGAAATAAAGATGTATGATTTCTTTGTTTCATGTTTTTTTTAACTTTTCTTTTTAGGTTTATTTGGGGAGTGCTTTTTGTTGTTGGATTTTTAGATGTTCTTATTTATTTACAATGTGCATCTTATTTTATTTTGTACGTTTCTTATGGGTTTTTTCCATAGAGGTAATTATTTGGAAGATGCACTTATTTTGTGGAGTCAATTTTTCTAAAGACTCACAAGATAAGATTCTAGCTATTACAAGCCAACAAACCAAGCATTTGGTGTAGAGTTGTTATATTTATTTCTCTTCAATTATTTTTCTTTAAATTTTTAGGGCAGATGCATATTATTTAAACTAGAATTAATTAATTTTTAAACTTCTTGTTTCTAGGGACACAATACTAATACCCATAGGATATTAGCGGACAAATTGAAATTCTAGGCATGTAGTGCATTGGGGGTATCAATAATTTGAAAGGTTAGTGAATAATATGTAGCCATAATACTTTATGTCAGTATAAATGAAGTTTTATTTAAACTAATTGTAAGGATAGTTATGGTGAAATCACCCAAAATATTTTCATAATTATTGATGAAGTTAAAGTATTTTATATATATTTTTGGGTTTTGATATATAAAGTTTTATTTAAATTGGTTGTAAAAATAGTTATAGTGAAAGTATCCTAGATATATTTATTTTCATGTTTTTATAAACTTATTATAGTTCTTATGTAATTTTTATATATTCAAGGGGTTCATATTTTTATCCAAAGATTTAAATATTACATTACTCTATATTTATAAGTCATTATACATTTAAGGATTTTTTTTTTAAATGGTGAGAATAGTTAAGTAGTGTAAGAAAGGGTAGATGTAAAATTTATATAGATGACTTCAAAGAATTTATGCACTTTAAGTTACTCGTTCTGATATTTCCTACTGCTACAGACGGTCTCAAGTGGTTGAGATTGGCCAAATCCCACAAAAGGTGACATCTTGTGAACACATTATTCTCCTTTACTAGAGGTCTATGTTCACAATATGGGTTATCCTTCTATGTCCCATACACCTAGAAGGATGGATGCATATTTCCTTGCCCTTTAGCATGGAGGATATAGGTTTCTCTAACTAGTGATCTGTTCTTAATTTCAATCATTATTGTATACATATAAATCATAAGACATGCTAGGGTATAGTGTTAGTATGCCTTGTGCCTAGCTAAAGTCCACCATCCTATGAAGTCAACTAGGGCCCACCAATTCTTTGGATCAAGTCTAGGTATCCCAAGTCATGTTACAATTGATAAAGAGATGTCTCATTCTATTTTATTGTTGAACCTTCTAGCATCGGAGTCTAGAAACTTATAGAGCCAATATATTTCTAGTAATTCCCTAGTTGAATGATGTGTGTGAGACCCCTCACAACACTACTCACATAACAATATAGAGATGGTGTCTCATTCCACCTCTCGTTACTTATTCTTGACAAAAGGACCACTTATCTTGGGCAAGTTTACCAGAAAGCTATTATTACCAATTCACAATAATCGTGACTTGCAATTACCAATATTAGGTGGATGATCATCTATCTTGATGAATCATAATTATACTAAAATTAGGTGTAGGTACATTCAACTTGATATTTCTTCATCTACCTTAATAAGAGCTTCTATTGTAGGGTTAATAAGATTTATAGATGGTCACAGGTGGAAATTAAAGTTTAAGCTCTTAGATCAATTTAGTCACTTACTATAATCCTAACATGTTTTCCTCATTCTATTATTTTTATTTATTTATTTAAGAAGTAGCATTTCATACCAATAATAAAAATTTGTAATAAAATCACTATCCTTCATCATGATAAGGATATTTTATAAATTCATAAAATAATATCTTAAGACTAAATAATAATAACTCTCAACTTTACCTATTAATATTCATGATCTTTAATTAAGAATTTAAATTATTTTTTTTTGAAAAAAATGAAAAGAACTTGTATTAAAACAAATAACAGTTACAACTGGGAGAGAAGGCATCCCAACCGAGAGCAAAGAAGCCAGAAGACAACCGACCGCGAAAACGCGACATGTCGCGAAACCGCGACATGTCGCGAAATCGCGACACCAAACCTAACAACGGCCGCGCCTCGGCAACAAGTCGCGAAATCGTGACATGTCGCATAATCGCGGCAAAACCACGCCTAGGCCGCCAAACCCAAAAAGAGTCGCGAAATCGCGACGGCACCACACCAAAGCACCCAAACGCCAAAAGCGTCGCGAAATCGCGACGAGAAAGCCAGAAGGCACCTGATCTCCAGAATTGTCATGAAATCGCGACGAATTCTTCCTGTGACGCCAACATCGCAAAGGTGTCGCGATATCGCGACGTCTTTTCCTCATGGCTCCAGTTGGTCGGAAGTGTCGCGATTTCGCGACGAAATGTCCTTTGGGCGGCCCTTCAACAAAGTTGTCGCGAAATCGCGACGTGTTCTCCCCGCGGCGCCCTTTCCTCAAACGAGTCGCGATATCGCGACGATTTTCCCTCCTGAGGCTTGTTCTCCAAAACTGTCGCGAAATCGCGACAAATTTTCCTTTGAGCCTCCTTTCCTCAAAAATGTCGCGAAATCGCGACCAATTATCACGAAATCGCGACGAGTTTTCCCTCGGGCTCTTTTTCACCAAAAATGTCGCGATATCGCGACAGGTTCTATCCTTGGGCATCCTTTCCTCAAAAGGGTCACGAAATCGCGACAGATTTTCACCGTGATGCCCGAACTTCAAAAGTGTCGCGATATCGCGACGACTTTTCCTCTTAGTGCCATTGCTGCAAAAATGTCGCGAAATCGCGACGGTTTCTCCCCCGAGAGCCCAATCAGCAGAAATGTCACGAAATCGCGACGTATTTTCCCTTGGGCAACTTTTCACCAAAAACGTAGCGATATCGTGACGATTTTTCCCCTTAACGCACTTTTTCCAAAAGCGTCGCGAAATCGCTACGGCTTTCATCCAACGACTGCAGCAGCAAAACAAGTCACGAAATCGTGACATCTTCTCATCAGGGACCGCAACGGCACAATAGGTCGCGAAATCATGACAGTTTTCCTCCAAAGGCCGCGGGGACGAAACAGGTAGCGAAATCGCTGCAACAATCCAGGGAAGGTCGCGACGGAGCAACAAGTCGCGAAATCGTGACAGCTTATCAGTCAAGGTCGCGACGGCGCAACAAGTCACGATATCATGACAAAAGCCATCCTTAGCCATTTTTGTGCTCATTGATGCAGGGATCGTTCCAGACCACGCCGAATCTCTTCATCTATCAGGGGCATATCACTGTGCAGCTGTACCCCTGCCTCTTTCTCAGCCCCCATCTTCGCAAGGAAGTCAGCTACCGTGTTCAAATTTCTGCTGACATAAACAGGGATAACATCATCTAATTCCTTCCATAACTCCTTGATTTGGGATAACAAAATCCGCAGTCTCCAAGCTTTCAAAGAGAAATTCCGCAAGCAATCAAGAGCGCCGATCAGGACTTGAGAATCTGATTCGAGAATTACCCTCCGGTAACCCTGCTTAATAGCCCATATAGAAGCTGATTTGATGGCTATGGCTTCAGCTTCATTATTTGTGGCTCGGCCCAAGCCCTGCAGCTCCCAGTACAGCACCGTACCAGAATGATCATGACAGACAACACCAATACCCGCACTGCCCGGGTTGCCTTTTGCAGCTCCATCAGTATTGATCTTTATCCAGCCAATTGGGGGAGGTAACCAGCATACTCTGCCATGCCCCTCTTGTCCCTCAACCCCCTCTTCTAGATGCCCAAGATCAGCCTGAATCTCTTCTTTAACATTAATGGCAACAGTTTCAGTGACTTTACTCCAAATGACCTGCCAAACACCGTCTATCGAGGAGAAAGTATCTCTGAAGATCCGGGCATTTCTCTCCAGCCAAACTTGCCACCAAATGAAGAGAAAGCCTAACTCCCAGCCAATTCGGAGAGCTGTAGATTTGAATCTGCCCCTTTTCCACTTTTCCAAAATATTGGCACGATTTAAAACACCATTAGCCTGGAATTTAAATTGGGAGAACCAGCGCTCCCAAATCTGATGAGTAAAAGGACACTCAAACATCAGGTGATCAGCAGTTTCCTCATGTTTTTGGCATAATGCACATTGAGAGGGGCCACTGATTCCCCTACTTCTTAGATTGTCAAAGGTGAGAATTCCATTGTGCATAAGCTGCCAGGCAAAGAAATTCACTTTCGGCCAGCCCTTAGAATGCCAAATCCTTCTCCAATCCTGAACCAGAAATGAGTGCGGGGGAGGCTCAGGGAGGATCTGTTCATACCCAGCCTTAACTGAATAGACCCCAAGGCTCCCACAGCCCCAAGCTAATTCATCATCCTCATCCCTCCCTGTGAGGAACCTTTCTGACAAAATTTTATGCAAGATGGGCTCCAACTCCGGAGGGAGAGTAATTGGCCACTCTTGCCACCTCTTAAACTTTTTGAATTTAAACTCCCCCAATTGGCTGGTATGAAAATAATTATCTATATGTATCCAACCCTGGGCTTCTAAGGCAGCCTTGATTGGTTGAAGCTCAGGGAACGTGTCAATGATGGGTGGATGCTGGTCCCAGGAATCAGTCCAAAAACGTGCCTTGTCCCCTCTCCCCACTTTCCAAAATAACTGGTCTTTGACAATCTGAGATCCAAGCTTAAGAGTCTGCCACACTAAGGAACCAGTGCCTTCCAGGGGAAAGCGGCCCACCTCATTGGGATGAACATGCCCCAAATATTTACTAGAAAGGATTCTGCTGAAGAGGGAGGTTGGCTGGGAAATCCATCGCCAGTACAGTTTTCCAGCCAAGGCTCTGTTATTAAGCTTGGAACTTCTCAGGCCCAGCCCTCCGTTGTCCTTGGGCTGGGTAACTTTATCCCACCCAACCAGAGCCCATTTTTTCTTCCCTTTTGCACCTTCCCATAGAAATATTCTAGCCATTTTGTCTAATTCTTTCCAGATGGTGTGAGGGGCAGCCAGGATAGAGAATTTATAGATTGGCAGAGCCTGAATAACAGACTGCAGGAAGGTTAATCTACCCCCATAGCTTAACCATTTATGTGACCAGTGGTTCATTCGGTCTTTGATGCCTTCCAGCAGGTTCTTCCAGATATCTATTTTTAATTTTTTGAAATGCAGGGGAACTCCCAGGTAAACTATTGGAAGAGAAGTTCTAGTGAAACCCAGGATCTCAATAACCCTCTCCTGCAGCCGTTGATCAAGATTGAAAAAGACTACTTTGGACTTCCTGTCATTGAGGACCTGATTGGAAGCCCTAAGGTAGACATTCAGAGTATCTCTGATTCCTCTAGCTTCCCTAAGACTGGCCACACCAACCAGTCCGGTATCGTCCACAAACTGCAAGTGAGTTAAAGTTTCCTCCCCAACCTTGATACCAGTTAGCAGGCCTTGTTGTCTTCTCCTCAGGAACAGTCTACCCAATCCCTCAGCTAAAATGAGGAAAAGATAGGGAGAGCAAGGGTCGCCTTGGCGAAGACCACGAGTGGCACCAAAAGGATGCGAGGGAAGACCCTTAATGAGAATCGAATAAGAGGGTGTAGAAACACAACTCATAACCCAATCAATCCAAACCTGGGAGAAGCCAAAAGCTGCCATCATTTTCGACAAGAAACTCCACTCCACCCGGTCATAAGCCTTGGACATATCCAGTTTAATGAACATTCCTTTATTGCCCGATGTTTGCATTGAGTGAATAGCCTCCTGAGCAAGAACCACCCCATCCAAGATTTGTCTTCCCTCAACGAAGCCCCCTTGTTCTGAAGAAATGATATTATGAAGAAGGGGTTTAAGCCGCTCAGCCATTATCTTAGTGATTATTTTATAAATCACATTGCATAAAGCTATAGGCCTGAAATCAGAGATATGAGTCCCCTCCTCCCCTTTTGGAATTAAAGAGATGAAGGTGTGATTGATCGCCCTGAGCATTCTTCTATTGGATCTGGATTCCTCTGTGACAGCCAAAACATCCTCCCCCAAAGTGTCCCAAAATGCCTAAAAAAACTCAATAGGAAAGCCATCTGGACCAGGAGATTTTCCAGTACTCATACCAAAGACCACATTTCTCAATTCATCCCTTTCAATGGGTCTAAGCAGGGCCTGATTGTCTTCTTCAGAGATAAGAGAAGGAATAACATTAAGAACTTCATTCTGAGCTTCAACATCCTGCTCCATACTTTCCTTGAAAAGTTTAGAGAAGTAATCAATTGAGTGAGAGTGCATACCAGGAAGAGTATCGAAGACATGTCCGTTCTCATCTTTGAGGGCTTCCATGTTATTCATCTGTCTCCTGGCGCAAGCTGACCGATGAAAAAATTTGGTATTTCTGTCCCCTTCTAATAACCAAGTGTTTCTTGCCCTCTGTTTCCAGTATATCTCCTCTTGGTTGTCAATGGCCTCAACCGCTTTACGCAGTGTATCATCTTCAGATTTGAGTTGCTCAGTAATTGCTCCTTCTCTGAAGAGTTTCTGAACCTCCTCCCATCTAGCCACCAAGGGGGCCCTTTGAGACTGGAAATCCGACTTATTTTCTTTCCTCCATTGTTTCAGTTGAAGTTTGACAAAGTGAAGCTGTTTATGGAATTTGAACATTGTTGTCCCAAAAGGTGGACGACCTGCTGCCCACCATTGTGGAATTTTCTGTCGAAGATCCTCCTTTTGTAACCAAAAGTTCTCAAATTTAAAAGGCCTATGATGCTGCCCTACCGAAGTCCCTCCCTCCAGCAAAATGGGAAAATGGTCAGAAACAGGGCCCTCCAAAATCTGGAACTTAGTAGTCCATTTTACAAAAGCCTCCTCCGAGACCAGAAAGTGATCTAACTTAACCTTCCTGCTGTGTGGCTCCTTCCTCTTGTTTGTCCAAGTAAAAAAGGTTCCAGGGCCTTGAATGTCCACTAATTGAAAGGCCTGGACTTGGGCAATCAAAAGCCGATCCCCTGGGTCCAAAATTGGGTTGCCACCTTCCTGGTCACGAGCAGATAATTTTGCATTAAAATCCCCTGCAATAATCCAGTCAAAACATTCCCTGGATGACCTCATGTTTTGAACAGCTTTCCATTGGAGCCTCTGGCCATCAAGGTCTTGGGCCCCATAAAAGTTGGTGATTAAAACATGTTCTGCTGTGAAGTTATTTTTGAAATGAGATGTGAGAACACCTCTCCAAGCTATATGTTCTAAAGCAGTCCAATCCAGAGGGTTCCAAGAATTTAAATTATTATATGCCTGGTTGTTTGGTGAAGTTTCACTGCATTATGCATATATTAGTTTGGTGAATTCATTTCCAGTTGCTTTTTGATTGAATCCGATTTTGAGTTGTTTTGTTCATATATAAATAATAATAATAAAATACAAATAATAATATATAACAATAATAATAAAGTAAAATTAAAATAAACAAAGGCTTTATATAATATACCTTGATATTTTACCTTTAAGAAAGGTGTCCCAAAGTCTAGTGTCACTCAGTAATCTTTGTAAACCTTACATCTTGCATGATTTATTGCATGGTATTAGGATTATACCTTTGTCTTGTTATCAAAGCATAGAGAAAGCAATACGTTGGAAAGACAGAGGTGGTTGATTGCTGAGAATATCCTTTGTGTGTAAGACTGCTGCTTGTGAATCATTGCTAAGAATTTATCAGGTCAATTCTTTTCTTAAGTTATATAGAGTATAATGAGTGTTGTAACTTTTATTATTATTGTTGTGTTGATTTAGGTTACTTCATGTATTAACTATATGTTGATGGAGTAATGTAATATTTATGTAATGGTTATATTTTGAAAATATTTTTGGAGCTTTGTAAATTTTGGTTACATAGTTAAGTATTATGGATATTCCATAGGAGCTTCCACTATCAGGTGAACCCTAGAAATAGTCTAAACCCTTTGTTGGGTATATAACTAAACTAGAGAAGCCATTAACTATTAGGTAGAACGTACACCAATTGTCACTAGGCTTTATGTTGTGAGTTGAGATGAAAAGTATGGTATTTGATGTTGCACTACCTTCAAATGAGTAATACCTTAATTTGAATATATAAAAATATATATAATAAACCAAAATTAATATGTTTTGCATGATTGCATGCTCATTACATTAGTAGATTGCATAAAATGATGGTTGTGTTGACCTGACTTGCACACCAACTATCTTTCTGCCAACTCTATAGATAGAGGACCTTCCAAGATGGGTTGTTGTCACAGAGGAAATATGGCCAACGTAGCATAGTTGAACGTCCATCTAGGAATGGTTGTTTACTTACAATGTTATGAAATTAGCCATACTTTAAAATCATCTATAGTGATTCGCAAAGATGTTACTTTGCTTTGGTTATTATTCAATTAGAGTTATGTTGAATTAATTCAGGCAACCAACCATTTCTTACAATATAAATAATTTATTATTATATATTTTTTATTGTGTTAGCAAGTATACATACAAAAATTATGTCATCTATATATTTTGTAGGATTGACTCTATTTGTATAATTTTCCATTTCAAAATGAAATTTAAATGAAAAATATGTCTTAATGTAAAAGCAAGAATGGGTATGGAGTTTGAAATGTTGTAGAATACATATCTTTTATAAAAAATCATTTAAGCCACTAGTATAACTTGTTTAGATGATAGTTCAACCTTTGTCTTAAAAACATTCACTATCTTATTGAAAGCATAGGTCTCCATTAAAGCTTATAAAACATCTTGTTGAAAATATCTTAGAGTATGGCGGTACTAGAAGTTGAATTTTATTATCTTTGGTTGTTGAGACCCCCAAAGTCTAAAAGAAAAAATTTGTGAAGTAGGCATTTTAGAAAAGGTAGATTGACATCAATTAGAAAACGTTAGCAAATATTATAGTTTGGTTTTAAATTGAATGTCAAATATTAACTATAATTAATAGTGTGTTCCTTTAGTTATGATCTCCTCATCGAACGATGTTTCATTACCATTTTAACCATATCTTCTTTACCCAAGGGTTCGAGTTTCTGAGATTGAAGGGTTCCTTTACACATAATTACTTATAGCTTTTTGGATATATTAAATTTTGGTGTTTTAGATAAGTGGGATTGTTTATATATTATTTTATCAAAACTATAACTATTGATAGCTTTAATATTGTCTAATGTATTATCATTATATAATGCAGAGCATCCTCTCGACCTACCACTATAGAAGTTGAACTATCATAGATATGGAAGACCAACTGCTTGGCCATTATGTAACTCCTCTAAAAATTATAATTTGGTGTTTTATCTTAGTAGGGCTGACTTGGGAGAGGAAATACGAGAAAAAGATTTCAAAAAATTTAACCTTGTATTCTCAATTAAATAAATGAATAATATTTTGTTAAATAAACTTCAGTCATTGTTGTTGTTGAATGCTGAATAATAAATTTTATTGGCCATTATATTGTTGCTAAATGTGTTGCAGTTATAGCAGAGCACCGCAGACACATGAGCATATAAAAAAAGGGAATTGAGATAAACAAAATTTGTGAGCAAAAAAAATATTTAAAATGTTTAGGGACAGTTCTAGAGGATCACAAATGAGGACGATTGAAGACACATAGCAAGCCATATAAATTTTTAGTGATAAGGAGTAACTGTGAAGTAAAGAAATTATTTAACCTATTTTTTGAAAGAGAGAAAAATATGACCTTCAAATGGGAAGATCTGATTGATACACCAATGGAAATATTTGGTTTATGCGTTAGAAAAGAAACCTCCACAGATGCATAAGAGAATATGGTTGTCCAATGATATTTTAATCACTGTTCAATTAAAGTAAATAGTAAATTGTACAATAAGAAAAAATATTGTCAAACTCTCACATTAAGACTTGGAATGATTACCATTCAATAAATGATGTCATACAATAGCCAATTGCATATTTTAACACGTTGGTAGTGGTTGTACAATTGAACATTGGAAAAGTAATTTAATTGTACGATAGTGAAGTTTACCAAAGAAATTTAAATCGTAC
Organism: Wollemia nobilis; assembly: GCA_028583015.1. Classification (NCBI taxonomy): domain Eukaryota; kingdom Viridiplantae; phylum Streptophyta; class Pinopsida; order Araucariales; family Araucariaceae; genus Wollemia; species Wollemia nobilis. Next base: position 1,923,422 of record JAQPPZ010017259.1, on the reverse strand, counting down.
AATTGTACAATAGAGAAGATTATACAATGATGAAACATTATTCAATCAACTATTCAATAAGGAAACACTAATATACAATGCATGGTTGTACCAAGAAAATTGGACAATGCAGTTGTGAGTGCAATTATTAACTAAGCAAATCATATAGTTATGTAGTTGTGAGTTATTTGGAGCAATATCAAATGTACAACAAGAAGGAAAGATTACCTCTGAATAGTGTGGAAGAATAGATTGAATGCAATGTAAAATATTAATTTGGAGTGCATCTAGGATTATACATAAGAGGTCGAACCCAAAATGCACTTGTAAAAAATTTGTGAATTTGTTTCAAAATCCTAGCAAATCTTGGCCAACTTCATGTAGGAGGAAATGGAGAATTACCTTAATTTTTCAAAAAAAAATTGAAAAAATGGTAAATTTGATCATTTTGGTCAGATCGAGTGGAAAACACAATCCAGCCATGGTCCAAGTGGAAAACTCGATCCGGATATGGCTTGGGTGTAAAACTCCATATGACCATGGGTTAGGTGAAAACACAAGGACCGATTAATGACCTGGGTGGAAAACAAGCACCAAATTATGATCTGAGCGAAAAACATGGTCCAACCTTCGGACTAGGTGGAAAAAGGGTGTGACTAATTATTTAGATGAAAAATAGGTTTGGGATAACATTTTGGGTGGAATACGAGGTCAGGTTAATAGACTGGATGGAATACAGGGTCTGGTTAACGAATTGGGTAAAAAACAAGGTTGAATCACGAATCGGGTGAAAAACAAGATTTAGGTTACAGATCGGGTGGAATATAGGGTCCGATTAATGGATCAGATGAAAAAAAAGGTCTATCTCATAGATCGGGTTCAAAAATGGGTCTGAGGAAATGGTCCATATGAAATACGAGGTTCGATTAATGAATCGGGTGAAAAAATAAGTTCAACTCATGAATCGAGTGGAATTCAAAGTTTGGTAACAGTTCGGTGTAACGGTCCAGGTGGAATTTAAGGTTCGATAAATGGATCAAGTGAAATATAAGGTTTGGGTTATGGATTAGGTGGAATGTAGGGTACGGTTAATGAATCGGGTTAAAAGCAAGGTTCAATTCATGGACTGGGTGCAAAAAGGGTTCGACTAACGAATCGGGTGAAAGACAAGGTCTGACTAATGGACCAGTTTTACTCTACCATGTGTCAAACGATCGGTCAATCTCATTACATATTGAATGACATTCTACCATGTGTCCATATCTGATCATTTCTATCTATAAATATACATCGATAGTCATTTTTTTGGTTACATTTTTATGATTGCACTTGAACCCTCCCTTATCCACCCTCACCCTATACCCTTCTCTACACCTATTTTCTCCTTTAACAATGAACAATGGCCATTGCTACCACCTCTACTGCCACTAGAAATTTAGTGTTCAAGAATACTAGTACTGCCATGTTAGATATGTCAACCACCCTTGGTTATAATAGTTTATGGCTATCTGAGGTAGGTTTGGAGCACTTTATTTCAATGTCGTAGTTCAATATAGACAAGTGCCTTATGCAAACTATCATTGATGGTTACAACCATGATTGTGTAATAGTGAATGTGACAGTTCAAAATAAATAATTGTCATTTATAATCACACCTTTTGACATACAGAGATTAATAGATCTTCTACACAAGGGTTTGCCTGTCATGTCTTCGAAATTCTCTCTATCTCAGGGTGAGAAAAAGTTCTTGATGGATAATTACGATCTCTCATTGAAAGTGATTGAAGGTATATTCTCATCAATTATTTCTATTATTGTTCAAAATTTAACATTTTTTATTTGCCATCTAATTTTTTTTGTGCAACTTCTATGGCTAAGTCTAAAATAGACTTAACAAACAGTTGTGGTGAAAATCAACATTTGAAGGCCATTATTGAGTTCTTCTAAGCAAGACTATTTTTGCTTGGAAGAATGGAACCTTTTTTATGGATATTAGCATATATCGTTCACTGCCTTCAAAGTGTGTAGTTTGACTGGTGCACGTACATTTGAAAATACATCAGAATGGAGTTGCAAGGCATCAGGATGGAGGAAGTCAAAATGGTGGTGATGGTAAATCTCATTTTAGCTTTTATTTTTATGAAAGCTTTCATTGTTTGAAAAATGTTGAAATACCAACTATATTGCATCCAACACTATTGAACATGGGTATGAGACCAGAGGAGTTGAGGGTAAGTCCTTATTTCACATCCATTATTTTAATATAATTTAGCTTTGTTTTCTTTTTTAATTTTTATTTGTACCTAAATGCAGCGTAATGCAATGATAAAAAGTAAAACATAGGATGTTGGCATAAGGGGTCACATGCATGAGGCATGTGGTGATTTTGAAGACAATGAATCAAAATCATCATCAATGGTAGGCTGTAAAAATGTACGTGACAAGTTTCTTCTCCTCGGTCTTATTCTCTTCCACCTGTATTTGGAAATCAACCTAAATCGAATCAGATCAAACCTCTTAGGGAATCCTACTCTCATCCTCAATATGGGGATGGGAAAGTTAATTTTGATGTATAATATTCAATATGTGATGGTATTGAAGCAACCATCCAAGACAGGGTGCTTCAAGATTTAAAAGTTATGAAGGATTGGGAAATTCGGGCTAAAGTCCTTATAAAATATATAAATACCCGTTATGAAATATTACTATAAGGGAGACACTTTTTCTTAGGTTGATATCATGAACCAGAGAAGCTTAGTGGTCTACTACAGTAGGCCACATCAGAATTAATGATGTGTAGGACTTCATTCGATGATGAATTTTTAAATATTATGTTGAATAGAATTGAGAACATCAACATTGAAGCCCAAGCATACTATAACCAATGGACTTCTAGTAAGAAAAAAGTTGATTTTTCTTTGGTTTCTAGAGATGTGGTTAAGGTGAGAATTTAGCTGCAAATGTATTGTTTAAATTATTTCATATAACTCTGCTAACTTATGTTTTTTTATTTTGTAGTTAAATTTTGAAAATTTAAAACTATAAGTTCAGAGCATCCGAGTAAATATAGAGGCTACAAAGAAATTTTTGGAAATAAAAATAATGATGAAGAGGACAACGCAATAGAAAGGAAGAGATAATAACATCTTAAAAATATATGTGAAGGAGAAACTTAAAGCAGATTCAGATCTCGTAATAAGGGAAGCACTTGAGAAAAATATTGCTTTGAAAGTGCTTAAAGATCCTGTCCAAGAGGAAGGTGGATTTGTTGGGGAATTTTAACAAAGTAGAAGAAGGTTTAGTGAGATCCAAAATACTGCCAATGCTTGGTGTACACAAAGGAGAAAAAACATTCAAAGAGGTAGCCCCACGAGAATCCTCGGTAGCAAACCCACAAACTCAAAATTAGCTTGAAAAGTTTACAAGTCTTTTTGTTTTTTAATTTGCATGGTAAAATCAGTAGACACCAAGAATTCGGGTAGGATTTTTGGCTTTTATGGCCACCATAGTATTTTGCATTTTCCACATCAGATCTCACCACATAGTTCTTTGCGCAGTCCACCCCTATAACCACCATGCCACAATCATTATAAACCTTTTACACCACTAAAAGAACCAAGAAAGGGAGACAATTTTACAAATTGATTGAATATTTTGTTGTATTTCAGTCAACAATTAAACACATTGTAATATATTTTGAATCAATCTATGAAAAAGGCATTTACAAATTTTGTGTCCTCTTTTATTTAATGGTTGTTCCTATTTATAATATTTTGATGCTTTTTCTTCTATGATAATACAATTATATATACTATATTAATCTCAAATAAATAACAAATACAGTACTAAAGAAATATACGAATATTAAAAAATTAAAAATGAATTCACGTTATCAAATGAATTTATGTTTATCAATGTTGTGAAATAATTAAAAAATTTAAATTCAGAATCTAAAACAAACACTTCTCAGCTTGTCTAGAAATTTGACAATACGAAAGCAGTTGCAACCATTTCAAAAACAATAATACTCATACATTTATCATTATATGAAAGCTTTAAAATAATTTCAAAAAAATAAAAAAATTCATATATTTACAATACTATTATATGAAAGCAGTTAAAACAATTTCAAAAATATTAACAATACTATTATATGAACGCAATTTAAACCATTTCCAAAACAACAAATTTATCAATATTATGAAACAATATTGTGAAATCTAATAAATTTGAAAAATATTGTGAAATCTGATAACAAAGAGGTAAATTTATCATTGTTGTTAAGTACGAGAAAAATCACAAATTAGGTGGTTGAAACAAATATTTCTTAGCTTTTCCAGTATCACTAGTAAGCATAGCGGATATATGTATCTCCACAATCTAATCACTGAAAGCATCATTATCCTCCTTATCATTTGTATTCATTGTACCCCTTCTACCTGCAAGGAAATTCTAATATTCCAATGCTCTATCATAGGGAAATTTATCCAACTGATACTATGACACATAAATTTTCAAACAATTTTCTAAATTTTTTTCAAGTTTGTTGTAGAGTTTAGATTTAATAAAATATAGTGCACTAAAAACCCTCTTATTTTCCACTAATCCTAAAATCATTGTTTGATATAATTCATATAAACAAAAACATTCACTAATAGTATCTTATAATACAGTACTTGGATACAATTTTTACCACAAATGTGCAATAGAACCAATCTTATGGATGTTACTCATAATTGATGTTTGCATAACCATTGTTCTTCCAAAATGTGATGATTATTGTTTCAAATGATCTTTTTTGAGTATACCTTTGATTTCAACATCATTGACTTCCACACTTTTATTGAAATGCTTAATAAGTATGAACATATATTTAATAAACAACTAATGTTTAGAATTGTATTCGGTACAAGTACCCTAAAATATAGGGTTAACCACACCCATGAACTCAAGCAACTCATCTCTCTCAAACTGTTCTCTTATCTACTTGTCAAATATTTTTCTATTTTTAACAAATTTATCTTAGTTTTATGTAAAACAACATGAAATCTATTGTGTGTTACAGGAACTTCTTCAACATCATTTACAACTATACTTGATTACCTTTCAAAACAATGAATAGGTATCAAATTTCCATGAATATTAATGCAAATATGATCATTGATTTCAAAATTCAAAAAGATTTTTGGATTGTTCATGTTTGTCAATGTATTTCAACTATCAAACAAGGGATATGTAAAACCTACTTTAAACACATATAACCTATCAATGATCATACATATTTGTTTTCTCATCCTCATAAAATCAATGATATAGACGGATATCTCTTGTGTAAGTTTAATAAAACTACTCATTTCTTGTAACATTGAAAGAATACCACATAACTTTAATAGGGTTTCAAATTCAATTAAACAAAACAATAAATATTTTGCCTTATTAATTGCCCTACGATTTGCATACATAAATCTTGTCAATGATTGATATTCTGTAAAAACTTTGTATACAGGTTGGTACAATTAAATCCACCTTGTATCCACATATTTTAACAATTTTTTCCTTCTGTAACTCCTAGTGCAAATTGTTGAAACTTTGTAAACCTTTTTGGATTGCAAGAAAAATAAGAATGTATCTCACGAATGAGGCCTTCCACTCTTACAAATTTTTTAAAAGTGCTCATACTTGTATATGCAAGATTCACTCTATGAGTCATGCAATGAATGGGTATCATATACGGAGCTACTATGGTTTGGAGATAAACACAAAGACCATTCTTATACCCTTGCATTATAGTAGCATCATCAGCTCCAATTTATATTAACTTTGAGGCTATATCTATATCATTCATTCTCGCAATATCCTTTAAACTAGTCACAACAACATTATAAATATTTTTGGTATTTGAACTTTCAACCATCTTATGTAATCCTAGCAAACTAGGTTACCTCACATGATTTTGAAATGTATACACATGCATGCAAATCTAGGATGTTTTTTCCACAACCATCACCTCATAAATAGAAAGTGAAATGAATCTAGCATGTTTTAATTTCTCCATCAGGTCCTCCTTCTCTACTAATGGTAGATATTTTTCCATTTTTCAACCACTTCGCCGTGACCAATGGGAACTAGGTAGTTTGTGCACATCAGCTAGTTGAAATAGGTGCTTACAATCAATAAAATCTGACATGGGTCTACCCTTCTTTAGAGTACTATATACAACAACAAACTGTAAACTTTTTGAAGCTAACATCATCTTATGAATTTTTTGAAATTGGGCTTCAATCGTTCCACCTTTCTCTACAAGATATTATTGTTGCTTTAAGTGATTGTCATAGTTTATTGCATATCTGACATGCATACATTATGATGCATCCTTCCACCTAACTTCTTTACTAATTTTACCATCACTTCCTATAACTTTTACATAATATTTGATAGCATGTTTTTCTATTGTATCTATCTTATTTTGCAACCTGTGTTCCTTACCTAGTTTTCAACATAAAATTTTGCATCTACATACATTTTCATCGACTTGGTTGTCCTTTGTTAGGATAGGCTCAATCCAGGAAATTTTTTCTTCCCATTAATTCTTAAATGCCCTTCCAATAGCCCATTTAGATACCTTTCTCTTTTTATTTTTTTTCTTGAAGATTCAAAAGAAGTTTGTAATGTATTTGATTTATCACTTTTATTTTCAACTAGCATATCATTTTGAGAAATATCTTCAAGTGCTTGTTGGATGTCATTGTTAAGAGAATTTTTATTAGAAGGCATCTCTTGATGAGGAATTTCTTCAAGTTGAGGCATATCAGGATCAATAGGGTACAATAAAAAAATATGATTCATATCATCATATGTTTTTATAGGATTTTATAGCATACAATACTATTCTTAGTTATTTTTTAATTTAACAAAATAAACTAACAAACAAAAATATGATTTATATCATCATGCAATATGGTTAGAGGCACATACTGCTAATTAACTATTTGAGGAAGAAAGCATTATTTTAAACAATCACAAAAAATACACCTAACTATTTAGTAGTAAAAAATCATTTGTACCTTGAATTTGCATAGATGTCGATGGCTTGTTGGATTTCAACATATGGCTAGATTAATTCAGGATACTCTTTTCAATAGGAGATTTGACCCCTTTTTTGCATTGTCAATAGGTGATATTTTACTTGTAAAGAAAATATTCTTCCATTTAGAAAAGTAATAAAATATTGAAGACATCTTACTTCTGTGAAGCCTCAAGATAATATTGTAAATAGAATAAAAATATGGTTGGTTGGTAGAAAATAAATACCTATTTTAAGCATGCTTTATTGTGAATTTTTAGTGTATGCAAATACCCTATTTTCTAGAGATAGCACCTATAACTAATAAGAGCATAAAACTAATCAATATAAAAATTCAAATTAGTGTAAAAAAATTATGTGTATGCAAAATACAATTAGAGATACAAATGTGGAAAAATATAATATTCTAGTACAAAATGGATAAGAAATAGAGAATCAAAATATCTTTAGAGAAACAGAGCATCACAATGTCCTTAGAGAAACAAAGCATTTACCTATTTATAATATTATAACAAAAAAACAGATCTCAATAAAAACAGAGAATCAAAGAGTTTTAACAAAAAGAGAAAAAATAAGGGAAAACATGGAGAACATAGCATTGAATTATTTTAGGTAAATGATAAAAAAATAGCAAAATAAAAACTACCAATTAGATGACAAAAAAAGATATATTATTACTACAACTGCTTCAACTCCTATTCTCTATAAAACCAAAAAACATAGGATCAAAGATTCACAATATCTAAAGAGAAACAGAGTACCTGGTGTAGGAAAAGGTTCAACTGATGGTCCAGGTGGATAAAGAGATCTGACGGTTGGTTTGGGTAGAAAAAGAGGTTCAAAATTTAGTTCTAATTTAAAAAGAGGTACGACAATCGGTACGGGTGGAAAAAGTAGTTTGGTAATCATTTTGGATGGGAAAAGAGGTTTGATAATTGGTCGGGATGGAAAAAGAGGTTCGAAAACCATTTCAAGTGGAAAAAAGTGGTTTGATAATTGATCTGGGTAGAAAAAGATGTTCAATAGTCGGTCCAAGAAAAAATAAGTTCGATAATCAGTTCAGGTGGAAAAGTATGTTTGATAGTCGATCTGAGCAAAAAAAGTGGTCCAATAGTTGGTTTGGGTGGGAAAAGATGTACGACAGTCCGTTCAAGTGGAAAAAGAGTTATGATAGTCAAACCAAGTGGTAAAAGAGGTATGAATGTTGGTTTAGATACACAACATGATCTGGATGTCAATCTAGGTACAGAATTGGCTTTGACTATCATTCTGAGTACAGAAAAGGGTTAGGTTTTGGTTTGAGTACAAAACAAGGTCTGGATTCCAGTCCGAGTACTTGGTATAAAATTAGGTTCAACTTTTATTTCGAGTATAGAAAAGGGTCTGATTTCAGTCCAAATAGAGTTTTGATCTAAATCGACTAGTTTTTGCACACGACTAAATTTCAGTAGAATTTTACAATAGATCTAATGTTTCAATTCATATTTTCACTTTGAAGGTTTTACTTTTCACTATATCTGCTCAATTTTCTAATATTTTTAATGTTTTAAATAAAAATGTATCTCTAGCGTGTTACTTATATAGAGTTGTATAGTTGGTGAATTTTATGGGAAAAGTTAAAAATAAAAAAAAAAATGGCAAAAATGATCCATGACTTAGGTAGGAGTGCTAGCAAATTTTTAAAAAAATATGTAATACTATTATCAACACATGACGAATCAACACCTAAAATTTTTTTGTCCTGAAAATTTTGGGTGAAATGGTCAACGTCGAGGGTCCCCTCAAATCATCAATTTACATTTTTAAAAATACTAATATTCACCCAATTTATGAATATTCGCCACTGTGCATAACCCTAAGTGCAAAAAACCTATCTTACAAAGGTGAAATTGTATAATTAGGGTTAGGGTTGAAATCGTACAATTGTACGATAAAATACAACAATTAAGGAATGAGTGCACAAGTGAATAGTTGCCTAGATTGAATGGTTGCCTGGTTGTATGATTGCTACTTGGGTTGTACGGTTTCTTGGATTGTATGATTCCTTACTAGGTTGTACAATTATATGGAGTGAACGGTTGTATGGTTGTATGATTATTGTTGGGTTGTACATTTGTTTCCTGTAGTGTACAGTTGTTAAGCTATTGTATAATTGGGAAACCTATTGTAAAGTTATTGTATTAAATAATTTCCTTAATCGAATTATTGCCCATTTGTTGTACGATTATGGTGTGGATGATCAAAGTGAATGGTTTTTAATTGATAATCTATGGAATAAGAAAAATTTAATTTGTATTGAGTCTTATTGGGGAGGTATTATGTGTGTTACTTGCATCATTTGGTATTAGATCCAAAATATCTTTGAGAAGTGGGGAGTGATACATACCTAAGAAGAGATGGCACAACAAGGAAGAGGAAGATCACGAGGATATTGAGTTATAGATATAGCTAAAATGATGAGAGGACTCATCGCTCAATTAGATACACTTGAAAATTCCTAAAGGAGAGGTATTCAAGTTGAATATGTAAGTGACAATGAAGAGGAGGAAATGGAAGTTCATAATGAAGAACAAGAAGGAGAATTCAATACTTCTCAAAGTGATTCCAATCAAAGCACCTGGGAAAAAGGTGAATCATTGAGAGGACAAGGTGGATTTGGTAGAGGAAGAGGACATAGTTTTATTGGAAAGTGCTATAGATGTTTTAAAGAAGGATACAAGGCATTTGAATGTCCTCAAGTATAACAACTTAGCAGGTATGGAAGGGAAGCTCATAATCAAGTTGTACAAGAATATGAAGACATAATTGCTTCATCGACACACATGGAAGAATCAAAGTAAGGAAAATTCCTTATGATAGATAGATTTATTAAAACCAGCAAAAGAGGTGCATGATCCTGAGCAAAGAAGAAACATGTTTAGGACAATTTGCAAATTAGGGAGAAAATATTGCAAGGTGATTATGGATAGTGCAAGAACAAATAACTTGGTATCAATAGAGATGGTGGAAAAAATTGGGTTGAAGAGAATGGAACGCCCAAATTCGTATAAGGTTTCATGGTTTCAAAAGGGACATAAAATTCTGGTAATGAAACAATATATGGTAGATCTCTAAATTAGCTCTTATAAGTATGTGGTTCTATGTGACATCATGTCGATGGATTCATGTCATGTCTTGTTGGGTAGACGATAGTAGTTTGATAAAAAGGTAGTGCATGATGGTAGGAAGAACACCTACACCATTAATAAGGATGGCAAGAGGTACACATAAAGTCCATTGAATAACAAGGGGAAATAAGTGAATAGTAGACCTACAGTGTGCTAGGCTACTGACAAGCAATATTTGAAAGGAAATAAGAAGATTTTTTTTTTGCTTTCATTGCTAAAACCATGGAAAAAAGGACAATGGAAAAGATGAATGATATTCCACATGGTGTAAAGCATTCATTGAGAGGATGTGCAAATATTCTTTCAAAATATAGGTTGCCATTTATAATGAGTATTGGTCATCACATAGATTTTAGTCTCAAATTAGACTTAAATGATAAGTTGATAATAATAAAGAATGAGGAAAGGGTAGAGGTAAGCAAAAAAAAAAGCATAGGGAAGAGATAAATAACCCAAGTCACTAGTAGTAAGGGTTATGAAACCAAGTTGAAGGGAGAAGAGTCAGTGTTGAAAGAGGTTGTGAAACAAGTGGAGAAAAATATGGATGCATGTAAGAGGCTAGGCATGGAAAAGAGGTCAATGGTCCAAGTCACCAATAGTAGTAACAATAAAGAAGATAGTGCAATGACTCCTACAATAGATAAGGAGAAATAGGAGAAAAGAAGTGATAAAGAGATAGTGGAGGAAGATGAACCTCATCAAGTCATTGTTGGCCATGACAAAGGCCATGTTGTCAAAATTAATAGTGATAATGGTACTTCAGAGTGTGATGAATAATATTTTATTGATGACCAAGGTCAGATTGGTGATGAAGATTTTAGATGCTTTGAAAGGCACACCGTAGGAACTAAATCCAAGTTGATGAGAAGAATGGGGTACAATGGCAAAGGTTTGGGGACATATAGGCAAGGTGTGAAAATAACCATAATGCTAAGGCCAAAGAATGAAGGCCTTGGGTATGCAAGTCTGATAGGAAGTAGTGGGACTAAATTTGTAAAAGGAGATAGTAGTATAGAAAATAAAGGTTTTATAATGGGTTGTTGTAGTTAGTGTGGAAGATTTGGATATATATCAACTAGTTGTTGGAACGTACATCCTTGTGGGAGTTGTGCAGGATGAAATAACTCCACATGCAAGTGTTGGCACTAAGAGGTAGTTGCCAATAAAGTGCATGTTGATTGTGGTTGGATGGATGTGTTGCTATGGAATAAAGTGAAACAAATGCTAAGTGCATTCTATAAGATGCAGTTTGATCCTCAGAGGAAGCCAATATGGGACAACGAAGTTGGCCTTGTGTAGAAACTAAATTAGAGTGGTAATAGATTGGAAGAACACTTCATGAGTTGGAGCTTATGAAATATTTTAATTACCAAATGAGTATGGTGTAGAGCATTCTCCCAACCTACCACTGTAGATGTTGAATTATCTTAGAGATGGAAGGCCAACTGCTTGGTCATTATGTAACTACTCTAAAAACTATAAATTGGTGTTTTGTCTTAAGGAGGGGTGACTCGGGAGAGGAAAGAAGAGAAAAGGATTTTAAAATTTTTAGCCTTGTATTCTTGAAGAAATAAATGAATAATATTTTGTTAAATAGCCTTGAGTCATTATTGTTGTTGAATGTTGAATAATAAATTTTATTGACCATTGTATTGCTGCTAAACGTGTTGTAGGTTATAGCGAATCACTATGAGCATAGGATACAAAAAACTGAATTGAGGCAAATAATATTTTTGAGAAAAAAACTTGTTCAAAAGGTTCAGGGACAGTTTTGGAGGTTCACGAATGAGGGCAATTAAAGGAACAAAGGAAGCCGTATAAAATTTTAGTAATAAAGAGGAGTAACCGTGAAGTAGAAAAATTGTTTGAACTATTTTCTAAAAGAGATAAAAATTAATAGGCCCTTCAAATGATAATATATTTTTAATACATTAATAGAAATATTTGGTTATGTGTTAGCAAGGAAACCTCCAAAAATGCACAAGAGAATATGGTTTTCCAATGATATTTTAATCACCATTCAATTAAAGTAAATAGTAAATTGTACAATAAGAAAAGGGATTGTCAAACTTCTCACATTAAGACTTGGAATGATTATTATTCAATTAGGGATGTCATACAACAACCAATTACATATTTGAACATGTTGGTAGTGATTATACAATTGAACGATGGAAAAATTAGTTAATTGTATGATGGTGAAGATTACCAAAGAAAATTAAATTGTACAATTATATGGTAGAGCAAATCATACAATGATGAAATATTATTCAATCAATTTTTTAGTGAGGGAACACTGATATACAATGCATGGTTTTACCAAGAAAATTGAACCATACAGTTGTGAGTGTATTTATGACTAAGCAAATCATACAATTGTGTAGTTGTGAGTTAATAGGAGCAATGTTGAATGTATAGCAAGAAGGAAATATTACCTTTGAATGGTGTGGAAGAATAGATTGAAAGCAACATAAAATATTAATTTGGAGTGCAACAAACCTATCTTACAAAGGTGAAATGGTATAATTAGGGTTAGGGTTGGAATCGTACAATTGTTCGATAAACTACAATAATTAAGGGGTGAGTGAACAAGTGAATGATTACCTGAATTGAATGGTTGTCTGGTTGTATGATTGCTACCTAGGTTATATGGTTTCTTGGATTGTATGATTCCTTGCTAGATTATACAATTATCTAGAGTGAACGGTTGTATGGTTGTTGCCTATACTGTGCAGTTGTTAAGCTATTGCATGATTGCCAAGTTGTACGATTGAAAAACCTATTGTACGTTTATTGTATTGAAAGATTTGCTAAATTGAACAATTTTCCATTTGATTGTACAATTAAGGTGTGGATGACCAAAATGAATGGTTGTTAATTTCTAAACTATGGAAGAAGAAAATATCAATTTGTATTGAGTCTTCTTGGGCATGTTTTGTGTGCATCATTATATATCTTTTTTTCATCTAGAGTTTGGTACGCTTGAGTTTTTATTCCACATTTAAATTTTTATTTCTAAAAATGTCTCTCATATATATATAGAGTTTATGCACGATTTTTTATTCCACATCTAAATTTTTATTCTAAAAATGTCTCTCCTATATATATATACAATTAGTTGTAATTTTTGTGATGTAGATACTCATTAAGATTAAAAAATTAGAAAATAAAAGGTGCTCTCATATATATATATATATATATATATATATATATATATATATATATATATATATATATATATATATATATATATATATATTTTTGTAATCTTTGTGATGGAAAGAAAATTGGAAAATAAAAGGTGCATCTCATGGAAATGTATTTTATTACTATATTAGAATTTGTTTATGTTTTAAGGAGTAAACTATGGATGTAAGTTTTTTATTAAACTTTACACAAGGTGTGTTAATAAAAGAGTTTAAAATATTTAAGTTATAACATTAAGTTAAAGGACAAAACTAAAAACAAACATAAAGATAGTTTTTAAGAATGTACAATTTAATATTGTATTAGAAGTTATTCATGCTTTCATTCTTTAATGGGTAGGGCTATTTCCTTTATCTTCTTAGCTTCATATGAGGACAAAAGTAGAGTAGCATTAAAAAAAAATAGTGTATTCAGGTTTTAATGTCATAACATTGATATTTATAAGTTCGGGATTAAAAATCATAAACATTTAGTTTATTCAGGTTATAACATTGATATTTATAAGGTGAGGATTAAAACTAATTTAAAAAACAAAGGAAAAAGTAGAAAATAAGGATATAGATATATTTTATAAGAATTTATTTATGCTTTAATGGGTAGTATGACTATTTATTTTATTTATTTAGCTTCATATGAAGCACACAAGTATTGATTATAGACATTTGGTTTATTCAGGTTGTAACATTAATATTTACAAAGTAATGGATTATAAAATGATTATAAAGATAAATTAGGTTGGGATTCTAGATACTGCAAGCTAAAGACCATGTATTAATATTTGTCTTGGTAGTGTTTTCAAAAAATTCTTTCAGTATTATTAGTTAATTTTTTTTTTGGTAAATAAAGGTCTTCATTAATTATCGGGTTTTGCAGGTTAGCCCAAAACCTATTACAATATCCAGACTTCTTCTGATATTGTAGATCCTAGTCATCCTTGAAAATTTCTTACCAAAAATTGTGTTGAATCCCCTACAACACCTTACTAACAAAGCACACCCATACCTAAACATAACTGTAAACATTACTTACATTGACAGGAATTAAAGTTTGGAACTTTGCACTTGTGAAACCTGTTGCTTGCCCATTTCCTATTCTCTGTCGAAATCTTCCAAGGCTTACACCCTGTTACTTTCATTTCCAATTTGGTATGATTTAGAGGGAAACCCCATAGTTATTACCAGCTCCATGGGGAAAGAACACCCATTCATCTTTCTCCTTAACGAGTAGGTTTCTTTTCATGACTAATAATGTTTTCCACTTCATGTGGCACACCTTGTGTCCATGTCATCAAACTACCAACATCAACACCTATGTTGGCTAATTTGTCAGCTGACCTATTGGCCTCACGGTACACATGACAAACCCTTCTATTCTATCTTGCCGCAAAAATGATTCTCACATCATGGATGACTCCCTCGATTCTCCATGGAGTTTTTTTGCCATTGGTTAATAGGTTGATGATGTTCATAGAATCACCTTCAATCATCAAGTTACCTTGAGTTGCTTGGGCTACTTGCAACCCTCTCCAAAGGGCTCTAGCTTCTACTTCATTATTAGTTCTGATTCCCAATGGTTCAACGAAGGCCTTGACCAGATTTCCTTGATGATCCCTAATTATTCCTCCAGCTCCAGCTCTTCCCGGGTTCTCTTTGGCTGCACCATAAAAATTTAGTTTAAACCAACCCTAGGGGGGTGGCTCCCAAGAAATCCCATTTTTGGGATTGGGAAAATGAATAGAAGGTTTGTCCTTTTTTTTTAAATAAAGGCGTAAAAATTTATTGATAAAAAATCTAGATTACAAAGTACAGATGAGCCCCCACCCAGGACTCAAATAAGCAACAAGATAGGCTAAATCACCAGACAAGGTCAACTCCCAAAGAAAACCAAAAAAACAAAACACATTAAGTCTGAACATCCTTATGGATCAACTCCCGTAGGTGTTGAGAATCCCTAGACGAGAGACTCTCCCAGTTATCAATACTCTAAGTATCCAATAGCTCAGAAGCCCTTTTGGCCAGGTAATCAGCAACCCCATTCCATTCCCTTGGAATGTGCACAAAGGATATAAATTCAAACTCTTCACTCATTCTGAGAATCTAAATGGTCACAGAGGCCAACTGCAAATTAACATCCTACACTCTTTTGCCATTTAAAATATTAACCAAAATTTGAGAGTCAGACTCACAAAGAATCCTGCGCCAGCCAAGATAAAACCCCCTTTGCAAGGCCTCAAGTATCGCCAGAGCTTCCATAAGATTGTTGGAGTGAACACCTTTATAAATGGAAAAGAAAAAACTGACCACGCCAGCAAAATCTCTCCCAACACCACCAATTCTAGCATGTCCAGGATTGCCCCTGGATGACCCATTAGTATTAATTTTTAAAACTCCTCTAGGGGGCAGTATCCATCTACCCTCTCTCCTAACCTTCTTGCTAAGCTGAGGAATCCTACTAGGGCTAGAATAATTCACACCAACCCCAAACAAACCAAGGGCCTGTCATACCTTCTCCTCCCTAGAGTCCAAATGGGGGTCCACATCACATTTACTATGGATAGTTTCTTGAACCATACACAGTATCCTTTGCTAGATATGTTGAATAGCCAAATGACTTCCCTCAAAAATGCAATGGTTTTGTTCGAGCCAAATCTTCCAGATGATGCAGGAAGGGTCCAAATTCCAAGCCACTTGGAGGAAGGGGGCCTTGGCTGGAGGTCTGCCCAGACTACTCCAAAACTCCACCAGGGAGAGCACATGAAAACAAGGATGGTTCCAAGCACTCCACCAACGATGCCAAATGTCTCTGGCAAGGGAGCATTGGAAAAATAAATGAGAAGAGTCATCCTCATTCTTACCACAAAGGACACATAAAGAGGGACCCTGAAATCCCCTCTTCCTCAAGTTATCCTAAGTGAGGCATTTATTACGAGCTACTAGCCAAAGAAAAAAGTTACATTTTGGCCAAGCAAATCTATTCCACACCTTTTTCCACCATGTGACAGGGAGACTCCCAAAATTTTGCTTATCAAGAACTTGATAACCATAGGCTACATAGTAGGTTCCCTTGGGATTAGGGTTCCAAGCCAGAATGTCTTTATCCCTCAATGAAGAACAATACCTCCCTATAAGAATAAAAGCCAGCACATCTCTATCCTCGGCCAATCCCCCTTGGGGCCATTCCTGCGGATCTTTCCATTTGTACATCTCCATATTTCCAAAATACTAGATTTTTTTTAAGTCCTCCACATGAGACCAGCCCGCTTCCAAGAAAAAAATGCTTAGGGAATGTAACCTAGGATATTGAGTCAAGATAGGAGGGTGGCCATCCCAAGAATCCTCCCAAAAAAGAACATCTGATCCCCGATTGCAAATCCAGAACAAACCCTGCTTAATTAAATTAGCTCCTCTTTTCAAAGTGTCCCAGATAACAGAACATTTCCCAACCAAACTGGCTCTAGGGATATCTGCCTCAAAAATACCTCTCAAGTATTTATAAGATAATATTTTAGCCCAAATCTGATCTTGAGAGGTACACCATCTCCAATAAAGTTTTGCAGCCAAAGCCTACCCAGAAAGAGTTTTCGGTCGCAACCCAAGGCCTCCCTCTTGAACTGGCCTAAAAATGGAATCCCATCTAACCAAACTCCATTTAGATTGATCAAGTTTTCCAGACCACAAAAATTGTCTTGACAAAGCATCCATGTCCTTGATGAAATGAGAAGGAGCTGTTTGCACAAAACATCTGTAAATGGGTAAAGCTTGAATAATAGATTTTAAAAGCAATACTCTACCTGCAGAGGATAGCCATCTGATAGTCCAGTGATTTACCTTCCTTCTAAACTTATCAAGTATAGACTGCCAAGAAGATCTAGGCAGAGGATGAGATGAAATCGGTATCCCAAGATAAATGAAGGGGGGAGTCCCGACCTAGAATCTTAGAATGCGATTAATCCTAGCTTGAATAAGAGGGGGGGCATTGAAGAAGAAAATAAAGGACTTGTCCTTATTAATCACCTATCCAGAAGCACCAAGATATATGTCAAGATACTGTCTAATGTTTCTAGCTTCCTTGATAGTGGCAACTCCCAACAAAGCAGTATCATCAACAAATTAAAGGTGGAAAAGAGGAGGCAAACTATTATCCCACTTCCACCCCTGAATGAGACCATGCCTGACCTGAGACTTGAGTAATTTGCCCAACCCTTCTGCCATAATGATAAAAAAATAAGGAGATAGAGGATATCCTTGCCTCAATCCCCTTGAGGCCTCAAATAGCTTCGATGTCTCATTATTAACAAGAATAGAGAATGAGGAAGAAGAAATACAGCTCATCACCCATCTAATCCATTCCTCCTCAAAGCCAAAAGTAGCAAGAAATTTTTGAAGAAAGGACCATCTAACTCTATCATAGGATTTTTCCATGTCCAACTTAATGAACATAGTTTTCTCCTTAGAAGTTTCCATTGAGTGAATAGCTTCTGTAGCAATAACAACCCCATCCATGATTTGTCGGCCAACAACAAACCCACCTTGCTCCTCAAAGATGATTTTGCTCAACCATATCTTTAGCCTCTCAGCAATAATTTTTGTGATGATCTTATATACAACATTATAGAGAGCAATAGGCCTGAACATATCCAGGGAATTCGCTCCCTCTTTCTTGGGAATAAGCACCACAAAGGTAGCATTTAGGGCCCTTAGCATCTGTTTGTTCTTTTGGGACTCACGGACCACCTCCAAAAGGTCAAATTTGATTAACTCCCAAAACTCTTGATAAAACTCAATCGGGAATCCATCCGGACCTGGGGCTTTCCCCTTTTTCATCTTGAATACAACACTTTTCAGCTCCTCAAGGGAAATTAGACCCATCAAGTGCTCATTCATCTCTCTAGAAACAATCGAGGGAATACAATTTAGAATAAATTTTTCTTCCTCATCATCTGAGAGGGCATCCTCCTTGAAGAGAGAGGAAAAATACCTCTTAGTCTCTTCTGAAATATCCCTGAAAGAAGAAAGTAGGGCACCCTGAGAATTAACAAGAGAGGTAATTAGGTTACCATTACGATGAGCCTTAACAGAGTTATAAAATAAGGTTGTGTTCCTATCCCCTTCCTGAAGCCAATCTACTCGAGCTTTTTGTTTCCAAAAAAATTCTTCCCTTAGTTCCCATTTAGCAAGGTCTTTTACAGCCTCAGATTCCTCAACAAGAAGCTCCTCTGTGAGTCCCTAATCTCTAATCTTCCTTGAGGCTTCTTCCACCCTCCTAAGAGCTGCTAGCTTAGCCAAGGAAAGGTTCCCAAAATTTAGTCTATTCCATCTCTTCAATTTATGCTTAACAAATTGAAGCCGCTTCATAAAGGAGTACATAGCGGTGCCATGAGGAGGTTTGCCATTAGTCCACCAGCCTCGCATGAAATCATGAAGCTTAGGATATCACAGCCACATAAGTTGAAACTTAAATGAGGGATTCTTTTTTAGCCCTAACTCTAGAGCAGAGAGTTTGATAGGCCAATGATCAGATCCTCTACCCTCCAGAATCATAGAACTAGCGCTTCTATTATTGCCAATCCAAAAACTAGAGATCAAAAACCTATCCAGTCTCTCTGAAATGGAATATTCCCCACATCTTCTATTATGCCAGGTAAATATCCCATTATTCGGCTTGATGTCAACCAAGTTCAAGGCCCGGATATGAGCATTGAAGACAGAAGAAAAAGGCTCAAGACGATCAATCCCACCACGTTTTTCCTCCAGACAAGTGATAGAATTGAAGTCTCTAGCCAAAATCCATGGGTATAGGGGAGCCATACTTCTCACAAAGCCAATGTCCCATAAATTCACTTTACCATTGTAATCAATAGGAGCATGCACGTTTGTAAGTAGGATGGTCTCACTAGATTCATTATCATGCCTGATCATCTAAATAGACCACCTGCTAGAAATCTAGGTAAGAGGAGAGATCTTAACTGGATCCCATAAACAAGCAAGGCTACCAAAGATATCCACATGCACCAATACCCTAACATTGCCCCTTTCTCCACAACTTGGGAGAAATATTGAACAAACTATCAATAGCTAATTTAGTCTCCTAAATAAAAACCACATCCGGAGAATGAACATGAATCAAATCATGAACTTTTTGTCTGGGGATGCTGTTCAAACCCCTTACATTCCATGAAAGTATAATCATTTTTGGGGGTTATAAAAATGGGAGTCCAATGTTCTCACCAAACTTGACTCTACCAAAGTCTCCCCCATTAACTTAATTTTATCCTGGTATTTCTTTCGACCCACCTTCATATTCTTATCTGAAGCATTTTTTTTAATTATTTTATGTTGCAATCCCAGCATCATAGGAGTTTTACAGTCCATGGATGACTACACTAGTTCCTGGGTAGGAGAGGGCATATCTAAATCTATGCCATTTTCTAAGATCACTTCCAGGGCTAGGGCCAACCATATCACCTATACTCGGAACCAAAGCCCTTTGTTCTTCATTTAAACCCCCTATATCTGGTTCCCTTGGTTCCACCTCATGAAGAGACAACTGATTTGGTCCTGTTATATCTATAACAGGTAGTGATGTTTCAGGTATCTTCACACACTGATCAAGATTCTCTAGAATTTCAAAACGGTTGAGCTAAGCATCTGGCTGGTTATCCTTAATGACTCTTTTTGCCTTTCTTCCTTTGTTCCGAGGTTTTACCGTAACAAAGCCTTCCTTATCCTGATCCCCCTCCTTTATCGGGGCTTTTCCTTTATCCATATTTTGTACAGCTCGAGAGGGCCCATGATTTGAAGCCATAGGCAGGACAAACTTAGGGCATTTTCTTTGTAAGTGGCCATATTCATGGCAAATTCGGCAACGAAATGGAAGAGCTTCATAGTCAAGTTTTTGAACCCATGTGGTTGATCCGAACTATATTTCAATAGAATATGGAATAGGATTGTTTAAATCAATTTCAACACAGATACTGGAAACAGAGATTACCTTTTTATCCAGCGTCTGTCGTGATGGCCCAACCGACTTCCTAATTAGAAGGGCAATCATATGCAAGATGTCATTTCTCCAAAATTCCAATGGGAGCCACAGAAGCCAAACCCACACCGAAACCCATGACGGCCGCTCCTCTAATGGGTTGAAATCCACATGCCAGGGTTTAAGAAAGAGTCCCACTTGGTTACAAAAATAGGGACCTCCTTAAAATGCTTTGTTACAATCCACAAGACAAGAAAAAACCACCATAAAATAGCTGTTTGCACTCAGCATCACCTCCACATCACCTTCAAGGTTCCAAGTCTTCCTAACCCAAGCCTCCACAAAGGGAAGAGAAATTTGGATGCCCATAAATTTACCAATAAGCACATGTTTGGTTAAATACTCCACATCTTCTACCATCGAGTTTGGTTGAACCACTAGAACCAGCCTGGCTTCACATCGTTCCAAACATCCATTGTTCTTTAACAAGCGATTCTTGGCATGCAATGGGAAATCTTGTTCCTTCCAATAATTTTTAAAAGAAATACCAGCCCTAGCATGCACACTCTATGATGGACTTGATGCCATCACTACATTCCTCTAGTTGTTCATACCTCCTCCAAAAACTGCTGCCATCCCCGCAGAGCCCACCAGATAGGTCTCAAAAAAATTCTAGCAAAGTAGCTGAAGGTTTGTCCTCAATACCTAAGGCCCGAGCTAATTGTTTTTCTTGGGGAAGAATTGAGTGGTTCTCATCCACTAAGGTGCTAAGGTTTTCTTTCACAAAGACAATAATCCTATTGAGGATGGTTTTTGGGTTGTGAATGGTATCCTTAAAGGCTCTATGGTTCCTTTCTAGCCAAATCTGCCAGATAAAATTATGCCAACAAATTTTCCATAGGTACTTAATTTTTAGGCTAACAAAATGTTGAGGCCATTGATGGAACACTTCGGATATTAGAGCAGGCTTAACCCACAAGATCCTAAAGTCTTGGAAAAGTTCATCTAGGATGGACTCCGCTACCGGAAACTCCAGAAACAAGTGTTGGGTTGTCTCCCATCCTGCCCTGCACATGTAGCAACGGTTAGCAATAACCATACCTTTGGATAACATATTTTCCATAGTGAGGATTTTTCCTTGAATCACTAGCCATGAAAAAAAGGATATTTTAGGAATTAAGCCTTTGATCCAAACCAAACTCGGTTGAAATTGTTGACCTTCCACATTGAGAAGCAAATTATAGGCAGAATTAACTGTGAAGTCACCACTTTCAATCTCAGCCCAAACAATGTGATCTTCATCCTCTCCAGAGGGAATAATTTGCTAAGTTAAAATATTATAAAGCTCTTCAGACTCTGCTTCAAAACCTTGTACTCTGATGTGTTTCCACCTGTTGATATTTATATCCTGCCACATATAATTTGCAACTTTCTTCCCAATATGCTACTCCCTATGCTCTTGAATCCTAGCTAAATGAGGATTCTGGGATAACTCCTCAGCTCTCACCCACCGATCCTTCCAAAAGTCTATTTTTTGCCCATTTCCTAGAATCCATCTAAGACCTTTCTTGACAAGATCCCTACTCGTGAGGATTGCCTTCCAAAAAGCAGACCCCCTACTTGCTAAGTTGTCATTAAGGAAGTTCACACCTTGGAGGTATTTCCTCCTAACTATGGAAGTCCATTCATTATCGACCTTAGTCAATAATCGCCATGGTTGTTTGGCTAACAGAGCTGTATTAAGATGAGCAACTCTCATCAATCCTAACCCCCCATCAGCTTTAGGTTTGCAAACCTTGTTCCAACCTACTAAATGGATCCTTTTCTTATCCTCAGTCCCTGACCAAAGAAATTTTTTTTGAAGCTGCTCAATTTTGTGATACACCTTACTGGGAGCTCTAAAGACTGATAGGAAGTAAACAGGTATACTTTGAAGTGAATCCATAGTTAAAATTGCTTTGCCTACTTGAGATAACAGATGTCCTTTCCAACTTGCTAGATTTTTTTGGATCCTCTCCAGAACTATGTTCCACATTGATCCTTCAGGTTTCCTCGTAAATAGGGGAAGACCTAAATAGGAGGTGGGAAGGGATGCAATCTGACATTCCATGATCCTTCCTATGATGTTTTGCCTAGGAATGAGGGTATTGATGAAATAAAGTTTGCTCTTATCAAAATTCACTTTCTGTCCAACCGCTTCTTCATACATTATGAGAATATTTTTAATCCTTCTTGCCTCAACCACAGAAGCAAAAGTCAGTAGCAATGTATCATCAACAAATTGCTGATGTGTCATTGGGGTAGTTAGCGACGTGGCCTTGATACCTAATATGAGTCCAGCTACCACTGCTGCCTTAATGGTTCTTCCCAAGGCCTCAGCTACAATGATGAACAACATAGGACTTATGGGATCTCCTTGTATTAGACCACATTTGCTTTGAAAAAAACCTACAGTAGACCCATTAAACAAAACTGAAAAACAAGGCTTAGAAATAGACTCTCTTATTAACTTGACCCATTTCATGTTGAAGCCAAATTTTAATAAAACTGCCTCTAGGAATTCCCAATTTATCCTATCATAAGCTTTGTTCATGTCTAACTTTAAAGCCATGACTTCTTTTTTGGTCTGAGTGGCTGTATGAAGAGCCTCATGAACAACAATAACTCCATCTAAGATTGATATTCCTTGTACATAACTTCCTTGACTTGGATAAATGATAACCAGTAGAAATTTCTTCAAACGGTTGGCTAAAACTTTGGATAGAATTTTATAAGATATATTACACAGGCTAACCGGCCTAAAGTTAGCCATAGTATTTGGGTTTAGACCTTTAGGGATCAAAGCAATGAAATTTGAATTGAAACACCTTGGAATATGATTTGAACTTTGGAACTCCTTGAATGCAGCAATAACTTCTGCTCCAACAATATCCCAACAAAATTGGAGAAACCATGATGAAAACCCATCCTGCCCAGGAGCTTTGTTCGGATCCATGTTAAACAAAGCCTCCTTGATCTCTTCATCTAAAAAAGCTGTTGTAAGAGACTCGTTAATCATTTCATCAATGAGTTGTGGAATGAATTGAAGGAGAGAGTCCTTTGCTTGGGCATTACAAGCCCGTTCTTCACCCAATAATGAACTGAAAAAATTAATAGCCTCGTCCCTGATCTCCTAAATGTTTTGAGTTGAGGATCCATCCACCTTAGTTAAATTTCTAATATTATTGTTGCTTCTATTGCTCAATGTGGTAACATGGAAAATTTTTGAATTAGAGTCCCATTCCTTTAGCCATAATGCCCTTGATTTCTGCCTCCAATACATCTCTTCATAAGCTAAAATATTATAAAACTCACAAAGGGTTTCCTTCTCTTTAGTCCTTGTCGCCTCATCATAAGTTCCATTTTGGATTTTGCTTTCTATTATTTTCAGTTTTTCCCCCACTGCTCCCTTATTCTCAAAAATATTTCCAAAGACTTATTTATTCCATATTCTAAGGTTGTTTTTCACCATCTTAAGTTTTTGAGATAGTTTGAAGGAAGCACTTCCCTGGATAGGTTGACGCCACCATTCCTCTATTCGTTTCTTGAAGTCCGGATGTTTAACCCACATTGACAAAAATCTGAATGGCTTTTTAAAGGAGTTATCCTAAAATGCCTCCCATAGAATAAGATTATGGTCTGAAGCGCATTTAAGAAGGGCTTGTAATGCTAAATCACCAAACATTGTTGTAGCT
Source organism: Wollemia nobilis (assembly GCA_028583015.1). Lineage (NCBI taxonomy): Eukaryota > Viridiplantae > Streptophyta > Pinopsida > Araucariales > Araucariaceae > Wollemia > Wollemia nobilis. The sequence continues at coordinate 1,899,273 of JAQPPZ010017259.1, read as the reverse complement.
TCCTTGGATAAAAAAAACCTGTCCAACCTTTCTTGAATTAGCTGACTTCCCATACTCTTGTTACTCCATGTAAATTTGGCTCATTTTAGTCTTACATCCATCAATTCATTTGTGTTAATGAATTCATTGAAGTCCTCCATGCTCCTTGAGGGTAACCCAGATCCTACCTTATTATCAGATGGGTAAAGGGGGGTATTGAAATATCCCCTAATCACCCAAGGAATGCCTTTAAAAACTTGGCTCAAATACCCCAAAAAATCCCACAATTCAGATCTCCCTTGGACAGAGGTGGGGGCATAAACATTTGACATAATATAATTCTTATTAGTATCAAAATCATGAAATAATACGCTTAAGACTCTTTCATTTGCCTGAATAATACTTCCTTCTATTTTAATAGGATCCCATAAGATCATGAGGCCCCCAGATGCTCCTCTCACCTATTGAAAGGCCACTTACCCTTGCTTCCAAATCCTTCTAGCTATAAGTACTGATTGTGCCGCATCTATTTTGGTTTCTTGAAGAAAAATGATAGTAGGATTCCAATCCTTCTTTATAGACTTCACCATCCTTTGTTTTGGTGGGTCGTTTAGGCCTCTCACATTCCATGAGAGAACATTCATTTAGACTGTTTGATATTTTTTCCTCGCCCCCTTCCCTAATCTAAAGGGGGTTTGTCAATTTTGCTATTATCTTGGCTAGGAATAGCTTGCTGTAACAATGTTCTTTGCTTCCTATTTGCAATTTCTTCATTGATTCTCATTCTATAGTGCTTTGCTATAGATATTCTCCCTTTCTTTCTTTCACTTCCATAATCTATCAGAGGCTTGGTAGTGCTTCTAGTCTATTTTGGACTGAAATGATGGGGCATATACTGTGATAGTCTAGGGCTTGAACCTTCTTCCTCATTTTGAGGGTTTTAAATTCCCTCTTCATCCTCAGCCTTGTTTTGGTTCACCTCTCCTATCTGGTTCCTAAATAGGGGGCTTTCCTTCAAGGAATATTTTACCATTGGGCTCATTTGATAAGGGATAATTTGCTCCACTACCGGATTAGGAGCTACATTCCTGGCTCTTATTTCTACAACTTCGACTCTTGACTCTATTTTTTCCATGTTTAAACTATAATGACCTGGCAATTTTTCTTCATTTTGAGCATAGATTTTGGGGCTTTTTGTCATAGCTGTGGATGGTCCCAATTTGGATGGGGAGTCTAGAGTTTTAGGAAACTTGACACTAATGGTATCATCCTTACAGTTTTCTTTTTCAACTTCTAGATTTTCTAGGATTTCAAACATGTTCAAGTTGGGATCTTTATTACATACCTTATGATATTTGCCTCCCTCATTATGTTGCTTTCCTTTCTCCTAGATTTTTTCCAGTTCTATGTTGGCTTGGTCAGCCTGGTTATTCTTAACTTGTTTGTATCCTTCCAAGTTAAGACGCGATCCTTGAAACTTTGGGATCCCTCTCCCATTAGCTTTCCCCAAAAAACCTTCACTCGTGGCTTCCTTTTTTGTAGTTATTGTCATACATTGGGCTTGAATGTGGCCTTGGGTTTTGCACACGCTACAAAATACCGACTTGTTCTCATACTCCATAGGCTGAATCCTTAGAAACTCTCCATATGCTAGTTCCACCTGAGAAGGTAGATCAGAATCCAAGTTTGCATTTATACAGATCCTGGCATGCGTCAGTCTAGTCCTTGCCCAGGTTTAATGGTCTATTGCCATGAGCTCTCCTATCGTCTTTGCTATGCCACTAAGCCAGTACTCATTAACAAACTAGGCTGGGAGGTTTGGTAAGCGAACCCAAATGGGTGCTATATTAATGTTTTGCTTCTCAAGGTTGAAATCCTCCCCCCACTTCCTCAGAAAGAGGCTACGCCTTCCTAGAAACTAGGGTCCTCCTGTCAAGATGTGCTCTGCATCATCTTTGTTGTTGAGTCTTATCATAAAAAAACCTCTTGACATGGCTATGATTTCTAAGCTTCCTAAAGTTTTCCACTTTGTCGCGGCCCATGAGCGAATAGTCTCAATGTCCGACCTTCCTCCCAAAAACTTGCCAACTAAGGATGATGCCTCCATATCCAAGAATCTTTCCATAATCTCCACTGGCGCAATTAACCTTTTATTGTTTGGTATTAGGGGTGGTAGTTCACTGACTGGCTCCTTATTTTTCCCTTTCAGCATTTCCAAAAAATTTGGGCCCTTGTTTCCAGCTCCCAAACCCCAGTGGGACCCTTTATCTGAGGGTTTATCTGGAGGATCTATACCTTTAGCCTTTTCGAACTGAGCTGATAGGAAATCCTTTTCCTTTCCAACTATAGCATTATGCCCTGCCTCTGGATCTTCTCCTTCCGTTGGTTCAAAATTTTTGCCTGTCGTTTTTGCTCCTCCTCCGCTTCCTCCACCGCTCCTCATCTCTCCCTTGCTTCCTCCACCGCTCTTATTAGTTAAATTTTTAGATTAGATGTATTATATTGAAATTAAAATTAATTTATATTTAAATTTTATGATTTCAAGGAAAATAGTACCAAGCATCCATTGCACTAGGGTACAACAACAAATTGAAAGGTTAAGTGCACAATATGTAGACAAAATACCTTATGCATATATAAACGTTTTCTTTTTTCTTTTTCTTTTAACTAATAGTAAATATAATTTCCTTATTAGTTACAATGAAATCATCCTATACATATATACATGTTCATGGTTATTCATAAATTTATTTTGATTTTAAATTTATTTTGCATTAGTTTATATTTATATAAGTTGTTATTTATTACTAGAGTTTTATTCAATAACTAGTGAGATCGCTTGTGAAATGGTGTAAGAAATGGTAGATTTAAGTTTATTGTAATTTTTTTATAGATGGACTTTAAACAATTTGTGCACTTCAAATTTTTATGAAAATGGTTGATGTTTTAGATAAGTGGGATATTGTAATAAAATTTATAACACATAATTTGATACCTTAAAATTAATGTGTATTATCCATAAATTGTATCAACTTTAAATGTCTATTTATTAGACATAGATTTTATTCTATTAATTGTTTAAAGTGTATTGTCCATAATTTGTATAGTCTTAAAATGTCTATTAGATAGATAATATTCTATTAATTATTTTTTTTGTTTTATAATTGTTTAATGTATTGTCATTATACAGTCTTTTTCTAAATATTTATATTCTAAAGACACTCATCTAGAGTTTTTATATGCTTGAGTTTTTATTTTGCATTTAGATCATTATTCTAAAAATCTCTCTTTCTCTCTCTCTCTCTATATGTGTGTACCTATTTACAACCATCCATTCTTCTGTTAATGGTTATAACTTTTATGATGTACATACTTATTAAAAATGAAAAAATAAAAAAATATGGGCAAAAATAAAAAAATAATTGGGTAGAACAAATATGGAAATATAAATTTTTATTATATAAGAATTTATTGATGCTTTAATGTTAGGAATTTTTCTTTTATCTCATTAGTTTCTTATGAAGCATGCAAGTAGAGTACAAATTACACACATCTATTTAGGTTGTAACATTGATATTTGAGTGGACAAATAAAAAAAAATTAAAAATGAAACTAGAAAACAAGGACATATTTTATAAAAATGTAATCTGTTATTTTATTAAATTTCATGCTTTAATATGTAGAGATATTAGGTCCGAGGTGTATACCAATTGGTTCATCCAGGACCCCATAAGGGGGCGAAGGTCCAAGGTTCAAATCTCGGGCCTCGTCGGATTGAACGCTTGTCCCTTTCCTGGTGCTTTCAGTGGCGTAAAAGGTTTAAAATGATTATGGCATGGTGGTTATAGGGGCTGGACTGCGTGAAGATCTGTGTGGCGGCTTCTAGGGTGGATAGCGCAGAATACTGTGGTGACCATAAAAGCTGGATAGCCTGCTCGGATTTGTGGCGGCTACCGATTCCACCATGTAAATTCAAAAAAATATATATATATGTAGAGATATTTATATTATTTACTTAGCTTTGTATGAAGCACAAAAGCAGAGTACAAATTTTAGACATTTAATCTGTTCAGGTTATAACATTGATATATATAAGTGTAGGATTAAAAATTGATTTTAAATATAAAGATAAACCAAAAAAAAGACAAGGTATGTTTAATGGAAAAGCAATTTATTATTGTGTTAGAATCCATTTATGCTTTAATGTGCAAGGAAATTTATTTTTTTATTTTTATTTTTAACTAAACTTCATACGAAGCACACAAGAAGTGTATGAATTATAGACAACTGGTCTACTCAGGTTGTAAAGATAAGTTAAAGCTAGGATTCTATTTATTGCAAGCCATCAGACCACATATTTCCTATGGTAATAGTTTTTAATTTACATCAAATATTTATTTTTAAATTTTTAGAATGTATGTATTATATTTAACTGAAATTAGTTAGTATTTAAACTGAGGGCTACATGGAAAGCATCGCCAAGCATGGAATCCATTAGGATATATGGGAATAAATTGAAATTCCAAGTAGATAGCCTACTATGATATTAGGCTAGTGCATTATATGTAATAGATATAAATAGATTTTTTTTAATTGACTATAAAGATACTTGCCTTATAGTGAAATCATCCTATTTACCTCTACATACCTTGATTTTCAAGATTATTAATAAAGTTATGGGTTTTTTTGCTAGATAATAAGGGGTTGTACTAAGTCCCCCACTCTTGAAAAATTACAAATCTCTTATTTAGAGCTTGAGAGCTTAAAAATAGATACACTTCTCATCTCAATTGAGATGCTATAGCTAAAAACCTACATAATTTTACATAAAATGTCTGAATTATTGATTTTCATTTTTTGGATCTTTTCAATGTTTTGTATGAATGCAAATATTCCAAAATTCAACATCCTTCTTGATATTTTTCTATAGTAGTCTTCACAATACCAAAAGGTCATCTCTACAATATATGCATTGCATATTAGTAGAGTAATATTTCCAAAAAATCGTACTATCATAGTCTACTTTACCAAATCTAGATTACTAGTTTCCTTCCTAAAACACATGTGCAACCACAAAATTTATAATGAATAGCTTATATGAAAACATATTATTATTTGATTCAAGCAATCGATATTTTCTTATCAACTTCAATTAAACTTACTATTCCTCTAACCATGGAAAAGAGAATTTAACTTCATCATCCTCAATAAAAACCCTTATATTGGCTATCTTTATTTCCTTCCCTTAATGTATGTGTAAAATTGACTTCTTCAAACTCTTTAACAAGATCTTAAATTTTTATAATTATTTCTTGTATGTTCCATGGAGCCTTTGCTTTCCTAAAAATTTTATTTATTACTATGAGAGAATCACCTTCCATCCATACTATGTTCCATTTTATTTGTTTGTATATTTTTAACCCTTCTAAAGTTGCCCAAGCTTCAACTTCATTATTTGTCTTAAATCCACTATTGAAAATGTAATGAGAAAAAATCTCTCCTCTATTATTCCTAATTATTCCTCCTCCTATTGGTCCTGGATTATGCTCCATAAAAATTTAATTTAACCAACTCCACATCTGGCGGTTTCCACTTTGTATTCTTTGTCTTCTTTTTGCTTCTCTTGTATCCAACATCATACTTCCATTTAATGACTTGAATCCATATATCAAGGCTATTTACTTCCAAATTAGGGACTAGGTGAGTTGATAGGGTTGGTTTAGACTCCTCTATGGCTAAACATATATATTATTTAAAATTATCTCTAAACTACATTCATTTCCTTTAAATATTCTTCTATTCCTTTCTAGCCTTATAGTCCAAAGTATTGTATCTTTTGATTCTATAAAGTCTCACTTTTATAAGTTCTCTACCATTACTTTAACTAATATTCAATTATGCTATCCATCACCATGCATTTACCAAACATATTAAGAATCCATTGCCATAGTTTCTAGACTATTGAGCAATGTCCCAAGAGATGGTCTATACTCTACTCCTTTTTACAAATAACGCATTGAGAGGGGCCATGAAGACCCCTTTTCATAAGGTTATCCCAAGATAAAATTCTTCTATGACCTACTAGCTAGACAAATATTTTGACTTTAGGAATTCTTGTTCTATTCCAAATATCTCTCCATATTGTAGTGATATTACTATTTTGTTGGTGCTTTACATTATATCCACTTCTTGTTGTGTATTATCCTGAGCTATTCAACTCCCAAATCAATTTATCCTTGGCTCCCATTGAAATAATCACATGTTTTATCTTTCTACTTAATTGCCTCTTAGCATCAATGTCTTGTTATTTATACAAATATTCTTTCCATGTGTGTCTTCCTTCCTGATCCTTGTACAAAATGTTTGAAACCCTATCGCCATATTTATCTTGAAGCAATCTCATCCAAGGTTTCAAAATTGGATATAAATTGAGTGGTTTTTTATCACACCAAGTATTCATCCAAATATAATTTTTTTCTCCAATTACCATCACATATTTTAAACCTTTAATCATTAGATCAAATAGACTTTTTAAAACCATTCCAAAGAGCAAAACAATTTGGTAGAGAGAGTACAGTAAATATTAAACTTGGGTCATTGGTCTCAACATACTTAGAAGAATTATTGCCCATTGTCTTTGAATTTTTTTGTACAATCTCCATAGTACTTTTATCCTAAGATCTAAGTTTGCATTTGTACGAACTCTTAAACCAAGACCTCCCCTAGTTTTATCATCACACACCTTGCTCTAATTCACCAAAGTAAATTTCCTTTTAGAATGTAAACTTGACCATAAAAATGATTGCATAATATAGATTAAAAATTTTTCAACTAATTTTGGTATAGTATTAATATATTGGAATTGCCTATAAGACTGACTTAATTAACTACACTTTGCCTGCTAATGATAACCATCTACTTTTACAAGCTGGTAGTTTATTCTAAACTTTACTAATAATTGAATTTCATAATTATATCCTCATTCTCCCCTTAAATAAAGTCATCTCTAGATAAAGTTAATAGTAAATTTCCTCCATTTGAAGTAACCTATAAATTCTTTCTTTGATATTAGTTGGAGTGTTAAGAAAGTAAATTTTGTATTTATCCTATTAAATTTTTACCTTGACGCTCTTTTGTATTCCTTTAATAAGTTATTCAAAGCTCTGGCATCATTTATCCTTGCCCTTCCAAAAGGATTGTATCATCTACAAATTGTTGATGGGTGATGTTGTCGATGTTATTACTAACCTTAAGTCCATTTATAAGCTCATATTTGTAAGCCTTCTTTAAGTTCCTATTCAAAAATTCTACCAAAATAATGATCAAATAAGGATATAGAGGATCTTCTTGTCTAAGGCCTCTTTTAGCTTTAAAATAAATTGTTACTAACCCATTGATCAACATTGAATAAGAAATTGTAGAGATATAGTATTTAATCCATCTAACCCATTTCTTCCTGGATCCACACTTTTCTAAAACTTAAAAAAAAAAATCCCATTTAATCCTATCATAGGCTTTACTCATATCAAGTTTTAAGATTATTGCTTTCTATTTTCTTGAATCTACTGAATCCATAACTTCATGAGCTACTATATCTAGAAATTGTCTCCTTTCACAAATCCTCCTTGTTCTTCTAAATTAATTCTGTAAAACAATGGCCTTCATTGATTCACCATCACTTTGGAGATAATATTATATGTCATATTACATAGGCTAATGGGTCTAAAATAATCAAACAATTCAACATCCTTCTTTTTTAGAAATAGGGTAAGATATGTTGCATTTATTTTATAAGATATGTATTGTTTTACCCTAAAATGTTCCACTACCACCAATAAATAATCCTTTATTATATCCCGATTATGTTGATAGAAATTTGTAGAGAGCCCATATGGACTTGGGGAATTATCCTTATTAAAAGAGAAAAGAGTTAAATGAGCTTCTTCTAGAGTAATAGGCTCCATCAATTTCCTATTGTCTTCATTTTTTATAACTAAAGGGACATCTTGAAGAAGTCTATTTTTAAGAACTTTAGTCTCTTTTGATCCTAAAATATTCTAATAAACATACTTTACCTCTTTTATAATTTCACTTTGATCTTCAATACAAACCTCTTCTATTGATTTAATTCTACTAATCCTATATGTTGATCTTTGTACTATAGCCATCCTATGAAAAAACTTTGTATTTTTATCTCCTTTTAACCAAGTCTATCTTGATTTTAATCTTCAACATTTCTCTTCCTTACTCAAAATATTATAATATTCACTAAGCAACTCTATTTCCTCCGAGCTTGGATTATTATGATCACCTTTTTAGAATTTTGAAAGTTTATCTTTTAGTTCTTCTTTCTTCTCAAAAATATTTCCAAAACTGTTATTGTTCCATTATTTTAATCTAGATGTCATAGACTTATTATTTTTTGGAAGAGCATACAATCCACCATTTCTTGAAGAATTCCATGTTGGTGCTATCATATAAATAAATTGAGGATGGTCTTTCCACATCTACCCATATTTAAAATATTGTATTTGTATTAATTTACTTACCACAATTGTAACTCTTATTATCCAATGGTATGAACCAATCCTTGTTGACGTATTAATTTTAGCACAAGTTCCTTCATCCAGCCAATGATTTGAGAGTACGCATCTGTCTAATTTTTCTACTATTGTTGGTCCATGTATAGTTGTCATATTTAAAATCAACCTCCCATATATTATTATTTGAATAAAAGCTAAGAAATATCTCATACTTTGGGTTAATTTCTTAATTATCCCAAAAATTTTATCTAACTTGCTTATGGCATTAAAATCACATATGATCATTAATAAAGTTTCTTGGTCTTTAATTCTCATAAAGGCTTCAATACCACTCCAAAATTCTAATCTACCTAACTGAGTTGTAGGTCCATAAACATTGATAAGGATGAAACAAATATCTACAAAGTAGTAAGTGACTAAAGATGCTACCCAATGCCTACTTTTATGAATAATTACAGAGGAGGTTCTAGAAGGATTCCAACAAGTTACAATTATCCCTATCACTCTTTCAGAATCCATAACATCTCATTCACATCTTGCCCATACTAATTTCATAGTTTTTTAGACTTCTTTTGTCATTTTAGTTTCCTAGATGCAAAGAATATCAAGCTTATTACTTAAAAATAGGTCCTGAATACAACTTTGCTTTAAGGAGGTATTAGCACCCCTTATATTCCATGAGATGATAATCATATTTCATTAGGAGCTATTGGCCCTGCCTACATATTACCAATATTATTTTGTTGTTTGGTAAAGAGAAGTTCAACCAACTTAGTTTATGTTCCTTTCTCTATATTTGCTCTTGCTTCGCTGGGTCTTGCTTGATAATTTAAGGGTTTTCCTATTTTTGCCTTGTCTATATCGGGAGTAGGTCTTATTATTCTATTCCTCAATATTCTTTTATAATTTTTGTTTTTATTATATTTATCCTCTCCTGGCTCTACTATAGAAGCTTTTGACTTGTCTTGCTCATTTTCTAGCATTTCCTTATTAATAGCAAATGTATTAACTTCTAAAATTGCATTGTCTTTACCAGTTATTTTCTTCTAAGTGGTGCATCGTACTTCAAGAGAGTCTTCAAAATCTGATGAGACACATTCCTTAGGTTCATCAAGAATATTCTTCCTTAAATCAAGATCATTCTAAATAGATAGTTCTTGCTTAGGGCATGATCTCTTAAGATGTCCCATATCATGACATCTTCTACATCTGAAAGATATGTTTTCAATCTATGGTTTGGGTCCACATCTTATCCCCATACATAAGAATGATTGATTCTGGTAAAGCTTTACTTATATCAATCATGACCAATATCCAGATATAAATAGCCAAGAATCCATTTTTTATAGTATCTAAAATCTCAAGGAATCTCCTAGAGTATTGCTTATTTTTTTTAAATTTTGATGGGCAATCCAAACATCCTAATTCAAACTAGTACTAGTGATAGATTTACAATTTTAGGTGAAAAGCCTTCATACCAACTAGTAAGGAAGAAACATTTTAGAATTTTCTTTCTTTCTTCACTAGAACAAAAAATTGCTAAGAAGAAAACTTTGGGAAGAAAGGATAGAATCACTCTTGGTGACTTCCAACTCATATCAATCCATTTTATCAAGGTTGAAGCCCTTGGCCAATACCCATTAAATTTACCAAAAAATGCCCTATCTTGGAGCAACAAGGGTTTCTCAAAGGTGCACTCACTAACCTCTACCACCAGAGATGATTCTAAGAATTTAACTACAAATCAGTCCATAAAAAGGAAAATAAAACTCAAAATCTATTGAAATTTATTAGAATGTCCTATAGAAAATATAATATTTAATAAAAAAAATAGAATAATTTGCATGCAAAATTTCTAAGATAAAGAAGGGAAAAAAAACTTACCTAAAAAATTATGTCCAGTGTCTTACCTCACTAAACTCCTAACCCTTCATCGTTCTTCCCATCATTTGAACCCTAGCTGACAAATATTTGCAATTTCATTTTATGCGATTTGAAAAACTTTCGCTGCCCTTGTTCTAGATGGTTCACTTCATAGGGTCATATATCCCTCAATATTGTTTGGATTCCTTCATATGACCACTCATTTTAAATCTATTCAAATTCCACACAAGTTGGTCCAAGAATCAACTGAATCAAATAACCCTTCACAAAAGATATAGCTCCTAAATGATGAGACATTTAAAAAAAAAAGTCCTAATCCTTTCTGAAATCATATTTGATATTATAAGTGAATCTTATTTCATTATTATATTATAAAGTTGTGGGTTTTAAGTAATTTGCACATTTCATAATTTTTACTTTATAGATTCAAAGAAAAACATTAATTTATAAGTTATCATTCATAGAGTTTTGGTCAATAAATGGTGAGACATTTAGTCTATTCAGGTTGTAACATTGGGTATTCTAATTACTTATGCAAGGATGCCAATGTTAGGGAAAGATATTTATTTTGTTCTATTTGCTTTTGGTTTTGTAGGTTCTTAGTGGTGTGTGGTTTTCTAGACAATTTGAGTTTATATGCTAATGTTTTGTGGTTTAGACTTTGCTACTACTATTTATATTTGTTAGTTTTTAAGTATTTAATGTAAAACATAATATTTTGTTCAATTAATATTTATTAATAAGAAAAGTGATTAGTTATATGAATTTGTGTTTGCTTCCAATATGGTATTACTTGTTAGAATTATTGAATACAATATTCTATTTAAATGAAACAGATAGTGTGCAAAACATCACAAGAGTGTAGTGAAGCTCAAAATATTGATTAATTATTCCATGGGATCAACTTTGTATAAATAGCAAAGTTGGTCAATTTGAGCCATTGGATTATAACAACTCAACAAATCTGAACTAGTCTAAACTGAGAGTTCACCTGACTGATGGAAGAGTGGTAACTCAAGTAAGACTATCCTATTAGAACTTAAGAGAACAAATATTTATTCTAACACCCCCCTTAAGTGATACTAGGGGTGAATGTAACAACATGAGATGAGTCCTAGCAACAAGGCCTGATGAGGTACTCATGTACAATAAATTCTTATAGAAGAGATGGTAAAAAAACACATGGAAAAAACCATATTTCAAGAAGAAGAGGCATGTCTTCAAATGGTGAAGATTGTCCTCTATTGAACACCAAAAAAAATGAGTCCCGAAAATATGGCCTTATTAGATACTCATGTACAATATACTTACATATAGGAGAGATGGTGAAAAACCACATGGGAAAAAACCATATTCCAAGAAGAAAAAGAACAATAAGAAGAAGAGAGAGGTGAAAACCTCTATGCACCCTTCTAATACAACTGCCTAATCCCAAGTTTCTCTCATAACTAAATGTAACGTGAAGAAGGAAATCATTTGGTGAAGATGTCTGCAATTTGATTTTTTGTAGGAATGTACTCCAAGTTTGGATCCCCTTGTTGAATATGATGCCGAATGAAGTGCATGTGAATCTCAATGTTCTTGGTGCGCTGATGCTCAACTAGATTATGGGCAATATGAATTGTGCTCTGATTGTCACACCAAAGGGTAATGGGTTGGTCATGAAAAAATAAAATTCCCTTAGTATTTGATGAAGCCAAAGAGCTTCTTGACTGGCCAAAATTGTTACCCTGTATTCTGCTTATGTAGATGATAATGCTACTTCTTGTTGTTTTTTGCATGACCAAGAAATAGGTGAAGAACCAAGACAAAAAACATAGCCAAAATTGGAGCATCTATCTTCAAATGAACCTTCCCAATCAGAATCTGTGTAACCAATGATATCCATGGATCCTCCCTCATATAAGAGCCCAAAGTGAGTAGTTCCTTGCAAGTAGCGAAGGATTATTTTTGTTGCTTGCCAATGGATGAAATGAGGTTGATGTGAGAATATAGATATTAATCCAACATCATATGAAATATCTAGGCGAGTATGAGTGAGGTATAATAGACTTCCTACAAGCTATCTATAGAGAGTAGCATCACATAGAGCGGACTTACAAGAAGTACTTAGAGTGACTCTAGAATGAAAATATGTGGAAGAAGGCCTACAATCAGTCATCTTAAACCATTGAAGAAGATCTATAGTATATTTATGTTGACATAATAAAATTTCTACATCTATTTGAGTTTTCTGAAAACCAAGGAAGTAATGGGCTAAACCCAGATCATCCATCTCAAATTTCTTAGAAAGGGAGTCTTTGATAGTTTAGATGTGAGAAATGGCACTACCAGTGAGCAGTAGATCATCAACATAGAGAATAAGTATGGTGATGTGTTTTTCATCCCTCCAAATGTATACTGTTGCATCAAACTCGCAATGAGAAAACCCTTAGGATAGAAGGAAGGAGTCTTTTTTTTCATACCAAGCTCTAAGAGCTTGTTTGAGAACCATTGATGAGGCCTAAAAATGCCTCATTTTTACACTATGTTTGACTGCCATATTACTAAACATGACAAATTTAAATGCCAAATAGTTGATTAGAATATATATTTGTTAAGTGTTTGCATGATTTTATGTTTGGAACATTATACCCCTATTTTGACTATTTTCAGCATTTTATGCACTATTTCAGTTGATTAAGTAGCAAATAAAAACTATAGTAAAATTACATTGTGATGGCATGAACAGATTCCTCTTATCAAGAACTACAACTTTGCTTTTTGAAGCAAGTCAATCTGAGTTGTAGATAAAAAGTTATGAAGGTTTCATCATGTTCATGCCTTAGTCTTTTCTGGAGTTGTTAACAGGTGCAAATCTGCATTAAGGGTAACATTGGCAAATCTACTGGGAATGATCCAAAGTGATTTAAGGTACCAAATTCATACCAATGGTACTTCATAGTACAGAGAACACATGACCCAAATTTTAAGGCATATGGACAAGTAATCTGGAAGTTATGGGGCCTGCAAAATGATAGTTTCACACTTTTTGACAGCTAGAAATTTTGGTGAAAATCTGTGTTAGAGGCCAACTTGACAGTGATGCTGGAAGCAACTCCTGAAGATTTAAGAGCTAAAAATTGAACCAAGTGTAGTTAATACAACCAAGAACATGTGGATACAATTTTGTATACATTGGAGTTATGAGGAACAATTTATGAGCACTCCAAAAGGGTAGTTGGGCATGTTTTGATAGCTGGAAAAATAAGATTTTCCATACAAATTCCAGCAAGTTGACATTGAATGGCAAGGCATGGAATTCACACATGGAGAAGGATAAAAGCTATTGCAATCAGTTCTTGAGAGATAACCCGCCTGAGAAAAGCAGTTGAGATAACTTGAAGACCACACAGTTAGTCAATCCGAAGATCTTCGGATTGAGCAGACATCTTCGGATTGACAGAATGCAGTTTCTTCGGATTGAGCCAGTTATCTTCGGATTGACAGCAAAAAGTGCTTTTTGACTTTTTGACTATTTTTTGACGGTGGAAAAAGGGAAAGAAGGTTGAGAAGGTTAAGGGAAAATATCCCCCAACTGTCTTTGTCGTCCTTGCCATCCAAAAGCCACCATTCATGGGAAAAGATCAATTGATCCTCTTCTAGGATAAAACCAAGAAATGTTGTAGCATAATAGGAATTGATCTACAGGATAGAAATAGTATATTTTCTATTTGTAAATAAATCTTATGCATCTATAAAAGGATAGCTCCCATGTCGGTTGAGCTTAAGGAGAATAAGTAATAGAAAAATAGGCAGTTTTTAGCTTTGTAATAGTCTGCAGCAGCAAAACTGTAATGCCATTTTTAGAGTAATAAATTGCAGTTCTTTTGTCAGATTTTGTTCTGATTTTAAATTAGTTAAGGAGTGTTTTTCACCTCCTTCTAGATCAGGAAGTATGGGCCCACTTTCAGATCTAGAAGGAGGGATTTTATGGCAGGTTTTAATCTGTAATTTTGCTGCAGCAGAATTAATAGATTGCTTGCCAGATTTCATTTTCTTGTTTTTATTTTGTATTATGTGATTGATGTTTTCTATTATGTTTGTGTACAACATTTATGTGTGTGTCAGCTGACAAATTAGATTAAACATTTATTTCTTGTTTCCTTTGCTTTCCATGTTCTGTTATTTTTATGTTTCAGCAACTTTCAATTTCTAGCAGATTTCATTTTGTTGTCAATTCCTGTAGCAGAAGCTTGACGACCTTTTGTGGTAGGGCATTGACAGGTGTTTCATTTCCAAGCATCACTTCCATTCTACAAGAGTAAACTAGGTTTCAATTTTGCAAGTGTAATTTAGGATTTCATTTCAGCAACATTTCAATTTAGCAATTTCAATTATGTTATTTCAATTATGCAAAAGTAGATTAGATTTCAATTCAACAATTTCAATTCTTGCAATTGTAGTTAACTTTAATTTTTGAAATTAGAATTAGTTTTTATTTCTTGCAAGTTTTCATTCTGCAGATTAGGTTTAGTGTGACACCAAAAGGCTAAACCAAATCTATTTCACCCAATAATTGCTTGAAATCTGAATGCTTGAATTGTACTCTGCCCTAACCTTCTATCGTAGATAGCCTTGGACACCACCCCGGATTGATAAATCATTGAGATTAAATGATGAGACTTAATGACACTCATCATTTTGGCACCGTTTTTGGGGATCATGGTGTTGTTAGAGGGTAAAAGTAGTCAAATAATTATTATTGTGCTAAGTTATGAAGTTCAGAGTAAAATCTGAATGTAATAGCTGGTATAAATAATAATTATTGATAGTTGCATTTCAGTCCATTTAGAAAACAAGCAACCACAGGGAGGTGATCTTCACACTTGGGGGTTAAATTGCCTATGTTTGAAATTCTTGATAAAAATTGAAAGAATTCATCATCCTCATTATCAAGAAACATAAGATCTCTTGAAAATTTTAGAAGAGCCATCTGCTAGTACTGCCCTTTTTATATCCATATCATCAGGGTAGTATAAAAAAATTTGTACTAGGTGTTGGGAAGATATCATGGTAGATATACAAGACTATCCCTTGAACAAAATAGCCATATCAGCTACCTATAGCATTTGTTCATAGGGACATATCACTGATGAATGCCATTTACTTCCACAACTTAGAGATGCAAAATTTGTTGCCTAGTCTGAATTCTTCTCAAAGAGAGATCCCAACAACAACAAATAAGGCAAGTAAATCAACCACCACCTTCAGCCCAACCTGTGGCCAATATGAATAATACAAGACAGGCAACCCTTGTCTATGTAAGCTGAATCTATTAAAAAAAAATCACAAAACTTTTGCACAATCAAAATAGGAGTTTACAACTTAACGGTGATCCTAGAGTTTTGCCATTATTACTTAAATATTGTTAGGGTTTTACCATGCTAAACCACAACCTAGCAATTCTTAGCCTACACAGACAATAGTTGATCTCATTAGAGGTGATCCTACCTGACAAGTAGTTGATCTGCTAAAGTTGTACACTTCTTGTCTTATTGTGCAAACCAAAAATATTTCTTTTTAGCCCAACCTATGATCAGTCTGAATAATACAGGATAGGCATCCCCTGTCTATGTAGCTGAATCTGGTAAAAAAAAACTGCAGGAAATGTTATTGACTGCAACAACATCCAACTGTGCTCAAACAAGAACTTACCTGAGCTTGAAGAGATAAAATTCAATGGAGATACACAAAAACCCTTTAGTCCAGACACATAGAAATCAGCCTTGGATAAAGGAGAAAAACTAGAAAATCTGCACATAGAAAATTTACTTCCATTAAGGATAAATTTTGTCCTCCTAAGAATGAAATAAATTGAAGTACAACCAAGGAAATTCTTGAACATTATTGGCCGGTTGACTTATGAACAAAAAGCAAAATTGTTTGTTGTTTTGAAACAATATTTCAATCCCTTTGCATGGAATTACAAGGGTATGTCAAGATTTCATCTTGATGTATGCACTTAACATATTTGAGAATTGGTATTGAATTGTTTCAAGTACAGATTGACAAGATTTTGCAGATTAGGAGGCATGGACAAACACTTGATTGAAGAAATTTTTAGATATGAAGCAGTGTTTCTTTCTTCCATTGGTGATTCATAGAGGAATTTAGTGGTGAATGGATATTGCCTTCGGGTATACCATGCACCATTAACTAAGGAGGAGTTCTTGAGGTGAACAATTGGATGTACACAGAATGGAGGAGAATTTCTCTTCCATGTCAGATTCAGAGTGATGATAAAAGTTTGACAAAAAAAAAAGAAAAGAGAAATACAAGAAAAGAAAAAAATAATAATCTTGCTTGTGAACTTCCTTCATGGGCACAAGCAAGACAAGAGAAAAATCTGAAAAAGAGAGAAAAAAAGAGGAAAAAGAGAGAAAAAATCAGCAAAAGGCATGTCCCACAAAATGGGGGTACATGAGGATAAGCATCAATTTCAGCATGGAGGAGGAACAATGAAGTCAACACTTCATTTCCAGTAATAAGGAGTTAAATGATGACATAAGCAGATTCTTACTGCTCATCTAGAAAGGAAGGTTGCATCATTGTTACAGATTTCAACAGAAAAAGATGGTGTTTTCATACAAATATTGACATGTTTTTGCAGAATAAGGATTTATTCTTATCCAAATAAGAGTGAGAGACATTCTCTCTCATTGTAGCCTCATGAGAGATACTCTTTTATTGAGGCACTTGAAAAAAAAGAAAAAAATGACAGAAGTTGGTTGAAAACCAGAAATGGCAGCCTCTTCTGATGAAAAAAGAGATGAAAAAAAATGAATAATTCAGTAGTGAAAACCTCCTTGAGGCACTGCTGAGTTGGCTTGCATGAAAACCAGTTTTTCGGCATGCATTGCCTTGTTGATCCACCCATCATTGTTCCACCATTGTACAAATCTCACACTGCTCATGTGTATATTTATGTTTTCAGATAGCTTGCTAACAATCATCAGAAGCAGCTTGTAAGGTGCATGATTAATTTTCAGGATAGTAAGGTATGTGTTTCTTGCATTTAAGTCATAGTAAGCATTTAGCATTTAATGTATGATAATCGGTATTTGGCATAAACTATTCATACAATATTGGCAAGTTGAAAATGGAACATGATCAAAATGTCAAGAAACACCCCCTTCTGCCCTTAGTTGCATGAGAACTTCAAAACTGTACAAAAACCTGATTTTGGGACAGACATGGCATAAATTCTATCTCAATTAGTAGGGCAGGTTTCAGAAGTAGGACTGCAAGTTTATCTCACAATTGGCTCATAAATTTGAGGAAGAAAATCTGGAAAATGCACCTAAAGATTCTGTTTTACTACTACTGCAATAAAATAGCAATATACAAAATGAAGAATAACATCTAAACAAAAGGATAGAGAGGGGATTTTTGATGTTATGGAAGGCTTATACACACTAGATATGGGCCCTCAACAGAATCTGTAGCTAACTTTTGCATATGAGGTCATTTTTGCATTTTCTGATGCATCTTCGGAATGAGCAGGATATCTTCGAAATGAGCAGAAACTATACCAGAATTGTTAAAAATGTTGTAGAATAGCAAAAAGAGTAGGGCACATCAAATATTAAGGTTCCTAAAGCTCAAAATCATCTCACCACAAGTAGTACATCCCTCCAAAAAGATTCAAATTCAAATTTTATGTCAATTTTGCTTCAAAAGTGCAAAAATAACAAAATAGACATGGAGTAAACAAAAGGATGGAGAAGGAATTTTTGATATTATGGAATGCTTACACCCTAGAATATGGTTCCACAACATAATCTGTAGCAAACCTTTGAAAAATATGTCATTTTTGCATTTTTTGATGCATCTTCGGAATGAGCAGGATATCTTCGGAATAAGCAGAAATTGTACCAAAATTGCTGAAAATGTTGTAGAATAGCAAAAAAAGTAGGGTACATCAAATATTGAGGTTCCTAAGGCTATACCACATGTAATTACATCCCTCAAGCATTTCAAAATCAAAATTTTATCAATTTTGTTCAAAAGGTGCAAACAACAAGAATAGGCATTCAAGCTGAAATATTGTTAAGAACAGAAAATTCCACCAGTAGTAGTGCATCTGCCAAATATGGTTCCACAATAAGGCTATTGTAAGATGAGTCACATGATACCAAGCCTTTAAGAGATACCTTGCAACACTAAAACTTGTAGAAGGGCAGAAAAAGAGTTAAAATTGCAGTAATTGTAGAAATTGCAATATTGAAGGATGAAAGTGCAGAAGTAAAAAAGTTGCAAGTTGCAAATGAAAAAAAATATGCAAGAAAAAAAAGAGCAGAATAAAAAAAATTGAAAAAAATTGATTGAAAAAAAATTTGCAAGGTTGTAGAAAAATGAAATACATGTGCTTAAATTGCAAAATACTTGGTGTAGTGCAGCAAGGAGCAATTTCTCAAGTAGCAGAGGGCAAAGGATGTTTTTCACAAAGATAAAACCAACATATTACTATGGCCTACTAGGATGCATGAGGGCATGCATCAGTTCAAGCTGGGGGGAATGATGAGGCCTGAAAATGCCTCATTTTTACACTATGTTTGACTGCCATATTACTAAACATGACAAAGTTAAATGCCAAATAGTTGATTAGAATATATATTTGTTAAGTGTTTGCATGATTTTATGTTTGGAACATTATACCCCTATTTTGACTATTTTCAACATTTTATGCACTATTTCAGTTGATTAAGTAGCAAATAAAAACTATAGTAAAATTACATTGTGATGGCATGAACAGATTCCTCTTATCAAGAACTACAACTTTGCTTTTTGAAGCAAGTCAATCTGAGCTGTAGATAAAAAGTTATGAAGGTTTCATCATGTTCATGCCTTAGTCTTTTCTGGAGTTGTTAACAGGTGCAAATCTGCATTAAGGGTAACATTGGCAAATCTACTGGGAATGATCCAAAGTGAGTTAAGGTACCAAATTCATACCAATGGTACTTCATAGTACAGAGAACACATGACCCAAATTTTAAGGCATATGGACAAGTAATATGGAAGTTATGGGGCCTGCAAAATGATAGTTTCACACTTTTTGACAGCTGGAAATTTTGGTGAAAATCTGTGTTAGAGGCCAACTTGACAGTGATGTTGGGAGCAACTCCTGAAGATTTAAGAGCTGAAAATTGAACCAAGTGTATTTAATACAACCAAGAACATGTGGATACAATTTGGTATACATTGGAGTTATGAGGAACAATTTATGAGCACTCCAAAAGGGTAGTTGGGCATGTTTTGACAGCTGGAAAAACAGGATTTTCCATACAAATTCCAGCAAGTTGACATTGAATGGCAAGGCATGGAATTCACACATGGAGAAGGATAAAAGCTATTGCAATCAGTTCTTGAGAGATAACCCACCTGAGAAAAGCAGCTGAGATAACTTGAAGACCACACAGTTAGTCAATCTGAAGATCTTCGGATTGAGCAGACATCTTCGGATTGACAAAATGCAGTTTCTTCGGATTGAGCCAGTTATCTTCGGATTGACAACAAAAAGTACTTTTTGAATTTTTGATTATTTTTTGATGGTGGAAAAAGGGAAAGAAGGTTGAGAAGGTTAAGGGAAAATATCCCCCAACTGTCTTTGTCGTCCTTGCCATCCAAAAGCCACCATTCATGGGAAAAGATCAATTGATCCTCTTCTAGGATAAAACCAAGAAATGTTGCAGCATAATAGGAATTGATCTGCAGGATAGGAATAGTATATTTTCTATTTGTAAATAAATCTTATGCATCTATAAAAGGATAGCTCCCATGTCGGTTGAGCTTAAGGAGAATAAGTAATAGAAAAATAGGCAGTTTTCAGCTTTGTAACAGTCTGTAGCAACAAAACTGTAATGCCATTTTTAGAGTAATAAATTGCAGTTCTTTTGTCAGATTTTGTTCTGATTTTTAATTAGTTAAGGAGTGTTTTTCACCTCCTTCTAGATCAGGAAGTATGGGCCCACTTTCAGATCTAGAAGGAGGGATTTTATGGCAGGTTTTAATCTGTAATTTTGCTGTAGCAGAATTAATAGATTGCTTGCCAGATTTCATTTTCTTGTTTTTATTTTGTATTATGTGATTGATGTTTTCTATTATGTTTGTGTACAAAATTTATGTGTGTGTCAGCTGACAAATTAGATTAAACATTTATTTCTTGTTTCCTTTGCTTTCCATGTTCTGTTATTTTTATGTTTCAGCAGCTTTCAATTTCCAGTAGATTTCATTTTGTTGTCAATTCCTATAGCAGAAGCTTGACGACCTTTTGTGGCAGGGCATTGACAGGTGTTTTATTTCCAAGCATCACTTCCATTCTGCAAGAGTAAACTAGGTTTCAATTTTGCAAGTGTAATTTAGGATTTCATTTTCAGCAACATTTCAATTTAGCAATTTCAATTTTGTTATTTCAATTCTGCAAAAGTAGATTAGATTTCAATTCAGCAATTTCAATTCTTGCACTTGTAGTTAACTTTAAATTTTTGAACTTAGAATTAGTTTTTATTTCTTGCAAGTTTCCATTCTACAGATTAGGTTTAGTGTGACACCAAAAGGCTAAACCAAATCTGTTTCACCCAATAATTGCTTGAAATCTGAATGCTTGAATTGTACTCTGCCCTAACCTTCTATCGTAGACAGCCTTGGACACCACCCCGGATTGATAAATCATTGAGATTAAATGATGAGACTCAACGACACTCATCAACCATAGAGATATTTCCTTAGTCTATAAATAAGGGAGGAGGCTTGAATAAATCCAGCAGGTTGTTCCATGAATATTTCCTCCTTTAAGTCACCATGCAAGAAAGCACTTTTAACATCCATCTAAAAAACTAGCCATTTTTGGGAAGCAACAAGTGCAAGAACTAGCCTGATAGAATCTATTTTTGCAACTGGTCCAAATGTTTCAAAATAATCAATGCCTTAAATTTATGAAAAATATTTAGTTACCAAGTGAGCTTTGTGTTTGTCAATTCCTCCATTAGGTCCATACTTAGTTCTGTAAATCCATTTACAATGAACCAATTTCCTTCCTTTAGGTAGAGGGACTAGATCCCACGTTTTGTTTTTGATTAAGGAAGAAAATTCATTCTCTATGGCATCATACCATTCTTTTATACCAGTTACTTCTTTGAATGATCGAGGATCTAAGGAAATGGATTGACAAACAAGACCAGAACCCATGGAGTTGCTTATTCTAGATGATGGAAGATTTTGGATGTAACAAGTGGCCTCTTGAACTATGGTGCAGACCCATTTTGGTATTTTGGAAGGAGTAATGGGTGTGGCAGTATTTTGAGTTGGATTTTGAAGTATAGGTTCCTAATTTTGGTCATCTAACTCAAGGATGGGATCTTCATTATATTGTGGTTCAAATATTGGAGATGGCTCAAGAGAATTAATGTTGGGAGAATATGATTAAGGATCTTTATGAAGGAATTTTTCATTAAATTGAATATTTTTGTAAAAAAAGACCTCATGAGTTGTGGGATCAAGGAGCCTATAGGCTTTCATTTCCTCACAATAACTAACAAAAATAAGTTGCTTGCTCTTTTTGTCTAGAGCCTTCCTATTTTTATTTAGTATGTGTGCCCAAGTAGTACACCCAAAAACTTTGAAAAAAGAGATATCAGATTTTGATCCAGTCCATGATTCTTCTGGAGTCAAGTGGTTAAGAGCTTTATGAGGTGTGCGGTTTTGAATATAGTTTGCACAATTAATTGCCTCAGCCCAAAAAACTGTTGGAAGATCTCTTGAGTGGAGCATACATTTTGCCATTTCTTTTAAGGTTCTATTTTTCCTTTTTGCAATGCCATTTTGTTGTGGATTATGGGATACTGAATGTTGATGAATTATGCCATGAGTTGATAGAAATATGGAGAATTCATTACTAAAGTATTTCCCCCATTATTTGTAAGAATTTGTTTGATTTTGCAAGTGGCTTGATTTTCAACTAAGGCCTTGAAGATTTTGAAGTGGGATAGAACATCACGTTTATATTTTAGAAAGTAGACCCAAGTTCTTCTTTAAAAATCATCAATGAATGTTAAGGCATATTTTTCTCCTTTGAAAGAAGGATTTGGGAATACCATCATTTCACTATGGATTAAGTCTAGAGGGGATGAGGCTCTTTGAGAACCACTTGGGTGAAAAGGATCTTGATTGTGTTTTCCAATAGCACATCCAGGACATACTCCATCAATAGAAGAGACTTTTGGTAACCCTATTACCATTTCATGAGTATTCAAATCCTTTAGATAGCTATAACTAAGATTTCCAAACCTTTCATGCCAAAATTTTACTCTCTAGATCTCCATGTACAACAAAATAGGAGGCCCTATCTAATTTTTCGAATCCATTGAAGTGAAATAGGTGAGTATTATGATCAATATCTCCTTTTGCTATGAGAGAGTGTGGTTATTGAAAGTCTCTTATCTCAACTCATGTTGGTAAAAATAGAACTATTTTTCTATTTATATAAGTACAAATCTGATAGATGAAGAGAATATTTGTAGCTATTTATGGAACATAGAAAAAATTATTGATATAACCACCATAAATGGATATGTCACCTTTTTCTTTGATCAGGATAAAGGATGAGTCGCCAAATTTTTAAGAACACAAGCTTATACTGAGAGGGGGGTGAACAGTATAAGACCACTTTTTACTTTTTCTTCCAATTCAATATTATGTTGTGTAAAGATAGCAGTATCAATAGTAGTAATCAAAGCAATGCACAAAAACCATACACAATAGAGACACCACAATTTACGTGGTTCACCCAATGTGGGCTACTCCACGGAGAAAATATTTTACTAAAACTTTCTCAATCAATATCTTTGGGAATCACTCCCAATTACAATGTTTATGGATCTCTATCCAAAGGAGATGTTGATCCCCTAATCTCAAGTTCGTGGATCTCTTCCATAGGAGAACTCTTTCCCCTTCTACTCTGGCTATGTGATCTTCTAGAAGACTCTATCTCTCTACTGCACTAACTGGTGGACCTCTCTCCACTTGAAGACTCCTCACTCAGATCTATCTTCAACTGTGTTGCTATTGGATCTCTATCCACTGAGACTCTATCCTCTGTACTCTATCACCTCCAAAGCTCTATCAATAGGCTCACTAAGAACCTACTCAATAGGCTCACATAGAACTTGCTTAACAAGCTCACACAGAACTTGTCCAAATCTGCTCTAGCAAGCTCACCAAGAACTTGCCCAAATCTACTCTAGCAAGCTCACCAAATTGTCCAAATTTGCCCAAATCATTCTCAGAAGCTCAATAAATCTGCCAAGAACTTCCACAAATTTATCCACAAATCTATCCCAAAAGCCTTCTCAAAGGCTCAATCAATCATGCTCAAGTAGTACTCAAAATAAAATAAACAATGAATGGCAATCTCAACTCAAATTAACTTCATAGAAGCATAAAGAGAATTGTTAGAGACTCAATATGTTCTAATATCACTCTCAACTCAACTCAATCAAATCAACTCATAGAAGCATAAAGAGAATTGTTAGAGACTCAATTATCAATCTCAACTCAACTCAATATTTCATAGAAGCATAAAGAGAATTGTTAGAGACTCAATATGTTCTAATCTCACTCTCAACTCAAATCAACCTCAACTCAAAACTTATAGAAGCATAAAGAGAATTGTTAGAGACTCAATATGTTCTAACCTTAATCTCAACTCAACATAGAATGAATGGAATAGTTTGTTTCATAGAACTTGAACAATCACTTCACACATCACTTGACTAGGCTCAATCAACTCAACTCAACCAATCATCACAAGGGACAACTCTTTCTCACACAACCCTAGTCCAAGTATGTATCAACCAACTCAAATGTTTCCAACAATGCTCAACCACAAATCTCACATAACAATGATACTCATGTTCTTTTCTAACTCAAGTTCTTTCACAACCAATGGGCTTCAACAACTATGCTTATAAAACAAGGTTTAGACACAACTCTCAATTCAGAAAACCTTGAAGCATTCAACCAACCACTTTCGAAAAGGAAACCACAAACAATCCTTTTCCCTCCAATGATATTTCAGAAATCAACCACCATAAACAATCAATAGGAGAATGTGCCCATACCTTTTATGAAGATGAAAAAACCTCTTTGTAAATCTGCCACAATCACAAAATTCTTTTGCCAATCTTCACAAGGGTTAGTAGATCACAAAATAATCAACATTACTCCACTTTTCAATAATCATCACCAAGGCCTTTAATTGCACAACTTCCTTATCTCTCCTAAAACCACTTGTACCATAAAATAAAATAAATCAAAACATTGCATAACCTTTTCACTCCCAAAACCACTTATACCATAAAATAAAATAAATCACAATATTGCATACCTTGTCACCTCATGAAAGAATTAATCCTCTTGAAAAAGAACAAGGCAAACTTCACTTTTGGAACCCCTTTGCAAAATCAGAAATATCTCTTTACACACACCTTATTTCTCCTTCTAAATAAGTTAGTCAAATAGCCCTTGAAATAATCTTTTCGACGATATATAATATGCCCCCTTTCCAAAATAAATTGAAACCTTTACATATATATATATGCCAACCTCCATTAATTGCACATAGGTCGGCCCTCCATTAATTTAAACTTAAACTTTAAACTTTAATATCTTCATCACCGGAGGTCCTTTTTCGATGAAACAAAATTCCACCTTGGCTTTTAAGAAAAGCCCTTTCCACATAAGCCCACCATGGTTTTAAATAAAACCTTTTATTTTGCCTGCCTTGGTTTTCATAAAAACCCTGTAAATAGCCATGCTTTCCAAAATATCATAAATGCTTATTTATGAAATATTTTGGCCACCAAAACCAAATGTGATCCATGTGACATCAATGATCCATGTGACATCAATGACAACATAAAATGCCTCAAATTAACTCAAATTTCCAACAATCTCCCCCTTTGTCATTGATGGCAACACCTCTAATGCAAACACCACAATCACTGCAAAAACCATCTCTGAGAATCAAAGTTGCTCCCCTTGACTCAATACTCTCTATGGAGGTTGCTCCCCCTAACTCAATACTCTCTTTGGAGGCTGCTCCCCCTAACTCAATGCTCTCTTTAGAGGCTGCTCCCCTAACTCAATACTCTCCCCCTTACTCAAATCTCTCCCCCTTTGACATCAATGGCAAAAGGGACACTTATGGGGCTAAAATATATAACTCTTAAGCTTAGCCCCCCTCACCCCCTTTTTCTTTTGAGGTGATTAATTTTGGGGTGGGAGTACTTTTACTCCCATCTCACTTTGTTTCTTTCCTCTATCAACTTCCTTCCATGTTTTTCTGATATCCTTCTCTTGATGAATTACTTGATCTTCTTGTCTAGAACCTGTTTGACTTTCTTGCCTTGAACTTGTTTGGAATTGAGTCCTACACCACCTTGCAATATGCCCAAAGTTATTGCAATTAAAACACTTGATATTGTAGCCTTTGGTTGGTGCCCATGTCCTGAAATTATTCTTGAAATAATTTCCATATCCATTCCTTTCCCGAACCCTGTATTGTGAAGCTCTGTTTTCATGACCATTATGACCATGACTTCTGAATTGTGTAGCTCTAAAACCAAAACCATGTTGCTCATTTCCTTTGCACTGAAAAGCTTTATGACCAATCCTGTTACATGAGAAGCAATGTCCCTAAAAATCATACCTTCTTCCTTTGAAGTTTCTTCTAGCAAAATCAAACTTCTTTGATCCATGGATCCTGCAATGTATAGCCCTGTGTCCAAATCCATTACAAGAAAAACAATATCCTTGAAAATCCCTTTGTTCATGCCTTGGTTCCTCATACCTTTCTTGACCATTATCCTTATGATCATCTTCAACTTGTGCATTGCATTCTTGAACCTTCTTTGTAGCATCTAAAACCTCTTCCTTAGTTTCTTCCTTGCCTTTCTCTTCAATAATTTATTTTCCCTTTGAACTTGATTCACCTATCTCAAAACAAGAACCAAACTGAATATTTGGAGCCATAGGAACTTTGGAACTTTCCTCACAAATCTTAGGTGCTTCCTTGCTTTCATATTTTAGAACTTCCTTTCCTTTTGAGTGTGATTCCCCAAACCTGAAATATGGGACCTTTGGTGCTTTGAAACCTTTCCAAAACTTGTGCAACTTATCCTTGGAGTCTTTCACTTCCAACCTTAAGGAAACAACTTCATGTTCTAATCTTTCACATTCTTGCTTCCTTACCTTTAATTGTTCAAGCATATCTTCTTCAATTTTCTTTGCCTCTTCAACCGTGATTTTTAGATCAATGAGATCTTGTAGGAGCTTTACCTTTATCTTCTCATCCTCTTGTGCTTGAGCCTTTAGTCTTGAGTTTTCTCTTTTCATTTCTTCAAAAGCTTGTTCTGACACTTTCTTTTCTTCATGATCATAATTGTGCCTATTTTTCTCTTCATGATAAATTCTTACTTGAGATTCCTGCTTTTGATCTTCAGTAGGAGCTTCTTCTTTTTCACTGATTGAGAGACTTTCATTATTGTTGCTAGAAGCACTGATTGCTTCTTCCATATACAAGCTCTTCTTGTCATGCCTGCCTTGTTCATACATGTTTTCCTTTTCTTTTTTATTCTTGCATTCATCTTCACTATTTTGATTGTGCCTGTCTTCCTTGAGTTCCATTTCATCTTCACTATCACTGAAGCCATTGCAGTAACTTGAGACATGATCGAGTTGACCACAAGCAGAATATTCTTCTTTTGAAACCTTGAATGCTGCCTTTTGAGAAACAATATCTTTGAAAATCCAGTCAAGTTCCATTTCCTCTCTATTGTTGCTATACCCATTTTGTGGACAATAAAATGCCATGTGACCAAGCTTACCACACTCAAGACATCTTACTGATTTTTCTTCTTCCCTTCTTAGAGCTTCAAGATCGGATTCATTTTTCTTCTTAGATCTCATGGTTCTTATTTTGCCTTTCTTTGCCATGTGTGTTCTTGTAGAATCTTCCCTCAAGTTGTTAGCCTTTCTGAAGGAACCCGCTCTGATACCAATTGAAGAACACAAGCTTATACTGAGAGGGGGGTGAACAGTATAAGACCACTTTTTACTTTTTCTTCCAATTCAATATTATGTTGTGTAAATATAGCAGTATCAATAGCAGTAATCAAAGCAATGCACAAAAACCATACACAATAGAGACACCACAATTTACGTGGTTCACCCAATGTGGGCTACTCCACGGAGAAAATATTTTACTAAAACTTTCTCAATCAATCTCTTTGGGAATCACTCCCAATTACAATGTTTATGGATCTCTGTCCAAAGGAGATGTTGATCCCCTAATCTCAAGTTCGTGGATCTCTTCCATAGGAGAACTCTTTCCCCTTCTGCTCTCGGCTATGTGATCTTCTAGAAGACTCTGTCTCTCTACTGCACTAACTGGTGGACCTCTCTCCACTTGAAGACTCCTCACTTAGATCTATCTTCAATTGTGCTGCTATTGGATCTCTATCCACTGAGACTCTATCCTCTATACTCTGTCACCTCCAAAGCTCTATCAATAGGCTCACTAAGAACCTGCTCAATAGGCTCACATAAAACCTGCTTAACAAGCTCACACAAAACTTGTCCAAATCTGCTCTAGCAAGCTCACCAAGAACTTGCCCAAATCTTTCTCACAAGAATTGTCCCAATCTTGTTAACTTGCCCAAACTTCTCAAAGCTCTATCAATCTCCAAAAATTCCACAAATTTATCCACAAATCTATCCCAAAGGCCTTCTCAAAGGCTCAATCAATCATGCTCAAGTAGTACTCAAAATGTAACTCTATCAATGAATGGCAAATCTCAACTCAAATTAACTTCATAGAAGCATAAAGAGAATTGTTAGAGACTCAATATGTTCTAATCTCACTCTCAACTCAACTCAACTCAACTCAACTCATAGAAGCATAAAGAGAATTGTTAGAGACTCAATATGTTCTAATATCAACTCAACTCAACTCAACTCATAGAAGCATAAAGAGAATTGTTAGAGACTCAATATGTTCTAATCTCACTCTCAACTCAAATCAA
This sequence comes from Wollemia nobilis, assembly GCA_028583015.1. Lineage (NCBI taxonomy): Eukaryota > Viridiplantae > Streptophyta > Pinopsida > Araucariales > Araucariaceae > Wollemia > Wollemia nobilis. The sequence goes on along the minus strand of JAQPPZ010017259.1, from coordinate 1,870,745 downwards.
CCTCAACTCAACTCCCAAGAGTCTTATAGAAGCATAAAGAGAATTGTTAGAGACTCAATATGTTCTAACCTCAATCTCAACTCAAATCAGAATGATGGAATAGTTTGTTTCATAGAACTTGAACAATCACTTCACACATCACTTGACTAGGCTCAATCAACTCAACTCAACCAATCATCACAAGGGACAACTCTTTCTCACACAACCCTAGTCCAAGTATGTATCAACCAACTCAAATGTTTCCAACAATGCTCAACCACAAATCTCACATAACAATGATACTCATGTTCTTTTCTAACTCAAGTTCTTTCACAACCAATGGGCTTCAACAACTATGCTTATAAAACAAGGTTTAGACACAACTCTCAATTCAGAAAACCTTGAAGCATTCAACCAACCACTTTCGAAAAGGAAACCACAAACAATCCTTTTCCCTCCAATGATATTTCAGAAATCAACCACCATAAACAATCAATAGGAGAATGTGCCCATACCTTTTATGAAGATGAAAAAACCTCTTTGTAAATCTGCCACAATCACAAAATTCTTTTGCCAATCTTCACAAGGGTTAGTAGATCACAAAATAATCAACATTACTCCACTTTTCAATAATCATCACCAAGGCCTTTAATTGCACAACTTCCTTATCTCTCCTAAAACCACTTGTACCATAAAATAAAATAAATCAAAACATTGCATAACCTTTTCACTCCCAAAACCACTTATACCATAAAATAAAATAAATCACAATATTGCATACCTTGTCACCTCATGAAAGAATTAATCCTCTTGAAAAAGAACAAGGCAAACTTCACTTTTGGAACCCCTTTGCAAAATCAGAAATATCTCTTTACACACACCTTATTTCTCCTTCTAAATAAGTTAGTCAAATAGCCCTCGAAATAAGCTTTCCGACGATATATAATATGCCCCCTTTCCAAAATAAATTGAAACCTTTACATATATATATATATATATATATATGCCACCCTCCATTAATTGCACATAGGTCGGCCCTCCATTAATTTAAACTTAAACTTTAAACTTTAATATCTTCATCACCGGAGGTCCTTTTTCGATGAAACAAAATTCCACCTTGGCTTTTAAGAAAAGCCCTTTCCACATAAGCCCACCATGGTTTTAAATAAAACCTTTTATTTTGCCTGCCTTGGTTTTCATAAAAACCCTATAAATAGCCATGCTTTCCAAAATATCATAAATGCTTATTTATGAAATATTTTGGCCACCAAAACCAAATGTGATCCATGTGACATCAATGATCCATGTGACATCAATGACAACATAAAATGCCTCAAATTAACTCAAATTTCCAACAAATTTTATGCTAGAAGTTGAGCTTGAGGATATTGAAGTGAATGACTCATGTGAAGAAGTCATATGATGAGTTGCCCTTGAATCTAGAACCCAATATTTTGATGAAGTCTTTATAACTTTGCTTTGAAAATTTAAGGCTTTTCCTACCTACTTATTAATGTCTATTTTGTGATCCTTCATTGTAGCCTCTAGTAGTTGTAGTCTCTTCCAATATTTATTCACAAAATGACCATCCTTTTTGCAATGTGTACAAGTTATAGGTCCTCTTTCTTTCTTTTTGAATTTTTATTTAGTGGATGTGGATGCTACTAAAGCTTTTTAGGAAGAGGGAGAGATCTCATATTTTGCAATTTTTGTTTCCTCTCTAGTTAGCCTATCACAAAACTCCTCTAAAAAACTTGTACCAAGTGCATATTTGTTAGACAAAAATGTGGTTGCAAAAATTTGAAATACTCCATTTAACTTAGAAATAATAAGATAGATGCATTATTCTTTTGTTTTAATATTGCCACTACCCTTTAATTGAGTGAGGACTTCTTTAAATTTGGTGAGAAAGTCAATAATATTGCTGAAGTCTTCAGGAGATAATGTTGTTAACTCTGCCTCTAGCTGCATTGACCTTATTTGATCCACTTTACCAAACAAGTTCTTTAGTTTCTGCCAACTCTCAAATGGAGTTTTACATTCTAAAATGTGAAACCATAAACTTTCATTTACATTTGTGCTTATAATACCCATTGTTTCATACATCTTCCCTTTATGAATAAATATTTCATATTCCTTTTCAAATTTAGGCTACTTCTCTTCTAGCAAGTGTGTGAGCCCTTTTTGAGAAATGAGATTTAATATTTTGGTTTCCATGTGTGATAGTTATGAGGGGTGAGTGTATCAATTGTATTCATTATCAAATAAGAAACTTGCAGTGAACCAATATTCCCCCCTTTAAGTCCAAGGAATTGAGTGAAGATAATTAAGCACCCTTCCTTCAATGAGAATAGTTTAGTGTAAGCAATAGTAGAAACCCTTTGTTGATATAAGGTAGTAGAAGCCATACCTTTATACCGAACTCATCAATTAACCTCCCTTACGTGAGGGAAACTATAAGCAAATGATGAGAGCAATACATGGAACATAGGCAATTTAGAACAAGAATAACCTGTCTGACCTTTATACCAAATATTCTCAATGACCCGTCCTAATGTGACGGAGACTATAGGTAAATGAGAAGAGCGATACGTGGAACATAGGTGATTACTTGGCCAAATGTTAAAGAGTTTTATGAGAAGATTCTTGATTAGTTTGCTTGCTTGTATGAATGTATTTTCAAGTGTGTATGTATGGAATATCACTTGATTACAATATAGAAGACCCAAGATATGCAAGGGTAGTAGCAATCATAGCATGTTCAAGTAAGAATATGGAAGCAACATGCACCTAGTTGCCCAAAAATCCCCCCCTCAGAAGTGCCCAATAAAAAACCAGCAATAGTGGGTTTGAGAAAACAAGTGTGCACCCCTTTCCCTTCAAATGGAATAGTGTGGTGCAAAAAATCAGCACCCAAAGACCCCCCCCCAAAAAAAAATATATATATATATTTTTTTGACAATAGTAAGGGAGAGCCTTTTAAAGAGGCTATAAGGGGTAATTTCAGAATCTGAATGAGGATTCTGTTACAATATTTTATTACCCCTTATTTTGAAACAAAAATCTTATAGAAATGATTTTTTTCTAAAGAAAACCTCACAGTGCTTTTTAGAAGAAGAAAGCACGTTATATTTAAATTTAATGACATTCATACCAAAAGGATTATAATTATTTGTCTCATTAATTTATGGACAAGAAATATATTACCCTTAAATAAATTTTACAATATTTGACAAGGGGAAAGTCCTATGGACTTTGAAGACACTTTTAAAAGGAACGAGCGCTTATCACGAAAGCAAGACCAGGTAGCCTTGAATCGTGATCCACGAACACTGAACCATCTATGAATAGCAAAACATGAATACCTCAAACCTAAAACCATGAGCCACGAGCCACGAATAGTGAACCAAGAGCCACGAACAAGCATATGAACTCTTAAAGCAGTGAACCATCCATGAAGCACGATCTACAAACAACAAAATTTGAACCACAAGCCATGAATAGTGAACTAGCAAGCCAAGAATAGTGAACCATGAACTTATTGAACCAACCACAAAGCACGATCCAATAATAGTGAACTTCTCTCGAGCACCTCCACTTAACCAAGCAAAAATTTGAATCGAGCTCCTTCTCTGTCTAGCACTTCGAACGAAGCAAGCTTAGAACTGTTATGGACTAGCAATGTATGAGGAAATATTAGGAATGAGATACACCCGTTAGAAATAAAGCTCTTAAATCATTTTTATTTGGATCATGCCAAGTGAATCTGCCAAGGATTCAGTTTGGTGTGCAAGAGTATTGGAGTGGTGCTTTAATTGAAATGAACGTTATGAAATGTTCTTGTTCGTTGAACGTTATGAGGTGAACGTAAAGTGTTCTTGGAGTGGTATATATCTCTTTAATAAAAAAGAGATTTATGTTCATCTTACGCTGGGAGCTCGGGATACCCACGAATGATTACACCAAAAGATATGGCCATGTGGAAGAAGTGTGCCAACGATGAATGACCAAGGTTCGAGCAAGGTGAGCAACGACACTTTTCAGTAGTTTCCAAGGTAACCAGTGGATGCCATTGAGAGGACCTAGAATATCTGCAACATTAAAATATTTTTTAAAAAATTATCTTGAGTCAAACTAGATAGACAAAGCACTAGAGATGAGCCCTTTATTTTTTTTTTTAAATAAATTCTGGAGTTAAAAACCAGATAAATCTTTAAGAGGAAAGAGATAACACAAAGTATTAGCCTCAAAAAGATAACAAAATAAAGGTGCTCCCTTTTTTGAAAGAAAAAAAGGAGTCTGGAATAAGATCCAAACTATAGTGAGGCACCAATAACAAATCAAGTAAGTGGCCAAGTAATGGCTAGAGCTGGAACAAAAAAGCAAAAAATCTTATCAGTGATTATCTAGAAAATACCATTAAAGAGACCAACCTCAAGCAATGAACCAAATTTGAACAAATAACTTCAAAAAAAACTTTAATGTAAGCAAGAACTATCCTAGCTCTAGTACCATGTTAGAATTATTGAATACAATATTCTATTTAAATGAAACAGATAGTGTGCAAAACATCACAAGAGTGTAGTGAAGCTCAAAAGACTAATTAATTATTCCATGGGATCAACTTTGTATAAATAGCAAAGTTGATCAATGTGAGCCATTGTATTACAACAAATCTTAACTAGTCTAAAATGAGAGTTCACCTGACTCATGGAAGAGTGGTAATTCAAGTAATACTATCCTAGTAGAACTTAAGAGAACAAATATTTATTCTAACATTACTAATTTTTTTGGCTAGATAATAATTGGTTGTACTCGGGTCCCCCACCCTTGAAAAATTACAACTCTCTTATTTAGAACTTGAGAGTTTATAAATAGATACACTTCTCATATCAATTGAGATGCTATAGCTAGAAACCTACATCATTTTACATAAAATGTCTAAATTCTTGATTTTTATTTTCTAGATCTTTTCAATTTTTTGTATGAATACGAATATTTCAAAATTTAGCATCCTTTTTGATATTTTTCTATAGCAGTTTTTAGAATACCAAAACTTCACCTCTACTTTCTAATATTCTATGCATTGCATCTTAGTAGAGTAATATTTCCAAAACATCGCACTATCATAGTTTGCTTTACCAAATATGGATTGCTAGTTTCCTTCCTAAAACACAAGTGCAACCATAAAAATTATAATAAATAGTTTAAATGAAAACACAATATTGTTATAAAATAAAGTAGATATTACCAATGGAAAACATTAATGTAAATCTTAATCATTATTTGATTTAGGTAGTCAAATTTTTTTTGTCAACTTCAACTAAAATTACTACTTCCTCTACACAAGGAAATAAAAATTTAACTTCATGACCCTCAATCAAAACCCATCTATTGGCTAGCTTATCTGCACATTTGTTTTCTTCCCTTAATATATGTGTAAACCTGATTTTTCAAACTTTTTAGCAAGATATTGAATTTCTACAATTATCTCTTGTATGTTCCATGGAGCCCTTGCTTTCCTCAAAATTGCATTTAGAATCACCTTCCATCCATACTTTGTTTTATTTGTTTGCATATTTTTAACCCTTCTAAAGACACCCAAGCTTCAAATTCATTATTTATCTTAAATCCACTATTGAAAGCATAATGAGATAAAATATCTCCTCTATTATTTCTAATTATTCCTCCTCCTCTTGTTGGTCCTATATTTCCTTTAAATGCTCCATCAAAATTCAATTTAACCAACTCCACATTTGGTGGTTTCTACTTTATATTCTTTGCATTCTTTTTGCTTCTCTTGTACCCAACATCATAATTCCATTTCATGACTTGAATCCATCTGTCAAGGCTCTCTACTTCTAGATTAGGGATTGGGTGAGTTTATAGGGTTGGTTTAGACTCCTCTATGGCTAAACATATCTTCCTTTTCATTACATCTAAACGAATTTCCTTTCTTTTAAATATTCTTCTATCCCTTTCTAGCCTTACAGTACAAAGTATTGTATCTTTTGATGTTGTAAAGCCTCACTTTTATAAGTCCTCTACCATTTATTTAACCAATATTTAATTATGCTATTCATCACCATGTATTTACCAAACATATTAAGAATCCATTGCCATAGTTTCTAGACTATTGAGAAATATTTGAAGAGATGGTCTATACTCTCCTCCTCTTTTTTACAAAGAACACATTGAGAGGATCCATAAAAATACCTTTTCATAAGGTTATTAGGATAATATTATTCAATGACCTACTAGCCAAACAAAAATTTTGACTTTAGAAATGCTTGGGCTATCCCAAATATCTCTCCATATTCTAGTGATATTACTATTTTGTTGGTGCTTTATATTATATCCACTTCTTGTTGTCTTTTCTCCTAAGCTATTCAACTCCCACATAAATTTATCCTTGGATCCCTGATATAGGGCTATAAACAACACACAGCAAGAGTGCCGAGATCAACAATGCACAGGCCAAAATTCTAGCAAGTTTCATTTAACAGAGGTCTTGATTCGAATACACAGCAATTCCCCAAATAAAATGGCCAGGAGTCCCCCCAATACAATGCATGCACGGTCTTTTTTATATCACCGGCCCCAACTTATTTCCATCATTACATCAAGTGCGGGATTCCTTGTAACCCTTCGCACGAATGTCCTGTGACCGCCTGCAACATGCTGCCAGGTGCCCCGTATTATCATGGTCTGGGGTGGCAGAGTGCGCTGCGGCCGCCTATCAATCCTTTCGCCAATTCATCATTCAAAGGGATGCATCATAGCCGCTTGTAATTTGATGCCACGCGTCCCCTTTCCAGAGTCCTTGTAACCGCTCCATACTCTCGGGACACCTGTAACTTCACGCCACGTGTCCCTCTGCACTGGTCTCTACAATCACCGGCTGGTCAACATCGTGAGAGCACTGGTCGCGATAACACGAAGTTTTTTCTCCAATACTTTCTCTCTCCTCTTTGGTCACGATATTGTGACATTTTTGGCGTTAGGCTTCTCTCTCCTACTTGGGACCGTGATTCCATGACATGTCACGAAATCGTGACGTATAGGCCTTTCTTACTTGCTTTCCTCCTTTGGGCCGCGAAACCGTGACATGTCACGATTTTGCAACATCTTTGCATTTCGTACTTGCTGCTTCGTTCTGGGCTGCGAAACTATGACAGGTTGCAATTTCGTGACCATTTCACGTCCTTGAGTCTTTGGCTCAAAAGTGTCGCGATTTCGTGACCACCTTGCGCTGTTGAGTCTTCGCATCGAAAGCGTAGCGATTTTGCGACCACTTTGCGTTTTGGAACCTTGCCTCCGGATATGTCACGATTTCGTGACGTCTTTGAGCCTTGTCCTCGAAGGTGTCACGATTTCACGACGTCCAGGAACCTAGTCTTCGAAGGTGTCACGATTTCGCGACGTCCTTGAACTTTGTCTTCGAAGGTGTCACGATTTTGCGACGTCCTTGAACTTTGTCTCCGAAGGTGTCGCGATTTCGTGACGATTCTTGTGCCTTAGAACTTTTTGCCAAAGATGTTCCTGTGCTTTCAAATCTTGCTTCCCGGATGTGTCGCGATTTCGTGACCATTTGGCACTTAAGTGACTTTGCCTTGGAGCTGTCGCGATTTTGCGACCGTTGGGCGCTAAAGCTGCTTTCCTCCAAAATTGTTGCGATTTTGCGACCGTTTGGCGCTGAAGCTACATTCCTTTGAAAATGTCGCAATTTCACGATCGTTTTGCGCTGAGCTGCTTTTCTTCAAAAATGTCACGATTTCGCGACAGTTTCACGCCTTGGCCCTTTCCATGAAAAAGCGTCGCGATATCGCGACAGTTTGGCCCGCTGGCGACCTTCTTCAAAAGCGTCGTGATATCGCGACAGTTTGGCCCGCTGGCGACCTTCTACAAAAAGCATCGTGATATCGCGATAGTTTTAGTACTTAAGAAAAAAATACATTTTGGGTGATGCAAGATTGCAGCTTCGCCACCGGATGCTCCTGCATCAATCCCCTTATAAATAATCATAGTTTTTATATTTCTACCCAATTTCCTCCTAGCATCAATGTCTTGTATACTTGTAAAAAAATCTTCTTTCCATTTGTATCTTCCTTCCTGATCCTTATACAAAAATTTTGAAACCCTATCACCATATTTATCTTGAAGTAATCTCATCCTAGGTTTCAAAATTGGATCTAAATTGAGTGTTTTTTTATCACACCAATTATCCATCCAAATAGAATTTTTTTTCCAATTCCCACCACCCATCTTAAACCTTTAATCATTAGATCAATAGATTTTTTAAAACCATTCCAAAGAGCAGAACCATTTGGTAGAGAGAATGCAATAAATATTAAACTTGGGTCATTGGGATCAACATACTTAAAAGAATTCTTGCCCATTGTCTTTGACTCTCTTTGTACAATTTCCATATTATTTTTCCCCAATATGGTATTACTATGAATTTGTGTTTGCTTTCAATTTGGTATTACTAAGAGGTTATATCTTTGCCAATGATTGACTTCTTTAGGTTTACACATGTCAATATATTGTTTGATGATGTTTTTTTCATGAAATATCTTATCATAGATACTAAGAGATGAGTTTATTTCAAAGAGATTATGTTGCTTATAAATATAATAAATATTTTTAGTTGAGTTTAGTTGATATTTTTTATTTTTTAATATAATAATTATATTGTTGTTTGTGTTTATTTTATTTAATTTTACTAATTTTAATTATTGATTTAATATAATAATTATATTGTTATATGTACTTATTTTATTTAGATTTACTAATTTTAATTATTGATTTAAATAAGTATGAAAGCATGTTGTTACTAACCTACTTGTGAACCTTTTATATGATTTATAATGGAAAAATAATTAAAGCTAATGATGTATTTAATTTTATTTAGTTGTTATGTCAACGTTTATCTATTTTTCTAAATACCTCTATTTTCTCTTCATTTTATGAGATAAATAATAATTAAAACGTTACTTTGAAGCAGCCTTACTATAAAAATGTGGTGGTTCTATATGCTAAAATTTTATTAATATTTATTGTATTAAATGTATTTTGTTATGTGCATATGCTTTTATGTAATGTATATTATGAAGGCATAATACAAACCATTTTTTTGTAAGATCACATATAATCTTAAGGTAAAATTATGTCTTAATTTTATTTTATAAATCGATAGATGTGCTAGACTCATTATTGTCATTTGATAGTCAACTTTTAGAATACAACTATAAAAGTATCATATCTTTTATATTTAGTTTTGGATTGTGTAAGAACCAAATTTTTAGTTATTTTTAAGAAATGAAATAGGAAATTGCACACCCTTCTTAGTCTTTTCAATATAATTTTTTCCAAAACATGGTAGAGCTAGTAATGCAATGGGAAAAGTGAAATGATTTTTCTATTAAAAAACATGGAATATTTCTTAAATACTGAAATGCAATTTAGGATCCACAAGAAAAATGAAAATTTTTCCATAAAAAGAAAAAAGAGCATGTCATCAATCCTGATATATAATTTAGGACACACTCAATTTATGATGCATGAAAGTGATCTTGGATTTGAATCATGTTACTTTGAATTTTTTTAAATTTTGGTAAACATGTTTTATAATAGTAATTGACAACTTTGTTTATTGCTTAGATGTGATTTAGAAGTGTTTGTATTTTTTTTATACCTCTAATTTCTCTAATTATTCTATGAGAGATAAAATGTAAAACATTAGTTAAAGGTAGAATAAAAACAAAAATAAAAGGCTCATTTATGCAATATGTATATTGAAGGTAGAATAAAACAAGAAAATTAGAGCTATTATAGAACTTAAAGTGAGGACTATGAGGGAGTAAGCAACCAAGAGTAACTACAGCAGTGAGTGCAAGCATGAGTCAAGAGTAAGTGTAGTAGTGAGTGCGAGTGCAATCGGGAGTAACTGCAGCAACGAGTGCTAATGTGAACTAGGAGTAAGTGTAGTAGCAAGTTTTGGTGTGAGCTAGGAGTAAGTGCAGCAGTGAGTGAGATTGCAAGCCAGGGGTAAGTACAATAAGTGAGTGTGATCATGAGTTGAGAGTAAGTGTAGTAACAAGTGCGAGCGCAATGTAGGAGTAAGTATAGTAAAGAGTATCAGCATGAGTTAGGAGTGGGTGCAACCAAAAGCAAGTGTGATTAAGTATAATTGAAAGTGAGTGCGAGTGAGTTTGAGTGAGAGTGGGAGTGAGTATTCAAGTTGAGAGTTAATGAGATCAGATAGGGAGTGTGAACCAAGAGGGAGTGAAAGCCAAGACTTAATCATGGCAAAAGAGAAGTCGGTTCATCCAAAGTGTATCAATGCTTCAAAATCTTACCATGAATACATGGAATATTATTTCCAAAAAAAATTTGAAGCTAAGAAACATGAACAAAAAGAATATACAAGGGCAATTATGATCCAAGAGCGAGTGCAAGCTAGGAGTGAGTGTGAGGCAGGAGAGAGTGCAAGCCAAAAGTAAGTGTGAGCCAAAAGGAAGTATAAATTAAGAGAGTGTGTGAGCTTTAGTCATGAAAAAAGAGTAATAGGTTCATCGATAGTGCATCAATACTTCAAACCCTTACCATGAATGTGTCGAATATTATTTCCAAAAAATTGTTGAATCGAAGAAACGTCGAGAAAAATAAGAGACACAAGCAAGGGAGTGCAATTCAAAAGTAAGTGTGAGGTAAGAGAGTGTAATCCAAGAGTAGTAATGACTACAAGCAAAGAGGGAGTACGAACCAAGAGAGAGTGTAAGACAAGAGAGAGCCCCATTAGATATTATGGAAGGAAATTCATATTTGAAAGCCCTAATGGGAAGTTAGGATGCCCTAGTTAGAAATAAAAATTCTCTAGTTGGAAGTATGGAGGCCCAAGTTGGATATAAGCATACATGGCAAGTTTGATCTAGGTAGCAGATGTTACACCAAAAGTAAGTATCAAGGATGATATGATTGAGCATGATATAATTATTTTTAAAAGTAGAGGTTTAATATGTAAGTTCCATAGATCATGGCCAGGGTTTTTGGAGATTATAAATTGGATCAAGTGGAAGTGGAAATTGAATTCAAATTATTCTGTGATTTTCTTTCTAAAGGTTTTTTCCTCGTCATATTTTCTAGTTTAGAAATTAGGGATAAAATAATGGTTGGTAGCCCATGGTTTAGGGGAAGAGATGTAATTTATTTGAGACCATGGAATGAATTTTTTTCCATTGAGACAATTTTTTTTAAGAAGCTTCTAGTGTGAGTTGGGCTTTTTGGACTTCCATATCAGCTTATAAATAACGATATTTTGAAGACTATTGGAAATACCCTAGGGGAATTCATCAATGAAGGACCAAATCATGATATATATACTCAAATATGTGTTGCTATGAATATTTCAAAACCTTTGCTACAATCCATTAAGATTAAATATTAATCAAGAGAATGGGATCAACAAGTAGATTATGAAAATATTGTATTTTGTTGCCATAATTGTTTTGATATTGGACATATGGTGAGTTTGAAAAGTAAAAACTATAAAGAAAGAGATAAAAAATTCTAGCCATGAGATAAAATTCAATACAAAGCAATAAAATCATACAATAATAGAAGCTAGATCAGATCAAGGATATTCCACTCCAAAAGAAGAGGCAAATAAAACCTATCTACAATATCATTTGACAAGTTTAGAAGGAATTAAAGATGTAAAATATGTGGAGATAAAACCCAAAACAAAAACAACAAAAGAGGTCAAGTTTATTCCAAGTAAATCATCTTCATTTTTATCAACTAATATAGAATCCTCTTTTGGTAATAAAATTGAAAGTGGTGAAGATGTTATCCCTTGCATTTTAAGGTTTCAAGAGCAGAATAATATAGAAATGAAGTTAGAGGAAACCCATAACAATTTAGGATTTTTAGGTCAAAACCAGAAGGTAATTGCTACAAAAGAGCATCCTTGCACTTTAGAGTTTTTAGGGCAACATAAAAAATATTATACTTTTGAGGTTATTCCTTGCACTTTAGATCCTTTAGAACAAGGTAAACCTAAATATGATAAGTCTTACTATGAGTAGTGTGAGAATATTAAAGAGATTGATGAAGATGAAAGTATTACTAAGAATGAAAAAAGAGAGGAAGACCCAAGAAGGAAAAAAAATAGAAAAGAAAACACAAAGGGATATTGATATGGTAAAACAAAAACAAATATCACAATTATTAACAAGAAGTGAGGCTAAAAACCCACAAATAAAATCAAAATATAATAATGAAAATATCTTGGAATATTAGGGGAATGAATAAGAACCCTAAGAAAATGTATTAAGAAATTGGGAGGTTGCTATAAACAGGATATTTTTTTATATAGAAGTTGGGTAGCAAATATTTTAGCCATTTGTAGTGTTGAATTTCATCTTAACATAATTCAATTTTTTGAAGGCATTAATATAAAAGGAGTTGATTGTGGAAACTCAATAGTTTGAGGAAGATAAATAATATCTTTGATAGAAGGGTAAATGAAAAATATCTCTGATAAAAATATAAAGTTAAATATGCTTTAATTAACTTGTTAGAAATGTAATGAAAGCAATGTAATGTTTTGTTTTCGTAATGGGAGTGGACCCCGATAGAAGCCACGTATTATGAAAAAAAAGTGAGGACAGTGAGGATTGTGTAGTCAAAGTTTATTAATTTTGTTTTATGAACTCTTATTTCTAGCAAATGGTTGTATTAAACTCATTATGGTCAATAGATATCTCTTGAAATACAATCATGAAAGCACCATATTTTCTATATTTAGTGTTGGATGCTTTAAAAGAACCATAATTTCAAATATTTTTAGAAATTGATACAATAAAATTGGACACCCTTCACTATCTCTTGCATCTACCTCTTTTTAAAATATGGTAGATTGATTCTGCCATGGGAAAAAATGAAATTAACTTTTTTATTTGAATTTTTTTCATATAAAATATTTTGTAGAAGATGAAATTTAACTTAGGATGTATTGAAGTTATCTTGGATTTGAATTGTGTTAGTTTTGCCCAAGTTATATATATATATATATATATATATATATATATATATATATATATATATATATATATATTTTTTTTTTTTTTTTTGAGACTATTTATCTCTGGATTGGACAAAATCATGTAACTTGGTGTTCTTTAAAAGAATAGACATCTTTGTAAAATGTCTTTCATTTTAATTTTCTTGGATTGAATAAAATGATTAATAAAGAATATACCAAGTAATGATCTATTTGCTTTATTCAGGATTATAGTAGGTATTTATTTATTTTTTTAAGCGAAAAACCCCTTGCAGAGCCGCCTTGGTCTGAGAGACCATGAATAGGGGGTTCTACACCATCAAAGTCACCTGGGGGTCGCACCCTGTCCGCACCAACATTATCAATTGGATTTTGGATACCCAATTCAACTTTTTTGTAGGGTAGATATTTGAACCTGGGACCTCCCTTGGAGGATTGCCCTCTCCTCTCCAACTCACCTACAACACCTAGGTAAAACTAATTTATAATGGAAAATACCTTTTTCGGGGTGCCACTTTCAATAGGTTGGGCATACAAGAAATGGAGCCTTGTCGGCCTCTACCAGCACATAGGATATTCCTAACTATACCATATATCTGTAGGATGGATACAAGGGAAATGGAACCTGGGTCGACCTCTACCAACACTCAGGGCATTTACCACTACACCACAACAAGCAGATAAAAACTAATTTATAGTGGAAAACACCCCTTTTGAGGTGCCACTTTCAACAAGTTGGGCATAGGAGGAATGGAGCCTTGTCGGCCTCTACCAGCACATAGGACATTCCTAACTATACCATATATTTGCATGATGGATACAAGGGTAATGGAACCTGGGTCGGCCTCTACCAGCACCCAGGGCATTTACCATTGCACCACAACAAGCAGATTGTAGGTATTTATTAATACTTAATTTGGTATTATATTTAACTGGTGCATGATTTCCAACAATTAATCATCTATATTTATATGTTATTATTTACCTCTAATATTCAAACTTTACATTTAAAATACCCCTTTTGTATTTATGTAAAGAAAATTAATTTCACAACTTTTATTTATACACTCCTAACTCTTTTATCATAATTTTTGTAATCATCAACACAAATAACAAGAAATTTTGTTTTATTTTGCTTTTCTTTATTTTTAACCTTATTAATTTCTAAAACACCAACTTCTTATTATTATAATTTTATGAATAAAAATAATTATATTCATTTTTTTAACTCCAAAAAATCAAGAATTACATAAAATCATAACCTTTGATCTTTGTTGTTTAGTTCTATTTTTTTAGAATCTTCAAGATTCTGAAACATCTTAGACCTCATATCACATGCTTTAAAAGGTTCTATATGTCTTTTTAAATAATTATACATATAAATATCTTGTAATATAGTTTTAAAAAACATATTTAGAAGATTATAAGCCACAACAATTGAAATATTTTTATTATTAATTATTATAAAATTATATTGTTGTTTCATAAGTTATATTGATGCATTATTTGGATGATTTATGATGATTTACCTAGAAAATGAATTTCTAAATTAATTCATGCAAGTAAATATATAAAATCTTATTATTAAGCACTAGGCTATCTTTTCAAAATTATATTTTCTGCTTTTATTCATCTATCCTTAAATTTGTTGTTGGTGTCTTTGCAAGAAAACTCCAATGGTATATTATCGTTTCATATTCATGACCTCAGTTCAAATCATAGGGAAGGAGGATTTCTATTACTATATCCCAAGAATGTAACCCTAATTATGCCACTTGTTACACTATGTTTCTATTGGTCGTCAATCATCAGTTCAAGTATTATTATAAATTCACCATATTTTTATATTTTTTGGTTGAAAAAAGGTAATTAACCATGTCTTCTACATTTTTTTAGACATATTTCACCTAGATTTTGAAATTGATTCACCCTATTTTTATAAATTTATTTTGAGGCTGATCCCTTATGCATAACCCTGAATTGGGCTATTTATTTTTTCATCTTCTTTAAAGCCTCATTTCTACTATCATGAAAATTCTTGTATCTAGAATTTGTTACTTAAGGGGAATATTCATTAGCCACACTTGCACTATTGGTTTATTTAGTATTTCTAGTTATGGCAATTATTGGTTTGATATTTAATATGTACATATCAACATCTTAACATGATTACTTCTATAGGATAAATATATTTATGCATTGTTGATTGTTGCATTAGCCCTAACAAGTAGATTTTATAGTCTAGGATGTGGACCAAGTATATTCTAGTTTGTTTCACTTCATCCTAAATTTGGTTCTAAAGAGATTTGATCACATCAATGATGGAAGATTGAGATTTCATGATTTCTATTAGGATTTCTTCTATTTGTTTTAATACTAATATTTGCTATATTTTATTCTTATGCTTTTTGCCACCTTTTACTTTTTCATATTCATTTGTTCACCAAATATAACCTTTCTTATTACAATTTTTGCTTCACCTAATCAAGTTCTTTCAAATAATACTATTTCTATTGATCTTGAATGAGGTTTTGTTGTATTGTTTTCTTTTCTTTTAAATTGTTTATTTAAACCATTAGTATTTTATCACAATTGTTATTTAAGGTCTTATTTTTCTTTCCTCAAAATCTTCAAGACCTTCTTTGTCTCTAATCTAGTTTTTATTACTTCTATCTTATTTAAGCAATCTAGTTTTTATTACTTCTATCTTATTTGTCTCTAATGGCATAACCAACTTTTTGTTTTTCTTTTTGCTTGTATCCTTGAGTTTCTTTTATAGCATATAGGTAACTCATATGTATTGCTATATTGGAGTGTCCATTTGTAACAAATATAAGGGTCCTACCATGTGAAGATCTAGTGAAGTTAGCTTGGTGAGATAATCTAATGATGCTTTCACTAGCACTTATTTTAAAGCTATTCAAATTCCACATAAGTTGGTCCAAGAATCAACTGAATCAGATAACCCTTCACAAATATATGGCTCCTAAACGATGAGATATTTCTAAAAATAAAATATCCTAATTCTTCATGAATTCATATTTGATATTATAAGTGGATATTATTTCATTATTATATTATAAATTTGTGGTTTTTAAGTAATTTGCACATTTCATAATTTTAAATTTGTAGATTCAAAGATTTACATTAATTTATAAGTTATCATTCATAGAGTTTTGATCAATAAATGGTGAGACATTTAGTCTATTCAGGTTGTAACATTAGGTATTCTAATTAGGTTCGAGGTCTAGACCAATTGGTTCGACAAAAACCCTGTAAGGGGGGCAGAGTTCCAAGGTTCAAATCTTGGGCCTCGTCGGATTGAACATTTGTCCCTTTCCTAGTGCTTTCAATGGCATAAAATGTTTAAAATGATTATGACATGGTGTTTATAGGGGCAGAATGTGTGAAGAACTGTATGAAAGCTTTCAAGGTGGACAATGCATAATATTATGGTGATCATAAAAGCCGAACAACCTACCCAGACTCGTGGCTGCAACCAATTCCACCATGTAAATTAAAAAAATATATTGGGTATTCTAATTACTTATGCAAGGATGTGAATGTCAAGGAAATATATCTATTTTGTTCTATTTTTTTAGTGGTGTGTGGTTTTCTAGACAATTTGAGTTTATATGCTAATTATTTATGGTTTATAATTTGCTACTACTAATTGATTATCTATTAGATTTGTTAGTTTTTAAGCCTTTAATGTAAAACATACTATTATTTTGTTCAATTAATATTTATTTATAAGAAAATTTATTAGTCATATGAATTTGTGTTTGCTTCCAATATGGTATTACTACTTTTTTTGGCTGGATAATAAAGGGTTGTACTCAGGTTTACAACTCTCTTCTTTAGAGCTTGAGAATTTATAAATAGATGCACTTCTCATCTCAATTGAGATGCTATAGCTAGAAAACTACATCTTTTTACATAAAATTTCTAAATCCATGATTTTTATTTTCTAGATCTTTTTATTTTTTTGTATGAATACAAATATTCCAAAAATTAGCATCCTTTTTGAGATTTTTCTATAGCAATTTTTAGAATACCAAAACTTCACCTCTACTTTCTAATATTCTATGCATTGCATCTTAGTAGAGTAATAATTCCAATACATCACACTATCATAGTCATATTTACCAAATCTGAATTGCTAGTTTCCTTCCTAAAACACAAGTGCAACCATTAAAAATTATAATATATAGTTTAAATGAAAACACATTATTGTTATAAAATAAAGTAGACAATACCAATGGAAAATATTAAAGTAAATCTTAATCATTATTTGATTTAGGTTATCAACATTTTCTTGTTAGATTCAACTAAACTTACTACTTCATTTATACATGGAAAGGAGAATTTAACTTCATGACCCTTAATCAAAACCCATATATTGGATAGCCTACCTACACATTTATTTTCTTCCCTTAATATTTGTGTAAACCTGATTTTTCAAACTCTTTAGAAAGATATTGAAATTTCATAATTATCTCTTATATGTTCCATGGAGCCTTTGCTTTCCTCAAAATTACATTTAGAATCACCTTCCATCCATACTTTGTTTTATTTGTTTGCATGTTTTTAACCCTTATAAAGCTGCCCAGGCTTCAACTTCATTATTTCTCTTAAATCCACTATTGAAAGCATTATGATACAAAATATCTCTTCTATTATTTCTAATTATTCCTCCTCCTCTTGTTGGTCCTATATTTCCTTTAGATGCTCCATCAAAATTTAATTTAACCCACTCCACATTTGGTGGTTTCTACTTTATATTTTTTGCATTCTTTTTTCTTCTCTTGTATCCAATATCATAATTCCATTTCATGACTTAACTCCATCTATCAAGGCTCTCTACTTCTAGATTAGGGATCGAGTGAGTTGATAGGGTTGGTTTAGACTCCTTTATGGCTAAACATATCTACCTTTTCATTACCTCTAAATAGATTTCCTATATTTTAAATATTCTTCTATTCATTTCTAGCCTTACAATCCAAAGTATTGTATCTTTTGATATTTTAAAACCTCACTTTTATAAGTCCTCTGCCATTTCTTTAACCAATATTTAATTTTGCTATTCATCACCATGTATTTACCAAACATATTAAGAATCCATTGCCATAGTTTCCAGACTATTGAGCAATATTTAAAGAGATGGTCTATACTCTCCTCCTTTTTACAAAGAACACAATGAGAGGGTCCATAAAAATCTCTTTTCATAAGGTTATTAGTATAAAATTCTTCTATGGCCTACTAGTTAGACAAACATTTTGACTTGCGGAATGCTTGAGCTATCCCAAATATCTCTCCATATTCTAGTGATATTACTATTTTTTTGGTGCTTTACATTATATCCACTTCTTGTTGTGTATTATCCTAAGCTATTCAACTCCCAAACCAATTTATCCTTGGCTCCCCTCATTATAATCATATTTGTTATCTTTCTATCCAATTGCCTCCTAGCATCAATGTCTTGTATACTTGTAAAAAAATCTTCTTTCCATTTGTATCTTCCTTCTTGATCCTTGTATAAAATGTTTGAAACCCTATCACCATATTTATCTTGAAGTAATCTCATCCAAGATTTCAAAATTAGATCTAAACTGAGTGGTTTTCTATCACACCAAGTATCCATCCAAATAAAAAAATTTCTCTAGTTCCCACAACCCATCTTAAACCTTTATCATTAGATCAATAAATTTTTTTAAACCATTCCAAAGAGCAAAACCATTTGTTACAGAGAATTCAATAAATATTAAACTTGGGTCATTGGGCTCAACATACTTAGAAGAATTCTTGCCCATTGTCTTTGAATCTCTTTGTATAATCTCCATATTACTTTTCCCAATATGGTATTACTATGAATTTGTGTTTGCTTTCAATTCAATATTACTAAAAGGTTATGTCTTTGCCAATGATTGACTTCTTTAGGTTTACACATGTCAATATATTATTTAATGATGTCTTTTTTCATGAAATATATTTTTTTTTTGATAATTATGTGTTTGTATTTATAGCGGGTTTTAACAAGGATCCCAAAACCTGATTACATAAGCAATGGGCCTAGGGCATCAATCCATTGAAACTGAACACCAAAACAGAAATCCCACCCAGTGGTAACGATAAGCATGAAACAATCCCTCTCGGCGGAAACAAACAAATAAGAAGGAGTTTTGGAGATCCCGCTCGACGGGGAGTAGCCAAAAACCACCATCGAGAAGATCCCGCCCAGCAGGAAGCAAAGAAAAACCGTTACAATAAAATCCTGCCTCGTGAGAAGCAGTCAAAACCACCACAAACAGTCCCGCCTAATGGGAAGCAACAGGGAAATCCCACCATCCGGGAAACCAGCAGAAAAGAAAGGATCCCGCCTCGCGGGAAAACCGGCGGATTTGGCGGATCCCGCCCTATGGAGAAACCATCCCACCCATCGGGAAAACATTCAGTTCAGCGAGAGCCATTCTGTAGGAAGCCGACAGCCAGCACAGAGAGGATCCAGTCCATTAGGAAGTGACCAGAGAGTTGCACCACAAGGAACCCGCCTCGGGAAAACAGAAGAGGATCCCAGCAGCAGGGACCAAGAATCCCGTCCAAGCACAGAGCCTGTCGAGGATTCACAAGAAAAAGGAGGAAGTTGTCCAAACCCTAAACCGTTACCTCCACTGCACTGAGAAACGCATGGGACCAGATCCACGCGAATCACCTGCAAAAAACCCCAGGGGGAAGCCTAAGGGAAAAAGGGAAGGGATCCCCAACCAAACAGGGATCCCTGGGAAGCACCAGTCCAAAAAAAAAACCAAGGAAACCCTAGCCGGCCGGGAGGGGCGCAAATAGTGGAGAAGGATCTCCCCCCAGGAGATCATCTGCAAACAACCACTCCCTAGGAGGGATGACCTGGGTTGAGCCAGGGACTGGGCAGAAACCAGAAGCCATGGGAGGGGGAGCAGGGGTTTTTTCATGAAATATTTTATCATAGATACTAAGAGAAGATTTTATTTCAAAGAGATTATGTTGCTTATAAATATAATAAACTTTTTTACTTGAGTTTAGTTGATATTTTATATTTTTTAATATAATAAATATATTGTTGTTTGTGTTTATTTTATTTAGTTTTACTAATTTTAATTATTGATTTAATATAATAATTATATTGTTGTTTGTGCTTATTTTATTTAGATTTACTAATTTTAATTATTGATTTAAATAAGTATGAAAGTATGTTGTTACTAACCTACTTGTGAACCTTTTATATGATTTATAATGGAAAAATAATTTA
The DNA here is from genome assembly GCA_028583015.1 of Wollemia nobilis. Lineage (NCBI taxonomy): Eukaryota > Viridiplantae > Streptophyta > Pinopsida > Araucariales > Araucariaceae > Wollemia > Wollemia nobilis. The sequence continues at coordinate 1,850,415 of JAQPPZ010017259.1, read as the reverse complement.
ATTTAATGATGTATTTAATTTTATTTAGATGTTATGTAGAAGTTTGTCTATTTTTTCTAAATACCTCTATTTTTCTCTTCATTTTATGAGATAAATAATAATTAAAATATTACTTTGAAACAGCCTTACTATAAAAATGTGATGGTTCTATATTGCTAAAATTTTATTAATATTTATTGTATTAAATGTATTTTATTATGTGCATATGCTTTTATGCAATATATATTATGAAGGCATAATACAAACCAATTATTTTTTGTAAGGTCACATATAATCGTAAGGTAAAATTGTGTAAGATTTCTTTTCTTTTATAAATAGATAGATGTGTTAGACTCATTATTGTAATTTGATAGTAAACTTTTAGAATACAACTATGTTGGAAATTTTGAGTAGTTTTGTTGTCATTGATGTCAAAAGAATATTGGTTTATTGTCATCGTCATTAAGGACATCAAGTGGTTTTTCCAAAAGCAAGAAGGTCTTGGAAAGGAATAGGATATAATATTTATTTTTAATATTATATGCCTAAAAAGGGCCCAAAGGATGAAGACCCGAGAAAGGAGAAGCAAGTTTAAATTAAATAATAATATTTTATTATTATAATATTTCGGGCCAAATAACAAGGTGAAGAAAAATGAAGTCCAAATTGAAAAGACCCATGAGCAATTTTCAAAGGTTTAATTTAAATTAAAATATTTTAATCTTTGATTAAAATTTTAATTTAAATTAATAAAGGAGGCAAAGGTTTTTAAATTTAATATTTAAAAACTAAATTCAAATTTTTAAATTCAAAAATGGGCCAACGTGAGAAATCAAAAGACAATGTGCATTTATATAGGAAATGATTTCCATTTCCCAAAGTTAATTTAACACACCTTCGAATGCGAGAAAAGAGAATATCGAGCGCTGCATCTAAGAAGAAGATAATTTGCATTTTAAAAGTGCTTGGAGGGAAACGAGGCAACAAAGGCCGCATAGTGGTTTGACATCCCACCGATGGTGGTAGCGCAAGCGGTAGTTGGGAGAGTGTTAAGGCTTGCATGGAGGAGATCACGGTTCGATCCACGCGATCGACGTTTTGGAGGAAGAGGCCTTCATTTGACTTGTTCGGCATTTTTGTGAGGTGGATTTTTGGGACAACGTGCATCATGTGTCTCATGTGGGCACGCAACCCACTTGGTGGCCTAGCTTGGAGCTAGGGTGTTGGGAGTGCAAAGGTCACGTGGTCGAATCCACCGAAGATAGCTTTTTGTGGGCAGAAAAAACTAAAGGTATGCCATTCGATTTTATTTTCCAAGGTGTTGAAAATTAAATTGTTTTAAGATTGTCGTGAGTGCTTAGGGGAGTTATAAGGTAAAGAAAAATTAAAATATTTTATTTTGATTTTTGGTGATTGAAATTTATAAGGTGTGGATATTATAAGGTGTATAAGGGAGTTTGCTATGCATGTTGTTTTAATGAAATTGTTGAGTTAGATATTGTGAGTTTGGAGATTATAAGGTGTGCAAGGGAAATTGTTAAGTGTTTTGTTATGGTGAAATTATTGAGTTAAATATTGTGAGTTTGGAGATTATAAGGTGTACAAAAGGATTTGATATTTTGTATGAAAAATAATTTTTGAGAAAATTATTTTGTGGAGATCTTGAGATAGGTTGTGGTAACCTAACCCTAGTGTTGGCAAAGAAAATTTGATTGTGGTTAAGACAGGTTTTGAAGACATATCTCCATAAAAATAAAAGGTATGGGTACATCTTCCTTGTGAGTAAAATATTGTTGGATTGGATGTTGTGAATGCTAAGTTGGAGTGAAAAGGATTGTTTGATAAGCATTGTTGAGTTTGGTTTTGAGATATCCAATATTGATTGATGAAGGTTTTTCTGGAATAAAGGTTGATGATAGAAACCTTGTTTGATAAGCATTGTTGGAAATATTGAGTGAGCCTTCATGTGCATGATTAGGGTTTGTGAAATATCATGAGTATCATTGTTATGTGAAGTTTTTTTGATAAGCATTGTTGAATAATTTTCATTGAGTGTTTGGTTGAGTTGAGATAAACAAGCTTTTGTGAGAGCTTGTGAGATTGAGTAAGTCCTAGAGAGGACTTAAGGACAGATTTGAGTAAGCTTTTGTGGAAGCTTACAATGCATATTTGAGGTAAGTCTTGGTGAAGACTTGTTGAGTAGATTGTGGATATATTTGAGGTAAGTCTTTGAGAAGACTTGTGAGTAGATTTGATTGATTGATTTGTTCAAACCTTGAGTTAAGGTTTGGGGTAGATCTAGCAGAGTTGATTTGTGATTGAGTCAAGCTTTGTGTTAAGGCTTGAGGATAGATTTGAGGATAGATTTTGGTGTATATTTGAGGATATGTTTGTGCTAGATTAGAGATAGATATTGAGTATATTTGTGCTAGATTGAAGGACTGTGTTTAGTATAGATTAGAGATAGAGATTGAGTAGATTTATGCAAGGTAGAGGATAGTGTTTAGTATAGATTTGAGATAGAGATAGAGTAAGAGTAGGCTTTGGAGGTGATAGAGTATAGAGGATAATAGTCTCTAGTGGATAGAGATCCATTAGCTAGGGTAGTGAGGATAGAGGTCTTCTGAGTGAGGATAGGGGTCTTCAGTGGATAGAGATCCACAAGCTAGTGTAGTGGAGGTAGTAGTCTTCTAGAGGATCACCAACTAGAGCAAGGGAGAAGGAGTTCTCCTATGGATAGAGATCCATGAACTTGATTAGGGGATTGGTGTCTCCTTTGGATAGAGGTCCATAAATATTGTAATAGGGAAAGGATTCCCAAGAGAATTTATTTGAGAAAATTTAAGTGAAATATTTTCTCCATGGAGTAGCCCACATTGGGTGAACCACGTTAAATCATGTCTCTCATGTGTGTGATGCTTTGTGTAATGTTTACTACTTTATTATTGTTGATGTTATCATATGGATTGAGAAGTAAAAATTTTTATCTTATACTGTTCACCCCCCTCTCAGTATAAGCACATGTTCTTCAATTGGTATCATAGTGGGTCTCTCCATGAAAAGACTAACAACTTGGAGAAGGATCCATCAGAAACACACATGACTTCAGAAAATGAAGAAGAGACCATGTTTGATATAAAAGAGGAATTCTTCACTGCTCTCAGGAATTTGGAAAGGATTAGAAAGAAGAACTCAAGCTTGAAGGAACAAATTCAAGAAGATGAAGAAGCAAAAATGGAACTTCTACAGAGTTTCACAGAACTCAAGATAAAGGTAGAAGAAGGAAAGAAAATTGAACAGGATATGACAGATCTATTAAGAGCAAGGGAAATAGAGTGTGAAATATTGGAAGCAAAAATTGTATCTCTAAGGCATGAAGTTGAAAAGACCAAGCTTCAACAAGATATAAAGTTAGGGAAATAGAAAGAGGAATCCAACTTTCAAGAAATAGAGACATCAAACAGAGATAAGCTCACTACTCATACTTCAAAAGGAAAAGATATCAGGAAAGAAGAAAGCAAAGAAGAACCATGGATGAGAGTTAATCACAAAAGGAGAAGCACTCAACCACATTCTCAAAGGCATCCAAATAGGTTACATAATCTCTTCCATGGCTATTGCTTTTCTTGTAACAAATATGGTCATAGAGTTGTACACTGCACTGGTTATGTGAAAAATGATGTCAATAGAAATTTCAACTCTTTTGCACCTCTTATGAATAATGATATCATATGTTACAAATGCAATAATTTTGGGCACAAGGCTAGATGGTGCAAAATGGTACTTCTTGAGTCTAGTAAAAGGAATACAACTTCAACAACTAGGAAAGAGAAAAAGGGAAATGAAAAGGCTAGATCAATGTTAGTTCAAACAACTCTTCATGCTCAGGATAAAGAAGAACAATGGTTTCTTGATAGTGGTTTCTCTAGACACATGATAGGAGACAAAGACAAATTTCTTGTACTCAAAGAAACTAATAGAGGATCAGTAAGTTTTGGTGATAATGGATCAACAAAAATTGGTGGAAAAGGAACTCTGAGTTTAGATAATGGGAAAACAAGAACAAAAAATGTACTATATGTCAAAGGGTTAAGACACAATCTGCTAAGTGTAAGCCAACTTTGTGATCAAGGTCATATGGTTACATTTCACCCAGATAGATGTGAGATAAGAAAGTCAAAAACTAGAAAAGTCATTGCAAATGCAAGTAGAACTCCAAACAACCTCTATATGCTTAGTGAGATTAAAGGGGAAAAGTGTTTTCTATCACAAGAAGATGAGAGTTGGTTGTGGCATAGAAGAATGGGTCATTTGAATTTTGACAACATAGTCAACATAAGCAATAAACAGGCTATCAGAGATTTACCCAAGCTAAAAAGGCCACAAAACACAATCTGTGCACCTTGTCAACATGGAAAGCAAACTAGAACAAGTTTCAAATCAAAGGGATATATGTCATCAGAGCCATTAAAGCTAATACATACTGATCTATGTGGTCCTACCAAAACACAGAGTATTCAAGGTGAAAGTTACTTCATATTGTTCATAGATGATTACTCCAGAATGACTTGGGTAGCTTTCCTAAAAGATAAGTCAAAAGCATTTGATAAATTCAAGGTATTTAAAGAACGAGTCAAAAATGAAACCAGAAAAAGGATTAAGTGTTTGAGATCTGACAGAGGAGGAGAGTTTACCTCAAATGAATTTGTAGATTTCTATGAACAACATGGAATCAAGAGAGAATACTCAGCTACAAGAACTCCTCAACAAAATGGAGTAGTTGAAAGGAAAAATAGGACTATTGAGAATATGGCTAGAGCTATGTTAAATGAGTCCAAGATTTCAGATGGATTTTGGAGGGAAGCAGTCAACATAGCAATATATATAATCACTAGGGCTCAAATGAGGGTAAACCATCACAAGACTCCATATGAGCTTTGGAAAGGAAGACCGACCATTGTAAAACACTTCAAGGTTTTTGGAAGCAAGTGTTACATAAGATGGGAAGAGCAAAACTTGGGCAAGTTTGACCCAAGATGTGATGAGGGAATTTTTCTTGGTTATTCTACTAAGAGTAAAGCTTATAGATGCTACAACAAAAGGACACACACTATTGTAGAAAGTATAAATGTAACAGTTGATGAGAAGATAGATTCAAGAGAACCAGTTCAACAAATTGTGTATCAGGAAGATGGAAGTTGTCAAGAAGAGTTTCATGAGGAATCATATGAAGAAGAGGAAGAAACACAAAGACTTCTTCCTAAGACTCCATCTAGGTATGTACAGAAACATCATCCAAAAGATCTAATCATTGGGAATCCAGATGAGAGACAGACAAGGAGAAGGATAATAACACCATCTCAACAAGCAAATTTTTCCTTGTTATCTAAAATTGAGCCAAAAGACTTCAATGAGGCAAGTGAAGATAAGTTCTGGATTAAGGCAATGGATGAGGAATTAGATCAGATAGAGAAAAGCAAGACTTGGGAACTTGTTCCATGACCAAAAGACAAAAATGTGATTGGCACTAAATGGGTATTCAGAAACAAGTTAAATGAAGATGGTCAGGTGGTCATAAATAAAGCAAGATTAGTGTGCAAAGGTTATGCACAGGTAGAGGGAATTGAATTTGATGAGACATTTGCTCCAGTTGCATGACTTGAAGCTATCATAATGTTCTTAGCCTTTTCAAGCTTCAAAAACTTCAAAGTATATCAGATGGATGTTAAATCAACCTTTCTAAATGGTGTTTTAGAAGAAGAGGTCTACATTGAGCAGCTAGAAGGTTTCAACTTGACTGATAAACTAGACTATGTATGCAGATTGAAGAAAGCACTTTATGGACTAAAGCAAGCTCCTAGAGCTTGGTATTCAAGATTGGATAAGTACCTACAGGAATAGGGTTTCAGGAAAGGAATAGTGGACAATAACTTATACATCAAAAATGAAGGGAATGACTTACTAATTGTGGTTGTTTATGTTGATGATATCATTTTTGGAGGAAACAATGATAAGATGTGTCAAAAATTTGCAAAGAGCATGCAGAATGAATTTGAGATGTCTATGCTTGGTGAGTTGTCCTTCTTTCTTGGACTTCAGATTTCACAATCAAAGAAAGGGGTGTTCCTTTCACAAACCAAGTATATAAAAGAGATGCTAAAGAAATTCAAGTTAGAAGATTGCAAGCCAGTAAGTACTCCCATGGTTACAGGATGTAAGTTAAGTAAAGATGATGAATCTCTAGAGGTAAATCAAAAATTATACAGATCTATGATTGGCAGCTTATTGTATGTCACAACTACTAGACCAGATATCATGCAGGCAGTGGGATTAGTGGTAAGGTTTCAGGCAGCACCCAAGGAAACACATGTAGCAATAGTAAAAAGGATTCTCAGGTATTTAAAAGGGACTATGGATTTTGGGCTCTGGTATCCCAAAAGTGACAGTTTCACTCTCACAACTTATACAGATGCAGATTGGGCTGGCAATATTGATGATAGAAAAAGTACAAGTGGAGGAGCATTCTTTCTTGGAGATTGTTTAGTCTCTTGGCTAAGTAAGAAATAGGCATCAGTATCCCTATCTATAGTAGAGGTAGAGTATATTGCAGCAGTTGCTAGTTGTACACATGTATTATGGATGAAGCGAACTCTAGAGGATTTCAAGATAAAATATGATCATCCTATTCCCATATTGTGTGATAATACAAGTGCTATAAATATTTCAAAGAATCCAGTGATGCACTCTAGGACAAAGCACATTCCGATCAAGTATCACTTTCTGAGAGAACAGGTGATAGACAAGCAGGTCAGGTTGGAATATGTTACTACAAAGGAGCAGATTGCAGATATTTTCACTAAGCCACTTTCGAAAGAGACTTTTGAGTACCTTCGAGAAAATTTGGGAGTAGTTCTACTCCCACCCTAGAATTAACCACCTCAAGAGGAGGTGGGGGAGGGGCTAAGCTAAGAGTCTCATTCTTAGCCCCAAGCCCCAAAGGTGACCCTTTGCCATTGATGACAAAGGGGGAGATATTTGAGTTAGGGGGAGAGCATTCAGTCAAGGGGAGCAGTTTCTCAGGGAAAGCAACTTTTGAAAAAGAAAAAGGAATGGTAAAAATAAAGGGGTTGCCATCAATGACAAAGGGGGAGATTGTTGGAAATTTTGAGTAGTTTTGTTGTCATTGATGTCAAAAGAATATTGGTTTAATGTCATCATCATTAAGGACATCAAGTGGTTTTTCCAAAAGCAAGAAGGTCTTGGAAAGGAATAGGATATAATATTTATTTTTAATATTATATGCCTAAAAAGGGCCCAAAGGATGAAGACCCGAGAAAGGAGAAGCAAGTTTAAATTAAATAATAATATTCTATTATTATAATATTTCGGGCCAAATAACAAGGTGAAGAAAAATGAAGTCCAAATTGAAAAGACCCATGAGCAATTTTCAAAAGGTTTAATTTAAATTAAAATATTTTAATCTTTGATTAAAATTTTAATTTAAATTAATAATGGAGGCAAAGGTTTTTAAATTTAATATTTAAAAACTAAATTCAAATTTTTAAATTAAAAAATGGGCCGACGTGAGAAATCAAAAGACAATGTGTATTTATATAGGAAATGATTTCCATTTCCCAAAGTTAATTTAACACACCTTCGAATGTGAGAAAAGAGAATATCGAGCGTTGCATCTAAGAAGAAGATAATTTGCATTTCAAAGTGCTTGGAGGGAAATGAGGCAACAAAGGCCATATAGTGGTTTGACATCCCACCAACGATGGTAGCGCAGGTGGCAGTTGGGAGAGTGTTAAGGTTTGCATGGAGGAGATCATGGTTCGATCCATGTGATCGATATTTTGGAGGAAGAGGCCTTCGTTTGACTTGCTTGGTATTTTTGTGAGGTAGCTTTTTGGGACAGCGTGCACCGTGTGTCTCATGTGGGCACGCAACCCACTTGGTGGCCTAGCTTGGAGCTAGGGTGTTGGGAGTGCAAAGGTCACGTGGTCGAATCCATCGAAGATAGTTTTTAGTGGGCAAAACAAATCAAAGGTATGCCATTCAATTTTATTTTCCAAGGTGTTGAAAATTAAGTGTTTTAAGATTGTCGTGAGTGCTTGGGGGAGTTATAAGGTAAAGAAAAATTAAAATATTTTATTTTGATTTTTGGTGATTGAAATTTATAAGGTGTGGAGATTATAAGGTGTATAAGGGAGTTTGCTATGCATGTTGTTTTAATGAAATTGTTGAGTTAAATATTGTGAGTTTGGAGATTATAAGGTGTGCAAGGAAAATTGTTAAGTGTTTTGTTATGGTGAAATTATTGAGTTGAATATTGTGAGTTTGGAGATTATAAGGTGTACAAAAGGATTTGATATTTTGTATGAAAAATAATTTTTTAGAAAATTATTTTGTGGAGATCTTGAGAGAGGTTGTGGTAACCTAACCCTAGTGTTGGTAAAGAAAATTTGATTGTGGTTAAGACAGGTTTTGAAGATATATCTCCATAAAAATAAAAGGTATGGGTACATCTTCCTTGTGAGTAAAATATTGTTGGATTGGATGTTGTGAATGCTAAGTTGGAGTGAAAAGGATTGTTTGATAAGCATTGTTGAGTTTGGTTTTGAGATATCCAATATTGATTGATGAAGGTTTTTCTAGAATAAAGGTTGATGATAGAAACCTTGTTTGATAAGCATTGTTGGAAATATTGAGTGAGACTTCATGTGCATGATTAGGGTTTGTGAAATATCATGAGTATCATTGTTATGTGAAGTTTTTTTGATAAGCATTGTTGAATAATTTTCATTGAGTGTTTGGTTGAGTTGAGATAAACAAGCTTTTGTGAGAGATTGTACGTAGAATGAGTAAGTCCTAGAGAGGACTTAAGGATAGATTTGAGTAAGCTTTTGTGGAAGCTTACAATGCATATTTGAGGTAAGTCTTGGTGAAGACTTGGTGAGTAGATTGAACAAGTTCTAGAGAGGACTTGTGGATAGATTTGAGGTAAGTCTTTGAGAAGACTTGTGAGCAGAGTTGATTGATTGATTTGTTCAAACCTTGAGTTAAGGTTTGGGGTAGATCTAGCAGAGTTGATTTGTGATTGAGTCAAGCTTTGTGTTAAGGCTTGAGGATAGGATTTGAGGATAGGTTTGTGCCAAACCAGAGATAAATATTGAGCATATTTGTGCTAGATCGAAGGATTGTGTTTAGTACAAATTAGAGATAGAGATTGAGCAGATTTGTGCTAGACTAGAGGATAATGTTTAGTACAGATCTAAGATAGATATGGAGTAAGAGCAAGCTTTGGAGGTGATAGAGTATAGAGGATAGTAGTCTCTAGTGGATAGAGATCCATTAGCCAGGGTAGTGAGGATATAGGTCTTCTGAGTGAGGACAAGGGTCTTCAGTGGAGAGAGATCCACAAGCCAGTGTAGTGGAGGTAGTAGTCTTCTAGAGGATCACCAACTAGAGCAAGGGAGAAGGAGTTCTCCTATGGATAGAGATCCATGAACTTGATTAGGGGATTGGTGTCTCCTTTGGATAGAGGTCCATAAACATTGTAATAGGGAAGGATTCCCAAGAGAATTTATTTGAGAAAATTTAAGTGAAATATTTTCTCCATGGAGTAGCCCACATTGGGTGAACCACGTTAAATCATGTCTCTCATGTGTGTGATGCTTTGTGTAATGATTGCTGCTTTAATATTGTTGATGTTATCATATGGATTGAGAAGTAAAATTTTTTATCTTATACTGTTCACCCCCCTCTCAGTATAAGCACATGTTCTTCAAACTATAAAAGTATCATATCTTTTATATTTAGTTTTAGATGGTGTAGAAGAACCAAAGTTTTAGTTATTTTTAAGAACTGAAATAGGAAATTCCACACCCTTATAAGTCTTTTCAATATTATTTTTTCCAAAACTTGGTAGAGCTAGTAATGCAATGAGAAAATTGAAATAATTTTTCTATTAAAAAATATGGAATATTTCTTAAATACCAAAATGCAATTTAAGATGTACAATAAAAATGAAAAATTTTCCATAAAAAGAAAAAAGAGTATGTCATCAATCCTAAAATGCAATTTAGGACGCACTCAATTTATGATGCACAAAATTTATCTTGGATTTGAATCATGTTACTTTGAATTTTTTTAAATTTTGGTAAACATGTTTTATAATAGTAATGTTCTTATTGCTTAGATGTGATTTAGAAGTGTCTATGTTTTTTTTTATACCTCAGTTTTCTCTAATTATTCTATGAGAGAAATAAATGTTAAACAGTAGTTAAAGGTAGAGTAAAAACAAAAATAAAATAGGTCTTTATGCAATATGTATATTGAAGGTAGAATAAAACAAGAAAATTAGAGTTGTTATAGAACTTAAAGTAAAGATTATGAGGGAGTAAGTACAACCAAGAGTAACTATAGCAATGAGTGCGAGTGCGAGTCAGGAGTAAGTGTAGCAATGAGTGTGAGTGCAAGCAAGGAGTATATGTAGTTAAGAGTAACTACAATAACGAGAGCTGGTGTAAACCAGGAGTAAGTGTAGCAGCAAGTTTTAGAGTGAACCAGGAGTAAGTGCAGTAGTGAGTGAGAGTGCAAGCTAGGAGTAAGTGCATTAGTGTGTGCAATTATGAGCTAAGAGTAAGTGTAGTAACAAGTGTGAGCGCTATATGGGAGTAAGTGTAGCAAAGAGTATAAGCATGAGTTAGGAGTGAATTTAACCATAATCAAGTGTGATTAAGTGCAACTAAAAATGAGTGCAAGTGAGTGCAACCAAATGTGAGTGTGAGCATGAGTCAAAGTAAGTGCTATAACAAGTGTGAGTAAGATTTGGGATTGAGTGTTCAAGCTAAGAGTTAATAAGATGAGAGAGGGAGTGTGAACCAAGAGGGAGTGAAAGCCAATATTTAGTCATGGCAGAAGAGCAATAGGTTCATCCACAGTGAATCAATGCTTCAAACCCTTACCATGAATGCATGGAACATTATTTCCAAAAAATTATTGAAGCCAAGAAACATAAATAAAAAGAAGAGACAAGGGAAATTGTGAGCCAAGGGGAGTGCAAGTTGGGAGTTAGTCCGAGGTAGGAGAGCGTGCAAAACAAGAGTGAGTGTGATCCAAAAGGAAGTACAAACTAAGAGGGAGTGTGATTTGGGATTCAGTCATGATAAAAGAGAGATAGGTTCATCAGTAGTGCATCAATGCTTCAAACCTTTACCAGGAATGTGTGGAACATTATTTCCAAAAATAAATTGAAGTGAAGGAACATCAAGAAAAAGAAGAAACATGGGTAATTGTAAGGCACCAAGACGAGTGCAATTCGAAAGTAAGTGTAAGGTAAGAGAGAGTGCAAGCCAAGAGTAGCAATGACTATGAGCAAAGAGGGAGTGCAAGCCAAGAGGGAGTGTAGGCCAAGAGTGAGCCTCATTAGCTATTGTGGAAGTAAATTCATATTTGAAAGCCCTAATGGGAAGTTAGGATACCATAGTTAGAAATTAAAATGCTCTAGTTAGAAGTATGGAGGCCCAAGTTGGGGATAAGCATACATGGCAAGTTTTTTCCAAGTAGCAGATATTACATCAAAATTAAGTATCAAGTATGAGATGATTGAGCATAATTAAATGGTTTTTAAAAGTAGAGGGTTAATATGTAAGTTCTGTTGGCAATTTTGGGTTTGAGATCCTAGCTTCTTGTCTATGAGTTGTCATTGATTTCAAAAGGAAATGGCATTAATGTTAAGAGGATGTGTTGGCTTCAAAGGTGGAATATTTCAAGAGAATATTTTTAAGAGAATCCGGAGAGATTCCCTTGGCAAGGGTTTTTCATTAAAACCAAACCGGCTTTTATTAAAATCAAGTTAAATGGTTTTTATTAAAACCAATGGAGGTTCTCTTTATTATTTATTTAATTATTATTTTAAACCCTTTTTGAAAAGACTTTTGATTAATTTTGAAATGGTCTTTATTTTTGCTGACGTCAAGGTGTCTTCGAAGAGACTATTTATTCTCCAACTCCTAAGGTTGGAAGGCTAATTAATTCAAAATTCTCGGAATGCAATTTGCGGTGTTTGTGCTCTGTATTCGTTGTGATCAAAGGAAGACTTAGAAGCATGTGCAGTTGAAAAGTCTTTAGGAGATTTTCAAGGGTGAAGTGGAGGGAAGTTCGCTTGTGAACTTCGTAGCCCGTGTGGGCTAGTGGCAGTGAAGGCTGCTATTGGGCGCTGCATTGGCGGAGGTCACTGTTTTGAGTTTCACGGGGGAGCTTTGCTAAAGTAACACACGTTTTTATTAAAACATCTTTATGCCGCAAAATTCGAATTTTCTTGGACAGCAATTTATAAGGTGTGATTAAATTTTATGAGTTTTGGCTTTTGTGATTAGCATTGAATAAAAGCTTAGGAGAAATAAGGGCATATTTCTTTGGATGCATTTTTAAGATTATTCTTTGCTATGCTAAAATTAAAAATGGAGGTATAAGGTGTGAGTCTGTGATTGTTGATTTATTGGCATGTTATGGTGGTTGTGTTTAAAGAAGTGGAGCTAAAAGGTGTAATAAAGGAAGTTTATATTATTGCTCATTTCTTTTTATTCTAACCCTAACTTGGTTGGAAGTTTGAGATTTGTGTGTGGTGACAACTTGAAGGTTCAATTATCTTCTACTCCAATAAGGTATGGACACATTCTTCTTATGAGTATGATTGGTGTATGTTTTCTAAAATAAGGTTGGAGTGAAAAGGTATTCTACTAGGTATCCTTTGGCTAGGTGTAAATCCTATTTTTTGGTTTGTTGAAGACTACTTATGCATTGTTATCCTTAAGGAGAGTTTTTGGTGAATGCATAATTTATGGTTTGAGATAGTGGAAGCTTTGTGCACTAGGGTTTATATTTGTGAGTCTAGCTACTTGCATTGAGTTGGTGGAACCCTTGGTTGGCTGTTTTGAGTTTGATGGTTGAGTTGCTTCCATAGAGGTTGTTTGATCAGGTTATTGCTTTACTTGATTCATTATATTGGGCATACTCCATTGAGTTTATTTGAGCAAGTTATTCTTTGCATTTGGTGATATTGTGTTGGTGGCTATTTTGTTCAAATATCTTTGGAGGGAAAAGGATTTCTACTTGTTTCCTTTTCTTGTGATGATTGGTTGAATGCTTTAAGGTTGATGTTGAGTTGAATGGTGTTGGTTGACTAAACCTTGTTTGATGAGCATTGTTGTTGAAACCCTAATTGATGGTGAAAAGAACATGAGTATCATTGTTATGTGATTCTTTGCATTGTTGGCAATTGTTGGGGTTTCATGTTCTTGAAAGAAAACATTCTATCCTATCCATTTCAGATATTGAGTTGAGTTTTTAGATTTGAGATTGAGATTGAGCTGAGTTGATTTGAGTTGAGTTTTGAGATTGGGATTTGAGTATAGAACATATTGAGTCTCTAACAATTCTCTTTATGCTTCTATGAGTTTGAAAAATAACATTGGGTCTCTAACAATTCACTTTGTGATTTCCTACTAAGAAAGTTTTTCTTGGTGAGCTTGCTGAGTTTTTGGACAGGTTCTAATGGGGACTTGTGAGCAATTTTTGGACAGGTTCCAGTGGGAACTTGTGAGCAATTTTTGGACAGGTTCCGGTGGGGACTTGTGAGCAGATTTGGATAGGTCCTAGCAGAGGACTTGTGAGCTGAGTTTGATAGTTCTAGCAGAGAACTTGAGGATAGAGGTGCATTGGTTCTATGAGAAGAACCTGAGGACAGCTTGGCAAGTCTTTGAGAAGGCTTGTATGCGGAGGATTGATTTGTTCAAGATTTGGATAGATCCGACGGACAAAGGAAGACTTGTACTAGACCGATCGACCGTGTTTGGTACAAGTTGCTGAGCTACTGTGGACGTGATCATAGAAGGTAGAGGTCTCTTAGGCTAAGAATTGAGGACAAGAGGTCTTCGGTGGAAAGGAGTTCCACATGCTGGCAAGAGGTAGAGGCAGTTGATCTTTTGAGGGATCATTTCTAGAGCAGAGGGGAAGGTATCTCCTTTGAGCAGAGGCTCATAAATTCTGATTTTGGGAAGGTATCTCCTTTGAGTAGAGGCTCATAAATTCTTATTGGGGGAAGGTATCTCCTTTGGGCCGAGGCTCATAAACATTGTAATTGGGAAGGATTCCCAAAGAACTTTGAGATAACTTTTATAGAAAAGTTTTGTGGACGTAGCCCAGCCATTCTAGGTGAACCATGTTAAAATTGGTGTCACTTTGTGGATGATTTTGTGCATTGCTTTGATATTCCTTTGGGTATATTGTTTTACTGTTTTGAAGTATAAAGGAAAAAGTAAAAAGAGGTCTTATACTGTTCACCCCCCTCTCAGTATAATCTTGTGTTCTTCAAGTTCCATAGATCATGGCCAAGGTTTTTGGAGATTCAAAATTGGATCATGTGGAAGTGGAAATTGAATTAAAATTATATTGTGATTTTTCTTCATAAAGGTTTTTTCCTCATCATATTTTCCAGTTTAGAAATTAGGGATAAAATAATGGTTGGTAGCCCATGGTTTAGGGGAAGAGATGCACTTTATTTGAAACCATGGAATGAATTTTTTTTAGTTGAGACAGAAAAATTTAAGAAGCTTTTAGTGTGGGTTGGGCTTTTTGGACTTCCATATCAGCTTATAAATAAGGATGTTTGAAGAATATTGGAAATACCCTAGGGAAATTCATCAAGGAAGGACCAACAAATAAGGAACAAAAGCATGATATATATACTTGAATATGTGTTGCTATGGATAATTTAAAACCTTTGCTATAATCCATTAAGATTAAATATGAATCAAGAGAATGGGATCAACAAGTAGATTATGAAAATATTGCATTTTTTTGCCATGAGGGAATGTCATGGCAACAATTACAAGTGAGGAGGGAGTGCAATTCGAAAGTAAGTGTAAGGTAAGAGAGAGTGCAAGCCAAGAGTAGTAATGAATATGAGCAGAGAGGGAGTGCAAACAAGAGGGATTGTAAGCCAAAAGTGAGCTCCATTAGCTATTGTGGAAGAAAAATTATATTTGAAAGCCCTAATGGGAAGTTAGGATTCCCTAGTTAGAAATAAAAATGCTCTAGTTTGCAGTATTGAGGCTCAAGTTGGAGATAAGTATACATGGCAAGTTTGATCCATGTAGCAGATATTACACCAAAATTAGGTATTAAAGATGAGATGATTGAGCATGATATAATGGTGTTTAAAAGTAGAGGGTTAATATGTAAGTTCCATAGATCATGGCCAGGGTTTTTGGAGATTCAAAATTGTATCAAGTGGAAGTGGAAATTGAATTCAAATTATTCTAACTTTTCTTCCTAAAGGTTTTTTCCTCATCATATTTTCCAGTTTAGAAATTAGGGATAAAATAATGGTTGGTAGCCCATGGTTTATTTGAGACCATGGAATAAATTTTTTTTAGTTGAGATAGAAACTTTTAAGAAGCCTCTAGTGTGGGTTAGGATTTTTGGACTTTCATATCAACTTATAAATAAGGATGTTTTGAAGAATATTGGAAATACCCTAGGGAAATTCATCAAGGAAGGACCAACAAATAAGGAATGAAAGCATGATATATACTTGAATATGTGTTGCTATGGATATTTAAAAACCTTTGCTACAATCCATTAAGATTAAATATGAATTAAGAGAATGGTATCAACAAGTAGATTATAAAAATGTATTTTTTTGCCACGAGGGAACATTGTGGAAACAACTATAAACGAGGAGGGAGTGCAATTCGAAAGTAAATGTAAGGTAAGAGAGAGTGCAAGCCAAGAGTAGCAATGACTACAAGTAGATAGGGAGTGCAAACCAAGAGAGGGTGCAAGCCAAGAGCGATCCCAATTAGCTATTGTGGAAGGAAATTCATATTTGAAATCCCTAATGGGAAGTTAGTGTGCCTTAGAAATAAAAATGATCTAGTTGGAAGTATGGAGGCCCAAGTTGGAGATAAGAATACATGGTAAGTTTGATATAGGTAGCAAATATTATACCAAAAGTAAGTATCAAGGATGAGATGATTGAGCATGATATAATGGTTTTAAAAAGTAGAGGGTTAATATGTAAGTTCCATATATCATGGCCAAGGTTTTTGGAGATTCAAAATTGGATCAAGTGGAAGTGCAAATTGAGTTCAAATTATTCTGTGACTTTTCTTCCTAAAGGTTTTTTCCTCATAATATTTTCTAGTTTAGAAATTAGGGATAAAATAATGGTTGGTAGCCCATGGTTTAGGGAAAAAGATGCACTTTATTTGAGACCATGGAATGAAATTTTTTTTGTTGAGACAAACTTTTAAAAAGCTTCTAGTGTGGGTTGGGCTTTTTGGACTTCCATATCAGCTTATAAATAAGGATGTTTTTAAGAATATTGGAAATACCCTAGGGAAATTAATTAAGGAAAGACCAAAAAATAAGGAATGAAAGCATGATATATACTTGAATATGTGTTGTTATGGATATTTAAAAACCTTTGCTACAATCCATTAAGTTTAAATATGAATCAAGAGAATGGGATCAACAAGTAGATTATGAAAATATTGCATTTTGTTGCTACGAGGGAATGTCGTGGCAATAATTGTAAGTGATGAGAGAGTGCAATTCGAAAGTAAGTGTAAGGTAATAGAGAGTGCAAGCCAAGAGTAGCAATGACTACGAGCAGAGGAGTGCAAACCAAGAGGGAGTGCAAGCCAAGAGCAAGCCATATTAGCTATTATGGAAGGAAATTCATATTTGAAAGCCCTAATGGGAAGTTAGGATGCCCTAGTTAGAAATAAAAATGCTCTAGTTAGAAGTATGGAGGCCCAAGTTGGATATAAGCATACATAGCAATATCAATCCAGGTAGTAGATATTACACCAAAAGTAAGTATCAAGGATGAGATGATAGATCATGATATAATGGCTTTTAAAAGTAGAGGGTCAATATGTAAGTTCCATAGATCATGGCTAGGATTTTTGGAGATTAAAAATTGGATCAAGTGGAAGTGCAAATTGAATTCAAATTATTTAGTGACTTTTCTTCCTAAAGGTTTTTTCCTCATCATATTTTCTAGTTTATAAATTAGGGATAAAATAATGGTTGGTAGCCCATGGTTTAGGGGAAGAGATGCACTTTATTTGAGACCATGGAATGAAATTTTTTTTGTTGAGACAAAAATTTTTAAGAAGCTTCTAGTGTAAGTTGGGTGTTACAACCCTAATAGCCTAGTCGGCTATATTATTTGAATATTATTATTTGCTCATCATTTAGTATAAATAGGATTAGAATAGGGTTTATGAATTCATCATTACAATAATTTTTCATTTGCATGAATTTGCAGTACTAAGCCCTCCTGAGTGGCAAGGACTTAGCCCTTCTTAAGTGGCAAATAATTTAATCAAATATTTTCTAATTTCATTCGCATTATTGTTGATAATTTAGTTGTTATACAAAGTAGATGTCATCTCTAGGTTGTACAAGGAAGTGCGTCTTAAGTGGTATCATAGACTTTGGTTCTAAATAATTGCATGGGATAATAGTTAATTTACAACCTTTGAATACCTAGAAGCATTCATATTATTCTAGAGTGTAACATCACTGAAGTCGTTGGAGCAATCTTGTTATATAGCTGACAGTTAATAATATCACAAAAAGAATGTGATAGCAAATTTAAAACCTAAAAAATTTTAGGTCTCCTAGTAGGAATAGGTAGATGAATACTAATCAGTACTAGGGGACTGACATAACACAAAGTATAATATTTTTCAATCCGTCATTATAGTTTGTTGCTCATGCGTAGCAAAAGAAAATATAGCCAACATATCATTCACTGTTCTGAATTAGAAGGTGAATATTCATTTAGCAAGGCTCCAAGGTGAAAAATCCAAAGTGTCTTAAACCAGGAGAATCTAAGGTCATCGTTTACACATCATAAAACCACATATCTTGACACTGTACGAAGTTCCAATTAAAATCTGGTGTAGGAGATAAATACAAACCTGATGGAGAATTTGTTCTAATCTTGCATAGTCGGTAGCCAATCAAAAAATGCCTAGGTACCTTGATAATTCACAATTTGTAAAGTTTAAAATTTTGCATTAGCAACAACCAATCAAAAACAACTCCAAGTATTTTGATTAAATAAATTCACGTTATCATCAATTTCACTCAATTATCCCACATTGATCATCCTAAATAAAGGAAATGGCTTTAAAAGTACCCTACCTCCTATAATTGCATGTGACTAAGGTCACATAGCCCTTCCAAATCCCGTATGTGTATTGTTCTTGCTACCTAGAAAACCTTGTGTGGAGTCGCATATGTGCAATTATCGTGTTGTGTTTGGTGCATAATCATAAGTCACTAGCCATTATACTGACTTGTTCGATGCCCTTATCCTTTGTGTTGTGTTTGTGATGTCACCTAGCCAATCGTGGGTCATGTCAATTGGTTTTATCGCCTAGCCAATCTTGGGTCATGTCACTTGGTCTTGTCGTGTTCTT
Source organism: Wollemia nobilis (assembly GCA_028583015.1). Lineage (NCBI taxonomy): Eukaryota > Viridiplantae > Streptophyta > Pinopsida > Araucariales > Araucariaceae > Wollemia > Wollemia nobilis. The sequence continues at coordinate 1,831,930 of JAQPPZ010017259.1, read as the reverse complement.
CGTGTTGTGCTTGTGGTGTTGTCTAACCAATTTTGGGTCATGTCAATTAGGTCTTATCACCTAGATAATCATGGGTTGTGTCAATTGGTCTTGTCACCTAGTCAATTGTGGGTCATGTCCTTGGTTGCTTAGCCATTGGTTCGACCTGAACTTAGCCACCGCTAGTGGTAGCCAACTAACCGTTAGATCTAATAGCCATTGGAAACTATTAGTGGAGGGAAACTAGTCATTGCTATCAAATTCAAAAAAATATGCATCATAGTTGGAGCGACCAAGTAAGTGAAAATCATACTTTTTGTCCAATTTAACAAAAATATTTGTAGAAATCCAATCACAAATTGGAGATATTATTATTAACAACAAGTCAAATAGCAAATCTCAGAGAAATTTGTAGTGAAAATTCAAATTGATTAAAGTAAGTGCATGAGTGGCAGGTGGACTAAATGACCAAACAATTGATTATCAAGTTCAGATAATCCAAATGAAGTACTTATAAGATCACCAAGAATACCTCCAAGAAATAAAGGTACACAATACAACTCTCCTTTATGCATTAATAGTTTTGATCCCAATCATCCTACTATCAACCCTATGGCTCCTTCCAACTCATCCCATGAAAATATCACAAATGAGGAAGTGGACAACACCAATTCTAATAACTAAAATATCCAAACCACTATGTCTCAACTAGAAAATAGTATGAATGACATAACTACAATGTTGCACCAAGTTTTAGGAAGAAAAAACCAAGAAGCTCCTCATTCCCCTCATAACTACCATAGAAGGCATGCTAGTGAGGATAGGGATATAGAGGAATATTATCACCAAACAAGATGGCCTACAAGTGTTAATATCCCATGCATTGATATGCCTACCTTTGAGGGTAATGATCCACGTGGGTGGTTAGCTAAAATGGAAGGCATTTTAGATTTATATTGGATCCCCAAATCTAAAAAATTTCCTTATGCTTCCTCCAAACTAGGTACTAAAGCTTACCAATGGTTTGCTTGGCAAAAATGTGAGCATAGTCGACCCATCTTATGGGATGAATTCAGCACACTTTTTCTCAAGAGATTTGATGAGGGATCTTCATATTCATACATGGTTCAATTGTTGGCACTTAAATAAATAGGATCAATAAGGGAGTATATTTTAGAATTCACTAGTTTGCTTTCTTATGTCGGAAACTTACCATTCGATGTGGTGGTATCTGCTTTTAGACATGGGTTGAAAGAGAATATTCAGATTGAAGTTGACTTGCATGATCCATACTCTTTAGATGACTATATAAATGTTGCCAAGTTGGTCAAGAAAAAGGTGCAATATGGGACATCCTCCAGACGAGATTCCTATAATCATCCTCAATATTGCAACAACTCCTTTCATAGAAATGATCAACCATAAAGATATTATTGCTATAAATGTCACAATCACCATCCAAAATATCAAGCATGTGTACCAAGATAAAATTTTCAAATAGAATATGATTACAAGGAGGATGAAGAGGAAATAGAAGATATCAATTCACATGATTCTTCCATGGTCGAAGAACAAGTTGAACACAAGGAAGCAGTAGGTGAAGAAGACACTATGGCAATTTCAGTACATGATCTTATGGGATTATCAACTCACCATACAATCAAGGTATCAGGATTCATTCGATAGAAGAAGGTAAATGTGTTGATCGATTCAGGGAGCACTCATAATTTTATTGACATAAAAACTACTAGGGCATTAAACTTACACATTAACTCCTCCAATCAAGATAAGTTTCAAGTTATAATTGCAAATGGAGAAAATGCTCAATGTATTGGTAGAATATCTCCAGTTTCATTACAAATGGGAAGTTATACTTGGGATGGCACTCTCTTTGTTATGAATTTAGGGAATTCAGAGGTTATTTTGGGAGTTGAATGGTTAGAACAATTGGACATAGTAAGTTTTAATTTCAAGCAGCGCTTTGTGGAATGGAAAGAAAATGGAAAGACCATTCACCTCCAAGGAATTTCAACACCTCCATCAATGGTAGTAAGTTCTCATAGCATGGAGAAAATATTAAGGAAAGGTAGTTACGGATTCATAGCTCAAATTAATTGTATGGAAAAGCAAGCACAGGATACCCCAAAAATTCACTCAGAAGATCTTCAAAATATTGTGGCTAACTATGATGATGTTTTCCAAGAACCAAAAGGACTACCTCCCAAAATATCTCATGACCATGCCATACACCTTGTCCCAAGAATTCTTCCTCCTAATTTTCATCCTTATCGTTACCCCCAACCTCAAAAAATAGAAATTGAGAAAATTGTCCAAGAACTTTTAGAACATGGAGTCATCCGTCACAACACTAGTCCTTATTCTTCACTAGTAGTTTTGGCCCGTCGCAAAGACAATTCTTGGTGTATGTGTCCTTATTTTCATCCTCTCAACAAAATCACCATCAAGGATAAATTCTCTATTCCTGTCATTGATGATTTATTGGATGAATTACATGGTGCAAATTTTTTTACAAAACTAGATTTACACTCTAGTTTTCACCAAATTAGAGTTAGGGATGAGGACATTCCTAAAATAGCTTTTCGTACTCATGAAGGTCACTATGAATTCTTGGTCATACCTTTTGGTCTCACTAATACCCCATCCACATTCCAAAGTCTCATGAACCATGTATTTCATCCATTCCTTTGCAAATTTGTCCTAGTCTTTTTTGATGACATACTCATATATAGTAAAACTTGGAAGGATCATTTGATGCATGTGGGGAAGGTTCTTCATATATTACACAAGGAATTTTTTTTTGTCAAATTATCTAAATGCTCTTTTGGTTTTCAAGAAGTTGAGTACTTGGGTCATATCATTTCTCATGAAGGTGTTAAAGTGGATCCTAATAAGATAAAGGTAATTCAAGATTGACATTTACCTAAAACCATCAAGAAACTTCATGGTTTTTTGGGTCTTACCAAATACTACCACAATTTTGTGTGTAACTATGGAAAAATTACAACTCCTCTCATGAGTCTCATAAAAAATGATGCTTTTCATTGGTCTAAAGCAACCACTCAAGAATTCAAGGCTCTCAAATAAGTAATGTGTACTACTCTAGTTTTGGCAACCTAAGATTTTCATAAACCATTTGTGATTGAATGTGATGCTTCAATAATAGGTATTGGGATAGTACTAATGCAGGAGGGACATCCTTTAGCATTCAAAAGTAAAATTTTAGAAAAATATTTGGGAAGGTCCACATATGAGAAAGAAATGTTGGCTATTCTACACGCAGTGGAGAAATGGAGACACTACTTGATCAATAGTCATTTTATTATTAAAACAGATCATAGCAGTCTCAAGAATTTTTTAGAACAATGATTTTCTTATCCCGAGCAAAACAAATGGTTAACAAAACTATTGGGATATGATTTTGTTATCGAATATAAGAAAGGGAAAGAAAATGTGGCAGTAGATGCATTGTCACGTAAATATGAAGATGAAGTGGTTATCAATGTTATTTCCAGTCCATGTTCCACATGGGTATCTCAGCTCCAAGAGGAATGGTTGTCCAATATAGAAACTACTCAAATAATTTAGGAATTGATGTTAGGATCATCCAAGAATCCTCTTTTCTCCTATGAAGACAAGATATTGAGAAGAAAGAATCACATTTTCATTCCACATAATTCTCCAATCAAATCCAAGATTCTAGAAGAATCACATGCTTCTCCATCAGTAGGACATTCAGGATTTTTGAAGACATATTTGCGGGTTAAACAATCATTTTATTGGAAAGGATTAAAGTACGAGGTTAAAACATGGGTGGCTGAATGCGAGGTATGCCAACACAATAAGGGTGAAATAGTCAAATCTCCTGGATTGCTTCAACCACTACCTATTCCAGATCACCAATGGGAACATATTTCAATGGATTTTATTGAAGGTCTTCCTAAATCGGAAGGTAAAATAGTAATTTTTGTGGTAGTGGATCACCTTTCCAAATATGCTCACTTCAATGCTCTACAACATCCATTTTTAGCAAGCAAAGTGGCTAAGGTATTTATGGAATCAATTTTCAAATTGCATGGAATGCCAAAAAATATTGTAAGTGATCGTGATCCTATCTTTACTAGCAATTTTTGAAAAGAATTATTTCATCTTAGTGGTACCAAGTTAAATATGTCTTCCACGTACCATCCTCAAATAGATGGCCAAACTAAGATAGTTAACAAATATTTGGGTACTTATCTAAGATGTTTTTCTCAAGATAAACAGTATCAATGGAGCCATTGGCTTTCCTTGGTAGAATGGTGGTACAACACCTCATACCATTATTCCATCAATATGTCTCCATTTGAAGCATTGTATGGAGTCAAACCACCAACAATAGCAGATTATGTGCCAAGGTATTCCAAAGTGGCCCAAGTAGACGATTGGTTCCAACACCAACAATCAATGCTCAACATTCTCAAAGATAACTTGGTCCAAGCATAGAATCGCATGAAGCAACAACAAGACACGCATTGTTATGAAAGATAATTTAATACAGGTGATATGGTGTTCCTGTGTTTGCAACCCTATAGACAATTGTCATTAAAGATCAAGACCAATCAAAAGTTACCTCCATAATTTTATGGTCCTTACAAAATAGTGTGTTGCATTAGAAAAGTGGCATATCAACTAGAGCTTCCTCCCTCATCTCATATACATCCAGTATTTCATGTTTTCCTATCTCAAAATGGTAATCAACCAAAAAGTACATTCTCAATCAAAATTACTAGTACTCGATGAAGAAGGACGTATATATCTCCAGCCTAAAGCAATTTTACAAAGCAAAACACGTATGTTGAGATCCCATCACATCAAATAATTCCTCATCAAATGGTAGGACCTACCAGAAGAAGATGCTACATGGGAACTAGAAAGTATTTTCCAGTTATTTCCAACTTTGAGGACAAAGCTTTTTGAGGAGGGGAGCCATGTTACAACCCTAATAGTCTAATCGACTATATTATTTGAATATTATTATTTGCTCATCATTTAGTATAAATAGGATTAGAATAGGGTTTATGAATTCATTATTACGATCATTTTTCATTTGCATGAATTTGTAAGACTAAGCCAACCTGAGTGGCGAGGACTTAGCCCTCCTTAAGAGGAAAAGCATTTAATAAAATATTTCCTGATTTCGTTCACATTATTGTTGATAATTTAGTTGTTATACAAAGTAGACGGCATCTCCATGTTGTACAAGGAAGTGCATCTCAAGTACATCTCATTAGGATTTTTGGACTTCCATATCAACTTATAAAAAATGATGTTTTAAAGAAAATTGGAAATACCCTAGAGAAATTCATCAAGAAAGGACCAACAAATAAGGAATGAAAGCATGATATATATACTCGAATATGTGTTGCTATGTAAATTTTAAAACCTTTGCTACAATCTATTAATGTTAAATATAAATCAAGAGAATGGGATCAACAAGTAGATTATGAAAATATTGCATTTTTTTGCCATAATTGTTTTGAGATTGGACATATGGTGAGTTTACAAAGTAAAAACTATGAAGAAAGAGATAAAAAATTCTAGCCATGAGATAAAATTCAAGAGGAAGCAAGGAAATCATACAATAATAGAAGCTAGATCAGATCAAGGATATTCCACTCCAAAAGAAGAGGCAAATAAAGGCTATCTACAATATCATTTGACAATTTTAGAAGGAATTAAAGATGCAAAATGCGTGGAGATAAAATCCAAAATAAAGACAAAAAAGAGGTCAAGTTTATTTCAAGTAAATCATATTCATTTTTATCAAGTAGTATAGAAACCTCTTTAGGTAATAAAAGTGAAAGTGGTGAATATGTTATCCCTTGCACTTTAATATTTCAAGAGCAGAATAATATAGAAATAAGGTTGGAGGAAACCCATAACAATTTAGGGTTTTTAGGTTTGAAAAAGAAGGTAATTACTACAAAAGAGCATCCTTGCACTTTAGGGTTTTTAGGGCAACATAAAGAAGATTATGCTTTTGAGGTTATTCCTTTCACTTTAGATCCTTTAGAATAAGATAAACCTAAAGATGATAAGTCTTACCATGAACAGTGTGAGAAGATTAAAGATATTGATGAAGAGAAAAGTATTGCTAATAATGAAAAAATAGAGGAAGACCCAAGAAGTAAAAAAAGAGAGAAAAGGAAACACAAAGGGATATTGATATGGGAAAACAAAAGCAAATATCACAAGTATTAACAAGAAGTGGGGCTAAACCCTTAAAATCAAAAGTAACAATGAAAATATCTTGGAATATTAAGGGAATGAATAAGAACCCTAAAAAAATGTATTAATAAATTGAGAGGTTGTTATAGACAAGATATTTTGATATAGAATTTGGGTAGCAAATATTTTAGCTATTTATAGTGTTGAATTTCATCTTGACAAAATTTAAATTTTTGAAGGTATTGATATAAAAGGAGTTAATTGTGGAAACTCAATAGTTTGAGGAAGATAATGAATCTCTTTGATAGAAGGGTAAAAGAAAAATATCTCTGATAGAAAGATAAAGTTGGATATGTTTTAATTAACTTGTTAGGAATGTAATGAAAGCAATGTAAAATTTTGTTTTCATAATGGGAGTGGCCCCCAATGGAAGCCATGCATTACGAAAAAAAAAGTGAGGACTGTGAGGATTGTGTAATAAAACTTTATTAATTTCATTTTATGAACTCTTATTTCTAGCAAATGGTTGTATTAAACTCATTATGGTCAATAGATATCTCTTGAAATACAATCATGAAAGCACCATATTTTCTATATTTAGTGTTGGATGCTTTAAAAGAACCATAATTTCAAATATTTTTAGAAATTAATATAGTAAAATTGGGCACCCTTCACTATCACTTGCATCTACCTCTTTGCAAAATATAGTAGATTTGATTCTACCATGGTAAAAAATAAAATAAAATTTGTTATTTAACTTTTTTTCATTTAAAATATTTTGTAGAAGATAAAATTTAACTTAGGATGTATTTAAGTGATCTTGGATTTAAATTGTGTTAGTTTTGCATAAGTGTTATATATATATATATTGTTGAGACTATTTATCTCTCGATTGGGAAAAATCATGTAACTTGGTGTTCTTTAAAAGAATAGACATATTTGTAAAATGTATTTCATTTTTATTTTCTTGGATTGAATAAAATGACTAATGAAGAATCTACCAAGTAATGATCTATTTGCTTTATTCAAGATTGTAGTAGGTATTTATTAATACTTAATTTGGTATTATATTTAATTGGTTCATGATTTCCAAAAATTAATCAACTATATTTATATGTTATTCTTTACCTCTAAGATACAGACTTTACATTTAAAACATCCTTTTTTAAATTTATGTAAAGAAATTTAATTTCACAACTTTTATTTATACACTTCTAATCCTTTTATCATAATTTTTGTAATTATCAACACAAATAAAAAGTAAAATAAATTTTGTTTTGATCTGTTTTTCTTTATTTTTTACCTTATTAATTTATAAAACACTATCTTCTTATTATTATAATTTTATGAATAAAAATAATTATATTGGTTTTTTTAACTCTAAAAAATCAAGAATTACATAAAATCATAACCTTTGATCTTTGTTTTTTAGTTCTATTTTTTCAAAATCTTTAAGATTTTGAAACATCTTAGACCTCATATGACATGCTTTAAAAGGTTCTATATGTCTTATTAAATAATTCTACCTATAAATATATTGTAATATAGTTTTAAAAAAATTATTTAGAAGATTATAGGCTACAACAATTGAGTCAACACTAAGCTTAAACAATTGAAATATTTTTATTATTAATTATTATAAAATTATGTTGTTGTTTCATAAGTTATATTGATGCATACTTTGGATAATTTATGATGATTTACCTAGAAAATGAATTTCTAAATCAATTCATACAAGTAAATAAATAAAATCTTATTATCAAGCACTAGGCTATCTTTTCAAAATTATATTTAAAATTTATATTTTTTGCTTTTATTCATTTGTCCTTAAATTTGTTGTTGGTGTCTTTGCAGGAAACTCCAATGGTATGTTGTTGTTTCATCTTCATGACCTCAGTTCAAATCATGGCGAAGGAAACTTTCTATTGCTATATCCCAATAATGTAACCCCAATTATGCCATGCCATCCATTATACTATGTTTTTATTGGTTGTCAGTTCAAATATTTCACCATATTTTTATATTTTTTGGTTGAAAAAAGGCAATTCACCATGTATTCTACATGATTTTAGACATCATTCACCTAGATTTCAAAACGGATTCACCCTATTTTTATAAATATATTTTGGGACTGATCCCTTATGCATAACCTTGAATTGGGCTATTTCTTTTTTATCTTCTTTAAAGCCTCTTTGTACTATCATGAAAAATATTGTATCTAGCATTTTTTACTTAAGGGGAATATTCATTAGCCACACTTGCACTATTGGTTTGTTTGGTATTTCTAGTTGTTACAATTGTTGATTTGATATTTTATATGTACATATCAACATCTTAACATGATTACTTCTAGAGGATAAATCTATATATGCATTGTTGATTGTTGCATTAGCCCTAACAAGTAGCTTTCATAGTCTAGAATGTGGACCAAGTATATTCTATTTTGTTCCACTTCATCCTAAATCTGATCCTAAAGAGATTTGATCACATCAAATATGGAAGATTGAGATTTCATTATTTCTGTATTTTTTTTTAGGATTTCTTCTATTTGTTTTAATACTAATATTTGCTATATTTTATTCTTATGCTTTTCACCACATTTTACTTACATTTATTTATTCACCAAGTATAACCTTTCTTATTACAATTGTTGCTTCACCTGATAAAGTTGTTTCAAATACTACTATTTTTATTGATCTTGAATGAGGTGTTGCATTGTTTTCTTTTATTTTAAATTTTTTATTTAAACCATCAGTATTTTACCACAATTGTTATTTAAGGTCTTTTTTTTATTTCCTCAGATCCTCCAAGACCTTCTTTAACCAAGAAATCTAGTTTTTATTATTTTTTACTTCTATCTTATTTGTCTCTAATGACACAACCAACTTTTTGTTTTTTTTGTTTGTATCATTAAGTTTCTTTGATAGCATATAGGCAACTCATATGCATTGCTAGATTGGATTGTCCATTTGTACCAATCCTAAGGGTCCTACCATGTGAAGATCTAGTGAAGTTAGCTTGATGAGATAATCGAATGATGCTTTCACTAGTCTACTTAGGTTTATTTAGTATGCTTCTACTAAAGCATCTTCCTTCCTCCTACTTGTTCCCTTAGTTGGATAGGTCTTCAAGATGATGTGAAGTTGCCTATACTAATCTTGTCTATTTGCTCCTTTGCTTTGTGCAATTGCACTTTTATAGAGTCTAAGATACTTTATCCTCATAGTGAGAATAGATATTTGAGTGGTAGTTTATGATATCCTAGCTTAGATATCTACCCTTATCATCATGTATAATATTTCATTTGTAAGTCCTTATTGAGTGATGACTTGTAATATTGTTTCTATGAATAGACTCAAGGTACAAAGAGTTAAATTTGAATTTTTAAAGTCTGGAATGAGTGGACCATGTGTAATATTCCATGGTGGAAATTATTTACGATGATGTCGAAGGAGTAGACACTAATGATGTGGAGATTATAGATGATGACTTCCTAATGAATGGAGTAAATGATGAAGTGCAAATTGATGGATCAATGAGAGTGGATTCTAATTTGGTGGATGATGGTACAAAATATGAAGTGGTAGGGGAAGGATTATATGAAGAAGTAAAATGGTTCCTCCTTGCTACATTAGTGACTATGCTTAATTAAGATTGGATAGGAATAGCAAAAGAAGTGGGCATAATTAAGAAACTAGAAGTAAAGGAAAATACAGGTTCAAAATAAGAATTAAAAATAGAAGTAGAGGTGGAAGACAGGTGGGAGAAATAGTGGATGAGCAAGTATAATTCATTATTTACGATGACGTCGAAGGAGTAGACACTAATGATGTGGAGATTATAGATGATGACTTCCTAATGAATGGAGTAAATGATGAAGTGCAAATTGATGGATCAATGAGAGTGGATTCTAATTTGGTGGATGATGGTACAAAATATGAAGTGGTAGGGGAAAGATTATATGAAGAAGTAAAATGGTTCCTCCTTGCTACATTAGTGACTATGCTTAATTAAGATTGGATAGGAATAGCAAAAGAAGTGGGCATAATTAAGAAACTAGAAGTAAAGGAAAATACAGGTTCAAAATAAGAATTAAAAATAGAAGTAGAGGTGGAAGACAGGTGGGAGAAATAGTGGATGAGCAAGTATAATTCATTAGGGCCTCTAAAGTAGCAACTTATGTGTGTATTTATTTGGTAGTTCTTAGTGCAACAACTTATGAACCCTTTTCAATTATTATTTGTATACCTTGTACCTCCTTTTAATGGTATTTTATCTCAATCTTCATTGGGACCTCTCCTCCAATTTCTACTTCTCGTTTAAACTTAATATAAAATTTTCATTTTGTTTCTTCTCCTTGCGAACTATAGGGAATTTTTAGTCAAGTGATAATATTTTTCTTTTTTTTTCTTAATATTTTTCTTAAAATAACGCATTTCATTTATGGTCCCTTATTGGTGTGCTTCATTCATTATCATTTCAACCATTGAGCTTTGGTAAGGGTAAATTAACTTGTAGAAATCCATGGAGAAAGGATCTAGAGTGACTATTGAGTCTATTTTTTTACTTTTTTTCTCTTTTAGATGATGTTAATCTTATATCATTGAGAATTCTACATCAAAACTTCCACTCATGATTCTTCTTGTGCCTTTATTACCTATATTACACATCATTTATAGTATTCCATAATCTTGTCAAAACTCCACCCATACCTAGTCTTGCTCTATATAGATGCCACTATTTGTTAATTGAGTTTGTTATCTAGATCAAGATCAGTCTTTAGCTCCCAACCTCTCTTTTGCATGACTTATTTACAAAAATGGAAATATAAAAAAAAATCCTTAAATATTTATATATGTGATTTCATGCATTGATAAATCTTATTTTTGATATCATGACTTATTCATCTATATTTCATTCCTCATATATACTAGGTATTTTATCATTTATAGATAAGGTAGAAATACTATTTCCTACTAAAGCACCACCATAAATTTCTTCTAGATCATAAGCCCACTTGTAATGCAACTTATTTACCACAAATGTCCTTAGTTTATTCTCTAGTTATTGAACATGATTTATTCCCAAAGGATTCATAAAGGGGTAATTTTATTAAAATTAAAAATACATACATTTTTTTGTCCTCTTTCATACCTTTAATTAACAAAATTGAGTTTTTGAACTACTTTGTGCCTAACATGTGTCCTTAGAAAATCCATATACTTTAACAAATTATGGATGTTTTTCAAGATATAAATCACCTAATTCTTTCACTTGTATCATGATAAATTCTCTTCCTTCCACTAACAACCTAGGAATTCATCCTTGCATTCCCATCGTAATTGGTTCATAGATACATAAGTAGAAGCTATAACAATTTATATTTATATTTTTCTACTTCTAAAGAATGATAATGCACTTGAATGCTAGCAGAAGCTACCCATCTAGTTTACTTTGATTTGGTGTTAGGGTATGATATTATTAATTATGAGATGCTTCGATATTTTACATTATAAAATGATGGATATTTAAGTATATTGGATGCCCATTTTTGGCATAACAAATATTTAACTACGCTTACAATTACCATTGATCTTTAGTGCATGCATAGTCCTTGTGATGGGTGGTTATACCACTCTCATTATCATATGGACTATGATGTAATAATTCCTAACACACCCCCTTATTACATCATAGTCTTAGCTCAAATTTAGTCTCTTGCTCTTGGCTCAAGCTCTTGAGGCTTAGGCTCTTGGATTTGAATTGAAGGAAAATATTTTCTATGGTGATGTTGGAATTTATATATTTTGAATAGAGGGAATTTCCCCCTCAATGTATAATATATACCATAATAACTAGGAGTGTCAGATTATACCAATCATTAACTCCAAAAACACACTTACTACACATACTTATTCAATATATAATACTTATATATTCCATACAAGAAGTATGTGGTCCTCCAATATCTTCATGTAGAGGATTTTGTCATAAGCTACCATGCATCGTGTGTCGACTATTGGATTTACTAGTCATAAATTTTTATTTTGAATGTGATGGGGAGAAAGTTGTGTAAAGCTTCTTAGAATTATTTTGCTTCACTTTATTTTGATTTCCATTTCTCCTTCTATAATTTTATTCAGTAAGCATCCTTGAACAATATTCACTTAAATGATCCCATTATTGCCATATTTTTTTCTTGAACATGAATTTAGCATCTTTTCAAGTGCTTAGTAGTGTTTAATATTTATCCATTAGGTCCCAATGGTTGTTGATATTGTTTAAAAAATATCTCTTTATTTTAGATTATCTTATAAATTTTCATGATATCACATTACATTTTGTCATCTAGTATCTTGATTGCTTGTGATGCTAGTGTGCTCCTTGATAAAAGCTTTATGATATCTCAGGCCTTAATAATGATGAAAGAATCCTTAGTTTTACAAGTTATAGGCCATGCATTCTATAAATATTTTTCTTTGCATTAAGGAAAGAGAGTAGTAAAGGCGTTATCTTTGAGCAATATACCTCTATTGTAGGAAGGATCAAATATTTTAGCTTTCTTATGATCAGAGATATCCCATGGCTTGGACTTTTTGAAGAACATAAGCTTATACTGAGAGGAGGGGTGAACAATATAAGACCACTATTTACTTTTCTTTCCCAATCAATATTATGCAATGTATAGATAGCAATATCAACAGTAGTAATCAAAGCAATCCATAAATCACCACATACTATAGAGACACCAATTTAACGTGGTTCACCCAATGTGGGCTACTCCACAGAGAAAATCTTTCACTAAAATTTTCTCAATCAATATCTTGGGAATCCTTTCCCTATTACAATATTGATGGATCTTTGTCCAAAGGAGACACCAATCTCCTAATCAAGTTTATAGATATCTATCCACAGGAGAACTCCTTTCTCCTTAGCTTTGGCTAGTGATATTTTAGAAGAACTGTTGCCTCCACTGCATTGGCTAATGGATCTCTATCCACTAAAGACACATGTCCTCACTACTCTAGCTAATGGATCTCTATCCACTGGAGAATTTTGTCCTCTATACTCTACCTCCAAAGCTTACTCTTAGCTCTGTCTCAAATCTGCACTAAACATAGTCCTTCAATCTAGCACAAATTTGCTCAATCTCTATCTCTGGTCTGGCACAAACCTATCCTCAAATATGCACCAAACCCTATCCTCAAATATTTACTAAACATAGTCTTTTGGTCTTGCACAAATCTATCCTCAATCTATATCCTTTGATCTACACTAAACACATTCCTTCAGTCTAGCACAAATTTTTCCTCAAGCCTTAACACAAAGCTTGATCCAATCACAAATCAACATTGCTAGATCTACCCCAAACCTTAACTCAAGGTTTGAAAAAATAAATCAATCAACTCTATTCACAAGTATTCTCAAAGAATTATCTCAAATCTACCTTGTAATCTTCCATAAAATCTCACACTGATCTATCCACAAGTTCTCTCTAGAACTTATCTAATCTACTCAACAAGTCCTCACTAGAACTTTTCCAATCTGCTCAACAAGTCCTCACTAGAACTTGTCCAATATGCTCAACAATTTATGTTCTCAAACCCTGCATTGTAAGCTTCCACAAAAGCTCACACAAATATATTCTCAAGTCTTCTCAAAAACTTACCTCAAATCTGCTCAACAAGTCCTCACTAGAACTTTTCAAATCTCATAGAATAATATAGAGAATTATTAGAGACTCAATATGCTTCACATTCACCACAATGCTCAATTATTTTCAATTTCTCTTTTTACCATAGAAACATATAGAGAATTGTTAAAGACTCAATATGCTTCATACTCACAAATTCTCAATCACTTTCAATCTCTATTTTATTACAAAAATATATAGAGAATTGTTAGAGACTCAATATGTTTCACATTCATAAACACTCAACCTCTTTCTCAAATCAATTCAGAATATAGAACAATTTGTTTCACAGAACTTGAACTATCACATCAACACATCCACTTGACTAGGCTCAACCAACTCTACTCAATAACTCACTCAATGAAATAATCCTTGCTCATAAACCCTAGTCCAAAATTATGAACATTCACTCAAATATTTTCAACAATGCTTATCAACCAATCTCACATAACAATGATACTCATGATCTTTGCAAACCCTAGTTCAAGTTCTTCACTCAACTAATTGCTTCAACAACAATGCTAATCTCACATAACAATGATACTCATGATATTTTACAACTTCACATAACAATGATACTCATGATCTTTGACAAATTCACATAACAATGATACTCATGATCTTTGCACAAACTTCATTTCAAGTTCCTCACTCAACTAATCACTTCAACAACAATGCTTATCAAACAAGGTTTTATCAACAACTCTTTATTCTAGAAAAATCATTTTCACTCCAACTTAGCATTCACAAAATTCAATAATCACTCACTAGTAATATGTGCCCATACATTTTATTTGATGTAGAAGTGTCCTTAGAAAGCCTGTCTCAATCACAATTTCCTTCTGTCTAGTTTTTAATGGTTAGATGACCAAAATATCACTCTTAACACTTTTTTCCTTAGTCACAAAAATAATCAAAGCTCAAATACACCTTATTGTTCCATCTTAAAATCAACACCACAAATATTTAATCAAAACACTTCTTCCAAAACTCTAACTCATCAAAATAACATCTTAACAATTCAGTTTCATCATAACCCTTTTTAGAAAGATATATAAAAAATAATCCAAACTCTACTTATGACTCCCTACTTAATATTGCATTAATTAAATAAATAACTTTATAAAATAATGCAATAAGTCAATCTATCACTTTTCTAAGGTAAACCAAAATTACCCCACCTTTTACTTTAGCAAAAAATAACCCTTCATATATCAAAAAAATTTCCTCAACACTTTAGGTTAATTTCACAACTTAATTTTCACCTTATCCCTCCTAAAATTTAGTAAAATAAATTAAAATAATTTCCAAAAAAATATTACCACTTTTTGCAATCCGTGGGGCTTGAAACTTGGCACAATACTCCCACAATGCCTTGGTTGTGGCTTCCACACTGTGTGAGCCACATTCTCCACTTGGAGCTTTAAAGCACAACGTGTGATTTGAATCTTTCAAACCCTTAAGAACCCTTGGCTCTTCAATTTTGATGGAACCACACATTGTGCTATTTGAGAGGCACACATTTCAAAATTTACACGAACTTCTTTTCGCTTAAGGTGGATGCAATTAAAATCGATGTCAAACCTTAGGAATGGCTATAGTATTTATACCATATGCCTTCCCTTATCACACATGTTGGCAGAGAGGAAAATAGAGGAAAATACATTGGGTAAATAATGTTGTCGTCGGCGCTACCAACTTTACCTTCAAAATATATTTATTTATAATTATTTAAATTCAAAGGAAATTAAATATTATAAATTAAATATTTAAATATCCTTTGGGATTTTTAAAATAAAATCCTCCTTAGGTTTTAGAACTCTTTTTTATTTGCCCAACCATGGTTTTAATAAAAACCTTTTATTTTTCCCAAACATGGTTTTAATAAAACCTTTTATTTTGTGCTTCACATAATATTTAAAAATAGACATTATGAAGCTCTTTTTCCATCAACCTTTTGCATTACTCTTTTTGACCTTTTGACATCAATGACAATTAATACTTGACATAAATGACAACTTCATATACTCAAAATGTCCAACACTTATCATGTTTGTTTTTGTATCTCAACAATCATCTCTCTTGCTTGACGCATCCAAAATCTAGTTTGATCTCTT
Source organism: Wollemia nobilis (assembly GCA_028583015.1). Classification (NCBI taxonomy): domain Eukaryota; kingdom Viridiplantae; phylum Streptophyta; class Pinopsida; order Araucariales; family Araucariaceae; genus Wollemia; species Wollemia nobilis. The sequence goes on along the minus strand of JAQPPZ010017259.1, from coordinate 1,815,913 downwards.
GTTGGTTCTCCAGTGGTTTAAAATGATCAGCTAAGCTTTTGAAGTCATTGGATGCATTATTTATTGTGTAGCTAGAATAATTTGGATGAATCCAATTTTCCTAACCTATCATATATTTGCTTGATTTAGAGACATACCAAACATTATTGTGTTGACTTGGCTAAACCTGTGCAACAAATACATGTTCTTCTTTGTGATATCTTTCTTCTTCTCTAATTTGGTTTTATTTAGCTATATTATTTTGTTGTTCCTTTTTCCAAATTATATTTCTCTTATATGATGATGAAATCTCTTATTGATGATGCATCTCGTGTGAAGAAGACCCATTTTTTAATGGATTATTCCAATATTCCTTCACTATGTGGCTGCTTTTACAACAAATTTCACACATCTTTTATGTGTAAAAATTATTTCTCTACTATTGATATCCTTGCATGTGAGAATAATTTCTTTGTTGTTGATATCTTTGCATGTGAGAATTAGTTCTTTTCTATTGGAAGTATTTTTGAGATATTATACTTCTTCTAAATGGTTGCTTCCCTTTTTTATTTGTGAGAACTTGTTCTTCTTCTAGTGTTGTATGTGAGGCCTCTACATTTTGAAGTTCATCAACTTTTCAAATGTTGGTATTTTCTTAGTGATATTCAATGTTGTTAAAATGACATTATATTATGAAAGGAGATATCTCAAAATAATAGAAACAAGTGTCTCATTAGATATCTTATCTTCTAATGCTTGTCATAATTTAGTAATTCTCATCATGAAAGATTCAAATTTTTCTCCATTCTTCATTTTTAAGCAATGAAGTTGACTTTGTAGAAATAATATCTGATTCTAATTCCTTGCATTGAATACTATATAAATTTTCTCCCATGCATCTCTAATTGTGGTAGAATCTCAAATATATGGTTGTACTTCATTAGCTACTCCAAACATGATGATCAATCTATCTACCTTATAAAATTTTATCTTCTCTTTACCTCTTACATAGGATGGGTAATGGTCCCATATACAAGTTCTCATACTTCTTCAAAATTGAATTGTATATTAAGTTTAGTCTTCTTTGTAGCATAAGTATTCCCACTTAATAGTTAGGAATTGAGAAATAGGAACTTTGGTGCACCACCAACCATATCAACATTTTATAAAACTTTAAAAAAATATTTTGTAGTGATATATCACTACAGCTTAGTTAAATTGTGCCCTAGTAGAAAATAATGAAGATATTGAGACTAAAATCAAGGGGCTCCTAAAGTAAATGACCAAGAAAAAGTATTAATTGCACAAACAAGAAAATCCCAATCATGCAGACAATAGGTGTTGGGAAAAGTTCCAAAATAGAAGATAGATCTAGAAGCGGATGAATGCACAAATACCAAGAGGATGTAGGTGAGCACACAAATTTCCAAGAATAAGAAATACAACCTATCATTATTAGAAAAATATGGGTTATATACTAAGAACATCTCAGCTATGCAAATCAAGCAAAGGTACGCAAGCCATTAAAGATGAAGGAATGGGGACCTGCAACCATGGCAGCTACAGACTACCAAATTTCACCCATAGTAAGCAATCCAAAGCATTTTTGATGATATCTAAACCAAGGCTTGCTCCTAATAAAAGTTGATGAGCCTTTTTGGTGATAATTGAAAAGAATTTGTTCTAGAAGAAGGATCAACCCAAACATCATCCATGGAAAAATTAGTAGAACCTAATATCATCTAAATTAGTTTGGGTAAGTAGCCTTCGACAACTCATGCATCATCTCTCCACAAAAAAATCAATATTATCCTTAATTATGGGAGAAGTCAAAGAGGAAACCAATAATTAGGGGAAGAAGAGGTATCCTTGCGATCACTCTATGTTGATGAAATTCAAAAGACATATACTTCCCCACATTCATCAAAAGGACCACTAAGGTGAAAGCCTCTCTATAGAAATAAAATAACCAATTAAATTACTAGTAGACTAGCACACATGAAAACATCTTGGATAAAGTATATTTGGCCATAAGGAAGAGGTTCGTATGGATAAGAAGAGGGAATAATCATAAAGTAGAAAAAATATAGAAACTTGAAGGTATAAAAAGAAATGATTAAGAATTTTGATGAGACTTAGCAGGGAAAAAATATCTGATAAAAAGATTCAATGGAATGACTTATCAAAACTTATGAAAGTCCTAAAGGAAATGATCAAGAAAATCTTGATCATGTAGAAAATATGTGCTGGGAAAAGTTCCAAAATAGCATATAGTTCTAGAAGTGAACAAATGCACTAATACCAAGGGGATGTACGTGAGTGCACAAATTTCCAAGAAGAAGAAAGATAGTCTACTATTTTAAAGAAAATATGGGTTATCTACCAGGCACACCTTGGCTATGCAATTCAATCAAAGGTAGGTGAGCCATTAAAGATGAAGGATTGCAGAACTGCAACCATGGCAGCTACAAACTGATAACAACAATTATTGAGAATAATTCCATTAAATATTTAAAATCCCTAAAACAAAAAGATAGATAGAAAGTTAGATCATCTTGTAATTTTGGAGGAAAGATAGAAAGGATATATGAATACCTATAGGTAGGAAATCCACCAAAGGTACATTGCGTAACACCAATGGAGTAGTGAAGACATTTGAATTTTTAACCTGGTCGAGGCAAAAAATATGGAAGCTCCCCTAGTGGTCACAGGGTGATCCTAGGGGGTCACGAGGCATTTGATCCAGGAATTCTTGAGGCGAGTAGCAAACAGGAAGAGACGATCGATGAATATGCTTAGGTGGAGCTCCTTAGATATCCCTTGGATGGGCCCAATGCTAATGTGGTGTCTCATCATGGGTTCCTCATTGCAGTGGGGTAGGCCTCAAAACCTCCTCTCAACCCATAATCATCCTTTGTTGATTAAGTTAAGGGGCATCTCCATCATGCCCAAATAGACCCATCACTAAATAGTGGAACCCTTTCTAATGATTTCAAGGAGCTTAGTCTTCCTAATGATGTTCTGGCCTCTGTGTTGAACAAAAAATACCTTTTCCTTGTTGGAAAGTTCATTGGGTCACAACTCAATATTGAATCCATTCATAGATGGGTAGTGGATAAATGGAAACCAAATGGTCATATGGATCTTGTTGTTCTATCCTATGGGTTTTTCATCATCTGCCTGAATAACTCAAGTGACACAAATCAAATTTTAATATGAGGACCTTGGTTCTTCAAGAGGTGACCCATGTTCATCATGCGCTAGAATCCTAGTTTCAACCTAGAGATCTAGAGCATCAATGTTGTCCCAATTTAGGTTAGACTACCCAAGCAACCCTATCAATTTTGGGATAAAGGTATTATCCAAAGCATTTCTCGTGTAGTTGGTGATATGGTTGCTTTTGACCCAACCACAAAATCTCAATCCAGAATACCTTACGCCTATTTTTGTATCATGGTAAACCTAGATTTCTAGTTTTTAACATACATCAACCTAACCTATGGGTCATATCATTGGAGACAGTTCTTTGAGTATGATAAAAAGCCTACCTTCTACGTGGAGTGCCAAAAACAGGGGCATCTTAGATCCCAATGTCCTTGGATCAGGTAAGAACAACAAGCAAAAGTTGAGGTCTATAGTATTTATCATAGACAAGACCACCCCAACGAGTAGTACCTATATTTTAGGAAAGATTTTTGTGGAGCACGCCCTATTAGTAAGTGATCCTACAATTTCAATCCTCAATAATGATGAGGGACCCCCAACTCAAAATCTCAGATCGATAAAGAGAAACAAACAAGATCCTCCTAAATATTCATCCAAAGGACAAAACCAAGGTACCAACAAGGTATTTTCTCTCTTTGCTAACCAATTTAAAATTCTTATTGATAAGGATAGTGAAGTCCCTTCTGAAGGGTTTGTCATTGAACAACTTACCCATCTTGATTCGTCCCTTACAAACCAAGGCATTCCTAATGATCCTCCCCTCCCTTTGGTATTCCCTCTTGTCAACACCGCTACCCTTCCCTCTTGCCCTATTGCTTCTACCCCCACATCTGCCCTTGCTTCCCCACCCAAGAGTTGACCTTCTTCCAAACCCCCCCTTCTATCGTCCCTTCCCTGTTGCCCTCTTCTCTCAAGCCTATTTCCCTCTTTTCTCCTTCTTCTCCAATTTCCATCCTAGCATCTCCCTCCTACAATCGTCTAATCTCAGGCCCCCTCTTGTCATCATTTTCAATAAGATCTTATCCTTTGGTAGCAGGGTCTTCCCATTTGGAAGCTTTTTTTTTAAGGTCTCCTTCTTGTTCCCTGCCTATCTGAGTGGTGGTGAGTCCTATAACACCCCATGAACAATACCAAGATCCATAACAAACCTCAAAGTGATGTTGATATGGAAAAAAGGTGAGGTCGACCGCACAATCTTGACCAAAGGAAAAAGTAGGTGGTGGATGACATAGTCAGTGGCATCCAACCAACATTACTATCTTTTCTATATCCTCTCAGAGAGATGTCAAAGGAAGAAGGTAAAATAACAAAACCCTCGCAAATGAAAGGGGGAAAAAATTGCCTCTAAATTGTGTAAATGAAGGTCTTATCATGGAATTCCAAAGGCCTTAATGGATCAATGAAGAATATATTGTTCTCTTCCATGAGAAAGGAATCTAGACATTCAATATTCATTATCTAGGAAACAAAAGTGGAATACATGAATACAAAAAAGAAGTCAAATTTGTATGGAACAACTACAAATTTATTGCAAGTCCCACTCACAGTGCTTCAGGGAGTTTTTTGTGCCTATGGGATCCAATCAAAGTAACTGGTGAAATCATATCCTTCACTGATAAAGTTATTAACATCTACTTTACCTACAATGAATAAAATAAGAAGTGGGTCTTAACGAATGTTTATGCCCCGAAAAACTTCAACGAAAGAATTTCTATGTGGGACAACCTCTCACAGATGTGCAAGAAATTTCCTTATTGTAAATGGATGCTGGTTGGATATTTCAATAACTCTTTTTACCCCACTGATAAAGTTGGAGGCGTTCCAATCACCACTAGGAGCTACGAACATTTTACTAACTTTTTTTATACCAATGAACCGATGGATGTTGAATTATGAGGATCATTTTTTACCTAGATGAACCAACATGAAGGGGACCAGCTCATCCAACTAAAATTGGATAGATTCCTATTGTCCAAAGAAGCTATCATGATTCTTTGTGATGTCACATTATCATCCTTACTTAGAATAGCTTCCTACCATAATCCACTTCTTCTCAAAGTCACAATACTATATCCTATTTATAAACCTCCTTTTAGAATTGAAACCATGTGGTTTCAACATCCAAAATTTAGGTCAAAATTCATTGAATGTTGGGGTCAGCCTTTCAATGGATCTTGTGTTTACCAGGTTTGCATGAAACTGAAATTCCTCAAATTTTAGCTTAAAAAATAGAATAAAGAGGTTTTTAGCAATATATTCGAATCACGCAAAGTAATATGCTCCCAACTGAAAGAGATAAAATTTTAGGTTTAGAATGGGAATGCCACCAATAGTATTAAAGGAAAGAGAAGATCCTATTAGCTAATTTCCATAACTCACTAGCCAAAGAGAAGATATTCTTATGGCAAAAATCCTATGCATTATGGATTAAATAAGGAGATTTAAATTCAAAGTTTTTCCATGCAACAACTATGAGATACAGAGGTGTAAAATTTATGAGAAGTATCCACAAACATGATGGGTCTATAGTCAAAGGTACCAAAGATATCAAATCAAAGGCAATGGAACACTTTCGCAACATCCTTGGACCATCCCAGCCCTACCTAGAAAATGTGTTAGAATCTCTTCTCCAACACATTCCATCCCTTGTTACTCAAACTGAAAATGATTTTCTATTCAACCTTTCTTCCATGATGAGATCAAAGAGGCTCTATTCTCTCTGCCTGCTGATAAGGCTCCTGGTCTAGATGGATTCCCACCAAAAAAAATTTAAACCTTTTGGGATAGCATTTGTGAAGACGTATCAACAACCATCCTTGAAATCCAAAGGTCCAAGTTCATTTTGAGAGACTTTAATTCTATGTTCCTTACCCTCATCCCAAAATCCCATGAGTTTCGTTCCATGTTTGATTTCCATCCTATAAATTTGTGTAATGTTTTGTATAAAATCCTTACCAAGACTATGTAAAGTAGAATGAAACGTGTCATGCCTCATGTCATAGACCTATGCCAAGGCAGTTAAGTCCAAGGTAGGGTCATTATCGATAGTGTGATCACCATACATGAGCTCATCCATACTATAACTGTTAACAGGTTGTCAATTTTCTTCCTAAAGATTGATATTAGTAAAGCTTTTGATAAAATTTCATAGGAACTTACTCATAGTTATCCTCACTTGGTTTGGATTACACCCTATATGGGTTCGATTGATCAAATCTTACACCAATTTAGCTTTGTTTTATATCCTAGTCAATGGGGTAACAGCTGGGTATTTTAGGAGCAGACGTGGGATTAGGTAGGGGAACCCCATGTTCCCATTCTTGTTCATCTTAGTTACTGATAGCCTAGGGAGGTCTCTCAAGGTTGCATGCTTAGTAGGAGATATTTTAGGTATCAAAGCTTTGACTGGTCTCACCCAAGTGTCCCACCAATAGTTTATATATGATACTATTCTATCTAACCACTCAAGTATCCCAAAAGCTAGAACCATCAGATCCATCCTTGAGGCTTATGAGACGGCTACTGGTCAAAGAGTCAATTATCTTAAAAGCAACATTTAATTTGTCAACACTCTAATCCAAAGACAATTAAATATTACTCACATCTTGGGATGCACCATTGCTAATTTTCCTACGACTTACCTTGACCTTCCTTTTTTCCAAGGTGGCCCTACTGAGATAATGTGAGACAATGTGATCCAGCGGGTAATGAAGATGTTAGTGGGGTGGAAGGGAGCCCTCCTCATTAGCATAGGTAAGTTTATGTTGGTTTAATCCTATCTTTAGAGTGTGCCAATTTACTTCATGTCATTATTCAGAGTCCTAATAGTTGTGTACAATAAACTCAAACAAAATCAAAGGAATTTTCTATGGTCCAAAATGGAGAACAAAGTCAGATTTCCCTTTGTTGCATGGGATAAAGTTTGTATTCCAAAATGCAAGGGTGGTCTAGGCCTTAGGAAAGTTAAAAAAATGAATATGGCAATGATCCCCATGGAAGGTTGGAAAATAGTCACTAAATATCCTATCCAGTGGGTGGAAATTGTGAAAAGCAAATATCTTAGAAAGGATCCCTGATAGATGACTCCTCCATTCTGACTATTTCTACCTTCTAGAATTCAGTGTGCTATACCACACCCATTCTTCAAAAAGGTAGCAGGTGGAAGTTAGGTGATGGCTCACATATCAGTTTTTGGGAAGATCTCTGGATTATGACTCAACCCTTGATGTATGATCAGTTTGTAAGTATTTTCAAACCCATTTTTGACCAATTGTTTGGTTCCAAGGTTTATGATTTTATTTTCTATGGATTATCTCCCCCTAAGTAGATGAATTGCCTCTTGAAATGGGATATTCAGAGCTACATAATGTTATTCTATATTTATCGGAGATGCTCTACACTCAATTAATCCTGAGTACCCATGCACCCGATTCTCCTTTCTGGTAGCTTAGTGATTTTGGCTTGTTTTCTATCAAAATAGCCTATGCTTCATTGAGTGAACCTGAGGAAGAATGGTTCCTTGCAAAATACATTTGGATAAAGAACATCATTTCCAAGATAGCACATTTCTACTAGTTGGCAGCTCAAAATCGAATCCTTCCTAGCAATAACTCGATAGCTCAGGATATGATCCTCTTGAATAGATGTTTCCTCTATAAATATTCTTGGGAATTTGTTAACCACCTGCTCTTGGAGTGTCCCTTTTCTAAAAACATCTTATCATCTCTCCTCTATCTTACCTCTATTTCCTGGGTTACCCCTCTGTACGTCAGCAACTTCATCCTCCAATGGCCCAAACCATTTCACTCTACTTGCTTTAAGTAGTAGTGGTATATCATTCTCCCATACTTTATGTGGTAGGTCTGGCTTGAGAGAAATAATAGAGCCTTTATATTTTCTTGTCATGATCTCAAGTATGTTTCATTAAAAATTATTACCATTGCATTTGAAAACATCAACCTTACTCCTTCTGAGGATAGTCCTATGTCTCCCTTTGAAATCCAACTAGCAAATTCTATAAACCTCTCTTCCGATATTTTTGGCCAACCCACCCCATTGTGGATAGATCCCTTGTGTCGTAGATTCCCCCTCCCTCAGTGGTTTAAACTAAATTTCAATGGTGCATCCAAAGGTAATCCCAGTGAAGTGAGTTGTGGAGGGGTGATCTAGGATGACAGAGGTAAAATTATTTTAGCCTATGCTAAAAATTTGAGAATCCAGTCAAACAACTTCATTGAGGCTAGATCAGTCTATTGTGGGATCCAAATGGAATTAGAATCCAACATCTAGAATCTGATCATCAAAGGTGATTCATTATAATAAATTATATCAAAGGAAAATCAAATCCACCTTGGAATGTTGGTCCTCTTATCTAGGAGACAATCTTCCACCTCAGGGTGATCATCAATGTTTCAATTCAACATGTATAGGGAAGGCAATAAAGTAGCTGATGCCATTGCCAACTTTGGGTTAACTTTGCAGTCATTTTCAACATGGTAGCAAGATTTTTCCCAATGTATTATGAATTTTTACCACAAAAATGAAGTTTCCACTTATATGAATAGCATCAAAATCCCCAAGATCAATATGCACCATTGTGTATGGAAAGAGAATATATGTGGAAGCACTAAAAGAATTTGTTCCTATTTGGTTAAGCCCTACTACACCTCCATGCTGATATGGCATCCATTTACAATCTAAAGACATATGCTTGATAGTCACCAAGTTCACATCCCAAGGATTGTATCTAATATTCCTCAGGATTGCACTGCCCATAATCTCAGGTGCGAGGGTTATTGTTTAAGATAATAATCAACCAGAACAATAATAAAGGTGGTATTAAGAGGTTCCTTCCCAACAGTAGTGTCAACATTATATCCAAACTTTGGAAAGGAACAAATAGCCAAGGGGTCAAAATAGAGTTTTGAATGGAGGAAAAGGACAGAGAGCATGACTCCATTCATGTTATTTGTGATATTGAGATTATGACTAATAATGTCACTATCACTGCCTCATACCAAGTTGTTGATTTGACAAGGTGTACTAGTAGAACTATCCAGCTCGTGTCCATTGTGGATGCCAAGATGGCATGGGTTTTCTATGAGGTACACTCATGGAGGATGACTAAGAATGAGGTACGTCCCCATTGGCACACTTTTTCCATTGTTACCATTTTCAAACATCACTGCCAACTATGCTTCCCACTATGGCCACCTTCATTTTTGGTGTGCTATTGTCTTATGAACCAAATCATAATTGGAAGTGGTATGGTCTGTGTATTGATATATTCTAGGCTCGAGCAATCTAATTAATGGTCCAAGAAAATTTCTAAGCCTGAGGATGTCAATATGAATCCTCCCTAGTCGTTGAAGGGTGGCCTTTTTATTCTTCTTGTGTGCAGTGAGAACCAAAGCATTTCTAAAACAAGGAGGAAGTTGGAGTTCATTGGGATGAAGAGCTACTTTGTGTGTTGGAGGATGGCACTGTTGGAGATTGAAAAGTTGCAGTTAGACCCACTGGTAGAGGAGATTATAGCCTCTCGCAGGTTGCTAAAATTTCTAAAAAAATTTAATAGGTATGACCCTAAAATTTAATGAGAGTTCATCCAAAGTTGGGACAATGGAATAGTGTCCCTAAAGGGAATTACTTTTGCCATGACAATCGATTTGTTGGCAGAAACTTGAACTCCCCAATGATGGGGAGATTATTCATAGAGATAAACACTCAATGGTGGGTGAATTGGCTTTTTTTATGATAAGGGGAAGTCTCTAATGAAGAAGGACAATGGGTATGTTAGGGAGGACCTCCCTCCACCTTGGAACTGGGCCATGGTGTTGGTTATGTAGTACCTAATCATATATGAGTTGTATTTGTCCTACAAAGCTTTCACATGATATTCCTAAACTTTTTGAAGGATGTCAAACAAATTAACATCCCAAAGTATGTACTTTGATCGATGGATATCTCCCTTGACAATGTTAGAAGAGAGAAGTCCACTTATCCCAAGCACCAAGATCTCTAATTAATTATCTACAAATACGTTAGCTAGAACCTTGACCATCACATCATGGAACTTGACAAGCTGACTACTGATCCTGGCCCAATTCTAGAACCACCTCTAGTGATAATGGAAATTTCTCAAGAAGTCTAGGTGATCGATGTGGATAATGGAACCCCTGGTAGATTGGGTAGGCATAGAGGTTTACCTCCTGTAGGTCCATTTGTAACACCTACTAGGCGCTCATTCCATATAAAAAATGTAAGCGATAAAGGTAAAATTCCTTCCCCTACCCATAAAAGTTAGGGGACTATGACAAGACCATCTCTAAGATCTTGGTTTGTCTAGCAAATGAATGACGTGGACCAGATCATTGACCTGGAGGACATCATCACTCTGTCTACTTCGGTGCTTTTGAGAGCCAGTAAAATCATAAACTTGATGCATGCACAAAAAAGCAACATCCCTGTGGAGGATGATCCTAAGAAGGATGAAGACTACATATCAAAATGAGGAGGTGTTATCGGGGTACCCCTTTTTGTTACCAGATTATCCCTTTTTATTTTTGGGTTATCGTTGTATGTCTACAGCATTTTGTGATTTGTTCTATTTGTGCCTGCGAGCCGTAATCGATATGTATTTCCTTGTTTTCATTTTTGTTGTGTGGCCATAGCTTTTGACATCTTTTTGGCTTACTCCGTATTGAGTCGAACCTTCACGGGATCCTCTCTATGGAATGTATAGAAGGTTTTGAGTCCCTTTCAAAACCCGTTACCAATCAAAAATAAATCTTGTAATTTTGGAGGGAAAATTTTCCCATTGTAATCTATAAATAGCAATAGTTTAGACTATAAAAAGGATCTATAAAGTTTATAATTGTATACATTTATAGGATTTTCTTTTATTTATTTATATAAAAATAGTCGGCTCTTGAGTGGCTTGTGGGTAATCTTGAACTCTTGCTTTTGGTACAATCTATGTAAAATCTTACTTGTATATATATATACACAGAAGCCTCTGTCTATTTTTTGGTATAGCTATCTATGGCATTTCTATAGACCCATTTATATATGTATGTATTTGTCTATGACCTTTTACCTAAATTTTGGGCTTTATTAAGTGAATGTGTGTGAGGGGTTTGTGTTTATTTTTAAATCGAGTCACTTGCTTACCTTTCTAGTGGGACCCGTATTCTTATGCATGCATATAATTTTTAACTCTCATCTATGCTTCATTGTGTGGATATCTTGGCACATCTTCCCCTTTTGCTTTGTTGAGTTTTTTATTTTTAATTTTACTTTCTCACATCCCTTTTCTCCTTTGTTGAGCATAAGTGCACCTTGAATATCACATCCTAACAAGTAGTTAGCCTTGTAAAAACTATCAAAGACCCTTGATTGAGTGACCCTATTGTTCACTCACCTTGAGGTATTATTATCCCCACTAAAGACAATTTAAGATAAAAATAGGTTAATGGCATATACAATGGGGCTCTAATGATATATCATTTGTCCCAAAAATGTTACAAGGAGTAGGACTGAGACTTTGTGAGGGTCTTGGCCTATTCCCACTTTTTGAAGTGCCTCTTTACTCACCTGGTGACTTTATTCGAAATTAACACCAAAAGAAGCCACTCTTAGATTGAGGTTTGGGTGAAGACCTTAGTCTACCTACTTTTTAGAAGCAAGAAGCTGCATTCACCTAGTGACTCCATCCTAAAGAAATAACCCAAAGATAACCAAACAAAGAGCTTATGTTCAATTTTTTTGTGTCTACCAATCATGATAAGAGTTGCTACCACTATTTACAAACAATCCGAGAAGGAAATACATAGTCCATAATGTGGTTGCTCCACCCGCACTACCAACCCTCAAAGAATTCCTCAATTGGAATGATAGAGATCTACTTGAACCACCAAAACCAAATGAAGCATGGAAATAAATACCCCAATTTTCTCTAAAGTCTCTCACATATTTCACTAGTGAAGATCTCATGAACCCAATTAAGCACCTTAACCATGTGGTCATCCCATGTACAATACATAATATATCAAAGCAGAACATGGCTCTAAGAATATTGGTAACATAATTCAAAGGAAGAGATTAAGAACAGTGCATCATGCTGCAACCCAGTTCGATCACATATTCAGACCAGCTCGACAACATTTTCATCAAAATATTTAGGAAAAAAGTAGATGGGATATCACTCCAACAACTGAAAACAATCGAAAGAGCTCCCATAGAGACAGTAGAGGAATACAACCTCATATTTCATAAATCCTGACACAAAATACTAAAGGAGATGCATCCCCCACCAAGTATGGTACTTATATACTATCTAAAAGCTTTAATTTTTTATATTTCAATGATGATTAAAGCTAGAGGAGGAAACTCCCTATCAAAAGCATATGATTTGGCCATCCATGCTAAGCATGACTTAATTTATATTGGAAGACTAGCCCCTAGGCTTCCCACACCTCTATACCCTAATGTGCAACCCCCAGTTCCTATTGCTCAACCAATGACCTCCCAATAATTCCCTCATTCATCCTCAGTTGTTGTATCCTCACAAACTCCAACCCCATCAACCCCTAGGGACCTTGAGCAAGACTCATCCCACAAGTTTCTTATATCAATAGCTAATAAAATATTATCTATGAGAAGGAAACAGAGTGCCCCAAGATATCCCTATCAAAAAAACTACAAGCCCCCCTTCCCGTAAGGAAACCAATGATATAGAAAACCACCCATTGGATATCCCAAGCCCCAATTCCAAAATAATTGAGAAAATGGTCAATATCAAGCCCATCATTAGTAAATAGTTTTAGTGGTGACCCCTCTACAAAAATAAGTTTCTAATCATGCTAGGGAATTAGCCCCTATACAAAATAATTATATAGAGGAGCCTACCACATGGTACTACCTGCCTCCCAAAAACTCCCTTAGCCAAGTCAACCTAGGAGAAACATCATAGCTTTTGGCCACTTCAACACATGAAGTGATGCCATCCAAATAATTTTTAAAAGTTTAATGCTAGGTACTAGAGCATAATTATCTGACTACCACCATATAACCTAGTTATGTTTCTCAAGACTAAATCTTAACAACATGGGATGAAGGAGAAATCTATGTAGTGTCTGACCAGATGGGTAATATAATGGGAAAAAGATATTATTTCCAATTAGATTATCTAATGAAGTAGGTAATAGAGGAAAAAGACACAAGAAATCCATTGACCCTTGGCAATCAACATAAGTTAACTCAGTTAGAATAATGACCTTCAACCGCAATACCTCAATGATCAATGACTAATGTGCCCTCTACCATACCTCAACCAAATGGTCTAATGGTCCCAAGTAACTAGATTGAAGTAGTTAGATATGGCTCAAAAACATTAGAACTTGTATCGCTAAAATTTTTAGCATTTACCAAGTAGAAACCCCAACGATCTTGAGGTAGTAGTTGATGCCACCAAAACTAGCCAAGGATATTTGGCCAATCCAAGAGAGATCACACTTTATTCCTTAAAAGGTGGTACCTCTAGGATCTTTTAGCATAGTGGATCACTTGAAAAAATCCATTGTACTAGTCCCAGTTTGGGAAATATTAGTTATTCTAGGGTAAAAAGAGCATTTGCAAAAGGCCTTGGAGGAAGAAGAAAATGGAAGGAGGCAACCACAAACTATGACTTTGTTGTAAGTCTTATCTTGAGGAAATAATAGACTCAAATCCCTTCCATTTTTTTTTACCCTTGTCTATCAAGATAAATTAATTCATAACTATATTATAGACTCTAGGGCCAACACATCTGTTATGCCAAAAGAAATAGTGGATGTATTAGGATTAAAATAGTAGTCAACAAACAAAAGAGTTATGTAGTAGGATGATAGACCAATTCAAATATTATGGGTTGTAGAAAAACTTTCACTTTCTCCATATGCTTACCTAGATCAAACAATTATGCAAGATGTGTCGACAATCAATATTATTCCTTTTTACATCTTCCTATCCAAATATTTCACTACAAAAAGTGGAGGGTATATATATCTAGATTGGTTTTTGATGGTTTTAAGTATAGTATATGAGACCAAGATCAAATTTCCAAGTGAACCACTACATCCTCGTAATATAGAAATATTTCCAGAATTTGAATGGAGCAATAATCATATATTGGTAGTCAAATAGGAATGGCCAAACCTCTATGAATTGAACGAGAAATCATGGCCAGCTACTCTAGAATATTTGATGAGATAAGGGGTAATAAAAAGTTATGATCTCAATCCTCTAAAGGTATACAGACAAATAGGCATGGGGTAGGGATAGTTTGAAATGGGACCCAACTCTTAGGTCATGTATATACAGAAAAAAAATTATTTTATTTTCTTCCATTTTGTAGGATAACTTTTTAAAAAAGAAATACATAGCCATAAGAGCCATCGATGGGGCTATTCTTGAAACTGGCACTAAATTTAAATAATCAAAACAAGTGGGTGGAAATCTTGTATCAACTAAAATAATTACGCATAAGATAAAAATAAGCTAAATATGTTACCATGTCACTTTAGGCACAAAATAATAAGCTCACCCCAATGAAAATATAGGAGAAATGAGGGAATATGTTGACTCAAGCAAGGTGAAATAGAGAAGAACAACTACCCCAACCCCAAATGAAGGCTATAAAATAAGATCAACATCCTCCAAAAGGCTATGCCTCAACATATCTATGCCCGATGGATAAAGGCTTTTTAGCTTCTAATTTTATTCCTTTTGAAAGAAAAAGGCCCCTTGGGAGCTACCAAAACTATTGTGATAAATCACTACAACTTAATTAAATTATGCCCTAGTATAAAATGATGAAAAGCCTAATCCTAAAATCAAGGGACCGTAATCCATGCCAACCTAAAAATATTCTATGTCAAGTTTCACCAAGAAGATATCTCCAAAAGGTAAGGACAGGTGTAGAAACCCTCACTCTAGATGGGAAAGCCAATCACCTGATAAGAAAATGATCCACAGTGAGAAATCCAAAGCCTTTTCATTTATATATGAGACAGGTCTCACTTTTGATAAAATCTTATGAGTCTTTTCGATGATAACTTAAAAGACTTCATTCAAGGTGGAGGATCAACCCAAACATCATCTATGGCAAAATCAACAAAGCCCATCATCATTTGCATTGGTTTGGATAAGTACTCTCTAGGAACTCATGCATCAGCTCTCCACCAAAAATTCAAGATTATCCTTAATGATGGAAAGAGAAAATTAATAATTAGGGGAAGAAGAGGGATCCTTGTGATCACTCTATGTTGATGGAATTCAAAAGAGATATACTTCCTCACATTCATCAAAATGGTTGCTAGTATGAAAGCCTCTTTATAGAAATAAAAGAACTAGCTAAATAACTAGCAGACTAGAACACATGGAAATATCCTAGATAGAGGGTCTTTGGCCATAAGATAGAGGTTGGTATGGACAATAAGGAGGAAGGAATCACAAAGTAGAACAAAGTAAAAAAATTGAAGGCATAAATAGAAATGATTGGGAATTTTTATGAGACTTAATGGATAAAAGATCTGATAAAGAGATATGATGGAATGAATTATTAGAACTTATGAAAGTCCCAATTCTTGATTGCATGAACAAGAAAATACCGTTCATGTGGATAGAAGATGCTAGAAAAAGTTTCAAAATAGCAGATAGTTTTAGAAGCAGGTGAATGCACCAATAATAAGGGAAGGTAGGTGAGCACATGAAAAACTAAGAAGAAGAAAGATAGTCCATCATTATTACAAAAAATGAGTAATCTACCAGGAACACCTTGGCTATGCAAGTCAAGTAAAGGTAGGTGAGCCATTAATGATGAAGGAATGGAGACTTGCAACCATGACAACTATAGACTGACAATAACAATAGATGAGAATAAATCCACTAAATATTCAAAATCCACAGGAAAATGGTAGATAGAAAGTGAAAGCATCCTATAATTTTGGAGGGAAAATTTTCCCATTGTAATTTATAAATAGCAATAATTTATATTGTGGAAAGGATCAACAAAGTTTACAATTGTATACATTTATAGGATTTCCTTTCATTTATTTCTATAAAAATAGTCGGTTCCTTAGCAACTTGTGGGTAATATCAAACCTCCACTTCTAACATAATCTATGTAAAATCTTTCTCGCATATATAGACATGAGAGCATGTGTCTATTTTTTGGTATAGCCATCTATGGCCTCCTACAAGCCCATTTCTGTGTGTATGTATTTGTCTATTACCTTTTGTCTAATTTTTAGGTTTTATTAAGTGTATGTATGTGTGAGGGACCTACATCTATTTTTGGACCAAGTCACTTACTTGGCTCTCTAGTGGGACCCACCTTCTTATGCATGCATATAACTAGTAACTCTAATTTGTGCTTCATTATGTCAAGAAGAGGAAGTGTTCACCACTAGCACATAGCGTTTATGCCTAGTTTTGTAAGATCTTAGCATATCTATTAGCACATCATCCCCTTTTGCTTTTTTGCGTTGTATTTTTTTTACTTTTACTTCTTTGCATCCCTTTTACCCTTTGTTGAGCATAAGTTCACCTTGAAGATCATATCCTAACAAGAAGCTAACATTGTGAAAACTCCCAAAGGACCATGATTGAGCCAAACCCTATGCTTTTGACTATAGCCCCTCTATGTCACTCCCTATGAGGCATGATTTTCCCCTCCTTGGATAATTAGAGATGACAATAGTTTAATGGCATACCCGATGGAACTCCGATGACATATCATTAGTCTCAAATTACAATAAGGAGTAGGACTAAGACTTGGGGAGTATCTTGGTCTATTCTCACTTGTTGAAGCACCTTTTTACTCACTTGGTGACTCTACTAAAAAAAACACTTGAAGTCATTGTTGAAGATCTCATACTGTATCGCTCCAAATTTTTCGCATCCCTACCTTCAGGCTATAGGATCCGCGCCCGGAAGGAGGATGGGAAAAGGATGATGCGGTACCTCGAACGAGAGGACTTTGCGAAGGTCCCGCCTCTCAAGGGAGGTGTATTTTGGTGATTTTTCGACGGATGGTGGGTTCACCAGGAAACATTTAATGGCGCTTTCCACGCCTAGGTTTTTGGAATGTGTTTAATGAGTTCGTTTTAACCTTAAACATTCATCCTAGGTTTGGCCGAATGAAACTAAATTAAACTATATGAAAATGCAAGTTCCATGAATACAGCAGACAAATTTGAAAGCAGAAAATAGAGAATTTTACAGAATGCCAATGAAAAATACCTGATCCGGATGTCTGAAGAAGATTCTGACGTTTGAAGCAGTCTGGATCGTCGGGAATTCTACAGAATCGCCTGCAATCTGACAGGATCGTCTGCAATCTGACAGAATCGTCTGAGACTGACAGATTCGTCCGAGATCTGACGAATTCGTCAGAGACCTGCAAGACAGAAAATAGATGCAAAATACAAGAAATTCTATTGTGCTAACAGAGGCAAATTACACCAAATAGCAATATGAATACTGAACAATATTTAAGAACAGAAATTAATGCAAATTACTGTACTTTAATGGCAAATCATGAACTTAACATGCATTCTAAGCTAAATGGGTGAACACCAAATGCAAAATAGCATAAACACTAAATAAATAGTCTAATTTGCAGAATAAAAA
Source organism: Wollemia nobilis (assembly GCA_028583015.1). Taxonomy (NCBI): domain Eukaryota; kingdom Viridiplantae; phylum Streptophyta; class Pinopsida; order Araucariales; family Araucariaceae; genus Wollemia; species Wollemia nobilis. Next base: position 1,798,039 of record JAQPPZ010017259.1, on the reverse strand, counting down.
GACGGAGAAAGAGTTAAGAAGAGCAAACTTCGTGCAACTGATTGCCTCGATGTAGACTGCAGTCGAGATCGTCTCGCATCAGTACGAAATCGCCTCGAATTCGACAGGATCGCCTCCGATTTGAACAGGTTCGTCGACGACGATGGGTGCTGGCTCCGACTGAAAACCAATGATGTACCTGCAACAAAATGGCTATGGGACTAGTGCAAAAGCAAAATTAGGATGTGTTGACACGGAGGGAATCAATTTGCAGATAAATTCAGCCAGGGGTTGGGGAGGGAAAATCCTAGAAGTTAAATAGGCTTAGGGGGAGTTGTTGGGAGGTTGGAGATCATCCCAATTTGGGAGATCTCCAACGGGGGAGGGTCCCAACGGCGCAGACACGCTTCTGCCCGTATTGGAGACCCGTTGGAACAGATTCCAACTATGCAAATTCAGTTTTGCGACAAGATCGTCTGGACGTCCTAGTCCAGACGAAATCGTCAAATCTGGGGCGATATCGTCTGATCGGCGACGATATCGTCAAACGGTCAAAACAACCTCTAAAATTGGCGCGAAAAAGGGGGAAACGGAATACCCGGCGGTTAACGGGCGGTTTGGGAGGTTAAATTTGATTTTTAAATTATTTACTAAGGTGAATGTAATTATTATAATTTTACTGCGCCAATTTTAGGGTGCTACATTTTGCCCCCTCTTTAGCGAATTTTTCGAAGAAAATGCGTTAAAGATGAGTTCTTCTCGATCTACGAGAAAGCAAAAAATTATACCCATTTTTAGGCGACGATTCTTGGTCGAATCGTACGACAACTTACTATGGTGCCCCCTCCGTGTTTTTACCCAAATCGAACGTTTGAGGTAAAAACGCGAAAAAGCAAAAAATTATTGTTGAATAAAATTAAGAAAAATAGGGTAAAACCCTAATTCATTGTTACTGTTCATTTTTACTGTTTTTAGAGCTCTGAAGCAAAAATGGTGGAGACGACGCACAGATCTGCAGAGGTCCGACGCGGTCTACGGGTAAGGGTCTAGACTGATCTAGAACTGATTTAATTTGAATTTACATGCTTTTTAAGTGATTTTTAGGTGAATTTTGAGCATCGCGGCCGTTTTTGGGCCGTCGACGTCGTCGGGACGAAATCGTCCCGATTTCGACGAAATCGTCTCAATTTCGTCAATTTCGCCCGAGGGCGAAATCGTCGAAAGGGGGACGATTTCGTCAAATTAGAGACGATTTCGAACTACGAAATCGGAGACGATTATGCTCAAATTTGGGACGATATCGTCCAATAGTGGGCGATATCATCAATTACATGAAATTGATCTTTAAGTTGCATTATTAATTACTGGAATTGTTATTAATGATTGTTTGTTGTTTATTGTTTATGTTGCAGAGAGGATTGCTAAAGAGCAGAGAATGGAAATATGGAGGATTGAGAGATGACTTGGCCGCGCTCACACAGGCAGAGCGGGATCTGCTGGCACAGGCCGGCTTGCAGCATGTGGCGGAGATGCCACAAATATCCACAGATATGGGGCTACTGACGACCCTAGCAGAGAGATGGTATCCGGGGTCTTCCTATTTTTGGCTACCGACAGGGGAGATGACTCCCACACTGGAGGATGTATGGAGGATTCTGAGAATCCCCATACAAGGACGGATGATCACTCCTACGGCCAACCAGGGCCACGCTATGGGACGGCTGTGTGGTGACCCGAGCTTCGCCCTGGAGAAGGGCGGAGTGAACATCGAGGCACTACGCCAGATGCCTGGGGCATCCAGACTCACACGAGTTCTAGCAGGAGTGGTTGGTGGACTTCTGTTGTGCCACCAGAGCGGGTGCAGGGTACCATGGATGCTCGCAGATGTGATCTACGATATGCGGGACCATGGGTACAGGTTTTGTCGGGGCAGCTTTGTTCTATGCCGATTGTACAGGATCCTGTATGGGGTCGTGTACAAGGGCGGCCGATGTCTGGTGATGACATCGCTACTACAGGTTTGGTGCTGGGAGCACATTGCGATGCGGAGGCCGATAGGGCTTCCACTGACAGGGGTAGACGGGGAGAGGCCCCGAGTCTTCTACTGGTGGCTCCGGAGAGGGGCACAACGACGGATCGACCTGCCTATGTCCCGAAGACTGCTAGATGAGTTGATCCCGGATCAGATCACCTGGAGGCCATGGCGAGGGCACCCAGGGTGGGCCGAGGATGGACAGGAGCTGGCTCGCATCAGGCGAGTCTGCTGGTTGAGGATGGAGAGGGGAGAGGTGGAGCTCCACCGCTACGACCAAGTTTTGAGGCAGTTCGGTCTACAGTAAGGGATCCCATCTCTCAGGGATTATGAGTTTTCCCGGACTGTCCGGGATAACACCACGGTTAGCGGGGCTCCAGACATGCAACGATTCTGGAGTCAGGATGCGGATGATGCCCCCATCCAGCCAGTGGATGGAGACGACGCAGGGGTGGCTGACGGCTACGATGCCTGGTACGCAGGCATCCGCCCTCCTCGAATGACGAGGGCTCAGGGTCCGATCCACGCGGTCGTGCGTCGGATAGGGAGGCGGTGCCAGGCAGCGATAGAGGCGGCCCAGGGTCACGACGGGAGAGAGCAGAGGAGGCCACAGGCACAGGAGAGGCCACGGCAGTGGGAGAGGAGGGAGGAGAGACCCCCATCTCCATAGAGGCCACCATCGCCCGATAAGGGCAAGGGTGTGGACACAGGAGAGAGTAGCGAGATGGCTACTCTCCGAGCGGAGAGAGATCATCTGCAGGCTCAGGTGCAGACGCTACAGGCTATGGCTGCACGACACCATGCTGAGGTGTCACAGCTCAGAGATGAGATTGCACGCCTCAGGGCACGGGGCGGAGGGGCGAGCTCTAGAGAGTTGACACGGGCTATCGCCCAGTTGACATTCTATCATACACTGTACTTCCAGCTGGTGCCAGAGGTAGATAGACTACCCCTGCCAGCTAACATCGCAGATCCGATCAGGATCGGGTCATCGAGGACCACGTCCCGGTCGAGGACTAGGACTACACAGACTGCGATGGGGCCACCTCGTCCACCTCAGGGTGGGGGAGGAGATGAGGCAGAGAGCTCGAGGGGCTCTCGAGGCTAGAGGGCTGGACATTGATGTTGTATTATATATATTTTTTTGTTTGATAGAGGATTGAGTATGCCGAGGTACATATTGTGGCATACCGATCCAGTTTTGATGATGTACATATATTTGTGACATATATAGATGAGCTATTTTTGATCATATGACTTGTCTTATGTGATGCTTATGATGCTTTTATGTTTGATTGATTGATTTCATGTGATTATGTCGATGGATATATTATAATTGGAATGTCATGCTTGTAATATTTGAAATGAAATAATCTGATGTAACAAATTGGTTGTTTGTAATGAAATGTGATAAAAATAAAAATAAAAAGAGACTTCTAACAATAATTTCAAAGGACATTGTCGCTATTATAGACCATTTCATGGAGTCGTCGCTCACTCGGTCGTCAAGCTAATCCCAAGTATAGAAATATTGCAAAAAGTAAAAGAGTGCTTAAGAGACTGCCTTAAGACTTTGGTGCAATGATGAAAAATGATGGTGATGATAATGATTTGTTTTCAGATTTTCATGAAAAATATTTGTACATGAAATAATGTTAAAAATGATTTTTGCTAGGCATAAATTCCTAAGTGTGATAAAATTTTTGGATAATTCCCTAGGAATTATACCATCATTGCAAAATTTAAAGGTTGACATAATGATATGAAAATGTGTTTGCTGTTGAAAAGCATAATTTGTGTAACATAATTAATTTAAGTCATATGGTTTTCATGATTTTTAAGAAATGGGGAATAAAAATTGTTACAATGGTTTGCGCTAGGCATAGAATATGTAGGTATAGACTTATACCGTCATCGCGAAAATCCAAAAAAGGTTATTTTTATTGCATGATTGATGTTTGATGAACAGGAAATATGAAAATGAGGACTTGCGCTAGGCATACAATTCCAATTTTGGTTGTGGAACTATACCATCGTCGCGAAAGTCGACACGATATATATGATATGTTTTTGAAAGAAATTTTTGATTTTTCTATGATATAGTTGTCTTTGTGTAAACAACTGTACTTGATTTATTCCCAAACAAGTTGCAAAAATAATATTTCAAAGTACTTTGAAGACAAAAGTTAGATTTATAAGGAATCCCTATGTGCATATGTGAATTCATTTCCGATCTTGATTTATCATAATGATAGACAAAATCTCTCAAATACAAATGTGTGTGCAATTGCATTGTTCATTTACCAGATTTGAGCAAGATACTATGATACAAGTGATTTGAAGAAACCAAATAAGTGTTCATTAACCATGATGTAGATGCATATAACCATATTAGACCACTATGTAGATCGGATTATCAAGAGCTAGCTAATCCATAAGCAGACATAGGTCTGTACAAAAGAAGGTCGCTAATGTGATAGACATATCGCCACGCTAGGAGTTACCCAAGGCCAAGCAGGTTGGGCACAAACCACCTGCTATGGGGCTTACCTCACGGTTTTCGAATAATTGAGAATTCCAGGGATTCAAGCTCATCAACCCTTCTTTTCTTTTCAAAGGGTAGGGAAAGGGATTTTATTGCTTTCTTGCTTTCTTTTGAACTTTGCATATTTTTCTTTTGTATTTCTTTTGCTTGATAATGCTTGGAACATTGCTATAATGATATAAAAGAACATTTTTCTTTTCTCTTTTTCTTGAATTTTTCTTTTTCTTTTTCTTTTCTTTGCTAGGGATACTTGCTCGGATTAGCTGTAGAGCAAGGGATTTTTATTCTGGGTAGGGGTGAGCTTGTCCTTTTGCCAATTCTCAAAGATTCTAGACCATGTGCATGATAGGATAGCAGGGGAAACTTTTCGCTCAAGAAATCAGTTCTACTATGTAGCAAAACATGGAAATTACAAATATAATCATTTTATTGTGAAAAGATGTGCTTGGTTTAAGTAAATAACAAGATCAATTCTCTATGCTCAAACTTTATTTAATTGAATTTTGTGAACTTTGATATAAGAGAGATTAGTAATCATGCCATATAAAATCAAGATATTTATTGTTGTGAGTGTGCTAGTGAGGGATGCCAAATAAATGCTAATTTTATCCAAAATAAGTTGAAACATATAACCGCAATAATTGTAAGAAAATATATATAAACACTTTTGAGAAGTTTTGAGAATGTTGACTCTCTCTTTCTTCTGTATATTGTTTTGGTTTCGAAAGAGTCAAGCATATAGCTGTTTTTAGATTTTTATTTTGATTTTAGTTTTTGAGCAAAAGAACTTAACAAGTGCTTTAAATAAATGCAATAGATAGTTTTTGAAGATTTTTGGAGATTTATGAATGTTTTTGGGTGTTTTTGAATAAATTGAAAGAAATACAAGATAGTAATTTTGAACAAATATATACATGGATGAAATGACCAAATTTATGCATAGTAACGTTTAAGATGCAAAATATTCATGGGTTCTTTAAGTTCTTTACCATCTAAGGTAGATAATTTATATGCTCCCGATTCAAATTTAGCAAGTAATGATGTATGGTCCAAGCCACTTGGGCTCAAATTTACCTTTAAGGTCCTTAGTTGCATTTGTATTTTTTTGAAGATTTTGAGGATTTTGATTTTTTTGTATTTTGATTTTAATTTATGAATTGAAATTGGTGGTATATACAAGATGATCTATATACACTATACAAGGTTATTTGAGTATAGCATGTCTAAGGTTGCTTCAAAATCAAAGGAGGTTTTGAAGGATAATCTGGTTGAGGTGAAGGTAAGAACAAAAGGTGATGAATAAAAGGTAGTGATAACAAAAGCTTTGTTATAATGTAGAATAATGTAGAAAAAGATTTGACTTTTATATGTGTAAAATTGATCATGTTACAAAATAAAATGTCAGAAGGATAAGAAAGTTCTTCATTTTTATCACTATATTCCAAGTCTTTGATAAGATGGAGAAAGTATATGTGAAAGATATGCATGGATGTTATTTGGTAAACAAGGATGATCATATATGGATGAAGAAAAGTGATGGATAGAAGATAATTGTGATAATAGAGAATGTATAGAACTTGATGTTTCAATCGTTAAATATTCTTCAAATGGTGTTGGGTCACCATGTATGGTAACAATTTTATTTGCAATTTCAAACTTCAAACATTGGTGAAGAGTGGAAGGGAAAACCCTCATCGTATGAATCCAAGGACTTTGGAGAAGTAGGTTGTAAGGTGAAGGACAATATCCTACATAGAATAAAATATCCAGGATCTTGGATCCAATATTAAGGGGAAGAATTATAGTACCTTGAGCTTCTTGAATTTCATTGTTAAAAGATTTTATAATAACATTTGATTCATTAAGATCTTCTTCCTTTGTTTTGAGTTTTTGGAATAATTGATAAGTGCATAAATTAAGAGAGGAGTCATTATCTACCATGATAGTTTTAACATGTGTTTCTTTACTAGATCCTGATAATGTAAAGATAGGAGTCTTCTTGTGGAGTAGAGGAAGGAATATCCTCATCATAGAATGAAATATGGTTAACCTCAAGAGGGTTTACACCATTAATTATGTTCTTAGAGAAAATATGATGAGGAACAAATTGTTGGCTAGGTATTTTGAACAAAATTTCCTTATGATAAATTTGTAATACTTCTAAAAGGGATATCTTTGCTTGAGGATTAATCACTTGTTGTTGGTTATCAAAGTGGATTTCAGATTGAGATTTTGATTCTAAAGATGAGCTTTCTATGCTTACATTCCATTTTGGATCATTCTCTAGAGCCAAAGATAGTTTTGAAGGTTGGTCAAATGAGGAATCCATATCTTGAATATCGGATTGAGTTGATTGAACTTGAGGTTGCTCATTTGTAGTTTTTGTTACAATATTAATAATATCATCATGATGGGACACATTAACATGCAATATTTGATTGGTTTCTTGTTGTTGATAATTGAATAGGGGTTCTTGGGAGATCCCCATGTCTTGATTGATTATTGGTATTTGTTGTGTAGGAGTTTGATTGTTTACTGGAGATTTATAATCAGTTGTAGATTGTAATTCCTTTATATTAAAAAGACCCTTATCAATCAAATCTTGAATTGCACATCTTAAATCTTTACAATTTTGTGTCATATGTCCATCTACTCTATGATATTCACAATGTAGCTCAGGTTTAAACCAATCTGATGTGGTATCAAAGTTGTCTTATGGAAGGGAGTTCAATCTTATTTGTGTCAAGTAAATACTTGAGAATTATATCCATTGGTTGATTGAGCTTAGTAAATTTACGTGATGAAGGTTTTTGAGAGGTTTTTGATAAATGCCTTAGGAATTTCGTCATAAAAGGACCTAATGGTTTCTCACCTCTACTTTCTTTATTATGGGTAGAATGATGATAGGAAGATTGCGATGTAGGAGGTGAGTGCATGGTAGAATTGGAAGAATAAGTATTTTCTTGTTGAAATGGATGTGTTGTATTGAAAGAAGAGTATTGAAAAGGTGGTGGAGGATTATATGTGGATTGATAGACATAATATGGATATATGGGAGAATAGATAATATCGTTATGAAGAGGATTGGCAAAGGGATTGTCTTGTTGGGTTATGGATGAAAAATGAGAAGAGTGTGATGGAGGTGGTGTTGAATAGGGATGAGGTTGGTCATAATCAACAAATGTATTTGGCTGAATTCTTCCAACATTACTGATGGGCTCATATTGATTTGAGTAAAAACTCATGGTTTCTTTAGTACTTCTAAAAGTAATATTTAGCATCTACTATTTAGAATTGAATCTAAAACATACAAACTTGAAATGATGATTTTGTTTTTTTTTTTCTTGTATACATATATATATTTTTGTTTTTGTTTTCAAAAGGTTTACAATGCATTCACGTCGGGTTCACCAAAATGTATCGCTCCAAATTTTTTGCATCCCTACCTTCAGGCTATAGGATCCGCGCCCGGAAGGAGGATGGGAAAAGGATGATGCGGTACCTTGGACGAGAGGACTTTGCGAAGGTCCCGCCTCTCAAGGGAGGTGTATTTTGGTGATTTTTCGACGGATGGTGGGTTCACCAGGAAACATTTAATGGCAGCTTTCCACGCCTAGGTTTTTGGAATGTGTTTAATGAGTTCGTTTTAACCTTAAACATTCATCCTAGGTTTGGCCGAATGAAACTAAATTAAACTATATGAAAATGCAAGTTCCATGAATACAAGAGACAGATTTGAAAGCAAAAAATAGAGAATTTTACAGAATGCCAATGAAAAATACCTGATCCGGATGTCTGAAGAAGATTCTGACGTTTGAAGCAGTCTGGATCGTCGGGGATTCTACAGAATCGCCTGCAATCTGACAGGATCATCTGCAATTTGACAGAATCATCTGAGACTGACAGATTCGTCCGAGATCTGACGAATTCGTCAGACGAATTCGTCAGAGACCTGCAAGACAGAAAATAGATGCAAAATACAAGAAATTCTATTGTGCTAACAGAGGCAAATTACACCAAATAGCAATATGAATACTGAACAATATTTAAGAACAGAAATTAATGCAAATTACTGTACTTTAATGGCAAATCATGAACTTAACATGCATTCTAAGCTAAATGGGTGAACACCAAATGCAAAATAGCATAAACACTAAATAAATAGTCTAATTTGCAGAATAAAAAGACGGAGAAAGAGTTAAGAAGAGCAAACTTCAGGCACTGATTGCCTCGATGTAGACTGCAATCGAGATCGTCTCGCATCAGTACGAAATCGCCTCGAATTCGACAGGATCGCCTCCGATTTGAACAGGTTCGTCGACGACGATGGGTGCTGGCTTCGACTGAAAACCAGTGATGTACCTACAACAAAATGGCTATGGGACTAGTGCAAAAGCAAAATTAGGATGTGTTGACGCAGAGGGAATCAGTTTGCAGATAAATTCAGCCAGGGGTTGGGGAGGGAAAATCCTAGAAGTTAAATAGGCTTAGGGGGAGTTGTTGGGAGGTTGGAGATCATCCCAATTTGGGAGATCTCCAACGGGGGAGGGTCCCAACGGCGCAGACACGCTTCTGCCCGGATTGGAGACCCGTTGGAACAGATTCCAACTATGCAAATTCAGTTTTGCGACAAGATCGTCTGGACGTCCTAGTCCGGACGAAATCGTCAAATCTGGGGCGATATCGTCTGATCGGCGACGATATCGTCAAACGGTCAAAACAACCTCTAAAATTGGCATGAAAAAGGGGGAAACGGAATACCCGACGGTTAACGGGTGGTTTGGGAGGTTAAATTTGATTTTTAAATTATTTACTAAGGTGAATGTAATTATTGTAATTTTAACTGCACCAATTTTAGGGTGCTACACATACCAAGGTTCAGGTGAAGACCTTGTTCTACTTTCTTTTTGGAATCAAGAAGTTTCATTCACCCGGTAACCCCATCTTAAAGAAATAATCTAGAGATAACTAGACAAAGAGCCTATGTTTAGGTTTTTTGCATTTGATAATCATGATAAGAGTAGATGCCACTTTATGCAACCCTTAAACAAAGAAGAAAAGTTTTAGTCCATAATATGGCTACTCCACCCCACTACTGCCCTTAGAATATTCCTCTCTTGGAATGATAAAGGTCTGTTGGCACCACTAGTGCCAAATGAAAAATAGGAAAAAATACCCCAGTCTACTCTAAAGTCTTTCACCTATTTCACTAGTGAAGATCTATTGAGCACCTTAACCATGTGGCGATCCTATGTACAATACATAACATATCAAAGAAAAACATGGCTCTAAGATTACTCATGATAGGAAAATCTTGAGAATGGTACATCACACTACAACTCAATTCGATCACTTATTAGGACCAGATCGATAATATTTTCATTGAAATATTTAGGTAAAATATGGATGGGGTATCACTCCTGCAACAACTAACAATAATCAAATGAGAATCCATGGAGGTAGTAGAGGATTTCAACCTTAGATTTCACAAATATTGATATAGAATACTGGAGGATATGCATCCCCCACTAGGTATGACACTTATATACTATCTAAATGCCTTAGATTCTAATATTTTAATGATGATTAAAGCTAGAGGAGGAAAATCTCTATCGAAAGCACATGAATTGACCATCCATATTAAGGATTATTTAATTGATATTGGAAGACTATCCCCTAGTCTTCCCACACCTATATACCCCAATGTGCAACCCCTAGTTCCTATTGCTTAGCCAATCACCTCCCAATCATTCCCTCATTCATCCTCAATTATATCCTCACAAAATACAACCCCATCAACCCTTAGGGACCTTGAACAAAACTCATCCCATAAGCTGCTTACATTAATAGCTAATGAAATTTTAATTATGTGAAGGAAAATGAGTACCTTGAGATAGCCCTATCAAAACAACTACAAGCCCCATTTCCATAAGGAAACTAGGGATATAGAAACCTACCCACTAGATATCCTAGGCCCTAATTCCAAAATACTTAAGAAAATGGTCAATTACAAGCCCATAATTAGCAAACGGTCCTAGTGGTGATCCCTCTACAAATAGAAGTTCCTAATCATACTATGGAATTAGCCCTTGTACTAAATAATTATATAGATAATCCTACTACATGGTACTACCCACCTCCCAAAAACTCCCTCAGCCAAGTCAACCCAAGAGAAACATCACAATGGGATAAGTAATTGGAATTCAAAATACTTAACTCTAGCCTACATCCAAGCAAAAGAAGTGCTTGGGATTTGAGTTTTAAATTATGCATGGGTAGGTGTTTCTCTAGTTTGAGTAAGTGCAACCTAGTTTAGGGAGAAAGAATTGGAGATGATCTATTGGATAGGCTAGAGGCCTTGAGTATCAGGACAAGCAAACTATTAGATTTTGATGTGATAATAGTACAGGGAATACAACCATAAAATGCAAGATAACTAATATAGATAACTATAAACTAATGCCACAATAATATGTAGGAAAATAAAAATATGAACATCTACAAATAACTCAGAAATATGTCATTAATGAAAGTGATGAAAATAGTACAATGCTATATAATGGAGGACATGAACACTCCATGAAAGGATATGAAAGGACTACATTGTACCAAACTACCACACACTCTCTATATTTACTACTACATATGCTACTCTATCAAAAAACTCACTATGAGGTCTTTATATAGGAATATAGATTCCTTACCCCTTACTCTACCTATCTAATTGATGTACAAGTGGACTCCTTGTACATTTACAACTTGCACATTTGACACTTGTGCATTTATTACAATACTTGAAGTAACTAACTAAATTTACTCTAGAGTGAAATCCTACTCTAGTTATGTACTAAATGTGGTACATTTACATGACCCAAATGGTAATATACTCTAACACCCTCCAGTATTACATTATTTGGGTATTGAAGACTTTAGTATTCAATATGGATCTTCTATTTGATTTTGGAGTTTTAATTCTCTTTCTCTGATGTTTGTGTCCTGTTCAAAAAAGTAGTTAGTGTTTTCATAGATTGCTATCTTCATTTAGAGAGCTTTTAGTTCATGATCTTCTATAGGATCTTCTAGTTCTTTAATTTCTTGAATCCTTTCAGCTAAGTGTCCCTTCTGATTTCCTTATCGATATTCCAAATGAGGATAATTGTATGGTCATTTAAACTATTGCTAATGAGGATTATTTTGAGTTTGATACTACCTTGGTTGGAATTCCCTATTGATTGGCTTTCATAATTTGTCTAATTGCTCTTATTCTAGGATTGAATTTACAGTAATTAGTACTATGACCTTTTCTTCTACATTCATGACAATATTTTTTATTCTATGTTCTTCATCCTTTTGAGGATGATGTAATATTTCCCTCTGGAGTATATTTTGAAACCAATGCATTGTTAGTCATTTCATCCTTCACTATATTTTCCACCTCATATTCTTGAAGAATTTTAACTAGCTCATCAAATGATATATCTTTACTTAGAACTTGTAAAGATGTAACTAGATGTTTGTAGTTGTCTAGAAGAGATCTCATGGTTACCTGAACAAGAAATTTATCTTTAATCTCTTCTCCTAAGGTTAATAATTTTCCTTTAATATCTACTACCTTCCTTAATAATAATTCTACATTTTCACCATTGTTCATTTGGAGGGAATGTAATTGAGTTTGAAGATTTAGGATAGCAGCTTTATTTTTTCCTTCAAATATTTTTTCTAGGGTTTTCCAAGCTTCTGTAGATGTTCCTACTAAAATGATGTAAGGTTATATTTCATCTATGATGGTAAAAGTTATTATCATTAATTCTTTTGCATCACTATATTTAAACGCTTGAATCTTTGTATCACCTGAATTAGGTTTAGTAGTTATTCCTTTGACAATTTCCCAAAGCTTCTCAGTATTAAAACTACCTTCATTTTATTTTTCCATGAGGAGTAATTTGTAATTTTAAGTAGTTGAGATTCTGTAAAAATGAATTTATTTGTTTTCATGATGATCTTTATTGGATAACTTATATCTCCCTAGTGATTAGAGTAAGCTATAAGCTTAATAAAGTGCTTAGTAAGTATTACACATTTTGGGTTGATTTTGTAATGTTTTGTAAATAACAATAATCAACTCCTATTTCACCTTATCTCTCCTAATGAAATATGCACTTAATTTGAAGTTATATGGTTGGATTTATTTTGTCCCTTTAGTATGAGTATGAGACAAGTGTAAGTATATAATTCCAGCTCCTTTAACTAAATAATAAACTTTCTTTTCTATCCCTTAATATCCAATATTTCTAAATTCCAATTATGTATGTTTGATGTAGTATACCTTATAATTCCCTAATTTTGGAATAATAGAAATTAATAATATTTGCAATTTAATATCTAAGTTTCTAAAGCGGAAACCCTTATTTCTCCTACTTGATTATTTACATATATAATGCTCATTGAATTAACCCTTAATATTATGCACTTTTTATTTAATTGCTTTCTCCAAGGTTATATCTACTCCAATTATTTTAACCTTAGAAATATATGTTCCCTTGTACATCCTTTTAAAATTTAATGAAAGCAAGTAGTAAGTGAAAATATATCTTTGAACTTGTGTTGAATGGTATTGAACTTGAGCGTTGATTATGAGCGTTGGTATCCTCTTGCTGGTTTATGATAGAATCAAAGAACATCCTCTTATGATAGTCTTAAATGCACCTTTGACTCCTTGAATTTAGGCTTCAAATACACTCTTACTTAATGCTCACTATGAATTTATTTCCATTCATTATGCACTTCTTGTTTGGTAGTTATATGTAAGCTTATTCTTCTTGAAGTGGGTTTCAAGTGGTAGTAGGCGTTACTTAAGTATTTTCCTCGAGCTTCGCTGGACCTTGTTGAGCATTAAACCACGTGGTGCTGGATTAGATTTTCCTTACTGAGCATTGAAATTCCTTGAATGTTAAGGCAATGATGAAACACATTACATGAATGAGCACCTTTCTTGAGCATTAGAGATAAGAGGATGATGATGCCCTTTGTGCTAAGTGGCACAATATTCCTTCCTCTTTCAAGACAAGTTTAGATATCTCCTTGCATGCATGCTCTCTGCAATGTACCAAAAACTATCCTTAAGATCTTCTCAATGCCTATTCATTCCAACCATTTGCAAGCTTGCTTCACTCCTTTTATAATAAATGGTTTCCTTCTTGCAAGTTGTTCTATTTGAGAATGATGGTTGACTCTAGTTGTGAGGTACCAAGGACGATGGAGTGGTGGTTCTATGGAAATCCAATGGTAAAATGTGGTGTGTATGCTCGATCGATTTACTGGATATTGCACCTTCATTTTCTTCTTTGTTATACCGCTTGCTATTTATTGTTATTGCCTTTATATTTATGTAGGTACTTGTGATGCCAGTTGATGCAATTGTAGGTGTTGGATTAGGTTCTGAAAATAGTGTATCTAGACACCCTTGTTAGGATTAAACTATAAAAACATGAGCAATAAAATGCAGAAATAAAACATAGAAGAAATAATGCAATACACAATAGACACAGATTTACGTGGTTCACCCAATATGGGCTACATCCACGAAGAAAATAACCAGGCCTTTTATTCCATCCAAAAAATCCCTTCTGTACACAATCGCACATCGAACATTACATTTTAGCCGCCATACAACATCCTCTTATAAAAGTGCATTACAATTTTAGGGTAAAAAACCTGCCTAAAATCTACCGTTCGATCTGTGACCTAATAACAAATGGTCCAGATTTACATAGAGGAAAAAGCATCTATTTTTGGCTTCGGGGGTGCCAAACCCCCCGGGGGTCCAAAATTTCGTCACCCCCTGGACCCCCCATGGCAGACACTAGTAGGGGGGCTAATGCCCCCCTACACCCCCTCTTTTGCATGGTGGGTCCAAGTGTGGCTGAAAAAAAGGCCTCCAAATTAATCAGGCTCCACAATCAACAATCTCCCACTTGGAGACTGATCACAGTAACTCCACCGCTACTGCACTTGTTGGACTATGCTTCAACTTTGGGCCTGGAAATTTTCTCACCTTTTACTATCATGCTTGAAGACCAACTGAAACTGAGCAGGAACTCAGTTTCTCCTTGGTTACTGCCTTTGTGAACATATTTGTAGGATTCTGGCTAGTGTGTATCTTCTCCAATTTTAACTGTCCATCTTCCAATACTGAGCGTATGAAATGGTACTTGGTATGTATGTGTTTAGTCCTGGAATGGAAAGCTGAATTCTTTGCAAGATGAATGGCACTCTGACTATCACTATATAATGTGCTATTCTCCTACTTCTTTCCCAACTCCTCCATAAACCTTTGTAACCAAATCATCTCCTTACTAGCCTCTATAACAACAACATACTCTACTTCTATTGTTGACAGTGCAACAACCTTCTATAATTTTGAAATCCAGCTTACTATAGTTCCACCTACAGTAAAAACATACCCTGTGGTACTCCTCCTACTGTCTATATCACCTACCATATCTGAATCGACATATCCCTATAAAGTAGTATTAGAACCTCCAAAGCATAATGCCTGAGTGACAGTACCTCTCAAATACCTGAGAATCCACTTCACTACCTCCCAATGCCTTCTTCCTGGATTGCTCATAAACCTGCTCACAACTCCCACTACATGTGCTATATCTGGCCTTGTGCACACCATCGCATACATCAAACTGCCAACTACTGATGAATAAGGAACCTTGGACATGTAGTTTATCTCCTCCTGTGTCTTAGGACACATCTCTTTGGTCAGTTTGAAATGATTTCCCAAAGGTGTGCTAACAGGTTTTGCATCCTGCATACTGAATCTTTCCAACACCTTCTCAATGTACTCACTCTGAGACAATGTTAATTTATGATTTTTCTTGTCTCTTGTTATTCTCATACCAAGGATTTGCTTTGCAACACCCAAATCCTTCATTGCAAATGACTCTACCAATTTTATTTTGAGTACAATTATATCCTGCATGTTAGACCCTACAACAAGCATGTCATCTACATACAATAATAGGATAATATAGTTACCATTATCCAATCTCTTAAAATAAACACAATGGTCAGAATAACATCTACTATAACCTTGATCTGACATAAACCTATCAAATTTCATATACCACTACCTTGGAGCTTGCTTCAGGCCATACAGGCTCTTTTTCAACCTGCATACTAGTTCCTCCTTTCCTTTGACCTCATACCCTTGTGGTTGCTGCATATAAATCTCTTCCTCCAAATCCCCATGGAGAAAAGTTGTTTTTACATCTAACTGTTCAAGATGTAAATCCTCTACAACCACTAAGCTTAAAATAGTTCTAATTGAAGTCATTTTAACAATAGGAGAAAAAATTTCATCATAATCAATACCTTTCTTCTGTGCAAACCCCTTTACAACCAGTCTAGCCTTATACCTCTTTTTACCTCCATCTTCTTCTTTCACCCTATAAACCCATTTATTCTGCAATGCTCTTTTTCCTATAGGCAATCGAACCAGATCCCAAGTCTGATTATTTATCAAGGAGTCCATCTCCTCTTTCATGCCTTGCTCCCACTTCTTCTTGGTTTCTACCTGCATTGCTTCTTCATATGTTTCTGGTTCACCAGAGTTAGACAATAATACATAATATAATGTAGGGGAGTAACGTACAAGAGGTCTACTTATCCTGGTAGATTTTCTAACAATAGTTGTAGGAGTTTGAGGTGCTAGTTGTTGTTGTTGTTGTTGATTTTCTAGCACCTTTGGAGTTTCAATTTCATCAAACACTGTGTATTATGAGTTTACCTTTTCCTATTTCTTTTCCTGCAACTGATCCTTATACATGACCTTCTCATTGAATATTACATCTCTACTCCTAATGATTTTGTGATTTGCATAATCCCAAAAGTGATAACCAAAATTATTAACTCCATATCCAATGAAAAACACTTCTTGGATTTTACCTCAAGTTTAGTTCTATTTTCTTTACTAATATGCATGAATGCTTCACAACCGAAAGTCTTCAAAAATGAGTAGTTAATAGGCTTACCTATCCATGCCTCTTCTGGAATCCCACCATCTAGGGAACTTGAAGGTCCTCTATTTATTAAATAAACTATAGTATCCACAACATCTACCCAAAACTGTAAGGGCAATCCTGCATGTAATCTCATGCACCTAGCACGTTCCATGATAGTCCTGTTCATCCTTTCTGACACACCATTTTCTTGTGGAGTTCCTGGAACCGTCTTCACTCTACGAATCCCATGGTATGAATAATAACTGTCAAACTCTTTGCTGTAGTACTCACCTCCATTATCAGATCTGAGACACTTTAGCTTATTTCCTGTCTCATTCTCAACCAAAGCTTTCCATTTCTTAAAGGTATCAAAGACATCCGATTTCTTTCGAATATAGTAAACCCAAGTTTTTCTAGTTGCATCATCAATAAACGTAACATAATAATAAGAGCCACCAAGAGATGATACCTAAGCTGGTCCCCATACATCTGAATGTACAAGCTCTAGCTTTTCACTCTTCTTTTCTTTTCCAACTCTGAGAAATCTGACTCTTTTCTATTTTCCATAAATACAGTTCTCACAAAAGTCTAAATCAACCTGCTTCAAACCTGGCAACAAATTCCTTGAGTGGAGAATCTGCATCCCCTTCGCACTCATGTGCCCAAGCCTATGATGCCACGAAGTTGTATCCACTCTTGTAGAAGCTAAAGCAATAGAAAGATCAGTATTACCAATACATACATACAATGTACCTTCCTTATTTCCTTTTGCTAATAACAGTGATCCTTTAGCAACCTTCCATGAATTTTTTGAGAATGTAACTGTACATCCTTCACTGTCCAACTACCCTATGGAAATTAGATTTCTTCTTAAATCAGGAATATGCCTTACCTCTTTCAACAACCATTGGTTTCCATTTGGTAACTTTATCTGTATGTTACCCTTTCCAACGATTTTACATGGTCTATCATCACCCAAATAGACCTATCCAAAATCACCTTGAACATAATCTAGAAAATATTTCCTATGGGGTGTGGCATGATATGATGCACCAGAGTCTAGCACCCAACAATCATTAATATTATCTAGTGAAAGAATTAAAGCATCTTGCAATACATCACCTGCTATGTTTGCTTCCTGATTACCCTATTTTTCTTCTCCCTATTTTTCTTTTCGATTCCAATAGTCTCTTTTTAGGTGTCCTTTCTTCCCACAATGCCAACATTCCAACTGCTTCCCTTTGGATTTGGATCTACCTTTCTTTGATTTTCCATGATTCCCTAGGCTTTTTCCTCTCTCCCTTTGTCTCCCCCTATTCTCTACAGTCAAAGCATTACCTGATGTCTCACCTATGCTTTTTCATCGCATTTCCTCGCTAAGGATAACACCAATAACATCATCAAACTTTAAAGTATTTGAACTAGAGATAGAGTTACTCACAACCATTACCAAGCCATTCCAACTTTCTAGCAATGAGCACAAAATCAAGAGAGCCCTAACCTCATCATCAAAGTTTACTCCTACAGAACTTAACTGATTTGTAACCATGTTAAATTCATTTAAATGATCAGTAATAGACCCACCTTCTGACATCTGCATATTAAATAAATGTTTCATAAGAAATACCTTGTTCGAAGCTGAGGGTTTTTCATACAGTTTAGCCAATGCATTCATTAAACCCTCCGTTGTCTTTTCCTTTGAAATATTGAAGGCCATCGATGATGCCAAGCACAACCGTATTGTTCCTAGTGCTTTTCTATCCAGAACTTCCCATTCTTCATCTATTTTCGTTGTTGGCTTCTTTGCTATTCCACCTAATGGTAGGTAAAGATATTTCTGATAAAGATAATCCTCCATTTGCATCTTCCATAGCTGGTAGTTTTGGCCATTAAACTTCTCAACCCTAAATCTACCTTCTTCTACCATTGCTCCCACTCGAACTGGAAACCCTCCTTTCAAGTGCATTTTTCAAACCCTAAGCTCTGATACCAGTTGTTAGGATTAAATAAAAAAACATGAGCAATAATTAAATGCAAAAATAAAACATAGAAGAAATAATGCAATACACAATAGACACAGATTTACGTGGTTCACCCAATATGGGCTACGTCCATGGAGAAAATAACTAGGCCTTTTATTCCATCCAAAAAACCCTTTGTACACAGCCATGCACCGAACATTACAATTAGTCGCCATACAACATCCTCTTATAAAAGTGCATTACAATTTTAGGGCAAAAACCCACCTAAAATCTACCATCCGATCTGTGACCTAATATCAAATGGTCCAGATTTACATAGAGGAAAAAACATCTATTTTTGGCTTCGGGGTCACTGCCCCCGAAACCCCCACCGGGGGGTCCCTTAGACCCCCTAGCGGACACTAGTAGGGGGGCTAATGCCCCCCTACACCCCCCTCTTTCGCATGGTGGGTCCAAGTGTGGATGAAAGCAAGGCCTCCAAATTAATCAGGCTCCACAATCAACAATCTTCCACTTGGAGACTGATCACAGTAACTCCACCGCTACTACACTTGTTGGACTATGCTTCAAATTTGGGCCTAGAAATTTTCTCACCTTTTACTATCATGCTTGAAGATCAACTAAAACTGAGCAAGAACTTAGTTTCTCCTTGGTTACTGCCTTTGTGAACATATCTGCAAGATTCTGGCTAGTGTGTATCTTCTCCAATTTTAACTATCCATCTTCCAATATTGAGTGTATGAAATGGTACTTGGTATGTATGTGTTTAGTCCTAGAATGGAAAGCTGAATTCTTTGCAATATGAATGGCACTCTGACTATCACTATATAATGTGCTATTCTCCTGCTTCTTTCCCAACTCCTCCATAAACCTTTGTAACCAAATCATCTCCTTACTAGCCTCTATAACAACAACATACTCTGCTTCTATTGTTGAGAGTGCAATAACCTTCTATAATTTTGAAATCCATCTTACTATAGTTCCACCTACAGTAAAAACATACCCTATGGTACTCCTCCTACTATCTATATCACCTGCCATATCTGAATCTACATATCCTTGTAAAACAATATTAGAACCTCCAAAGCATAATGCTTGAGTGATAGTACCTCTCAAATACCTAAGAATCCACTTCACTACCTCCCAATGCCTTCTTCCTGGATTGCTCATAAACCTTCTCACAACTCCCATTGCATGTGCTATATCTGGCCTTGTGCACACCATCACATACATCAAACTACCAATTTTTGATGAATAAGGAACCTTGGAAATGTAGTTTATCTCCTCTTGTGTCTTAGGACACATCTCTTTGGTCAGTTTGAAATGATTTTCCAAAGGTGTGCTAACAATTTTTGCATCCTGCATACTAAATCTTTCCAACACCTTCTCAATGTACTCACTCTGAGACAATGTTAATTTATGATTTTTCCTATCTCTTGTTATTCTCATACTAAGGATTTGCTTTGCAACACCCAAATACTTCATTGCAAATGACTCCCAATTTTATTTTGAGTACAATTATATCCTGCATGTTAGACCCTACAACAAGCATGTCATCTACATACAATAATAGGATAATATAGTTACCATTATCCAATCTCTTAAAATAAACACAGTGGTCATAATAACATCTACTATAACCTTGATCTGACATAAACCTATCAAATTTCATATACCACTATCTTGGAGCTTGCTTCAGGCCATACAGGATCTTTTTCAACCTGCATACTACTTCCTCCTTTCCTTTGACCTCATACCCTTGTGGTTGATGCATATAAATCTCTTCCTCCAAATCCCCATGGAGAAAAGTTTTTTTTACATCTAACTATTCAAGATGTAAATCCTCTACAACCACTAAACTTAAAACAGTTCTAATTGAAGTCATTTTAACAACAAGAGAAAAAATTTCATCATAATAAATACCTTTCTTCTATGCAAACCCCTTTACAACCAATCTAGCATTATACCTCTTTTTACCTCCATATTCTTCTTTCACCCTGTAAACAAATTTATTCTATAATTCTCTTTTTTCTACAAGAAACTGAACTAGATCCCAAATATAATTATTTATCAAGGATTCCATCTCCTCTTTCATGCCTTCCTCCCACTTCTTCTTGGTTTCTACCTGTATTACTTCTTCATATGTTTCTAGTTCACCAGATTAAGATAATAATACATAATATAATGAAAGGAAGTAACATATAGGAGGTCTACTTATCTTGATAGATTTTATAATAATAGTTGTAGAATTTTGAGGTACTACTTGCTATTGTTATTGTTGATTTTATAGCACCTTTGAAGTTTCAATTTCATCAAACACTGTATATTCTGAGTTTACCTTTTCATGTTTCTTTTCCTGCAACTAATCCTTATGCATGACCTTCTCATTGAATATTACATATCTACTCCTAATGATTTTGTGATTTGCATAATCCTCAAAGTGATAACCAAAATTATTAACTCCATATCCAATGAAAAAACACTTATTGAATTTTACCTCAAGTTTAGTTCGATTTTCTTTACTAATATGCACAAATGCTTCACAACCGAAAGTCTTCATAAATGAGTACTTAATAGGCTTACCTATCCATACCTTTTCTAGAATACCACCATCTAGGGAATTTGAAGGTCCAATGTTTATTAAATAAACTGCAATATCCACAACATCTACCCAAAACTATAAGGGCAATCTTGCATGTAATCTCATGCACCTAGTACGTTCTATGATAGTCTTGTTCATCCTTTCTGACACACTATTTTCTTGTGGAGTTACTGGAACCATATTCACTCTACAAATGCCATGGTATGAATAGTAACTATCAAACTCTTTACTATAGTACTCACCTCCATTATTAGATCTAAGACACTTTATATTATTTCCTATCTCATTCTCAATGAAAGCTTTCCATTTCTTAAAGGTATCAAAGACATTTGATTTCTTTTGAATACAGTATACCCAAGTTTTTCTAGTTGCATCATTAATACACGTAACATAATAATAAGAGTCACCAAGAGATGATACCTGAGCTACTCCCCATACATATGAATGTACAAGCTCTAGATTTTCACTCTTTTTCTTTTCCAACTCTAAGTGAAAGCATGTCTACGGAAGCACGGCGTACCGGGTGCGATGCAAACAAAAGCAGATGTATAATGAAACGCTAAGTCCTACGAAAATGCGAAGAACAAGTGCATGAAAAGGGAAAACGATGCAATGAAATGAGATGTAAAGCAAAACTAAAGTGCAGCCTCTTTTATTAATGTTGCTTGTGATCCGGTTACAATACGTTCCCCCCCTTTTCAGGGGCTCGGAGCGTTCGATACAATTTTGTTACACCAACGGATGGTACGCTTCCCTTCGGGATCTTTCGCGTGCCCACATTCGAAATGGGTGGGCCAAACGTCACCGCCGCTTGCGTGAGTGCATCCATCATTCCTTGCTGCCCCTCCGGTGTCGATATCCTATGTACAGAGAAACAACAAATGGTTAATAGCATATGCGGATGGAAGGAAACATGCAATCCCCAAGACCTCCGGCTAGTGAATACATGAAATAATAAAACAGAGATCAAAACATGTCAGAATGAGATGAAACTTGAATAAGAGCATCCAGACATCATTAGGGACACATTGCAAAAAGAATAGTCAAGAAATCATGCATGGATTTCTAATCGCTCCGGGGTGGGACGTTGGCGACTGTCACAAAATGTGCGAAAGTGACCTCCCAAATGTCCTATCTAGAGGCCTCCAAAATACTTGCAAACTTGGGGTTAGGAAAAATGGGGCATTTTGAGATGACCCAGAAGGTCAGATTTGGCAGATTCTACCCAGATTGCCCTATATCCGAAGGCACTCCCTGTAGGTTAGTGAATGCGTAAAATGATAAAAACATAGTCAAAACAGGTCAGAATGCAGTGAAAATTGAATAGCAGCATAAAAAAATCACATACAACATGATGCAAAAGAAATAGTAAAGAAATATAATGTAGATTTCTAATCACTCCGGGGTGGGGCGATTAGGACTGCAATAGTGCGGGGGGCGCCCGGGGGCAGGACGCCCACCGTTTGGGGCTTGGTTTTGACACCAATCCACTTGGGATGGGTCCAAAACCTCCTAGGGGGTTGTGTCAACAAATTTGGTGTGGGATTGTGGCTGATTGTTCAGGTTTTGGGTCCAGATTGCGCTCCTAGTATTCACCCGATGACCTCCCTTCCAAAAGAGAGATCAAGGATGTAGGAAGCACAATGAGGGGTGAGGGTATAATTTGGCAGCACTCCATTGCTCCAAATGCTCCTCCTCTATATTTTTGGGGGTGAGAAGGCTCACCATTTTATAGACCTGAGGGTCTCCTTTGAATGCGCATGCAGGGGCGCCACTTGGCCATCATGCCTTGTCAGGGGAGAGAAGATTCCTCCCTGATTAAGGGCTCCTTGATTTAGGCCTCCATGACTGCCTCTTTGAGCTCTGAAATGCTCACTCGCACTCCCATGCCTTGGAGGTGGAGTTGAGTGGTGGATCTAGGCTGCCATTTGTCAAGGTTTGACTTTTTCCCATCAAACCTGCTATTCGTCCCACCCTGGAGCGATTGCTGCTAATCATCCCGGGGTGGGGCGAATAGCATTCTAATCGTCCCAGGGTGGAACGAATAGGGAGCAGAGTGCTTGAAAGGTGCCAAATTGACCTCTGACCTTCCAAAACTACTTTGGGAGTGGTTAGGACCACTTTTTAACCTCTGGGGGCTGCCCTAGGGGCTATGTATGCCAATTCGGTCAGTGCTTGTAGCCACATAATCGGATTGGTGTTGTTTTGGTGTCTATAGATGCCCCTTTTTGGGATGCGCTGTGCGTGGCACAGTGCTTGAGCAAAAATAGATAACCAAAGCACTTAATGATTAGGGTTTCTCAGTAACCTAACCAAATTTTGATGCCCCAAGTATGGAAAGGGCACGCATTCTTGAATCCTTGCTTCGACGAGCTAAGGAGCTTACTTCAAGTGTTAACCTTTTTCGGTGAGGTGTTACTTGATCTTGGACATTGTTCAGTCATGAATAGGCAAAGGGCGCAACCTTTTGTCTATGGGAACCTTGAGTTCATGATTCTAGAATGCCAAGTGTTTGATCAGCTTGTGATTATTGCTTGTTTTCTGCCCCAAGCAGGGGCGTGATTGTCTTTGTCAATGATTCTTTGAATGCATGCCATTTCCTTGATCGGGTGTGTATTTGTTGATTGGTAACTAAGTGTGACTACCCCCTCAAGCGATGAATCGATGAGGGAATGACCAAAATGAGAAAAGCGATGAGTCACTTGACCCAAGATGACTTTTGTAAGGGTGCCTTCAGTTGTTTTTCGTTGAACGCTTATGCAGTTTCCCAACAATCTGACCTATTTTTGGTGGGTTTTGACCCTTTTTGTGACGTCGATTGGGGTTGAAATTGTCAAAAATCCGTCCTCCCATGGAGCGGTCCGGCTATGGTAGCCTTCTTAGGGAGTAGGATAGTGATAATTTGTGGTCCTGACATCGGTTTTTCATGCCAATAATGTCAGGTGCAAAGGCACCTTTATTTGGTAGAGTTATTGTTGTTTTTGAGTGGGTTTTGACCCTTTGTTGTGATGCCTTGGGGTTGAAATTGTCAAAAATCCGTTCCTCCCATGGAGTGGTCCAGCTATGGTAGCCTTCTTAGGGAGTAGGATAGTGATAATTTGTGACCTCGACATTAGTTTTTCATGCCAAGAATATCAGGTGCAAGGGCACCTTTGTTTGGCAGCTTTATTGCTTTTTTTGGTGCATTTTTTGGATGCAGTTTTGGTTGCTTTATTTCTTGCTCTGTAATCATCCCAGGGTGGGATGAATACCAATTTTGTAATCATCCTAGGGTGGGATGAGTGCTAACTAGAGTGCTCATCCTAGGGTGGAATGATTATAGGCCTAAGAGCCTTTATAAGGGCCAAAACTAGGTTTTGGGCTCATTTGCAATCTTTTTTTTGGCGATTTGGAGTTGTGAGGAGGAGTGCGAGTTTGCGTAGCGGAGTGCTGCCAAAATTTTGTGGACACCATGAGTGCAAGGACCAGATCTTCGAGTGGTAGAGCCGAGGCGAGACCGGTAGGTGCTCCTTCTCTCTGCTTTATTTTTTTGTATTTTGAGTTAATAACTATAATTTTTTGTACATTTGTTTTGTTGTCATGTTTTAATGTTTTTGTGTTGTTTTTGTTTTTAGGTTGTGAAGAGTCGGTATCGCCAACCGACTGTGTTCTCAGATGCTCGGGATGCATTGACTATTGTGGATTGGGAGTGGCTTGATGCCCTTGGGCTCAAGTAGGTGATGCGGTTGGAGCCTGTGGTGGGGGATCGGGCATATCTGACTACCTTGATCAATTTGTGGGATCCTCGCACCAACACCTTTCATCTCCCAATAGGGGAGATGATGGTTACTTTGGAGGACGTGTATCAGATTCTACGGATTTTGATAGATGGACTGCCCATTCGGATGACTCCCCATGATCAGACGAGTGCTGACATGGTGCTTTGGGTAGGCGATGAGATGGGGGTGGATAGGGCTATGGAGAGGGTAGAGGTGGACTACCTGATTGGTAGGATTCTGGTGCGGTGGTGGCTTGAGAAGGGCATTTTGGGGGTGAGGCATGCATTGCTCATGACCCTCATCTCCAACATGCTGCTTCTCGACTCCTCAGGTGTGAGGTTCCCTTGGAACCTGCTTGAGGTGGTGTTCATACTGGTGGAGTGTCCGATAGCAGTGCCACTTATTATGAGGTGGGGTCAGACACTATTGGCATAGCTTTACGATGAGTTGTACGAGGTCCATTCGAAGGTGAAGGGGATCGGGTGCAGCTATCTTTTGTAGTTTGGGGTGGCAGCACATAGCTGTGGAGCGGCCGTAGGGGTTGCCTTGGACCACTCGGGGTGAGATGGTGGATAGGGAGATTGGGTATGCTGCTCTATGGTGGAGGTCGAAGGAGCATGGGCAGAGTCGATGGTGGGTAGGTGACGTAAGTCACTATACTGATGCCTTCTCGCGTCTTGCTCTAGGGGAGGTGTTCTGGCGGCCATACCGGGACTGTCCAGCCTGGCCTGAGGCTGGAGAGTGGCTCCGATGGGTGCGTAGGGGGAGATGGTTGATCGAGCGACATGGGATAGAGTAGGAGTACTTCTCGTATGTTCGGGTGACTCGATAGTTTGGGGTGCACCAGGGATTTCTTGGTGAGCCCTTGATCTATCGACATCGGGCGATGAGAGGACTCTAGCTTGGCCGATTATTGAGCCGTTGGGTGAGGAGTCTGATGTAGTGATTGATGTCCCTAATGTGGACAATGTCGGGGTGACTATAGAGTATGACCAGTGGTGGACGATGCGGCGATGGTGGGGTGAGGGGCCTCTAGGAGGTCCGGATGCGGTAGCAGTAGGGTGGGGGTGCGGAGGCACCGATGGAGGGTTGGGGGCTCCGCTCGATGATGCAGATATGGTGGAGGTAGATGACTTCACTAGGGATGATTTAGGGGTTTCGAAGTAGCTGGATACATAGGACGTCTCGAAGTAGTGGGTGTCGAGCAGCATGTCATCCCGGAGATGCCCATGCCTCAGGCAGTCCTAGGGGATATGGAGGCTAGGTTTCATGCTAAGATAGCATGATTGGAGGATCTACTATGGAGATGGGATGAGGAGCATAGAGTCGAGAGGGATCTCCTATGGGCTCAGTTGGCGTAGCGGGATGACGCATTGGCTACGTACCATCGATGGGATGTGGAGTGGGGTCGATGTCGGGTGGAGTTGGAGGCCGAGATTATCCACCTCGATGGACAGTTACCTGAGCTCACTGGAGGTGGATCATCATGTCGTACGAGAGGTAGTGAGACTGAGCAGTCTGCATCCTCTCATCGTAGGTGGGTGGGTGAGGGTAGCGTTAGTGGGCATGATGCGAGGGCTAGCAGCAGCCGCCCTGAGAGGTCCCATAGGACCCACACCACTAGGGGTAGTTCCAGTCGCACCGATCCTGCGTGATCATGGTGGCCGACTCCCTAGGCTTTGGGGATTTTGAGTTTTTGATTTTTTTGTGAGGTCAGAGGACCGTTTTATTGTAGCCTGAGGGCATTTTTGACTTAATATATACATGACTCTCTTTTTGGATTATTTACTTGTTATGGTTTATTGCTCTTTTATGCACATTTATTTATGTTGATGTATGCATATGTTATTATGAATGCGGATGTTTCTGACTATATGGATGTATGCATATGGAATGGATGAAATGATTTGTTGATATATTGGCGGTGGCACCATAGACTGTACAGGATTTACTGGCTTTCTGTACTATGTGATTGCTTTGTGAGATGACTTTTCATGTGTAATTTTTTTTTTTTGTATTTTCTGATGGTGATGTAAGTAATGAAATGTACCACAGTTGTTTTAGAATGTAGTTAAGGTTTTTCTGAGACTCAGATGTTTTAACTAACTAGCCAAGACTGTACGTTTATCTTACAAGACTTTTGAACAAGGTACGAATCAGACTTGAGTTTGACCAAGTTATTTCACTTCCCTGTGTGTGCGATTGAATTCGTTTATGTGGTATTTGTCAGGATACCGCCAGTGCCAGATAGGCTGTCAACCAAACCTGTACTGAGGATCACCTAATTAGCTCCACTAACTCCTTTGTTGTATTTAGTAAGATTAATCTATGGTGCAATCTAGGATACCATAAGCTAGCTCATCCACATGCAAACATTGATCTGTACACAATTTAATGTGATAGATATATCGTCATGCGGGAGGTTTTGCCACCAGTGACTAATAGGCTATCCACCAAACCGGTACTGAGGATCACCTCATGACCTTTCGAATGCTGAGAGTTCCAGGGATTCAAGTTCGACTCCCTTCTTTTCTTCAATTTTATTGGGATACTTGCTCTCGTATGTAGTGATAAAAATCACTGTTTATTTTTGTTTTTTTTTGAGCAAGGGATTTGAATTTTGAGTGATGAGAATCACTATTTCTTGTGCTTTTTGATGTGTGCACTTTGAGGATTTTGATGTCAAACTTTGGAGTTTGTACTTTGACTTTTGCAATTTTTTTTTTGGTGTTTTGCAACTTCTTGAGAATTTGGGATTTTTGACAGTGGTAAAAGCCACTATTTATTTTGGGGAATTGGGTAGGGAAGATGCTTGTCCTTTTGCCAACTCTCAGCATTCTTGGGGTCATTTGCATAGGGGGAGGAGCGAGATAACATTTTCACTGTATGGTATCCTGGATTGCTTTGCAGGTTTCATCTTTCGTTCACACAACTTGGGAATTTTTATGTGTTTTAACTTGTGTTGGGATGCTACGTAACAAGGTGTGATCCAAGTAAAACTCTACCTTTGTAAAATCTGTCTGACTTTGTACAATTTTTGGCTAGAAATCTAAAGACAACTGAATGACGAAAAACCCTAAATACATTAGAAGACAACTGACTATGATATGGTGAAAAATGTGGATGGCGTTATTCTTGTTGGATCATTTACAAAGTGGAAAAATGTGGGAAATGATGGAATTGCCGAGTAATTATAGTCTATGGTGCATTTGACCTGTATGGTCAACAAATATGCAATGTATGTATGTGATGCCTAATGCAGCTTATTTTTTTTTGTTTTGATTTTTTAAGAGTATGCATGGAAGTGAGATGCAATTTTTTTGTTATTTTTGATTATTTTTTTGTTTTTGAATATTTGTTGTGGTTGACCAAGCGATTGTGGGAATCCTTGGAGCTTTTGGTTTGACCAAAGGGATTATGGATACCTTTGGGGCTTTTTGGGGTTGACCAAGCGATTGTGGGAATCCTTGGAGCTTTTGGTTTGACCAAAGGGATTATGGATACCTTTGGGGCATTTTGGGGTGACCAAGTGATTGTGGGAATCCTTGGAGCTTTTGGTTTGACCAAAGGGATTATGGATACCTTTGGGGCATTTTGGGTTGACCAAGCGATTATGGGAATCCTTGGAGCATTTGGGGTGGGCCATGGCTCTTTTAAATGTGGAATGGCCTCAAATGACTGATGTTCAAGGGTTCTAGTTCCTTGATTCCTTCAAGAGAGGCGAGCCGGTATGTTCCAGGTCCTATTTTACTATTGATTACATACGGACCTAACCAGTTTGCCATGAACTTGTCCCTTAAATGGGGCGGCAAGTTAGAATTTTGTTGGTTCTCTTTTAAGACCAGGTCACCAACCTGAAAGTCCCTCAGGTGAACTTTCATGTTGTATGCTTTCTTAAGTCACTCTTGGTAGATACGTAAATGCTCGAGAGCATTGATGCATCGTTCATCGAGCAACGTAAGTTGGTCTAACCGGGCCTACCATGCAGTGTCATCATCGATGAACTCTTGCATTGATATGCATAGGGAAGGTATTTCCAACTCGAGAGGCATGACTGCCTCGGAGCCATACACCAACAAAAATGGAGTTGCCCTAGTGGGCGTCCGAATGCTAGTGCGATAAGCCCAAAGAGCAAGTGGTATTTGAATGTGCCAATCCTTATGACTATCTATGACTATATTTTTAAGGATGGCAACTAGCATTTTGTTTGACGCCTCTGCTTGCCCATTTGCCTACGGATAATAAGGTGTCAAAAAACTATGCTAAATTTTGTACTTTGTTGTCAAAGCACGCACATATTTGTTCTTAAATGACGTCCCATTATCCGAGATGATCTTGGATGGAATACCAAAATGACATATGATGTTATGTAAAATAAACTCCGTAATGCGGGTCCCAGTCGTAGAGGTAAGCGAAATTGCTTCCACCCACTTGGTGAAGTACTCTGTGGCCGTTATGATGAACGTGTGATGGCTTGACGATGTAGGGGAGATCTTTTCGATTAGATCTAAGCCCCACTACGAGAATGGCCAAGCCGATTGGATCGACTGCAAGGCCTGAGAAGGTACATGTGTCAAATTAGCATGGTGTTGACACTTCATGCACTTTCGCACATACGCGCAACAATCTCACTCTAAATATGGCCAATAATAGCCCATGCAAAGAATGCGCTTGGCGATGGCCATACCACTAAAGTGGCCACCGCATGTACCATCGTGCGCTTGGGTGATCACCCAAGTGGACTCCTGCTGGTCCAAGCAATGGAGGAGGATTCCTTCGTAGCTTCGACGGTACAAAATGTCTCCTAGCAAGACATGTTTTGCCACTTTCTATTTGAATGATATTTTCATGGCGTGTGACAATCCAAGTGGGAGGCTACCCAACTTGAGGTAGTCTCTTATGGGTGTGTACCAATCTTGCTGATCAGAAACCTCGATGGTATGAATGACCAATCCCTCTTGAAGTTCATCCCTAGCAAAAGTTGAGTGGGAAAGAACTTGTAAGAATAGCATTGTGTTGCTATTAAGAGGGGTCGGGGAGAACAAGGACCCCCAGTTGGCATGATTCAGACTATCATGGATTCGAGAGAACCTATCCTGAGATGGTTCAATCTGGATCAGGTGGATTCCTGGCATTAGGTCAGAGCTTGCACGCTCCATCATGGATTGCGATAATGTTTTGACTTGAATGGTTGTCATATCACCAAAAATGTCTTGCGAGATTAGTGACCCCAAGGAGGCCATAGTGTCCACAAAATGATTCGATGATCGAGGGAGTGCCTCGATGTCGTACCATTCAAGCTTTGCCAAGAATTTATCCACAAGGGCTTTGTAGGCCTATAGAACTGGGCATTTGCATTGGAATACCCCTTTCACTTGGTTGATAATTAATAGTGAATCACCAAAGATATTCAAGCATTTGATGTTCATGGTGATGGTTGTCTAAAGACCTATGAGCAAGGCTTCATATTTCACATTGTTATTGGTGCACGAGAAATCAAGTTTAAATGATAAAGGCATTGGAGCCCCTTGCGGTGTGAAGAATATGATTCTCATGCCACCCCCTTGCTCACATTTAGAACCATCAAAAAATAGGGTTATGTCGGCCTGTGACTCAGGCTCATCAGAATCTGGTGATTCTGAGACATGGAAGACCCCATCATCGGGCAGCTCTATGGTCAGAGGTTGATCATCTTCGAGAGGAGCCTCTGCTAGTTGATCGGTGATGACTTGACCTTTGATGGACTTCTATCCAATGAATTCGATGTCAAACTCCATCAACAACATGATCCATTTTGTCGTGCGGCTACTGTGATAAGTATGACTCATCATGTACCATAATGGATTCTCCTTAGACACAACATACGTCGTATTGCTCAGCATGTAATGGCATAGCTTTTTGGTGGCAAATACCACTGCTAAGCATAGCTTCTCGACGTATGCATAGTTAAGTTCATAACTGACCAGGGTGCGGCTAAGATAATAATTAGCCTGTTCTTTATGTAGTTCATTTTTCTGGGCTAGCATGGCGCCCAGTGCCACCTCAGTAGCTGAGATGTATAAATAGAATGACACTCCTGGTCTAGGTGGTGCCAATACTGGTGGTGAAGCCAAGTATTGTCTAATGTCATCGAAGGTGGACTGGCACTCGTCATCCCAATGAAATGCTACCCCCTTGTGTAATAATTTATTCATGGGTCGGCACTTGTCAGATAGCTGTGCTATGAAGCGCTTGATTGATGCGACCTTACCCTACAAGCTTCTGAGCTGCTTGATGGTGGTTGGGGGAAGCATTTCAAGGATTGCCTTGACTTTATTTGGATCCACCTCGATGCCTCATTTTGAGACTATGAAACCCAAGAGTTTTCTAGATGTGATGCCAAATACGCACTTCTTGGGGTTTAGCCTAACTTTGTGTTCGATGAGGCGATCAAGGATCTTGCGTAAGTCATCGAGATGATCTGGGCACAAAAGAGATTTGGCCAACAAATCATCCATATAATCTTCCAAATTTTTATGCATGTGATCATGGAAGATGTATGTCATAGCGCGTTGGTAGGTGGCGCCAACGTTTTTAAGGCCAAAGGGCATGACCTTATAACAAAATGTCCCCCAAGGCATTGTGAACGCCATCTTTAGTTGATCATCGAGATTGATACGAATCTGGTTGTATCCCGAGAAACCATCCATGAGGGAAAGCATTTCATGGCCTATTGTAGCATCTACCAATGCATCGATGCTAGGCAAGGGGAAATCATCCTTGGGACTCACTTTGTTTAGATCTCAAAAATCAGTGCATATGCGAATCCTCCCATCAGGATTTTTGATGGGTACCATGTTGGACAACCATGGTGGGTAATCTATGCAGATGACAAACTGTGCATCCAACAACTTTTGTAGCTCATATTTGACCATTAAGGCCACTGTTGGGTGCATCTTACGTAGCTTTTGCTTGACTGGCTTGACTGTCGGATCAAGCGTTAGATTATGCATGACTAGCTATGGGTCTAGCCCCGACATGTCTTTGTAGGACCATGCAAAAACCTCCTTCTTCTCTTTGAGAAGGGCAATGTAATCGGCTTGCTCTTTGAGGGATAGACTTACCCCCAACTTGATGATCTATGGATTCATTGGATTAGAGCCGATGTCTACGTCAGTCATCTCTTCGATTGACATGTGGGACCCATCCTCCAACTGGTGTGGAGTTGGGATCAGGTGGATATCATTTTCTGAATTTAGATCTACGTTGGGAACGTCGGGTTCCTCTTCAGCATGGAAGATATCCTGAGTTGGTCTTGGGGTGAAATGAAGCATCTCATCGCAAGGCCAATACTCGATGGGGATGGTGGCGAGTTAGCATGATCCTAGTCTATGGCATCTAGGTCTAGATACAATGGTCATGTTGGATCGGTTGGATTGTGGATGGGGGTGGTTAAGTCAATGGAGATCATGTTGATGAAATGAATTTGGTCTCCATTACCATGGGGGCATTGACTCGGACTTCCTTGGTGATCCTTATACCCTAGATCTAGCTCTGTGGGTATTGGCATGAATGGATCGGCCCTATGTGTGGATAGAAGGACAGGGTCTGCCCTTGGCACTGATGGCTCTATAGGGTCTCTGGGTGGAAGGTGCTCTCTATATGCCTAAAGTGGTGGATGCAGCACTTGGTCCAACTATGCTTGGTTCAAATTCCACCTATGCCTTGGCCCCATGTTTAGCTATTCAAACATATCATCAATGTCCATGGGGTGTTGTTGTTGCCGCATATGGTTGAGATATGCCATCTCAGTCTCATCCTCATAATCGCTATCGAAGATCCATAGGCCTTCATTGGCTTCAACAACTATGTGCGGTATGTGAGGCTCATTCTATTCGAGCAAGTTGATTTGGTCCCATCTGGGTTGTTCCACTCTCTATGGGAGGACCAGATTCTCTTGAGGTGGCAATTGCTCGATTGGAGCATTCAAGGGGAACATTGTCATGAAGTTCTCCTGATAGTCGTCTATGGGTGTCACTTGTGAGTGATTGCTATCGGATTCAAAAGGGTCCCAAGGTGCTACCTCATACTCTGACTCATCTTCAGAAGATCCTCCTTGACCTTGTCTATATCCCTCTTGGAGGTAAGTTCTTGAACTTTCCCCTTTCTCGATCGAAGGGAAGGAGTTGTTGAGGTCAACAAGGTTTGTTGTTAACAATGGGAGATAATCCCCCAATGTATATGTTGTGTTGGGATTGGCATATGGATCTTGTGCCAACCCATCCTTGTTGCCTAGCCCTAGGCCTTGCATGTTTTCTACCAAGATGTCAAGGGGCAAAGGGTGGTTGAACCCTACTCCTGATTTATCGTATGGCATCTGATATCTTGGTTGACAAAGAACGCGCATTCCTTGTTCGTATCTACCCAATCCATATCCATGCCAATTACATTGGCCAAGGTATTTCAAGGCGAAGTCTGGGTTGGACAGATAGTCGACATTCTCAGCAAATGGCTCTTCGTCCTCTTCCTCTTGTAGGTAAGGTTCGATGTCGTTGTCGAGGCCCCCATATACAAAGTTTGTCTGATTTGGTGGGTAGCCTAAAGGGACGATAGTGTCGATGGGGAGGCGAGGTCTCCCCATGTCTTGCATGGATTCGAGCATGGGTGTTGCCACAATGTTCCACACTAGGTACTCCCCTAGGCCCGTATTGGCCATCTCAATGGTAATCATCGATGGTTGAGGGGGAGGGAATGGGAGTTCTTCCTGAGTCCACTCCATGTTGGGTGAACCAGGTGTCTCGACTTCCATTCGGTTGGGCACCTCTTCGGTAGAGATGGTTGAGACTAATGGTGGTATCTCTTCTAGGGGCTTCTTCCCATTGTCCTTCGGTGTGGCCACCATAGGTGGCATCGTTGGTGAAGGAACAGACGATGAAGATGGGCCCGGTTGGTGAGTTGAGGGACTTAACAATGGGGATGTAGGCAGAATCGGACCCTATTTGGATGGATTCAATTGAAAGTCCAAATGTGTCGATGGAAGGGTCGATTGTGGCATCAGCTGCACCGCATTGCAATACTTAAAGGGCTCTAAGTCTGCTGGGACTACATGTACTTGCCCTTCGTATGTATATTTTAGGCATTGGTGGGCTATCGAAGGGACACACTTCATGTCCCTGATCCAAGGCCGGCCTAGCAGGATATTGTAGGCCATCTCACCCTCGAGGATGTGACACAACGTAGGAATAGTCTTTTGTCCCACTTGGATGGGTAGGACAATTGTGCCAACCATCGAGCATAATGCATCGTTGAATGCTCGAAGAGTATAGGTGGAGGCCACAATATGAGATGTTGGCAGCTTAAGGTGTTTTAATGCCATCATTGTGATTATATTGTTGGATGAGCCAGTGTCCACCAACACCCTCTTGAATGGAATCTCGTTGACCCACGCAATGACGTGCAGGGGTGGATCCACCATATCACCAGTCACCGATTTTAGTTCGTCTTCTCTAAAGGTTATGACTGGTTCTGTGCATCATTTTACATGTCCCACAAAGTTGTTGAAAGAATTTGCTTCGTGGGGCTGTAGCTCGATGGCTTTGAGTATCTCCATCAGAGCCTCCCGATGGGGCGGTGATTGTTGGATGAGCTCATAAATGGAGAGCCTAGCCGACGTGGTCCTTAAACTTTGAGTAAGTTTAGTCCGAATCGTGGCCACTGGTCTAGGTGGGGGAGGTTGTGTAGGGTGTTGTGGGAGTTGTGACATTGATGGAACATCTCCTGTAGCTGTAGCGGGGGTAGTTGTGCTTGGGTATCTCTTGTTCCATGTCACTATGCTTATCATCCCTACGTACCCTTGCATGGGGCATTTTTGTGTCACCTCATTTACTTGTAAAGTCTTTGCCTGTGCATCATGGGTAGGTAGGGGGTCTTTGAAGACCTCCATCTGTTGGTTGCTCAGTGCTACGGGATTATCCACCGCTAGCATTTTGTTGTCTATCAGGTCCTGCACTAAGCTTTTGAATTTCCAACATGCGTAGATGTCATGTCCTTTCTATCGATGAAATCTACAATATAAGTCTTCCCTATAGCCCTTGGGTTTTGGCACGTTGGGGTCTACGGGTCGACTTTTTGGCAAGTTTATCAAGTTTGCCATGAACAAGCGGTCAAACAAGGAGTCTTTAGACTCTGTGAAGTGTGTGAATTGTCGCCTAGGATGACGCTGTTGATTCTGCTCTTGCTTATGATTTTCCTTTTCATAGCTATCAAGAGGAACTGCCTGATAATTAGCCTTTGGGGGCTGTGTCATTTGTGCAGGCTTTGGTATGTTTATGGCAACCTGATTGACCATGATGGGTTTCGGTTGCGTGGGCCTAGTTTTGGCATTTTTGGGCCACTCTTTCTTGCATGGCTTGGCAATCTCACCATCTTGTATCTTGATCTCCTCAATTATCTTGGCTTGCACCAGGGCTTCCTCGAGAGTGGCATATTGTTGTAGCTACAATAGCATGGAGATCGACCTTAGGCAACTCTTCGAGAACATTTGGGTCAGGTCGGCCATGGGAGGGAGGTAAGGTAGCTTTGAAAGCAACGTCCTCCACCGATTTCCATAAGCAGCCATGGTTTCCTCCTCATACTTCCTGAGGCTAGCTAGGTCACTTAATGATGCCTTCTTCTTGGTGTTGAAGGTGAAACGTTCGAGGAACGCGTCCACTAGCTGGTCCAGGTTATTGATGCTATGCTTCGGCAACTGGGTAAACCAATCCGAGGCAGGGCCTACGAACATGGTTATAAATGTTCTTAGAAGCAATGCATCATTGTCCTGAATGCCAAAGCATTGACTTAGGAATCTTGTCACGTGCTCTTGGGCATCCTCATCCCCTCTAAAAATTGCCAATTGAGGCATTTTGAAGTGTTCAGGGTATGGGGGTGCCGGCACTGAAGGATGCACAGGGTGACTATGGAGCTGGCGTAATGTGGGCTTTTGGGGCCCAGAAGTCTTGGTCTCCATAGACTCTAAGCACTCTAGCAGCGCTTTGTATGCATCGAAGGATTTGATCTCTTCCTCCTTGGTTTGTTCCCATTGTGAATTATGGGGAACTTGAGGCCTATGGAGGGGTAGCCGGATAGCACCCCCCTGCCTTGGTAGGGCATTTCAGCCCGCTCTTCTTCCCACTCAAATTCCTCATAGGCTTCTTGAGGAGTTCCTGGGCGTGACCTATAAACATGGGTGGGTGCCCGAGGAAGGCACCCATCATTGGTTCTAGGAGTGGCCTCCCGCTCAGGTCTAGGAGGTCTTGGAGGCAACGCTTGATAAGGTCATGGAGACCTGTCTCGCACCAAGGGGTTGTGCCTCTCATAAAGTTCTGTCTTATGCGTGCGAGGGGTTGGAATCCTCTCATGCATAGTGTTCTGGAGCAACTCATCTGTCTGACGCCGAATGCACTCTTTGCTAAGATGATACAGGTGCTCTAACTATTGTTGATCTTGCTCAAGCTACGTGATTTGCGCTTGGCGGGTGGCATGTTTGGCAAATGCCAAGTCGATTTGTTCCATCGTCTTAGGTCTAGGAGGCCTAGATGCCTCCCCTACATATCTATCTCGGTCATGGTGATCCGAGATCTCTATAGGTCACTTCCCTCTATCGAGGTTAGCAGCATTCACCCGAGGCTCTGGCCTCAGTAGGTGATCCTGATAATTAGCAGGTGCGGAGGTGCATTGCTCCCACGCTGTGTATTGCTCTTGAGGAATATAGTGGTTTTCCTCATGCTCCCTTTCGTACATGTGAAAGGGGTGGGCAGAGTTGGCCCACCCTATCTGAAGAGCCTTGCACTCTGGATTTGGCCTATTAGTTCTGATAGTAATGAGGGGTAGAGGAGGGATGATATAATCATGTGGGCCCTCCTTATGAACCCTATGTTGTTCCAGCACTTCATCGCGTGGTGGCCACTCATAATGAGTGTCTAAGGGGGTCTTCCCATGTCTGTACTCCTCTTGAGAGGGTCCATGTTGAATGGGAGTGCCCCTCGAAGGGGTGCCTCTATAGTCCTATTCCGTAATGGTATGATGTGGACTATTTTGTGGGTCAGGCCACCAAGGTGGTATGACCAAGTCCTTGGGGCTATAACGGAGGTGACTTGTGCCTCCTTGTACACTTTTTGTAGCTTCTGCCCATGATTGGGCTTGGCTACGGGTATACACCATGGTGGTGGTTCTCTACAAGATATGTATGTTTTTATCTCCTTTATAATTTTTTATGCTACACCAAACAAAAGGGACCACACAAACAAAGAAATGATTATCTCGTTTACAGATTAAATGTGTGTCCTAAATCTGGTTCAGTGTGTTTTGATTTTTGTTGTGCAAACCGTGTAAAGAAAATTTTGTTATTCATGCATGATGAGGGCTCTTATATCTCCAAAATGGTCACCCCTTCAATATACCACTTCCAGGCCATTATACCGAACCTCTCAATATACCCGCCCTTACGTGAGGGAAACTATTGGTACGCGAGAGCATAACAATACATGGAACATAGGCGGTACGGAAGGGGAATCACTCTATTTTTGACACCTACCATAGAAGACTTATCCTCATGCATTGGGAATCACCCCCACTACACTTGGTCAGCTTTCATCAGGATTTACGTCTAGCAATAGTCGCGATCAGGGTTATGTATGCAAAATCCAAGCCAAGGTGGTGATGAAATCCACCGTTGGTCTTGATCAAGTGTTGGGGTTTTAAGACCAACTCCTTGATGTTAATATTATTACGTGGTGTGTGTGGTTCCTTTTACTTGCACAAAGAAAGAAAACATGCAGCAAACTTCCCTATGCAAGCAAAGAAAATAGAAAAATTGTAGAGACAAAAACAGAAAAACATAGAGGATGTTCAGAAAACCTACCTCTTCTCTGCCCAAACCAGATGCCTCTGAGTTTCTGCTCAAAAAATGTATAGAGAGCTAATCATCCTAGGGTGGGATGAATAGCAGGTCTGTATTCATCATAGGGTGGGATGAATGCCTATTCATCTCGGGGTGAAATGAATGCCAGTCTGTATTCGTCATAGGGTGGCACGAGCAGCAGTCCAACGCCCTAAGGATTAACACACCTGCAAGAAAAACACAAAATTTTGATCAAAAACTTGATCCCAATAGTAGGGGATAGAGTCCCACCATGATCACCACTGAAATCATGTCTACAAAAGCATGGCGTACCGGGTGCGATGCAAACAAAAGCAGATGTATAATGAAACGCTAAGTCCTACGAAAATGCGAAGAACAAGTGCATGAAAAGGGAAAACGACGCAATGAAATGAGATGTAAAGCAAAACTAAAGTGCAGCCTCTTTTATTAATGTTTCTTGTGATCTAGTTACAATACGTTCCCCCCATTTCAGGGGCTCGGAGCATTCGATACAATTTTGTTACACCAACGGATGGTACGCTTCCCTTCGGGATCTTTCGCGTGCCCACATTCAAAATGGGTGGGCCAAACATCACCACCACTTGCATGAGTGCATCCATAATTCCTTGCTGCCCCTCTGGTGTTGAGATCCTATGTACAGAGAAATAGCAAATGGTTAATAGCATATGCGGATGGAAGGAAACATGCAATCCCCAAGACCTCCGGCTAGTGAATACATGAAATAATAAAATAGAGATCAAAACATGTCAGAATGAGATGAAACTTGAATAGGAGCATCTAGACATCATTAGGGACACATTGCAAAAATAATAGTCAGGAAATCATGCATGGATTTCTAATCGCTCTGGGGTGGGACGCTGGCGACTATCACAAAATGTGCGAAAGTGACCTCCCAAATGTCCTATCCAGAGGCCTCCAAAATACCTGCAAACTTGGGGTTAGGCAAAATGGGGCATTTTGAGATGACCCAAAAGGTCGGATTTGGCAGATTCTACCCAGATTGCCCTGTATCCGAAGGCACTCCCTGTAGGTTAGTGAACGCGTAAAATGATAAAAACACAGTCAAAATAGGTCAGAATGCAGTGAAAATTGAACAACAGCATAAAAAAATCACATACAACATGATGCAAAAGAAATAGTAAAGAAATCTAATGTAGATTTCTAATCGCTCCGGGGTGGGGCGATTAGGACTACAACAATGCGAGGGCGCCCGAGGGCAGGACGCCCACCGTTTGGGGCTTGGTTTTGACACCAATCCACTTGGGATGGGTCCAAAACCTCCTAGGGGGTTGTGTCAGAAAATTTGGTGTGGGATTGTGGCCGATTGTTTGGGTTTTGGGTCCGGATTGCGCTCCTAGTATTCACCCGATAACCTCCCTTCCAAAAGAGAGATCAAGGATGTAGGAAGCACAATGAGGGGTGAGGGTATAATTTGGCAGCACTCCATTGCTCCAAATGCTCCTGCTCTATTTTTTTGGGGTGAGAAGGCTCACCATTTTATAGACCTGAGGGTCTCCTTTGAATGCGCATGCAGGGGCGCCACTTGGCCATCATGCCTTGTCAGGGGAGAGAAGATTCCTCCCTGATTAAGGGCTCCTTGATTTAGGCCTCCATGACTGCCTCTTTGAGCTCTGAAATGCTCACTCGCACTCCCATGCCTTGGAGGTGGAGTTGAGTGGCGGATCTGGGCTGCCATTTGTCAAGGTTTGACTTTTTGCCCGTCAAACCTGCTATTCGTCCCACCCTGGAGCGATTGCTGCTAATCATCCCGGGGTGGGGCGAATAGCATTCTAATCATCCCAGGGTGGAACGAATAGGGAGCAGAGTGCTTGAAAGGTGCCAAATTGACCTCTGACCTTCCAAAACTACTTTGGGAGTGGTTAGGACCACTGTTTAACCTCTGGGGGCTGCCCTAGGGGCTATGTATGCCAATTCGGTCAGTGCTTGTAGCCACATAATCGGATTGGTGCTGTTTTGGTGTCTACACTGAGAAATTTGACTCTTTTCTATTTTCCATAAATTTTGTTCTCACAAAAGTCTAAATCAACCCGCTTCAAACCTGGTAATAAATTCCTTGAATGGAGAATATGCATTTCCTTCACACTCATGTGCCCAAGCCTATGATGTCATGAAGCTCTATCTGCTATTGTAGAAGCTAAAGTAATAGAAAGATTAGTATTACCAGTATATACATACAACGTACCTTCCTTATTTCCTTTTACTAATAACAGTGATCCTTTAGCAACCTTCCATGAATTTTCTAAGAATTTAATTCTACATCCTTCATTTTCCAACTACCCTATGGAAATTATATTTCTTCTTAAATCAAAAATATGCCTTACCTCTTTCAACAACCATTGTTTTCCATTTGAAAATTTTATGATGCACCAGAGTCTAGCATCCAATATTCATTAATATTATCTAGTGAAAGAATTAAATCATCTTACAATACATCACCTGCCATGTTTGCTTTCTTATTACCCTATTTTTCTTCTCCCTATTTTTATTTTTGATTCTAAAAGTCTCTTTTTAGGTGTTCTTTCTTTCTGTAATGCTAGCATTCCAACTGCTTCCCTTTGGATTTGGATCTACCTTTCTTTGATTTTCTATGATTCCTTGGGCTTTTTTCTCTCTTCCTTTGTCTCCCCCTATTATCTATAGTAAAAGCATTATCTGATATCTCACCTATTCTTTTCCATTGTATTTCATCGCTAAGGATAACACCAATAACATCATCAAACTTTAAAGTATTTGAACCAGAGATAGAGTTACTCACAGCCATTACCAAGCCATTCCAACTTTCTGCCAATGAGCACAAAATCAAGAGATCCCTAACCTCATCATCAAAGTTTACTCCTATAAAAATTAACTCATTAATAACCATGTTAAATTCATTTAAATGATCAGTAACAGACCCACCTTCTAACATCTACATATTAAATAAATATTTTATAAGAAATACCTTGTTCGAAGTTGAGGGTTTTTCATATAGTTTATTCAACACATTCATTAAACCCTCTGTTATCTTTTCCTTTGAAATGTTGAAGGCCACCAATGATGCCAAGCATAGCCATATCATTCCTAGTGCTTTTATATCCAAAATTTCTCATTCATCATCTATTTTTGTCACTAGATTTTTTGTTATTCTGCCTAATGGTAAGTAAATATCTTTCTGACAAATATAATCCTCCATTTTCATCTTCCATAGCTGGTATTTTTGGCCATCAAACTTCTCAACCCTAAATTTGCCTTCTATCATTTCTCCCACTCAAACTAGAAACCCTCCTTTCAAGTACATTTTTCAAACCCTAAGCTCTGATACCAGTTGTTAGGATTAAAGCATAAAAACACGAGCAATAAAATGCGAAAATAAAACACAGAAGAAAATAATGCAATACACAATAGACACAGATTTACGTGGTTCACCCAATATGGGCTACGTCCATGGAGAAAATAACCAGGCCTTATATTCCATCCAGAAAACCCCTCTGTACATAGCCACGCACCGAACATTACAATTAGCCACCATACAACATCCTCTTATAAAAGTGCATTACAATTTTAGGGCAAAAACCCACCTAAAATCTACCGTCCGATCTGTGACCTAATAACAAATGGTCCAGATTTACATAGAGGAAAAAACATCTATTTTTGCTTAGGGCAACGGACCCCCTGTGACACTAGTAGGGGGCTAATGTCCCCTCTACACCCCCTCTTTCACGTAGTGGGTCCAAGTGTGGCTGAAACCAAGGCCTCTAAATTAATCAGGCTCCACAATCAACAATCTCCCACTTGGAGACTGATCATAGTAACTCCACCGCTACTGCACTTGCTGGACTATGCTTCAACTTTGGGCCTAGAAATTTTCTCACCTTTTACTGTCATGCTTGAAGACCAACTAAAACTGAGTAGGAACTCAGTTTCTCCTTGGTTACTGCCTTTGTGAACATATCTGTAGGATTCTGGCTAGTGTGTATCTTCTCCAATTTTAACTGTCCATCTTCCAATACTGAGCGTATGAAATGGTACTTGGTATGTATGTGTTTAGTCCTGGAATGGAAAGCTGAATTCTTTGCAAGATGAATGGCACTCTGACTATCACTATATAATGTGCTATTCTCCTACTTCTTTCCCAACTCCTCCATAAACCTTTGTAACCAAATCATCTCCTTACTAGCCTCTGTAACAACAACATACTCTGCTTCTATTGTTGAGAGTGCAACAACCTTCTGTAATTTTGAAATCCAGCTTACTATAGTTCCACCTATAGTAAAAACATACCCTATGGTACTCCTCCTACTGTCTATATCACCTACCATATCTGAATCGACATATCCCTGTAAAGTAGTATTAGAACCTCCAAAGCATAATGCTTGAGTGATAGTACCTCTCAAATACCTGAGAATCCACTTCACTACCTCCCAATGCTTTCTTCCTGGATTGCTCATAAACCTGCTCACAACTCCCACTGCATGTGCTATATCTGGCCTTGTGCACACCATCGCATACATCAAACTACCAACTGTTGATGAATAAGGAACCTTGGACATGTAGTTCATCTCCTCCTGTGTCTTAGGACACATCTCTTTGGTCAGTTTGAAATGATTTCCCAAAGGTGTGCTAACAGGTTTTGCATCCTGCATATTGAATCTTTCCAACACCTTCTCAATGTACTCACTCTGAGATAATGTTAATTTATGATTTTTCCTATCTCTTGTTATTCTCATACCAAGGATTTGCTTTGCAACACCCAAATCCTTCATTGCAAATGACTCTGCCAATTTTCTTTTGAGTACAATTATATCCTGCATGTTAGACCCTGCAACAAGCATGTCATCTACATACAATAATAGGATAATATAGTTACCATTATCCAATCTCTTAAAATAAACACAATGGTCAGAATAACATCTACTATAACCTTGATCTGACATAAACCTATCAAATTTCATATACCACTACCTTGGAGCTTGCTTCAGGCCATACAAGCTCTTTTTCAACTTGCATACTAGTTCCTCCTTTCCTTTGACCTCATACCCTTGTGGTTGCTGCATATAAATCTCTTCCTCCAAATCCCCATGGAGAAAAGTTGTTTTTACATCTAACTGTTCAAGATGTAAATCCTCTACAACCACTAAGCTTAAAATAGTTCTAATTGAAGTCATTTTAACAATAGGAGAAAAATTTCATCATAATCAATACCTTTCTTCTGTGCAAACCCCTTTACAACCAGTCTAGCCTTATACCTCTTTTTACCTCCATCTTCTTCTTTCACCCTGTAAACCCATTTATTTTGCAATGCTCTTTTTCCTGCAGGCAACTGAACCAGATCCCAAGTCTGATTATTTATCAAGGAGTCCATCTCCTCTTTCATGCCTTGCTCCCACTTCTTCTTGGTTTCTACCTGCATTGCTTCTTCATATGTTTCTGGTTCACTAGAGTCAGACAATAATACATAATATAATGAAGGAGAGTAACGTATAGGAGGTCTACTTATCCTGGTAGATTTTCTAACAATAGTTGTAGGAGTTTGAGGTGCTAGTTGTTGCTATTGTTGTTGATTTTCTAGCACCTTTGGAGTTTCAATTTCATCAAACACTGTGTATTCTGAGTTTACCTTTTCCTATTTCTTTTCCTGCAACTGATCCTTATACATGACCTTCTCATTGAATATTACATCTCTACTCCTAATGATTTTGTGATTTGCATAATCCCAAAAGCGATAACCAAAATCATTAACTCCATATCCAATGAAAAACACTTCTTGGATTTTACCTCAAGTTTAGTTCGATTTTCTTTACTAATATGCACGAATGCTTCACAACCGAAAGTCTTTAAAAATGAGTAGTTAATAGGCTTACCTATCCATGCCTCTTCTGGAATCCCACCATCTAGGGAACTTGAAGGTCCTCTGTTTATTAAATAAACTACAGTATCCACAACATCTACCCAAAACTGTAAGGGCAATCCTGCATGTAATCTCATGCACCTAGCACGTTCCATGATAGTCCTGTTCATCCTTTCTGACACACCATTTTCTTGTGGAGTTCTTGGAACCGTCTTCACTCTATGAATCCCATGGTATGAATAGTAACTATCAAACTCTTTGTTGTAGTACTCACCTCCATTATCAGATCTGAGACACTTTAGCTTATTTCCTGTCTCATTCTCAACCAAAGCTTTCCATTTC
This sequence comes from Wollemia nobilis, assembly GCA_028583015.1. Lineage (NCBI taxonomy): Eukaryota > Viridiplantae > Streptophyta > Pinopsida > Araucariales > Araucariaceae > Wollemia > Wollemia nobilis. The sequence goes on along the minus strand of JAQPPZ010017259.1, from coordinate 1,754,036 downwards.
TTAAAGGTATCAAAGACATCCGATTTCTTTCGAATACAGTAAACCCAAGTTTTTCTAGTTGCATCATCAATAAATGTAACATAATAATAAGAGCCACCAAGAGATGATACCTGAGTTGGTCCCCATACATCTGAATGTACAAGCTCTAGCTTTTCACTCTTCTTTTCTTTTCCAACTCTAAGAAATCTGACTCTTTTCTATTTTCCATAAACGCAGTTCTCACAAAAGTCTAAATCAACCTGCTTCAAACCTGGCAACAAATTCCTTGAGTGGAGAATCTGCATCCCCTTCGCACTCATGTGCCCAAGCCTATGATGCCACGAAGTTGTATCCACTCCTGTAGAAGCTAAAGCAATAGAAATATCAGTATTACCAGTACATACATACAATGTACCTTCCTTATTTCCTTTTGCTAATAACATTGATCCTTTAGCAACCTTCCATGAATTTGTTGAGAATGTAACTGTACATCCTTCACTATCCAACTGCCCTATGGAAATTAGATTTCTTCTTAAATCAGGAATATGCCTTACCTCTTTCAACAACCATTGGTTTCCATTTGGTAACTTTATCTGTATGTTACCCTTTCCAATGATTTTACATGGTCTATCATCACCCAAATAGACCTGTCCAAAATCACCTTGAACATAATCTAGAAAATATTTCCTATGGGGTGTGGCATGATATGATGCACCAAAGTCTAGCACCCAATAATCATTAATATTATCTAGTGAAAGAATTAAAGCATCTTGCAATACATCACCTGCTACGTTTGCTTCCTGATTACCCTATTTTTCTTCTCCCTATTTTTCTTTTTGATTCCAACAGTCTCTTTTTAGGTGTCCTTTCTTCCCGCAATGCCAGCATTCCAACTGCTTCCCTTTGGATTTGGATCTACCTTTCTTTGATTTTCCATGATTCCCTGGGCTTTTTCCTCTCTCCCTTTGTCTCCCCCTATTCTCTACAGTCAAAGCATTACCTGATGTCTCACCTATGCTTTTCCATCACATTTCCTCGCTAAGGATAACACCAATAACATCATCAAACTTTAAAGTATTTGAACCAGAGACAGAATTACTCACAACCATTACCAAGCCATTCCAGCTTTCTGGCAATGAGCACAAAATCAAGAGAGCCCTAACCTCATCATCAAAGTTTACTCCTACAGAACTTAACTGATTTGTAACCATGTTAAATTCATTTAAATGATCAGTAACAGACCCACCTTCTGACATCTGCATATTAAATAAATGTTTCATAAGAAATACCTTGTTCAAAGCTGAGGGTTTTTCATACAGTTTAGCCAACGCATTCATTAAACCCTCTGTTGTCTTTTCCTTTGAAATATTGAAGGCCACCGATGATGCCAAGCACAACCGTATTGTTCCTAGTGCTTTTCTATCCAGAACTTCCCATTCTTCATCTATTTTCATCATCGACTTCTTTGCTATTCTGCCTAATGGTAGGTAAAGATCTTTCTGATAAAGATAATCCTCCATTTGCATCTTCCATAGCTGGTAGTTTTGGCCATTAAACTTCTCAACCCTAAATCTACCTTCTTCTACCATTGCTCCCACTCGAACTAGAAACCCTCCTTTCAAGTGCATTTTTCAAACCCTAAGCTCTGATACCAGTTGTTAGGATTAAAGCATAAAATACGAGCAATAAAATGTAGAAATAAAACATAGAAGAAAATAATGCAATACACAATAGACACAGATTTACGTGGTTCACCCAATGTGGGCTACATCCACGGAGAAAATAACCAGGCCTTATATTCCATCCAGAAAACCCTTCTGTACATAGTCACGCACCAAACATTACAATTATCCGCCATACAACATCCTCTTATAAAAGTGCATTACAATTTTAGGGCAAAAAACCCGCCTAAAATCTATCGTCCGATCTGTGACCTAATAACAAATGGTCCAGATTTACATAGAGGAAAAAGCATCTATTTTTGGCTTCAGGGGTGCTGCCCCCAAAACCCCCCCAAGGGGGGTCCCTTGGACCCCCTAGAGGACACTAGTAGGGGGGCTAATGCCCCCCTACACCCCCCCTCTTTCGCGTAGTGGGTCCAAGTGCGGCTGAAACAAAGGCCTCCAAATTAATCAGGCTCCACAATCAACAACCCCAAATTGATACTTATGTTCCCTAGGTTGGGTCACCTTCTCTACCCAAAGTTTGCACCTTCTATCTTCAATGATTTAGTCAATTGTGGATATGGGGTACTTGCTACCTTAGTGTCTTGAGACACTCTATATTTCACACTCTTTAGAAGGGATATGGTGCATCAATGTAACATAAATAAGATATTCTATTTTGCACCAAATTTTTTAGAGTTCCTCGTCTCCTTTTAATACTAATTTTCTCCTTTGATATTGTGGCTCCTCGTTGTATAGCTTGAGTACAAATGAAGATAAATTTTTGAAGCTTTTCCTTTGCTTCTTAGATATGGTGATTACTTTCTCTAATCCTTGAGAGTAATGTATTGTTGCATTTATTATTAGACAACACTAACCTCTAACTCCTTCACTTGGATAATTTTAGCACCAATGAATCCCAGCTCTTAACCATGTAACTAATTTTAGAAGTTTAACTTTACACTAATGTTCACCTTAACTAAAAATCCTTACTGAAATTTGAATAAATAATATAGTGCAATAATATTTTCTCCTTATTACTCTTGTATATGAACCCTCAAAGTAACTCGAAATATGCACTAATTTTCATTGTAACTTAAAATACTTAGTGCACCTTAAAACTCTTTAAGAACAACTAGTATAGTGCAATATTGATCTCACCTTATTACTCCTTCAAATGAACCTTAAATCATGCACTAGTAATTTCTCCTAAATGCACTATAATATTTATAACTTAATGTAGTCTTCTTTTTTGTAACTAGATAATAGGAAGATGATATTTTTCTTTCTATCTAAATATATCTAACTCTTATTTTAATGGCAAGTATAAACTTTAAAAGAAACTTCCTTCTGCACTCCTTTTGAAGAATATGCAACCTTCTCTTTGCAACTTTTAAAGAACTAAAATGGTGCTTAATAGAACTAGATAATAACCCAACTTAAAGTTCAACTAATGAACCCATTTACACCCAAGTTGCTTATCTTAATGATATTTGTAGATGAAGGATTGCTAGGTTATTAGATTCACCTTATTATCACCTTTAATTGGATCAATTTGCAGCTCTACTTGGTTGTCCAAAATAGCTCTCTAACTCACCTTTTTGTAGCTCCAAAAAGCCTTTAACTTGCTACCCTTAAACTATAGTAGGTGACTTGATTAATATTTAGGATGGACTCTCTAACTTCTAAATTTTTTACTAGTAATGTTGCCCTGACTGTTGCCTCTTTCTTAGTTAATTTTTGCACTGAAATGCTATCCTTGAAACTCAAAAATTTGATAGGAAATTCTCCCAAATTGCAATTGATTTTTTCTTCAAGAACCCTTTAATATTTTGTTGAAGATTGAAAAAATCCCTATCTCCAAATGAGCCTTCTATCCTTCAAAGAAAATCTTCAAACCTTTCAGGTTTGGTAGTAATGTTTGGCTCCTTTTTTCTCCAGTCTCCTTGTCGAATTCTAACTTCAATCTAGACCTTCTTCTTAAGAATATGAAAATCTTGAGGTCTTCACCAATATCATTTGAAATTTGGTAAAATTATTACCAAATATTTCTCCCTTGGGCTTGCTTTTGGATGGTGACAATTATCCCAAGTTATTTCTTTGGTGGTAAATTTCCCCAATAAGTTCTCCTTGGAACTCCTTTAAAATATTTCTTCAAATCTGTAATAAGGATCTCTAGACCTTCTTCTTTTTTCTCCTTGATACCGTACCAAGGTCTTCAATCTTGTAGCTCTTATGGTATTCCAAATGAGACCTTTCCTTCAACCTTCTACTATGGAAGTGTTGGTAATGAGATCTTCCTCTTGGATCTTTGAAATTTGTTACTACTAGAATCTGGAACATGACCTTGCTAGTCTTTCTTCACTTCTACAATCTGCATGTTTTAATGGAGATCACCAACCTCCAATCTTCTAGAATTGGGAGTTTTGTAACTAGACCTTCTAAGGGTCTCTTCAGCTTCTTCAGGTTTATTTATTAAATCTATTATATGTAGTTTTTAATGGATATCACCAACCTCAAATATTATTTTGGACTCTTCTTTGGAGTCTCTTGAATCAGTAGTAAGGCTACTATGGCCTTTTCTTCTTCTACACTATGTAGGTTTTAGTCTTCAATAAATATCACCAATATCGAGTCTCATCCTAGACTCATCTCTAGATTTTCTTCTTCCTCTCTTCTACAATATGTAGGTCTGTAACTCTTGTAATGAGACCTTTTAATAGGTCTAAAATATTAAATATTATACTTGTTATTGCAAGTTCTGGAATTATTCTAATGAATATATTCTTATTAGATATTTTATAGGAAGCTTCCCAACTTTCTTTGAATCTCATTTTCCTACAACAAGATGTTAAAAACTAGAATGGAAGAATCTGTAATTACGAAGATAATGAACTTCACTAGTTGATTTGTCAATCTAATGGAATTTATATTGAATCCTAGTCTTCATGAATTTTTATGCAACCCTGTGGAAAGACTTTAGTCAAATGTAATATCAAAAATTTTGTAAATGATAATTTTGGATTTCTCTCAATCTCACATGTGGCTCTCCCTATTTTTTGACTGATCTACCATGGCTCTCTCACTAGATCCTAACCGATATACCATGTGCTCTGATATCACTATTAGCTTTTAATATGATGGTAGTACAAGGAATACAACCACAAGATGTAAGATAACTATAAACTAATGACACAATAATATGCAAGAAAATAATGAAATGGACATCTAAAAGTAACTCAAAAATATGCCATAATGGAGGATATGAACACTCCATAAAAGGATATGAAAGGACTACAATGTACCAAACTAGCACACATGCTTTATATATACTTCTACATATGTTGCTCTATCAAAACACTCACTATGAGGCCTTTATATAGGAAAATAAATTCCTTACCCCTTACTCTACCTATATACCTAATATATAAGTGGGCTCCTTGTATATTTACAACTTGTACATTTGACACTTTTCCATTTATTACAATACTTGAAGTAACTAACTAACTTTACTCTAAAGTAAACTCCTACTCTAGTTATGTACCAGTGGTACATTTACATGATCAAAATGATGTAATATACTATAACACAAATAGGTCAACAAGCTTTTGGGATTAGGTGAATCAAAGGTGGTGGCTAGGAATGGTAGGGTAAGAGGTAAGAATGTGAGGGTTCCTTTTGACCCTGGTGTGTCTTCTTATGTAGTAGTGGTTTCTAGTTTTTTAGATAAGAGTGATTCTAAAGTCTTATTTGAATTATATTTATACCAGAACAAGCTCAACGTCCCCTAAGACCTTTTGAAAATTATAATGGACTAAAGTGAATTTAATTTGGTGGGTAAGTTTCTAGGTGCATGTCCAGATTTAGATGTCGTTAGAATATGGGTGTATTCCAAATGAAATTCCTTGGTTCAGCTAGAAATTGTGGCTCTTTCAAATGCCTTCTTCATGTTTAAGCTAAACTAAGGAGTTGGAGGACTCGAGGCACATCTTGAATGGTGGACCATGGTTTTATGGGAAGAGAGGTCTTTTCCTTTGGTGATGGAGTATAAATTTTAGTATGGATAAGTAGAAGATCAATTTGGCTCCCCTTTAGGTCAGGTTACCTAGCCTACCCTTTCACTACTTGCATGATGATATCCTAAGGGGCATTTCCAAGGTGGTGGAGGATCTTATCCTAATTGATCTTGCTACGAGTGCCAAATCAAGAATGATTTTTGCAATATTATGTACTAATTCTAATTTGGAAGATCTTCCATAATCCATAGAGATTATCTCAAGTTTGGATTCCTATATAGTCTATTATTTATGAAAATCATCCAAATTTTTGTGGTGAATGTAAAAAAACTAGTCACCTCTTGGCTCAGTGCCCTTCTAAGTTGATAAAAAATTCTTGGTCCAAGAAAAACCCTAAGAACAAATATTCCTAGGAGCCCATTTTGGAAAAGGAAGTTAGATCCTTAGATCAAGAGGTTGGGGAAGTTGGATATTAGGATACCTTTACCCAAGGAGTTGAGGTGGCTATAGAAGTACCTACGATGTGGGGTATTGCTATGAATATTTGGTTCACAAAAACATGGATTTTTTAGTTAAAAACCCCTTTGCCTTTGAAGCTATGGGTCAAACCCACTTTCCTTCGGCTAGTTCCATTCCTTTCCTAGATTTTTTGAATAAGCAAAATCCCTTTAAATATCTAGACTCAACCTTCAAGTTTTTGGATGAGTTTGATTTTAATTTAACTTTTCCCCCCAATGATTCTCTTTTGGCTCTTATTATGGCTCAAAATACCCCAAAGTTGGAAAAGGGTTCCGTTGGCCCTAAAACTTGTATTCATAAAAAAGGTTCGATCGATGTGGGGATGGAACATAAGCTTGGGAAGCCTCTAAATAAATATCTCAAAAGGAAGGAAATAAAATTAGAAATAGCTAATGGTAATTAGTTTTTGTTGGATTTGGAGGAGGGAAGTATTTCTAGTAAAAAATAAGTGAAGATTACCTCCTTCAAATTTCAATCTCCATGTCATATTGGGGTGGAAAGAAATCCTTTTGTTCATTGAGGAGTTATATTGGAAGGACTTTGACTTGATCCAAAAGTAGAAAAAGCACGCAGGTGGTCCTTGGATTGGGATCATTGGGATTTTAATACCTTTGAGGTGTGAAAGGGCTCATATGGGATCAAGAAATTGGGTTGTTTCTCTGTTTGGGAGGTACTCTAGCCCATATTTTTATTTTATTTTTAGTGCTTGTCTATCCTTGTATTTTATAGTTTATATTTGTTGTGTATCTCTTTGTTATTGGTTGGAGGATATTTGTGGTCTTAAAACCTCCATGTTCTACTTTCTCTCCCCTTGTCCCTTATGGGTCTGGTTGGTTGTTAGTTGGTTCTTTTGTGGGTTATTCTCAATATTTAGATTCTCTTGATCTACTCTGGGGAATGTATATTTATCTTCTATATAAGGTTTAGGTATCCTTTCAAAAGTCCTTGTATTTAATAAAAAAGGGACAAACATCATAGCTTTTAGCCACTTCAACACATGAAGTGATGTCATCCAACTCACATTTAAAAGTTGAAAGCCAAGTACTAGAGTATAATTCTTTGACCACCACAATAAAACCTGGTTATGTTTCTCAAGACTAAATCTTAGCAACATGGGATGAGGGATAAATCTATGTAGTGTCCAACTAGATGGGAAATCTAATGGGCAAATGACCTTAGTTCTATGAAGTAGGTAAGGAGGAAAAGAACACAATAAATCCATCGACCCTTGGTAGTCAGCATAAGTCAACCTAATTAAAATAGTGGTCTTCGACTGTAATGCCTCAATAGTCAATGACTAATGTTCCATTTTCTATCCCTCAACCAAATGGTCTTTGGGCCCTAGGCAATCAAATTGGAGCAATCAAATATGACTCAAAACCATCAATAACTATACTACCAAAAGTTTTGGTATTTACCAAGAAAAATACCCTAACAATTGTAAGGCAACATTCAATGCCACCGAAACAAACCAATGATATTTGGTTAATCCAAGAGAGACTGTGTTTTTTTCATGAGAACGTGATACCTCTAGGATCATTCAGTTTAGTGAATCACTTGAAAAAATCCATTGTACCAATTCTATTTTAGGAAACATTAGCTATTCCAAGGTAGAAAGAGAAATTACAAAGATCTCTAGAGGAAGAAGAAAAATTAATGAGGAAGACACAAACTATGACTATTTTTCAAGTCTTATTCATAGGACCTAATAGAATCAAACCCCTCCCATTTTATCTAACCCTTTTCTATCAAGACAAACTAATTCATAACTATAATATAGACATTGGGACCAAAAAATCTATTATGCTAAAATAAATAGTAGATGCATTGGTATTAAGATACTAGTTAGGAAAAAAAAGAGTTGTACAGTTGGATGATAACCTAATTCAAATATTGTGGGTTGCAAAAAAAACTTCCACTTTCCCCATATGCTTACGCAACCAAATCAAACAATTATGCAGAATGAGTTGATAATCGTTCTTCCTCCTTTCGACATCTACCTATACAAAGATTTAACTACAAAAATGGGAGGGTATATATATTTGGATTGGTCTTTAATGGTGTAAAGGATAGTATATAGGACTAAGATCGAAGTGTCAAGTGAACCACTACATCCTCATCATATAGAAACATTGCCACCATATGAATGAAGTAATTATTAGATCATGGCATCCATAGAAGAATGGTCAAATATCTATGAAGTGAATGGGAATCATGGCTCTAACTACTATAGAATATATAATGAGATAATGGATAACATAAATTTGGGATATCAATCCCTTGAATGTATATAGACAAACTAGCATGGGGTAGGGATAGTTTGAAATGAGACCCAACTCTTGGGTCATGTATATACAAAAAAGTTGCTTTATTTTGTTCTATTTTATAGGATAACTTAATAAAAGATAGCCACAATAGCCATCGATGGTAGGATTGCATCAACTAAAATAATTATGCATAATATGAAAACAAGACAAATATTTCACCATGATCCCAATGAAAATACTAGAGAAACAAGGGAAGGTGTTGAATCAAGCAAGGTGAAACAAAGAACAACTAACCCAATCCCAAATGAAGACTATAAAAGAAGATCAATTTCCTTTAGAAGGCTATGACTAAACAAATCCATATCCAATGGATACAAGCTTTTTAGTTTATGACTTTGTTTCCTTCTACAAGCAGAAGACCCCCTAAGAGCCACCAAAATTGTAGTGATAAATCACTACAACTTAGTTAAATTGTGCCCTAATAAAAAATGATGAATAGCTTGAACCTAAAATTGGGGAGCCACAATCCATGCTAGCCTAAAAGGGTTCCATGTCAAATTTCACCAATTAGATATCTCCAAAGGATAAGGATAGGTGTGGAAACCCTCACTCTAGGTGGGCAATTTGATCATCTGATAATAAAATGACCCATAATGAGAAATCTAAAGACTTTTTGGTGATATTTGAGCTAGGCCTTACTCCTAATCAAATTTGATGATCCTTTTCAATGATAATTGAAAAGACTTTATTCTAGGAGGATCAACCCAAACATCATCTATGGTAGAATCAACAAAGCCCATCATCATTTATGTTGGTTAGGGTAAGCGGCCTTTGGAAACTCATGCATCATATCTTCACCAAATATTCAAGAATATCCTTAATTATGGGAGATGGCAAAGATGAAACCATCAATTACGGAAAGAAGATGGATCCTTGTGATCACTCTATGTTGATTATAGTCAAAATATGTATACTTTCCCACATTCATCAAAAGGATTGCTAAGGTAAAGGTATCTCTACAACAATAAAAGAACTAGCTAAATTACTAGGAGACTGGCACACATGGAAACATCCTAGATAAAGGGCCTTTGGCTATTTAAAAAATGTTGATATGGACAAGAAGAGTGAAGGAATCACAAAGAAAAACAAAGGCAAAAACTTGAAGCCATAAATAGAAATGATTGGAAATTTTGATGAGACTCAGTGGAGAAAGAAGATATAACAAAGAGGTTCAATGGAATGACTTATCAAAACTTATGAAATTCTTGAAGAAAATGACCAAGCAAAATTTTTGATTTCCCAAACAAGAAATCTTGATCACATGGACAAAAGGTGTTGGGAAAATTTCCAAAACAACGGATGGTTTTGAAATTGAATTAATGCACCAATACCAAAGGGAGGAAGGTGAGCGTGCAGATTCTTAGGAAGAAGAAAGATAGTCTACCATTATTAAGAAAATATGGGTTATCTACTAGGAATACCTTAGCTATGCAAGTCAGACAAAGGTAGGTAACCATTAAAGATGAAGGAATGGGAGCTTGCAACCATGACATCTATAGATTGACAGCAACAATGGTTGAGAAAAATTCCATTAAATATTTAGAATCCCCAAGAAAAAGGTAGATAGAGAGTCAGATCATCCTATAATTTTGGAGGGAATTTTTTTGCATTGTAATCTATAAATAGCAGTAGTTTAGACTGTAAATTGATTGATTAAGTTTGCAATTGTATAAATTTGTATTCCTACCTTTCATTTATTTCTATAAAAATAGTCAACTCTTGAGCGGCTTATGGATAATATTGAACCCCCACTTCTAGCATAATATATGTAAAATTTTGATTGCATATATATATATATATATATATATATATAACAGGAGATCCTGTATCTATTTTTTGGTATAGATATTTGTGGCTTCTTGCAAACCCATTTCTATGTGTATGTCTATGACCTTTTAATTAAATATTGGATTTTATTGAGTGTACGTGTGTGTGTGAGGGGCTTGCATCTATTTTTAAATCAATTCACTTGCTAGGCTCTCCAATGGAACCCATCTTCTTATACATGCATATAACTGGTATCTCTCATTTTTGCTTCACTGTGTCAAGGAGAGGAAGTGTTCACTATTGGCACATATCGCTTAGGCCTATTTTTGTAGGAATATCTTATAGGATCTCTTGGCACATCATCCCCTTTTTCTTTGTTGAGTTGTTTATTTTTTTACTTTTACTTCCTCACATCCATTTTATCCTTTTTTTTAGCACAAGTGTGCCTTAAATATCATATCCTGACAAGGAGTTGGCATTGTAAAAACTCTTAGAGACCCTTGATTGAGCCAAATCCCATGCTCTTAGCTACAGTCCCATTGTGTTGCTACACATGAGGTATGATTATCCTCACTTAGGAAAATTTAAAAATAACATCTTCCATTAAATTGGCATAAAAAATTCTTTCTAATGAGTATATGCAAGCCTATACTTCTAGCTTAATTGATGTTTTGAATTATGATAAATCAGTGTTTCATCAGGCAAAATAATAGAGGGAATATTCTTCAAAAATTTATATGCTTCTTATCCTTTTTACTTGCATCAAATAAAATAAGTGATCTTGATATTATAGGATATAATAAGTCTATCCACAATTCATGTGGGGTAAATGAATATACCTTTTTTATTTATGATATCCAAATATTTTGCTCCTCTTTGTTGTTCAATTCTACATTCTCAACATCTAGTTCACTAGACCTTTGTGAACAAGAGTTGTTATGCATGTCCTTGTATCAATTTATGATATATGAGGTTGATTCAAACTACTTCAAGGTGTTTCCTTTGGGTCCCATCACTTTTCCAAGTTCTTAGGTTACCTTTGGATGTACAACAAAATAATTTTGGACCTGCCTATGAACTAAGTGGCTTGGGTTCATTCCTAGTAGAATAATATTGACCTGTGTTATACATTTTTGATGAAGTTGTCATACTGAAACATGAATATAATGGAATTATCCAATAGATATTTATTCTTTAGTGCTTATACCTTTTGGATGTGTTCCCAACTATTTTCTCTTGTCAAAAAATCTAAAGTATTTGACTAGTTGGACTATGATGCAAATATTTTTCCTTCTTTAGACTCGAGCTCTGGTCATAGTGAAAAATAGATATACCTACTTTTAAGCTTCTGATTGTCTTAAAGACATTAAATTTTATCCCACAATCTCTTCCTATAGCTAAATTTATTCTACTTGTATTCAATTGTATTTTCTTATCAAAATGGCTTAAGTTTTCTAAAGTGCCAACCCTAGATTCTAGTTATTATTCGATGATGTTAGCTCATGCCCTTAAAATATTACAAACACCTATAATTTTTCCTTGTTAAACAAAATTATTTGCATTGTATGTCATCCAAGTTTGCTAATTTTTTTGCATACAATATTTTGATTCGGACATCTTTTAATAGGGTGTAATCTTACTATTCAAGTTTATCTAGATATCTTTCTTGTAGGATCAAGAAGTCTCTAATTATCTCTTCTCAATATGATTGATTTGTTCTATACAAAGCTTTTGGATATGCTAAATTTACAAGTGATTAAAAAACATAAGAAATACCTTGATGTTAGAACCTATTTCTAGTTCACAAGGCAACTACTGCATGTACCTATGTGTGCCTTGATGCCTTGATATCTGAAACTATTTTTGGTTGACAAGAACATTGTTGCTTGTACCCAAGTGTGACTTGATGGTTTTATGTGCCTTGTGGATGATTATTTCTAGATATTTATGGAATAATGTAAGGGAAGTGGTACCTCATGCTAAAACTTGTTGAGAATAATTTATCTTCATTTATTATTATTTTTGCCTTACAACCTTGGTGCCACACATTTGCTTTGAATTTAGTTAATATTTTACAATATTTCTTATCCTAAGATCACTTATACCTCTACTAGGATATTTTGCTAGGATTTTTATCCTAATACACTTCTTAGAAAGAGTTTTATCTTTAAAAACATTCTATGGGATTTTTTTAAGGAGAGAATGGTTACCTCTTTCTCTTGAGGTTAAATCAATCTTGGTCTTTTGTAGATTTTTTTTCCTAGGACCACTTTTTTAATAGAGTGCATTTATAGCCTCTCTGTATCAAAGAAAATATGATGGATTAGAAGGAGAGTTTGTTGTACCTTCCACCTACTTTGTTACCATTGATATTGTTAATGCTTGGATGCTTCATTATTTTGCATTCTGAAATGATGGATATTTGAGTACATTGGATGCCTTTTTTTGGCATAACAAACCTTTAGCTACTCTTGTAACTACCCTTAACCTTTAATGAATGCATAGTCCTTATAATAGATGGTTATACCACTCTCATTGTCACATGTACCATGATGTAGTAATTCTTAATGAGGGAACCATTTATTTTATCCTTTATGATATGCCACACCAAAGATAAAGTGTAGTTGAATTTCCTATTGCTTTGAAAGTTCTACAATAATTAATTCATTATCTCATATACATAAGATATTTAGTCTAACAAATGTGAGTACCCAACATCTTGGATAGTGTGAAGCATGGGAAGGTGATCCTCTTTTATACATCTGAACATATTAATTTTAGGGGGGGTTAAAAATTGGGGCTATATTAGGCCTTTCTAGCTACTATGTTAGGAACTCTTTCTATTGGTCCTTGTCTTTACTTCTATAATATTGTAATTAGGTTTGAGGTTGGAAAGATATTTATCTATCATTTTGCTCCTCAATATGCATTAACTTCTTAATCCTCTTTGGTCTGATAAGTATGAGGGATCCTTCTAATGTGAGGACATGATGGCTTTAGTTTCCTTGTTGAATCTCATTCTATAATCATATATCAACTAAAGATGATCCCACACTTGTGGAAATAAACATTGTCTTGTATCTAAGCTCCAAATCTTGATGATAGTCTAACAATCTGATATTAGGGTACCTTTTATACCTTTTCAAGGTTTCTTTTCTCAATTCCCTTGGATTGAACGTTAAGTTCCCTTAATTCTATCATAAGTGACATGATATGATTTTCCCTATTATTGCTTCTTATTTCTAAATGTCAGTGCTTCAAAAAGGATTATTAACTCATACAAAGTACTTAGTGGGTCTCATTCTTATTTTTTGTCTAGTATTTACTCTACCTCTTTGAATACATCTCCTTCTCTTGGGGATCGAACCTCAATTATTGATACATCCATTAATATTCCTTCAAATATTATACCACCAATTCAATCTCCATGGGAATTGATCCTTCTATATTTGAATCCATAAATCATGAGAAACTATAAAATTGATGAAATTTTTCAAGTCTTGACAATGGATGATTTGTTTACTTGTAGGCAAACCAAACAATTAGAGGACTTGGAAATTTTATTTTTACTTTTGAATAGGAAAGGCATTCAAGTAGTTGACTTAGTGGTTAGAAAAGGTGATTCACTTGGTTAGGGACTTGGAAATAAAAGTAACAAAATGGAGGGGGTGTTGTTTGATATAGTACTACCTCAACCAAGAAAGAGTTGATGTACATTTATAAATAACAAACGCTCTACATAATTAAAGATACCTTATATGTTTTCCATTTACCAAGGTGGACAATGGATGACCCTCTAAAGATGCTAATCCTTACACGTTATCTCCTCTTACCTTTATGATTTGGTAGAGTTCACTCCATAATGAATCAAATTTATCATGCTTACCTAGTTTGAATCAAAATTCATCTCATTTTAGTATGATGTCATCTTCTTTGAATTCAATAGTTGTTTATTTCTTGCTAAACCATTACTTCACTATTGATTGGTGAAAAATGAACTTCTTGAATGACTTATCATGCTCTTCTTCGAAAAATAATGAAGCGATTGGTATGACAGTGACATCCTCTAACTCTAGTGGCTATGGCATTTAAAGCAAATGGAGATCAATGTTAAAACACAAGTCTATATCATGAAGTTTTAATCAAAGCTTTCAAAGTCATACTCTTTGCCTAAAGTATCATTTTTAACTTTATGTGTCAATTGCTTTAACATTTGGAAACTATTATTTTTAATATCTAGACCATATTTTTGTTTATTGAATCCACTAATTCATTTCCTTAAGGATAATAATTTGAGGACGTCTTCAAGATAATTCAAATTAAATTAATTTTTCTCAAGGAAAAATAAGGAATTGATAGAGCTAGGAATTTTTTTTTTAAAAGATGAATCATATTTTAGGAGCCATATCTTTGCATAGAGTTGTCCAATTCAGATGATTCTTGTGCCATTTTATGTAGAATTTGAAAATATTTGAAATAGATGGTAATTAAAAATAATACAAACATTATTTATGGGGATATGACAATGTGAAGACAACCATTTGAAACTAGGGAAATGTTAGAGAATTTTTTTCCTAAAAATATCTTATCTTTTAGGAGTCATTTCTTTGTGAAGGTTTATTCTATTTAGATGATTATTGGTTTAATTTATGTAAATTTTGAAGACCTTTAAAATGAATGGTTACATTAATAAATCCAAGTGGTCTTGAGGGAGATACAACTGTGTGAATTCATCCATCTAGAACAAGGGCAATGATATTTTTTTAAGTCACAAAAAATAAAATTGTAGATATCTATTAGCCAAGTTTCAAATTATGGGAGAAGCAACATAGAGCTAGAGAATTAGTGAGTAGGAAATTCTATCTGGATATAGAATTTTTTAGCTAATTTTATTTTTCCCCTTCATTATCATAGATTTTTTACATACAAATTATTATAGGTTTAGTTTCAAATAATATATTCACTATAGGATATACTAGTAAATTTTAGTATATTTTGAGTTATATTTTCCTTCCCATGGATTGATATATAGCTAAATTATTAGAATCATTCCTAGTAGTAAATTTTATTGAGGACCTCACAAAGAATCATTGTTTCTCAAAGAAAGGGAATTTTTTGGTAAATTTAATGGGCCTTGACTAGGAGCTTTGGCCTTAAAAAAGTGGATTTATAGGAGTCAGAAGGTCTCCAGGAGTAAGTCCATCCTTTATTCCAAAAGGTTTGTTCCTAGATATTTTTTTCTAGGTATGAAAGAGATATAATCCTAAAAGGAGGACCTTGGTTTATAGGAAGAGCAAGACTCTTCCTTACCACTACTATGAAGGCTTTGCACCTAAAAATATAAATTTTTCCCTAGTACTAGTCTGGGTTAGGATGTATGGGTTGCCCATTGAATTTTAGGAAATGGATACCTTCAAGGTAATAGGAAACACTCTAGGATAATTCCTTGAGATTTCAAAAACTACAAAAGATGGATTCTTAGTTATTTATGCTTGGATATTGGTCATGATTGATATAAGTAAACCTTTACTAGAATCAATCATTCTTAAGTATGGGGATAAGTTGTGGACCCAAACCATAGATTATGAAAACATATCTTTTAGATGTAGAAGATATCATGAGGTGAAACATATTGAAAGATCCTGTGCTAAGAAGAGTCCAACAAAAACATATATAGAAAACCTCAAGAGAAACTTACAAATGGATATGGATGAGGATGGTTTTCAACTTCTAGAAAATAGGTCTAGATAGATGAAAGTAAATAATTAGTGGATACTATTAAGGAAGGATACTGGAATACATATGAATAATTTTGAGGATTTAGACTATGAAGAAAAATCATATCAAATCTTAGAGGACATGGTACAACAAGATCAAAATATTAATGAAGAATTATTTATTCATTAGGATCCTAACTTAGGGATGAACATTCTCGTTGATCCAAATGAAAGTGCCTCATCAAATTTTGAAGAGTCTCTTGAAGTACCATGTAGCATTTAGGAGAAGAAAAGTGGTAGATAAAATGAAGTGTTATATGTTAATACCTCTACCATTAATAATAAAATACCAAAAATTGAGTAGGACAAGTCAAAAGTTTACATAGCAGAGCCAAGAGAGGATAAATCTAATGAAAAGAAAAGTTGTGAAAGAATATTGAGGAATAGAATAATAAAACCTACTCTTGATATAGGTAAGGGAAAAAGAGGAAAAAACTCAAATTATCAAGCGAGATCTAGGGAAGCAAGAGAAAAAATAGAGAAAGAAACACAATCTAAGTTGGTTGAACTTCTATTTACCAAACAAAAAAATGATATTGGTAATTGGTAGGTGGGGCCAATGGTTGCTAATGAGACATGATTACCATCTCATGGAATGTAAGGGGTGCTAATGGCCCCTCAAATAAGAGGTGTATCAAGGATATTTGTTTAAGTCATAAACCTAATATTCTTTGTATCCAAGAAACTAAAATGACAAAGAAAGAAGTTTCCAAAACTATGAAAGGAGTATGGGTAAGATGTGATTGGTATGTTATGGATTTTGAAAGACTAGCAAGAGGAATTCTAACATGTATGAATCATGTTAGAATCTCCTATGCAACCATTCATAAAATTAGGTATTAGATAGCCTCATTAGTCACATGCTACTTTGTAAATATTTATTTCATCCTTATCAATGTCTATGGGCCTACAACTTAGTCAAAAAATTTAGAAGTATGAAGTGGGATTCAAGCCTTTATGAGAAATAAATACCAAGAAACTTGATTCATGATCATAGAATATTTTAATGTCATAACCAAGCCAGTAATTAGGAAAATAACCCAAAGTATGAGATATTTCTCAACTTTTATTCAAAATAATAATCTATGGGAGGTTGAGTTTAAAGAGGAAAACTATACAATAATAATAGGAGAGGCTAAAACATAATAGCAGAAAATTTAGATAGATGCTTACCCTTAGATCATTGGCTAGATGAAGGGACTTGTGCTAAGATTAATACCTTGACAAATATTGGTTTAGATAACTGGCCAATAAGAGTTAATATAGTGGTAAGTGAATTCAAAAAAATATCATATTTTAAATATGAGCAAGTGTGGGAAGACCATCCTTAATTTATGATTAGGCAAATATGGAATTTATTAAGAAATTGTGGGTTGTATACACTTCCAAAACAAATTAAATCAGTGAAGGAGACAAGAATAATTTTATTTCTTTGAATAGAGTAATGGAAATATCTCCCCCATACCACCTATATTTTCAAAAGGTAAAGGGTATGTGGGCCTCCGCTATCTTTTCAAAGGGAAAAGGGCCCTATATATCCTATTTGGGTTGATGAAAGTCATCAATGACGAAACGACCTTATATTATAAAGTTCAGCTTGGCACTTCCATAATGATTAGTTGTGCTTAAAATCATCTCTCAATAGGCCTCTTCTATTTCTCGGTTGTAAACACCAAAAAAAGATGGTTTCGCGATAATCAACAGAAAAATAAATTTGATCAACCTCTTTTATTTTAATGGGCTTGAACACTGGGTCAAATCCAGTGACATCTAGATAAAAATAATGGTACAAGAACACTTTTGGAAATATTTTTTAGAAGAAATAACTAAAATATAAACTCTAGAAATTTCAAAAAGGTGAGCATAATAATCCAAGCTCAAAGGAAATGGAGTTTCTTATTTAATATCATAATATTTTGAGTAAGGAAGATAAAATTTGGAGATTAAAAATGAGATAAAATTGGTTAAAAAAGGAGATAAAAACACACAAAAAAATCATAGGATGGAAATAATACAGAGATTAACATTCAAAATTAGTAGATTTAAATCAATAGAAAGGGTTTGGATTGAGGACCAGAGTGAAATTAGAAAGGAGGTAAGGTTTTTTTACCAAAATATTCTAGAATTGGAGTGAAAATTTCTTAATGATAATCTTCTACAAGAAGTACCTTCAACTATAATAGATGAAGGCAATAGGAAACTGATGGAGACTATTACTCTAGAAGAAGTTAATTTAGCTCTTTTCTCTTTTGATAAGGATAAATCCCTAGGTCTAGATGGGATCTCTGCAACATTATATCAACACAATTGGGAAATAATGAATGATTGTTTATTTATGGTAGTGGAATAGTCTAAGGTAAAATAGTATATACCTTATAAAACAAATGCAACATACCCTTATTCCAAAAAAGAAGGATGTAAAATTGTTTTATTCTTTTAGGCCCATAAGCCTATGTAATATGGCATATAATATAATCTCCAAAGTAATGGAAAATTGGTTAAGACCACTATTAGATAAATTATTTTAGAAGAGCAAGGAGGATTTTTGAAAGGGAGATAGGTTCTAGATGGGATCATATTAGCTAATGAAGTTATGCATTTAGTAGCTTAAAGAAAAGAGATTTATGATCTTAAAACTTGATATGAGTAAATTCTATGATAGGGTTAATGTCGTGCATCCACCCTATTTGTATTAGGTTGTTATTTTTCTCTTTAGGTTGCTTAACCTTATCCGTGAACACCACTTGGTCATTGGTGTGAGTGTGTTTCAAATTCTCACTTAAGGCTCCAACTTTCATAAGCTTTGTGGATTTAGTCTCGATGTCAAATTCTTAGATTTTATTAATCCATCCAACTCTTTTCTATTTTATCTTGTCATGCAATATAATAGATCTAACATTTAGGGAGTACTATAAAAATAGTTTTGCTCCATGAGAAATAATATCTTAACCTCCTTAGATATTTCATAGTGACAAACACCTTTTTTTCAATGGATATGTGTCTTAGTAATTTTGTAATGCTTGGTTCATCAAGGATAAACTATGTTTTGTCTTTATCATTTTTCTATATGAGCATTGTATCAATGCTGACATCAATGAAAAACACTTTAAGCTCAATATCTTTAGTGAAGTCTAGGTTGATCAAAACTAAATCCCATTGCATCTTTAAGAATCATTCCAAGTGAAACTTACATATTTTTTAAGCATTTTTGTGATGGACTTGACTACAATAAAATTAGTTATAAATTTAGCCACAAATTGGATTTGAGAAATTTTTGCAGCAAAAGAGATGACACCAAACACAAAAAATAAAAATATAGTGATTGCAATAAAATGAATGCTCTTTGTATTAAACATGGGAGCCTTGATCTCCCATTTTTATAATGTTGTTGCCCCAATGTGAGGGGGTAAGTATTACAATACTTTCTTTTACAAAATATAATGCTCAAATGATAGTCTCTTTTTCTCCAAGCAACTTAAATTGGTGTCTTTCACTCCTCTACTACAACTTCAAAGGTTGAGTGGGCTTGAGTGTCTTGGGAATAGGGCCACTTAGTTTCAACAGTTGCTCAAGGATCTATCTCCTACTCACATGAAATGTAAACCAAGATTAGTAGCACCTACAAACATAATAAAAAGCAAAAACAAATGAAACCCTTGAAACACTAGCAACAAAAATAGAAGTAATGGTGCAAGAAACAAAGAAATCAAACTAGAATGTCTTGCTAACAATTTAAAACGTATTGATTTGCGTTGTTAATGTCTTTGATACATTATGAGTGACCACGGGTGTGTGGGTAGGTCTATAAAACCATGGGAGGGTAGTTCGAACTATGTAACCATGGATGCACGATTGAGGCTAAGTGGCAAAAACCCCATAAAGTTGATAGTTTTAGGCTTCAATTCATTGATATTTTTGAATGCTTGTGGATTTCTAGCATGATTTTGGTAGCCTGATAGTATATTATTTTTAGCATCCTTTGGTTAATGGATGAAGGTACCTATTTTGGGGTGGAGGTAAATGGAGGTGGTAAGCCAAGATTTCCAAGTGGTAATCCAGGGTTACCAAATGGAAGGGGTAGTTACAGTGAGTCACTAGGGCGTCTCACTTAACTGGGGTGATGTGGATAGTGGGTAGGTGCAAGTGGAGTGAGGTGTGATGGATGCTCCATGTGAAGGAACAAGGGTGAAAAGGGTGTGTGAGAGGTGGTAAGGTATGGTGGTGATGTGGCTAGGACACATGTCTAATGAGTAGGAAGGGTATCCTAGGCAGATTTTCTATATTTAGAAAATCTAGAAAATACTTTTAATGTGTCGATTTTAATACCTAAGTTTAGACTTAGGCATATATTATGTAGGATTGTATTATGCAATGTGGGGTGGAATGTACAAGGATCAATATGCCTAAGTTTAGACTTATGCATATATTATGTGGTGAAGTGTAAATGCCTAGATTTTGGTGTCTACAGATGCCCCTTATTGTATGGTGTTGTTTAAAACACAATGTAGTGCAAAAACAAGATACACTTGTCCTTATTGGATGGATAAATCGACTCAAATATTCTCGACGCATAAGAACGAATGATTTTTGAAATTTTTTATTTTTGCTTACCCCCTCAATTGGTGAATGGATAATGAATAGAACACACAAGCCAATTGACCAAATGTGGATGATGAAAAGGGGTGGATGTGATGGATGCAAATGTGTAAAATTGAAGATCAACTTGGTGTCCCAAGTTTGGGGTGGTTTTGTGATGTTGCAAATTTTCCTTTGGTTGTAATGAGGTGCAAAATGATGTGGTAAAAGAACCAACCACTGTGGGAGTCCAGGTGCCCATGTGACTATAGCAATTCCTACCAAATGATATGGTGTTAAAGGAACTAAGCACATTGGAAGCTCGGACAACTTAATGATTTTGGAAATAATTACCAAATTATGAATGATTGTTTTCCACTTTTGTAACCCAATGAAAAGGGCTTAATGATGACCTTGTGGAAATTAGGTTGAACACAATCACATTAAAATATTTAGGGACTTAGCTAATTTAATACTACATGTAATGATGTTGAATTATTTTGAATAAGTGTCCTTATGTGAGCTACTCATCCTACCGGATTGTATAGATAACCAATCGCTACAACTGCTAGGTGTCTAGAGTAACTCACTAGATACAAGGGTCATTTTAAATGATTATGATGGTTGAAAATGAGGATTTTAATACATTTGTGTTGGTTTTTGTTGTTTTTTTAAATTATGTATGCACTAATCTTGATTTACTTTGTGCTTTATGTAGGTGAAATTTATTGAGGCTCGACATTGATAGCCTCGTACCATATCTCAAGTGTGGAAGGTACTAACTGATGATGATTGGAAGTGGTTGGAGATGGTGATATTGGATGGGTGTTGATGGGTGGAGGTTGTTAGGGTAGATGAGGAGTACTTTTTTCTTTGGTGGAGAGGTAGGACCCTAACAGGAGGTCATTTTAGCTTTTGGTAGGGGAGATTACTATTACCTTGGAGTATGTTTATAGCATCTTTTGTGTTCCTATCAAGGGTTTACCAGTTTGGGTTGGCCATGACAAGGAGCACGAGCTGAGACCCATATATGGTGATGGATGAAATAATGTGGATCTTAGCAAGGGTTGTATTCAGTATATTCAGTTGTATAAGGATGGTAAATTAGGGTACTTCCTACCTTTTTGATGTACATATTAGGTAACATATAGTTACCTAATAGCATGGATCTAGGTTTCCTTGAAACCAAGTGAGGCTTATTATTTATCTAATTGATGAGCCTCAGGTTTATGCTTAGGATCTTTACCTACTTTGCTAGTTGTATGTGGATATCTATGAGGTGGAGGTAGGAGCTAAAGGGATTTGATTACAGTTTACTTCTTTAGCTTTGGGCTTGGGAGCATATTAGGATTTCTTAGCGAAAGGGTCTACCTTACAAGTTGGATCACTCATTACCTTGTCTTGTTCATTGATGGACTAGCAAGGAGGCTCTACCGAGTCTCTCTAGCCTTAGTGGCTAGGAGTATCAGGATAGATTTGCTACTTTAACTAGTGGGAACATCATTTGGTGACCATGGTGAGGCCTTACTTGGGATGGTGATGTGGCACAACTTCAATAGATTAGATGATGTAGGTGGTTGGTTGGGCATCATGGGTGAGAGAAAGATTTTATCCATTTCTCTTAGGTGATGCAGTAGTTTGATTTGGTGCAGGGTATCCCTTATGCTCTAATTGTATATAGGTATTGGATCTATGAGCTTAGTCTCCCTATTACTCTTGATCCTTGGACTATGTATTATGACCATGATGATGAGGCCATTATTGTCCTAGATGCAGATGATTTTTGGACTACAAGTGAGTACGATGCGTAGTTTTATGTATAGCCTCTATGGGCACCAATTCAGGTTGTTGATGATGTGGTGAGTGGTGATGAGAAGGATACTAGCGAGCAGACTCTTTGGCGATAAAAATATTGTCAAGGTAGTGGTAGTGGGGGGTGAGATAGGGTATATGTGGATCAACCTAAAAATATTAGGTCCAAGGGTGGTGGAGATGGATATGGGGATGGTGGTGGTGGTGATGGAGGAGGGTAGGGTCTACCTCCACATCATACTAAGGAGGATTAGGGTGTGCTTCAGGTTGAGCAAGATAGCTTGGGCAAGAAGCAAGACCATCTTAGATAGATTATAGCAGCTTGTGATGCAGATATCATGAGGTTACAAAGTGCATTGGTAGCTTGGGATGCTGAGATAGCTCAGCTTCAGAGTGAGGTGGATGGGCTATGAAGTGCACCTAGTGGAGGTGGAGATGACTCTGAGGTTGCGGCTCTTTGTGTGGAGTTAGCATAGCAAGAGGTGCATTAGAATTGAGATATATTTTTTTCTTAGTCACAACTTAGGTATATTCATTTGCTCGAGGACACGCTTGCTCAGCATCACATCCTGCTACTTGTGCAGCCTTCTTTATCAGCTTCTAGCTCTAGTAGACGGGGTGAGTCTAGGCCTAGTGGTTCACATTCTTGGGCTCCTAGTTCAAAAGGATCAACTTATGGTCCTCCTAGGTTTCATGGTGGTACTAGCTAGGAGCGTTTATTACCTCTTTTTATAATTTTCATTTTTTTCTTATGAGCCTTAGTGCTCTAATGTATACAACCTTTTGGGCGATTTTTGTACTATGTGGTATATATATACATATACATGGATTTTATTATGATCATTTGTGTTTGTGTTTTTATTTTATTTTATGCATGGATGCATATGAAATTATGTAATGAGTGAGTAAAATGAATGGTGAATGTTATGTTCCAATAATCATTAGTATATGTTTTAGACTTTTGCTTGATCAACTTTATCTTCGTTGTTTAATTAAGGGTACCAATGTATGGCTTTCTAAATGAAATGGATTATGGAATGTAATAATAGAAATGATATGGAATGGTTTTGGATAAATTATATAGAATTATTTTGCACGTATACTCAAACATCCTAATGATATTAAACAAAAACATCTATGTATCTCGCAAATTTTCATGATGCTAAGGTTGTCCTAGTGGTCAAATTAATGTTCATTTGTCATTATGAGCTAGGTCAAACTATTCAATAGTAACTTATGCCAATAAGCTAACTCATCTGTGAGTTTCCATAGGTCTATACAAAAGAAGGTTGCTAATGTGATAAACGTGGCACCACACATAAGGATATCCCATTGCCAAGCGAGTTTCATTCAACTCATTTCTGTAAAGAGGATCACCCCACAATTTTTGAAACATTGAGAATTCAAAATAGTCAATCTTCTTTCCCTTATTTATTGCATTGGATTTTGGATTTTGGATTTTATTTTTGAGATTTTTGCTCATTTTGAGGAGCAAGGGATGTGTTTTTTTCTTTAAAATATGAATGAGGAGCTTGTACTTTTGTCAAATCTTAGCTTTCTAGACCACACACATAATTGGATGAACATGAGAAACCTTTCACTTTATGGCAATAGCAACTTATGACTTTGTCATTCCTAAGCTTCACAATATTTTAATGTTTTTTGATGTGCATGGTCTAAGAGGAAACTTGATTGAAAAAGAACAACTTATTGCATCTAAATATTATTTTATTTTCAATGGAGGTTGCTCAAAACACTAAGAGTGGATGAGTGACTGAAAACACTTAGATTTTGCTACAAGCTTTTGAGAATTTAAAAGGTGTACATAAAATAGTTAGTGTCCGCATAATAATTATTGCTAATGATTATACGGTATCTATCCTAGTTTATGTGAACCCTTAATCATCAAAACATCATAAGAAAAGTTGCAAATTATTGTGGCTGATGGATTGTTGAGTAATATTTGATGTAAGGTGCCCTCGATTAAGGCAACAAAACATAGTGGATTAGCAATTGTCCAAATTAACCAAATGATCTCTAATATGATGAATGGTATGAACAAATGTAAATGACTTAAATGCGTATATGAAATGTAGGTGGAATGCATGGATGTATGCAAAAATACAATGAATTGTTTTTTTAAGCCATGTATATGTACATATTTACAATATGCACTAAGCATAGAATACATTTAGGTGTATAATATTTAATGGCTCAGGTTCCATGGTTCCCTCTAAATTTACAAGTCTATATGTTCCTAGACCCAATTTTTTCTTGACAATGTATGGACCTAACCAATTAGCCATGAATTTGTCTCTCAAGTATGGTAATGCATTGGTGTTATGTTGATTCTCTTTAAGAATGAGATCTCCTACTTGGAATTCGTGAGGATGGACTTTTGCATTATAAGCACGCTTGATGCGATCTTGATATACTCGTAAATGTTCTAAGGCATTGATTCACCTTTCATCAAGGAGTGTAAGTTGGTCAAGATGTGCTTGTCTAGTTGTGTTGTCATCCATGAATTCTTGTAATGCAACTCATAAAGAAGGGATCTCGAGCTCAAGAGGTATGATTGCTTCAACTCCATAGACCAATGAAAATGGAGTTACCCTTATTGGCATTCATATGCTTGTTCGATAAGCCCATAATGCCAAGGGGAGTTGAGTATGCCAATATCTATGGTTCTCTTTGACAAGCTTCTTGAGAATGACTATCAATGTCTTATTGGTTGCTTCAGCTTGTCCATTTTCTTGTGGGTAATAAGGAGTCAAGAAACTGTGTTGGATATTATATTTGTTGCATAATGCTCGAACATCCTTGTTTTTAAAAGACTTGCCATTATCAAAAATGATCTTCGAGGGAATCCCAAAATGATAGATAATATGTTGGAGTATGAACTCCATAATTTGAGGTCTAGTCGTAGTGGTCATTGGGATCGCTTTGACCCATTTGGTGAAGTATTTTGTGGTAGTTATGATGAATTTGTGTTGTCTCGAGGAGGCAGGTGAAATTTTTCCAATCAAATCTAGGCCCCATTGTGAAAAGGGCCAAAGGCTTTGAATGGGCTGTAATGCTTATGATGGTACATGAGTCAAATTGGCATGTTGATATTTTTGATATTTCTTTACATACTGACAACAATCATTTTCCATGGTGGGCCAATAATAACCCATGCGTAAAATGCGCTTTACAATGGCCATTCCACTAAAGTGGCCACCACAAGTACCATCATGGGCTTCATTTATGGCTCTTTGTGCCTCTATGAGATCTAGACATTGAAGTAAGATTCCATCATAGCCACGTCTATACAACATGTCCCCCAAGAGAGTGTAACGAGCTACTTTTTATTTGAACGTTCTCTTTGTAGTTTGCATCAAATCTGATGGGAGGGTCCCAAACTTGAGAAAGTCCTTTATTTGACCAAGGTAAGACTCATATGGTTCTGCATGAATGAAACAAACACTCTTTTCACCTTCAAATTATGCTCGTGATATTACGGATTTGGACATTGTTGTGATGATAAGTGGTTGGACTTCTCCATTTTTGCTCTTTGGAATCAATGATCCTAAAGAAGCCATCACATCCATAAATCTATTAGTCGAATGAGGTAAGTTTTCAATCTCGTACCAGTCAAACTTTTCTAGCAATTTCATTGTTATTTCATGGTATTGTTTTAGGACTGGTTCTCTACATTGGTAAGTTCCTTTCACTTGGCAAATGACAATTTGGGAATCACAAAAAATGCTTATACACTTAATGCCCATAGCTAATGTTGATTGAAGTCCCAAGATTAAGGCTTCGTACTCTACATTGTTGTTTGTGCATGGAAAGTCAAGTTTGAATGATAAAGGAATTGGTATTCCTTTAGGTGTATAAAACATGACTCCAACACCTTATCCTTTTTCACACTTTGACCCATCAAAGAAGAGAGTGATGTCAACATCATCCTCAAGAGGGACTAGTTCTTCTTGTTCAGTGATGGAAAAGACCGAATCATCTAGAAGCTCGATAAAAAGAGGTTGATCATTTGGAAGTGGAGCTTCTATGAGTTGATCGGCTATCACCTAACCCTTGATGGATTTTTGGCTAATGAATTCAAGATCAAATTTCGTTAAGAGCATTATCCATTTTGTAGTTCGGGTATTGTTGTATGTGTGATTCATCATATAACGTAGAGGATTTTCTCTAGCTATGACATAGGTAGTGTTACTTAGCATATAATGTCTAAGTTTCTTAGTGGCAAAAACCATTGCTAAGCACAACTTCTCAACATAAGCATATCTTGTTTCATAACTCACCAATGTTTGACTAATGTAATATATTGCTTGCTCTCTTTGATTTTCATTCTTTTGTGCAAGCATTGTCCCTAATGCAAAATCTATGGCAAAAATGTAAATATGAAAAGGGACTCTTGGACGAGGTGGTGTTAGTACTGGTGGTGAAGCCATATATTTCTTGATGTCATCAAAAGCCTCTTGACATTATTTTATCCAGGAAAAGGTGACCCCCTTTTGTAGCAAGCGATTGAATGACCCACATTTATTTGAGAGTTGTGCAATGAATCAATGGATGGATTGAATATTTCCTTGCAAACTGTGCAACTCTTTAAGGTTTGTTGGAGGGGCATTTCAACAATGGCCTTGACCTTATCGAGGTCCACTTCAATGCCTCACTTGGAGATAATGAATCCTAGAAGTTTACCTGATGTGACTTTGAATACACACTTCTTAGGATTTAATCTCACCTTGTGTTCAAGTAATCAATCAAAGACTTTTTCTAGTACTTCGATGTGCTCAAGATGTGTTTTGGATTTAGCGATTAAATCATCCACATAGTCTTCAATTATTTTGTGCATATAGTCATGGAAGATATACGTCATGGCATGTTGGTAAGTAGCTCTTGTATTTTTGAGACCGAATGGCATCACCTTGTAATAAAAAGTGCCCCAAGGTGTGGTGAATGTTATTTTGTGTTGGTCATCAGGATTGATTCAAATTTGGTTGTATCTTGAAAAATCATCCATTAGAGAAAGCATTTCATGGCCTGCACAAGAGTCTACAAGTTGATCGATGTTTGGTAATGGAAAATCATCTTTGGGACATGCTTTGTTTAAGTCTCAAAAATATGTGCATATGTGTATCCCCCCATTCAGCTTGCGAATGGGTACCATGTTTGAGAGCCATTCGGGATAATCAATGGGTTGTATGAAACCCACATCTAGTAATTTTTGTAGCTCTTCTTTGACAATGAGGGCTATGGTAGGATGAAGTTTCCTCAATTTTTTCTTGAATGGTTTAGCTTTGGGAGCTAAGGTGAGGTTATGGACCACCAAGTTGGGATCAAGGCTAGGCATATATTTGTATGACCATGCAAAGATCTCTTTCTTCCTTGTCAATACATCTAGGATGCACTCTTTCTCTTCTACGGATAGATCTTTTGCTATTTTCATAATTTGGGGATTGTCTACATCTTGACTTAGGTTCACATCAATGGATTCTTTAATAAGCATGTGAGAACCTTCTTCTAATTGATGTGGAGTAGGAATGAGATGAATATCATCCTCCATATTTTCAAAGGACTCGGGAGAGGTTTCTTCTACTTCGGTTTGGAAAATAGAAGCAGGTGAAGGTGAAGATTGTTGAGGAATATAAGCATTGGAAGCTCTTAGCAATTCTTTGAACAGGATGAACTCGACTATGGATGGTGGGGATGAAATCTTGTCCATGTCGATAAGGCTAGCGTCGATTGGAATCGGCTTCACCAAATCATATGGATTGTGGAGTGGGGTGAACAAGTCAACAAAAATCATGTTAACTTGGTGGAAATGAAGTGGCTACGATTTGGAGAGTGAACTATCTTGCTCACTCTCTCTAGGGAGCAACTAACCTATGGCTGGTGAATTATGATTTTGCGAATGCAACCAAGGTGGTGGTGGTGGATCTGGTTTGGGTCACTCTCATGGAAGATGCAAGCAAAATATGGATCGATGGATAGGAAACATTGTAATGTAGTACTCATATCTCTCAATGGGTTCTATAGGGGCCACATCTTCTTCGAGATCATCAAAAATGGTATTGATTATGTCCATGTTTGGTCCTATTTCTAGAAAATCCTCAAAATCATCATCGAAAATGTAATTGATCATAGCTATATGTGGTCTCATTTTTGGAAATACCTCATGTAAATAAGGTACAAACTTAGGGTCTAAATACTCGTCATCACTATCATCGTTGTCTTTGCTCTCCTCATCCTCCTCTTTGGACTCTAAGGTGAGTTGTTGAAATGTATGCTCAAAGGAGGAGTTTGAGGATGATGGCATGTATCCTAAGCTAGAGCGATCATGTGCTTCTCGATAGTGGGGCTCAATGATATGATGTGGACCCTGTTCATGTCATCCAAGACCAAATCCCTACTAGTTAACTCGATGAAAGTATCGCATGGGGAAATTTGGGTTGGACAAATATTCTAAGTTAGCACAAAATTCTTGCATGGGTTCTTCATTAGGAGGAGGTGTATCGGACAAAGAATCCACTTCCCCATATACAAATTTAATCTTGTTTGGCTCGAAACCTATTTTGTACATTGCACCTATGGCCAAAGGTGGGTCACATGGGTGACCATAATCTCTAACATACTGGATAGGTGGTGTTATTGCGACACTCTCAACTATGTACTCACCAATACTTGGATTGGTGAGTTGGACTGCAACTTGAGTTGGCTAGGATGTGGATGAATTAGGTGCTGATGTGGAGGCTTCAATGGTGGCTTGTGGTTTGGATGGAGGAGATGGCTCACTTGATAATGGTTCTTCTTGGATAGGTGACCCTATCTATGAGACAATGGATGGTGGGGTTTGAGATGGATTTGGTTTAATGGATTGGTTAGAGGTTGGTGGATTGGGTTGGGATGAAAATATGAAGGGTGTTTGCGAAGTGGGAGGTGTAGTTGATGAAGATGATGGTTGATTGGTGGGATGATCAGGTGTGATGGAAAAATGGTATGAAGTGGATGAGGGTTGGCTTGGGTTGATGGCTTGAGATGCAAAGGTATGATCAACTATTGGCAAAGCCTCTAGGATGGGCACTTTGGATGAGGTATTGCTACTTGGGGTGGTTCAAACGATGAGGGGCTGAATGGAAATATGGGCGGATGGAAGGGATGGCTCATATGGATTGGATATCAAGTTGCAGTACTTGAATGGCTCGGTGTCAGCTAGAATGCAATGGACTTTTCCCTCGTGCACATATTTTAAACATTGATGTAATGTCAAGGGAACACACTTCATTTCCCTAATCCAGGGATGTCCAAGAAGTATGTTGTACTGCATGGCTCCTTCCAAGATATGGAAGAGTACATGGATTGTTTTCACCCCCACTGTCATGGGTAGAACTACATTTCCTACAGTGGAGCACAAAGCATCATTGAATGCCCATAGGGTGAAGGTGGATGTGGTGATGTGAGATGATGGTAGGTTGAGATGTTTGATGGCTAGGGTAGTGATGAGATTGATAGAGGATCTGGTATCGATGAGCACTCTTTTGAAGGGTTTTTTATCAATATGAGCTACAATATGCAATGGAGGATCAGGAAACTCCGATGATATGCTCTTTTCTTCAAAATTATAGAATGTAATTGAAGGTTCCATACAATTCTAAACACTCCCCACAAAAGTGTTGAAGGTGTTGGGATCTTCTATTTGAAGTTTGATGGATTTTAAGATTTCCATCAATACCTCACGATGTGGGGGAGATTGTTGTATGAGCTCATATATGGACAACTTGGTTGAGGCCATCCTTAAGCTCTGTGTCAATTGACTTCTCAATGTGATGATTGGTCTGGGTGGATGACTTGGAATATGAATGGGTGGAGATGGAATGGTGGGGTTTGGTTGTATGGTCACATTTGGTTGTGCTACAAGAGTTGGTATTGCTTGAGTTGGCTCATTTGCTTGCGTATGATTTGCTCTTCTTTGCCCTTGGGTGACTATGTGAATAGCCTCCACAAAACCTTGGTATAATTGTGACACATGATTGACTTGATTGGGAGGAAATATAGAATTTGATGCTCTCATTGTTTGTTGATTTACCTCATGATGAGGTAATGGTGTTTGATATATTCTAAGGTTTTGGTTTTGTTGGGCTAAGGGGTTATCAATATTGATTTTTCCCTTTTCAAGTAAATCTTGCACAATGTTCTTAAATGCATAGCAAGTCTCGATGTCATGGCCTTTCTATCAATGATAGGTGCAATACAGATGCTCCTTATAGCTCTTAGGTTTTGGCTTGTTTGGATCTTTAGGCTTCATTTTTAGCAATGTGAAAGCCTGTGCATCATACAACTTTTGGAATATGGATGAATATGGTTCAAGAAATGGGGTGTAATTGTGGGGTGGCTGATTGTATTGATGCTGATGATTATCTGTAGGTTGGGCTTGATTTTGCATTTGTTTTGGGGGTGGAACCACTTGATAAATCTGTTATTTGTTGTTGTTGTTGTTGTAGGGGTTGTTGTACTTGCACTTGAGCTTGTTGGATTTGTTGTGGATGTTGGCTCAAGACTACTTGATTAACTTGGCCGGCCTTGGATTGACCATGGTTATTCCCCTTTTGACCTTTTTTTTGCCATTCTTTCTTTTTCAGTTTTATCTTGCCCTCTTGGATTTTGATTTCTTCTATCACTCTAGCTTGGGCAAGTGCTTCCTCGAATGTTCTATATTGTTGTAATTGTAGTAATAAGGATATTGGTTTGGAACAACTCCTTGTGAACATTCGGGTCAATTCCACCATGGGGAGGGAGAATGGCAATTTGGTAATGACTGCCCTCCAGTAGTTGCCAAATTCATAGACCGATTCGTCATCATATTATCATAAATTGAGAAAATCGGTCAATGTTGTTTTCTTTCTAACATTTAGAGAGAAATGTTCCAAGAATTGGTCCACTAGTTGCTCAAAAGTATAAATACTTTGATGCAGGAGATGATTGTACCAATCTAGGGTGTCCCCTCCAAATATCTGAGGAAAGGTGCAAAGCATAAGTGCATCGTTGTTTTGGATTCTAAAACATGCATTGATAAATCCGCTCACATGCTCCCAAGGGTCCTCATCCCCCTTGAATTTATCAAACTTTGGTATTTGAAAATATATCGGGTAAGGTGGTGATGGTACCGAAGCATGAATGGGGTGATTTATTAGCTGCCTTAAAGTGGGTTTTTGATATTGCATACCCGGTGTTTGCATGGCCAAGCTATCAATATGACTCTGCAAAAACTAAAACTTAGGATCTTCTAGCAAAGGGTTAAAACCCTGATCGGTTTGTTGTTGCTAAAAATGATGTGCATTGTTAGTTGGGATTTGATGATGGATGTTAGTGTGAAATGGATTATGAAATGATTTTTGGTGATGACTTTGATGATGATGAGGATATGGGGGTATGATGGTATGCTACCCTAAGGAGTTAGCATACATGTGATGAAGTGAATGGGTAGGTATGGTTGTGGTTGGGGGTCACGACACCCAAGATGCATCTTGAGTGAAGAAGGTGTGTGGATGAGATGTGGATGGTTGGTTAGGATCTACCCCTTGTGACTACCACTATGGATCAGGATTAATACTTTGATTAGCATTATCCATAAGCAATTGCTGCAACTATAGAAATGCTTGTTGCATAGCAATCACAAATGAAGATGGTATGGTCATATAGGTGGTAGATGATTGGGTTGTTGAGCAAAAACCATATAAGTAGATGTAGGTGGGGGGTAAGTGGTAAAAGATATTTCCATTCAATGCAGGATATTGTGATGTGTAGTATCTATAGATGTAGTGGATGAGATGGATGTAGGGATCTATGAAGCAGCATTAAATTATGCTTCATAGAGGGTGTTAGTACAAATGATGTTTTTATTTAGTAATATGGAGGGCTGCTGATGAAATTTGGATTTGGGCCCTTAGAGGAAGCCTGCTAATGCTCTCGGATCTACCCGATAGCACAATGACTACCCTTTCCCTTGACTCCCGTGAGGTCACACGATCGAACCTCGACGGGGTCATTTTTTTATTGCTTCATGCAAGCTTGCACCAGCAATAAGGGCAGAGAGCCTGCTAATGCTCCTAGATCTGCCTGATAGCACAGTGGCTACCCTTTGCCTTGACGCCCGCGAGGTCGCATGATCGAACCTCAATGGGGTCAACAGTTTTTTTTTTTTTTTTAATTATATAAAAAAAAAACTTTAAGGTAACTTTAATTTTTTTTTTATTGTCATTTCCTAAGAGGAAATAGCTGTAAAATTAAAAAAAAAAAAAATTGAAAAGTTTTTTATTTTATCATTTAAGTTGATGATTGACATTTCCTAAGAGGAAATAGTTGTAAAAAAAAATTACGCTTTAAAGAGGTAAAAAAATTTAGTAAAATTTCCTAAGAGGAAATATTTGTAAAAGAAAATTTCTGAGAAATTTTCTTAAATGATAAGATCAGAAGGATGTTACCGAGCGCTTTGTAGGTTGTTACTGAGAACAAACGCTGAAAGATTTGATGAGCACGTGAGAACACTAGGCATAAATATAGTTTTTTCACAGTTGCAAAATGCGGTTATTGCACAACAAAGAAATCCTGATCTAGGATACGAAGTAGATTCAGAAGATAACTCCTTTGGGAGCAGATTTGAACAAACCGACACAGTAGAGATTGCTCCACAAGGATCTGAATATACTCATTATAGTAATTCAGTTGAAATCCTACAAACTCCTTCTCCTAAAATTATATTGATCAATGACGACGATGAACAAGTCGCTGACAATTTTGTAACTGCTGAATCACAACAACAAGAGTGAGTTGTTTATGATTGTAAATCAAGCAAGGCTTGATAGTTTGTAAAGTATTTTTGAAATAAGACTATATAAGAAAGGTTTCTTGTTTTAGTAGATAATAATGGGATCAAACAACAATCTACTAATCCCCAATTTCAGTGGGGATAACTATGAGTACTGGTCCATGAAAATGAGGACATTACTCATAGGAAAAGGACTATGGGATAGTATTGAATACGGTTACACTGCTCCAACAGATTGGACTACTTTGAGTGCAACCGACAAGAAGATCTACAAAGATGCACAAAAAAATAACTCTTTTGCCTTATACCATCTTCAAGCGGCATTAGATCCAAGTATCTTTCCTAGAATTGCATCTTACTTAACTGCCATAGATGCATGGAATGCCTTGAAATAAGGATTCCAAGGAAGTGATAAAGTGAAGCAAGTCAGGCTTCAGACCTTAAAAAAATATTTTGAAAATCTTGAAATGAAGGAAAATGAAAGAGTCGGTGACTACTGTGTACGATTCAAAGCAGTAGTTGATATGATGCAAACTTTAGGTGATGACACAAAAATTGAAACAATTGTGAAGAAAGTGTTGAGAACACTTCTTCCTAAGTGGAATCACATTGCCATCATAATTGAAGAATCCAAAGACCTTTCTACTCTTACATTTGATAGTTTGATTGGATCATTAACATCACATGAAGAGAGACTTCAAGGAGCACCTTCAACAAACTATGGAGGTGATGACAAAGCCTTCACTTCGAATGAAGCTGCAAGATGAGGACAAGGAAGAGGCCGAGGCAAAGGACAACAACAAAGAGGCAAATTCCAAAGCAAATCCTACAGAGGAGGCAATCAAAATAGAGGTGGAAATCAAAACAGAGGAGCCAATAAAAACCAAAGTGGCAATGCAGGTCATGGAAATCAAGGACGAGGAAGTAACAAGACTAAAACAACTTGTTTCAATTGTGGGAAACAAGGACACTTCACTCGTGACTGTTGGTCAAAGACTTCAAAGGATCAAAGCAGTCAATATGGCTCATTCTACTAAGAAGAAGAAGGTCCATCAAATATTTTTCTCTCTTATGGACAGTCAGATAAAAATCTTAAAGATAAATGGATTTTGGATACTGGTTGCTCCAACCACATGAGTGGCAAAGAAAATCTCTTTGCTACATTAGATTCAAATTACAAATCCCATGTTAAGTTAGGGGATAATAAATATTTGCAATTTGAAGTCATTGGAGCTATGGAAGTTCCAACAAAAGAAGGCCTTAAAAAGGTGAATGACATATACTATATACTCCACAGCTACAACACAATTTGTTAAGTGTTGGCCAAATGATGGAGAAGCATTACAAATTAGTTTTTGATGAAATAAAATGTACAATCCTTGATAAAAACAATTGTAACCGAGTCATCACAGAAGTACCTATGACAAATAATAGGTTATTCCCTCTAAAATTTGGTGATCCAGGGGGAGCTCAACTTGCAAACATTGCTATTACAAATCCAAGTGAATTGTGGCACTTGAGATATGGTCACCTCAATTCCGCTAGCTTGAAAATGTTAACATCACAAGCTATGGTGATAGGACTACCAAAAATTCAAGAACATAAGAAGGTATGCGAAGCATGTGCTTTGGGAAAGCACTCTAGAATGAAGTTTCCAAGATGCCAAGTGTCAAGAGCAAGCTATCCTCTTCAACTATTACATTCGAACATCTGTGGTCCAATGCAAACAAAAAGCCTTGGAAACAATTCTTATTTTCTAACATTCATAGATGATTATTCTAGAATGTGCTGGATCTATTTTCTGAAACACAAAGATGAAGCATTTGATTGCTTCATAGAATTCAAAAATAATGTAGAAAAGCAATGTGACTACTATTGTCTTCACACTGATAGAGGAGGAGAGTACTCCTCAAATGAATTTTTAAATTATTGTAAGAAAAATGGGATAAAAAGATAGTTCACCACTGCCTATACCCCACAGCAGAACGGTGTGGTCGAGAGAAATAACCGCACCCTTGTTTAAATGGCATGAACAATACTTCAGACAAAGCATCTCACATACAACTATTAGGCAGATGCAGTGAGAACTAGTGCATATATTCTAAATAGAAGTCCGACTTCTAGTTTATATGGTATCACTCCTTATGAAGGATGGTACGGTAAGAAACCAAATGTCAAACATTTCTGAGTATTTGGTTCTTTAGCTTATGCACACATTCTTGAGGAGAAGAGAAAGAAGCATGATCCCAAGAGTCAAGCATGTATTTTTGTAGGGTATTGTGAATCAACCAAAGGGTATAGATTGTACAATCCCAAGACACATAAAATAATTATCTCCAGGGATGTAATTTTTGATGAAGGGGGAGAATGGGGTCATAAAAAATTTGCTGATATTGACTCTAATTTGGAAATTTCCATATTTGTACAACCCAAGAAAAGTAGTGGAAAATGTTCCCCTCCACAAAGTCCACATCAGGAATCTTCATCAAGTACATCAAGTGGTAAACCAAGTCCAAGAAGGACTTCTTTGTTGGCACCCCCAAACTCTCTGAAACAATTTCATATATCTATAAGCGCTCCAAGTCCGATGGATATTGATCCAGTTTCTCAAAGGAAAGAGACAAATAAAGGAAAGCGCATACTATAGAGTCATCCATCTTCT
This sequence comes from Wollemia nobilis, assembly GCA_028583015.1. Taxonomy (NCBI): domain Eukaryota; kingdom Viridiplantae; phylum Streptophyta; class Pinopsida; order Araucariales; family Araucariaceae; genus Wollemia; species Wollemia nobilis. The sequence continues at coordinate 1,718,110 of JAQPPZ010017259.1, read as the reverse complement.
CAAATGTTGGATAGGAATTTCCAACAAAGATACACTAGGAGTCAAGCTAGTGAGATGGATGACATTTTGTCAAGACTTGAAAATCTTCAAATGTCAGGAGATGATGAGTCTCATGAACCAAGGGGTGATGTAGTCAATTATGCTTTGTTGGCTGTTGCACAGCTAGAACCATCTAGCTATGAAAAATCATGTACTGAAAGTATATGGCAAGATGCCATGGAAGAGGAAATATCCTCAATTAAAAAGAATGACACTTGGGAGCTTGTGAAGCTTCCCAAAGGAAAAAAATGTGTTGGATGTAAATGGGTCTATAAGACCAAATTCAATGCTGATGGAAGCATTGAAAGGCACAAGGCAAGATTAGTAGCTAAGGGTTTTACTTAGAAATATGGAATAGATTATGAGGAAACCTTTGCTCTAGTTGCTCGACAAGAAACAATCAGAACTGTTCTTTCCTTGGCAGCCCATAAAGGATGGAACATTCAACACATGGATGTGAAAAGTGCATTTTTAAATGGATACCTGACAGAAGAGGTGTATGTACAACAACCTCAAGGTTTCCAAGAACAAGGAAAAGAGAACCTTGTTTATAAATTGAAAAAAACACTTTATGGCCTCAAGCAAGCACCACGGGCGTGGTACTCACGAATTGACGGCTATTTTAGCAAGTATGGTTTCAAAAAAAGCAAGAGTGAACCAACTCTATACTACCTGAAGAATGGAGTAGATATCCTCATAGTTTGTTTATATGTGGATGATCTAATATTTATGGGTAGTAATAATAAAATGAATATGGAGTTCAAAAACTCCATGATGAATCAGTTTGAGATGAAGGATATCGGATTAATGAGATACTTCCTAGGAATGGAAGTGCATCAATCAAAGAATGGGATCTTCATATGTCAACAAAAATATGCTCGTGACATGATATAGAAATTTGCTATGCAGCAGTGCAAATCAGTTGCAACACCAACAGGACATGGAATCCAGCTAAGCAAAGATGATGGAGCACCAAAAGTTGACATGACCAATAGAAGCATGGTTGGGAGTTTAATGTTTCTCACCAACACTAGGCCAGATATACAGTATGTTGTTTCTATAGTATCAAGGTTTATGGCATGCCCATCTGAGCTGCATCTTTAAGCAACCAAACAAATTTTACAATTTGTAAAAGGTACATTGGATTTTGGAATCCATTACCACAAGACTAACTCTGTGAAGTTAGTTGGTTATAGTGATAGCGATTGGGGCAGTAATATAGATGACAGAAAATCTACATCAGGGAACTATTTTAGTCTAGGTTCAGGACTCATAACTTGGAGTTCCAAGAAGCAATCTGTTGTAGCATTATCATCTATAGAAGCTGAGTATATAGCCATTACCCATGCTAGTACTCAAATCCTCTGGTTGAGGAAAATCCTTGAAGAGATTGGTGAAAAAAAAATTGGTCCAACCAAACTAAATTGTGATAATATTAGTGCCATACAATTGGTATATAATCTGATCCACCACAAAAAGTCAAAATATTTTGATATGAAGTATCACTTCATAAGAGATATGGTGGAACAGTAGATAGTTGAGCTTCAATACTGCAACACTTTGGATAATCTAGCAGACATCTTCACCAAAGGCATGGCTAAAGCTCAATTTATAAAGCTGAGAGACTATATAGTCAGTCCTCTCAACTTTAAGGGGGAGAATGTTGGAAAATTACCATTAGTAAAAGGTTAAAAAAGGTATTTTACCTTGGGTAAGATTACTTACCTTTTACCTTACCTGGACGGCAGTTGGATGGCAGCATCTTTGGGCAGCAAGAGAATTTGATTTTAATTTCTTCTCCCTTAATTTCTCCTATTCCCCCCTTTTCTCTAGTATGGTTATTTTAATGTTTATTTAAACTTTGTAACCTGAGTTTAATGGTTAATGCAAATTTACCTTTGTATCAAAGAGCTCACCTCCCACAGAAAGATGATGAAAAAACCACAAGGGATAAAACTAGCTGCCAGAATAAAAGAAGAAGAAGGAATATGTAGAAAGAGGATGGAGAGGAAGGAAGATGTCCTCTTCAACCTCCCTAGGATAATTTCCATCAAGAAGCCTACAAAGGATCCATCATATGTCTCAAAAATTAGAGAAGCCTTATCGCTGAACTGAATGCAATTTTACTCTCATATTGGTACTTATGACAAAGATCAAGGCTGTGAACCATAATAAAAATTCACTAAAGAAAACCCCCTGAAACCAAAGTGTCTCAAAAAAAGAAGAGTGTGAAGATAGTGTGGAAAGAACCACAATAAGTGTAAGGGATGTCCAAATTGACTCCACAAGCATAAGTACTGGTTTCCACCTATGTGAACATAATGGGCTGATAACAATATCCAAAACTTATGGATAAATAGCAAAACAAAGGGATCAAACAATGAATGGCACCAGTGTAACTTGAATGTATCCTTATGGTGACCTTCTTATCCTATAGAAAGTCATGGGTAACCAATCACTGTATCCTCTAGGTGCTATAGAGGAGATAACTCGATACTAATATCACTTACAAATCTTGGGAGTGTTGAGTTCAACCGAGAGTGCACTGCATGATACAAAATATTTGAGACTAAAAAACATAGGTTAAACTACCTCAAAAGAGAAATTGGACACCGCCAATGTGTTCGTCTCGAATAAACCTTTTCGATGACTATAAATACCCTTATGATTGGGTATCAAAATGGCCTTCATCTGTAGGAAAAACAACAGTCTTATTTTTCTCACAAGGAATTAAAAAAAAAATTCCTCACATGGAAATATTACATAGGCAATTTGAAATTTCTGCACATTCTTGGAAATTAATTAGTCCTTCTAATGGCAATAGGTGAGAAATATAAAAAAATCCATACAATATAAAGTGGTGCCACCACTCTATTTAAAAGAGAATTACCCCACCAACAATAATTTAATCAAAGGCTTAAGAAATCCTAGCCCATATAGCCCATACTCAAATTAAAGAAAAAAAAGCATATATAAAAAAATTAGACGGTATTAGGGGCTTTTCCCTTGTATGTTCAAACATTACGGGTCCAGCAAACCACAACCTCAACTACAAGATCATCAGCCATATGCATAGAGTAGAACATCAGCGTTCAACTCAAGTATATCACCATCACTAGAAAGAACCTCCATAGATGTCTCTTCGACCACAAACAACAAAAATAAATAATAGTGAACCATAAATCTCACACATCATGCTATCTTGGATGACTACTACTGCATTGTCGAATATGAAATCCATGTTCTCTCGATAAACTCCTGCTTTAACATAGATGATGTATCTACCAGTGCTCATATGAGGTGCATTTTGTATAGCAATAGTGATCATTTTGTATTGGCGGGATCCTCTTTTGCCACTGACACGTTAAAAACCTCTTGTTGTGCCTGATCTTCATCAGGCATGACATTGCAAATAAACTTGACAAGTGCTCCTGGAAAGCCTGGATTCCACCATCATTCATGATTTATCTTTAGAGTTTCGTTACACATCTCGATAATATTTATTATCGTCGTGATTTATGAGGTGGAAATTGTAAATTTTGTGGCATGCATGTCGTTCAGGTCTTATATAGCTCTCCACGACTGCATCGAATCTGACATCGATTTCATCGAAGCCTTCGCTCCTCGTTGTTGCTCACAAGGTGAGTTGACCAGCATGGCCACCTAACTTACTCTTTTCTACTCCATTCGATGCACGTCCAACCTCGCTTGCACCAGGTCCTATAATACTGGCTTCCACTGAGCCCACTATGAGTCGTATGCCTTTGTTCACCTACCATCACAAACAGGCCATGAACATGTCCTCAAGCAGCTAAATGCTGCAAAATGGGTCATGAATATCACTGGTAGTAGTGCACATTTCAAAATAGTCTAGGTTGCCTTCTACAGCCACAATGGTGAAGATAGGAAAACAATGCATCATAGACTGATTTTGATCAACGACTTGAAGGCGTGTTTCGACAGTGCTCAGTATGAGAGATGCGGCAATGAGAATTTCAATTTCAATCACGTGTTGAAAAGTTATCATGAGACGTTCCACACTCACCTAAATCCATCTCGAACCACAAACAATGGGCCTACTCTGCATGTTGTTTGGCTATTCATATTTTAGGTATCGTTCGTCTCATAGACAAGTGCTCTCACAAATCAATTGCAAACAAACCATCTTAGATCAAAATAAAATTTTGTTTCATATAAAAAATAAGAAGCCATGGGAATGCCTATTTTTGAAAAATTTGGTGGTGGGCTTAAGCGCCTCCTATTCTCACTATCAACACCAGCAGCAAAATAAAAAACTGCTATCAACATAGCCAGCGCAAAATACCGAGGCCCTCCAATTCTCATGAATCGAACCTATGAAAGATACTGTACATGATTTTTTTTGGTAATTATTAAAGGAAGCCACTTCGTAGTATTTTTTGTGTCATGGGCCTCCTTGTAATCCCCCCATACTTCTTCATATATGTGCATCAAACTCATGCATACATGTAGTGCCCAAAAAACCAACTCGTAGACTCCATTAGAGAAATTTTCCTGCTGGGTTGTATAGAAGCAAAACGAATTCATGCATACACCAACAGGCACACTTCGGCAATTAAAAAGCTTATTTATAAGAATATAAACAAGGTGATGGTCCAAGTGCAAGATCCACCGGGGCTGAGAGCACTTCCACAACACAAGCACTTTGTCATGGCCATGAGCAGGGTTTTGGCTCACTAGAGAAAAACAATAGCATCTCGACATTGAAGGATCCAAAAATAAAGTTTAAAAAATCAACAATCCGAAGGAGGAATCCCATTGCTCACATTTAACAATATCAAACTATCTAAAAATTTCTCCATAAAAAAAATAGCCATGATTTTTTAAACTTTTGGTTTCTGATCCATAAAATATGGAGAGCACTCTCCCTCAGTTTTTTGAAAAAATTGCCAAAAAAGAGAAAAAAATGACAAAAAAATGGGGTGGGACCCCCATGAGGAAAAGCTCCTCAAGCTCATAGGGTAGGAAAATTCGGCTCTGATACCATATTAAAAAATGGAAGACTTGATCTTATTCACTTGAAAGGACCTTGCTTAAATAGCAAGTGCTTACAATCTAATCCACTGGATCATAACTAATTGAGTTAATCTCAGCCACTCAAACTTATCCTAGTAACAACTTAGGATATAATATATATTCTAACAAGGGTAAGTATTACAATGCTTTCTTTTAAAAAATACAATGCTCAAATGATAGTCTCTTGTTCTCCAAGCAAGTTAAATTGGTGTCTTTCGCTCCTCTGCTACAACTTCAAAGGTTGAGTGGGCTTGAGTATCCTAGGAATAGGGCCACTCCAATTTCAGCAGCTACTCAAGGATCTATCTCCTGCACATACAAAATGCAAACCAAGGTTAGTAGCACCTAAAAATATAATCAAAAGTAAATACAAATGAAACCCTTGAAACATTGATTGCAGAAATAGAAGTAATGGTGTAGGAAACAAAGAAATCAAATTGGAATGCCTCACTAACAATTTAAAACTTATTAATCTATGTTGTTAATGGATTTGATGCATTATGAGTAACCGTTGATGCATGGGTAGGTTTGGATAACCCCAAGAGGGTGGTTAGGATTGTGTAACCATGGATGCACGATTGAGGCTAAGTGGCAAAAACCCCATAAAGTTGGTAGTTTGAGGGTCTCAAGTCATCAATCTCTCCATATGCTTGTGGATTCTTAGTGTGATTTTGATAACTTAATGGTATGTTGTTTTTAGCCTCCTTTGGTTGATGGATGAAGGTGCCTTTATAGGCCCCTTGGGATTTTTGGAGGAAAAGCGAGGTGGCAAGCCAAGATTGCCAAGTGCCAATCCAAGGCTGCCAAATGGAAGGGGTAATTGCAGTGAGTCACCTAAGGTATCTCACTTAACTAGGGTGATGTGGCTAGTGGATAGGTGCAAGTGGAGTGAGGTGTGAGGAATGCCCCATGTGAAGGGACAAGGGTGAAATGGGTGTGTGATAGGTGGCAAGAGGTGGTGGTGATGTGGCCAGGACACATGTCTAATGAGTAGGCAGTGTATCCTAGGCAAATTTTCTAGATCTAGAAAATCTAGAAAATACTTTTAATGTGTCTATTTTTATGCCTAAGTTTAGACTTAGGCATGTATTATGCGGGATTTTATTGTGCAATGTGGGGTGGAATGTGTAAGGATCAATATTCTTAATTTTATACTTAGGCATATATTTTATTATGTGGTGAAGTGCAAATGCCTAGATTTTGGTGTCTACAAGAAAATGAAGGTCTAAAACCTTTTATTTATGAGGGTAGAAGTAACTATTAGATGGATTTGATGCATTTTGTATCAATAACAAGCCCATATTTGGAGACTACATGCCTTCACAATTTTTCCACTTGAATGAAAAAAATGATTTATTTGGGTATAATGATATCCCATACTTTGGAGATCATTTAAATACTACTTTCAAATATTTTATATATTTGCATTTGTATTTGGATAACATTATTAGTTCATCTAGATATTTTAATATGATTTCACTAATCACTCCTAAGAAGGTGATGTCAGTGGACCTTTAGAAGATGGCCCCTGCATCCAAAAATCCAAATGACATCTTTTGATAGGCAAACTTTATCAACTTGGTCATAAAATATGTCTTTTTTTAGTCTTCATATTTTATATAGATTTAGTTGTATCCTAAATTTTCATATAAAAAAGACATCATTTGAGACCCTACAACCTTTTATAATTCCATTGATGGTAGTGAGTATTGATTCTTAATAAAATCCATGTTCAAGTTTTTAAAATCAATATATAGTTGAATAGTAAGTTAAAAATATCATTTGTGCTTGGATAGCTTGAGTAGTTCCTTTTTCATGATAGCCTTAATTTTTTGGGTTTATCAGTCTTTGATTTTTCCTAGAAGGTTTGGATCCAAGTTTGAGATCAATAGTATGTTTGATTATCTTTCTATCATACTTTAGGCCATCATCTATCCATGCAAAAAGGTCATTGTATTTGACACACGACTATCCTAACATAGTTGCTTCTTCTTCAGAGCACTCCTTTCCTAGCAATAGATATTATTTGTTAGTAATCTCATTTAATTGATAGAAAGAGGGTTTTACCTTCATGCTTGGATTTTGGTGCTATAATCAAAATTGAAGAATATATCAAAAGTGATAAGGCCCTTGAGGTAATTTTTTGGACTTTAATTGAATAATCTTCTTAATATCATCCCCATATTCACTACATCCCTTTCTGTTTTGATATTCTTGAATCATGAACTTGATAATTAGTTCATCATTATTGAATACTTGTTAATGATCTAAGTTGTCTATAATCACTACTCTATAAACCACTTCTAGCTCCTTGGGATTATTCTACATGGTCATGGTAAGATCAAAACATGCTACAATGGATGCTATCTCATTGGTTTTTAAATTATAATCTCTTGAAATTGCTACAAATTTATATGTTCTAGAATTTTTGAGTAAGTCCCATACCATATTTTTGTATGTCATTGATTGCTTGTTTTTAGTAGCACATACAATTTTTTCTCGGTTCACTACAAGTTGAGTCACCAAAGATTTTTAGGTTTTTAATACCAAAATTTTATGTTTTACACAATTTAACATTCTAATTTGGCCATATTATTTATGATATTAAATATCAACATACATGCATAATCAATCTATTCTCCTATGGGTTATTGAAGTGTATTCCCACCATGATTTTATCCCATCAAAGTATGTGATCCATGGATCCTTAGGTCTTTGAGCTTGTCTCTTCCTTAGGGGTGGAATTTTATCTAGTTCCTCAAAACTTAAATAGTTGGTTAATTTATTTTGTTTAAATATTTGATCTAAATAATTTTCTTTATCCTCATGAAGGAATCTTATAATCATATCCATTTCAAGAATATGTTCATCATCATCTAGTTTATGAAGAAGGTAGTTACATGGTTCTTTATTATCAATTATTATGGTCTTACCATCCTTCACACCTTTATGTATGTGTAATCCATGGATAGGTACTTGATTCTAGAAGCTTTTTTGTCCTTCTAAAATAAGGAGA